>CM060693.1:113035727-115435727 GCA_030686995.1 Artemisia argyi | reverse complement strand
AAACTGGTGCACCGTGTCTTGAGACTATTTCCTTGACATAAAGTCTAGCAAGTTGTTCCATCGAATAAGTCTCTCTAATGGGTATGAAATGAGCTGATTTGGTAAGTCGATCGATGATTACCCAAATAGCATCGAAACCTCCTGACGTCTTTGGAAGTTTAGTGACAAAATCCATAGCAATACGTTCCCACTTCCATTGTGGAATTTCCGGTTGTTGAAGTAACCCTGACGGTTTCTGGTACTCGGCTTTCACTTTAGCACAAGTAAGACATTTGCTGACGTACATAGCAATTTCTGCCTTCATATTCGGCCACCAATAAAGCTTTTTGAGATCCTGATACATCTTATCAGAACCTGGATGAATAGAGTACTTCGACTTGTGTGATTCATGCATAATCAATTCTCGCACTCCACCATAGAGTGGTATCCAACTTCGGTCCTTGAAGCATAACACTCCATCTGATCTCTTTACAAAGCCATTCTCGCTTTCTGGCATACCATAAAGTTTCTCATGCGGTCGGTTTTCTTCCTTGAGAGCCTCAATCTGAGCTTCTAGAATTTTCGATGGTAATGGCGAAATGATAGTCATTCCTAATGACCTGACTCTCAAAGGTTTGAGTCGTTCTTTTCGGCTAAGTGCATCTGCTACAACATTCGCTTTCCCTGGGTGATATCGGATTTCACAATCGTAATCACTCAACAACTCTAGCCAACGACGTTGTCTCATATTAAGTTCCTTCTGATCGAGTATATGCTGTAAGCTCTTGTGGTCGGTAAAAATTACACACTTAGTACCATAAAGGTAGTGTCTCCAAATCTTGAGTGCAAAAACTACCGCACCCAATTCCAAGTCGTGAGTAGTGTAATTCTTCTCGTGTATCTTAAGCTGTCTAGATGCATAAGCTATCACCTTCTCGTTTTGCATTAGCACAGCTCCAAGTCCTTGATGCGAAGCATCGCAATATACCACAAAGTTCTCAATACCTCCAGGTAGTGACAAAATCGGCGCGCTACAAAGCTTTTGTTTCAATAGTTGAAACGCGGACTCTTGTTTTTCTCCCCACTCGTACTTCTCATTCTTTTGTGTCAGTTTCGTCAACGACTTCGCTATCTTAGAAAACCCTTCAATAAACCTTCTGTAATATCCGGCAAGTCCTAGAAATTGACGAATTTCCGTAGGAGACTTGGGCGTAGCCCAATCCTTAACTGCCTCAATCTTTGCCGGGTCGACTTGTAAACCTTGGCTATCAATGACGTGACCAAGAAATTGAACTCTACGTATCCAAAAATCACACTTAGAAAATTTGGCATACAATTGCTCCTTCTTGAGTACTTCCAGGATTGTTCTGAGGTGTTCTTCGTGATCTTCCTTACTCTTGGAATAAATCAAGATATCGTCAATGAATACGATCACAAACTTATCAAGATACGGTTTGCACACCCTATTCATGAGATCCATAAATACCGCAGGTGCGTTGGTTAATCCAAAAGGCATCACTTGAAACTCATAATGACCATAGCGTGTTCTAAATGCCGTCTTCGGGATATCCTCCTCCCGAACTTTAAGTTGATGGTAACCGGATCTTAAATCAATCTTGGAATAAAAACTAGAACCTTGTAACTGGTCGAACAAATCGTCAATTCTGGGGAGTGGATAACGGTTCTTAATCGTTAACTTGTTCAGCTCACGATAGTCGATGCACATTCTGAAGGTTCCGTCCTTCTTCTTCACAAACAAAACCGGTGCTCCCCAAGGCGAGGAACTCGGTCTAATGAATCCTTTGTCCAAAAGTTCTTGCAATTGATTCGACAATTCTTGCATTTCCGAAGGTGCAAGTCTATACGGTGCTCGTGCAATCGGTGCAGCTCCTGGCACTAATTCAATTTGAAACTCAACTTGTCGTGTAGGCGGAAGTCCTGGCAATTCTTCCGGAAAAACTTCTTGAAATTCCTTAACAATTGGCACATCTTCAAGTCGTTTCTCATCCGACTTCTTCTCCGTGATGTGAGCCAAGAATGCATAACAACCCTTCTTTATGTACTTCTCGGTTTTAATGCACGATATAATACTGAGTCTAGTTCCACTTCGCTCTCCGCGAACAACCAAAGTTTCACCGTTATAAGGAAGGTGAACAACTTTCTCATCACAAATAATTCTCGCTCGATGCCGAGATAACCAATCCATACCGATCACAACGTCGAAACTTCCAAGTTCTACGGGCATAAGGTCTATATTGAATGGATGGTTTAGGAAATTTATGGTGCAACCACGAACAATGGTGTTGGTGTTAACTAAAGATCCATCGGCTAATTCAACGATATAGGAAATGTCTAATGGGATTGGTTCTATGTTAAGCAAAGGTGCAAATGCAATAGAAACAAAACTTCTATCCGCTCCTGAATCAAATAAAATGGATGCATAACGATTATTAACGAGGAACGTACCCGCAACAACATTCGGGTCTTCTTTGATATCGTCTCCTCCCATGACATAAGCTCTTCCTCGAGCCATTCCATTTTGGTTTCCAGTTCCTTGATTCTTCTTCTTCGGGCACTCATTCTTAAAGTGTCCAAGTTCTCCACAGCCAAAACACGTTGCCGGTGGTTTCTGATTGTCACCCACGATTGGAAATCTACAATCTTTGATGTGGTGACCAAGCTTCTTGCAATTGCCACAAATATCTGGACAACGACCTGGGTTATGATGCTTCTGACACCTTTCGCACTTAGGTAGGTTACCAGTGTAACCTTTTCTGTCATTTGGTCCTGCAGCATAAACCTTTGCTACTTCCTGTCTCTTAGGTGGCGGCTGAACAGCATATCCACCTTGGTTGTAATCAAACCTCCTCTTGTTGTTGTTATTGTTGTTATTTGGATTGTTGTTTCGGTTATTGGGATAGTTGCGGTTCCGATTGTTGTTATAGTTGTTGTTGTTCCGAGTGTTGGTGTAGTTGGTGTTGTTTGAACGGTTATTGTTGTTGACAGCAGCTTTTCCTTTGACTACTTGAACCATGAGTTTCTGAGTTATACGAATAGCCTCTTCCATTGATTGAGGATCAAAAGAAATCACATCTCCTCGAATACTTTCAGGCAATCCACCAACAAAGTTTTCCATCTTTATCTCATCATCGGGAACCATATTTGGACACAGTACAGCCAACTCTTGAAACTTCCTGATGTAAGTCTCGATATCATCGCCTTTAGTCACAAGCTCATAAAATTCCGTTTCCATCTTTTGCACCTCGGTACGAGGGCAAAACTTCTTTGTCATCAATTTCTTGAATTGATCCCAAGTGAGTTTGTGAGCATTTTCCATACCAATGGGCTGAGCATAAGAATTCCACCAAGACATAGCTTCATCGAGAAGCATACCTGTAGCAAACTTCACCTTGCTAACTTCCGGGCATTCACACATGAGAAAAACATTCTCAGTCTTTTCAAACCAGCGAATTAAAGCAAACGCTCCTTCAGTACCCTTGAATTTGACAGGATCACTAGTCTTGAAATCCTTCCATGTACATTCACGCCTAGCAGTGGGCGGTTCAACGACTTCTGTATTAGAAGCAACCTCAGCAGCCCTTGCAGCAACCTCAGCTCTCTCAACCTCCAGAGCTTCTGCAATACTATCCCTGACCAACTTGCGGATAGCGACTTGAGTCATAGCGGACGTTTCTGGTGCAGTCTTAGTCTTCCTTGGTGCCATATTTCTGATAAATCATAATGGAAATAACCATGAGAAAAATCATAATAGAAATAGTCGTCGTACCAAAGATATACACCCACAACATGTACGAATACAACCACAACAAATATAAATACAACCACGACACGTACGAGTACAACCACAATCTGTGTCGATACAACTTCAACACGTACGAATACAACCACAACATGTATATATACAACCACAACCTGTGTCGATACAAGCACAACATGTACGAATACAACCACGACACGTATATATACAACCACAACCTGGATAAATACAATAATAAAGAGCAACCACGAAACATCATAAATATAATCACAACACATGAATATAATACATGAAAATTTCGGTCTACATGGACCGATATAATATATAGCACAACATTTCCACATAGTAGAGTCGCACTTGATAATATTTGTTTGTACAACAATCAAAAGATTATAAGTTCTTGAACTATGTCCCACATCCCGGGACTAGGAAAATAATACAAGCTAATATATAATACCAGTCTACGTCTAGGCTCCTCACGGTGCTCTAGATGGTCCAGGCTCTCCCCTCAAGCGGCGAATCTCACGATCCATCGCAACCACGATCTCCTCAAGATGCTCAAGTCGTAACCGAGAAGAAGCATCCCTACGCTCCAAAACAACTACCCTCTCTCGAAGCAGTGTCAACTCATCTACCTGCTCCCACTGGGTCTCCTGTGTCGCCTGAGCTCTATCTCGAATCTCAGGTAACTCACCCCTAAGTAGCTCAATCTCCTCCTGATGCCTCAACTGTCGTGCCTCGAGTCCATGGTAAGACACATCAATACTAACTCTGCCCTGAATCAAATCCTCAACCTGCTCCTCAACAGTCTCAAGTCTAGTGGTAATGATCTCATCAACTCGATACCCCAACCTATCTACTTGCTCCTGCTGAGCACCCATCTGATCCTCTAATGTGACAGCTGTAGGGCTCCTAGCCGCAGCAGCTCTAGAACTCTCACCTATGTGGTACTCTGGTGGTGGTGAAAAGTCATCAGTCTCAGTGGTAGGTGAATCTGGAGTGGTAAGCCTTGCACGCTTCCTGAGCGGCAAGAGTGAGGTAGGCATAGGAGTAGTAGTGGGTAAGGCTGGTGGTGGTGGTGTAGGCACAATAGGACTCGGGAGACTCCTATAAGTAGATGTATAAATACGAACCCTCTTCCTAGGGCCCTGAACAGTCTTCTCCCTAGGAAACATAAGTCTCGGCTCTGAATGGATAGTAGTAGTAGGAGATGATGGTATGTCAGTAGGTATAGTAGGATGGACATGGGGAGTAGGAGCCGTCTCCTCCTCCTCGAAAGGTTCGGTATCATCATCTGACGCCAAAAGTGGCAACTCAGGTGTAGGAGAAACAAGTGGTGAAACAGCAGTAGAGGACACAGAGTCCTCATCATCAGAATCTGATATGGTGTAAAGTATGACAGTGTCGGGATACGAAGACATAACTCTGTGATAATCAAGGTGAAATAAATAAATAACTCGTAATATGGCATCACCAAAAATGAATAAATATGCACTTATGATGAAATGATGATATGCTATGATAGTGTGGTTATAGTCTAGGGTCAATGATGCAACCTAGTTCGCTATAACCTTAGCTCTGGTACCAATCTGTCACACCCCCAAAATACCTGAATGGCAGCGGAATGGAATACCTGAGGGTGTAACGGATCATAGCACACAAGCAAGGAAATATTGAACGACCTAAAGTGTCGTTTATAAAATACATCGTTTGATTCATTCAAAATAACCAAAGTTATAAAACATAGGTCCCAAAGTTAGAAAAGGTTTAAAGAAACAAGTTTAGTGCAATCAAACGATAGTTCAAAGTGCATGAAATCCAAAAGTGACGCGTCAGCCTTGATACACAAAGTGACTCCATGCAATGCCATGAGAAATGCCTTAGATACCTGAGAAATACATTGCGAAAAACGGTCAACATAAAGTTGGTGAATAATCATAGGTTTAAAAGTAAAATCAAGTGTATAAATGCCATAAGTATTGCCATGAATTAGGATGTCCGGAAAGTATATACATTGGCTCTTAAGCTCATGACCCCGAAGCTAGACGATACTTTGCCCCAATGAGTGTTTACCAGGCACTCGAATAATAAAGACATGAAATGCATTCGCTCCATTTGGAGCAACCCAAACACGAATGGAGGCGTCACCCTCGATAGATCTATCCACTCACTCCCGCTTAGTACCAGAAATTAACGGTCCATGATAATAAAAGGGGACTTTTCAAGACGTGGTAATAAGGAAACTTAAGCAATGTATGAATTTTTATACTTAGGCATGTACACAAAAACAAGTAATGCAATGTATTCTCCCCCGTGGGATTTGAAATCAAAAATATAGAATTAAAACGGGGCTATGAGAACTCACCTCGAAGTAATGGTACAAAGATGGTGCAATGAGGTGAAAGTAGTCGGGACAATGAGGCGCGAGTACTAGCCGCAACCTAAATGAATAACCATGATCTAACTTAGATCAAGCCGTAATGAAATGAATGAACATGCACATGATACTCATACCACTCGTAATTTGGAAATACTAGTTATCGTCGTAGAAAAATAGATTCCATACTTAGGAAAATAAGTCCTTATATAGGAGTATATAACTTGTCGTACTATCTCGTTAAAAAGTATTAGCGTTAAATTCCTTGTATTGAAAACCTTGAAATACGTCGTTAAGTCGTATAAGTATTACCTCGGGTCATACGTATTCGTTTGATAAGAAAATAGTCCTTAGTAATATTTACTAGAAAATATACCGTTTAGCGCGTACGTTGTTATTTTTATTTGTGTCCATATATATATATATATATATAGTTTGACGATGTTAGAATGGGTATAACTTTGTCGTTTCAAGCCCGTTTTCCTTGTTCTTTATGTCCACGGATTCGTCTTTGTGTATACTAGTATATTTTAGACAACTCGGCTCTTTTAAGTTACGTTTAATGCTTCAAAATACCCATCGTATTCTGCCCAACAGCAAGCAGTTTTCTGAAAAAGTAGTTTTCGTCGTTAAGTTTGCAAAAATCATAACTCCTTCGTTATAGACTCGTTTTAATCCGTTCTTTCGCCTAAAGTTTCGTTTTTGAATGTATTTTCTAAATCTTTGGTCAAAATTTAGTCATCACTTACTGATTTTCCCACGAATTTAAAATAAGGACAGTAGGTATTTCAAAAGTTCCAAAAATCATTTCCAAGTCTCTAAACTAGTTCCACCATCCATCAATCCACTTTCAAACACCACAAGACTAATCTAATCCTACCATACACCTTCTTAGGGTGTCATGGGTCCTAAAATATCATCCAACCACTAGGTCTAACAAGAGTTTTATATGTTTCCATTTCTAGGGTTTCAAAGTTAAAATATACAAAAATGAAGTGGTACAAGATTATGCATGTAAAAGCTCTTATAAGAAAATTATATGAATATAATAATAACTTGTAAAAATCATAAAAATTAGTTTGTATACTTACTTGGTGGTTTAGAGAGTTTAGATTATGAAAAGCTTACTAATCCTTGAGTTTTTATTTCAAAACTCTAACAAGGATGATTATACTAACTAGTTTATGAAATGATCTTGTAAAATTTCTTCTCCTTGCTCCTTGTTTAACCCAAATCGAACCACACTCCAAGAAAATGAGAGAAAAAGCTAGCTAGTTGTAAGTAAAAAGTGATTTTAGTGAAAAGAGTTTAAGAAAAGTTTAATATATACTTGGACAATTGGTTTGGTGAGCATTTAATAAGTTTGGTGAGGTAATTAAAACTTGATGACCAAGGGGGGGGCTTGGCCGGTTTTGGTGAGGGAAAAGGGGAGGGATGTTGGGTGATTAGTTAGTAAATATTAGTGTTAGTAATTAAGTATAGTTAGGTTAGGTTTAGGTTTAAAGTTTAATCGGGTACCGGGTTTGTTAAAAATAAGTTTTGTTGAAGTTATTCGGGACGTAATAAAGTTATAAAAGTTGTAAAAATAAGTCGGGTACAAGTACGGAGAGTTAGGGTGATTATCGTTCAATTTTGGTGAAAACCGGCGTTATTAAGTTAAACGTACGATACGTATTAGTTAAATTTCCAAAATACCGGGTAAATTAATATTGTAGTTTTTATATTATAGAAATGAGTATAAAAACGTATTAGGTTCAAAATCGGGAGTGTCGGACACGTTAGACACATTTATAGCTCGCGTATTAGCGTTTATTGAAATAAACGTACGTAGATCGTTAATCGTACCAAAAGTAGTAATTTAGATATCCTACGAGTGGAATAGTATGCAAGTGCCCTAATGATGATATGCAGACTATTTCTAGTCCGTATGAAGTGTCCCTGACAATAATGCATGAATTCGCTCCTGAACCAATACGGTTACGCGAATTTGAACGCTCGTAAACTAAATTTACGATAACATGAATAATGCACATGAATAGTAGTTTTCTCCCGGAAATGAATAGTGTCAAGTGAATAGTAAAATTTCTGAACATGTCTCGGAATGTCAAATTGACCTCAAAAACGATGAATAGTAAAACGATGAATAGTGATTGATGAATAGTAATTTGTGAATAGTAGAATATCGAAGTTTGGAAAAATGACCTGAAATTGTGGGTTGTGACAATTATGGAGTACGCGAATCCACCATACCACCAACCACAAAGGCCATTCTACCCTATTGAAATCTCGAATTTCAAACAATATCGAGATGAACCCATATATGATGCATGGACTCGTTTTAAAATTTTACTTCGAAAATTCCTTCATCATAGTTTCTCTTTAGCATCCCTAACCGAAACCTTTTACTATCGTGTCAGCCGATGTGACCAAATGTGCATTGATGATTTTGCCAATGGGGGCCCTAGGGAATTAAGTGCTGAAGAAGCATGGGATACCTTAGAAGACTGTGCCCAATATTATTATAGAGTAGACAACCCAACAAACAACATCACAAATCAATCAAAAACAAGTTTGAAGGAGCAAACAGGAAGTTTGTCTGGGGATGAATATACTCATGTTGAGATACCTAGTTGGATGGCACCTAATATCATAGTACAAAACAAACACATAGGTAATCTAGGTACAATGGAGGATGAGGTGGACAATCCAAGCCCACAAAGTACCCCACAAGTCCTACCATCATTTGAGGCACATACAACGCCCGTGACTTACCCGGAAGAAGTAGAAGAAACTTTAGGAATTCCAATGGAGGTAGAACCCTTGGACCAGGCACCACTTGAGGATATAGGTTTGAACACTTGTAGTGATAACCTTACTCCTAGTTCTAGGGAATTTCCTAGTGTTGATGAATCGGAACCTCAATCTTTACACACTTTTCCATCCTTAGATATATTTCTAGGAGACAAAAGAGGAACCGACCCACCCATCAACCAATATTATCCGGGTAGTTTTAGGATGAAGGAAGCCATTCACTCACCCCCTTCACATCACGTGGCATATTCACACCCTAAGGGTGTGTATCGCTACTTTCACCCACACTTAATCCTAAGTGTAGGGAGAACCTCCTCTATTTCCATTAAATAAGGGTAGAGTCAAGCTCGTGACCGAACAAAAACAAGCGCTTCTTGGGAGGCAACCCATGTTTTGTGTGTTTTTATTTTTTTTGTTTGTTTGTTTGATTTTATTTGTTTCTGTATGCATGTTTTATTTTTATTGTTTGTGGCTCATGTTTCAAAGTAAATTGTGAAAATGCTTTATTTTGTTTTTAACTTCGTCTTAATTGCATATAAAGGTATTTTGCAAAAGATAAGTGTAAGGGAGATCCAAATTTGTTTATAAGAACGAAATTGAGCATGAACCACAACAATATTAAATGAACATGTATATTCGTATTTGTTAGAGTCAAATGCTTGTATTGAGTCATAATGAAGTTTTGCAGGATTTTCCAGGAAGTAGGACGAAGTTTTTCCAGAAATTTTCTGGAAACTTAACATAAGAATTTCTGCAGGTCCATTCTGACGGCGTCAGGAGTTTACTCTTGACGGCGTCAGGAGTTAAAAATCTGGAAATTTTACCGGTTTTGTTTTTCTAACGGAGTCTTATGGTTTTTGTGAATTATTAAGTTTTATAATCTCCAGGAAATCTGCAAACTTCATTCCACAAGCATTATATCTTATCTTGTTTTCTAGGACTTAGTAACTTATATAGGATGCCGCCGATTTTACGCGAGGTTGCCTTGTCTATTGTTGTCAGGATTTACAGGTTATTTTTGACAAGAAGATGATTTATATTCTGGAAGGGATGCTTTGATTGTTCGTTTTCTTGGAAGAAGATTTAACCTGGCCAACCTAAAATCCATACCGAGCGAATCAGGGGAGTATTTGATTTCATTCTCTTTACTTTTTCACTTTTACATTCTTTACTTGAACATTGGGGACAATGTTCATCTTAAGTGTAAGGGGAGGGTAAAAAGATGATACCTTACATATGCACTTTCGCTTGAGTTTGTTTTGTTTGATAGTAGATGTGTAATAAAACTACGAGAAATACTTGTTAGTGTAATTTTAGCGCCAAATTTAAAATTTTTTACAACATTTAGGAGTGAAACTTTAGCCATAGCAAGCGTCTCATGGATAGGAGATTGTATGACTAGCACAAAACCGTATATTCAGAAAAATTTTCCACCCAAAAATGTGAGGCTCGCCTTTAGATTTGATAGGAAAAGCATTCATTATTGGTGCTTATGAGTGTACCGGTAGCATTTAGATTCTAGAACTTGCGTTAGTGATGCATCCCGAGACCGCTAGTGAGACTACATTCGTGTAGTGGGATTTACTACATGATAAGAGGCATTAGGATCACCCTTGTGTTAAACCCGTATTATAATTACTTGACCATTTAAGTCATATTACTTGGCTAGTTAAGTCAACTAATTTTTCCCACACCCTTAGCGTTGTACTCATTTTTAGTACACGAAACCCCTAGTACACCCCTCCGAGCCTATCTTTTCGTTTCAAACTTTAAGCATTTTACTTAAAGGAAGAATTTGTTACACCCCACTTAAATGTACAACCAAATCGCCTTAGCCTTCCGTGTATGCGCTCATTTTTAGTGCATTATTGTTATTTGTTAAACCCTAAGTTAACTTTCTAATTGATTACATGGTTGCTAAGTCGAGTCATATCCTTGTACATATTGTTTTGGGACGATTGGGACTCATGGGTAAGTACTTATTTTATGGAGTAATGGGGAAGAACATCACTTATTACCCCCATATGTACGTTAATCTTAAAAGTGCTCCAAGTGTTTTGATTTTCTTAATTCGAGTCATTAGATTAGTTTAATGTAAAGTATATAAAGATTCAAGTATAAGGGGAATGCTCATACCCCTATGATGTATTATTTTGGATGGTAGGGTAAGAGTGTATGCAAAAAAAAAAATAATAAATAAAAAATAAAAAATAAAAAATAAGAAAAAAGAAAAAAAAAAGAGAAAAAACATACGGACTACCATCCCGTTTTTATTCTATGTTCATTTTATGTTTTTGTTATTTTTCATTTGTTAGCTTAAGTCGAGTCTAGTCTTGGCTTAGCAACGCCATATTGTACATGTAATTAACCAAGATTGTTAACTCGTCACCAGTAAAACTTCCTTTATCCAACAAAACCGTGTAATTCATATCCCTATACCTAACGTTACAACCCTTTAAAAGACCTCTTTGATAGTTTATCCTAGGTGCTTACGCCATGTGGTGGAGGTTTGATCCTTTCCCAAGCCTATGGTAATCTATTTTGCTATGACAGGTAGTGAGAGATATCTTCCATTTCCATAATGTTCTATTACTTTATTACACCCGAGAGATGTGAGTATCTAAATCCATCCTGACGGCGTCAAAGTCCCAAGAATAAAACACCGTAGGTGGTGACGGCGTCACATAGGCCGTCATAAGTAGATCAAGGCCGTCCGAGGAAGTATTTGGCGGCGAGGTGACAGCGTCACATGCTTGTCTTGACGCCGTCAGCCCAGTTTTCCTATATATAGTTTTCTAGTTTTTTCATTAAAAAGAGAAGTTTTGGTGAAACCCTAAAGACGAATTTGGTGCCTCTTTTACAGGTTTTTCAAGGGTTCCAAACCCTTGATACCTTGTATTGTAATTGAGATAAGTGTTCTTCTAATTCAATCAATATGTATATGTGTTGGTTGTTTATATCTTATTCTTGTCTCAATTCCATTATGCTAGGCTAGATCTCTCTTGTGTTTGCTTAGATCTAATGAAACCTAGATGTTGATTATGTGTTGATTACTTGTTTATTCTTGTTCTTGGATGAATGATTTATATGTTAGGCTTAAGAAAACTGGCAGATCTCCAAATGGTAACATGCTTGAACGTCTTAAGAAACATGAACCGAGGCGTACTAGGTCTTTATTGGTTGTATTTAATGCATGAGCCACTATTTACAATCCCTATAGTTGTGCTGGGTCATGGTGTAGGAGGAGATAAGAGCTCATAGAGTTGGGGAGTTATGTATGCCACCCCACGAATGGTATTAAGGAATACAATCCGTCATCCATACAAGTATAACAAGTAATTAACGTGTAAAAGATATCTAGGGAGTAGTGAAGTCTAAGTAAACACAATTTCTCCAATTACTGCTCACAACCTTAGTATAATTTAGTTTAATTTCATTTTCAGTATTTTATTTTGATTATATATTAGTTTTGGGTTAGTTGAATAGCAACTAATTCCGCCCACTCTTCCAAAAAACCGAGATTTTACTTGCTTTCATAAAAAATATAAAAATACAAAAATAATCATCCCTCACCTTTAGAACTATTAATTAGGTTTTCTATTCTTAGCGACACTATTCCTAAGCTGAACGATTAATCCCCCGGTACTTGTCACTATACTATACTACAACGATCAGGTACACTGCCTGGTGGGGGTTGTAAGCTTCTCGAGATCCCTCGAGAGGTAAAGCAAGGTGCGATTCCCACGCATCATGGTACCAATAAGTACTATATTTGAACCCACTGAAGGTTTAACTTTGGCAAGTTATCCTTCCCATCCCTTCAAGGTTTGGTCTGCAAACCCCATGACCCGGATTGTTAACGTGTGGTTCATGATCTTAGTGCAATATACCTTCTAACACTAAAACTTTTCCACGCATAGGGTTTAAACTGAACCCTGTGAAACTTGTATTTATACTTTAACTTTTTAAACCTATGACTCTCACTCAACATACATGTTGACTTTTAAGCATGTTATCTTAGGTAATTAGGTACTATAGGAACCCTGGCACGGAGAACCACTGGACATGAGGACGTCCAAAATAGTTATCATTCATCAGTTTTGTGTCGTAAAACGTATCTTAGGGACCTCTCTTTTGGTAAAAGTACATCTTTTACTGTAAAAACTCTAATGAATAAATGAATGATAACACCTTTTTCAAAAATGTCTCTTTTCGAGTCGTTTTCTATTATCTTGTCTTTGTTTCCTTGAGTAATACCCCAAACACTTTATCCGCTGCGATCAGTGAAAAATGGGGGTGTTACACCTCCCTGGTGTATACCAAAGGCAAGCCATGTTCTACTTGTGAAAAAGGAAAACACCACAGGGCATCATTCAAAACCAAACAAACCTTCTCCATAAAAAGCTGTCTTCACCTCCTTCACATGGATCTCTTTAGACCTGTTAGTCCAATGTCTATCAACCATGAGAAGTATACTCTAGTCATAGTGGATGAATACTCAAGATACACTTGGGTTTACTTCCTGACCAAAAAGAGTCAGGCAGCTGATACAATCATGTCCTTTGTCAGGAACATTGAAAATCAGAATGATGTCAAGGTGAAATAAATAAGAATTGACAATGGTACTGAATTCAGAAACCAGGACCTTAGGTGTTTTTGTGATGAGAAAGGTATATCTCAGAACTTCTCTTCTCCTTATACTCCTGAACAAAATGGAGTAGCTGAAAGGAAGAACAGGACACTCATTGAGGCTGCAAGGACAATTTTGAATGGCTCAGTCCTTTCAAAACACTTTTGGACGGAGGCAGTCAAAACATCCTGCTATACTCAAAATAGGTCCATCATTGTGAAAAGACACAATAAGACCCCTTATGAGATATTTAAAGGAAGGATCCCTGACATCAGCTACTTCCATGTATTTGGGTGCCTGTATTTATTCATAATCACAAGGATCACTTGGGTAAATTTGATGCCAGAGCTGATGATGGATACTTCCTAGGATATTCTCTTGTCTCCAAAGCCTTCAGGGTGTTCAACAATAGGAGACAACAAACTGAGGAAACCTATCACATCACTGTTGATGAGAGCACTGAATCCATCAGGTTCTCTAACTCCTCAGTTGAGGAAATTGGTATTGATGACTCATCAAGATACCCTCCTGATGAGTATCATTCTGAAAGCAATGCTTCCACTCAATACCAAGCTGATGCAGATATTTCATACTACATCATTCCTTACAATTTACCAACAAGTCTCCAATGAGACTACACCCGCTGAACCAACTGTTCAAGAACCCTCTAATCAAATTGTTAACCTTGAGGTCGTTGATGATCTAAATCCTGAAACATCTCAGAATCCTATGACTGAACCCACTCCTCTAACAAATCAGGCTTCTACAAGTTCTAATTCCTATCCTAAACCTCAAGATAGCTGGACTAGGTCCAAAACAATTGAACTTGTAAACATCATTGGTGAGCCCACTGAAGGCATGCTAACCAGAAGCATGGCTACTAAACTCAAGGCAGCCTCAGCCAATGTATGTATCTATGTAGACTTTCTCTCTGACATAGAGCCTAAGAATGTCAAAGAAGCCCTGACATATGAAAGTTGGGTTCAGGCTATGAGAGATAAATTGGAACAATTTGACAGAAACAATGTCATGACCCTAGTTGAATGCCCTCAGGGTGTTTTAGTCATAGGAATGAAGTGGGTCTTCAAAAACAAGACTGATGAGAATGGTACAGTCATCAAAAACAAAGCTAGACTTGTTGCCAAAATATATAATCAACAGGAAGGTATTGATTATAAGGAAACCTTTGCACCAGTTGCTAGAATGGAAGCCATCAGGATCTTCCTATCCTATGCAACATACATGAACTTTAAAGTTTACCAAATGGATGTTAAAAGTGCCTTCCTGAATGGTAACATTAAAGAAGATGTCTATGTGCAACAACCTCTTGGCTTTGAAAGTAGTGAATTTCCTAACCATGTCTGCAAGCTTAACAAAGCCCTTTATGGACTTAAACAAGCACCCAGGGCATGGTATGAAACACTTTCAACCTTCCTGATCCAAAATAAGTTTTTCAGAGGAAGGATTGACAACACCCTGTTCATCTATAGAACAAAAAGTGATGTCATCCTTGTTCAAGTATACGTTGATGACATCATCTTTGGCTCAACAAGATACAAACTTTGCAAACAGTTTGAAAAACTGATGACTACTAAGTTTGAAATGAGCATGATGGGTGAACTTACTTACTTTCTTGGGCTTCAAATCAAACAAACTGATAAAGGCACATCTATTTGTCAAGAAAAGTACCTGAGGAACCTACTAAAGAAGTATGAGCTCACTGACTGCTCTTCAGTAAAAACTCCTATGGTTCCTCCAAACAACCTTGGTCCTGACCTCACTGGTAAATCAGTGAATCAAACCCTATACAGAGGAATGATAGGGTCACTGATGTACTTACTTGCGTCAAGGCTTGATATCCAATTCTCAGTCTGCCTATGTACTAGATATCAGTCTGAACCAAAAGAATATCATCTCACTGTTGTCAAGAGAATCATCAGAAGGGTACACCTAACCTTGGTTTATATTACCCCAAATGTTCAGGTTTTGATCTCAAAGGATACACTGATTCAGATTATGCATGTTGTAATATGGATAGAAAAAGTACTTCAGGATCCTGCCAATTCCTTGGTGGTAAACTCGTGTGTTGGAGTACAAAGAAGAAACAGTCAGTGGCCATGTCCTCAGCAGAAGCTGAATATGTAGTTGTTGCAGGGTGCTGTGCAAATGTACTATGGATGAAAAGTCAACTTAGTGACTATGGCATTCAATATAAGATGGTACCCATTTTTTGTGATAACACAAGTGCCATAGCCATCTCCAACAACCCTGTGCTTCATCAAAGAACCAAACACATTGACATAAGATACCATTTCATCAGGGACCACATCATGAATGGAGAAATTTAATTACATTTCATCCCCACTAAGTATCAGTTAGCTGATATCTTTACCAAACCCTTGGATGAACCCACTTTCACCAGACTAAAAACAGAACTGGGCATGTTGGACATTGAATCAGGCAACTGATTAAAGTTGTTCCAACCTGATGTAAATTCTCTTAGGTCCTTGAATAAACCCATCCTTCAGTGATGTACACCTCATCATACTCAATGATCACCCATTTCTGAATTTCAACCCGCTGAATGTAAAATCATTCAAGGGGCTCAAGATATCAAATGGCATTGAATACCTAACTAAATTCTCTAAGTACTTAGTTAGTAAATGTTCCAGGTTGATAATTGATTTCTATTAAATATAGGAATATATGTTACTTACACAACTGACATCCATATCTTGGGCCCCCACACCTATCTCACCAATTCCACTAAGCATTAAATGCTCCCTCTCACATAATTACTTATGTGGTGACATCACTCTGCAAAAGTGTATTTTGTAGAGCCACGCAACTGTTCATCTAATCATGTTGCGAAAAATTGGGGTAATGGGAATCGTGCAAATTAATGCGGATGTCAAACAAATTTTATAACACCATTCAAATTAATTACAAAAACCATTTGATATCCGCAACTTTACAACCCTAATTCATTCCCTATAAATACCCCCACAAAGATAAACACACACACGCTTATAAAATCAAGTAAAGTCTTGCAAAAATTTTCAAGAACAAAATTTGATTTCAAACTGTGTGTGTTCCATCTTGTGATCAAAACCTTTTCAAAAACCAGACATAATCTTTACACATGGCTTCTTCTAAAGCTATTACATACGCCCCTAATGTGGAATTCCAGGTTGAGGGTATTGACCTTACCAAAAACAATGTGGTGGGAAATTTTGCTTACCCTGAAGGGTTCCCTGAATACAGGTTGGTGGTAAAATACCTCCAAAACTGTTTTCTCTCCACCGCATTCACAAAAACCCCCCTCTATCATCATCATGATTACTTGAGGGAATTATGGTGCACCACAGTGGTTGACAACCCTGATGCACCAAAGGATGCTACCATAAGGTTCTCAGTGGAGAATGGGACCAAGTCCCTGACTCTTAACTACAAGACCTTTGTCAAAGCCACATGCCTTGACTACACTGAGACCTTTGCTGCCCAACCCAAAGAAGAGGATGTGAAGGCAATTTTGCTGGAACTAGGGCCCTATGATAAACTCCACCCTGATGTGACCCCAGGGGCCCTCCGATCCAAAGCCCCAATCATCAAAACCTGGTTTCCTGCCCCATAAAGGATCCTGATGACCTTTGTCATTCAGGTCCTTGGGGGAAACAAATCCTCCACTGAGCAACTTAACACCACTCAATCAATGATAGTGTATTGTCTCTTGGAGGGTATAAAAATAGACCTTGGAGAAATCATCTTTAGAGACCTCATTTCCAAATTGGGTGGGAAGTCTAGGCAAAAACTTATGTCATACCCTAGATTAATTTCCTGTGCCCTGCAAGACTTGTTGGGGTCTGAGTCTATCAAGCCTTATGGCGTAGGCTTTGAGCCTGAGGTCTTACAGAAGACCAATTACTCTTATGACCCCACTAAGGTTACACCTATCGCCCTGACCACATACATGCTAACTGCTATCCAGGGTGACAACAAGATTTCACCCCTTCCCTCTCCCACCAAGAAGGCGAAGAGGAAGAAAGGACAGGGGTCCAGGAAGGTGGCTTAACCCAAGTCACTCGCCACTGGTACCTCTGTCTCCAAGCCTGAAAAAAAAGGCAACAACAGACCCTAACTGCTGACACCCTCAAGATTATTGCCGATTTACTGAACCCAAAACAACCGCCAACGGAGGGCACTGAGACATCACACTCAGTGTCCTTGGGCAAACCCATACCCAAAGGCTCTGCTGACATACACAAGTCAGTGGAGTTGGAATCAACCCAACCTCCACATCCTGCTAAAGGCTCTAGAAAATCACAACCAGGGTCTCAGGGAGCAAGGGGTCCTATATCCTCGGTGCGGCAGCACTACTCCACTGAGACGGGGACCCACAACCTTTCACATCATGCTAAAGGCTCGGATAAATCACAACCCAAGCATTAGGGAGTAAACGTCCCTAAATCTTCGACAGGCTAGCACAAGCCTGTTGGAAAGGGGGGGCATAACCACTCAGGTGCCTGATGAGGACATTCACAAATCCAAGATTTTGTCTGAGGGCATAACTACTCTTCCCAAAGACTCAGAGGGACTTACACAACCCGCTGATAGGGACACAACATTCACGATTCCTAAGGATGACACTGAAAAACACCCGTCAGTGTCTGAAGGGATCTCAGGGGACAAAGACTCAGAGGGAAACATACCACCTGCTGATATGGAACCAAAACCCACTCTTGGCGGTGCGCATAACTTGGGAACTGGCCCTGAGGAACAGGCAGATAAAACCCAGTCTATTGGAATTGAGGGGTCAGGACCTGGCCAAAACCAAGGCGAGTCTTCTTTTGAAGAGGAGCCGGCTAACCAATTTTTGCAGATTCAATCCTTGGCAGACATCCAGGCAGCTCTATACTCAGACGATGAATTTCACAGTAAGGAGGAGGTTTTTGAATCCGGAGATGACATGGATATTGAGGAGCAAGTCCATGAACCAATCTCTCAGTCTCCTCAATCTCCAATCCATGAAGTTGTTGAGTCTCACTCCGAGTCTTAACCCTCTGATGATGATCAAGCTCCTCTCACTGAGAAATTCTTCACCAAGTTCATCAAAAAGGCCACCAATGCCTTATTCTGAGGGGTCACTGATGAAGTTTTTGACATGCACATTGAACAAGCTGCTCTTTACTTCAATCTCAAGGATGCAGTTGAAGAGTTTAATGAAGATGTTAGGGAACAAAATTCCTCCATTAACTTCTCCCTGACACAGATGGTCACATATCTCAACCAGTTCCTCGAATCTCTCAACAAGCTGAATACAGGGGTTCAGTCAATTCAAGAATCGATTAAAGATGATCCTGAACTCACCAGGAAGCAACTTCAGGCATCAGACACCTATCAACTAAACTCTGTGCACCTCACTGAGCTACTCAACCTGATGAAGTCCTCTAATCTTCAGGCTCTCAGTACCTTAGTGGAATCTGTCAAATCCTCCCTCGCTGCCTTGGATCAATCAGTGGTAGCTTAGTCTCAGAAGTTAACCTCTATGGCTTGGAGTTTTGGTTCACGAATGACGGCAATTGAAAATGCTCAGGTGTCACTTGAAGCCAAAGTGTCTACCATTCAGCAGGACACTTCAGACATCAAGACTATGATGACTGAGATCTATCAGGCCTTCAAGGGTTCCTCTCCCTCTGCATCAGTCGGTCCAACTCTTGCCATCACCTCAGCTCAGGCAATTGTTGAGGGGGAGAATGCAACTGATGCTCCCTTCACTGAAGCACCATAAGCCTCAACCAGTCAACCAATGGCTACCGATCTTGCTTCAAGAGGACAACCCTCTCACACTGAGGGGGAGCATGTCACAGAGGCTACTCAGGAAGATAAGCTCAGGAAGGACGCTCAAGTCAGGGAAGCCAGGATTAAAAGGTACACATGGGTGATGAATGAAAGGCTAAAACCAGAAACCATCACTGACATCAAGATTCACCGCAACACCAAACCTGCTATTGTCACTGTCTTCATAGGATCTGACCAAAGAATACTTGATGTTCATAAACCATTCAAGTTTTCTGATTTTTGCATCACTGAGCTAGATGAGCTTCGACCTATCGTTTCCAAGAAGCAAAATGTCGTAGTCCCTGAACTTATAAAGTCACTGAAAGAGAGGTACGACAGACTGAGGAAAATGCGTGAAGCTCTTGGCATCCCCTCCCTTCTTCCTGCTTCATCAACTGAGATTGCTCCACCAAAGGCTTCAAGAAGGAAAAGAAAGCAAGTTGAACTGGAGCCTGAGATCAAGGTCCTTGGGCTAGATTATGACAGGTCTCACCCTGAAGGAATCACCTTTGTGAACAACATGGTTCTTGAAGCTCCTGAAAGAGGCATGTGCTTCACTGATGAATATGGGAACCCTGCTTTCCAAAGATGGTCTAACATGGACAGGGCTGGAATTAAAGCGATGCTTAGTACCTCATGTTGGCATCCCCCGTTAAGTGTGCTGAAAATATGAGGTTCTGCCTGGACCTGAAAAGCCATGATTGAGGAACATCCTAACACGCATCTACTGAGATCCAAGAAGGCAAAGCTTGAAGCTCTTGGTTACCATCTGAACATCTGAATCTGCATCAACTATCTTCTTTTGTATTTTGTAATTTTATTAGGATCTGTAATAGCTATTAATGAACATTGATGTTTTTTTTTAAGTTATCAGTGTCCTAAGTAAATTACATTAACACTCAGTGAGAGATGAAGACCCTGACAACTCACACTGAATCATGACACACTTAGGCTATTTGTATATCCAAATAGGGAGAGATTGTTGGGTCACTAAATTACCCAAGCTTCCTCTTTCTAGGATTTGAACATAAAATAACCTAAGTGTTTAATATCTGTAAATACCTTAAAGTCACTGAGTGAACAGTTGCTTAGTGAGTCATCTTCAGGATGGTTAGACCGAGCCTAAGAAGAAAGGTTCTCCAGTCAGTGAGGCGGAACTCAGTGAGTGGCATCTAAGCCAAGAAGAAGATGGTGGGTTGAGTGAGGATGACAATAACTCACTGAACCCCCAGTACTCCTCAAAAACTACTGAAGACTGAAGACCCGAAGACTGAAGAATGGGTGGGATGAAGCGGGAAATGTTTTAACGCCTGAACAGGTGTCCCTATCAACCTGAAGTCAAACTTTCCCTGAAAGGCATCAAGTCAGGATGGTGTCATCACTATGCACTAGAAAGGCACATTGTCCTTTACCCAATATAGTCTATTGTAACAGAAATAAAATACACAAGCATTTTGTCTCTACTAGCTTAGGTCATCAATTTGTCTTTTTCAGTAAAGTTGTAATTCACTTGTGTATAAATAGATAGCATAAATGCGGAGTAAAAGTTGACAAAGTTTGTGCAATTAATGCTTAGATATTCACAAACCTCTTTTACTCCTCCAAAGAACAACATAGTCCCTGAGATAGCTCAGTAGGACCTTTTAGTTGTCACTCAAACATTATTTGAATTTAAAGAGGAGTCATACCACACTTGTCATTTTCAATCCCAAGTGTTATTCCGCAAACACTTGGGTATAATTCTTTTGATTAACTTCTAATAAAGAATTAAACGTTGAAAAATATTGTCTCTTTATCTTTACGTTTATTTGTTGTTAATCAATTTCATCTTTGTTTAAAAGTCACGGAGCTTGGTTAGTTTGACTCGTTAGTTACAATTAACCAAGTAAACGGGACCAACAACTTGAAATGGGATAACGATAACTAAACGGTGAAAATGAATAAAAATAATAAAAGATAATTATAGTTAAGGGATTTGATTGCAACACCTGGACTTGGATTGGATATTGTGATGTTATTATCATTGGGCTTGAATTGGACGTATCGGATTTAAGGTGTTAGGTATTTGGACATTATGGACCCTTTAGCATACGAGACGGAAGTATGTGTTAGACTTTGACTAATTTAACACATCTGGACCCGAAAAAATATGAAATGATCGATAAAACTAAACAACTAATATACACGCGAATGATATATTCAATTGTATTATGTAATTGCGACGTTTAACGATAATTAATTAATTAATCAAAGAGTCGTTTGACTCGGGAAAACATTGAATAAGCGGGCAGGTCATGCTGAAATTTTGTAAAATCTTTTATAAACCTAAAACGTTTATGTAATCTCAAAGTTTTTCAAAACATATATGTTTTTATCAAATATGACATTTATTTTGGGAAAACGGGGAAAAGCCGAAACTAGTCGTTTGTTTGTCTGTTTTTTTTTTGGTTTGTTGTCTATTCTTTTCGACATTCTTCTTTCTTTCATTCTTTTCTTCTACCCTCGTCTTTCTTGGATATTCTTTCGTAATTGTCGACTTATTCTCTTTTCTATCTTTCTTGTCTTCCACACGAGACTTAAACATATTTTCTTTTCAAAACGCCATTGAAACTAAAACCTTTTACTCAAGTATTTTTTATTGAATTATTCAAGTATTATTGCTGAGTTATGCCATTTAAATTTATTAGGTTGTGCTGAGGTTCATTTGTCGTGACATATTGCTTGATTGCTTTTCTATCTCATTTCTCTGCTGCTAAGGTGTGATTCATAGCCCCATTTTACTTTTTAATTGTTTATAAAAACCCATGGGGTGAGAAACATGCTTCCAAATGTTTTCTGAGCACAATAGTTTATGGTATGCTTTTCTTGACTGGTATGCTTTCCTGATTGGTATGCTTTTCCTGACCGATATGATAAGTAGCTATACCTTGCCACAAGCAAGACCCTCCGATCATGAACCATTAGTCACTTGCGAGTGAGCCCGAATATAGGGATATAGGCCTATAGGAATTGACCCTCCCGCCATGTTGACTGAGTTCAGTCCGCATGTGATGTACTATAGTCGACTTACTCCAGTTGTTGTTGGTGCTGGTTAACATTTTGCATTTCATGAGCTTAGCATTATCTTATTACAATATTGTATGCACAGGGATGTATATTAATTGTTGTTACCTGGTATTTGCATTTGTTGCATATATCTTCCAGATTAAAATATTTGCTCAACTTTATTTACTAAACCTATGAATTGTACTCAACCTTTGTGTTGACTTTTAAGCATGTTTTATCTCAGCTAACTAGCTAAAGATGAATATCTTTTTAGGCACGATGGAGTGGCTAGGACTTCTTGGAGGCTATCTCTGGCTATTTTATCTATCTGTGGCTATCTTTCTATCTTTTCTTCAAAACCTTTTAAAACTGTTTCTTTTAAATTTCCGCTGCAAACTTTGTTATTTCCGCTGCTAAACTTTGTTCATGTTTTTCGCTGCAACTGATGTTTATTTTCCGCTGATACTTTGTTTAAGAGTCTTTGTACTCTAATGGTTTTGATGAAATAAAATGTTGGTTTTTATTTTAAAATGTCTTGTTTGGGATCATTTTCTATGATGTGATTGTTTTACCCGTCAAGTAATACCCCTGGCTATGTTCCGCTGCCATACCCGAGTTCAGGATGTTACAGATAGACTTCATGATAATGCAAGAGTTGGATTTGTTTCTCCTTCTTCATACGACAGAAACAATAAAGAAAAAGAAGTATTATTTGTGTGTTGCGTTTGTGGTTTGCATGGGACTTTAATATTATACGATTGTCATATAAGTGGGTAAACTAGTTCCAAGGTTTGAAAGGGTTTAGTATTTTTGAGTTTTGTGAGGGAGTAAATAAATTATTCCGACCTGTGATTTATTTGTATATACTTTGGGTCCAAAACATTTTAATGTGACTAAAATGTGAGAAAAAGGTACGTTTGAGTTTAGAGAGACGTAAGAGACTCTAAAACATTCATTTGAACACGTATAGGACTTGTTAGGAAATATTTGAAGTAGTTTTGTTAACCTTGGGTACTGTTGATACAAAAGTTGGACGTTCCTTGTTTGGGTTCCTGCTCTCATACCAATTAGACTTTTATGCTTGAAACCTGCTCACTAAGAAAGCAAACAAACACCGTTAGGCTTATCGTGGGATTGTCTCCCACGATTATCCTCCGGCGTGAGAGTAAGTAATCGGTTTTAGGGTTATGTGTATGAATTAGGGTTGTGAGTCGTACCTTTAATTAGAATTATGTCATTCTTTATATAGGCATGAAATCCTTGTAGATTTCGTGTTCCTCACTCTTCGCACGCATAGTGCTTATCTGGTCTATGGATCTTTATCCCATAAATAGAAGATCCTTATCCATACCATAAATAGTTTGGATGGGTTTGGGCTAGCGTGAGTCCAAACCGTTAGTATTGTGGCCCAAATCATTATCATGATAGCCCACTTGTAGTGGACTTGGGCTTTAGTAATGTTTATCATTTGGGCTCGTGGCCCAAATATAGACAATACGTCATCATGTCCCCCCAGTCTAGTGTTCGCGGGTCGTGGCCGCGTGTGCTAGACTAATAATATAAGTGGCAAACGTGGCGGGAAAAATTCAAATATTCACCGCCCATTATTTGGAACCGTGTATCTAGTCCAAAAATATCTCAAGGATCCCTCGGTAAACGGGGAGTGTATCCACGTGTCCTTGGGGAAATGTGAAAAAGTGCTTGTACCCTTTTGCATTCTAGCCATACGATTACCTTAGTGGGATCCACGTGGCGATCATTTAGGGTTTTGTGACCCTATAGAAGTCACCGCCTCCCTTTTCACTATAAATCTCACAGTAAAATACCTTCTTCCGCCATTTTTTAAATTTCTCAAAGCTTGTTCAAGAATCAACTGTTTTATTAGGTAACAGCGAGTGCGCTCCATAGTTGATCTTATTTTTCCTTAGAAATGGTTCGTCAGTTAGAAGAGTTTCGCTCTGAGATGGACGAGGATGAACTGCGTCAGTTCACCTCTGACTATTTCATTCCGCTTGCAGTGCATCCGGAGGTACCGGATGCCAACGCATGTATCGTGGACTTCCTTGAGGTGAAAATAGGGGTGTATACGCGCTTCTTTGAATTCGCCAATCAGCGCGTGCCTATATCCCGATTCCTGAGCGATGTGCTAAACTTTTACGACCTGCACATTTCGTAGCTGCACAGTATAGGTGCGGCCAAAATAACAAATTTCGAGGTACACTGCCGTTTACTGGCGATAAACCTGACTATCAATTTATTCCGCGCGTTCTACCACACGTCGTGGTCGAACGGGTGGGTGACATTCTCCAAGCGCCCAGGGGGGTTATCAGTGCTATACTGATAAGGTGGACTCCCTAAGGGGATGGAGGGAAAGGTTTTTTTGGATAGATGATCGGGTATTCACTTCGCTCTCTGAGTTTTATACTCAAGGGGAGCTTCCAAAGGATGAGCGCCCAGATCCCGGTACGTACAATGTGGGGGATGCGGAGACTATTGATGAGAACCGCATCCTCATCAATACTTATCCCGAGGAGTTATTGGTGCACATGGGGCTGAGTCGTAACTACTTCGGGGGAAGTGGCGAAGTGCCAACGTTCTTGGATGGAAGCGGCCGGGGTGGGTGCTCGTCCTTTCTTGTCCTTGCATTTATAATGTAAGCCTCTTTTTATACAATGATTTTATTCACTAACTTGTTCCTCCTTTTGTGTGTTTATATGTTGCGCAGAGATGGATCTATTCGCCGTAGTGAAGCTGACAAAGCCGACGCAGGTAACTGTGGGTGTGCGCCCCTTGAGGGAAGGTGAGGTGCCTATTCTAGAGGCTACTATTGGGCGCTTGCTGGAGTTTGCGCGAGAGGAGCCTTCTGACGCATCATAGCCTGTGGTGAATGCGACCCCAGTTCAGACAGTGCCTGCGCAGGTAGTAGTGACGTCTGAAATTGCGCGCGCTAAGTCGTCCACAAGTGTTGGTATTCTCAAAGTGGACACGGACTCTGAAGAAGAGCGTCAGGGTATGAAGCACAAGGCTGTTGTTGGTGATGGTGAAGGGACCTCCAAGCGTAGGCGTCATACCATTATTGTGGATGAGTCTACAGACGAGGAGACGTCAGTGTCTGTTGCTGCGCAGGAGAATGCTCAGACTTCTCCCTTTATGTAAGTAAGCTGAATATTTATATTTATACGTGTTTTTGCGCAGCGCCATTCCCTCACTTTATTTATGTTTGCTTGTAGTGACAACGCTACAGGGGGTGATGCAGCGTCCGTGGAGGGGTCAGTGCCACCTCAGGCGGCTCATACTCATGTGGAGGAGCCGGTAAGAGTTGATGAAGAGATGTCTGCGCAACAGCTGATGGAGGAGCTGGGAGCTGTTGCTGAGCGTCAGGTTGAGTTAGTTACTCAGCTGAAGGCGCGGTATATTGGAGAAGGTAGCAGTCTCACTCAGAAGGATGATGAGATTGCCTTGCTCAAGGCGCAGTTAGCTTATGCGCGAGCAGAGGTAGAGTCTACCACTGCGTATGGTAGGAAGGTTGCTGATGAGAAGCTATCCTTGATGGTGGAGCTGAAGCGTGAACGTGCTGCAGCTGAGCAGCACAGGTCTAGCTGTGCCTGGGCGTTGAGATACTTGCAGGAGAATCGAAGCAAGCATTTTGCGCAGCTCACTGAATTCTGCGAACGCGTAGAAGAAAAAGTGAAAATGCAGGAGAGCAAGCTGCGGAAGCTGAGCATAGAGTACGATGAGGAGTTATATCCTCATCTTATGTCTACCATTGCTGAGCGCAGGTATGTGTCTTCAATTCTGAAGTCTTTATCTACTATATGTATTAATGCTCTTTTTGTCTTCTAACGCGTGCGTTGTTGCATGTGCAGGTGGTTGATCAGCCATGGTTTGTGCCTGGCTGGTATGGGCACATTGGAGTCCCAAGAGGTCGTAGAGGCCTTTGGGAAGGTCGTAGAGTGTGATGTGGCACGCGGCAAGGCCCAGGCTGTGGAGGAGTTGCATGAGAGCAAGATGCTGACTTTGCCACTTGTAGAAGTTCCTGGGTACAGCGCGGATGCGTTTGATGAGCTGGTGATGGCCATGGAGAAGATGAAGGTCTTCGAATTTCCTCAGATTGCCCGCTTGGAGCGTGATCAGGATTATCCCATCAGCGTGATCATGCAGCGCCTAACTCTGGCAAAGCACATAGCTGAGGATGCAGAGGCGCACCCTGACTTCTTTTTGAAGCCAAACGAATCACAGCTGATGGTGCCTGTTTTTGCCCGCCCTCGCCACATGCTTAATCCCTTCGCTCTTGAGAAGGAGATTTCGTTGAAGAAGTGCCTAGAGGCACATGAGACAAGAGTTGCTCGTAAGAAGGGAGTGAAGGGAAAGGCCATCCTATGTGGTGTTGGCGCAGCCCATCTTCCCAGGTCTGATGGGATTCCCGTTAGCGTACCAACGGTGTCTCAGGAAGATAGCAGCCTGTTAAGAAGGCTAAGTGAGGCTGGGGAGTTGGCATCCACAGCTAGTAGCTCAAGTCACAGGCGTGCTCATAGCATTTAGATGTATATTTTTGTAATTATAACTTGTAAAAACTCGTAGTTCTCATTAATAATAATGTTTGTTTTATTTCGTACGTCTTGTTATTTGTACTTAGATTGGTTTCTTTTGTAAAAGATCATCCAAGAGTCAAATTGAAAATGCGACATACTTAAAATGATTTAGATTAAGTACGTAACTTTAAAAAAATCATAAATGTGAATATAAACTTGCGTTGTTTTGCAAAGACTATATCAAAATGACCAAGAGTCTTGGCTCGTGGATTGCTAAGCATGTACAATGTATGTTATGTTATGTAGTCGTCGTGGAATGCGCATGTAAACTTACTTCAACATCTTGAAAGTAAGGCGCTTAGCAAGGATGCGTGATCCAGTGTTGATGGGTTTGCAACCCTATTACTCAACGAGTTAGTTAGTAGGTTTACTCATCCTTTATGCCATCGTGGGTCTTTAAGAAGTGCATGCACGCCATGTAGGCAAAAAGTAAAAAAATAACAATATTGAAACATAATAAAAAATGTGCGCAATAAAGTTAAGTTTGTTATGGAGTTAGCTAGAAACCACAACGTTTTATTAATACTTGCAAGTTTTTGGAAGATAAAAGACAATTCCTAAAAAAAAAGAAAATTTAAGAACAGACATTTATTGGGCATGTACTAAAGTGCAACGTTGTCTGTGTGTGGGCCGTAGCCTTTCCTAAAGATAGCATCTCTTGAGATTGCAGATATTCCAAGTGCGTGCTAGCTCGTGGCCTTCCATATCGCGCAGCTTGTATGCACCATTACCTAGTGCATCTGTGACCTCATAGGGTCCTTCCCATTTGGGTCCAAGCTTGCCCGTATCTTCTGTGTGGCTTGCATCATTAGCTCGGTATACAAAGTCTCCTGGCCTGAAAGAAGTATGTTTGACCTTTGCATCGTAATACTTCTTCATCTTTGCTTTAGCCTTTGCTTCACGTATAGTTGGGCGTTCACGCCTTTCTTCCAGCAAGTCCAAGCCTATGCGCCGCTCCTCGTCATTTGTTGTGACGTTTATTTCCGCTGTACGTATAGCGGGCATTCCAATTTTGGCTGGTATGACGGCTTCTGTCCCATAGACAAGAGAGAATGGTGTGTCTCTGGTACTGGTTTTAATTGTCGTGCGGTGCGCCCATAAAACATGTGACAATTCGTCTACCCATCTTCCTTTATGTCTGTCAAGGCGCGCTTTTATTCCTTCGCCTAGACTGCGATTCGCGCGTTCAACCAAGCCATTGGTTTGTGGGTGTTTCACTGAAGCAAAGTGTTGTCTAATGTTTAATTGCACGCACCAATCTTTAAATGGGTTATCACAGAATTGTTTTCCGTTGTCTGAAATAATCTCCCCAGGTAGTTCGAAGTGACACACAATGTTGTCCCACACGAAGCGTTTGACCTGGTTGCCAGTGATGCTCACCACTGCTTTTGCCTCAATCCACTTGGTAAAATAGTCTATGGCTACGATGAGGAATTTTAGCCCTCCCACTACAACTGGGTAAGGGCCTGCGATGTCAATGCCCCATTTATAGAATGGCCATGGTGAGGTGATAGGGGTTAACTCTTGTTGTGGTCGGCGCGGAATTGGCCTGTGGACTTGGCAATCACTGCATTTCTTTATCATGTCCCGTGTGTCGCGGTGCATAGTAGGCCAATAGTATCCTGACTGCAGGGCGCGCGCCACTACAGACCGTGGTCCTGAGTGCATGCTACATGAACCAGCGTAAATTACTCGAAGTACATAATCTGCTTGAAGAGTTCCAACACACCGGAGCCAAGGTGGTAGGAATGAACGTTGATATAGGACGCCATCTCGAAGTTCAAATCTCTGCGCTGTGCGCCGTACCCTTCGAGCGTCCTTCTGATCTTGTGGTAAGATTCCTTTGCTTATAAATTCAATGATAGGTGTCATCCACGTAGGATCTTGTTCTTCTATCACCGCGGATACTTCCATCTCCAAGATTGATTTGCTCTTTAGAGTTTCCACCAATACCTGTTTTGATAGGTGCGCAAAGCTTGTAGATGCGATTTTGCTAAGCGCGTCAGCTTTCCTGTTTTCTCCTCTAGGTACTTGTTTGATTGTAAACCTATCAAAATTCTGAATTAAAGACTTGGTTTTTTCAAGGTATTGGACCATGTGTTCATCCTTGGCTTCATATTCTCCTAGCACGTGGTTGGCTACTAGCCTGGAATCTACATTTGCCTCTAGGTTGCGTACACCCATTTGAATTGCAATACGCAATCCAGCAAGTAGGGCTTCGTATTCTGCCTCATTGTTTGTGGCTGTGAATTCGAAACATAGTGCGTAGGTGAATTCTACTCCTTCTGGATTAGTGAGGATAAGGCCCGCGCCTGACCCATCCACGCATGAGGATCCGTCTGTGAATAGAACCTATGGTTCTTGTAATTCTGTCTTGCTTGCTGAAGATGGAGTATCGGTATCTGGCTTCTCAACAATAAAGTCGGCTAATATCTGCCCCATGATTGCAGTGCGTGGTCTATACGAGATGTTATACTCACTCAACAACACACTCCATTTTTGTAGCCGTCCTGATGCGTCAGGTTTAGAGATAACTTGTTTGATGGGCTGGTCCGTGATTACAGCTATTGGGTGCGCCTGAAAGTATCTGCGCAGTCTTTTAGCCGCGAATACTAGAGCTAGAACCAGCTTTTCCATAGCGGTGTAGTTAGTCTTTGTCTTTTTCAGTGCCTTGCTTACAAAGTATATGGGCATTTGAACGGGGTTCCTATCTGTCAACAGTACTGCGCTAACTGCTCCATGGGTTGCAGATAAGTACATGATCAACTCCTCTCCTGGTCGTGGTGCGACAAGTTTGGGAAGTGATGCAAGATGTTGTTTGAGTTATTGGAAGGCTTCCTCCGCCTCCTCAGTCCAACGAAAGTCTCCCTTTTTTGTACAATTCGTGAGTGTTTTAAAAAGAGGGAGTGACTTGTCCGCTGATTTGGAAAAAAATCATTTTAGTCCAGCTAGCTTTCCATTTAATGATTGCACTTCTTTCAATGTGCGCGGAGAAGGGAGATCAATGACCGCTTTTGTCTTTTCTGGGCAAGGCTTAATGCCATCAGGTTCTATTAAATACCCAAGGAACATGCCTTCTGTCGCGCCAAAAGTGCACTTCTTGGGATTTAACTTCATGTTTATTTTTCCCAATGTTTTGAACGTCTCCTCAATGTCGCGCACCAATTCTTCCTCTCTATGACTCTTTATAACAAGGTCATCAACGTAAACTTCCAGGTTGCGACCTACTTACTTCTCAAATGTTGTGTCCACCAATCGCTGGTATGTTGCTCCCACGTTCTTTAGGCCAAAGGGCATTTTTGTATAGCAAAAGACCCCTTGACTTGTGTGGAAGGCTGTTTTTTCTTCATCTTTTTCAGCCATCATAATTTGATGATATCCTTTGTATGCATCTAGGAAGCACTTAAAGGGATATCCACACAGAGATTCTACCTTCCAGTCTATTTCTGGCAGCGGGTAGCAGTCCTGTGGACATGCTTTATTGAGGTCAGTGAAGTCCACTCACATTCTCCAGCTGCCATCACTCTTCTTTACCATTACTGGATTAGAGAGCCAGTCGTGATAGTAGACTTCGCGCATAATACCTGCGTCTACAAGTTTATGTACTTCTTCCAGGATGGCTTTTGCGCGATCCGGAGCCTGGCCGCACTTTTTCTGTCGTATTGGAGGATATCCTTGTCGGATTTGTAGCTTGTGCTCCGTAATGGAGCGCGGCACTCCAGTCATGTGTTTTGGTTCCCATGCAAAGATGTTTAGGTTATTTTGCAGGAGTGCACACACAGCTGCTCTGCCTTTGTGATGCGTGGGAATTGCACCAGGCTTTACCTCTCAAGGGATCTCGAGAAGCTTACAACCCCCACCAGGCAGTGTACTTGATCGTTGTAGTATAGTATAGTGACAAGTACCTGGGGATTGATCGTTCAACTCAGGAATAGTATCGCTAGGATTACAAAGCCTAAAAACTAGGTCTAGAGGTGAGGGATGATTCTTTTTGTATTTTTATATTTTATGGAAAGCAAGTAAAATCTCGGGTTTTGGAAGAGTGGGCGGAATTAGTTGCTAATCAACTAACTCAATAACTAAAGATGCAATCAAAATAAAATAACAAAAATGCAAATAAATCTAATTAAACTAGTGGTTTGAACAGTAATTGGGAGAATTGTGTTTACTTAGATTTCACTACTCCCTAGATATCTTTTACAGGTTAATTGTTTGTTACAGTTGCATGGATGAGGGGTTATATTCCTTAATACCAATCGTGGGGTGGCGTACGTACTTCCCCAACTCTATAAGCTCCTACTTCACTCCTATGTCGAGCCTGCAAGAAGCTCCTAACATGGGATCACTAGAATTCTCTCATGCATTAAATACAACCATAAAAACCTAGTACGCCTTGGTTCATGTTTCTTAAGACGTTCAAGCAAGTTACACAATGGAGATCTGCCAGTTTTCTTAAGCCTAACATCGAAATCATTCATCCATTACAACTATAAACAAGCAATCAACCTATAATCAACATCTAGGTTTCATTACATCTAAGCAAACACACAAAAGATCTAGCCTAGCATGTCAAAATCAAGACAAGCGTAAGATATATTCAAACAACACATAGACATATTGAATGAATTGAAAGGATACTTATCTCAATTGAACATGAAAGGTTTCAAGGGGTAAAAACCCTTAAAAATACTGTAAAAGTCGTGCTAGGGTTTATTAAGTTCGACCCTAAAATTCTCCTCTCCTTTAGAATGAAAATAACAAAGAGTATATATAGATTTCCTAAGGTGACGGCGTCAATAAGAAAGTTCTGACGCCGTCAACCCGCTGCCCATATTATTCTTGGACTGCCTAGATCTAGATCTGACGCCGTCATGTGTAATATTGTTCTGGGCCGTCACCACTTTTACTCTTGACGGCCTTGCTTTGACGCCGTCACGTTTTCACTGGGCCGTCACCTCTTTTTCTATTGACGCGGTCATCAAATTGCTCTTGACGCCGTCAGGTACTGTTCCCAGCAAGGAAAATTAAGACTTTGCCGTTTTCTTCACTTTTATGCTCCAAAAACGTCCGAAATGCTACCTTTTCCAGAATTCACTCCAAAAGTACCTAAAATCACAAAAGGAACGATTTAGGGCAATATTTGATCAAATAAATTCCAATTCCGGCTTAAATGACCCCCTAAAAACAGATCATTTTTTGCCTCATCATATACCCTTACACTTGAGATTTGCTTGTCCTCAAGCAAATGCGCTTTTATTCTAGTCAAAATACAAGTTAGGGGTCATTTAACACTAATATAAAAGTAATTACAATAAATAATCGTTCCACCAAAGATCAAAGATAAGCATGGAGGTCATACACTAGCACCTCACAAATAGTGTTTAGATACTCACATTTCTCGGGTGTAATAAAGTATATATCACAATATGGAAATGGAAAACATCTCTCACTACCTGTCATAGCAAAATAGATTACCATAGGCTTGGGAAAGGATCAAACCTCCACCGCATGGTGTAAGCACCTAGGATAAACTATCAAAGAGGTCTTTCAAAGGGTTATAATGTTAGGTGTAGGGATATGGAATACACGGTTTTGTTGGATATAGGATGTCTTTACTGGTGGCGAGTTAATCATCGTGGTTAATTACATGTACAATATGGCGTTGCTAAGCCAAGACTAGACTCGACTTATAACAAAAACATCAAATAAACATAGAATGAAACGGGATGGTAGTCCGTATGTTTTTTCTCTTTTTCACTTTTTCTATTTTTTTTTCTCAATTTTTTCGATTTTTTTTTTTTTTTTTTTTTTTTTTTTTTTTTGCATACACTTTTACCCTACCATCCAAAATAATACATCATAGAGAATGAACATTCCCCTTACACTTGAATTTTTACATACTTTACAATAAACTAATCTAACGACTCGAATTAAGGTAATCAAAACACTTGGAGTACTTTTAAGATTAATGCACATATGGGGGTAATAATATGATGTTCTTCCCCATTACTCTATAACATAAGTACTTTACCCATGAGTCCCAATCGTCCCAAAACAATATGTACAAGGTTATGACTCGACTTAGCAACCATGTAATGAATTAGATAATTAACTAAGGGTTTAAACAAATAACAATAATGCACTAAAGATGAGTGCATACACGGAAGGCTAAGGCGATTTGGGTCTACATTTAAGTGGGGTGTAACAAATTCTTCCTTTAAGTAAGATACTTAAAGTTAGAAACGAAAAGATAGGCTCGGAGGGGTGTACTAGGGGTTTCGTGTACTAAAAATGAGTACAACGCTAAGGTGTGGAAAAAATTAGTTGACTTTACTAGCCAAGTAATATGACATAAATGGTCAAGTAATTATGATACGGGTTTAACACAAGGGTGATCCTAATGCCTCTTATCATGTAGTAAATCCTACTACACGAATGTAGTCTCACTAGCGGTCTCGGGATGCATCACTAACGCAAGTTCTAGAATCTAAATGCTACCGGTACACTCATAAGCACTAATAGTGAATGCTTTTCCTATCAAATCTAAAGGCGAACCTCACATATTTGGGTGGAAAATTTTTCTGAATGATACGGTTTTGTGCTAGTCATACAATCTCCTATCCATGAGACGCTTGCTAAGGCTAAAGTTTCACTCCTAAATGTTGTAAAAAAATTTAAATTTGGCGCTAAAATTACACTAACAAGTATTTCTCATAGTTTTATTACACACCTACCATCAAACAAACAAACTCAAGTGCAAGTTTATCTATAAGGTATCATCATTTTACCGTCCCCTTACACTTAGGATGAACATTGTCCCCAATGTTCAATTAAAGATTGTAAAAGTGAAATAGGTAAAAGAATGAAATCAAATACTCCCCTAATTCGCTCGGTATGGATAGTGTGGTAACAAGGTTAGATCTTCCTCCAAAAAATGAACAATCAAAGCTTCCCTTCCAGAATATAAATCATCTTCTTGTCAAACATAACCTGTTAAACCTGAGAAAACAATCAAGGCAACCTCGCGTAAAATCGGCGGCAATCTATATATGCTAACAAATCCTAGAAAGCAAAGTAAGATATAATGCTTGTGGAATGAATGTATGCAGATTTCCTGGAGATTAGAAAACTAAAGATTTAACAAAAACTTTAAGACTCCATTAGAAAAAAAAAAAAAAACTGGAAAAATTTCCAGATTTTTACACGTGACGCCGTCAGGAATTTCTTCCTGACGCCGTCAGAAGTGACCTGCAGAAATCTTTATGTTAAGTTTCCGGAAAATTTCTGGAAAAACTTTGTCCTACTTCCTGGAAAATCCTGCAAAACATCATTATGACTCGATACAAGCATTTGACTCTAACAAATACGAACATACATGTCCATTTAATATTATGAAGAATCATGATCAGTTTTGTTTCTTAAAAACATATTTTGGGTTTCCCCTTACACTTATCTTTTGCGAAATACCTTTGGATGAAGTTAAGACTAAGCCAAACGACAAAATAAAGTATTTTCACTATTTTAGTTTGAAACATGATCTACAAACAATAAAAATAAAACATGCATACGGAAACAAATAACAATCAAACAATTAAAAATCACACAAAGTGAAAAATGAAACCGTAAGCAACCCATAATATTATAATCCAACATGAAAATAAAAATAAAAATTATCCAGGGCCAACAGAGGCCATACCCTAAGCTATTACAGTCCAAATTGTTTCAAATTACACAACCATGAATAAATTGTTCAGAAATCACAAACATCAAGACAAATCATTGTGGAGGGGGACAATAACGGTAGTCATATCCAGGAGGGAGGTGCCCGGTGTACCCGTAGGGAGGGTAGTCCATCTCACGACCAGGGAATGGGTCGATCTGTAGCTAGGGCTCAATCTGATCACGAGTGGAGAGGTGCTGCATCTGGCGGATGGTGTGATCATACATCCAATCAAAGCGCTGGTCAATGGTGGTCCGCCATGCGTCCACCTGACCCATCTAGGCCCCCTGGTGTGCCTGCCAGTCTCACCGACCCATGTGTCGGTAATAATCTGTAGACCCAACCTCATAATCCGCGTAATGTGGCTGCTGGGGCATTCCCTCATCATCGTCATCATCATCCTCAGCAGCCGTAGGTCCTCCCGCAATGTACCAGGTATAGGACCCATTCCCCAGTTCCATCACAATGCTCATCTGCTTGAGGGATTTAGCCCTCACCACCCTACAAGCCCCACAGTTGCTCAGGTACCCCATGACCTCAGGAACAAGTACCCCATAAGATCAAGCCAAACGGGTCACGAACATCCCCCCATACACCTTGTCAATGTCCCTCTCCCCCACACTAGTCTTTAACTAGCTCGCTACCTAAAATGGGATGTTACAGTATACATCCGCTGAAAACATCGTGTACAAGTAGAACAGATCTGAAGCAGTGACACGGTGAGTGGTGCCATGACGCCCCGACAAGCTGTAGGTGATGCACCTATGGGCTAACCTGATCATGGGGTCCCTGATTGAGGCCGCCCTAGTAGTTGAGGTGTACACCCCGTTCCCAATATTCGGCCAAAACATGGCACACCTTAATTCGTTCATCACCGTCTCCCCATTCAACAATCTCTGCATGAAACCCCCCTCAACAGCCTCCTCCTGAGTATACAAACCTATCCTCCACCCAAACTCAGTAACCGAGCATGATCGAAGCTCTCCCCCCAATCTAAAGTAAATGGTGGTGCCCCCCATATCTGTCCTGGCCTCAGCCAATCAAGGCGAAAAGTCGCAAAGAACTCCCTAACCAACTCACTGTAGACTATCTCCCTCATCCTGAATAATCTCTCCCATTGAGGACCCGTGAATCCATTCGTTTGGATCCTCCCCAAGAAATCACCCTCAAGACCTTGGGACCTAAGAAACTCCCAATCGATCACAGCTCCGGCATCGATATGGTGATAAACAAGTTCCGCGTACTTGGTTGTAGCGGCGTCATTATCAAACTCACTCCAACTGTGGACCAAATCCCCATAGTTTACACGTTGGGATCTAGACGAGCTCCCCCGGTGTTGTCGTGATCGTTTGCTCATTTTCCTGGAAAAAGATAGAGTGGAACGAAAATGGTTAGAATGAGAGTTTTACAGATTCATGCTGTCAGACACATCTGACACCGTTAGGAAGGGAAACCTGACGCCGTCAGACCCAGCAAAAATTCATCTATGCAATTACGAGGGAAAAATCAATTTTCAAACTCTAAATCCATGACCCAAACACTCCTTTATGCAGAAAACATGGGTGGGGGGTCAAAAAATCCGTGGTGTGAAATATTTTTCCGCATTTAACGCATGATTCAAATCAACCACTATCACCTAATGGTAAACTCATGATTACAAAATATCTAAGGAAGTGCATTATGATTCTTAAAGATGGATCAATGCTAGGGTTTCGGATGATGGGGGTTTTCAAAATTGGTGGGTTCTAGGGATAATTAAACGAAAAAGCATGAAGAAAAACTACTTACCACGTAGAGATTTGTCACGGAAGATGTCGAATTGGATCTTGGAGATTCGGAGGTGGAGAAGCACTTGGGTGTGATTTGTGGGGTATGAGTTGAAATTGATGGAAATGGGGTTATTATTGTTGAGAATGCGAGGTGACGGCGTCAAGAGTAAAATCTGATGCCGTCAGATGCTCGTATTGTGAACTCTAAGTGGCAGTTTCAAATTCAGTCCCTGCACTAATGTAAATAGCTAATCACAAGTGAAAACTATGAGTAGCCATCCCGTCAGTAGAGTCCACCAGGGTCAAACAATTTGTTACTGTCACAGAGAGAGGCGTGGTTATCAAAGGGGGTGAGCAAAGTTCTAGTTAAGTTGTGATCTTCGTATTGGTCAACGGTGGGTACGAAGAGGAGCTGTTCCATAGAGGGTCCCAAAGCTGCGGTGTTTTAGAGGTGCAACCTCTTCACACCAGGTTTAAAACCGAAGGAACGTCTGGGGAGCGTGGTTTGCAAGCTTCCAACGAAGATGTTATGAAATTGCAAGTTCTTTTCCTCCTGAGGATGCTCACAGCAGTAAGGGGTAACTAACAGTGAAGTACTTGAAAAAGATTTCTCATTATCCTCTTCATCACACACCAAAGGGATTGGGACCTCAAAGATTTTTTCGATTTTTCTTGGTGTGGATTTCTCCTTAATCTTTTCCTTAATTCTTGATATGAATTTGTCTGCTAAGTTCATAAAAGCATTACGAGTGCTTTCCAATCGTGCTTCTAAGTGCTGAATTTGTTTTTCCTGATTGTTCATGAAGGTTACCATTATCCCTTTGAACTCCTCTTGTCGAGAACGTTCAGGAAAATTATATTTGTTAATCGCATTCACACGCACATCAGGACTCCTTGTGGTTTCAGCAGCAGGCATCTCAGCTCTCATCAATCCTTAACCTGCTTTTCAATATTTACCAATAACTGTTCTTGGGTGGCTTTTACGTAATCAAGACTTCCATTACTTGAAAACATCGGATCCTCTCATCCTTCTTCTTCGTATTATGCTAACCCTCAAGAACTTTCCAGCATTCATCAATGCTAAGTCTATTTAGCCTGCCATTGGTTGCGTAATCAATAGCCCTTCTCTTTTGATAATTAACTTTATCGTAAAAGATTTGTATCTAGAACCATGGTTCAATGCCATGATGTGGGACTTTTCGGAGTAAGTCCTTTTGATCTATGGGAGAGAAAATTAGTGGCAGTACCACTTCTCATTCTCATAATTCTCTCCCCGATTATGAATCATTTACCTTCGATGAGTCCTCCTGTGAACTCACGCACATCAATTCAGAATATGATTCATTCACATTCAATGAGTTCTCATGTGAACTCACTCATATCATATCTCCACCGGAGTATGATAACTTCTACTTTGATCTAGACACACCCGGGATATGTCTTGATCACATGAGCTTAAATGATGAGATTCATGATGATGAATCTATGAATTCTCCTGAGGATGATGATGAGTTAGTTATGATGTTTATCATGACTTTCTTTCTCTTCTTCACCTACCGGGTGACTTCTCCTGTTCTTCACTCCTTCGGGAATGAAGACATTATCTTTGACCCCGGCATCACCGCTTATAGTTTATACTATCTTAAGCCGGGATTATATCTCATCGGTGTGGAACTTTCACGTGCTTCAAATTTTTGTCCAAACATCTTGAATGAAAGTCCGATGGAGATTGTTTCTTCCACATCTTGGTTCCCTCTGGACAAATGAATTCGGGGTCGAGTCAAGCTAGCGACTCGGTAAACAAAAACAGTAGCATGCATATGGGGTTTTCACCCTAAGTGTGGGGGAGTTACCCCTGCTGTGGTTACCAATAAAGTGATAAAAATAGTGTTTCCACATTTAGCTTGTAATGTTGCCCTTTTACGTTCAAAGAGTCGGCATAATAGCCGGGACTTTGAATATTGAGGACAATATTCAATTCTAAGTGTGAGGGGGGAAATTCTAACGAATTTTATCACATTTTACCATCTAGTACCCCCATTTTTGGCAAAAATTTTAAAAAATTTACACTTGAGTTTCAAAATTTTTATGGTTATCAGTCCGCCATGTCTAACCGACAAAAAGGATTGGCTAATCCAGGAGCAAACGGCTCTTGGTAAAGATATATCAAATCCGTTTATGGCTTACAATTTGCCCAAAATTGTATGGTATCTCAACTCGCCATATCCTAAAAAGTAAAAGAGTTGGCTAGCCCGCAAGATTATGGCTTGTGGTAAAGGCAGTGGAAAAAACATAATTGGTAATCAGCTCACCAAGATGTTGACTATGTCAATCAAGAGTTGGCTAGTCCAGAAGCAAACGGCTTTTGGTAAAGACAAATCAAATCCGTTGACAGCTGATGGTTTGCTCAAAATCATATGGTTATCAGTGTACCATAATTCTTACTTGAACTGAAACATTTGGCTACTCCAGAAGTAATGGATTTTGGTAAAGAGAAACCAAATTCATTAATATTTCAAAACGGGTTGTTTTTGGATTCTATATTGCTAGGGACTAGCAATAGTTTAGTGTGGGGGATTGATGAGTGCTCAAACACTCATCATTTTTGGTCAATCTGAGCAGCAAAAACATTTAAAAACACTCAGAAATGCATCAAAATACTGAAAATATTCCAAAGATTGTGTTTTATATGTTTCAGATGCAAAATGAGTAAAAACAGATGAAAAACGTACAAAGTTTGCATATTTGGCAGTTTCAGTCCCTGAACTTTCAAGAAATGACAGTTTTAGTCCCTAGAAGTTTATTTTGGAATAAAAAGCCAAAAATGGTCCTTGGTAAATCCCAAGTTATCACAAAAGGTCCTTGGAGTAAAGTTTTCACAAATTGCCAGTTTTAAACCCTCAACTTTGAAAAATGACATATTTGGTCCCTGGAGGTTTAAAAATGAAAAATTGACATTTATGGTCCTTTTATTATTTACCTTGGCAAAAATGGTCCTTGTGTTAACTTTTGGAAGGTTACAAAAACAGTCCTTCAACTTTCAAAAAATACAAAATTGGTCCCTATAATAATTTCTATAACCAAATGGACCCTTGTATTATTATCCAAATCCAACACTCCAACACAAAACCTGGCCTGGTCCATTACTTAAGGCCCAACCCCACCCCATTTTTAATATAACCTGTGGTCAAACCACAGGTCAAACCCGTTTGACAAAACCATATTCCCCCTCAATACCATTCCCCCTCCCCTGCAATACCACTTCCACCATCACCACTTGGCCTCTGACAACCCTCACCCTTATCCTTCCAAATTCCACACCCCAAGATGCAATTAATGCCAACCCCCCCCCCCCCTATGGCTACTTCACAGACCCCCAATTGGTCAAAGCTTCATTTTCCCGCCAAATTGATAAAAAAGACAAGACTCATCCAATGGATGATTGGAGTGATGGGAAATGATCGTGTGGGTCCCACAAACACTTTGGAAGCCTTATAAAGAAGAGAGAAGCCATAGAGAAGGAGTATTAGTTTTGTTTTAGTTTAGTTATGTCGTAGGTAGTGTAATTTATTTCTCAAATTGTATTTCTAGTTCAAATCAGTTGTAATCAGTTTATTTTGTGCAATGTAAACCACTTTTATCATCAATTTCAAGTTACCTTTATAATTTCAGATTTGGCATTTTTGAATGAAATTGACAAATTCATTCAAAGTTGTTAAAAGTTGTTGTTTCCTGTTTGTTCAAGCCCTCTTTAGCTTAATTATAAGGTTTCTTAGGTGTTTGAGGCTTGGGAATAACCTGGTACTCAGTTTATCAAAAATACAAAAAAAAATCCAAAAATACATAAAAAATAAATAGAAAAATAAAAAAGGGTCAAGGAGGACAGAAGAAGAAGATGGAGTGCAATGGTTTAGAGCTCATGGGAGCATAGGTGGTTGTCTTTGGTCTGGTTCTCACTTGTCTCTCATTTGGACCTCTTGTAAGACTTATTTCCATTTTAGTTTATTTGCATAATCTGAGTTAGTGGCTTAAATCTGTGTTTATTGTTGGTTTGTTGTTGATTTCAGTTAATATAGTCATAATATAGCTTATCATAATTGATTTCATCAGGTTATAAGTAGTTTGCATAAATTTGGTTCATAATTGCTTTATAACTGTCACATATTGCATTCCAGTGCTAAATCCTTGTTTTGATGTTAAACTCAGCTCATTTATATCTAAATCAGTCCAATACATCAGTTTACAAGTTGATGTATTGGTTTAGTGGATTGTTTCAAGCATTTGATTCATAAAAGTTCCATATTAGTTAACATAAGGAGTGTTTGGATCAGTGGGTTTAACCACTGTTGCATCTATTCTAATTGTTATGTTCTGTTTAAACAGGTTTCAGTAGTCATAGTTAGTTCATTAAAGTCATAAAATTTAGTATTTGTTAGCAAAAAGTCAAATCTCTCTTGATCTCAAATTTGTATCGGTTAGAAAAGGATTTAGACGGCATAATCACATCATTAGGTGCATAAATAAGTCTCATAGCATAAATCAGTTCCATATTAGTTTATAACATCATTTCAAGTCAATTTAGACGAATCAAAGTTCACAAAAGTCAAGTAGGATCATAAAATCAAAAAAAGTCAAAACTACCTTTATGCAGAAAATCCAAAAGTTGCAAGAATTTTAGAGAAATTTGTGTTAGGTTCAGGCCTTGAAATTTTCAGGACTTGTAGCCCCCCAGCTGAACTTTGAAATCCCACACTCTCTATATTTTTGTGAATTTTTTTGTGGGCCCCACAACCCCCAAACAGGGCTGCAGGCCCCTGCTGCATAGCAAAAGACCCCTCTGCCCCCCACTTTAGTGGGTCCCACAGGCCACCTCAGTTGGCCCCACAACCTCCCCCTTGGTTCTTTGGACTCAAAAGCTGGCCACCTTTCTAGTGGTACAAAGCTTTTGAGTTTAAGCCACTTTGTGGGCCCCCTAGATCAGCCCCAACTTTGTCACATTTTCTGGTTGAAGCCAAGACTTAAAGTGCTTATTTTGTGCTTTTTGGCTTATTCAGTTGGTCTAATTGCTGGATTCTTGCTTAATCATGTCCAAACAACTTATTTGATCCAGAATCCACACTTGTGGACCCGACATAAGCTCATTTAAGCTTATTTCCTAATTTAGTCAACAAAAGTCAACTGATTTAGTTTTTAGTGTCTATTTTGCTTATTTTTAAGCTATAAAAAAGTTGTCTTCACAAAATTTTCCTATTTTTAGTATTTAAATAGATTTCTAAAAGAAAAACCAGAAAAAACCAATTTAAAATTAAGTGATAGTTTCTATTTAATATTATTTATCTTTTTAATTTTCTTTTTTAGCTTTTTATTAAGTAATGTGCATTTTTATATTTTTCTTAATTTTCATTTATGTTAAAGTATTTTTAGTAATTTTTCCAGAATTTTATCTTGTCATTTAGTAATTATTAGATTTAATATTATTTTTAATAATAATTAATTAATAATTAAGTATTAAATAGCATAATTTGTTTTTATAAAGTGACACATAGTGTTTATATTTTTCCTACCTTTTATATGTTATAAAATATTTTTAGAAATTTTTCTAGAATTTTTACTGTTCATTTTCTAATTTTCTTAATTAATTTAGTTAAATTAGATATTAATTAATAAATAAGTAAATAGTTAGTAAAATAGTCTAAATATAATTTTTAGAAACTTTTTATAATTTTTTAGGATTCCTGTGATGGTTAATTAGATATATAAATTTTCTATAATTTTATAGTCACTTTTAGTATTATTAGTAATTTAAAATAGTTTAAATAGTTTAATTAATATAATTAGTATTTAATTAATATAAAATCCACAAAAAGACATATTTTTAATTTTAAAATTAGTTTTTAGTTATTTTATAATTTTATAAATTTAATTTTCATTTTTTTAGTATTAAAATAATATTATATTGTATTTAAGTTATTTAAATATTAATAATTAGTATTAAATAGTATTTAAATTAATATTAAATAATTAATTAGTGTAAAAATTCACTTTCTTTTTCTAAAAATTTTCTTTCATCCTTAGGTTTGAAAAAAAAGTCATTTTCACCCCCTGAGGGTTTTCAGATTTCACTTTTCACTTTTTATTTTGTATGTTTACGTTATTTTAAATGTAAACGTATGCGTTTTTAGATTTTAAGCGTTTTTAAGTATCTAACTTTCACGTAACCATCCATATAGCTTATTTAAGCTATTTCTTCTTATATTCCTTAGTTTAATCAATCACAAACCCTTTCCTGTCCAAATTCACCCGATCACAAACCCGTTTGAACACCATCACACCTCGTCGGGACATAATGACCCGGGGACAAAACTATACTATCCACGGAGCATTGGTCTAGGCAGTTTGACTTTGTTGACCAAATCACTTGGTCAATTTAGTTGACCGTTTGGAGCCAATCAAAATTTGGCGCCGCTGCCAGGGAGGTTGTGCGCGTATTCTAAATGGTTTTGCAGATCTGGATATACACTCATTGTATATTTACCATCCTTTGTTCATATTTTCTTATTATAAAAACAAAACAGTTCACGAAAACATTTTAAAATCAGTTTTCAACGAACACAAAAACCCAAAAAGATTTTCTTTCTTATTTATACAAAATGTTTTTCAAAAAGCCAAAAAAATCCACCTTTACCCTCCTACCCTTTTTGATTCTTCATCCCTTTACCCTCTATCCTTTTGATTCTAACTTCTTCCACTTCTCCTGTAATTGATTCTAATGGCATCTCTCGATGACGATTTCTTTGAACAAAGGGCCTTTGAGAGCAACATTGAAAAACTCCAGGCCTTGTCAAAAATGTCGAGATGTCGTGTTGATTATGATGGACCATCGATTCCTATTCCCTCTCCGGTGAGGGAAATGGAACAAGAAACCAGGGTGACAAAGGACCCTGTACTTTCCTCTGACTATGGAAGTGCTAAATACGTCCAACCTACGGTCGTCCAAAAATCTAAGCTCACAATTGCTCCTAAACCGTCAAGAATCAATCCTAACCTTTCACGATATACGGTTACAAGGTTGCCAAGCAAACGTACAGAGCTTAGAGCAGTGACTGAAAAGAACGACTTGCCTAATCTTCACGTTTATCAAGAACAAAAACCCAAGACCATAACGGAAGTGGTGGAAATTCCTAGCTCTCAGAGCACACCACTTGTCCCACCTCCGGATTTTATTCCTTGTGTTGGTTGTGGTGAACCGCTTTTTGGTTTACCACGTCGTTGGTGTACATGTGAACAATGTGGTAATGATATTCGAGATGGAAGTTGTTTGTTTTGTGGTTCGAGGAATTCATTTGCTTATGATCCTAATCAGAACTCATTCTACGACTCTCCTAATTTTTCCAACTACCCATCACATTCATACGAGCAAGAATCATATTATCCAAATCACAATGATGCTTCGTATCAAAATACACCAAACATTTCTTGTGAGTATTGTGGAGGTCCTCACCGAGCTTTTGATTGTCAAAATAGTCAAAATATTGGTTACGACCAATATCCATACAACTCACCAAACAAGACTCAACAGTTTAACTGTTGTGAGTACTATGGTGGCCCACACTACAGTTCTGATTGTCAATCGGGCAACACGCTTGTCTATGAGCAGTATCCTGATAACAATTATGACTCTAGCACATACGACTCACAGCCACATCAATTTTACTGTTGTGAATACTGTGGAGGTCCTCACTGCAGTTCTGATTGTCAAACAAGGAATCCATTTCCTTGTAACAATTATGAATATTCATTTCAAGACCAACCTCCACAGTACCCAATTATTCAAGCAACTCATCATGAGACTCAGCAAGACCTTTGTCTAAAGGTTCTTGAAGCATTGAAAGAATTTAAGGAGGGGTTGGATACCACATCGTTTCAAGATTCTCATGAAAAATCAATGGCAGAATTACTTGCTGAATAACAAGATGCTAGAAACGAAATGAGCATGGAAGAATTACTTGCTGAGCAAATAGCAGCTAAAATACGTGCCAATCTTCGCTATGCTGCTCTATATGATGACGATGATGACAGTGATGATGATGATGATGGAGATAACATTGTTATTATTCAAAAAGATTCATCAGATTCATCTATTGTGATTCCTTCCATGGATAATCAGGGAGAAAATAATGTGACAGAGTCACTAGCCGTTTATCAAATGGAACTTGAAGATTCCATAACTACTAGTACTTCTAAACTCCCTCAGTCTACGGATATCACACCCGAGGTTCCCACTCACTCTCTGAGCATGGGGGACGAGCATCTTGATACTATTCCTGAAAAGGAATCGGACAAATTCATAAAGTCTAGTGTTGAGAACCTTGTCCCAATCCCAAGAGAGTCACAGGGAATTCTTGATCATATGTGTGAGATCCCTCCTCCTCTTGTCTTCCTGAATGATGATGTTGAGATGTTTTCCGATTCTAATGATGACGATTCGTTATCTTGTTGAGACATCAGTTATGTGGAAGAATTACCTTCTCAACTAGTTAGCTTAGAAGAAGAGAATGGTGAGATTGACATTGAAATCAAAGATGAAGCACTTCATGCAACATTATTGAATGTCGATCTCCTCATTTCTAAAATCGAGGCTTTCAAAGAGAAACCTATTTCATCTCCTATCCCCATTATGGATAGTGACATTTTCTCCGATGACCCTATTCCGGAGTTTGAATCCTTTACTTTTGATCCTATGGGAGAGAAAATTAGTGGCAGTACCACTTCTCATTTTCATAATTCTCTCCCCGATTATGAATCAATTACCTTCGATGAGTCCTCCTGTGAACTCATGCACATCAATTCAGAATATGATTCATTCACATTTGATGAGTTCTCCTGTGAACTCACTCATATCATATCTCCACCGGAGTATGATAAGTTCTACTTTGATCTAGACACACCCGGGATATGTCTTGATCACATGAGCTTAAATGATGAGATTCATGATGATGAATCTATGAATTCTCTTGAGGATGATGATGAGTTAGTTATGATGTTTATCATGACTTTCTTTCTCTTCTTCACCTACCGAGTGACTTCTCCTGTTCTTCACTCCTTCAGGAATGAAGACATTATCTTTAACCCCGGCATCACCGCTTATAGTTTATACTATCTTAAGTCGGGATTATATCTCATCGGTGTGGAACTTTCGCGTGCTTCAAATGTTTGTCCAAACATCTTGAATGAAAGTCCGATGGAGATTGTTTCTTCCACATCTTGGTTCCCTATGGACAAATGAATTCGGTGTCGAGTCAAGCTAGCGACTCGGTAAACAAAAACAGTAGCATGCATATGGGGTTTTCACCCTAAGTGTGGGGGAGTTACCCCTGCTGTGGTTACCAATAAAGTGGAAAAAATAGTGTTTCCACATTTAGCTTCTAATGTTGCCCTTTTACGTTCAAAGAGTCGGCATAATAGCCGGGACTTTGAATATTGAGGACAATATTCAATTCTAAGTGCGAGGGGGGAAATTCTAGCGAATTTTATCACATTTTACCATCTAGTACCCCCGTTTTTGGCAAAAATTTAAAAAATTTTTCACTTGAGTTTCAAAATTTTTGTGGTTATCAGTCCGCCATGTCTATCCGACAAAAAGAATTGGCTAATCCAGGAGCAAACGGCTCTTGGTAAAGATATATCAAATCCGTTTATGGCTTACAATTTGCCCAAAATTGTATGGTATCTCAACTCCCCATATCCTAAAAAGTAAAAGAGTTGGCTAGCCCGCAAGATTATGGCTTGTGGTAAAGGCAGTGGAAAAACCATAATTGGTAATCAGCTCACCAAGATGTTGACTATGTCCATCAAGAGTTGGCTAGTCCAGAAGCAAACGGCTTTTGGTAAAGACAAATCAAATTCGTTGACAGCTGATGGTTTGCTCAAAATCATATGGTTATCAGTGTACTATAGTTCTTACTTGAACTGAAACATTTGGCTACTCCAGAAGTAATTGCTTTTGGTAAAGAGAAATCAAATCCATTAATTTTTCAAAAAGGGTTGTTTTTGGATTCTATATTGCTAGGGACTAGCAATAGTTTAGTGTAGGGGATTGATGAGTGCTCAAACACTCATCATTTTTTGTCAATCTGAGCTGCAAAAGCATTTAAAAACACTCAGAAATGCATCAAAATACTAAAAATATTCCAAAGATTGTGTTTTATATGTTTCAGATGCAAAATGAGTAAAAACAGATGAAAAACGCATAAAGTTTGCATATTTGGCAGTTTCAGTCCCTGAACTTTCATGAAATGACAGTTTTAGTCCCTAGAAGTTTATTTTGGAGTAAAAAGTCAAAAATGGTCCTTGGGAAATCACAAGTTATCACAAAAGGTCCTTGGAGTAAAGTTTTCACAAATTGTTAGTTTTAAACCCTCAACTTTGAAAAATGACATATTTGGTCCCTGGAGGTTTAAAAATGAAAAATTGACATTTATGGTCCTTTTATTATTTACCTTGGCAAAAATGGTCCTTGTGTTAACTTTTGGAAAGTTACAAAAACAGTCCTTCAATTTTCAGAAAATACAAAATTGGTCCCTATAATAATTTCTATAACCAAATGGACCCTTGTATTATTATCCAAATCCAACACTCCAACACAAAACCTGGCTTGGTCCATTACTTATGGCCCAACCCCACCCCGTTTTTAATATAACCTGTAGTCAAACCACAGGTCAAACCCGTTTGACCAAACAATCTTCCCCCTCAATACCATTCCCCCTCCCCTGCAATACCACCTCCACCATCACCACTTGGCCTCTGACAACCCTCACCCTTATCCTTCCAAATTCCACACCCCAAGATGCAATTAATGCCAACCCCCCCCCCCTAATGGCTACTTCACAGAACCCAATGGGTCAAAGCTTCATTTTCCCGCCAAATTGATAAAAAAGACAAGACTCATCCAATGGATGATTGGAGTGATGGGAAATGATCATGTGGGTCCCACAAACACCCTGGAAGCCTTATAAAGAAGAGAGAAGCCATAGAGAAGGAATATTAGTTTAGTTTTAGTTTAGTTATGTCGTAGGTAGTGTAATTTATTTCTCAAATTGTATTTCTAGTTCAAATCAGTTGTAATCAGTTTATTTTGTGCAATGTAAACCACTTTTATCATCAATTTCAAGTTACCTTTATAATTTCAGATTTGGAATTTTTGAATGAAATTGACAAATTCATTCAAAGTTGTTAAAAGTTGTTGTTTCCTGTTTGTTCAACCCCTCTTTAGCTTAATTATAAGGTTTCTTAGGTGTTTGAGGCTTGGGAATAACCTGGTACTCAGTTTATCAAAAATCCAAAAATACATAAAAAATAAATAGAAAAATAAAAAAGGGTCAAGGAGGACAGAAGAAGATGGAGTGCAATGGTTTAGAGCTCATGGGAGCATAGGTGGTTGTCTTTGGTCTGGTTCTCACTTGTCTCTCATTTGGACCTCTTGTAAGGCTTATTTCCATTTTAGTTTATTTGCATAATCTGAGTTAGTGGCTTGAATCTGTGTTTATTGTTGGTTTGTTGTTGATTTCAGTTCATATAGTCATAATATAACTTATCATAATTGATTTCATCAGGTTATAAGTAGTTTGCGTAAATTTGGTTCATAATTGCTTTATAACTGTCACAGATTGCATTCCAGTGCTAAACCCTTGTTTTGATGTTAAACTCAGCTCATTTATACCTAAATCAGTCCAATACATCAGTTTACAAGTTGATGTAATGGTTTAGTGGATTGTTTCAAGCATTTGATTCATAAAAGTTCCATATTAGTTAACTTAAGGAGTGTTTGGATCAGTGGGTTTAACCACTGTTGCATCTGTTCTAATTGTTATGTTCTGTTTAAACAGGTTTCAGTAGTCATAGTTAGTTCATTCAAGTCATAAAATTTAGTATTTGTTAGCAAAAAGTCAAATCTCTCTTGATCTCAAATTTGTATTAGTTAAAAAAGGATTTAGATGGCATAATCACATCATTAGGTGCATAAGTAAGTCTCATAGCATAAATCACTTCCATATTAGTTTATAACATCATTTCAAATCAATTTAGACCAATCAAAGTTCACAAAAGTCAAGTAGGATCATAAAATCAAAAAAAGTCAAAACTACCTTTATGCAGAAAATCAAAAAGTTGCAAGAATTTTAGAGAATTTTGTGTTAGGTTTCAGGCCTTGAAATTTTCAGGACTTGTAGCCCCCCAGCTGAACTTTGAAATCCCATACTCTCTATATTTTTGTGAATTTTTTTGTGGGCCCCACAACCCCCCAAACAGGGCTGCAGCCCCTACTGCACAGCAAAACACCCCTCTACCCCTCACTTTGGTGGGTCCCACAGGCCACCTTAGTGGGCCCCACAACCTCCCCCTTGGTTCTTTAGACTCACAAGCTGGCCACCTTTCTAGTGGTACCAAGCTTTTGAGTTTAAGCCACCTTGTGGGCCACCAAGATCAGCCCCAACTTTGTCCCATTTTCTGGTTGAAGCCAAGACTTAAAGTGCTTATTTTGTGCTTTTTGGCTTATTCAGTGGGTCTATTTGCTGGATTCTTGCTTAATCATGTCCAAACAAATTATTTGAGCCAGAATCCACACTTGTGGACCCCACATAAGCTCATTTAAGCTTATTTCCTAATTTAGTCAACAAAGGTCAACTGATTTAGTTATTAGTGTCCATTTTGCTTATTTTTAAGCTATAAAAAAGTTGTCTTCACAAAAGTTTCTTATTTTTAGTATTTAAATAGATTTCTAAAAGAAAAACTAGACAAAATCAATTTAAAATTAAGTGATAGTTTCTATTTAATATTATTTATCTTTTTAATTTTCCTTTTTAGCTTTTTACTAAGTAATTTGCATTTTTATATTTTTCTTAATTTTCATTTATGTTAAAGTATTTTTAGTAATTTTTACAGAATTTTATCTTGTCATTTAGTACTTATTAGATTTAATATTATTTTTAATAATAATTAATTAATAATTAAGTATTAAATAGCATAATTTGTTTTTATAAAGTGACACCTATTTTTTATATTTTTCCTAGCTTTTATATGTTAGAAAACATTTTTATAAATTTTTTCTAGAATTTCTACTGTTCATTTTCTAATTTTCTTAATTAATTTATTTAAATTAGATATTAATTAATAAATAAGTAAATAATTAGTAAAATAGTCTAAATATAATTTTTAGAAACTTTTTATAATTTTTTAGGATTCCTGTGATGGTTAATTAGATTTATAAGTTTTTCTATAATTTTCTAGTCACTTTTAATATTATTAGTAATTTAAAATAGTTTAAATAGTTTAATTAATATAATTAGTATTTAATTAATATAAAATCCACAAAAAGACAAAAAGACATATTTTTTATTTGAAAATTAGTTTTTAGTTATTTTATAATTTAAGAAATTTAATTTTCATTTTTCTAGTATTAAAATAATATTATATTGTATTTAAGTTATTTAAATATTAATAATTAGTATTAAATAGTATTTAAATTAATATTAAATAATTAATTAGTGTAAAAATTCATTTTCTTTTTCTAAAAATTTTCTTTCATCCTTAGGTTTGTAAAAAAGTCATTTTCACCCCATGAGGGTTTTCATATTTCAGTTTTCACTTTTTATTTTGTACGTTTACGTTATTTTAAATGTAAACGTATGCGTTTTTAGATTTTAAGCGTTTTTAAGTATCTAACTTTCACATAACCATCCATATAGCTTATTTAAGCTATTTCTTCTTATATTCCTTAGTTTAATCAATCACAAACCCTTTCCTGTCCAAATTCACCTGATCACAATCCCGTTTGAACACCATCACACCTCGTCGGGACATAACGACCCGGGGACAAAACTATACTATCCACGGAGCATTTGTCTAGGCAGTTTGACTTTGTTGACCAAATCACTTGGTCAATTTAGTTGACCGTTTAGGCTCAATCATGGTGTGAACAGTAATTGGGAGAATTGTGTTTACTTAGATTTCACTACTCCCTAGATATCTTTTACAGGTTAATTGTTTGTTACAGTTGTGTGGATGACGGGTTATATTCCTTAATATCAATCATGGGGTGGCGTACGTACTTCCCAACTCTATAAGCTCCTACTTCACTCGAATGTCGAGCCCGCAAGAAGCTCCTAACATGGGATCACTAGAATTCGCTCATGCATTAAATACAACCATAAAAACCTAGTACACATTGGTTCATGTTTCTTAAGACGTTCAAGCAAGTTACACAATGGAGATCTGCCAGTTTTCTTAAGCGTAACATCGAAATAATTCATCCATTACAACTATAAACAAGCAATCAACCTATAATCAACATCTAGGTTTCATTACATCTAAGCAAACACACAAAAGATCTAGCCTAGCATGTTAAAATCAAGACAAGCGTAAGATATATTCAAACAACACATAGGCATATTGAATGAATTGAAAGGATACTTATCTCAATTGAACATGAAAGGTTTCAAGGGGTGAAAACCCTTGAAAATACTGTAAAAGTCGTGCTAGGGTTTATTAAGTTCGACCCTAAAATTCTCCTCTCCTTTAGAATGAAAATAACAAAGAGTATATATAGATTTCCTATGGTGACGGCGTCAAGAAGAAAGTTCTGACGCCGTCAACCCGCCGCCCATATTATTCTCGGACTGCCTAGATCCAGATCTGACGCCGTCATGTGTAATGTTGTTCTGGGCCGTCACCACTTTTACTCTTGACGGCCTTGCTTTGACGCCGTCACGTTTTCACTGGGCCGTCACCTCTTTTGCTCTTGACGCCGTCATCAAATTGCTCTTGACGCCGTCAGGTACTATTCCCAGCAAGGAAAATTAAGACTTTGCCGTTTTCTTCACTTTTATGCTCCAAAAACGTCCGAAATGCTTCCTTTTCCAGAATTCACTCCAAAAGTACGTAAAATCACAAAAGGAACGATTTAGGGCAATATTTGATCAAATAAATTCCAATTCCGACTTAAATGACCCCCTAAAAACGGATCATTTTTTGCCTCATCACTTTGTCAGACAGTGACCCTCCAATTGATATTTGCTGATCTGGGTAATCTGGGTGGATGGCAACTTTTAAGTTTGGTATTTTGGCTGCGCGTTGTTCTGGGATATTTTCCACTTCACTGGTTACTGTGTTACACTCTTTTGGTGACACAGTGGCATTGTAGAGGGTGACAATGCCTCCTTCTACTGGGAATTTGAGCATCTCATGCGCTGTAGATGGTACGACGCACATAGATGATATTCCAGGTCTCCCGATGATGCCGTTGTATGGCAAAGGGGACTTGATTACCATGAAGTTCATCTAAGCTGTCGTAGAGTGTTGCTCATTACCTATGACCACGAGTAGGCGTAATTGCCCTATGGGCTATATCTTTTCTCCTATGAATCTTGTCAGCGATGTCGTGGCTGGGATCAGCTGACTTTGTATCTCTGGTCGCAGCCTTTTGAAGCAATGTTCGTACATAATATATGCGGATGCCCCTCCGTCTATATACATACGGTGGATATCGTGACCCCCTGTATATATTTCAATGGTGAGTGGCTCCATTACTGCGTTGTCCGCAGCGAGAGTAGGGAAGGAAATTTCATTCTTAGAGGAAAACTTTTGGCTGACTTTTTGCCTAGTTTTTCGCTGCCATGATTGTATCATGTATATTGTGCCAGCCTTGTCTTTGGCTATCTCCTTCTTGCCTCCATTTTTGGTTTTTCTTTTCCTTCTTTTATATTTTAACGAGGTGATCCATTCTACCTTCCTTTACCAGCTTGTCGATCAATTGTCGTAGTTGGACGCACTCGTTGGTAGTGTGGCCTTTTTGTCCATGGTATTCGCAGTATCCATTCCCCCACACGCCGATCCTCTGGGGTGCGCATTGGTGGGGGCTTCGGGAAGTTTGCACCCTCTGTTGCGAATATCTCCCTTGGTGTTTTCGTGAGGGGGTGTATTTGTCATTTTCTTGTCCACTTCCCTGGTCGCGATAACCCTTGTTGCGATTGCTACCCTGGTCATTGGATTGTCTCCTAGGCTGTTCTTGTTGCCTATAATTTGAGTAGCCTTTTTTACTATCTGCGGCTCCTGCTTATCCTTGGATGAAGGACCTTGTGCGCTTCATTAACTCATCAAAAGTTTGGGGGACCTTATCATTTAATTTCTTGATAAGTTCTGGGTTATTTATCCCATTCATGAACCCCGAGATTTTTAGCACTTCAGGACACGCCTTGACGTGTATGCATTCGTCTTTAAAGCGCTCCACATAAGCGCTTGTTGATTCCCCTTAGCGCTGTTTTACTCTGGCCAATTCAACAGGGTTCTTTGCGCACTTCTTTCTCTGAGTAAAGTTTAAGCGAAATGCTTTTCGCAATTCTTCGAACCCGTTTATGCTTCTTCGTGGAAGCTTACTAAACCAGGTCTGCGCATTCCCTACTAAGGTAGAGTTAAACATATGACACCACACAGGTTGTGGCCAATTTTCGATGGTGGCAGCATATTCAAAAATTTTTAAGTGATCATCAGGGTCACCTGTTCCATCATATGTTTTCACATTGGCGGGCATGCGCCTCTTCTTATCATCCGAGTAGTCACTAATGCGCTGTGTGAACGCATCAATCTTTTGGCGGCGCCAAGGAAGAGATATCTATTCATCTTCCTCCTCACGACGTCTTCCTCTAGACTTCCAATGTCCTATTTCTTTATCCTCGTTGTCCGAGGAATCACTCGAGGAATAGTTGTCTCTTTTACGACGTTTGCGCCGTTTTTCCTCAGAATCTGAGCTTGGAGGACTTTCACTTGGAGGCGCCCGTCTTCCCAGTCTATCCTGGATCCTTCTGCTATCAGACCTTGAAGAGTTGTCGCTCAGTGAGCGTTGTCGCCCAAGCCTGTCTTGTATTCTACGGTTACCAAGTCTAGAGTGGATATTGGTGCGTATTCTATCATCTTCATATTCTGCTGAGTACTGCGAATCAGATGTTGTACCCAGTCTATCGTGGACATTGGTACGTCTTTCATTATTTTCGCGTCCCCCCCTCTGGTAGCGTGGTGGGGATGTTTCGCGTTCAGGACCAAAGTTGAGCCGGGCTTGCAGGATCATACTTGACCTTCTCCTTGCTTCTTCTTGCATGAGGGCAGTTAGGGTTTCGTAATTTTGGGATACAAAATTACTTAACGTTAAATCAGGCGCGTCCTCTTCCGCTACAAGAATTTCTGCCTCAGCATTAGGCGCCTTATCTCGGTTGGATGCGCCAGGCGGCACAGTGTTGTCCACTATGGGTGCCGTTTGGTGGGGAGTATTGAAGAGGGTGCGCTGAAGTTCCTCAGTGTTTGGGACCACCGTGGTGGTCTGAGTATTATTTACGGGTAACTCTATAGTTGGGAGGATTAGAATTTAGCCCGTTTCTTGATGTCCAGGCGCACTGGTTGTTCCAGAGGCCTGTCTAGGGATTGAATCTTGGTTCTTCCTCTTTTGGGAGTCACCATGTGTTTTTTCCAACTGCGGAGTCCGCTGGTTTGAATTTTTGTGCTTCGTCATTCTAGTTCTTAGTGTAGGGTCCCACGGATTGCGCCACTTGTTGATACAAAAGTTGGACGTTCCTTGTTTGGGTTCCTGCTCTCTTACCAATTAGACTTTTATGCTTGAAACCTGCGCACTAAGAAAGCAAACAAACACCGTTAGGCTTATCGTGGGACTGTCTCCCACGATTATCCTCCGGCGTGAGAGTAAGTAATCGGTTTTAGGGTTATGTGTATGAATTAGGGTTGTGAGTCGTACCTTTAATGAGAATTATGCCATTCTTTATATAGGCACGAAATCCTTGTAGATTTCGTGTTCCTCACTCTTCGCACGCGTAGTGCTTATCTGGTCTATGGATCTTTATCCCGTAAATAGAAGATCCTTATCCAGACCATAAATAGTTTGGTTGGGTTTGGGCTAGCGTGAGTCCAAACCGTTAGTATTGTGGCCCAAATCATTGTCATGATAGCCCACTCGTAGTCGACTTGGGCTTTAGTAATGTTTATCATTTGGGCTCGTGGCCAAATATAGACTATACGTCATCAGGTACCATTGAGAAATGGGTGGATCTCGTTAGCTTTGGTGTTTAACCATTGTTCATATGTACGTATTGGTTGTATATATTAATTGATCTTGATTCTTGGCAACGGAAATAAACGATTGGTGTGATTAGTTACATATGTTGTGTGTCGATTTTCTAAGAAGACGATCCAAAGTGAATGTGTGTTGAGACGTTTGTTTAACTAATTACGTGTATTAATGGATTTGATGTTTTAGGCTTAGGATTGGATTAGGGCCCAAAGAAATTGATTAAGGGATCCGTTTGGTGTTAAATGAGTGTAATATTGGGCTTAGGCATAAATGGGGCCCCCTAAGTGTTATTTTGGATCTAAATTGATATTATTAGGTCCATTAAGAAAAATTGGGAACCGGGGGGGGGGGGGGGGGAGTGTGTCGTGATGTTTTGGCGATCAATAATAATATTAGAATTTGATTGGTGTGTGTGTTAGAATATCGTGGTACGCGTGTGAGTGCGTTCCAAGAAAATGTGAATCACATAACATATATTTATTCATTGTTGCACAATGTAAACAAAAGTTTAAATTTCTACCTAAAAATGGGTGTGTGAATAGTAATACTTGATTAATTCTTGATTAACGTTTATTAATAACTAGGGATTTTTGCAAGGAGCTACAAAAACCGTTGGCAGTTTCCAAGAATATGAAACGTTTTCTGGGCAAGTAAAAAATGAGAAGTAGGAAATAGATGGCTACGGCCTATTGGGCCAGCACAACCAGCACACGTGCGTGCCGTTCAGGAATCGATAAGACGCGCGTGAGGATGACGTCAAGCACAATCGAATCGACACGTCTGACCCTCCAAAAATATTGAAGGAAGGGATTTGAAATCATTTCGAAGAGATTCCTTTTGCATTTTCCACGCAAGCATTTAATAAAACCTTACCCTGAACACCCCACACTTCACTTGGGGAACGCGACCTACAATCTAGGTCATCATCACAAGGTAGCTCATGAGTCAGCCTGGAAAGACAAACCGGATACACAGACCCTAGTTTCCTGACATAGGACTAGGGGAGCTTAATAAATTTATAGTCCAGCATCATCTCATCTATGCATGACATTATACTAAACTGGGGGGACTTGATAGTGTATCATTATTAGTTGCCCAAGCTCACTAATCACATGCTCGAATCAAGCCCAAACAACTACAGTTTGCGAGTCAACATTGGGAAGAACTACATAAACCCAGGCCGAGCTAGGCTTGATAATATTTTTCAGGCTTCATAGTACATGCACAAGAGAAAATTGTTGCCAACTGACGCTAACGATTAAGACATACGAGTCTGACATAGCACAACGAGGAACACACAACCAACTAAATAGGAGAGCAGAGCACTCTCCTGTACGAGCTAGAAGACGCATGACACTTGTCCTCCTTGTATGCTCTCAGATGATCAACACCTGGCTCCCTAGCAGTCGTTGATCATCCCCAAAGGGTTTATCTCTAAACCCTGCAAATCTCTCTATAAAAGGAGAGCGATACACAACTTTACAAGTTTCATACACTTGGGCAAATATTTCCTCATAGCAGTAAAGTATGGTCTTTGTTTAAGTGTTACCCGAGCTTGTTGATCCTTATCAATCTCATCGGGTCCTTACCGTTCTATACGAGAAACCAAACAACAAAACAATTCTCATCCCATTTATAAACCGATTTACATACCATACGTAAACATTATATAAACTCATCATAGTCCAACTAGAGGGGTCAAGAATGGGTTGAAGATGACATAATGAATTGTAAATAAAGCTTTAAAAAGACTATCAATAGTTTGATATTGCTCAATTTATTGCTTAAGATCTCCCACTATATAAAACAAGCTTTCCCTAAGGAAGGCTTTGCCCAAAACTCCAGGATAATGACACCTGGATATTCAAGTGATCTAATGGACCAAATGCAATTTCAGTCATTTAATTAATGCAAACAATAAAACACACCAATTACCCCTACCGCATAGATCAAACACAACTTACGTATGAAAAATAAAACCCCAAACATTTACCTGGAAAAAAAAACCTCTCAAACAATTAACCCCAAACATAAAAAACCCTCAAATATGATCAATTTCATAGACGATATTCAGGAACAATTATACCAAAAAACCAAAAATTCATCGCCAACAATTAACCCAAAATAAATTAAAAAAAAAAAAAAAAAAAAAAAAAAAAAAAAAAAAAAAAGTCCCTCAATCCACAACAAACCCTATAATTAGTGAAAATCCTACATCGACAAATCAAGATTAATCGTTGTTCAACAACAATGATCGAATATCAAACAGGTTATTCATTTTTTATTTTTAATATTTTTATTTTTATCGAATCTATGATGAAGGTAGCCATTTTTGGAGTTTCTAGCCATTTGTATTGTTTCTCCCAATTAATGTTGATTGTTTAGTTTACTCAATTTTTGGAGTTTCTAGCCATTTCCATTATCCAACCACTGTTAGTTAGGTTCCAGAGTACAACGAATTAAGATAGTTTGAATTGGTAATTTGTGTGTAGATATTGTGATAATGTGGTAATTATGGATAATTTTTTAGTTATTATAAGAAAATATTTAAAACGAATTAAGATAATTTGTGTGTAGAAAATCACAATGGATTTTCTGGTAGAGGATAAAGACAACAATTGGAAAATGGAGATTATGAGAAGCTCAGTGAAAGACGTGGTGGTTACCGTCCCCAGCGAGGTGACTATCACAATGAAGATGCCACATAAGGTGAACACCCAATGAGGGTGTGTTTGATAGACTCAGTTGAACCGGCCGCGGGTTAGTCATTCTTCATATCATTATGTTAGCTCAATCGACAATAAATAAAATATTTGTATTTAAACGAAAATTAGTGTCATATTAGTTATTTGTGCATAAATGAGTTTAAGCCCTGCAGTTAACTAAATTTAGTGTCATTTAATTATTTGTTCATAAAGGATATAAGCGTGAAGCGGCAGGTCATGGCAACTACGGGCAAGTAATGATTTTGGAAATGTTACTATTTTTAGTGAGCTTCGATATAACTTATGTATTTATTGTTTGTAGAGAGACCCAAGAAGTTGTTGCATTGTGAATGAATTTATGTAGGAGCATTCAGTTATGGTCTTCTTTGTGTCTACAATATTCTCTCCTTGCAGTTTTTAAGGGGTTAATGTAAGATAATATCATATGAAGGTTTACAAAAAGGCATTTAATACTTATTATGATGCTGATGTTGAATGTATCGTCTAATTTACAATTTGTTGAACTAAATATTTGATTTTATGCTCATTTGTGATGCCTCAATCTCAGAAACTGAAGTCACTTTGTCAATTGGAGCATGAGAATGCAAAGATTTTATATGCTAATGGTGAGCTCAGTGAGGAAAATGCTTCTTCATATGAAAAACTAAGGCACGTCTTATGAACAGCTGTATCGAGGAGTCTCTGCGTAAGTTAGTTCTTTTTTATTTTATCTTCTTTTATTTAGTTTTCCTAATTAATCAAAGGGAAGATAACTCCATCCTATTTATATTTTGATTATTTTATATTTCTCATGTGATAGTTTAGTAGAAGCTCTTTGATATACATCCACCTGTTATGCCAGAGGGATGGTCATACAAGGCTTACAACAGGTGATGATATATCATCTCCTGGTACTGGAAAAGAGGCTTTTGCTTGTTTAGGGTGAGATAGATATTTTGTAATTGCAAGTTTACCCTGATGTTGATATAAGTTGTTCTCAATAAGTTATCAATCCCAAACACCTCCTTATAAAAAAAGGTTCAACATTGAAAACTGTTAACGGAGTGTATAATTTATGCAAGATTCAGCATCCGAACCCGACCGAGTTTGATAATTTTGTCACGTTTGTTCTACATCCCCTTTCATATCACGGCTGTTCGATCTATTATTTACTGGAATGATCAGTTGATTGCTTCTGTTATGTTGCTGCTTGTGCTCTCTTGAGCTATGTCACTGGTGGATTGGTAACTTTTTTATTTTATTTTTTTATTTTTATTTTAGTTTTTGTTTTTTTAAATTTCAAGCTCATTAAGCTATACGTAGTAATTTTTTTTTACCCATTTAGCATATATAATTGTAATGATAATATAGGGACTATTAATTAACTTGAAGTGTGTACAAGTTACCCAAACTTATATTATCAGCTCACTGAAAAGAAGTTGATGTGTCGGCAATATTCACTTCTTATTATACCAATACATGGGTCGGTTAAACCTTTTGAGTTGACTTATTTGTTAGACATGTATGTGCAACATGTCTTATATGTAATCCAGTAAAACTTATACATCACCTTTTATTTTTCAGCCTACACCGGTTCATACACTTGCAGCAGGGACGGATTCTCTACAAGGTGTCATGACGCATTCTGTTAGTCGATCTAATTGGTATATTTGGATGTGTAGTAGTCATAGTAAATTGAGATAATGAGAGCTGTTGCATTCTATGACTGGTGGTAGCATTTGATGGCTTTGTTAAGCAAACCTCATGATGTCGTTTGCATTTTTGTGTGGATGAATGATATACAACTTTAATTCTGCATGGGTGATTTTCTGTATGCAAAGGAAATTGAAAGATCCGATTCAGCTGCTCCAGTTTAGTAATAAAAAAAAGGTGTCCTTTTATTAAAGGGAGATGATTCGCACACTAAATTGGAGTGTCTCAATCAATTGGAGGAGTGTATAAAGAAGTTCTTCATAGGCTTTAACTTTATTTAACTTTTGTATTGCAGATGTTTTACTATTTTATAAATTAGACACTCAATGTTATTTACCTTTAGTCATTTTTTTTTTCTTTTATTTTTTTTTTACAATTCTCCCTTTCTATGACAATGTTTATGCCTACCAACATCATGCATTTGCGTAGTATATATATATATTTTTTATAGAATACATGTAACACATTATATTCTTAATAATAAGACTTAATGCTAGCGCCCCATCGGGGCTGGCCTAAGGCTAGTTCGTATATATATTTATTATGTGAGTCGGTAACATGTTGAAATTTAGTTGAAAAGGTTCTTAGCATTGAAGTATTAAGTTGAAATTTTCGAGCAAATTTTGCATTTGAGATGTTCTAATACAAAAACTAATCCCTTTGTCTTATAATAATACAAGTAGTCCACGTTTTATTTTTAAGATGTCGATGTTTAATTGTCACTATTAATTTTAGATAAGGAGTTTGATCGAGTTTATCATATTATGCTTCCTTGAAATGATTATTGCAAATTTTATAAAAAAATATTAATTAATTAATTAAAAATAATATTGTCATTCTAACAAAGTAGGAGAGAAAAAATAGCATTTATGGTCATTTGCATACGTGGTGAGAAAAAAAAAAAAAAAAAAAACGTTGGTTCTGTTCAATGAACTCTCACATATTCAACTTCCTAATTTTTGCAATTTTTTTCACTCTACCTTTTTCACGATGAAGGTATGTGGATATATAGTCATTACGTATATACATATAGAGACAGAAGCAAAGCAGAGTTTGCGTGAAGGTGACTGCTGACAAGATTAAACAATTCTTTGACATCAACACTTTACCATGACTTTTGGTTTCAGTTGTCATATTCATACACCACAATGCGTGTTTGTGATTTTTCTAGCTCAATCTTCACTTTTACAAAGTACCCATGTCATGATAAAACAATACCAAATCAGTAGTGCAAGAATTTTAACTAAACTATCAATTACCATATATGTTACTAGACTGTAAATTGTACCATGAAATTGCAACAAGCTACTCTAGCATTCACAATAAACATTTGAAACAAAATTGAATTACAAGGGTACCCAAAATTGGAACCTCAGATTTATAGGGAAAGCACAACTAAGAACAGATTAACTTTGTAGATATTCATTTTGGCATTTCCAAATCCCATTGCAAACATATGTACTCATTCTCTATGCTACCTTGCATCCTAAACTAAGATAAAGCAGTACACTTTACCTTCACATGCTTCACCAATATTTATTTATCCTCAAGTTTTTTTGTTGGATATACACAAGATAGATGAAGAGTTATTGTACCTCTTTTAGATCCAATCTTAAGGAAGTAAATGAACAGATTTCTGTTTTCGACCACTTTACTCCTCATTGCAATGTTCTTGTTAACTTACACTTTGAAATGAAAATGGTAGATGTATAATTCAAGCTACACAATTTCAAAAGCTCGGATGACCGTTGCTTTAGTCCCGCGTTGCAGCCACTTTGAATCACAAGAAGAAGCTTTGCAGCAAGTCCACCATTGACTGCAGTCGCAGCGGATTCTTCCGGCGAAAGCTTGCAAATTTCCCACAAAATCGATAACGCATACTGCGTGCAACTCTCAGACATTTTCATCAACAATTTTACCAAATTGGGAATCGTACTCGCACAATTCTTGAGAGCCAAAGCACCTTCTGGAATCGAAGACAGAACTTCAAGAACATATAAAGCTAACTCTAAACATTCTGAATTGAAATGAGGCAACATTTCAACCAATTGAGGAACACCCCCAATGCTAATAATCAAATTCCCTAACGATTTTTGTGAACTTATAATCTTCAATAATCTGAGCCCTGCCAATATCCCATGTGGGTGTCTTCTATCCTTAACCAGTTTCAATACTCCCACTAAAAGACTTAAACTTGGGACAATTTCGGACCCATTAAACAAAGCTTCCAACAATTTCACACAATTAATCATGGTGTCACTAGACCCCTCATTCAAAACATCAACCATTAACGAAACCTTAGTGGGATGTAACAAAGTACTAATAGCATCTAAATTCAACTCTAAATTAACCAAAATTGCAATAGCTTCTGACCCAACTGCATGACTAGTTAAAGGACCTAATAATGAAGAAATCAAACTTACCCCACCATTATCAACCACAGTCTTCTTCACAGATTCATTTGTTGCAACAATCTTCCTCAACTCCTTAAGTGTTTGCACTCTAGTTTGACCTTTGACTTTCTTCAAAGTCTCCAGAAGCTCCAAAGACCTCCCTTGAACATCTTCTGACCTCTTTTTTAAAACCAAGTACTTTTGACTAAACCAAGTGTGAATCAAATGGCTCAAAGTTGAGTTAGGTGTGAGTGAATCATCCCACAGCTCTTGCATTGTTGTGGGACAAGTAAAGTGTCCTAGTGAGAACCATTTAACAATATTAGACCTTTCATAAGTTTGACCTGTACAAAGGGTCACTGGATCTTGCATTGGTTCTAATGAAATTGGACATATGAAAACTGATGGTACTTCAATTGTGTCAAGATGTTGTATCATCTTCTTTAGATCCAATTTCTCAACATTTGTAACATTAACACCACACACAACATCACCACCCAAAATCCCATCTTTAACAGCAGTTTCAAGATCCAAAACATGCCCACCAGAAGTAGGATTATACATTGGCATTTTAACAAGAAAAAAAGAAGATGACAAATTTAACTACTTTCTTTGGTCAAAATGGAAAACCAATGACCCACATTGTTCATTTTCACTCTTTTCATCATCATTATTATCAAAGGCCATTTCTTTTTTTTTTTTTTAGGTAACACCTATAAAAAGATAAAAAAAAAAAAAAAAAAAAAAAAAAAAAACCTTGAAGATGAAGATGAAAAGAGTGAAATGATTCACAACCCAGATCAGGAAAAAAGATAAGAATGATTATAAACAAAATAGTGTGATCCAATAAAAAAAAAAAAAATAACAGCAATTAAAGTAGGAAACAAAATGATGATGAAAAAAACAAGATTCAAGTCAAAGAATGGGCAAAGCTCAGTGCCATAGTAGATGTGTTATTGATAGAGAGAGAATAAAGGGGTTAAATGAGTGTGTACAGTTTTGCTTTTGGTAAATTGGGTCAAAGACTTTAAAGTGTTTTGTTCACTTGAAAAAAAAGATTTTTTATTATTCTTTTTCAGGAACACGGTGAAGATATCTAACTATATGCATGTTATGGGCCCACCTCCTCAAACTGCACCACATGTGGGTGTTTAGGGCGGAGCACCGGACCGGACTGATTAAAATCGAGATTGAATTAGTCCAAAAGCTGAGACCGAGGACTGGAGCGAATGTGATTGGTCCAGTCTGGTGCAATCTCGATCGGTCCGGTTCAACAAGGCAAAATAGTCGGTTTGTGGTTCAGATCGGACCGGACCGACAAAGACCGAGATCAAATTAGCCCAAAAGCCGAAACCGAGGACCAGACCGATTGTGGTTGGTCCGGTCCGTTCTCGGTCCATCGGTCGGTCCAGTCAATTCAGATGGTTTGCTCAGCCCTACTGGTGTTAATAAGATGAGATTACTCAGAGCAGTCACAATACTTCAACTTTCACATCGGCCTAACAACAACTTTCTTTCTATTTTCACTCCTTCTCACCTCAAGGTTGTCAAGATGAGGATCCTACCTAAGATCGTTTTCGACTTTGCAAGATCATAATTGTAGGATCGGATCGAGATGATAAGATCCTATGAAAATGTATTTATTTATGTATAGGGGTTGTAGTTTTATATTTTTATATAATATTTCATATGATAAACGAATCTAAATGGATGATAAAAGAAAAAGTTATGAGTTCAAGTATATTAGTAGTAAAATACTAGATATATTGTATGCATTTTGAATCACTGACAGTTCGGGCAGGCCCGTAGGACTGGAATTCTGAAAAGAATGAATGTCTGGCTTCTTGCACAAAGTTACTACATACGTGCACCTACTTCTCGTTTCAATATTTTTTATTATAGGTTTTTCGTGATAACATTTATATTAAGGTAAAAGATAGTGTTAATTTATTGGTACGTGATTTTGTGATTTTTTTGTTACAATATATAGATTAATGCAAAGATATATATGGATTGTATCGTAATTTATAATAGATGGCAACACAATATTATTTTTCTTGGTGACCAAATAAATTAACTTGGGATATTATGATAATATTACTGATTTTTTTTAACATATAGTCATGTGATACGTGAGGATCGCACCAGTTTTACCTTTCGAGGGATCTCGAGAAGCTTACAACCCCCACCAGGAAGTGTACCTGATCATTGTAGTATAGTATAGTGACAAGTACCGGGGGGTTGATCGTTCAACTCAGGAATAGTGTTGCTAGGATTAGAAAGCCTAATAACTAGGTCTAGAGGTGAGGGATGATTCTTTTTTGTATTTTTATATTTTTATGAAAGCAATTAAAATCTCGGGTTTTAAAGGAGTGGGCGGAATTAGTTGCTAGCCAACTAACCCAAATAACTACAGATGCAATCAAAATAAAATAAAAGAGATGAAAATGAAACTATTATCCTAATGTGGTGTAAACAATGATTAGGAAAGTTGTGTTTACTTATGTTTCATTACTCCCTAGATATCTTTTACAGGTTGATAGCTTGTTACAATTGCATGGATGATGGGTCATATTCCTTAATATTAGTCGTAGGGTCGTGTACAATATTCCCTAACTCTATACGATCCTACTTCACTCCTATGTCAAACCGTTAGAAGCTCCTAAACATGGGATCATTAGAATTCTCCTACGCATTAAATACAACCAAATATCGTAGTACACCTCCGATCATGTTTCTTAAGACGTTCAAGCAAGTTACCAATGGAAGTCTGCAAGTTTTCTTAAGCCTAACATCGAATACAATCATCCGTAACAACTATAAACAAACAATCAACCCATAATTAACATCTAGGTTTCACTACATCTAAGCAAACACAAAAGAAATCTAGTCTAGCATGTTAAACAGAAGACAAGCGTAAGATATAGTCAAACAACACATAGACATATTTAATGATTTGAAAGAGTACTTATCTCTAATTGAACATGAAAGATTCAAAGGGTTGAAAACCTTGAAAAAGTTGTAAAATTCGGCCTAAGGTTTTTCCCTCAAAGTTGCACCCTAATGAATGAAATTTAGAAAACTATATATAGATTACAACTTGTGACGGCGTCATGTATTGGATCGTAACGCCGTCAACTCCCCGCCTTAATAGAAATCGTATTGCCTAGATCTGATTTTGACGCCGTCATGTATAAAAATCTTCTGGGCCGTCACTAATACTTGGACCATGACGGCCTTGGGTGACGCCGTCATCTTCTATGAACAAAACTCTCTGGATCGTCACGTGTATTGCCCATATCCACCTCTTTTGTAACTCTTGACGCCGTCATGTGGAGAGCCTTAACGCCGTCAGGTACTGTTCCCAACAAGGAAAATTGAGACTTTGCCGTTTTTCTTCACTTTTATGCTCCAAAAACGTCCAAAATGTTTCCTTTTCCATATTTCTCTCCAAAAGTACCTAAAATGACAAAAGGAACGATTTAGGGCAATATTTGATCAAATAATCACGAATCTGGGCTTAAATGATCCCTTAAAAGTGGTTCACTTTTCGCCTCATCAAATACCCTTACACTTGATATTTTCTTGTCCTCAAGCAAATGCGCTTTTATTCTAATCAAAATACAAGTTAAGGGTCATTTAACACTAATATAAAAGTAATTACAACAAATAATCGTTCCACTAAAACCAAAGACAAGCACGGAGGTCATACACTAGCACCTCACAAATAGTGTTTAGATACTCACATCTCTCAGGTGTAATAAAGTATATATCACAATATGGAAATGGAAAACGTCTCTCACTACCTGTCATAGCAAATAGATTACCATAGGCTTGGGAAAGGATCAAACCTCCACCACTTGGCGTAAGCACCTAGGATAAACTATCAAAGAGGTCTTTCAAAGGGTTATAACGTTAGGTGTAGGGATATGGAATACACGGTTTTGTTGGATAAACGCAATATTTACTGGTGGCGAGTTAATCATCTTGGTTAATTACATGTACAATATGGCGTTGCTAAGCCAAGACTAGACTCGACTTAAGCCAATGAATCAAAAATAACAAAAACATAAAATAAACATAGAATGAAACGGGATGGTAGTCCGTATGTTTTTCTCTCTTTTTTTTTTTTTTTTTTTTTTGTTTTTTTTTTTTTTTTGCATACACTCTTACCCTACCATCCAAAATAATACATCATATGGAATGTACATTCCCCTTACACTTGAATTTTTACATACTTTACAATAAACTAATCTAATGACTCAAATCAAGATAATCAAAACACTTGGAGTACTTTTAAGATTAATGCACATATGGGGGTAATAATTTGATGTTCTTCCCCATTACTCCATAACACAAATACTTTACCCATGAGTCCCAATCTTCCCAAAACAATATGTACAAGATATGACTCGACTTAGCAACCATGTAATCAATTAGACAACTAACTAAGGGTTTAAACAAATAACAATAATGCACTAAAGATGAGTGCATACACGGAAGGCTAAGGCGATTTGGTTGCACATTTGGGTGGGTTGTAACAAATTCTTCCTTTAAGTAAGATGCTTAAAGTTAGAAACGAAAAGATAGGCTCGGAGGGGTGTACTAGGGGTTTCGTGTACTAAAAATGAGTACAACGCTAAGGTGTGGGAAAATTAGTTGACTTTACTAGCCAAGTAATATGACTTAAATGGCCAAGTAATTATGGTACGGGTTTAAACACAAGGGTGATCCTAATGCCTCTTATTATGTAGTAAATCCTACTAAACAAATGTAGTCTCACTAGCGGTCTCGAGATGCATTACTAACGCAAGTTCTAGAATCTAAATGCTACCGGTACACTCATAAGCACTAATAATGAATGTTTTCCTATTAAATCTAAAGGCGAACCTCACATATTTGGGTGGAAAATTTTTCTGAATGGTACGGTTTTGTGCTAGTCATACAACTCCTATCCATGAGACGCTTGCTAAGGCTAAAGTTTCACTCCTAAATGTTGTAAAAAATTTTAAATTTGGCGCTAAAATTACACTAACAAGTATTTCTCTTAGTTTTATTACACACCTACCATCAAACAAACAAACTCAAGTGCAATTGTATCCTATAAGGTATCATCATTTACCCTCCCCTTACATTTAGGATGAACATTGTCCCCAATGTTCAATTAAAGGATGTAAAAGTGAAATAGGTAAAAGAATGAAAACAAATACTCCCCTGATTCGTTCGGTGTGGATAGTGTGTCAACGAAATTAGATCTTCCTCCAAGAAAATGAACATTCAAAGCTTCCCTTCCAGAAATATAAATCATCTTCTTATCATATATAACCTGTTAAAAGAAAACAAACAAGGCAACCTCGCGTAAAATCGGCGGCAATTTATATATACTAACAAATCCTAGAAAGCAATTTAAGATATAATGCTTGTGGAATGAATGTTTGCAGATTTCCTGGAGTTTATAAAACTAAAGAATTAACAAAAACATGAAGACTCCGTTAGAAAAACAAAACTCACAAAATTTCCAGAATTTTACACATGACGCCGTCAGGAGTTAACTCCTGACGCCGTCAGAAGTGACCTGCAGAAATCTTTACGTTAAGTTTCCGTAAAATTTCTGGAAGAACTTATGTCCTACTTCCTGGAAAATCGTGCAAAACATCATTATGACTCGATACAAGCATTTGACTCTAACAAATACTAATATACATGCTCATTTAATATTGTGGCGAATCAAGATCAATTTCGTTCTTAAAAACAAATTTGGGGTTTCCCCTTACACTTAGCTTTTGCAAAATAACTTTATATGAAGTTAAGATGAAGTTAAACAACAAAATAAAGCATTTTCACAATTTTATTTTGAAACATGATCTACCAACAATAAAAATAAAGCATGCATACGGAAGCAAATAACAATCAAACAAATAAAAATCACACAAAACATGGGTTGCCTCCCAAGAATGCTTTTCTTTATTTACGAGTCTTGTAGCTAGACTCAAGGTCATGGGAAATTACGTGACCTCATCATTGGTCTCATTCTCTATGTCATCTCCAATCTTAGTTTTGTATTCCGGACCTAGTAGCAAACATTCCTTGTAGAAACCAAGTATTCTATTCATGACATAATCTACCCCTCTACATCTATCCTCATCATTCCTATAGTAAACCGCTTGCTTGTGTTCCTTTTCTATGTTTGATAGAAGGCGGTATTGTTCAATCTTATAGGGCATTTGGTAAGCAATCTCATCGTTCTCTTCCTTGAATCTAACTATCCCTAGGGACGGGTCATAAGTCATCTTAGAGGCCTCAACAAATGGTTTTCCGAACACTACTTGACTTAGGCAATCATCTATTACCAGACGAGTATCCTCTACTATTACAAAGTCGGTAACATAAGTGAAGTTTCCTACAAAGACATGCAATCCTTTCACTCTTCCTACAAAGTTGCTCATCCTAATTGTGTCGGGCATCATCCTATAACCAAGTTGCTTCTTCATTGCCCAATTATAATAGGTCCTAGTCATGATGTTTATAGGAGACCTAGGATCGATATAAGCTTTCCACACATGCATATGCCCAATGTTGCATGGTATGTTGATGTTAGAGGAATCACCTACTTTAATAAGGGGTGAACCAAGGATGTATGGTGTCTCGGGGTCATCGAATTGATCCTTGTGATATTCCCGTTCTTCCTTGGTGGGTAACTTATCAAAGTATTCTTCTACATTTTCTACTTCCTCTAACTTTTCTCCCTTATCATCCTCAACTTCCTTAATCTCATCCCCAGTCCCGGTTTTTATTCCAACTTCATCCTTGTCACTTTCTTCTATATTCTTATCTATTGGCTTAATGGTGACAACATTGACAAAGTGGACGTGTTTGGATGATGAGGGGTCCTTAATTTGGATTCCGCTATTAGTATCCCTAGTGTCCTTCCTAGGTGTAGTTAGCACTTGGTTGTTGAGGGCTTTCAACAAATTGTCAATCTTATTGGTCATCTCCGTTTGTTGTTGATTAAATTCGGTTTCAAACTTAGCTATGCGAGCTTCTTGAGATGCCATAAACTTGGACATCAACCCTTCAAGATTGTTGGTACTACCATAGTTATTGGAAGGATTGTTGTTGAAAGTACGGTTAGCGGGTGGACCGTTTGGTTGGTAACGATTAGGTGGATTGGAAGAATTGTTTTGGGGCATGTTTTGGTTTTGTTTCCACCTAAGGTTCGGGTGATTTTTCCAAGAAGGGTTGTAGGAATCACCATAAGGGTTTGGCTAGGGTTTGAAAGTGTACCACTTATCTCCCGCTTCGTCGGTACGCGAGGATGCATAATCCGCAAAAGCTTGTCCGGGGAGTTCCACGCAATCACGAGTGTCATGGGGACCACTACATAATTCGAATGAAGAAGTGATTTTGTTCACTTGGCTTGAAAGCTTGGGAGCTTCGTAAGATTTCATGAGAAACTTGAGTTGGTCTTCAAGTTCCATGATCCTACGGTCGGGAGTGCTAGAATTGTTCGAAGGCAAAGATATTGCCTTGACTGTTTTGTTCAAATCACGGGGATCATTCCAACTTTCGTTGTCATAGAGAGCAAGATCTTCTATGAGTTTCCATGATTCTTCCGCACTTAGATCACGTAGCTTGCCACCGCCCGATTGGTCAATGGTTCGCCTTGTGGAGAGATCGATATGGTCATAGAAGATTTGGACTTGGAGCCAAAGATCTATGCCATGATGAGGGACTTTTTGGAGTAAGCCCTTGAAACGAGTCCATGTTTCATATAGAGTTTCACCTTGACGTTGTTGGAACATCAAGATATCATTTCTAAGCTTGGTCGTTCTCCCAGGTGGTAAAAATTGAGCAAGGAAACGAGTGGTGAGATCATCCCATGAGGTGATGGATCCCGCGGGTAAACGTTCAAGCCATTAACTAGCTTGATCACGTAGAGAGAATTGGAATAGGCGTAATCGGGTTGACTCTCTAGTTGTAACATCAAGGTCTATGTAATCTACAATTTTATGGAAATCCTTGAGATGTTGGTTAGGATTTTCGGAACGAAGTCCATGGAATGCACATCCGCTTTGCACCAACCGGATGGTGTCGGATCGCAAGGGGGACACATTGGCTCCTTGAGTGATCTCAATAGTGTTTCGATAGCCTTGGTAGCTAGGACGGGAATACTCTCCTAAAGTTCGGGGCCTAGGAGGTGGGTTTGGTAGTCGTGGGTTTTGTTGTAGTGGGTTGATGGGTTCAAAGATGTTACCACCTTCCATGATGGCGGATGGTAAAGGTTACGAACAAAGAAACGAAGAAATAAGATAGACTAAAGAAAACCTAAAAATAAAAATAAAATCTTACTAGAAAGGAATCTAGCAAGTAGACCTAATAAAAAGAAATCCTAACCTAGACAATAACTATTCCCTGGGCAGCGGCGCCAAAAACTTGATACGTGGGGATCGCACAAGGTTTTACCTCTCGAGGGATCTCGTGAAGCTTACAACCCCCACCAGGAAGTGTACCTGATCGTTATAGTATAGTATAGTGACAAGTACCGGGAGAGAGATTGATTGTTCAACTCAGGAATAGTGTTGCTAGGATTAGAAAGCCTAATAACTAGGTCTAGAGGTGAGGGATGATTTTTTTTGTATTTTTATATTTTTATGAAAGCAATTAAAATCTCGGGTTTTAAAGGAGTGGGCGGAATTAGTTGCTAGCCAACTAACCCAAATAACTACATATGCAATCAAAATAAAATAAAAGAAATGAAAATGAAACTATTATACTAATGTGGTGTAAACAATGATGAGGAAAGTTGTGTTTACTTAGGTTTCATTACTCCTTAGATATCTTTTACAGGTTGATAGCTTGTTACAATTGCATGGATGACGGGTCATATTCCTTAATACTAGTCGTAGGGCCGTGTACAATATTCCCTAACTCTATAGGATCCTACTTCACTCCTATGTCGAGCCGTTAGAAGCTCCTAACATGGGATCATTAGAATTCCCCTACGCATTAAATACAACCAAATATCGTAGTACACCTCCGATCATGTTTCTTAAGACGTTCAAGCAAGTTACCAATGGAAGTCTACCAGTTTTCTTAAGCCTAACATCGAATACAATCATCCGTAACAACTATAAACAAACAATCAACCCATAATTAACATCTAGGTTTCACTACATCTAAGCAAACACAAAAGAAATCTAGCCTAGCATGTTAAATAGAAGACAAGCGTAAGATATAATCAAACAACACATAGACATATTTAATGATTTGAAAGAGTACTTATCTCTAATTGAACATGAAAGATTCAAAGGGTTGAAACCCTTGAAAAAGCTGTAAAATTCGGCCTAGGGTTTTTCCCTCAAAGTTGCACCCTAATGAATGAAATTTAGAAAACTATATATAGATTACAACTTGTGACGCCGTCATGTATTGGATCGTGACACCGTCAACTCGCCGCCTTAATAGAAATCGTATTGCCTAGATCTGATTTTGACGCCGTCATGTATAAAAATCTTCTGGGCCGTCACTAATATTTGGACCATGACGGCCTTGGGTAACGCCGTCATCTTCTATTCATAAAACTCTCTGGATCGTCACGTGTATTGTCCACATCCACCTCTTTTGTAACTCTTGACGCCGTCATCTGGAGAGCCTTGACGCCGTCAGGTACTGTTCCCGGCAAAGAAAATTGAGACTTTGCCGTTTTCTTTACTTTTATGCTCCAAAAACGTCCAAAATGCTTCCTTTTCCGGATTTCTCTCCAAAAGTACCTAAAATGACAAAAGGAACGATTTAGGGTAATATTTGATCAAATAATCACGAATCCGGGCTTAAATGACCCCTTAAAAGTGGTTCAGTTTTCGCCTCATCATCATGCTTTTATATGTAACATAAAATAAATTATGAACAAAATTGGGTCAAGTATCTAGATGGTTTACTTCAAAAACAAGCTTTTGACATGTTACAAAGTAAGGAATCGTTTTTCATAATAACCCCAAAAAGACACATCTAAACTATTTCTAAATAGTCCATAAAAGTATAATGATTTGACACTCATTAATCTTGCAAAAGACAATCAATTAGGCTTTAAGACACAGGCTTATGCTTAAAAAGTTCATATAGCAAAAAATAATAATACTAATAGGAGATCCTACGCGCGATCCTACGATTCTGATACGATCCTACTTGAGTTACGATCTTGATCATTTTTTGTGTGTAAGATTGTAGGATCGTACGATCCTAAAATCAGGATCGCGATTTTGACAACTATGTTGTAACAACCCGTACTTTTCATCAAGGTAATTATCTCTACAATATCTATATAAGGTATTTTCACTGCAAAATTTTTGCTTTATTTCCTTCTCACTATGTAAAGTAACTTACATAGCCCACTAGACGTCTCACGCGACTACAATACCAAATATCTCTAAGGTTACATCATGTAAACCTCCTAGTATGTCAAGTCTACATTGTAAATATCATTTTATCAAGTATCTAACCCACTATATCCCACATGATACCAATATCATTTGATGGAGAGGGGTATGGAGCGGAAGAGGTGGATCTAACGATGTTGTATTGGGTTAATAGAGGTATTGGATGAGGACGAGTGTGGAGATATTCAATCCAAGAAATATCTTCACTCAAGTAGAGGATTTTTTTTTGGAGGAAGATGCAACAAGGGCAATAGTGGGTGTGGTTTGTAACTTGATCCAAGTTGAGAGAGTGGGGTAAGCAATTTGCGTAGGGTGATGATGGAGGTTGGCCTTTGTTGCGTTATGCAAGGTGCATAGCAAGGAGATCACTTAGGTCATGGATTTGGTTTATTTCTTCACAGAACTTTTGCTTTTCCGTGGAAATGCGGATTGAATCATTTGGTGGAAATGGATGGAGTTGTGAGGTGTATATGGAAGTAAAGTTGTTGGAAGTGAAGTTAGATGGTTGACCAAAATGACAGGGATTTTGAGAGGTTTCATTGAAGCTAGTTTGAGGTTGAGATGTGTAGTTTGGAATGAAGGTGGATGTTTGGCTAATGTGGTAAGGTTTGTAAAATGGTTCAATGGAATGATCTTGTAAATTCGGAGTATAGTTGAGAAAATAAGTGGGCGGAGGTGTTGGTTGTTTACTAATGTCGTTTGTTGAGATGGACTTGTTACGAGGGCTTGTTTTTCTTCGCCAAACGGGTTTTTCGATCATCCTTGCTAGCCTTGAGGCTTTTAATTTTGGTTTGTTAGGAGAAGACATGATGAGATGAATGGAGTATTTGAGGAGTGGGAGTATTTATAGTGTAGAATTTGTGTGATTAGGGATGGATAATGTTTGTTGGAGGGATTATGACAAAATATGTTTGTGAATTTTGGGAAGTGTAGGATAAAATGGGCTAAAAAGCAGAAAAGACTCTGTAAACTCTCCCATCAGATGGCTGGTCCCATTAAATGGGGGCTGGTCCCCTTAGTTAATAAGGGGGCCGCCTCTTGATTTAAGGGGACCGCCCATCTGGTTGTTCCCAGATTACCAGAAAAGGGTTTTTGGCAGAAAATTGTAAAAAAGGTTGTGTTTTAGGTTTAGTTTCAAGCAAGTTCAAATCTTTGAGGCAATTTAACATATATATATATATATATATATATATATATATATATATATATATATATATATATATATATATATATATATATATATATAATCATGCATGCATGCAAAGACAATTAAGTAAAAGAACAAGCAAGCAAAGAGCATATTAAAGCAAGGGCAAAGGTACCTAGCAAGTGGGTCTAAATGCAACAAATGTGGAGATGTGATTGTTTCAACTCCTAAATGCAAAGAAGAAAATATCCTAAGAAACAATCCAAAGTCTCCTTATTTGATTTTGCTCAATTTATGAGTGTCAAAGGTATATATTGAGTTATATAGTTTGACAATTCATGTGAGATTGTATGCATGATTTTAAAGAAGGTTTTTAGCATTATTTAACAATGCAAGTGATGAGGCGAAAAATGAACCACTTTTAGGGGGTCATTTAAGCCCGAATCCGAATTTATTTGATCAAATATTGCCCTAAATCGTTCCTTTTGTGATTTTAGGTACTTTGGGAGTGAAATCTGGAAAAGGAAGCAATTCGGACGTTTTTGGAGCATAAAAGTGAAGAAAACGCCAAAGTCTTAATTTTCCAAGCTGGGAACAGTCGGTGACGGCGTCAAGAGCAAATTCTTGACGGCGTCAAGAGCAAATTTCATAAATTTCCATGACTACCCAGAAGAGTGTTGACGGCGTCACGTAGGAAGGGCGTCAAGAGTAAATGAGTCGTGACGGCCTGGAAGTACTTAAGTCTTGACGGCGTCAGAAATGGATCTAGGCAGTCCGAGGAGAGTTTTGGCGGCGAGGTGACGACGTCATAGCTATTTTTCTATATACAGTTTTCTATTTTTCACACATTAAAAGGGAGAAGTTTTGGGAGAAACCCTAAGTACGATTTTGGTGTAACTTTACAGGTTTTTCAAGGGTTCCAACCCCTTGATACCTTGCATGATTAATCAAGATAAGTGTTCTTCTAATTCAATCAATATGTCTATATGTTGGTTGTCTATATCATGTTCTTGTCTTAATTCTATCATGCTAGGCTAGATCTCTTTTGTGTTTGCTTAGATCTAATGAAACCTAGATATTGATTATGTGTTGATTACTAGTTTATTCTTGTCTTGGATGAATGATTTATATGTTAGGCTTAAGAAAACTGGCAGATCTCCAAATGGTAACATGCTTGAACGTCTTAAGAAACATGAACCGAGGCGCACTAGGTCTTTACTGGTTGTATTTAATGCATGAGCCACTGTTTACAGTCCCTATAGTTGTGTTGGGCATGGTGTAGGAGGAGATAAGAGCTCATAGAATTGGGGAGTTATGTGTGCCACCCCATGAATGGTATTAAGGAATACGATCTGTCATCCATGCAATTATAACAAGTAATTAACGTGTAAAAGATATCTAGGGAGTAGTGAAATCTAAGTAAACACATTTTCTCCAATTACTGCTCACAACTTTAGTTTAATTAGCTTAATTTCAATTTTAGTATTTTATTTTGATTGCATTTTAGTATTGGGTAAGTTGAATAGCAACTAATTTCGCCCACTCTTCCAAAACCCGAGATTTTAATTTGCTTTCTAAAAAATATAAAAACACAAAAATAATCATCCCTCACCTTTAGAACTAGTATTTAGGCTTTCTAATCCTAGCGACACTATTCCTAAGCTGAACGATCAATCCCCCGGTACTTGTCACTATACTATACTACAACGATCAGGTACACTGCCTGGTGGGGGTTGTAAGCTTCTCGAGATCCCTCGAGAGGTAAAGCCTGTTGCGATTCCCACGCATCAAGTTTTTGGCGCCGTTACCGGGGAATAGTTATTGTCTAGGTTAGAATTTCTTTTTATTAGGTCTACTTGCTAGATTCCTTTCTAGTAAGATTTTATTTTTATTTTTAGGTTTTCTTTAGTCTATCTACTTCTTTGTGCCTTTGTTCGTAACCACCCGACACCATGGACAACGGGAACATCTTTGAACCCGTCATCCCACCACAACAAAACCCACCACTAGAACCCCTTAGGCCCCGAACCTTAGGAGAGTATTCCCGACCTAGCCACCAAGGCTACCGAAACACATTGAGCTCATCGGAGCCAATGTGACCCCCTTGCGATCCGACACCATCCGGTTGGTGCAAAGTGGATGTGCATTCCATGGACTTCGTTCCGAAGATCCAAACCAACATCTTAAGGACTTCCTCAAAATCGTAGATTCCATAGACCTAGGTGTTGAAACTAGAGAGACTACCCGTTTACGCCTATTCCAATTCTCTCTACGGGATCAAGCTAGTCAATGGCTTGAGCGTTTACCCGCGGGATCCATCACCACATGGGATGATCTCACCACTCGTTTCCTTGCTCAATTTTTCCCACCGAGGAGAACTACTAAGCTTAGAAATGACATCTTGATGTTCCAACAACGTCAAAATGAATCTCTTTATGAAGCATGGACTCGTTTCAAGGACTTACTCCAAAAAGTCCCTCATCATGGCATAGATCTTTGGCTCCAAGTCCAAATTTTTTATGACCATATCGACATCTCCACGAGGCGAGCCATTGACCAACCGGCTGGTGGTAAGCTACGTGATCTTAGTGCGGAACAATCATGGGAACTCATAGAAGATCTTGCTCTCTATGACAACGAAAGTTGGAACGATCCCCGTGACTTGAACGAAACGGTCAAGGCAATATCTTTGCCTTCGAACAATTCTGGCACTCCCGACCGTAGGATCATGGAACTTGAAGGTCGAGTCAACTCTCTCATGAAATCTTACGAAGCTCCAAAACACTCAAGCCATGTAAGCAGAATCACTTCCACATGGAAATTATGTAATGGCCCTCACGAGACGCATAACTGCATGGAGCTACCAAAACATGCTTATAACGAATTCACATCATCACACGTGGGACGAGGCCCTCGCACTTCTGACAAGGCCTATGAAGCATGGAAGGATAAACCTAATTTCAGAGGATACCAAACGCGGAGCGTATCCTTCAATGACTCCTCACCCCTCACTTGGTCTGAGCATTTTCCCTCACAAAGCACTCCTAGGCAGAGCTGTGAAGACGCCTTGCGAAAGTTCATTCTATCTCAAGAATTACAGCTCTCCACGCTCGAGGCTAAATTTAGACAACAGCAGGCCGATGTGAATAACAAGATTTGTAATCTGTTAACTTCTATCAAAGAGCATGTTGTCAATAAACCTATTCGCGTTGATGAGGTCAAATCTGCTACCGTCATGAGTCCACCAACCTTCCCTGTGAAAATCAAAAGTCCGAGCAAGTTATTCAAACATCTATCTCCTAATGGAAAAGAACATGTCAAACCCCTTGGACCAATCCACTTCGTAAACACCATCACCACGATATCTACTTCAACATCCAGCCCAACCCAACAAAAAACTAACAAATTCAGTCAGACAGCTAAAGATGAGACCTCAAGGGTTGACCATGATTCAGCAAGAAAATCTACCAACTCACCCGAGCAATACACCGCGCAGGAATTCGGCAAACCAGATGAAGGGAAAGAGAAATCAGAAGAGCATGAGAGAGATCCAACCATTTTGGGTAAATCTATTATAGAAGAACCCGAGAGAAAAATGGAGGATGTTATTAGTGGGAGTAGCGATAGGACTAAGGAAAATAACCATAAAGTTTTCAAGATCTCCTGCACCATTAAGGAAAAGCTCCTAACCGAGAGTCATGTAGATCCTAGCTCTCCAGTCAACCTAATCCCCCTTTCCTTATACCATGAGACTTTCCCAAAACGCATTGCGTGCGAAAGGGTAATCAATAATTTATCAATCAGGGTCGGAGAGTTTGTTTACAATTCTAACATCGTCGTGGTCGATGATATAGACCCTCTCACCAATCAACCGTTAACCAACCTTGTTCTGGGGAAACCATTTATCAATGAATCAGGAGTAATCCTTGACGAGATGGATGGAAGTGTAATGTTCACCAATGGTGTTAGAAAGGTGATTTTTCATGGGGGAAATGAAGAGGTTTACGAATATCGTCCTTCCCTTGAGGAGAATCTATTCGGATCCAGGAATGGAGAGTCGGGGAAGATAAGGAGGCGCGATCCGAGTAATCTCAAAATTCCCTGCATGATCGGTCACAAGCATTTTGATAACGTCTACATCAACATATTCATGCCTAAGAATGTTATGTCCCTGTTCCATTACAACAATATCTGCAGATGGGGAATGATTTACAAAGGAGAGAAAGTGGTTGGTAAAGATCATGAAATCCAGGTGTTCGTAGGAAACATGGCATTTACTATGGAATTCACAATTGTGGATAACATAGAAGACTATGTTGACCCCAGGTTATCACAAGTAGTTTTGGGAGCACCCTTCAGTGAAATCACTAATTCAACAGTGGATGACTTGAACGGAATCATGACCTTCACTGATGGGATTAGGAGGATTTCATACCAAACACCATATAAGAGAAAAGACCTTAAGGAAATCGACTGTGACGGGCTTGATAAGATGAGCTCCCAACTTATCTTGTGTGATGAAGACGTTAGAAGAGGATGTGAGAACATTACTGATTTATCTTGTGGATTCTTTAAGGATGTTGGCAAGCTTGATTCTAAGTATCGAAAAGATGTCTTCGAGTTCGAAGACCCGAAGTACTTGAACTATGAAAGCGATACTGGTTTAGAAGACGACTTAGAGAGTGGAACCAATGATGAAATCACGTAGTAACCCATGACCTTGAGTCTAGCTACAAGACTCGTAAATAAAGAAAAGTGCTTCTTGGGAGGCAACCCATGTTTTGTGTGATTTTATTTTGTTTGATTGTTATTTGCTTCCGTATGCATGCTTTATTTTTATTGTTGGTTGATCATGTTTCTAAACTAAAATGTGGAAATACTTTACTTTGTTGTTTTAGCCTAGTCTTAACTCCACCTAGAAGTATTTTTGCGAAAGATAAGTGTAAGGGGAAACCCCAAATATGTTTTTAAGAAACAAACCGATCATGATTCTCAACAATATTAAATGAACATGTATATTCGTATTTGTTAGAGTCAAATGCTTGTATTGAGTCATAATGAAGTTTTGCAGGATTTTCCAGGAAGTAGGACCAAGTTTTTCTAGAAATTTTCCGAAAACTTAACATAAGAATTTCTGCAGGTCCATTCTGACGGCGTCAGGGTTTTACTCTTGACGGCGTCAGGAGTTAAAAATCTAGTAATTTTACCGGTTTTGTTTTTCTAACGGAGTCTTATGGTTTTTGTGAATTATTAAGTTTTATAATCTCCAGGAGATCTGCAAACTTCATTCCACAAGCATTATATCTTATCTTGTTTTCTAGGATTTAGAAACTTATATAGAATGCCGCCGATTTTACGCGAGGTTGTCTTGTCTATTTTGTCAGGTTTTACAGGTTATGTATGACAAGAAGATGATTTATATTCTGGAAGGGAAGCTTTGATTGTTCGTTTTCTTGGAGGAAGATTTAACCTGGCCATCCTATTATCCATACCGAGCAAATCAGGGGAGTATTTGATTTCATTCTCTTTACTTTTTCACTTTTACATTCTTTACTTGAACATTGGGGACAATGTTCATCTTAAGTGTAAGGGGAGGGTAAAAAGATGATACCTTACATATGCACTTTCGCTTGAGTTTGTTTTGTTTAATACTAGATGTGTAATAAAACTATGAGAAATACTTGTTAGTGCAATTTTAGCGCCAAATTTAAAATTTTTTACAACATTTAGGAGTGAAACTTTAGCCATAGCAAGCGTCTCATGGATAGGAGATTGTATGACTAGCACATAACCGTATATTCAGAAAAATTTTCCACCCAAATATGTGAGGTTCGCCTTTAGATTTGATAGGAAAAGCATTCATTATTAGTGCTTATGAGTGTACCGGTAGCATTTAGATTCTAGAACTTGCGTTAGTGATGCATCCCGAGACCGCTAGTGAGACTACATTCATGTGGTAGGATTTACTACATGATAAGAGGCATTAGGATCACCCTTGTGTTAAACCCGTATTATAATTACTTGACCATTTAAGTCATATTACTTGGCTAGTTAAGTTCAACTAATTTTTCCCACACCCTTAGCGTTGTACTTATTTTTAGTACACGAAACCCCTAGTACACCCCTCCGAGCCTATCTTTTCGTTTCTAACTTTAAGCATTTTACTTAAAGGAAGAATTTGTTACACCCTACTTAAATGTACAACCAAATCGCCTTAGCCTTCCGTGTATGCGCTCATTTTTAGTGCATTATTGTTATTTGTTAAACCCTAAGTTAACTTTCTAATTGATTACATGGTTGCTAAGTCGAGTCATATCCTTGTACATATTGTTTTGGGACTATTGGGACTCATGGGTAAGTACTTATTTTATGGAGTAATGGGGAAGAACAACATTTATTACCCCCATATGTACGTTAATCTTAAAAGTGCTCCAAGTGTTTTGATTTTCTTAATTCGAGTCATTAGATTAATTAAATGTAAAGTATGTAAAGATTCAAGTGTAAGGGAAATGTTCATTCCCTATGATGTATTATTTTGGATGGTAGGGTAAGAGCGTATGCAAAAAAAAAAAAAAAAAAAAAAAAAAAAAAAAAAAAAAAAAAAAAAACATACGGACTACCATCCCTTTTTATTCTATGTTCATTTTATGTTTTTGTTATTTTTCATTTATTAGCTTAAGTCGAGTCAAGTCTTGGCTTAGCAACGCCATATTGTACATGTAATTAACTAAGATTGTTAACTCGCCACCAATAAAACTTCCTTTATCCAACAAAACCGTGTATTTCATATCCCTACACCTAACGTTACAACCCTTTAAAAGACCTCTTTGACAGTTTATCCTAGGTGCTTACGCCATGTGGTGGAGGTTTGATCCTTTCCCAAGCCTATGGTAATCTATTTTGCTATGACAGGTAGTGAGAGATATCTTCCGTTTCCATATTGTAATTTACACTTTATTACACCCGAGAGATGTGAGTATCTAAACACTATTTGTGAGGTGCTTGTGTATGACCTCCGTGCTTGTCTATTGGTCTTTAGTGGAGCGATTATTTGTTGTAATTACTTTTATATTAGTGTTAAATGACCCCTAACTTGTATTTTGAGTAGAATAAAAGCGCATTTGCTTGAGGACAAGCAAATCTCAAGTGTAAGGGTATATGATGAGGCGAAAAATGAACCACTTTTAGGGGGTCATTTAAGCCCGAATCCGAATTTATTTGATCAAATATTGCCCTAAATCGTTCCTTTTGTGATTTTAGGTACTTTGGGAGTGAAATCTGGAAAAGGAAGCAATTCGGACGTTTTTGGAGCATAAAAGTGAAGAAAACGCCAAAGTCTTAATTTTCCAAGCTGGGAACAGTAGGTGACGGCGTCAAGAGCAAATTTCATAAATTTCCATGACTACCCAGTAGAGTTTTGACGGCGTCACGTAGGAAGGGCGTCAAGAGTAAATGAGTCGTGACGGCCTGGAAGTACTTAAGTCTTGACGGCGTCAGAAATGGATCTAGGCAGTCCGAGGAGAGTTTTGGCGGCGAGGTGACGGCGTCACAAGATTACTCTTGATGCCGTCAGACCTATTTTTCTATATATAGTTTTCTATTTTTCACACATTAAAAGGGAGAAGTTTTGGGAGAAACCCTAAGTACGATTTTGGTGTAACTTTACAGGTTTTTCAAGGGTTCCAACCCCTTGATACCTTGCATGATTAATCAAGATAAGTGTTCTTCTAATTCAATCAATATGTCTATGTGTTGGTTGTCTATATCATGTTCTTGTCTTAATTCTATCATGCTAGGCTAGATCTCTTTTGTGTTTGCTTAGATCTAATGAAACCTAGATATTGATTATGTGTTGATTACTTGTTTATTCTTGTCTTGGATGAATGATTTATATGTTAGGCTTAAGAAAACTGGCAGATCTCCAAATGGTAACATGCTTGAACGTCTTAAGAAACATGAACCGAGGCGCACTAGGTCTTTACTGGTTGTATTTAATGCATGAGCCACGGTTTACAATCCCTATAGTTGTGCTGGGCATGGTGTAGGAGGAGATAAGAGCTCATAGAATTGGGGAGTTATGTGTGCCACCCCATGAATGGTATTAAGGAATACGATCCGTCATCCATGCAATTATAACAAGTAATTAACGTGTAAAAGATATCTAGGGAGTAGTGAAATCTAAGTAAACACATTTTCTCCAATTACTGCTCACAACTTTAGTTTAATTAGCTTAATTTCAATTTTAGTATTTTATTTTGATTGCATTTTAGTATTGGGTTAGTTGAATAGCAACTAATTCCGCCCACTCTTCCAAAACCCGAGATTTTAATTTGCTTTCTAAAAAATATAAAAACACAAAAATAATCATCCCTCACCTTTAGAACTAGTATTTAGGCTTTCTAATCCTAGCGACACTATTCCTAAGCTGAACGATCAATCCCCCGGTACTTGTCACTATACTATACTACAACGATCAGGTACACTGCCTGGTGGGGGTTGTAAGCTTCTCGAAATCCCTCGAGAGGTAAAGCCTGTTGCGATTCCCACGCATCAGCAAGTAAAATTGGTTTTCATGTGTTTCCTAGGTGTGAGAATGATTTGGATAGAATAGATTGGGTTTTGGTTTTACAAATTTGTTTATGCAAAGAAAAATCAATTTCTCAATCTTTAATTTTGTGCAAAATAGATTCCTAGACACAGATTTGAGGAGAAAAGAGAAAACAAAAATTTTCACCTAATGTTCAGATGGCCGATCCCTTTATAGATAGGCTGGTCCCCTTAAAGTACATGGGGACTGCCCTTATAACTTTAAGGGGTCCACCCATCTGAACTATGCCTAAGAAAGAAAAGAAAAAAAATTGCAGAAGATGTAGTTTACTCAATTTGTTCCATCATTTTTAGACCTAAATATAAGTGGTTAAAGGGTTCGCACTTAAGGGGTTTAGTGAATATATCTGCTATGTTATCTTCCGAGGCAATCTTTTCTATACATATGTTTCCTTTTTGTACGCTATCGTGAAGAAAATGGTGACGAATTTCTATGTGCTTAGTCCTAGAGTGTTGAATGGGATTTTTACTTCAATCAATGGCACCTTTGTTATCACACATAATTTGAACATTATTTAACCTAATACCATAGTCTACGAGTGCTAGTTTCATCCATAGTGCTTGTTGACATGCCTTTCCTGCGCTTACATATTTGGCTTCGGTGGTAGAAATAGCAAGAGCGGTTTGCTTCTTGGAAAACCAAGATGTTAGACAACATCCCATAAACGTGCAAAAGCCGCTCGTACTTTTTTGGCCCACGTAGTCTCCCGCATGATCCGAATCTGCATAGACGATTGTTTCTATGCCGGATCCTTTAGGATACTATAATCCTAAGTGTATAGTGCCCTTAATGTATCGAAAGATACGCTTAACCGCTTCTAGATGAGAGGTTTTGGGATCCTCTTGAAAGCAAGCACAGAGGCAAAAACTAAACATGATATCGGGTCTACTTGCCGTTAAGTATAGTAAACTACCTATCATCCCTCTATACTTAGTATTGTCTATGGACTCACCTTCTTCATTTCTTGTGATTTTGACTTCCGTAGACATCGGTGTTTTCATAGGCTTAGAGTCTTCTACTCCAAATTTCTTAAGCATTTCCTTAATATATTTACACTAGATGACGAAGCCCGCCCGATGGGCGGGCATGTCTTATAATTTTCATGGACATATATTTTCTATAACGAAAGAAGGTTGGTCAAGAAGAAATTTAAAATGAATGAATACAGATTAAAGAAATTTACACCATCAATAATTTCACGTTAAATAAGATGCTTCAAATTAATAGTGCCGAGATTCGATACAACAATTTCTTTTTGGTCTTCCCCTTTGTTTCAAAATAAACTCACTTGTCTTTATTACATGTAAATAACAAATAACAATGAACGTAAACGGGTTTAATTATTTTATGAAGGGAATAATAAGTACTATGTGATTGATACGATAAACAATTTGGTTTGTAACTATTGAAGTAATAAGTGTGCATGTATCATCTTCTCCAACTGGTAGATAGTGTTGAAGAGCAAAGATATGTAGTCAACGTCAAATACTTGAGTTGTTTATGTTCATTCCGTGAACACCTAAAATAAATAAATTAATTTAATTTAAAAAAGAGAGTCGAACTTAAAGAAGTCAAATAAATGGATTGTTGGTAATTAGAAAAAGAAAATAGATAATGACAGTCATGTAGTTTTTATGTCAGTGTCGAATATATCATATAAGGGTGGATCAAACTAAAAGCTCAAGTCCTGTTCATTTTGGTGAATTGTCCTTTAGTATCTACATTTAGAGGGCCCAACTTAAAAGGCATGATGAAAGACGCCGACGTGTGTGTGTGTCATTGCCAAAACACTCAAGGAGTTAAGGTTTATACCGACCTCATTGAACGTAGGATCTCATTGTATACTTGAGTTGAATTTTTGTTTCAACATATTGAAAATGCACTCGCATTAATCAGTGGTATAAAAAAACTCATGTTAAACTTTATTTTCTTTCAATCAGTTACTAATCATACTCAAAGAGAAGAATAGGAAGATGGGAAGTGTAGAACTAACGTTTGCAAGATATAGTTGATAAATCACATCAACTCTGACCCGGGAAATTTAACTTCCTTTGCCCCAGTAAGTTTATCTATCTCGTCCATAAGATTGTTAGTAGCTCTCAGATTACCAAATAGATAGATACCTACACAAAAAAGGATTCAAAAACATATTTAAATATGGAAAAGACTTGGAAGAGTGTCTGTTCAATCTTTTATAGTATATACAGAACTTGTTTTGATTGTCACTTTGGTGCTAAGCAAATATCACTTCCATGATCACTATACATTATCTCTTGAACGAATCTTGTCTCTAATCTTACTCTCTAATCTTTCCAAGAAGAACTGATATGACGGTCATGAACAGACTTTTGAAAACTTCATAAATTTTCTACCAAGTCTTTTCCTCGTGAATATTCTTCGGCGGCATATTTGTTGCATAATCCCACTATTATGCAACTTTTTAATATAGTTCCGGTTGGTCTCCTTTTGTTTTCACTTTGCAGTATCATATACTAAGAGAGTAGGGGTGTCAAAAGGGTCTAGTCGGGTTAACCCAACCCCACCCCTACTTAGATGTCATCTTTTGACGATGAAGATGGGAAATTGTTATTATCTCCATTGCTTAAAGACTACATTATTCAACTGTGGTAGACTCAGATTGTATCAACATTAATATATATGCTACTTAAAACTCATACTTAATTCATTCTAGGTTCTCTGTAGTATCTTTTTTTAGGCTTCTCATCACTAAGTTTTCACCTAGAAGCTTAAAAATTTTTAATGAAAAAGTTTGGATGACAACAAATCCCAAATTAACTTATACTTGATCTCACAAAAGTTTAATAGTGCAATGTTGTGTGACCATGTTTGATTTTGCATATAGTTTTAATTAAAAACAGATTCAGTGAATAAGCTAAAAGTTTATCTCACAAAGTAAGAATTATGAAAATACCTCAATTCAAAATCTTCATAATATTTATAAGATCTTGAACAAAAGTGCCCTTAGGATTAACAAAGTTTAATGTAGTAAATAGAATAAAAGCGAGCTGTAAAGAAAATGGGTCAAATAGGAGTAAGTGTATTTTGTTTTTAAAAAAATGTCATCACAATATGGTTGATGCATTTATTAAACGGGTTGTAAGTCTACTTATAAGATCAAGGATTCATATGTGCATGGAAGCAACTCTAAAAGTACTTTGTAAGTACTATTCCAGCCCCTTTTTCGTGTATACTTCTTCATTGAAATCACTTGTGAAAAATCTATCTTCTTCGAGTCTCCTAAAAAATCACAAGATCCATAAGTTAGATTAATATAGCTTGCTTGTTTCCAAACTTTAGGGCTCTTGCTATTTAGAGTTTTACCTTGATGCCATGATTAAAAAGATAACAAATGGAGTTTCATTAATAACGAACCCTTTAATCTTTTTCTCAGCCGTAATTCGTACCAACAAATCAAGTTGCTCCACATCATCGTCATACACTTCACGTAATGTATCAATAGCTTCTTGATCATCCATTAGATCTTCCCATTTGGTGATCGGAATCAACAAAAGTTACCTTCAAAAACTCATTGTATCTCGCTACATTCCTTTCCCTATCCTTATAAACTGCACCATCATGTATACAATGCAATGATAGTTTGATGTTCAAGTACACACAGTTCTTGCATCATATTGCTGGTGCGATTCTCGATCAACGTCCTTATCTAGATACGTGAACATCATATAAAAAGTATAATAGTATAATTTAATTGATGATGATATATTAGCATTATTTAACATTGTTCACATTCATTTGAATAACATCATTTTATTGATTATTATAAAACAAAATCACACAGAAACAACACTCTTTAATTGATGACACATATAACATCATGTGATGGATACTTTTAAAAACTTCCATATACTTTTCGAGTCCACTGCAATGTGAAGATGCTGATAAACTTAGCGGCACCTATCTTCCTTTTATATGCACTTCTCACCTCAGTGTTCTTTTCATCAAAAGAGGACGTTGAAGCATCACCTTCTGCTTCCTCAAACATGCTTATCAAGTTTTGGGTCGGCTTCAACCAAGATCAACGGACATGGAACCTTCAAAATAAGAAAAATTAAAAAATTGAAAACTCGAGGGTTGGTGAAAGCCGTTTCGTACATTCTTGGTTCTTGATACAAATGTTATACTTACCTTTTGCTTGAATTGTCTAATATCTTCATAAGCTTTGACCACTGATGCATACTTGAACCTTTCCCGTGCCCTTTACACCAATAGCAAAAGGTCATGGTATATTACTAATGCAATGCACCTAAGTGATTACACAGACATGAGTTATCAATGAAAAGATAATTATTCACCCTACTATGAAATAGAAGTCTAGCACCATTATCCACATTCCTAATTCAATGCAGAACACAGACATTAAAGACATAAAGTTTAAAAAAAGTTTGTACCTTTCAACCATTGACCCATTCCGTATTTGAATGCTCAAGCATAGTTGTCATCCATATGCCTTTAATGGTAAAAAAAACATACTACTGGATAGAGATATGAATCCAAAAATTTTGGATTTCGGTATGGCAAGAAGTATGGTAGGAAGTGACACTGCCGCAAATACACCACTGACGGCTATATGCTCAAAATATTTGTACATAACTAACGAAATAATTTTGAGTTTCAATTTAATGGTACTTGCCCCGTCCTAAAATAATAATAAAAATAATAAATAGACAAAAAAAAAAAAAAAAAAAAAAAAAAACACATTTTTAATGGTTATAAAATTTGTCTACGTAAAGAGTCTTTATTATTCTCGCTTTATGTGCTATTTCGCTTACACATTAAGAATTTGATGAGCCTCTGGAACGTCGGGATTTAGATAGTAGTGGATAGCTGGGGATTCCCAAAAACCGTAAACCTGTGGTGCTTAAAAAAAGTTTTATAATGAGTTTGTCGAAAGATGTTGAGCCAGACTATAAACTGCAAGCTGTTAAATTACCTCCATAACACCTTATATAATTAAGTCTCGCTAATTGATAGTACTATCACACGCACACCTTGGAACAGCATATTGTGCCATGAGACCTACCATCTATTTTGAATAAACGATATGCTGGATTATTATAAGCTTGTCACAATTATTTGGCTATTGAATAACCTGTTTGTTGCACATACCACTGACGATAGTTATTTGCAGCAGTGGTTTGAAATAAATGACAAAAAAGTTGGTAAAAGCCTAAAAGGTGTTACCTGTGGCGACATCCAACATGTTGTGCAGTAGCAAACACAGGAGTTAAACCATGGTTGAAACCTTTAACATCATGTGCAATTAAACTTTCCCTATAACGATACATACCTCCAGCCATTCTGATGGACCTGTTTGTTCCCATGTGGCTAGCCCACCACTTTTTCTCTATGTTATTATCAAATTCAGTCGAAAACTTGTTAATGTCTTCAAGAATTTCCAGTGGAATGTAATCTTTATTGTTACATCTAAAGATGTATCTTCAGTTTTATGTTTGTAATCTTCGCGTCATCAAGCTTGAAACTGAAGTTTGCAATCTTTATTGTTACATCCAAAGATCTAATCAGTTACTGACCTGTAGATGAGGCGTAGTTTGAACATTTAAAGCAATAAAGCTCTTATTGATATGAGATCGAGCAACTGTAACATACTCTTATATTCTATATGTACAGTAAAATTACTCTATTGTCAACCCAAAACCAATTTATGATGTGAAAAATCAACTGCGGTTTTCCAAGAAAATGTGTTCATATAATGATCACCGTTGGACAAAATAGAAACTTAGTGAATAATATTCCTGCTTCTACTAATCTGTATTAAAGGGAAATGTTGTAACATGTACGCATGTCATTGTTCTGACCCTTGTGGCAGAAAATACTTTTCAGGAAGACCTTGTTTCTGGTTTCAATGATTTGCTGGTGGTTGGCCAGCTAGTCTCCTTGTTACTCCTTGTCTTTAGTTTGTTTCCTGTCTACCAAAGTCAAAAGATCTTATTTACTGCATCCAAAGAGGGGGAAAATGTCATGGTGCTTTCACACTTCCGTAGTTACACATTGAAATAAAAGGATTTGTACTGGCAAAAGATTAGTCAATATGTTTTCCAGTAATTATGAATTATGGCTGAGGTACATAAAACACCGCAATCAGGTACATAAAATGATCATGTAATAGTAAGATTATACTTAGAAATGAAGATCTAAGTCAAGGAAGATGAAAATTCAACATAACCCGTTACGAACCAACCCCTGACCTTGCATACTTGTACTTGAAAATGATTCTTTTTAACCTGTTACCTGACCTGCCGTGCGTCACCCTACATTAAAAAAAGCCAATGTTAGTCTGATAACTAATAAGAAAAACCTGAAATATAGAAATTTTAGTAATATCAAGATACTTTTTGTTGCGTCGTACTCCGGTTCCTGTTTCATACCCATTTCTGTACTGTGAAAAAAAAAATAAAAAAATAAAAAAATAAAAAAAAAAGAAAAAAAAGAAGAAGAAGAAGAAGAAGAAGAAGAAGAAGAATAAGAAGAAAAAGAAAATCAGCAAGCATACTTGCAACATGATGTCCAATACGGTTACATGTACAACGATCTCAAGAGAATTGCAATCCACGTCGCTATGGCTAATCTTTAGTATCAGTTACTATAAGCAGTTTATATATCCCAAACACCAAACATGATTTATGAACCATGTTAAGGCTACTGACCGGGGTGATTGGTTTGCTGCTGCATGTGTTGTTTGGCTACTGTTGAATGGCTAACAAAAGAGACATTCAATTAGTTAAGATCGTAATGAAATAATGAGAATATAACACTTGGTGCCATTTTGTAACACGAATCACAAATTTATCACAAAATATACTTGACATTCATTAACGTTCTCAAATATACTCATTGTAAATTTCTATAGCATAAGACCTACTAAATGTATTTTGATAAGGGAAAATGGAGTAGTACTTGCATCGGGGTGAACTTTATTTAGGGTCCATAAGCTTATAGCTAGGGAAGAAAACTAAGCATCCACCTGGAACAACTTTACACAATTGTTAGACTTGCCTTTAGTTTTTATCTTTAATATTTTGTTTCATCACTTATTCTAGGTTCTCGATAGCTTTTTCGAAGAATTATTTTGTCATGTGAAAAATGTTTCTATAAGTAAGCATGCCAACAATTTTCATACATCAGAAAGAACAGAAAAAGTTACATAGAAAAAAGAGATGGTTGCATAGGTTTATCGATTTTTTTTAATGTCTTAAACTTCTGATCCCAACATTTAATATAATTAACAGCATACATGATATGGTATCCCACACAATACAGCACACATGAAAAATAAAATGGTATACCTGTGTTTCATAGGCTTCTACAGGGGAAAGCAAGCCGCAATGATCTTGCCATAGTTTCCATCCTCCATAGTAGCATGTTGGTGAATAAAACATAGGGATATCAGTGACAGAGTAGAAGAGATAAAAAAAGAATTAGTTATTATGATTTTTGATTTTGTTGGTAAGTGTAGAAATAAATGAATTTGAAGACATACCCTAGATCTATCCACTTATCGATACATTCACCACAGGTTTTAATGATTTATATAAAAAACTAAGAGTTCCTGCTAATGTAGTTATAAATAGGCATAACATACCTTGTGTTTTGTTTCGGAATAAAAGGTTGTGGTTGCAACTAAATTACTTAGATTTGGAAATTGGATCCTGAAATTTGAAAAATCGTAAGATGTGTTTGCTTCTGATACTTGATGTAAGAAGTGTTCAAATAAATATGCACCTTAACATGTTCATTTTTTTACAAAAAGAAAAGTTGCATTAAATATTTCAAACCACTTGCTGAAGTTAAAAGACATATAAATTAAAGGGAAATACCAAACCATTTCCTGAAGTTTCAAAGGAGGTGCATCCAGTGATCTCCACTGGGGGAAAAACTCCTCTGCAGTTATTGGTATCGGCTAAAAAAATTTATTCAAGACTGCATGAAAATGAAGCTTATTATCAACCTATGTGAGACAATTCAGAAAAGATGAACCTATAGCCATTCCAACCGTCGAACCCGATACAGAAGAGATAAGTAATTAGGAGACATGTCATGATGAGCGGGTCATGGAACGGGTCAAATTCAATGAATTAGCTGTGAGATATAAATGCTTACTTTGACATGACGTTAGCCTAATTACGTCAGTTGTTGTGGTCAATCTTAAATCTTTAAATTGGCCACATAAATGCAAAGATCATCAAATACCCTATTATACAATATATCAATACGAACCAATTATTCGAATCAAGTGTGATAGAGACAATGTCGTCAGACTTGTGGAGTTTCTTTAAAACGTAAATCATTAAATACATTCATGTTATAGAATAAACAATAATATGATAAGCAGTTTCGTAATATGTATTACTCAAAACATAACTAAAAATATAGATGTTGAACATGAGTTACACCTTGAAGGTCATCCAAAAGACGATAGATTCCTGTATCCAGAAACATAGCACCAATGAAGTTAAAAAATAATAATTGAATGCCCCTTTCACATTATCATATCACTTCAAACTATAAAATAGCATAAGAATAAATACCTCTTTATTTGAGTTTGATGTGGCTAGTGATTAACAATGGTTTCTTTTTTTATGCATAAACCCTAACTTTGAATGTGACATTGAATCATGGTTGAACCTGCAAAGAACCCAACATGAAGTACAAACTAAAAAGAATTCACTTGGCAATGATGATGAATAATATATTACCCTTCTGTTTTCATTCGCTCCATGACTCCGCTTATTATGAAGCTTTCATGAATGAAACATGGATCACTAACCCAATTAATTTCTTTGGGAATACAGGTTGATCTCAATGCAAGTGTTTCTTCAAACATCTTCTTTGCTTTGTCTACATTCCAATTCAAGGCATCTAAATATATTCTCCAACATGCATCAGCGTCGTACAGTGAGTTACATCCAGTAAGTGGTCCAAGAGCAGATTTAAGCTCATTGACCTGAAGTCACCAGAAGATACATCAGCCACCACGATGAGGTCATCATTTTGAAAACCATTTTTCAAAATATTCTCACAATCAAATGATGTTATTAAGTTATTATCATTGATGCACGCATGAAGTTAACAATGAGTTAAATGATGCATCATAAACAAATAATCTCAAATACTAAAGTTAGTTGCGTGTTCTACAGCTTGTAGTTACCTTAGATTCAGATTTCAGCTCAGGAATCTCATTCTTGCTGTTTTTTTAGAAGTACCATGATGCCGAAAGATGGATATGCTGAGAAAAGCGCAACAAACACAATTAGTATTAGGAATTAGATTAACTGAAAATATACCCAACCTTTACACGAAAGACACAGGAAAATATCATAGTTATATGATAGGTGTACATGTATAACATAACAACACTGGATTTGACTGAAAGTAGGAGAGGCTTGGTCGGGTCACCTAAAGATGCACCCATTTCTTGTTGGACATATTGCAAGCCTTCCAAAATTTCATCCCATAAACCTGAAGGAAGCTTTTTCCCACTTTGTACATATTCATTACATGCTTCAGTTGAAATAGTGAGCCTGGGAGGGCCTGATAGACCTACTTGTACCACTTAAAAACATATATAACTAATTAAAAAGTGTCAAAAAACTTACCAGTAGATCCTTATCCATTGATCGACTAAAAAAATCTAAACTTAAAATAACAACCTCCTATAGTTAAATTAAATAAAAATAATAATTAGCAATTAAAATTACCTCACTTTCGATTAGTATGTGCTATTAAAATGAATCTGCAAATAAATTTGGAATAAACAAATAAATTAGGGTTAATCATTGATGGCCTTCAAATGCCCATTTAGATCAGCACGTACAACCACAAGCTGCATGGTTTAATTATAAGGTTACATAGATGTTAGCTAAAGTTGAAAAATAAAGACAAGGATGAAGAATATGCAAAGATTTTGACCTGCCACGGATGGCTTGCTGCAATAGCCCTAACTAAATTAACAAAACTCTCAAATAATCTTTTGTGGAACTTAGATGATTCCTGCAAATTTCAGTGTTACGGTACCTTACCTAAAACACAAAAAAAGTTCTATAAAAGCTAAGAAATTTCTACCTGTGCAAGTAAAATCACTGCTTTAATTACCATTTATCACCATACCTATGTACAGTATAGATGGTGAGGGCAAGATTGGTATCGAATAAATTGGTCCCAAAAACCCGTTCCATTAGTGCACCTACAAAACCCAAGCTTTTATTTAGGTTAAACATTGTTAATGCCATCATCGTATAGATATTAGGCTGTAAAATTATATTTAGTGACATACAAATCCATATATGCATATCATAGGAAACTTAAGTCAATGAGGTCTTACATGAGCACAAACCAACATAATCACCAACATCAATCACCAACTAACCATGAATGGCATGGCCTTTAAAATAGTGGATCAAAAACTTCCAATGAACCAAACTCCTTCAAACAGTAACAATGAGAATAAAAAATGAATTAATAAAAAAACAATATAGTTATAAAAAAACAATATAGTTTACATGATTTAATATAAACTGGATCAATGAACGATATTAGGGTTTTGAGGGAAAAAATGGTTGAACAGAATGATATTAGGGTTGTGTAAAAAAATATATAATGAATGAATTAAGTTTCCTAAGTTGTAGGATTTTATGGTGGAGTGATTAAAACATATATATTTTGTTTTTAAATTGTCTATCACAACTTCTAGCTTGCTCCATTGTTTGAAGCACTTGTTTGTGGACTAATAGACCCATGTTCGAATCTTGTAAAGGTTAAAATTTTTGATTTAATTAAAACCGAATTTTAGTCCTACAAAATGTTGTTTATGTGGCATGATTTATTTAATTAAAACCGAATTTTAGTTTAAAAAAATTCATGCTTAGGTGGCAACAAAAGTTGCTTACAATGTGATGACATGGCTGATAATGAATTACTGGGCATTGACTGGACAATGACGTGGCTATAATGTAGAGATTGGTTAAAAATATTCCATCGTCTAATTGTTTTATTTGTAATCCAAGGAAGAAGTTTAGTTCACCCATCATACTCATCTCAAACTCATCATGCATGATGTTGGCAAATTCATCACACATTTCTTGACAAGTTGATCCAAATATAATGTCATCGACATATATAATGTCATCGACATATATCTACCATTCCCATGGAATAATCATGTTCAATAAGAAAATCTTTTAATCGATCATACCAAGCCTTAAGAGCTTGTTTGAGTCCATTTAAAGCCTTCTTGAGTTTATAAACATAATCAGTTTTTGCGAACTCAGTGAATCCTGGAGGTTGTGCCACATATACCTCCTCATTGATAAAACTGTCAAGGAATACACTTTTGACATCCATTTGAAATAACTTAAAGTCTAGGGCTCATGAATAGGCTAGGAGTATTCTTATAGATTCTAATCTAGCTACGGTGGCATAAATTTCGTCATAATCAATTCCTTCTTGTTGATTATAACATTGAGCAACTAACCTAGATTTGTTCCTAGTTACAATTCCATTTTCCTCTAACTTACTCTTATATACCCATTTAGTTCCTATGATGGTCATGTTCATTGGATTTGGGACTAGTTCCCAAACATCATTTGTCTTAAATTGATTTAGTTCTTCTTGCATGGCCATAATCCAACTTTCATCTTTTAAGGCTTCATTAATATTTTTAGGTTCTATTATTGAGAGGAAACAAAAAAGTTGTTTTTTATCTTGGGCTTGTGATCTAAGAGTTCTTTGATTTAGGCTTCCTATTATGTTATCTAATGGGTGTGATTTGGATTCCTTAATATTTACTACTTCGTTATCTTCTAGTGTCATATTACCATTATCATGTCCTAAGGGTTTTGTTTTACTAACCTCAGTAGCCTCTTCTTCAACTAGGTCATCATCTTCTAGGGGTAATGTTTTAGGAGGTGGTGGTGTTTCATCAAATGTTACATTTAATGATTCTTCTACTTTCATGGTGTGTTTGTTAAGTATTATATATGCTTTACTATTTTGTGAATAACCTAGAAAAATTCCTTCGTATGATTTTGGGTCAAACTTAGTAAGATAATCCCTAGTATTAAGAACATAGCATTTAAATGATCAAGATTTGAAAAGTCTACTAAAATTCAAGAGATGCGCCGTATCACTCTTAACAGATACGCCGCCACATCATACTTAAATGAATTCGAAGAACATTGCCTGACTTTGAAGAATGCGTCGCATCTAATTATAACATGCGACGCATATGAAACTTTGGTCAACGAAAGATAATCAACTTGTTCTACTCCAAATACGCCGCATCTCTTTTACAACATGCAGCATATCAGCTAAAGACTTCACAGATACTATCCAAGACGTTAAAGGACATGCGCCGCATAGAGAAACAAGTTACGCCGCATCTAAAGGCGGTGTACGAATATTCTAGAATATAATAATCTTGGACCCCACGCGAAGTTAAGTAGTTGCGCCACATCTGTCATCAACATGCGCCGCATCGATCCCTCAGACAAAAACTATAAATACCACATGACAGATATGAGTTTTGTGTGAAGAAAAACCCTAAGGAGACGAATTCAGTCGAATAAGCATCACAAGACACGCCCCAAACGAAGATCTTAGAGTCGCAAGAAGCTCCTGCATGTGTATAATTCATTAAGTAGTTTTGTTTATTGTATTAGTAAGCTTTAATCCATCAGGATTGATGGGCTTGTGTCCACCATACTGCTCCCCTTAAAATTTCTTTCCTATTGATTAAAGTTTATATGATGATGTTTTTGGTGACTTTTATTTGTGCATTGATAACCTCTGTGCTTAGTTGAGTCTTCTAGTCTCCCATACCTGTTCCTCGCCTGCTTATCTAGTGTCTAGAAGGTAGGATAAACATAAGTAATCACTAAGAGTTTACTCGCCGATAATTAGGATCCAACGAGACATATTAGATTACGATACTCATCATATAAAAGTAGCAATAAAACAAGTGACAGGCTACTTAATTATAAGGACAGGTCTTCTTACGTGTTTCTATTATCTATCTGTGTACGTGATCGCTATTCACTGATTCGTTATCATTAGTTTTACTTTTATTGTTTAATTAAATCTGTGTTAGTCTCTCAGGCTAAACCCCCGTTTATTAAATTAGATTGTAAAACTAACTTACATATTCAAAATACTGATTAAATCAACTAGATATTACGTTCCATTCTTAGTGTTAGACACTCTAATTATCACTATATACATATTGATCGGGTACACTGCTCGTTAAGTGTGTGTGTTAGTAATAATCGGCTAAATATAAAATTTAAAACATGAAAAGGCTTAAACACCTTATGCTACACTGACATACCACATGTATCAAGTTTTTGGCGCCGCTGCCGGGGAATAAATTGTTAACATCTGTTTATTTGATTAGTATTTTAATTAGATTCTAACCACTAACTTTGTTGTATATTTGTTTAGATTACATTCAATGTATAATTTGCATATTTATTTTCTTGTTTGTTTGTTTGTTTTGTTTATTTTATCTTCTGTATTATTTTATTTTATTTTCTTTTTATTTTTCTGTATTACTGCTCTCTGCTCTATTTTGATGATCTAAACGATGCGTCCCATCTGATTTATTAGATACGGAGAATTGCTTTTTTTTTTTTAATATATACAGCGTAAACTTAAAAATTCGAAGTACGGCGCATCTATCCCATAGATACGACGTATTCTGTTTTTAATCAGAAAATTTTCAAAACCCTAACGAGATACGACGCATCTATTTTGATAGTTGCGGCGCATCTATTTATTTATTAAAAATAATTTTTTGAATTTATTAAACTGAGATACGACGCATCTGTTTTCACAGATACGACGTATCATTTTTTTGAATAAAAGTCTAATTTAATCTTTAACGTAATAAGATGCGACGCATCCTACTTATGGGATACGGCGCATTGACAGCATATATCAGCTTCTTTTAGTTTTCGTATTCCGTTTTCGTTACTTGTTTTATGATATTATACTCCATAAAACCTATCCTACTGATACTTTTGTGCTGAATCTCAGGAAGTGCATGACCCAGAGCTCTGTTAAAGAACTCACCAAACCTTTCGACGATCCTGATATAAAGGAGGCTAGTGAAGAAGAAGTAACTGAAACAATGACGGATAACACTTCCATAGAGGAATACATGAACGAGGCCCGAGCGAAATACAGCTCGGGAATTGCAAGACCAATACCGAAGGGGAACAAAGGGTTTGTTGTGAGAGGACAATTGCTCAAATTACTACATGATAACGCCTTTTGTGGATTAGAGAAGGAAAATGCTAATGAGCACATGGAAAGAACCCTTGAAATTGCTGACCTCTACAGGACAAAGAATATGACCTACAACCAATTTATGCTTCGAATCTTTCCATCTACACTAGCAGGGGAGGCAAAGTGTTGGCTGAACAAAGAGACCACAAAATCTATCACCAGTTGGGTTGAGCTTAAAATTAAGTTTTTGGAAGAATTTAGCCCCGAATTCACCTGTTGGTTGAGATCTAAGTTTCGTTACCCTGAAAAAATGAGTTCACTTTTAAAGAATGAACTATTGACTTACTGGAGAGGGGAGAATGACAAAGAAGAGATAGAAGATGAGGAAGGTGAGTTGTTTAGAATTGAGACGAATTTGTTTGATTATGAAACCACTCTATGCCAGGAATTTAACGAGTCTAACTACTTGTTGAAAATTGATGTTGATGTGTTTACCGGAGACTTTCCGGGGTTCAAAACTTATGAAACATTCAGGAACACTTGATTGTATGAATGGAACAATCATGTTCCATGGGTCTATAATAAACCAGTATTTTATGATGAATTGGTACATCGCTGTGATCCTATTCATTTCAAGGATGAAACTTGTGAATGGCCAAGTTGTGACTGGAAGAACGAAGGAATCTGTAATGGGGGAAGCATAATTGGGATGACACGAGTTGGTAATGATGTTTACTTTGAAGACTACGATTGGTACGATCAAATTGAAGACTGCCCACGCAAAGCAGAAGCTTTACAAGAGAAAGGTAGAATCGAGTACTTAAAAGAAGTAAAGGGGCATCGAATACTACTTTCTGGGAATGGGTACATAGAGAATATGATGATTATACAAGGTTGGATCGACGCTTACAATGGTAGTTGAAAAGAAAATGGGACAAGATCCAAGATTATCATCAATCTATCAAACATTATCCCAATGAGAAAGTTTATGAAAATTATGATGATTCACAAAGAAAATTAATGGAAGAGCTTGATGACTATTTGATTAAGAATGATTACTCTAATTACATCAACGAAGGCAAGGAAGAATTCTATAAGAGAAAATGCAAACTTCTTGGAATTAATTATCATAACCCGCCAATTATGATCTCTGAAAAATTTGAAGTCATCAAATACTCTTTGGGGCCATGTGAAGAGTATGTTGTGATAAAGACCAAAGAATTCATTAGATTAACTCGATCCGAAGAAAACGTGTCGCACTTGTATGGGAACATCTTTCGCATGAAGGACGAATGATGGGATGTGATAAGAACAAATAGAAGCTGAACGTGAGTCTAACTTGAAGACTTTGGAATAAAGAGAAGTGCTTACCGGGAGACAACCCGGATTTATCTTTACTATTTTTTGTTGTCGAATCTGTCAGACCTATAGCAGATGCGGCACATCTTCATCAATAGATGTGACGTATCTACTGCACAGGTCATATCTGTTTTTATTTTTTCTGCATTTTATTTTCTGAACTATGAACTTTCTGTCAGTTTATTTAATATGGCGCATCCCTGGTTAAGGATGCGACGCATCTAATCTTTCTGACCCGTACCAATTCCAGGCTCGATACGACGCATCTTCTTCAATAAGATGCGGCGCATCGACTGACCTGATGATTTACAGACTTTATTTTTATTTTTATTTTTATTTTCTAACCACCAATGAATTTTGTACAAGTATCGATCTTCTTAAACGCAGGTGTATAATTGGTGGTATTTATATTTAGTGCTCGCAAATGAATAATGGAGGATCAAACCGAGCAAATATCAGCGGAGTTTTTCGTTCTAATTCTTTTTAATTTCCTGTTTTTAATTTTAATAAACAACAGGGACGTTGTTTAACTTAAGTAGAGGGATTGAGAATTAGAACTTTTACTTAACTCTTACTTGTCTTTATTTTTCAAGAATATGCTTTAATTTGTGCTTAATATACCATAATTTAAATTTTTTAGCATGTTTATGTTTAATCTAAGTTGCATAGCTGCACACACGACTTTATTTTCTAAAATTGTGATTTCAAAATTCACAAATCGATGAGGGTGCCGGTGACTTGTAAACTTTAGAACACGACTTGTATACTATTCGAGACCACCATAATAAGTATTATTTTTATAATTGGAGTGACTTGTATAAATTGGTAAAATTCTAGGATTACACCAAAAAAACCTTTATATGTTATGTGATATTAACTAACTACACTGGTTAGTTAACGCCCATATAAACCCTTTGTTACTCTCATTTTTAGAGTAAGATACCCCTAGAAAAACACGTAGAGCCATTCCTTTATACACATTGTTAATATGTTTCGTTACACCTTACACCTTAGCCTACCCTGTAGATTTAAGTTCATGGTTAGTTGCTTAGGCAAAGTGTGTTTCCTTGCGTTACCTGTGTTCGTGTGCTTATGTTTGAAAGTCTGAAAAGTATATATATATATATATATATATATATATATATATATATATATATATATATATATATATATATATATATCCAGAATTATTGTGGTGAAATTCTAGGATTACACCAAAAAACCCTTTTTACCGCTTTAGACTTATTACTCCTTAGCTTTAGTGGGAGAGATGTGCATCCTTGTCAAGCATATGATAGAATATTCGTCGCGGCCCGGACAGTTAAACGATTAGATTTACTGTTATTAATAATATATTTTGTTTCTAATTGGTTAAGTGTTTGGCCGTGCAATTATGATAAAACGAATAAGTGCTTAAACGTAAAAATATCCTATCAAGGATACATTTTCATTATGTTTATTCTAAAGGTTTACTTGAGGACAAGTAAAGTTCAAGTGGGGGATATTTGATGAGATCAAATAAGTTCATTTTATTAGCATAATTTATCCTATTTAATTGACTTGTTTTATATTCTTTTGTATGAGAATTGGTGCTTTAATGTTTACTTCAGTGATTCTCAGGTAAAAACAAGCAATTGGTGAAAGTTAATGATATTGGACGAATTATGGAGTTAAATGATCAAGATTTGAAAAGTCTACTAAAATTCAAGAGATGCGCCGTATCACTCTCAACAGAGATGCCGCAACATCATACTTAGATGAATTCGAAGAACATTGCCTGACTTTGAAGAATGCGCCGCATCTAATTATAACATGCGCCGCATGTGAAACTTTGGTCAACGAAAGATAATCAACTTGTTCTACTCCAAATACGCCGCATCTCATTTACAACATGCGGCGTATCAGCTAAAGACTTCACCAGATACTATCCAAGACGTTAAAGGACATGCGCCACATAGAGAAACAAGTTACGCTGCATCTAAAGGCGGTGTACGAATATTCCAGAATATAATAATCTTGAACCCCACGCGAAGTTAAGTAGATGCGCCACATTTGTCATCAACATGTGCCGCATCGATCCCTCAGACAGAAACTATAAATACCCCATGACAGATATGAGTTTTGTGTGAAGAAAAACCCTAAGGAGGCGAATTCAGTCGAGGAAGCATCACAAGACACGCCCCAAATGAAGATCTTAGGGTCGTAAGAAGGTGCTGCATGTGTATAATTTGTTGATATAAATAATTGACTAAAAACATTATTCATATTTTTCGATATCTCTATGTTTTGATAATCACAAAACTTAAACTCATCAAACCAAATATTATGACGTAAACAAGTATTTAGTGGTAAACAATCACTTTCACCAACTAATCACTTAAGGTATGAATAAACAAAGTGTTTAGTGCAATTTATGATCAAAGGGGTATTTAATTAACTAATACAAAGTTTATTTAATTATATAAACATATTATATATTTTTGAAAAACACTTTTGGTAATAAAGAAAAATGTTTTATTCATACTAAATATATGAATTCAAAATTTTAACCAAAATCAGTTAGTTTTTCACCAAATAAACTTTCCCCACTAAAAGACAAAGAATCTGGCCGTTTCAGCTAGGCGGCCCCCTTAATTATAAAGGGCGGTCCCCTTAATTTTAAGGGGGTCGTCCATGATTAAGGGGACCGGCCACGCTCCTCTGTCAGAATCTGTTGTCTATAAATACCACCTTAAACCTGGATTTTTTTCTCACCTTTTTGCACAAAAACTTTCTGATTCAAATCTCCATTGTAACAATTCGCAATTTCAGGTTAATTACTATTCCCGGAAAATTTCACTATTCATTTTTACTATTCACTTTTACTATTCATTTTCACTATTCACTTCCCAAAATTTTATTTCATATTCTCGTAAGTTAAACTATTTTAATGATAATCCGAGAATTTGACACTCGTCGGATCATTTCTGCAAAAATCACAAAGCCGTGTCCGAAATTTACTTTTAGGTTTAAACGTCATTCCAGCATCCCGATATGTCCATAAAACATTATAAACAATAGAAATATGATTTTCTCTCATTTTAGGACAATTCCAAAAGTTTTGGAATTTTACGTTTTTCAGTTCAGCGTTTTACGCGAATTACGCGTTTTAGACCCGTGTTTCCAGTTTTTAGCAGGGTTTTAGCACCCAATAGAACCTACCACTCATTTTATATTTTATTATGGAGTATATTGATAAGTTCTAGCATATTTATAAGTTTCATATTTTTAGGATACCCGGTTTTACGTTTCGTGGCCTAAAAACTTACGGTTAGCAACTTACGGAGTCAAAACTAGCTACATACTTAGGATATTATCATCCAAAGACCATGACTACTCATCTAGTCACCCTTATCCTTTGTGAACCGACTTAGGGGGGGGGAGTCACCATGTGTGGTTAAATCTTGACCATTGATTCTTTAGATCATTACAAGTGTCTAAACTTCCATGATAAGCTTCCTAATCCTAAACTTGGTCACCAAGTTTAGGCACCTTCCTAGTTACCTTCCTAACCTCCTCATTTTTAGTATAAAAACAAGCTCATTCCTTCCTTTATTCATAATCCAAACAACACACAACAAATCCCTAGCACCATGATCCTTTGATCTTCAAACTATAAGTTACACATAAGAGTTCAAGGTCTTAGTATTCTCTACCTAGTTCTCAAGTTTGTTTGGTGATTCCATGATTGATTTAGGAGCTACACAAGGTTACTAGGGCTGAAGTTAAATGGTTTTCACAAGGGTTAGATCAAGGCTAGCAAGGGTTACAAGAGTTATGGTAAAGGGTTTGCAAGCATAGGTTTAGTGTCCTAGTTCATACTTGACTTCCTTTCTTAAGAGAAAGCCAAAAGTTGTAAGAAACCCTTATACACTTTCTTGCTCATTATCATTTGCATGCTCTTTGTGTTCCTTTCATGCTATATATGTTCTTGTTATTGTGTTCATGATGTTTAAAAATGGATAAAACAAGTATTGATATACATATGTTAACTTATGACAAGTAAACAAGCAAACTAGTGATTTTTATGGAGAACCACGACCAAAATAGTATAACTATGATACTTGACACTTACTTACTGTTATAAAGGACTTCAAAAGGAAAACATAGCAATTTGAATCACCCAAAACGAGTACACGAGTCAAAAGATACGGCCATAAGAAGCTAGCGAAACAAAAACGGCAAAACTGCCTATGCAAACTGTTTTGCATTCTGCCAATTTTGAAAGTCCCACTTTTGGTCCGATTCATCAAAAAGTTAAAACACGAAAGTTGTCCGGAACGCCGTTTTCGTTCAGGAACAAAGAAGCTCGAGCCTTGAAAACGCTTTCTGAGTGATAATTTTCTTCAAATTCTTAACAGCCCATTTTTAGACCAAAGTAACTATATAATGGTTATAATTAGATGTGACCAAGAGGTCTAATGACCTAAAGCCAAGACCACAACCATGGCTAAAGCCAATGTTGAGTCTCAAGACCATAGTAACAATGACCAAGGTCACGGCAAAGCCACGGCTAAAGGCCATATAACTTTTAAAGATCAAAAAGCTTATATATATATATATATATATATATATATATATATATATATATATATATATATATATATATATATATATATATATATATATATATATATATATATATATATATATGTTATCAAATACTACAATAGTAGGGAGCCTCATGTGAGGAGTTCATTAAGTAAGCCGTCGAGACGAGTTGTGGATTTACGAATTAAAGTGTCCTGGCTCCTCGAACGTTTACTCCATGACTTCTGAATTATGTCGGCCTGAACGGTAGTAAGAGATGTACAACCTATACATGTTTCATAAACCATTTATATTCAAAGACTTACACTATATACTAAGTACTACATCATGAACATTATGCAAGACATATATGGGCAATTCTTCGTATTCTTAGACGTTACTCCAAACCTAAGTCGCAACGTTCTATTATAGGCTGCTCTTAGAGACTTTCGAGATTCGACTACCACTATCATTTCTCATTACATAAGCTTAAGGTGAGTCATAGCCCCTACTTTTTCATACTTGTTTTAATTCTTGGGGGGGGGGGGGATACATGCACAACTACTTGTTTACTGGTACAAATACTCAAAACATTTATACTTGATTGCTTTATACTTGATTGTCTTATACTTGATTGCATTATACTTGATTTCATACATACATGATTGTCTTTTATCTTTGGGAAGTGGCTCCCAGTAATCTTTTATCTTTGGGAAGTGGCTCCCAGTAAACTTTTATCTTTGGGAAGTGGCTCCCAGTCTTCTTTGGGAAGTGGCTCCCAGTTTTCTTTGGGAAGTGGCTCCCAGTTGTCTTTGGGAATTGGCTCCCAAGTGAGGTCTTTGGAGATGAAGTAGAGACTCACTACTAATTGCTTAATTGTTTTGATGAACTTATACATGTCTTTATTATACTATATGTTAGCAGTGGGTTGTGAACACACAGGTTACAAGTCTCTTATGGCGGGACTTGTAACTGAGTGGATTCACGATGCCTTTGCTGTGTGATCATTCTTTAAGGCTTTTTCAACTGTTTTAAAACAAACTCTATGAACTCACCAACCATTGTGTTGACACTTTAGCATGTTTATCTCAGGTTAGTAAGGCGATAGCTAGTGCGTGGAACTTAGAGTCAAGCTGCATATTCTGAAGACTTACGCTTTTATCATTTACCATTCAAAACATTTTGTATACATTTATGTATCATACTTTGGAATCTCATGTTTGTAACTTTGAATTCATTAATCGAATGGTAACTTTTCAAAATGTCTCATTTAGAGTTCATTTTCTATAACTGGTACTTTGTATTATGAAGTAGCACCCCTATGACACAGTCTTCCGCTGCGGTATTTTGGGGGTGTTACAGATTGGTATCATAGCCTTGGTTATAGAGAACTAGCTTGCATTTAGTGCCTAGACTAAAAATGCTATATACGTTAAGACTCTCCTCTTTATTTGCCTTACACACACTACATATACATACGCTTTTTGGTAGTTGTTGGTTTAGTTCCACGCTGTTAGATGATGTGACTTTAGTATTATAAGGAAGCCCAGAGATTAGCTGAGTCATTAAAAACATGGAGCTCAGTAATAACTAATTATTTAACTTGATCTTGTGACAGTTCTTGTTTGATGAGACACAAGATTTGAGTTAAATAATATTATTGCTTAGCTTTAGGGATTTGATGACTTGATTATCTTACTATCGGCCTCAGAAGGCGGATTTTGTGTCGGAAATTCTTAAGTAGGATGATTTAGAATCTCCTTATTTAAATGGATTGGGACGCCTCTTCATTTAAATAAAGAAATTGTAAATCACCGAACCATAAGTTTATGAGACCTTACTTACATAAATTTGGACGCTTCTTTATGTAAGTAATGTGTTATAAATAAGTGGGCTTAATTGTAGCCGATACGACTCCTTAACCACAACCTTAGACGAATCAGAGTGAACACCACTATTTTAGAGATCCTGAAATCCCGAATTCTTTTAGACACATCGTAAGTAGTTAACATCAACTGAACTTCGGGACGAAGTTCTCCTTAAGGGGTAGAGACTGTAACAATTCGCAATTTCAGGTTAATTACTATTCCCGGAAAATTTCACTATTCATTTTTACTATTCACTTTTACTATTCATTTTCACTATTCACTTTCCAAAATTTTATTTCATATTCTCGTAAGTTAAACTATTTTAATGATAATCCGAGAATTTGACACTCGTCGGATCATTTCTGCAAAAATCACAAAGCCGTGTCCGAGATTTACTTTTAGGTTTAAACGTCATTCCAGCATCCCGATATGTCCATAAAACATTATAAACAATAGAAATATGATTTTCTCTCATTTTAGGACAATTCCAAAAGTTTTGGAATTTTACGTTTTTCAGTTCAGCGTTTTACGCGAATTACGCGTTTTAGACCCGTGTTTCCAGTTTTTAGCAGGGTTTTAGCACCCAATAGAACCTACCACTCATTTTATATTTTATTATGGAGTATATTGATAAGTTCTAGCATATTTATAAGTTTCATATTTTTAGGATACCCGGTTTTACGTTTCGTGGCCTAAAAACTTACGGTTAGCAACTTACGGAGTCAAAACTAGCTACATACTTAGGATATTATCATCCAAAGACCATGACTACTCATCTAGTCACCCTTATCCTTTGTGAACCGACTTAGGGGGGGGGGAGTCACCATGTGTGGTTAAATCTTGACCATTGATTCTTTAGATCATTACAAGTGTCTAAACTTCCATGATAAGCTTCCTAATCCTAAACTTGGTCACCAAGTTTAGGCACCTTCCTAGTTACCTTCCTAACCTCCTCATTTTTAGTATGAAAACAAGCTCATTCCTTTCTTTATTCATAATCCAAACGACACACAACAAATCCCTAGCACCATGATCCTTTGATCTTCAAACTATAAGTTACACATAAGAGTTCAAGGTCTTAGTATTCTCTACCTAGTTCTCAAGTTTGTTTGGTGATTCCATGATTGATTTAGGAGCTACACAAGGTTACTAGGGCTGAAGTTAAATGGTTTTCACAAGGGTTATATCAAGGCTAGCAAGGGTTACAAGAGTTATGGTAAAGGGTTTGCAAGCATAGGTTTAGTGTCCTAGTTCATACTTGACTTCCTTTCTTAAGAGAAAGCCAAAAGTTGTAAGAAACCCTTATACACTTTCTTGCTCATTATCATTTTCATGCTCTTTGTATTCCTTTCATGCTATATATGTTCTTGTTATTGTGTTCATGATGTTTAAAAATGGATAAAACAAGTACTGATAAACATATGTTAACTTATGACAAGTAAACAAGCAAACTAGTGATTTTTATGGAGAACCACGACCAAAATAGTATAACTATGATACTTGACACTTACTGTTATAAAGGACTTCAAAAGGAAAACATAGCAATTTGAATCACCCAAAATGAGTACACGAGTCAAAAGATACGGCCATAAGAAACTAGCGAAACCAAAACGGCAAAACTGCCTATGCAAACTGTTTTGCATTCTGCCAATTTTGAAAGTCCCACTTTTGGTCCGATTCATCAAAAAGTTAAAACACGAAAGTTGTCCGGAACGCCGTTTTCGTTCAGGAACAAAGAAGCTCGAGCCCTGAAAACGCTTTCTGAGTGATAATTTTCTTCAAATTCTTAACAGCCCATTTTTAGACCAAAGTAACTATATAATGGTTATAATTAGATGAGACCAAGAGGTCTAATGACCTAAAGCCAAGACCACAACCATGGCTAAAGCCAAGGTTGAGTCTCAAGACCATAGTAACAATGACCAAGGTCACGGCAAAGCCACGGCTAAAGACCATATAACTTTTAAAGATCAAAAAGCTTATATATATATATATATATATATATATATATATATATATATATATATATATATATATATATATATATATATATATATATATATATATATGTTATCAAATACTACAATAGTAGGGAGCCTCATGTGAGGAGTTCATTAAGTAAGCCGTCGAGACGAGTTGTGGATTTACGAATTAAAGTGTCCTGGCTCCTCGAACGTTTACTCCATGACTTCTGAATTATGTCGGCCTGAATGGTAGTAAGAGATGTACAACCTATACATGTTTCATAAACCATTTATATTCAAAGACTTACACTATATACTAAGTACTACATCATGAACATTATGCAAGACATATATGGGCAATTCTTCGTATTCTTAGACGTTACTCCAAACCTAAGTCGCAACGTTCTATTATAGGCTGCTCTTAGAGACTTTTGAGATTCGACTACCACTATCATTTCTCATTACATAAGCTTAAGGTGAGTCATAGCCCCTACTTTTTCATACTTGTTTTAACTCTTGGGGGGGGGGGGATACATGCACAACTACTTGTTTACTGGTACAAATACTCAAAACATTTATACTTGATTGCTTTATACTTGATTGTCTTATACTTGATTGCATTATACTTGATTTCATACATACATGACTGTCTTTTATCTTTGGGAAGTGACTCCCAGTAATCTTTTATCTTTGGGAAGTGGCTCCCAGTAAACTTTTATCTTTGGGAAGTGGCTCCCAGTCTTCTTTGGGAAGTGGCTCCCAGTTTTCTTTGGGAAGTGGCTCCCAGTTGTCTTTGGGAATTGGCTCCCAAGTGAGGTCTTTGGAGATGAAGTAGAGACTCACTACTAATTGCTTAATTGTTTTGATGAACTTATACATGTCTTTATTATACTATATGTTAGCAGTGGGTTGTGAACACACAGGTTACAAGTCTCTTATGGCGGGACTTGTAACTGAGTGGATTCACGATGCCTTTGCTGTGTGATCATTCTTTAAGGCTTTTTCAACTGTTTTAAGACAAACTCTATGAACTCACTAACCATTGTGTTGACACTTTAGCATGTTTATCTCAGGTTAGTAAGGCGATAGCTAGTGCGTGGAACTTAGAGTCAAGCTGCATATTCTGAAGACTTACGCTTTTATCATTTACCATTCAAAACATTTTGTATACATTTATGTATCATACTTTGGAATCTCATGTTTGTAACTTTGAATTCATTAATCGAATGGTAACTTTTCAAAATGTCTCATTTAGAGTTCGTTTTCTATAACTTGTACTTTGTATTATGAAGTAGCACCCCTATGACACAGTCTTCCGCTGCGGTATTTTGGGGGTGTTACATCCATTTCAATCCTAAAAATCCTTTGATCATACAATTCATAAGCCTTTGTTTCCAAGTGATCCAAAGCCTCATTCTTTCAAGTGCAAAGAGAAGAATACTCCTACTTATCAAGACTAGGAGTATTACAACTTAGTATCATCTTGTTATCTAAGTTGTTTATTTAGTTCATTTTGTATATTATTTTCTTCCTTGTGAACATTGTGTATACATCGGTTAGATAGATTTAGATATAGGATCTAGATCCATTGAAGGTGAGAAGTTGTACTAGTAGTGAAGAAGTAGAGGTGGATAGGATTTGTGTTAGAAGAAATAAGTCGTAATTGCATATTGAAGTGGAGATAGTTGTGAAGACAAAGAAGTTGAAGCTTTGAAGTTGAAAAGACCTTGAAGCCTAGAAGTTGTGAAGTAGTACATATCTTGGGGTAGTGGATAGGACTTAGTAGTGAAGGTGTGAAGAAACAAGTGGCGTGAAGAAAAAGAGTTAGGAAGTATTAAGTTGTGAAGAAGCTAGGAGCAAAGTAGAAAGTTGTGAAGAAATTTGAAGTGTAGAAGATTGGTGTGTAGAAGATAGGTGTGAAGAAGATTGGTGTGAAGAAGTTGTGTTGAAGTTGTGATTGTGGTGTGACATTGTTGTGGTGTGCTAATTGGTGTGTAAGGTTTTCTCCGCCATAAAGGAGGTTTTTGATCTAGTGAAGAAAACTCTCGAGTAGGTGACTCGGGGAGTGGAGTAGGGCAAGGAAGGTGTCCTTGTAGCCGAACCACTATAAATCCTTTGTCTCTCGGTTTGATCTTTCCATCTCTCACTTTTTGATTACATACTTACTAGCATTCCATACATAATTATTATTGCTTATGTTGTGCACATGTTGATTTCACATAAAGATCAAACTAAAACTCATTCATAATATTAGTCTTTCAAAAACAAACCAAGTACACAAACTTATATTAAAACACTTATACATATATATATATATATATATATATATGCTTATATATATGGTATACGAAATTATAAACTTTTTCCAACATTAAACTTAAGTGATGTTTATACGAAATCGTAAATAAACTTGTATCTATATTTCCGCATTAAAGATTTGAAGCTTTCATCTAAACTTTGAAGCTAACCTTTAAAAAATAATAAAACGAAAAAGACGTAAAACTATTCAACCCCCCTTCTAGTTTTCCACAATTGGTATCAAGAGCCACGTCTAGCAAGATTTTTAAAATATATTGTATTCTAAAACTTGTAACGATCTATGGAATTTGAAAAATATCTAGAAGAGGAATTTACGCAAAAACCACCATTATTTGAAAATGATCATTTTCTTGAATGGAAGACTCAATTTGAAAATTATGTGAAATCAATAGATCTTGATCTTTGGCATATCATTTCAATTGGTGATCTTAAAACAACCAAAATGGATTTTGAAAATCAATATAATAATCTTCAAACTAATATTGATAAAAACACTAAAGCCAAATTACTTATTCTCAAAACTCTACCAAAAGTTAAAAATGAAAGATTATTTCGTTGTAAAACGGCAAATGATATTTGGAAATGTCTTTTAAAGATTCACCAAGAGAAATGTAAAACCAAAGATGATAAACTTGATATTGCACAAGAAATAGTCAATCTAGAAAATTTAGTAAATAAATATTTAGTTGAATTAAACACATGTACTACTAGTTCAAATGTGATCATTGAAGGTATCTACAACGAAGAATACATGAGCCAAATCCGAAGAAAGAGCGTGAATAAATCATGGTGCAACAAGTGCAAAGAAAACGATGATAATACGGCTTATGAGAATATTCAAATAAATGAGAACACACGTATTGATGGCAAGAACTACATGTTTCTAGATCCAAGTGAAACTACAATCAAAACATGGAGCGACATGAAAAATGGAATTGATCACCGTATAGCATGTCAAGAATGTACAACTACAAAGAAGGTACAATCCAAAACTACACATTTTTGCTATGATCAATTTATATTATAATTTTTAAAAATGGAAAACAACTTCAAATATTTTTGCAACATTGACTCAAAAATTATTTTTAAGAACGAATTTTCAACATCCGCTGAAAACAACTTTGAAAAAGAAACCATTTTAGAAGATAAAATGTCTAGACTTGAAAGTAATATTGAAATCGATCTTGAATGTAAAAAATGTCGAGACTACAAACATGAAATTAAAATGGAAAATGAAAAAGCAAAAACATTGGCAAAATTCGAAAATAGTTCTAAATCTTTAAAATATCTTCTCGACATTCAAAAGCCATTGTATGATAAAACCGGGTTAGGATTTATCGTAAATGATCATTCAACAAATGTATCAAAATAAATAAAATTTGTTAAATCTAGTGAATAAATTTAGGACTAATACTATTAACATTCATTACTTATTATTCTAGTCAAGAAAATCATTGTTTGTTAATTAAAACAAACTATTGATGAATTCTTGTACTTATCGACGACATCCCATCATGTGCATTCAAATGCAATGGATGTCCTCATCTAACCAACTAGGACCCATGAGAATCTGGGTACCAAGCTGTTTATCATGTTTAGTTAATTATCGAATGAAGAGTCTATTACGTGTTGATTTACTCATCTCGCTCTATTACCTTTGACGGATATTGGTCTCTATCACGTTGTTTCACATTCTGCATATGTTTCGCCTATGACTTTGTTGCGGGAATATTCTTGTCTCGCTCTTGGAATATTGGATATTACTTGGCTACTTCGACTTGTTGTGAACCTACTCTTATGATTTCTTCTATCACCGTCATGCCCACTCTTTTTGAAAAGCTGGACCTGAGATAAGTTTTCTTTTCAAAAACTTGTCAATGTTACATTATATTTTAGATTGTTTTAATTAGTATGTGAATACGATTTAACTGATAAATTGCCATGCTTTTAGATTATCAACACTAATATATGCATGTATAATATTAGCATTATTAACCTTCTTGTTGTTTAGTCTATTATCACTTTTCTTAATCTTCTATGATCTATAGTAGAACCCTTCCACTTAAGCTATATGATCTTACTAGTTGCATAAATGGATGCATTATAATTGATATTTGTTTGCAACTTGATATTATGATGTTCTTTGTATATGTATATATATATATATATATATATATATATATATATATATATATATATATATATATATATATATATGTATATATATATGTATATATATATATATATATATGTATATATATATATATATATATATATATATATATATATATATATATATATATATGTATATATATATATATATATATATGTATATATATATATATACATATATATATATATATACATATATATATATATATACATATATATATATATATATATATATATATATATATATATATATATATATATATATATATATGTCTATCTTGTATCCATGAACTATTTTGCTCCTTCCTGTCCCATTGCATTTAGATCATAAGTTTCTATCATTTCACTTTAATATCTTTAGGTGTCACTAAGGATGATTATGTGTGACAATGGGCTTAAGTGATTCTCTTGAAGCATGACAAGCTTCCATTTCAAATCCTTCACTTGCAACTTCTTGATTATAATGTTCAAAACATCATGTTTAAAACTTCTCTCTTTTTGAATGAAATATTTTTTTCTTAACTAAAACTTCTTTCATAACCATTACTTTAAATCAAAAACTAGATTGAATTTTTTTTTTCACATTATGAAACAAAATTCAATCTACGTTATTGTAATGCACACTTGAATTTACTTCAAAACATTGTTGAATAAAACTAAAAACATTTTGCTTAAAACACATTTAACTTTCTCACATGTGTCATACACCTCTATTGGAAATGACATTCACAATTTAATCAAATCATCTCATGAGAATCATGACTTGCCCATATGGATCTTGTTTGTAACAAGTCTTTAAGTCCATATAATCATATCCACCTATTTGTTACTTGTTAACAATCATCAATATGTTTGTTCTAGGCTAAATGTTATCATTTTCATATAGTTGCACATTTAGCTTATTTGCCTTATTGCCTCCTTAATTGCATATCTTAATTGATAAATAAATAGATAGCATGATTATTAGAAACTTATTGCTTATTTAAATTATTTCTATATCACTCTCTACATTCATGAATAGTATGCCCTATATTGCCTCAAAGAGTTGAACTTACTTGAATCCAAATCCAAAAACACAACCTTTTTGAAGATTTTCTGCCAAAAACCCATTTCTGGCATTCTGGGAATCACCAGATGGGCGGCCCCCTTAATTATATAAGGCGACCCCCTTAATGATTAAGGGGACCGGCCATCTGATGGTCGGGGATACTGTTTTCTTTATCACTTTTTGACCCACTTCAGCCTATACTTCCCAAAATTCACAAACATATTTTGTCCCATGTTATCCCTCAAAATTTACCTTCCTAAACCACATTTCTCATACACTATAAATACCCTCTTCCCATCATTAATGCCATCACACCCAAACATGTCATCTCCCAACAACCAAGCTCACCATCATCACCACATAACAAAAACCAAATTGAGAAGCATGTTAACAATTGCCCTTGTTGCATCTTCCTTCAACAACAAACCATTGCATTGAATGAGCACTTTACTTGGATTGAGTATCTTCTTACTAGATCTCAACAAACACCATCACTTGAACAACATCAAAACCCTCAACCAACAAACCCATCTTCAATTTCACCACCTACAAGCTCCACATCTCCAAACCCAACAACATCCATGCAATCAAATGTTTACCTCCACTAAACCACCAAGCATTTTACATGCTTATGTTTCTCATTTTTAAATAAAACTCCTCAACCATTTTGGGATTCAAGAAAGTTTGGTAACACTCCTTGTTGGCACATTAGGATGTCCTACTTAGTTTGTAATTCTATTTTTATGGCCTTTGTAACAATGATTATGGGTTGACATAATCATTTTCTATTATTGAATGATTTAATATATGTTTCGAATTATCCTTGCCATGCTTACTATTTGTTGATGTTATGATATATATGTTTGCTTGTGCCATGCTTGTGCTTCTAATATTTTTCTTGCAAGAATCCCATTTCTCGAACCCTTGGTGCTCTCAAACGATGGGGAGCATACATCAAGGGGGAGTTTTCATCTTATTGGCTTAAACCTATTTGATTCTACAAAAAGGGGGAGAAGTGAATGTAAACTTACTAAATACTTGTCTAAAAATTAATTTTTGGATTTAATAAGTTTAGGTTTTGTAATCATCAAAAAGGGGGAGATTGTTGATATAAATAATTGACTAAAAACATTATTCATATTTTTCGATATCTCTATGTTTTGATAATCACAAAACTTAAACTCATCAAACCAAATATTATGACGTAAACAAGTATTTAGTGGTAAACAATCACTTTCACCAACTAATCACTTAAGGTATGAATAAACAAAGTGTTTAGTGCAATTTATGATCAAAGGGGTATTTAATTAACTAATACAAAGTTTATTTAATTATATAAACATATTATATATTTTTGAAAAACACTTTTGGTAATAAAGAAAAATGTTTTATTCATACTAAATATATGAATTCAAATTTTTAACCAAAATCAGTTAGTTTTTCACCAAATAAACTTTCCCCACTAAAAGACAAAGAATCTGGCCGTTTCAGCTGGGCGGCCCCCTTAATTATAAAGGGCGGTCCCCTTAATTTTAAGGGGGCCGGCCATGATTTAAGGGGACCGGCCATGCTCCTCTGTCAGAATCTGTTGCCTATAAATACCACCTTAAACCTCGATTTTTTTCTCACCTTTTTGCACAAAAACTTTCTGATTCAAATCTCCATTTCAATCCTAAAAATCCTTTGATCATACAATTCATAAGCCTTTGTTTCCAAGTGATCCAAAGCCTCATTCTTTCAAGTGCAAAGAGAAGAATACTCCTACTTATCAAGACTAGGAGTATTACAACTTAGTATCATCTTGTTATCTAAGTTGTTTATTTAGTTCATTTTGTATATTATTTTCTTCCTTGTGAACATTGTGTATACATCGGTTAGATAGATTTAGATATAGGATCTAGATCCATTGAAGGTGAGAAGTTGTACTAGTAGTGAAGAAGTAGAGGTGGATAGGATTTGTGTTAGAAGAAATAAGTCGTAATTGCATATTGAAGTGGAGATAGTTGTGAAGACAAAGAAGTTGAAGCTTTGAAGTTGAAAAGACCTTGAAGCCTAGAAGTTGTGAAGTAGTACATATCTTGGGGTAGTGGATAGGACTTAGTAGTGAAGGTGTGAAGAAACAAGTGGCGTGAAGAAAAAGAGTTAGGAAGTATTAAGTTGTGAAGAAGCTAGGAGCAAAGTAGAAAGTTGTGAAGAAATTTGAAGTGTAGAAGATTGGTGTGTAGAAGATAGGTGTGAAGAAGATTGGTGTGAAGAAGTTGTGTTGAAGTTGTGATTGTGGTGTGACATTGTTGTGGTGTGCTAATTGGTGTGTAAGGTTTTCTCCGCCATAAAGGAGGTTTTTGATCTAGTGAAGAAAACTCTCGAGTAGGTGACTCGGGGAGTGGAGTAGGGCAAGGAAGGTGTCCTTGTAGCCAAACCACTATAAATCCTTTATCTCTCGGTTTGATCTTTCCATCTCTCACTTTTTGATTACATACTTACTAGCATTCCATACATAATTATTATTGCTTATGTTGTGCACATATTTATTTCACATAAAGATCAAACTAAAACTAATTCATAATATTAGTCTTTCAAAAACAAACCAAGTACACAAACTTATATTAAAACACTTATACATATATATATGCTTATATATATGGTATACGAAATTATAAACTTTTTCCAACATTAAACTTAAGTGATGTTTATACGAAATCGTAAATAAACTTGTATCTATATTTCCGCATTAAAGATTTGAAGCTTTCATCTAAACTTTGAAGCTAACCTTTAAAAAATAATAAAACGAAAAAGACGTAAAACTATTCAACCCCCCTTCTAGTTTTCCACATAATTCATTAAGTAGTTTTGTTTATTGTATTAGCAAGCTTTAATCCATCAGGATTGATGGGCTTGTGGCCACCATACTGCTCCCCTTAAAATTGCTTTCCCATCGATTAAAGTTTATATGATGATGTTTTTGGTGACTTTTATTTGTGCATTGATAACCTCTGTGTTTAGTTGAGTCTTCTAGGCTATCATACTTGTTCCTCACCTGCTTATCTAGTGTCTAGAAGATAGGATAAACATAAGTAATCATTAAGAGTTTACTCGCCTATAATTAGGATCCAACGAGACATATTAGATTACGATACTCATCATATAAAACTAGCAATAAAACAAGTGACAAGCTACTTAATTATAAGGACAAATCTTCTTACGTGTTTCTATTATCTAATTGTGTACATGATTGCTATTCATTGATTCGTTCTCATTAGTTTTACTTTTATTATTTAATTAAATCTGTGTTAGTCTCTCAGGCTAAACCCCCGTTAATTAGATTAGATTGTAAAACTAACTTAGATATTAGAATACTGATTAAATCAACTATATATTACGTTTCATTCTTAGTGTTCGACACTCTACTTACCACTATATACATATTGATCGGGTATACTGCTCGTTAAGTGTGTGTGTTAGTAATAAATCGGCTAAATATAAATTTAAAACTTGAAAAGGCTTAAACACCCTATGCTAGACTGACATACCACACACATCACAACTCATATGGAGTTTTTCCTAAAATTCTCCTAATTGATACTATATTAATTATGTACGTTAATGTATCTACAGCGTGACACCAAAATTTCTGTGGGATGGATTGTTCATTTAGCATTGTTCTACTCATTTGTTGAAATGACCTATTTTTTTCATTCTACTACACCATTTGATTGGGGAGTACGAGGAGTGGAGAAATTGTGAGATATTCTATTTAAATCACAATATTTTCCGAATTGTACTTCATTATCAAATTCCCTACCGTGGTCCATTCTAATAGATATTATGGAACATCCTAATTTATTTTGTATCATTTTACTAAATATCTCAAATTTTTCAAAGGCTTTGGTTTTATCGCTTAGAAACCTAGTCCACGTGTATTGTGAATAGTCGTATACTATTATTAAGGTATAACCGTTTCCTCCATAGCTCTGCATAGTGGATGGTCCAAAGAGATCCATGTGTAATAATTCTAGGCACCTAGTAGTGGATACTATATTCTTAGCTTTGTGACTTGCATGTGCTTGTTTTCCAATTTTACAAGCATCACAAAAATGTTTATCATATTTTAGGTTAGGCAAATTTTTAACTAGTTCCTTAGAAGCTAAAGATTGTATTTGTTGTATGTTTGCATGTCCTAATCTCCTATGCCACAATGTGGAGTTTTCGTCTAAGGTTGCGAGGCATATCTTATCTTCTGGGTTATTTCCTAGTTTCATAACGTATACACCTCCTTTCCTAATTCCTCTACCTATGACTTTTCCATCCTTAACTATTTCGCTATCTTTTTTGGTAAAGGTAACCCTACACTTATTATCGAATATTTGGCCTACACTAAGCAAATTGTATGTTAAATTATCTACATGCTCAACATTATCAATAGTTAGGGAGTATTGAGAGATCGTACCTTTGCCAATGATTTTCCACGCAATTCACTACAGAAAATGACATTACCTCCGTTATATGCCTTGTATGAAGAAAATAGCTTGCGGTTCCCCGTCATGTTCTTTGAGCATCCACTATCCTTGATCCATTCATCGGGCTCCAAGTTTTTTCCTAAGCATATTTCATCGGTCGCTTAAGCTACAAGACATTTTTCGTCGTTTGCTTTTTCAATTTCGTCTTTGTCACTGTCACTCCATCTTCCACTAATGAAGGCGCTTTGAAAATCATAACCCGGTGGCTTTGAACATTCGTCAGTTATATGATTTGGACTTCCACATATAAAGCACTTTCTTTTCCCATAGTTATCATTTCTATTTCTTTGGAATAATTTTCTTTCGTCTCGTGATTGTCTTGTAAATCTTCCTCGTCTCTTGAAGAATTTCTTGAATTCTTTTACGGCCATTGCATATTCTTCGTCTTCACTATCGTCACTTGAATCATTATCGTCACTAAGTTCCTTTTTGGCTTTTAACGCAAGAGATTTGATACATTCTTTCTTGCTCTTGACCATTTCAGAGTCTCTCTTTATAAATTCTTCATGGACCTTCAAATTGCCAATAAGTTCATCAAGCGATAACGTCATCAAATTCTTCAATTCTTCAATTGTTGTGACCCTTGCTCTCCATTTTGGATGCAATGCCCTAAGAAGTTTCCTCACAATTCTTACTAGAAAACTCTCATCAAGTGCTTTTAAACTTGTGACAATAGTTTTAAATTTAGCAAAAGCATTATCCATTGATTCCTCTTCTGGAATCGTAAATTGTTCATATTGTTGAACAAGAAGATCTATTTTGTTTTCTTTGGCTTGACTATTACCTTGGTGAGTGATTAGTAGGGAATCCCAAATTTCTTTTGCGGTTTTACACATAAAAATTCTTTCATATTCTTTGCGTGGTAACGCATTACAAATTATCATTTTAGCCTCATTATTTTTTGCTAGTTTCTTTTTCAAATTATCATTTTGTTTTTCAAAAGGTAAAATTTTATCCATTTTAGTTTCCGGATTATTTTGAATAGGGGGAAAATCACCAAAGGTAATAACATGCCAAGGATCAAGATCTTTTTGATTTCACATAAGTTTCGTATCTATTTTTCCAATATAGAAAACCGTCACTTTCAAATAGTGGTGGTCTTTGCATAGATTGTCATTCTAAATATTTTTCTAATTCCATAGATCGATTCATGTTTTACAATACAATATATTTTAAAAATCTTGTTTGACGTGGCTCTTGAAACCAATTGTGGAAAACTAGAAGGGGAGGGGGGTTGAATAGTTTTACGTCTTTTTAATTTATTATAAAAAATTTGGTTTAAAAATATTGTTTACTTTAAAAAACTTTTGATTCGATATTATGTGAATTCAAGTCTTGCACGATATAAACAATTTAACTAAGTACTAAAGCAATAATAATGTAAGTAAGATAACGAGTAAGAGATGGAAAGATCGAACCGCGAGACAAAGGATTTATAGTGGTTCGGCAACGAAGCACCTCTTCCCCCTACTCCACCCCCGAGCACCTAACTCGAGAGTTTTCTTCACTATGTCAACAAGCTCCCTTATAGCGGAGAAAACCTTACACACCTTTCGCTTACACCGATTTACGACACTAAGCTAAGTGTCGAGTTCTAATCCTAGCTAGAACCAATCTCTCACCACTAATAACTACACTACTTCTTCACTACTTAGCATCACTTATTCACACCACTTCTTCTTCACAACATAACTACTTACACACCACAATCTCCTCGCAACTTCACTACTTACCCACCACACTAACCTAATCTCTTATATCTACACCAATCTAACTAATATTCACACCTTGTACACAAATGAATGAATAATTTACAAATGATAACACATAAACAACCTAGATGAAAAGATCACACTAAGTTGTAATACTTTTAGTATTGATGAGTAGAAGTATTCTTCTCTTGCACTTGAATGGTAGAAGCTTGGATCACTTGGAAACAAAAGCTTATGATTATATTATCAAAGGGTTAAGAAGGATATGAAAGAAGATTTAGATTAGAAAGTTTTGATTGCAAAAGGTTAGGAAAAAATCCAAGGATGATCCAATATTTATAGGCAAAGCTGAGGCAAAGAGGAGCGTGGCCGGTCCCCTTAATTAGGGGTCGGTCCCCTTAATAATTTAGGGGGCACCTAGCAAATTAAGGGGGCCGCCCAATCTGAATGTTGCTCAGCTTTGTCTTTTTGTGGGGAAGGTTTTTCTGGAATAAATTTGTCATTTTTGGTTGAAAATATGAATTTATATATTTATGATGAATTAAACATATTTATTTAATACAAAAAATGATTTTCTAGAAGATATAAAATGTTTATGAGATTTTATAAAAAATCTCGTGATTAAGAAAATGTTCATTTGATCATAAAATGCATTAGGCATTTTATTTATTCATACCTTAAGTGATTTGGTTGTTAAAATGAATATTTACGACTAAATACTTGTTTATGTCATAATCTTTAGTTTAATGAGTTTACATTTTGTGATTATCAAAACATAGAGATATCGAGAAATATTAATAACGTTTTTAGGCATTATTTATATCAACAGTCCGCGTTGGGTCATCCTTGATGGACTACCCGTTATATGAATTGTGCACTAATCCAAGTAGTGGGTTGATTCCATGCACAAATGAAAGCAAACCGTTAGTCTTACCGTGAGGACGGACCCCACGATTAAGCTCCGGCGTGAGAGTAAGTATTCATGTTGTCAGAGAAATGTATGTGTACTAAGATGTGTGAGAAGGTCATACCTCGCAAGTGTGTACTAAATTTTCCTTTTATAGATGGTCGAAATACTAGGGTTTCCAAATATTTCGCATATCTTTGAAGTGGCCGGAGTGAGATCCTTGTCGGGTAAGGGTCTACAGCTTAATCATGACTACGGACATGGATCATCTACCGGACCGTGGGCCGGTTCGTAAGTTTACTTTGGAAGTGTCGCTTAGACGATCCACGTGTGTCGTTAGTAATCCGGACTACACCCTGCTCGTGGCTTTGGCTTTTTTCTGTATTTCTGTTTTGTTGGGTCGGGACCCAGTTGTGTACATTACAATCCAGGCCCAGTAAGAATGCTAACCATATTATACGTCATCAGTGATGATTTGCACACTCCACAAAATTTTTTGCACACTTTAATCTATGGTGTTTTGACATTTATACCTTACATCACTTTTGTTCATTTTCACCATTATAAAAAGACTAAATTACACCTTACGTTGACCAACAAGTTTCGTCCTTTGACCAAAAAAGGTTTACCATCCATCCTTAACTGGCAAACCTTATGTATCGTTAGTCCTCCAATCAAACTGCATGGACTAACTAGCGTTAGTCACCCTTCAAATGAGGGTATTTCAGTCTTTTCCAATCCTCACTAGTAATTAAAACTTCAGCTACCCACATCATTTCACTCACAGTCCCCCGTATATTTTCTCACACTAAAACTCCTTCTCACACTTAAACTGTTCATCTTCTTAAGTTAATCTCATCAATATGGAGGTACATTCACTTCAGCACCTGGTAGGGAGTATATTAATGGTCATATGGACATTGTTGATGAGTTAGACACTGATGAGTTATCGGGTCATGAGATAGACTCAATTGTAGAAGACCTAGGTAATGATGGCCACAAGGTTATGTTTTACCCTTTTCTGAAACTTGATACTGATTTAGATTATGGTCTACAACCTTTAGGAAGTGACCAAGATGTTCTTTTCATGGCTAAATATGTTGAAGAAGGTCACAAATTGATTGATATATATGTTGAGCATGAAAAAACCAACCCTGACCTCTATTTTACCTCACCACTAAAACACAAAAGGGTAGTTATAGAACAGATAGAAGATGATGAACACCCATCTAGAGCAGGGATCACACCAGTGGCTAGGAAATTGGTGATTGATGTGAATAAAGTTCAAAGTAGTGGTGTTGAAAAAAATGTAGAACCATATGTTGTTAGGGTTGATGAAGGTCAAAGTAGTATGCCTGCGGTTAAGGATACACCTAGTCAGGGCAATAGTGATTTTGTTAATGAGTTTTACTCTTCATATGACCCTTGTGTAGAGTCCCAAGATCCAAACTTTGATCCCTTTGCTGATTTAGATTATATATTACCACAAAATAACACCCAACAAGTTGAGATGGATGACTTAGTTGCTGATGCAGTGGTTAGTGAAGGTCATGGGGTTGATACAGAGGTTAGCCAAGACCATGGGGTTGATACAATGGTTAGTGAAGGTCATGGGTATGATACAGAGGTTAGTGAAGGAGTTAATGATGATGTAGAGACTAGTGAAGGTCATGGGGATGATGCAGAGACTAGTGAAGGTAGTAAGGTGACTGATTCTAGTGATGATGATAGCCAGGATAGTGATTACATTTTCGATGAGGAAAATTATGTTGAGGAGGTTGATGTTGACATGGAAGATTTCCGCTTGAATATTGATGAGACTATTGAGTTCATGGGTTGTAAGAACAAGGATGAGGCAACTGATGAGGGAGAAATAGAAGATGATGTAGAAGTTCTTAATAATGAATACTTTGAAAGTGCTACAGATGAGGAGGATGAACTAGATACTTTAAGAAGAAGGAAATTGAAGCAAATAAGGAAACAGGCACATGCTTCTCCCCAAGTGTACAAGACTTTTTTTTATGTGGGCAAAAAATTCCCAAATAGGGATGAAGTGAAGGCATTAGTAAAGGAACATTCAATTGAAACTAGGAGGGAACTAAGAATGGAAAAAAAAAAATGATAAAGAAAGAGTGAGGGTAGTATGCAGAGGTATTATTCCTACTTTGCCAACATTTGAACCTAATGGGTCTGATGGGCCTGCTAGTGTGTCTGATGCTAGTGGGTCAAAAGTCAAGTCCACACAGATAAAGATTTGTGAACCTACAGAAAACCCTAGTACATCCAAGAAAAAGATGACAAAAGAAAGAATAGTAAATGGGGGAAGGACAAAAAGTAGAAAAGTTGATGGGAACAATAAATGTCCATGGGTGTTGCTTGTATCAAAGCATAAAGACTCTGAAACCTGGAAAGTTAAAACTCACAACTCCACTCACAAATGCTTACAGTCTAGAAATATCTTGTATGCCACATCCAAATGGTATGCTAAGGAACTAGCTCAACAACTCGGTTTTAAAGGAGTTGGGCGGAATTAGTTGCTAGTCAACTAACCCAATTACTAAAATGCAATCAAAATAAAATACTAAAAATGAATTAAACTAATTTAAGATACTGGTGTGAGCAATATATGGGAGAATTGTGTTTACTTAGGTTTCACTACTCCCTAGATATCTTTTACAGGTTAATTACTTGTTACAGTTGCGTGTATGATGGATTGTATTCCTTAATACCATTCATGGGGTGGCGTACTTACTTCCCCAATCCTATAAGCTCCTACTTCACTCCTATGTCGAGCCGGCTAAGAAGCTCCTAACATGGGATCACTAGAATTCGCTCATGCATTAAATACAATCATAAAAACCTAGTACACATCGGTTCATGTTTCTTAAGACGTTCAAGCAAGTTACACAATGGAGATCTGCCAGTTTTCTTAAGCCTAACATTGAAATCATTCATCCATTACAACTATAAACAAGCAATCAACCTATAATCAACATCTAGGTTTCATTACATCTAAGCAAACACATGAAAGATCTAGCCTAACATGTTAAAATTGAGACAAGCATATGATATATTCAAACAACACATAGACATATTGAATGAATTGAAAGAGAACTTATCTTAATTGAACATGAAAGGTTTCAAGGGGTAAAAACCCTTGAAAATACTGTTACAAACGACCTAGGGTTTATTAGGTTCGACCCTAGTATTCTCCACACAAGTTCCTCTCCTAATGAATGAAAAATAGAAAAGTATATATAGATTTTGTGAGGTGACGGCGTCAAGAGTAAATTTCTGACGACGTCATCTCGCCGCCAATAAACTCCTCGGACTGCCTAGATCTAGGTTTGACGCCGTCACGTGTAATCCATCTTTAGGCCGTCACCATATTAACTCTTGACGCCCTTCTCTTGACGCCTTCAGGTTTTCACTGGGTCGTCATGGATTTTACTCCTGACGCCGTTAGGATTTTCTTCTTGACGCCGTCAGGTACTGCTCTCAGCATGGAAAATTAAGTCTTTGCCGTTTTCTTCACTTTTATGCTCCAAAAACGTCGAAAATGCTTCCTTTTCCAGAATTCATTCCCAAAGTACCTAAAATCACAAAAGGAACGATTTAGGGTAATATTTGATCAAATAAATTCAATTTCGGGCTTAAATGACCCCCTAAAAATGGTTCATTTTTCGTCTCATCATATACCCTTACACTTGAGATTTGCTTGTCCTCAAGCAAATGCGCTTTTATTCAAATCAAAATACAAGTTAGGGGTCATTTAACACTAATATAAAAGTAATTACAACAAATAATCGTTCCACTAAAGACCAAAGACAAGCACAGAGGTCATACACTAGCACCTCACAAATAGTGTTTAGATACTCACATCTCTCGGGTGTAATAAAGTAATATCACAATATGGAAATGGAAAACATCCCTCACTACCTGTCATAGCAAAATAGATTACCATAGGCTTGGGAAAGGATCAAACCTCCACCACATGGCGTAAGTACCTAGGATAAACTATCAAAGAGGTCTTTTAAAGGGTTGTAACGTTAGGTGTAGGGATATGGAAAATACGGTTTTGTTGGATATAGGCATTCTTTACTGGTGGCGAGTTAATAATCTTGGTTAATTACATGTGCAATATGGCGTTGCTAAGCCAAGACTAGACTCGACTTAAGCAAATAAATGAAAATAACAAAAACATAAAATAAACATAGAATGAAACGGGATGGTAGTCCGTATGTTTTTTCTCTTTTCTCTTTTTCTATTTTTTTTTTCTTTTTCTTGATTTTTCGATTTTTTTTTTTTTTTTTTTTTTTTTTTTTTTTTTTTTTTTTTTTTTGCATACACTCTTACCCTACCATCCAAAATAATACATCATAGGGAATGAAAATTCCCCTTACACTTGAATTTTTACATACTTTACAATAAACTAATCTAATGACTCGAATCAAGATAATCAAAACACTTGGAGTACTTTTAAGATTAACGTACATATGGGGGTAATAATATGATGTTCTTCCCCATTACTCCATAACATTAGTACTTTACCCATGAGTCCCAAAACAATATGTACAAGGATATGACTCGACTTAGCAACCATGTAATCAATTAGATAATTAACTAAGGGTTTAAACATATAACAATAATGCACTAAAGATAAGTGCATACACGGAAGGCTAAGGCGATTTGGTTGTACATTTAAGTGGGGTGTAACAAATTCTTCCTTTAAGTAAGATGCTTAAAGTTAGAAACGAAAAGATAGGCTCGGAGGGGTGCACTAGGGGTTTCATGTACTAAAAATGAGTACAACGCTAAGGGTGTGGGAAAAATTAATTGACTTAACTAGCCAAGTAATATGACTTAAATGGTCAAGTAATTATGATACGGGTTTAACACAAGGGTGATCCTAATGCCTCTTATCATGTAGTAAATCCTACTACACGAATGTAGTCGCACTAGTGGTCTCGGGATGCATCACTAACGCAAGTTCTAGAATCTAAATGCTACCGGTACACTCATAAGCACTAATAGTAAATGCTTTTCCTATCAAATCTAAAGGCGAACCTCACATATTTGGGTGGAAAATTTTTCTAAATGGTACGGTTTTGTGCTAGTCATACAATCTCCTATCCATGAGACGCTTGCTATGGCTAAAGTTTCACTCCTAAATGTTGTAAAAAAATTTAAATTTGGCGCTAAAATTACACTAACAAGTATTTCTCATAGTTTTATTACACATCTACCATCAAACACACAAACTCAAGCGAAAGTGTATCTATAAGGTATCATCATTTTACCCTCCCCTTACACTTAGGATGAACATTGTCCCCAATGTTCAAGTAAATAATGTAAAAGTGAAATAAGTAAAACGAATGAAATCAAATACTCCCCTGATTCGCTTGGTATGGATAATAAGGTGGCCAGGTTAGATCTTCCTCCAAGAAAATGAACAATCAAAGCTTCCCTTCCAGAATATAAATCATCTTCTTGTCATACATAACCTGTAAATCCTGAGAAAACAGACAAGGCAAACTCGCGTAAAATCGGCGGCAATCTATATATGCTAACAAATCCTAGAAAGCAAAGTAAGATATAATGCTTGTGGAATGATGTTTGCAGATTTTCTAGAGATTATAAAACTAAAGATTCAACAAAAACTTTATGACTCCGTTAGAAAAACAAAACTGGTAAAATTTCCAGAATTTTACACGTGACGCCGTCAGGAATTTCTTCCTGACGCCGTCAGAAGTGACCTGCAGAAATTCTTATGTTAAGTTTCCGGAAAATTTCTGGAAAAACTTCGTCCTACTTCCTGGAAAATCCTACAAAACATCATTATGACTCGATACAAGCATTTGACTCTAACAAATATGAATATACATGTTCACTTAATATTGTGGAGATTCATGATCAAGTTTGTTTCTTAAAAACATATTTGGGGTTTCCCCTTACACTTATCTTTTGCGAAATACCTTGGATGAAGTTAAAACTAAGCCAAACAACAAAATAAAGTATTTTCACCATTTTAGTTTGAAACATGATCTACCAACAATAAAAATAAAGCATGCATACGGAAACAAATAACAAACAAATAAAATAAAAATCACACAAAAAGGGAGAATGAAACCATAAGCAAATCATAACATTGCTAATTAACGTGAGCATAAGAAATAGAAATAAAAATTATCCAAGGCCAACAAAGGCCATAACCTAAACTATTACAGTCCAAATTGTTTCAAATTACATCATCATGAATAAATTGTTCAAACATAACAGACATCAAGACAAATCATTGGGGAGGGGGACCATAACGGTAGTCATAACCAGGAGGGAAGTGCCCAGTGTACCCGTAAGGAGGGTAGTCTATCTCACGACCGGGGAACGGGTCAATCTGCAGCTGGGGCTCGATCTGATCACGGGTGGAGAGGTGCTGCATCTGGCGGATGGTATGATTATACATCCAATCAAAGCGCTGGTCAGTGGTGATCCGCCATGCGTCCACCTGACCCATCCAGGCCCCCTGGTGTGCCTTCCAGTCTCCCCGACCCATGTGTCAGTAGTAATCAGCAGACCCAACCTCATAATCCCTAAACTGCTGGGGCGCTCCCTCATCATCATCATCATCATCCTCAGCACCATCAGGTCCTCCCGCCATGTACCAGTTATAGGACCCATCCCCCAGCTGCATCACGATGCTCATCTGCCTGAGGGATTTAGCCTTCACTACCCTACAAGCCCCGCAGTCGCTCAGGTATCCCATGATCTGGGGAACAAGCAGCCCATAAGATCGAGCCAACCGGGTCACGAACACCCCCCATACACCTTGTCAGTATCCCTTTCCCCCACACTAGTCTTCAAATAGCTCGCTACCCAAAATGGGATGTTACAGTAAACACCCGCTGAAAAGATGGTATATAGGTAGAAAAGATCTGAAGCAGTGACACGGTGAGTGGTGCCATGACGTCCCGACAAGCTGTATGTAATGCACCTGTGGGCTAACCTGATCATGGGGTCCCTTATTGAGGCTGCTCCAGTAGTCGAGGTGTACACCCCGTTCCCAATACTCGGCCAAAAAGTGGCGCACCTCATCTCGTTCCTCACAGTCTCCCCATGTAATATCCTCTGCATAAAACCTCCCTCAACAGCCTCCTACCTGGTGTACAAACCAATCGACCACCCAAACTCAGTAACCGAACATGATCGAACCTCCCCCCTAACCTAAAGTAAATAGTGGTACCCCCATATCCGTCCTAGCCTCCGCCAAATAAAAGTGAAAAGTTGCAAAGAACTCCCTAACCATCTCACAATACACAGTCTCCTTCATCCTGAACAATCTCTCCCATTGAGGACCCGTGAACCCATCGGTTTGGATCCTCCCCAAGAACTCAGCCTCTAAACCTTGGGATCTCAGAAACTCCCAATCAATCATAGCACCATCATCAATATGGTGATAAACAAGCTCCGCGTACTTAGTTGTAGCGGCATCATTGTCAAACTTACTCCAACTGTGGACCATTTCCCCATAGTTAACTTGTTGGGACCTAGATGAGCTGCCTCGGTGTTGTCGTGATCGCTTGCTCATTTTCCTGGACAAAGATAGAGTGGACGAAAACGATTAGGATGAGAATTTTAATGGTTCATGCTGTCAGACACATCTGACGCCGTCAGGAAGGAGATCCTGACGCCGTCAGACCCAGCAGAAATCGATCCATGCAATTACGAGGGAAAAATCAATTTTCAAACTCTAAATCCATGACCCAAACACTCCTTTATGCAGAAAACATGGGTGGGGGGTCAAAAAAATCCGTGGTGTGAAAGATTTTTCCTTAATTAACGCATGATTCGAGTAGAACAACATCATCACATGGTAACCTCATGATTACGAAACATCAAAGGAAAGGCATTATGATTTATCAAAGATGGGTCAAAGATAGGGTTTTGGATGATGGGGGTTTTCAAAATTGGTAGGTCCTAAGGATAATTGAACGAAAAAGAGTAAAGAAAAACTACTTACCAAGTGGAGAATTATCACGGAGGATGTCGGATTTGATGATGGAGACTCGGAGATGGAGCAGCAATTTGGGTGTGATTTGTGGGGTATGAGTTGAAAGTGATGGAATTTCGGTTATTATTGCTGAGATAGCGAGGTAACGGCATCAAGAGTTAATATCTAACGCCGTCAGATGCCCGCATGGGGAACAAAAAGTAGTAATTCCAAATTCAGCCCCTGCACTAGTGTAAATAGCTAAACATAAGTAAAAACTATGAGTAGCCATCCCGTTAGTGAAGTCCACCAGGGTTAAACGTTTCATTACTGTTACGGAGAGAGATGGGGTTGTAAAAAGGGGTGGGTGAGGTTCCAGTTAAGTCGTAACCTTCGCATTGGTCAACGGTGGGTACAAAGAGGAGTTGTTCCATAGAGGGTCTCAAAGTTGTGGTGTTTTTGAGGTGAAACCTCTTCACAACATGTTTAAAACCAAAGGAACGTCTCTTGAACAAATTGGGGAGCGTGGTTTGCAAACATCCAACGAAAATGTTATGAAATTGCGAGTTCTTCTCCTCTTGAGGATGCTCACAAAAGTAGGAGGTGATTGACGGCGAAGCGCTTGAAAAGGATTTCTCGTTATCCTCTTGGTCAAACACCAAAGGGGTTGGAACTTCAAAGATTTTTTCGATTTTTCTTGATATGAATTTGTCTGCTAAATCCATAAAAGCATTGCGAGTGCTTTCCATGCGTGCTTCTAAGTGCCGAATTTGTTTTTCCAGATTATTCATGAAGGTTACCATTATCCCTTCGAATTCCTCTTGCCGTGGACGTTCAGGAAAATTATGTTTGTTAATCGCACTCACACGTATATTAGGATTCCTTGCGGTTTCAGCAGGAGGCATTTCAGCTCGCATTAATTCTTTTACCTGCTTCTCGATATTTCCCAACAATTGTTCTCGGGTGGCGTTTACGTAATCAAGTTTCCCCTTACTTGAAAACATCGGGTCCTCCCATCCTTCTTTTTCGTATTATGCCTACTCCTCAAGAACTTTACAGCATTCATCAATGCTAAGTTTGTTTAGCCTGCCCTTGGCTGCGTAAACTATAGCCCTTCTCGTTTGATAGTTAACTTTATCGCAAAAGATTTGAATCTGGAACCATGGTTCAATGCCATGATGAGGGACTTTTCAGAGTAGGTCTTTGTATCGAGTCCATGCTTCGTAAAAGGTTTCACCTTGACGTTGTTGGAACATCAAGATGTCATTTCTAAGCTTGGTAGTTCTCCCCGGTGGGAAAAATTGAGCAAGGAAATGAGTGGTGAGATCATCCCATGAGGTGATGGATCCCGCGGGTAAACGCTCAAGCCATTGACTAGCTTGATCACGTAGAGAGAATTGGAATAGGCGTAATCGGGTTGACTCTCTAGTTGTAGCATCAAGGTCTATAGAATCTACGATTTTAAGGAAGTCCTTGAGATGTTGATTTGGATCTTCGGAACGAAGTCCATGGAATGTACATCCGCTTTGCACCAACCGGATGGTGTCGGATCGCAAGGGAGACACATTGGCTCCTTGGGTGAGCTCAATGGTGTTTCGATAGCCTTGGTGGCTAGGTCGGGAATATTCTCCTAGGGTTCGGGGCCTAAGAGGTTGGTTAACTAGTGGTGGGTTTTGTGGGTGGACTTGTTGTGGTGGGTTGATGGGTTCAAAGATGATACCATCTTCCATGATGTCGGATGGTAAAGATTATGAACACAAGCACGAAGAAATAAGATAGACTAAAGAAAACCTAAAAATAAAAATAAAATCTTACTAGAAAGGAATCTAGCAAGTAGACCTAATAAAAAGAAATCCTAACCTAGACAATAACTATTCCCCAGGCTGCGGCGCCAAAAACTTGATGCGTGGGAATTGCACTAGGCTTTACCTCTCGAGGGATCTCGAGAAGCTTACAACCCCCACCAGGCAGTGTACCTGATCGTTGTAGTATAGTATAGTGACAAGTACCGGGGGATTGATCGTTCAACTTGGGAATAGTGTCGCTAGGATTAGAAAACCTAAAGACTAGGTCTAGAGATGAGGGATGATTCTTTTTGTATTTTTTATATTTTATAAAAGCAAATAAAAATCTCAGTTTTGAAGGAGTTGGGCGGAATTAATTGCTAGTCAACTAACCCAATTACTAAAATGCAATCAAAATAAAATACTAAAAATGAAATTAAACTAATTTAAGATAGTGGTGTGAGCAATATATGGGAGAATTGTGTTTACTTAGGTTTCACTACTCCCTAGATATCTTTTACAGGTTAATTACTTGTTACAGTTGCGTGTATAACGGATTGTATTCCTTAATACCATTCATGGGGTGGCGTACTTACTTCCCCAATCCTATAAGCTCCTACTTCACTCCTATGTCGAGCCGGCTAAGAAGCTCCTAACATGGGATCACTAGAATTCGCTCATGCATTAAATACAATCATAAAAACCTAGTACACATCGGTTCATGTTTTTTAAGACGTTCAAGCAAATTACACAATGGAGATCTGCCAGTTTTCTTAAGCCTAACATTGAAATCATTCATCCATTACAACTATAAACAAGCAATCAACCTATAATCAACATCTAGGTTTCATTACATCTAAGCAAACACATGAAAGATCTAGCCTAACATGTTAAAATCGAGACAAGCATAAGATATATTCAAACAACACATAGACATATTGAATGAATTGAAAGAGGACTTATCTTAATTGAACATGAAAGGTTTCAAGGGGTAAAAACCCTTGAAAATACTGTTACAAACGACCTAGGGTTTATTAGGTTCGACCCTAGTACTCTCCACACAAGTTCCTCTCCTAATGAATGAAAAATAGAAAAGTATATATAGATTTTGTGAGGTGACGGCGTCAAGAGTAAATTTCTGACGCCGTCATCTCGCCGCCAATAAACTCCTCGGACTGCCTAGATCTAGGTTTGACGCCGTCACGTGTAATCCATCTTTAGGCCGTCACCATATTAACTCTTGACGCCCTTCTCTTGACACCTTCAGGTTTTCACTGGGTCGTCATGGATTTTACTCCTGACGCCGTCAGGATTTTCTTCTTGACGCCGTCAGGTACTGTTCTCAGCATGGAAAAATAAATCTTTGCCGTTTTCTTCACTTTTATGCTCCAAAAACGTCCAAAATGCTTCCTTTTCCAGAATTCACTCCCAAAGTACCTAAAATCACAAAAGGAACGATTTAGGGTAATATTTGAACAAATAAATTCAATTCCGGGCTTAAATGACCCCCTAAAAATGGTTCATTTTTCGCCTCATCAATGCTTTACATTGAATCAAAACTGTTATCTTTTTATATGTTTTCAGTTGTCTTAGCTAATATTTCATATGTTTTCAAATGTGTTACTATAGGGTATTGTACCAGCCCTTGCAAAGTTATTTCCTTGTGCTGAGCATAGGTTTTGTGTCAAACATATTCATGAGAATATGAAGCAGCAATGGAATGGTTCAACTTACAAGGATTTGCTATGGAAATGTGCCACAAGAACAACAGTGGAAGAGTTCAATGTAGCAATGCAAGAGTTTAAAACATTTAGCAAACCTGCTTATGAGTGGTTGTTGAAGATTCCACCTCAGCATTGGGCAAGATCACATTTCTCAGGTATTGTATGAGTTCAATTAGACTTTATTTTTTTTATACTAAAGTACTTATGCTGAGTAACACTTATGTATTAAATAGGGAGATGTAAGTCAGATGTGTTGGTCAACAATATGTGCGAAGTATTTAATGGAAAACTGGTTGGTGGTAGAGACAAGGCAATCATTGGGACTTTATAATTTACAAGAGAATATCTTATGAAGAGAATTGTCAATGTGAATAAGATGATTGCTAGATGTGATGGTATACTCACACCCACTGCTACCAAGCTGTTGAAACACAGTTGTGATGAAGCAACCAAGTACAAAGTCAGTTGGGGAGGAGGTATCTATTACCAGGTAAGTGGTCCATTCCATGACCAATGTGTTGTCAATGTTGAGTAGAGGAGTTGTACATGTAGGAAGTGGGAGTTGACTGGGATCCCTTGCAAACATGCTGTAGCAACAAACTGGAACATGGCACTTAACAATCAAAATGCTGGCTTACAAAAGGAGTGGGTACACCCATGTTATAGGCTGGAAACTTGGAAGAATGTATATTCAAACCTATTACAGCCTATTAGAGGTAGAATGTTTTGGCCTAAGTGTAATGTACCAACAACAATGCTACCACCAGAGCATCAAGCACAAATGGGAAGACCAACGAAAGAGAGGAGGAAGTCTAAGACAGAAAGAAGTGTGGTTTATACTGTTAAGAGTGGCAAGCTGTCAAGGGAACACAAAACTGTCACATGTGCTAAATGTGGGACAAAAGGACATAACAAAAGAAGTTGCACAGGTCCAAGGAATTCACAACCTGCTTCTGGTAGTAAGAAGAGGAAAACAAGAACCCCTGGTGAAGATGGTTTCATTGGAAGACAATCAACTGCTCCTTCACAAAAAGGTAATCTATATGGAATTTTCTTTTAACTTTGAGTTTATGTGTGAATGGTCAGTGTATATGTTTGATTGGTCAGTTTGACTAATGTTTTATTTGTTTGACTTTGGAATATTAGGAAAAAAATCAACTGCTGCTGATACAGGAAACACATCAAGAACACAATCAAGTGCTGCTCATAAAGGGAAGGGAATTGAAGTAGATGATGGGTCAAAAAAGAAGAAATCTCAACCAAGGAAGAAAGTGATCAATCTTGGTTAATGTATTTCTTAGTAGCTTAGGTTTTATGTTGCTTGACTGATGTCTATGCATCTTAGGATTAAGACAATTTGGTGAATGTATCTTGACCATATGTGGATTATGTCTGATGTCTGTGAAACTTGGTTAATTTATTTTGGATGTTGATGGCATATATGCCTGTACAACTTGACTATTGAATGACATTCAGGCAGTTTATGGTTTCTAGCAATGGGTCATATGTTTTCATTTGTGTCACTTTGATTTCACAAAGGTCATATGTTTTCAATTGGCCAGTTTATGGTGTATGACAGTTTATGGTTTATGGCAATGGGTCAGTTTGACTTTACTTGGGTTATATGTATTCTGTTGTGTCACTTTGACTTATAAAAGTTAACAAAATTGGGCTATTCAATTGTGTATAACAGTTGGGTCACTTTGACTTCAATTGTGTATATCTACTGAACATAAAACACCACCAACATTGAACAACAGAAATAAACCAACAACTAACTTGCATTCATTCATAGATTACTACAAAAGAGGCACAAAGATCCTTACACCCACTGACTTCATTACAACACCTAAACATATCCATCTTCTACAACATAACAACCAAACACAAAAGACAATCAACTGAAGTGATTACAATACCTTGAATACAACAAACATAAAAAAAGAAAAACCAAGATACATAAAGGTACTTCTTGATCCTTGCCCTATCTTCAACCAACTCTTGCATTTGTGCTCTCTGATTGTTAATTCTATTCAACAATCCTGGTACGATTATAGTAGATCGAGGACACATTGGAGGGGCTAGCCAATCAATGAATCCACAGTGTGCCCAAAACCTTCTTCCTGGGTTTGTATTTGTCCATGATGTTTTCACAACAGCTTGAGCACCACAGTGACATCTGACCATTTTTTGTTTTCTTGGTTTAATTCGTAGGTTTAGATTTCGGGTTTTGATTTGGGAATTTATTGAAAAGGAGAGAGATAGTAAAATTAGGGTTAATGAAAAAGTAAAAAGGGGTGGGGGGTATTTATTTTAGGTGAGTTGAGAAGAAAGAAAAGAGCGGGAAACTAGTGGGGATTGGAAAAGACTGAAATACCCTCATTTGAAGGGTGACTAACGCCAGTTAGTCCATGCAGTTTGATTGGAGGACTAACGATACATAAGGTTTGCCAGTTAAGGATGGATGGTAATCCTTTTTTGGTCAAAGGACGAAACTTGTTGGTCAACATAAACTACAAGGACGAACTGTGTAATTTAGTCTTATAAAAATATATAAATGTCAAGACAATATAAATTGAAGTGTGCAAATAAATTTATGGAGTGTGCAAAACATTACTATATACAAAACAGTGGCTTTCTATTCGATCCACCTTCAATCTCATACATACGATACACAATACCAAATACATTTGATGTCACTTAAGTTTGTAGTTATATCTGACTAATTTGCGATCATTCTTTTTAATTACCAAATCAATTTATAGTTTACACATGGTTAGTCTAAAAATAATATAATTGGGCTAATAGCCTAGTAAATATGTTTACACATCAGGTAATACTCACATGAACCAAAAACTGAACCTAACCGAACAAAACTGAACTGAATTTATAACCGAACCAAATTTAAAAAATCGAACCGAACCAAATTAAATATTCGGTTTTCGGTTTGGATATATTTTTGGCTAAATGAAAACCGAACTGAACCGAAAACAAATTCACATAAGTATATTTAAATTTCATATATTTATATACATAAAAAAACTATCAAAACTCTTTTCTAGTATAAATATAACATTTTCAAGCTTGTTTTTTTATGCTAAAAATCTATATAATTAAAACGAAAAAATATAAACTATGTAATTCGGGTCAACCCAAAAACCGAAAGGAATTCAAATTCGGTTTTCGGTTCGGTTAACTCTAATTTGAATTCGGTTCAGATGGGTTTTCAGTTTTACCCAGAAAAAAATTTAACAGAACTAACCAAACCGAATAAACCGAACAACATGATAACCAAACCGATGAACACGCCTACACCTCGGTCCTGGGGATAAGTGAACACTAAAACTAGCATGAAACTCTTTAAATAAGGATAGAGGAAGCCGCTTGGTAAAACTTCCCGCATATTGATACAGAGATGGTGCATGAAGAATGCACACTTGACCCGTGGCAACCATACCATGAACAAAATGGATGTCAATCTCAGTGTGTTCGTATGCTGGTGCACAAGATTGAGTCAAATAAATGACATTAACGTTAGCACAATAAACAATCGTAGCCGTAAACAACGGTGCATAAAGCTCACGAAGAAGATTACAAATCCATATACTCTAACTATGCACTAGAACTAGACGTTTGGAAGACCATGAAATCAAATTGTCCACAAGAAAACACAATAACATCCAACCCAATCAAACCCAATTAACATCAGAATAAGCAGAATAAGCATCAAGAATAAGCAGCAATAACACATGACATCGAACCCAATCAACATCAGAATAAGCAGCAAGAGATGCGTTAGAACATATCACAAAATACCTTAGAGAGCCGCCAAATGAGGCTCCCTTGAATAATGCATATAAAGGCAGATCTATTTGACAGCTTAAGATAAACCAGGGCATGTAAAAATAAGATAATGATGAGCTCATGACAAGCTGCGGTAAAGTGTAGGATCCGAGACAAGAACACTCTCTGCACCAAGCTTAAATTCGGTATCAATTCGAGTCTTACAAGGATTGCAATTGAGCATATGAGCACGTTCAGAAGCTCAAGAGCATACTTACACAGTGAAAGAAACATCCTTTTATGATCATGCCGAACATAAATGCCCAAAAAATAACTGAGAGCACCCAAACCAGTCATAACAAATTCCTGATGTAAAGAAGAAATAACAGAGTACTCTGAAGCAAGGCCAAAGAAGGGTCCGTAAGTACAATATCGACTATGAGTAAACCTTAAACAAGTAACATAACCTTGTAGCCATATCATAATTTGCTTCTACATTTTCTTTCATTTCCTTAAAAAGATTTTTTTTTTTTTTTTTTTACAGATGCGAAACAAATGAAGATGTTGATATGCCCGAATTGATAGCAGAGAGTACGTCAATTATGTGCTCAAGTGCTGTAACATCTTTAAGTATGTCTATATGAGAAATCCCAGCAAGTTTAATCACCTTAAGCTTCTGATTCTCTTCGTCTCTCCACTCGTCCTCTAACGCCAACAAGCTTACCATATTCACCGTCCCATCCCCATCACCATACAAAATTTCAGGCTGCTCGTCGAACCCTTTTTCACCATAATACAAAGTTTCTGGTGTTGGGACCCCATTTCCGACAATACACGTTACAGGCACTCCTGGTGCAACCAACTTCTCAACTAAAGGTAAGATTCGTGTTTCATAAGGGTGAACCCCTTCCTCAAATCCGATATCTTCAAGAAATCTTGAAATATCAAAAGAAGAGTAAGATGAATCTGGTGTAATAACTAGTGGTGTTTCGGAAGGAAACTGTTTTTTTCGTGGCATGAGCCATAAATTGCTCTCGGAACTCCGTTGCTCATTTCTGACAAGCAACGGGTTTACTAAGGGAACCCCTAGTGCGTTCCCTGAAGCAAAAGTTAACATCTCGTCCACTGTGCCACCCCATGGTGCGGAAAGTGCAATGAAATGTTTAATGTATTGTTGGCGCCATGAGAGTGGGTTACGATTGAGGAGTTGGAGGGCGTATAGACCTCCAAGGCTGTGGGAGATGAGAATTATGGGTTCTCCGCCATTTAAATTACTAGCGTTTTCTATTAGCTGTTTTAGGTTTTGGAGGTAAGTTGAACCAACTTCACTGGGATGTCCTTCTGATGCCAAGCCATAACGAAAATCATAAGGAGCTCCGAATAGAGTTTGGCTATCTATGTAGCCAAGCATCTGTAAAGACTTCACTAATGGTTCCATGTAAGTTGTTATCTTCCTGTGACAATTATGAGTTAGTGACAACATTGACAACCCAAAGGTAATACAAATAAAATTTTGATCTACTGGTAATAAAACGAGGACAACGCATTACAGTTCGTGTAGATAAAATGCTTGTAAAGTTAGTGTCAGCATTGATATTCTCTGAGTTTTAGCGTAGTGAGAATAAGAAGTTCAATTAAAAATGTAATATTTCGTAAATAGATTAATACTGTTTAATAAAACATTTTGAGGTAGAAAGAGATACGTAGTTGCAACCTAAGGGCTTGTGTCCCATTGGTATCCCATGTTGTGTGAGAAGCTCCCCAACCAATTGGTTGTGGGTTCAAGTCCGGCTTAGGACATGTGAGATAGCTTTGTGCTTACTGTGAGATACTTAAAAACTTGCCGTTCAAAAAAAAAAAAAAAAAAAAAAAAAAAAAAAACATGAGCAGTTGCATCTTTGAAAATTGGGGCCTTGGTTGGAATTCAAAATAGGGACAAAGAACCTGGCTTTGGAGCAATATTTTAAAACCCAGGTCAACGGGTCAGGTTAAACCAGTGCCCACTGTAGTCAGCGGGCTGTTGTAAGCGTAGTTTTTGCTTAATATTGACTCGGATTGACCCACTGGGATTTTGTCAAACCGGGGTGATCTGGTTTTAGTTGACCGCTGGGTCAAGCTATATAATTGATTATCAACAATTGCTGAGTGTCTTGGACAATTGTTGTTCGATGTTTGGAACTTGTATTTTTGTCTAGTTTTTACATTTCTAATGTTTGGTTTGAAGCTTAAACTTTGTACATTCGGCGGATTGCATGTGTTTGGTATTGGATGTATGTTTGGTAATTTATTGTGTGTTTGGCGTTCAATTTTTGAGGTTTTATATGTGTTTGGTACTAAGATTTACAGGTTTTATAGGTCAGTAAGTGAATTAGTGCAATATATTTGGGGTTAAACACCAGTTTAACCCAGTGATCCAGTGACTCAGAAGAGTCGATTGAAAACCCGGGATTCAAAACATTGCTTTTGAGGGTTTTTTTTTTTTTTTTTTTAAACAAGGCTTAATTGGACCCTATTGTTAGTAATAAAAACTACGGAGTATTTCTTTTGGTAGAGCCCGAGCCATTTAACAACATTGTTAGTAAAAAAAACCAGGTTATATCTGCGTAAATAGAGGCCTGTCATTGACCACCCAAATATTGGGCTCTGTATCAGCAGCCAACACAAGCTCCCTGCTTACTCTAAAAAGAGACTCTAAGCTAATGGATCCGACGCGAACCCTTCTAGACCAGATAGATAGCAAAACCAAGCTCTGCAAGAGGGGCTCATTCTGTAGTATTGAAGTTAATTAAATTGTGCAATTCTTCTATTAAAACGCATTACATACGTTAGCAAAGTGACGAATGCGCACTGCCAAATATCACAGCAGAATTGTATTTGTACAAATCGAATACAATCTTTGACAATATACAAATGAAAATATTCAGCAGAAATGTGTTCGTATTCATATATTTGAATAAAATCAGGTCAAGTTCAATTAGTTGCATTTTATTGCTAATCTATAAATCGAATAAAGTTATACTAGTAACAGACGTATAAAGAATAAACCAAACAAATAGCTCAGCCAAATTGTCAAACCAAGACAGTGCATCAATGTGGACTATTGGTGGATGTAATAGGTATAGAGTAGTTTAGAAATAGAGTGTACTGTGTGCTTTTGTCTTTCAAAACCCATTTGGCCACATACCCAAAAGGCTGAAAGTTACTTAACAATCCAACTATCCATGTATTTGTTCATGTATAGGATGTAGAGAAAATGAAATTTGAAGGGCTTACTTAAGAGAAGGATCAAGGTATAGAAGTGACTCAGTAGAACCAAATTTCGACACCCTAGTCTCAACTCCAGGTGCATTTCTATAATCATCCAACTCTTCGTGATAATAAAGCGTCATTCGTTCAGCAAAACACTCAGTCAATGGTGCTAGCAACACGCCAACATCGAACCACAGCCTGAACCACCCTCCTTCATCCTTCTTAAGAGGATAAAACTTGTTGCACAACCAACTAGTTGCCTTATACTCTTTGGTCAATCGAGCTTCTAGCTGGTTCCCACCTGCTCCAGGAACTAGAACCACTGGATAGAGCTGTTGCTGCCGGTAGTTATTGCTGGTTATCGCGGAGCAGGTGCATGGCATAACAGCCAACATGGTGGATACAACGATCATCACCATGCTTGATCCCATTGTACCGAGAGTGGGACAATATGTTGGATGCTTTTATGATGAAAATTGTGTGGTTGTGAGATAATGTGATATGTGCATGAATTAATTTCGATCCATACAAAATAATCAGATATAGACTTATTTAAAATGTACAACTAGAGGTATTTATGTTAGGGGTGGCAATCGAGTCTTGACCGAGTTAACCTATCCGAGTTCGCTGGTAGCACGTTGGTATATCTTTTACCCAAACACGACCCCCGTTAATTAATCGTGTCAAGAAACTCAACCCTAACCCAGACATGCATAACACATATAACATGTTTGTAACCCGTTTAACCTGTTTAAGTAAACAGGTCATGTGGTTAAGAAGGTTGGTGCTTTATGATTCAACTAGTGTAAATTCAAAAATGATACACTGATTTGGAAAAGAAGAAAATGACATATAAATAGCTATACAATAATTTCAATAATATCAAAATTATAATCGTAATTCAATGTCATATTGATTACATATCAAAATAAGTTTAAACATAAATCCAACATAAAATCTAAGTTATATTTCATTTTTGGAGACTTATATAATTAAACGGGTTCACGGGTTGACCTTTTTAATATTTACTCCACCCAAACACGACCCGTCTATTAAACTGGTTAGATAGGTTGACAAATTTTTTAGCCAAACCTGTTTATTCTCAACTCAAACCTGTTTAACGTCGGGCTCGTGTTGGTTATCGTGTCGTGTCTAGAATTGCCTCTCCTATGTTGCACACATCATCTCCAATGAAGTGTAGTACATTACAATATTATGCAACATGTGACCCAAGACAACCCTTATTTGTAACTTTTTTTATAGCATATTGCTTGATCTAGGACGTCGAATTACGTTTTTCCCATATTACCCTTCTGCTTACATATTTCTAATATATTCATCATTTTATTTAATAGTTAACTACCCCAACTTCACATAATTGGCCATATCTCCTCGCATAGGGCTGGCAATTTTGACACGAAACCTGTTAACACGACACGACACGACCTGTTCTTAACAGGTCAGGTTTCGTGTCTTAGCTTAACAGGTTTCGTGTCTTAACAGGTCAGACCTGTTAAGACCTGTTAATTTTCGTGTCTTAACAGGTCAGACCTGTTAGTGACCTGTTAATATTATAATATATATATAATTATATATAATAATATAATCCTTAAAAAAACCCTAAAACACTAAATCTCATTTATCCTCTTATGACTTATCCATCCGCCTCCAACTCCAAAGAGCAAAGTCGTTCCCTCTCAAGTCTCAATCTCAATCTCAATACCCAAAATCAAATCGTTCCCTCTCATTACTCAATCTCTCATCTCTCAAGTATCAATCTATTCCCTCTCAATCTCGCACTAATGAAGTAAGCAGGCCAGCAGCTTCAACAATCAACAACACAGCAGGTCAGTCGATTCCCTCTCAAATCGTATATGTTTTGGTTTGTTTATTAATTGTTGTCGAATGTCGATTCCCTCTCAATCTCTCATTCTTGTTTATTAATTGTTGTCGATTCCCTCTTGTTTATTGTTGTCGACACTCGACCCATATATGTTTGGGTATTTTTGTTACAGATTATTGTTGTATACAGTCGACCCATATATGTGAGTTTTTGTTACAGATTATTTGTAATGACTACTGCTAATCTGCTATGTGTATTTTTGTTACAGATTATTGTATACAGTCGACCCATATAAATTTGTAATGACTACTGCTATGTGTATTTTTGTTACAGATTATTGTTGTTACAGATTACTGGTATTTTAGCATTTTTATAAACAAGTGATAATGTGATATAGATATGTAAGTTTGTTACAGATTAGTGATGTAAGTTTGTTACAGATTAGTGAGTAGTGACGGATATTTTTGTTGTACTCTTATACTTTTTAATTTTTATATGGTTATTTACTCGTTAGTTTTGAGCTTGTAGATGGATTAGTGTCGAGTCTTATTACTCGTTATATGCTTATTTACTCGTTATTTACAGATTAGTGTCGAGTCTTATTGTGTATTGTTGTTTCTTGTAGATGGATTCTGAATGTATTGAAATTGACCCACAAAATAATGAGTCTACACAACCTGATGAGGTCGAGTCCATGGAAAAGGAAGTAGGAGCCAAGAGAAAACGTAAGGAACGATCTATTTGTTGGAATTTCTTTGACAAAGATGAGAAAGACAAAGTAAAAGGCAGCAAAAAAGTGCCATGTAAGTGCAAAAAGTGTAATACTATTTTCATGTATGATAGTATTCAAGGGACGGGTAATCTTAAGAGACACATGGAGAAATGTTTTGGTAAAAATTTTCATGATGTTGGTCAAATGCTATTTAATAGTGACATGGCATTACGGTCATCTAGATTTGATCAAAATACCTTTCGCGATTTGCTTGTAGCTGCTACTGTTAGGCATGAATTGCCTTTGTCATTTGTTGATTATAAGGGTATTAGGGATGTATTTACATACTTGCAACCTGAAGCAAATGTCATTACTAGGAATACTTTAAAATCTGATGTGTTTAAATTGTATAAGAAAGAAAAGGAAAACATTAAAAGCATGCTTATGGAATCACCGGGAAAGTTATGTTTAACTTCGGATTTGTGGTCTTCTATTACTACCGATGGTTATTTGGCTATTACAGTGCATTTTGTTGACAAGGAATGGGTTTTGCAAAAGAGAGTCTTATCTTTTTCTTTCATGCCACCACCTCATTCCGGTGTTGCTTTAAATGCAAAAGTGTTTTCGATTCTAGAAGAATGGGGCATAGAAAATAAGGTATTTTGTATAACTTTGGATAATGCATCTTCTAATGACCGTTTTGTTGAGCTTTTACGTGAGCAACTAGATACAAAATCACCACTTGTTTCTAGGGGTAGTTTTTTTCATATGAGATGTTGTGCACATATTTTAAACTTGATTGTGCAAGATGGGCTTCAAAAAATTGATCAAGCGGTTTGCAAGGTTAGAGAGAGTGTCAAATATGTTAAAGGATCACATTCACAAGTAAGGAAGCAAAAGTTTTTAGATTGTGTTAAGTTACTTTCTTTAAGTTCAAGAAAGGGGTTAAGGCAAGATTGTCCTACTAGGTGGAATTCTACTTTCCTAATGCTTGATAGTGCCATTTATTACCGAAAGGCATTTGCCCATTTAGCCATAAGTGATTCTAATTATAAGAGTTGTCCAACTGCTTCTGAGTGGGATATCATTGAAAAGATTTGTGTTTTCCTTGGAGTGTTTTATGATGTGACTATCGTTTTCTCGGGATCCAAATATCCTACTGCAAACTTGTATTATCCGAATGTTTTTATGGCTTATCTTACTTTGCATGAGAGTATGAGTTCAAGTGATGAGTATATGAAAGATATGGGGACGTCTATGATGGACAAATTTCAAAAGTATTGGTATGATTTTAATCTCACTTTAGCCATAGCCGTGGTGTTTGATCCAAGATACAAGTTGCAGTTTATTGAATGGAGTTACAAAAAGATTTATGGAGAAGACAACCCTCAATATGATATTGTTGATGGGTTATTGAAGACCACTTTTGATGAATATACTTGCCATGTTTCCTTTACAACTTCAAATCATGCAACTACTTCAAGTGTTCGTAAAGTTGGTGAAGAAACAAGTGATGATACAGGGCGTCTATCTTCTGTTAGAGCTAAACTTTTGGTAAGTAATTTTTTATATATTGTATCGTATTATCATTTTCAAAGTGAAAATTGAATTACTAATTTTGTATTATTACTTTATAGGATTTTGATGAGTTTCAAAGCAATGAATCTACAAGCAACAAAAAGTCAGAATTGCAATTGTATTTGGAGGAGCCAAGAATGGAAATGAAATTGGAACTAGATGTGTTGGCTTTCTGGAAATCCAATGAGTTTAGATATCCCGTACTTGCTAGGATGGCTCGAGACTTTTTGACAATTCCAATATCTACTATTGCATCGGAGTCTACATTTAGTGCTAGCGGAAGAGTATTAGATCAACATCAAAGTTCACTTAGTAAAGAAACTCTTGAGGCCCTTATTTGCACAAAAGATTGGTTGTTTGCAGGTTCAAATGACGTTCCTCTTGAAGAGCTCGCTGAAGATATAATGTCGATGTCACTTGATGGTGGTCCTGAATCAGGTGCTTCAAACTCAGTCAACAATCCCGACTCACTTAATCAGGTGCTTACTTTTCTATGTATCTGTTTATTTTAAGCATAAAAGCATGATGACTTTTTAGACTTTCTGGAAATACAGTAAGTTAAATACAACCAGAATTGAGCCTGGAAATACAGCTGATATACAGTAGGTTTCTGGAAATACAGTAGGTTTCTGGAAATACAGCTGCTATACAGTAGGTTTCTGGAAATACAGTAGGTTTAATTGTTAGGTTTCTGGAAATACAGCTGCTATTGTTGTTGCTTGTAGATGGATTCATGTAGTTCATGTAAAAATGAAGCATAAAGCATAAAACCAAATGTTAACTTTTGAAAGTATATGAAGTCATTGTGCTGTTACTAGACTGGACCAAGTAGAGACTGGACCATTTTCACATGTTGATAAAATATTCATAAGTGATATACCTTGATATATTTGTAGCACCAAGTAGAGACTGGACCATTTTCACATGTTGATAAAATATTCATAAGTGATATACCTTGATATATTTGTATCACCAAGTAGAGACTGGACCATTTTCTAATATTTACTCTTTTGACTTTTCAGATTTAAAATGGAAGATACGAGTAAAGGCGTCAAAATTGAAGAGCTCGCTGAAAGATATAATGTCAACAATCCCACTTCGTATTGTTAAGGATTATTATCATTATGTATTTATGTATTAGTTAAGACTTAAGATTTGTGATGTATGTTTAATGTTCTGTGGGTCTTTGAAATTGTATGAACTTTTGCATTATGTATGAACTTTTGCATCTTCAAGAGTTCAAGTGCAGGCTGTGCAGCACTGCAGATGAGCAGCTCTTTGAAATTGAAATTGTATGTTTCATGTTCAGGTTCTTAACAGGTCATATGCATGTTAACAGGTTATTGTATCATTCGATTTGGTCATATGCATGTTAACAGGTTCTTAACAGGTCTTAACAGGTTAACCTGTTTATTTTCGTGTCGTGTTCGTGTTTGAAAAAAATGACACGATAAGCTAACAGGTCGTGTTCGTGTTTGACCTTAATAGGTTCGTGTCTTAACAGGTTCGTGTCTTAACAGGTTCGTGTAACCTGTTATGCCATCTCTATCCTCGCACACACGTCCATTTTTTCCGGAAATTGCACCATATTCACCATTGTCTCATTCCAATCATGATGACACCTGTATCCAAAAGGAATTGTGTGCAAACAATAAAGTCTTTCAAAACTGGTACTCATAGAAATGCCAGTGGGTCAAACTGGTGCACAATATACAGAACATGGAAGTTGGTAATGAGAAAGGAGATACGAAATGAAAGGAAATGATGAGGAAATAAAACTATGGCAATATTCTCATAGAGGGGTAAAATAGAAATTATCCCGGGTGTACATTTTTATCTGGTTAGAATCCTCCTCTCCTATATAAACACAAGGTATTCTGGTTAGAATCCTCCTCTCATAGAAACAACAAAGCAACTAGCAGTCTTCTATTGTTTGATTTAGGAGAGTTTAATCTGTCAACTTGGGGTTAGTTTTTCATAGGCTACTCCTTGTAAATCTTTGATCCTTGATAAGAAGATTTAGAAAATTTTAAAAATTCAAATGGTGTTATTAGCATGTATGTGTCATTCTCAAGCAAACCCAACCTATCCATGTTGTTGTTCATCACTTTTTCTAACTTGCTAAAACTATTGTTCATATCTTTGATGGTTTGCATGAACGCGTGTGCGCAAGCCGGACCCAACGAGTGGTATCAGAGCGGGTGGGATTTTGTTAATCAAAATCCGTTCTTGACTTACCGCTAATATCACCAAATGGGTTTGAATATCGGAATATACCATTCAAACTTGATCCTCAACAAAGACCCCACTAAACTTGTTCTCCTAAGATCTTCATCTTGCTTCTTGTCTATTTGATGAGTACCTACAAACACATTCGTATAGCAAAAAGCTCCAAATGCTTCTTTTCCAGCTCATTCAACCACATTACAAAGTATAAATTCCTTGCAATTCACCGTTTAGAAACCAAGTTCACTCGGACAATTTGTCCTAAGTAAATGTTTTCATCTTGAAAAATTCTGAATTGACGAACACGTGAAAATATGTTTTATAAGACATACAAGCTATAAGTGTGGTTATGGTTACTCACAGGAGCAACCAAGGGAGAGAAAGAAGCATGAAGCATAAATGCAGAATTGGAGCATCAGAAGTGAATTGAAGAAGGGAGCATCTGGGGATGTTCATCAAGCTCATTAGGAATTGATAGTTAACCAAGATAGTCCCTGGCATATAAGAAACTTCTCCTGAAGACACCAACAACAAAGAATCGAGCCACATTGTCTTTATTCTTATTCTTTGTTGTAACATAGTTGTATGATGAAGCAAACTTGCTTACTTACAACTATTCATTTTAGGTTATTCCCATACTTAAACGTTAGGAGACTGCTAGGTAGGAAATGTTGACCCTACAGTCTCTGATTTACTTAGAATAACCTAATATTATTAAAGTGTTGAACCACAATTGACCCAAGATCTTCGACAAAGAAAGATCAAGGGTCTGTGAGATATTCAACAAGAATGAGGACTTAGAAAATAACTAAATTGTTATTTTTCCCTTGTTGTAACATCAGAGATATCAAAATAAATTGTAATATATTTCATATTTTCTGAAGTAAAATCAGTAAGTAAGAAGAAGCCATTATGCTCACTTACTACTGATAATTAGTCTATTTGTGTATTTAAATAGGGGGAGATTGTTGGGTCTGAAAAAACTGATCCAGTTGTCTCTAACAAGTATTTAAACATAAAATAGCCTAATTCAGATTCTGATGGTCAGTTTGCATCAAGTCTCTGATAACGATAAGAGAGAATGTCACTTCATAACTATTAATATGAACCTGATAGTTATCATTAGTGATATACTCCCTGAGAGCTATTAGAGAACATGTCTCTCTGATTATTATTCATAAGATGACTCACTGATAAAGAAATCAATGAGTGATATATAAAGCTCAAACGCCCTATATGGCTTTAGGGGAGTCGACGATCAACTGAAGAAAACATCTCACAAACTGATGCAGTGTCAGGGAGTGATTTAAAAGGAGCTAAAGGCAATACTAGTGTCACTGAGATCTGAAAAATGTCTTTGTGACTCTGAAGACTTGATTCTGGATTACAACCACAACCTCTGAATGCATGGGCGGGAAACTTCTTTAGGAAGATAAGTTCACGTACTTATCGATATACATGAAACAGGCACTGCAACTATAAGTTGTCAAATCGAAAAAGTTGAAAGTACGCTTTAGACTAGCCTATTAGGTACGCGCCTATCTATAGCAGGTGGACAACATACTATGCAACCCAAATGTAACCTCTGTTTCCTCTCCTATATAAACACTAGGTTGTAACCAAGTTAAGTAGAGATTCCTACAAAGAAAATAATACAAATATTATGGTTAGAATCATCCTTTCCTAGAAACAACAAAGTATTTAGCAGTCTTTTGTTGTTTGATTTTAGAGAGTTTAATCTGTCAACTCGGGGGTAGTTTTCCGTAGGCTACTCCTTATAAGACCTAAAATCTGAGTTAACTTTTATCAATCGATACGGAAATAACCTAACCTCGAAACTATACGTTATGATTTAAATTTTCAAAACGTGAAATCCTTATTCTATGCAAATAAGAAGTTGACACATTTACTTATTCTAAGCATCACATTACACGTTATATAGGACACATAAGACTGAATGATAATTTTTATTTGTACACACATGGTTTTGTAAAACATGGAAATTATTTTTGTCAAATAAATCTCTTTAATCACCACCAAATTATTGGTCACTACTCTCCTATGATTCGGCTAATCATCGTGAATAGTGTCCCCATTTATCTCCAATCACATCTGTTGGTCCCTTTTACTTGGTTAACAGTAACTACAAAGCTAAAGTAACCAAGTTGTATGACTTTAAACAAAGATGTATAAAATGATTAACAATAAAGTAACGTAAATATAAGAGACAATATTTTCCAACGTTTAATTCTTTATTAGAAGTTAATAAAAAAGAATCGTACCCAAGTGTTTGCGGAATAACACTTGGGATTGAAAACGACAAGTATGGTATGGACTCCTCACTAAACTCAATCAAGGTTGAGTAACAACTTTCAGGACCCACTGAGCTATCTCAGGGGTTATATTGTTATTTGGAGGAGTAAAAGTGGTTTGTGAATGCTTTGCATTAATTGTACAAACTTGTCAACTTTTACTCCTCTCTTATGCTACCTATTTATACACAAGTATAGAACAACTAGTTATACATTGGACATAAAGCTTCCTTAACAATATCTTGAAAGATATTATTCTTCTGGCAAGGAACCTTCATTGAGTTAAGTCCAAAAGGCACTTTCTGATGACAGCCTGGTTTTAGCCATTTGAGGAAAGTTTGACCTTAAAGTGATAAAGCACTTTAGTGAAACAGATTAAACTTTCCCGCCCAGTCCCGCCAAAACTTCAGTGTTCTAGTCATCAGTCTTCAGTATCATGAAGTTGTTGAGGAGTCATGGGGTTCAGTGAGTTATTGTCATCCTCACTAAACCCATCACCTTCTTCTTGGCTTAGATCACACTTCACTGAGTTCCGCCTCACTGAATGGAGAACCTTTCTTCTTAGGCTCGGTCTAAGCATCCTGAAGGTGACTCACTGAGTTACTGTTCATTCAGTGACTTGTTTATACTTAGGTTATTTTACATTCAAATCCTTGTTTGAAGAAGATTGGGGAATTCAGTGACCCAACAATCTCCCCCTATTTGAACATACAAATAGCCTAAGTGTATCTTGATTCAGTGTGAGTTGGTAGGGGTCTTCATCTCTTACTGAATGTTGTTGTAATTATAAGTAGGACACATAATTTTAAACAAAACATCAAAGTTTATTCATAGTTATTACAAGTCCTACAAATTACAAAAATATAAAGGATAGTTGTTGCAGATCAGATGTTCAGGCGGTATCCAAGGTTTTCAATCTTTGCTTTCTTTGATCTGAGTAGGTGTCTTTCAGGATGTTCATTGATCATTGCTTCCAAGTCCTTGCAGAATCTTTTGTTCTCATCACTCTTGATGGGGGACGCCAACATGAGGTATATAAGCATAGCTTTGATTCCTGCCTTATCCATATCAGACCACCTTTGGAACGCCAGGCTTCCATACTCATCAGTAAAGCATAAGCCTCTTTCAGGATCTTCAAGGACCGCATTGTTCACAAACGTGATCCCTTCAGGAAGCGACCTGTCACACTCTAACCCTGGTACCTTGATCTCAGGCTCCAATTCTATTTGCTTCCTTTTCCTCTTGGAAGCCTTAGATGGAGCAGTTTCTTCTCCTGAGTCAGGAAAAAGTGAGGGAATGTTAAGAGCCTCAGGCATTGCTCTCAGTCTATCGTACCTTTCCTTCAGTGACATGAGAAGGTCGTGTACTACAACATTGTTTTTCTTGGCAATGATGGGACGGAGTTCATCAAGTTCAGTAATCCCAAAGTCAGCAAATTTGAATGGGTTATGAATGTCTATAACTCTTTTATCAGCCACCCTGAAGACTGTGACCATTGCGGGTTTGGTGTTCCTGTGGATTTTAATGTCAGTGATGGTTTCAGGCTTCAACCTTTCCTTCATCACCTAATGATATCTTTCAACCCTGGTCTTTCTGATTTGAGCATCCCTTTTCAGCTTTGCTTCCCTTTCCCTTTTAAGAGCATTCATCTCTTCTTCCTGAGCCTTTTTAAAGGCTGCATCAGCTTGCTCATATGCTAGTGCCTCAGTATCCAGACCAATCTTTTCAGCTTCCTCATGAACAACCTGTATCAGTTCAGGCTTGCTCAATCTCTCTTCTTCAGCTACCTTTGCCAATTTCTCATCTTTTTCCATGTGGGCTTGTATTTGGTCGTGGGTGAGTTGATAGACTTTTCCATTGATTATATACGGGACCCTGATTGGTTCATCAGGATCAACTCTGATCATTGTGGAGGCAGGCTGGAGCACAGTTGTAGGTTCAGAGGTGGTGGAAATACTTTTTCCTCTGTCCTGAATGAGAGTGGAGGAGGCTGGTTCCTCTTGAGGTGGAACTTCGGTGATTGGTGTGGATTCAGTGACATGCTCCCCCTCAGTGTGAGAGGGCTGTCCAGCTTCTTGTTCATCAGTAATAGGGGTTTCAGGAACATTCTCCCCCTCAACAGTTGTCGGAGCTGTAGTGATGGCAAGTGTTGGAGTTACTGAAGATGAAGTAGAGGTACCCTTGAAGACTTGAAACATCTCCGTCATCATTGACTTGATCTCCGTAGTATCCTGATGGATGATAGATACCTTAGAGTCAAGTGCAGCCTGAGAGCTTTCAAGGGCAGTCATTCTGGATCCCATGGTCCATGCCAGAGAAGTGGACTTCATGGATTAAGCTGTCACTGATACTTCCAACTGAGTGAAGGAAGACTTGAGAGACTCCACCGTGGAGCTGAGATTCTGAACATTGGAACCCTTTATCAAACCAAGTAACTCAGTAAGAGCCACCGTGTTTACCTGGTACGTCTCAGATGCCTGAAGAAGTTTCTTGTTGAGCTCAGGATCATCCTTGACTGATTCTTGAACCGACTTAACCCTGGTAGTCAATTCTTTAAGGGATTCCAAAAATGAGTTGATGCGAGAAGTCATTTGTGTCTGGGAGTAGGTGGCAGTGGAATTTTGTTCCCTGACGTCATCATTGTATTCTTCAACAGCATCTTTGAGGAGGTGATAGTGGACTGCTTGCTCAGTATGCATGTCAAACACCTCGTCAGTGACCCCCCTGTACAAAACATTGGTCATTTTCTTGATGAATCTTGTGAAGGCTTTTTCAGTGAGAGGAGTTTGATGGTCTCCTGAGGTGTCCGGCTCGGAATGTGTTTCATCTTCATCATGGTTAGAGGCTTGAGGAGACTGAGTAACAGGTTCAGGGACTGTCTCCTCAACCTCCATATCATCTCCGGCCGTGAAGACTTCCTCGTCACTGTTATATTTATCATCAGAAAATAGGACAGCCTGAGCATCTGCCAGGGAGGTAATCTGCAACAAGTGGAGGTTATCCAGCTCCTCTTCAAAAGAAAATTTGCCTTCGTTTTGGCCAGGTCCTGACCCCTCAAATCCGGTAGGTTGGGTTTTACCTACCTGGTCTTTAAGGCCAGTTCCCAAGTTATGCGCACCTCCGGTAGTGGTTATGGGTTCCATATTAGCGGGTGGTTTATATCCCTCTGAATCTTTGTCCCCCGTGACCCTTTCAGACACTGGTGGGTTTTTCTCAGTGTCATCCTGAGGAGTCGTGAATGTTGTATCCCTATCAGCGGGTTGTTTGTTTCCCTCTGAGTCTTTGGGATGAGTTTTTGTGCCCTCAGAAAAAAGCGTTGTTTTGCAAATGTCCTCATCAGGCACCTGAGTGGTTATGCCCCCCTTTCCAACAGGCTTGTACTGGTCTGTCGAAGATTTAGGGGCGAGAACTCCCTGTTGCTTGGGTTGTGATTGACCCAAGCGTTTAGCGGGATGTGATTGTTTGTGGACCCCCTTCTCAGTGGAGTAGTGCTGCCCCACCGAAGATTTAGGATCCCTTACTCCCTGAGACTCTGGTTGTGATTTACCAGAGCCTTTAGCAGGATGTGAAGGTTTGGTTAGTTTCGGCTCCACTATCTTGTTTATGACAGTAGAGTCTTTGGGAACGGGTATGCCCGAGGACACTGAGTGTGATGTCTCAGTGCCCTCCGTTGGCTTTTGTTGCAGGCCTAGTGACTGGGTTATTATTCTCATGGTGTCAGCAGTCAAGGGCTGTTGTGGTTTCCTCCTTATGGTAGGCTTGGGATCAGGGGTCTCAGTGTCGAGTGACTTGGGTTGAGCCACCTTCCTGGACCCCTGTCCCTTCTTCCTCTTTACCTTCTTGGTGGGAGAGGGGAATGGTGAAACTTTATTGTCACCCTGGATAGCAGAACGCATATACATTGTCAGGGTGACAGGTGTAACCTCAAGAGGGTCACGAGAGTAATTTGCCTTGTGTAGGACATCAGGCTCAAAACCTGCTATGTCAGGCTTAACATACTCAGACCCAAGCAAGTCTTGTAGGGCACAGGAAACGAATCTAGGATATGACATGTGTTTTTGCCTAGACTTCCCCCTAACTTTGCTATGAGGTCCCTGAAGATGATTTCTCCAAGGTCAATCATTTTACCCTCAATGAGACAGAACACTATCATTGCCTGAGTAGTGTTCAATTGCTCAGTAGAGGATTTATTTCCCTAGAGAACCTGAATGAAAAAAGTCATTAGAATCCTCCAGGGAGCTGGAAACCAGGTCTTTATTATAGGGGCTTTGGATAAGAGGGACCCTGGTGTCACCTCAGGGTGATTTTTGTCATAGGGTCCCAGTTCCAGTAAGACCTCCTTCACCTCTTTCTCAGAGGGTTGGGCAGTGAAGGTCGTGGTGTAGTCAAGGCCTGTGGCTTTGACAAAAGTTTTATAGTCAAGAGTTAAGGACTTGGTTCCATTCTTGACTGTGAACTTTATTTTGGCCTCTTTTGGCGCATCAGGGTTTTCAACTACCTATGTGCACCAAAATTCCCTCAAATAGTCATGATAGATGACTGAGGGGGTTTTTGTGAATGAGGTGGTCAGAAAGCAGTTCTGAAGGAACTTCACCACATCCCTGTATTCAGGGTACCCTTCAGGGCAGGCAAAGTTCCCCACCACATTGTTCTTGGTAAGGTCTACGCTTTCCATTTGGAAATCCACATTGGGTGTGTATTTTATGACCTTAGAAGAAGCCATTTGGTTTAGATAAAAGCCTGGTTTTTCTTGAAAAATAGGTAACAGTGAGGGAAACGCACGCAGTTTTGAAAAAGATTTGCAAGAGTTTTGTTATGATTTTAAAAGCGTGTGTGTGTTCCCTTTTTGTGGGGGTATTTATAGGGTGAGAATTTAGGGTAGTGATGTTGTGGATACCAAAGGTTAATTTATTTAACCGAAACGGCATAATAATTTTGGTTTGATATCCGCATTAAATATCACGATTCCCATTACCCTATTTTCTCTCACATCGTGGATGAACAGTTGTGCGGCTCTGCAAATAATGCACTTTTGCAGAGTAGAAATCATCACAACTTTTGTGTATGAGGGAGCATTTAATGCTCAGTGGTGTTTGGTGAGAGAGATGTGGGGGCCCAAGGAGTGGATGCCAGTTGTGTAAGTGACATATATTCCTATATTTAATAGGATTCAGTTACCTACCTGGGACATTAACTAACTAAATACTTAGAGCATTTAATTAGGGTGTTCAATGCCATTTTTCATCCTGAGCCCCCTGAATGAATTATCATTCAAAAAAATTTCAGGAAGGGTGTGATCAGGGACCTAGAGAATTTACATCATGTTGGAACACTTTTGATCAATTCCCTGATACTATGTCCAACATGCCCAGTTCAGCTTTCAATCTTGTGAAAGTGGGTTCATCCAAAGGTTTAGTGAAGATATCAGCTAGCTGATACTCAGTGGGGACGAAATGTAGTTCAATTTCTCCATTAGAGATATGGTCCCTGATGAAGTGGTATCTGATGTCAATGTGTTTGGTTCTTTGATGAAGTACTGGATTGTTTGAGATGTCTATGGCACTTGTATTATCACAAAAGATAGGTACCATCTTATACTGAATGCCATAGTCACTCAGTTAGCTCTTCATCCATAGTACATTTGCACAACATCCTGCAGCATCCATATATTCAGCTTCAGCTGAGGACATGGCCACTAACTATTGTTTCTTTGTACTCCAACACACAAGTTTACCACCAAGAAATTGGCAGGATCCTAAAGTACTTTTCCTATCCATATTACATCCTGCATAGTCAGAGTCAGTGTACCCTTTGAGATCAAATCCTAAACATTTTGGGTAATACAAACCAAGGTTTAGAGTACCCTTCAGGTACCTGATGATTCTCTTGACAGCAGTGAGATGTGATTCTTTAGGGTCAGCCTGGTATCTGGCACACAGGCAAACTGAGAATTGGATATCAGGCCTTGAGGCAAGTAAGTACATCAGGGAGCCAATCATTCCTCTATATTGGGTTTGATTTACTGATTTTCCAGTGAGATCAGGGCCAAGGTTGTTAGGAGGAACCATAGGAGTCTTTACTGAAGAGCAGTCAGTGAGCTCATACTTCTTCAGTAGGTTCCTGAGGTATTTTTCTTGGCAAATGGATATTCCTTTTTCAATTTGTTTAATTTGGAGTCCAAGGAAGTATGTGAGTTCACCCATCATGCTCATTTCAAACTTTGTGGTCATCAGTTTCTCAAACTGTTTGCAAAGTTTGTAACTTGTTGAGCCAAAGATGATGTCATCAACATATACTTGGACAAGAATGACATCATCCTTTGTTCTGTAGATGAACAATGTGTTGTCAATTCTTCCTCTAACAAACTTGTTTTGGATCAGGAAGGCTGAAAGAGTTTCATACCATGCCCTGGGTGCTTGTTTCAGTCCATAAAGGCTTTGTTAAGCTTGTAGACATGGTTAGGGTATTCACTACTTTCGAAACCAGGAGGCTGTTGCACATAAACATCTTCTTTGATGTTACCATTCAGGAATGCACTTTTAACATCCATTTGGTAAACTTTAAACTTCATGTAAGTTGCATAAGCAAGGAAGATCCTGATGGCTTCCATTCTAGCAACTGGTGCAAAGGTTTCCTCATAGTCTATACCTTCCTGTTGATTATATCCTTTGGCAACCAGTCTTGCTTTGTTTTTGATGACTGTGTCATTCTAATCGGTCTTGTTTTTAAAGACCCACTTCATACCAATGATTAAAACACCCTGCGGGGCATTCAACAAGGGTCATGACATCATTTCTGTTAAATTGTTCCAATTCATCTCTCATGGCCTGAACCCAACTTTCATAAGTCAGGGCTTCTCTGAGAGATAGTCAGCATAAAGACATATATTGGCAGTGGCAGCCTTAAGTTTTGCATCCTTGCTTCTTGTGAGCATGCGTTCAGTGGGTTCACCAATGATGTTCACAAGCTCAATGATTTTGGATCTAGTCCAGCTATCCTGAGGTTTGCGATAAGAATTTGAGCTTGAAGGAGCCTGATTAGGTTCAGACTCAGGAACATGAGGTAATTCATCATTATGTGCTTCAGTGACAACTGTAGGAACAGTTTGTTCTGAGGGTTCCTGAACAATTTGTTCAGTGGTGTCAGTCTCATTTGAGACTGGCTGAGTTTCAATGAACTCACTGATAGGTGGTTGGGGAAGGTTGTGAGGGATGATGTAATAGGAGACGTCAGCATCAGCTTGGTATTGGGTTGAAGGATTGTTCTCAGGATGATACTCATCAAGAGGATATCTTGATGAGTCATCAATACCAATTTCTTCTACTGAGGAATTTGAGAACCTGATGGATTCAGTGATCTCATCAACAGTAATGTGATAAGTTTCCTCAGTTTGTTGTCTCCTTGTGTTGAACACCCTGAAGGCTTTAGAAACCAGGGAATATCCCAGGAAGTATCCATCATCAGCTTTGGCATCAAATTTACCCAAGTGATCCTTGTAATTATGTATAAACACAGGACACCCAAATACATGAAAGTAGCTGATGTCAGGAATCCTTCCTTTGAATATTTCATAAGGAGTCTTGTTATGCCTTTTCACAATGATTGACCTATTTTGAGTGTAGCAGGCTGTTTTAACTGCCTCAGTCCAAAAATATTTAGAGAGGACTGAGCCATTCAACATTGTTCTTGCTGCCTCAATGAGTGTTCTATTTCTCCTTTCAGCTACTCCATTTTGTTCAGGAGTATAAGGAGAAGTGAAATTTTGAGAAATTCCTTTCTCATCACAAAAACACTCAAGGTCATGGTTTTTGAATTCAGTGCCATTGTCAGTCCTGGTCTGTTTAACTTTGACATCATTTTGATTTTCAATGTTCCTGACAAATGACATGATTGTTTCAGGTGCCTGACTCTTTTTGGTCAGGAAGTAAACCCAAGTATATCTTGAGTATTCATCCACTATGACCAGAGTATACTTCTCATGGTGAATGGACATAGGACTGACAGGTCCAAAAAGGTCCATATGAAGAAGATGTAGGAAGCTTTTGATGGAAAAGGTTTGTTTAGTTTTGAATGATGCCCTGTGGTGTTTTCCTTTTTCACAAATAGAACAAGGCTTGTCTTTGGTATACACCAGGGATGGAAGGCCCAGAACTTTGTTCTGTTTGGCCAGGTTGTTGATGTTCTTGAAGTTGAGATGAGAGAGTCTCCTATGCCATAGCCAGTTGATTGTCTCACTTGCCTTTGAGAATAGACAAGTCCCATTCTGAGTCAGGGATGACATGTCAAGGACATATACATCATCCCTTCTAGGGGCAATCAACACAACTTCCTTATTGGCATTAAAGATGGTCCCTCTCTTGTCATCAAACTGAACTTTGTATTTGGCATCACATAGTTGTGAAACACTTATCAGGTTGTACTTGAGACCATTAACATAAGCTATTCTTGTAAAAACTATACCATTGCAGTTTACTGAACCATAACCTTCAGTGGGAGCTGATGAGTTATCACCAAATACTACTTTGGGTCCTGGTTCTTCCACATATTTGTGCAGAAAACTTTTCACACTAGTCATGCTTCTGGAGCATCCACTGTTTAGATGCCAAGTAGGATCCTTGAGGTGTTTCTGCACAAACAGTAAACTGGGTTAGTTTTTCTTGTTGACCCACTTTCTAGTGGGCTTGGTCCTCATGGACTTTTTGAACTCAGTTAGTGAATCATGGTCTGAAGTTGTGTGACCTGAGCTTCCACATGTTTTACATTTTGTGGAGGTTGATGCCTCAGGTGACTGAGAAGTGTTGGTCTGGTTTTTCCCTCTGGACTGAATAACTTTATCATGTTCCCTGGTTTCATGGGAGGGATCTCCACAGATGTCACAGCAATCTTTCATCATACAATCATCAGAAAGATGATCATTGAAACCACAGTGAGGACATGGTGAGAAAGGCTTAGCCTTCAGTCTTTGTTTGGAAGGTGTGGCATACTGATAGCCTTGGTTTTTGTATAGACCCCTTGCTTTTAAAGAAGCAGTGTGGGGGATGTGATCACAAGTTCTGTGGTCCTCTTGTTTGCATATCATACAGAACAGGACTCTGTAGCATTTATCAGTGCTGTGATTTGGATAATTGCACAGTTCACATCTTCCTGAGGGTCTGGGTGTGGTTTTTGGTTTGGAAGAACCTGAGGATACTGAGGGCTTTGTAGATTTTGAGTCAGAGTTTTTCTTAGTAGACTCGATTTTCTCACTCAGCATCCTAACAAGTTCAGTAAGCTGATCAACCTTTGAATCAGTGCTTTCATGCTTCACTTCAGTGGGTGCAGGAGTAGGTCTTTTCAAATAGTCTTTCCTAACCCTGATTTCTCTTTGGGAGAATGTGATTGATAGACTAATGGTGCAAGGTCAGAATTGGGTTTCGCTCCTTGAAGTTGTTTCAGTGGAGGGAGTGGTGAATCAGACTTAGACTCAGTGATGGACTCAGTAGGACTGAGTTCATCAGTAACTCCTAGCAGCTCCTTGATAACCTGACTTTCAGGCTCCAGAATTCTTCCAGTATTGAAATTTGGCATTTTACTATCAGGATTGTTTCTTTCAATCCAATCACTGGGTTTGGGAGCAAGTTCTTGGCTAGAGAGTATGTTGGTTAATAGAAAAGTTGTAGAATGGCTACTCTCCCCAGAAACTTCAGTGAGTTGATCATCACCCAGACCTGCCTTTTTGGGGCTGGGTGTGAGACTCGGTGTTTCATAAAGTTTGGGGTTTTTCTGAGTCCATTTCCAAATAATTTCCTTTTCTTTCTTAAGATCTTCCTGAAGAGCTTGATTTTGTTTTACAAGTTCAGAGTTTTGAATTAGAAGTGTAACACTTTCAAGCTTGGCTTGTTTTAAAGCAAGTAATTCATCTCTACAATGATTTAATTCAAAACTTAGTTTGTTAAATTTTGAAAACAAATTAAGTCTTTGCTCTTCAACATACTTAAGATCAACATTAATATAATCTAAGTAAGATTTCCAATCATCATTATCATCCATAGAAAGTAAAAGATTTACCTTCCTCATAGTGATGTTAACCCATTCACCATTTCTTGCATGACTCTTCCCCACAGCAAGTTTGTTGTCATCTGACAGAGCCATCAGGGCATTGATGTGAACTTCATCATCATCAGAGGACACTTCAACCTCATCCCAGTCATATGTTTCAGCAACAAGCCCTTTGTTCTTGGCTTGAGTAGGCTTTGGAGCCTGAGGAGGCTGAGAGACTGTTGAGGATGATTTAAGAAGGGCAAGTTTAGCTTTTGCCTTTCTGTACTTGGCTTCAAAGTCAATTTGAGGGACTTTTTCAAATCTTTGACTAGACTGAAGCATTTTTGGTTGAAATTTTCTGGGGCCTGAAAAAGAGTTATTTCCTGAAAATTTGAAGGATGGTTCTGAGGTTGTTTTTGAAAAACAATCTTTAGCAAAATGTCCCATTTTACCACATTTGAAACATTCAGTATTATCATTTGCTTTTGAAGGGAATTTGTTTTTCTTAAAAAATCTTTTTGAATTAGCAAGGAGTGCTCTTTCATGAAATTCAATTTGAAGATCATTCAGGTACTCCTCACTGGTTCTTTGGTCAACCTCATCATTAGAACCATCCTGAAAATCCTGCACAACACCTTTAGAATAGAAAGCAGTTGATATGGGTGAAATTGTCAAGGCCTTTTTGGTCTCCTGAGCTTTACCAGGGTATCTCCTGGTGATAAGATTGTCTTCATAGAAAAACTTCCCATAGATGGCAGGGAGCTCAAGGTTCTGAATGTGGTTTGTATTTCTCAATCCCTGTGAGAAGTTTAACCACTTCTCAGGGAGACTGTTGACAAAACCAACATTGATCTCATGTTTTGACAGTATAACACCATCATTGGTCAGCTCATTCAAGAGGGTCTTATACCGAGTATAAGTCTCAGAGAGACTTTCAGAATCCTTGGCCCTGAAGGTATTGAATTCAAGCTTCAGGTCCATGATTCTATTCTCTTTGGTATCAGAAGGTCCTTCATAGCTATGAACCAGGTCAGTCCATGTCTGCTGAGCAGTGGGACAGTTGATCACTGACTCCATTATATCATCAGGAAGGCATGATATAATGATGCTTTTCAGGCGCTGGTCTTGATTGACCACCCTCCTTTCATCTGGGGTCCACTGAGCTTCAGGTTTAATTAAACCTTGGGCAGTTGTTGGGACATATGGACCATCATTAATCAACTTAATGTAATATGGTTCCATCCCAGTTAAGTAGCAAAGCATTCGCTTTTTCCACTTATTAAATTTGCCAACTTCAAGTCGAGGAGCAGTTGCTGAATAACTTCCACCCTTTTTGTCGACAAGTTGGGGAACATCTATGTCAGTCATAGTAGGATCTAGATTTTTAAAACTTGAGCACTCTTAAGTTTTGAAAACAGGTTTAAGTTTTACAAATCAGAGGCTCTGATACCACTTGTTGGTCTCTTTTACTTGGTTAACAGTAATTACAAAGCTAAAGTAACCAAGTTGTATGACTTTAAACAAAGATGTATAAAATGATTAACAATAAAGTAACGTAAATATAAGAGACAATATTTTCCAACGTTTAATTCTTTATTAGAAGTTAATAAAAAAGAATCGTACCCAAGTGTTTGCGGAATAACACTTGGGATTGAAAACGACAAGTATGGTATGGACTCCTCACTAAACTCAATCAAGGTTGAGTAACAACTTTCAGGACCCACTGAGCTATCTCAGAGGTTATGTTGTTATTTGGAGGAGTAAAAGTGGTTTGTGAATGCTTTGCATTAATTGCACAAACTTGTCAACTTTTACTCCTCTCTTATGCTACATATTTATACACAAGTATAGAACAACTAGTTATACATTGGACATAAAGCTTCCTTAACAATATCTTGAAAGATATTATTCTTCTGGCAAGGAACCTTCATTGAGTTAAGTCCAAAGGCACTTTCTGATGACAGCCTAGTTTTAGCCATTTGAGGAAAGTTTGACCTTAAAGTGATAAAGCACTTTAGTGAAACAGATTAAACTTTCCCGCCCAGTCCCGCCAAAACTTCAGTCTTCTAGTCATCAGTCTTCAGTATCATGAAGTTGTTGAGGAGTCATGGGGTTCAGTATGTTATTGTCATCCTCACTAAACCCATCACCTTCTTCTTGGCTTAGATCACACTTCACTGAGTTCCGCCTCACTGAATGGAGAACCTTTCTTCTTAGGCTCGGTCTAAGCATCCTGAAGGTGACTCACTAAGTTACTGTTCACTCAGTGACTTGTTTATACTTAGGTTATTTTACGTTCAAATCCTTGTTTGAAGAAGATTGGGGAATTCAGTGACCCAACAACATCCCCATTTTTACGACCTTCCATTTTGAAAAGATCCTTCTCTACTCGTTTTTCTTTTAAACCGTGTACATCTCCCATTTTCTCCCATTCGAAACACTTAAAAACTAACACAAACAAACTACAATCGATTCTATTAATTCTCACCAGAAAGAAGGCACGACAAAAGGGTTGTTTGAAGATATGTCTGATTGTGGGTGTGTTCTGTTCGAAGAAAGGTTGTTGGTTCGAAAGGTTGTGGTTTAAGTTCTTTGTGATCTTGCTTCGTTTCGACATCCGACCGAGAGGTATCTCGATCACCTTGTTTCTTTTCCTCCATTCGACACACATATATGGGGAACAAAATCAGAAAGTAGAACATGTTACTCTACTCTTATGAATCTATAACTAATATCAGTCAATTCATTCCTGTTTTTTTATCTGTTGACATTTATCATGTCGCGTAAAACCGAGAATACGAAATAATGAACGAGTATATGTTGTTGATATTGTTATCAGAACATGCACATTATATATATATATATATATATATATATATATATATATATATATATATATACATATATATATGTATATGTATATATATATGTATATATATATGTATACATACATATATACATATATATATACATATATATATACATATACATATGTATATATATATATATATATATATATATATATATATATATATATATGTATATAGAGGGCCATTCATGTGAGAAATCTAATTTTTGTGAGAACGCGAGAACTAATTCTAGCCACACATTTTATCATTCTTTATCTTTGATCTAATGATATATATATATATATATATATATATATATAGAGGGCCATTAATGTGAGAAATCTAATTTTTGTGAAAACGTGAGAACTAATTCTAGCCACTCATTTTATCATTCTTTATCTTTGATCTAATGGCTAATATTATTCAACTAATCTATTGAAATTTTTCAAAAAAAATTCGAAAATTTTCCAAAAAAAATTTTGAAAATTTACCAAAAAAATTTCAAAAATTTTCCAAAAAAATTTCGAAAAATTTTCAAAAATTTTTGAAAATTTTTCGAACTTTTTTTTGAAAAATTTAAAAAAAATTTTTGAAATTTATTTTGAAAATTTTCAAAAAATTTTCGAAAATTTTTTTGAAAAATTTTCACAAATTTTCGAAAATTTTTTTGAAAAATTTTCGAAAAAAAATTTTTGAAAATTTTTTTTTGCACGTGTGAAATTTTTTTTACACATGTGACTAAAAATTTTTGAAATTTTTTTTCACATATGACGAAAAAAGAAGTTTTTCACATGTGACGGAAAAATATTTTTTTTCACATGTGACTAAAAAAAATTTCACTTGTGACTAAATTTTTTCACATGTGACGAAATTTTTTTACACACGTGACAAAATTTTGTGAAAATTTAAAAAAAAATTCGAAAATTTTTTAGAAAAATTTTCGAATTTTTTTTTTCACATGTGACGATTTTTTTTCACATGTGACGGAATTTTTTTTTCACATGTGACGAAAAAAAATTTTCACATGCGACAAAATTTTTTTTTTCACACGTGACAAAAATATTTTCGTGAAAATTTCCAAATTTTTTTTCACATGTGACGAAAAAAATTTTCAGAAAAAAAATTTTCGGAAAAATTTTTTTTTGGAAAAAAAATTCGAAATTTTTTACTTTCGAAAATAAAAATTTTTCGAAAAATTTTGATAAACCTTTTTCAAAAAAACTTTCGAAAAAAAATTTTTTCGAAAAAAAATTTTTTCGAAAAAAAATTTTTTCGAAAAATTTTTTTTCGAAAAAATTAAAAAAAAATCGAAAAAAAAAAAATTCGAAAAATTTTTTTCAAAAAAAATTTTGTCGAAAAATTTCGAAAAAAATGTTTTCGAAAAAAAAATTTCGAAAATTTTTTTTTTCGAAATTTTTTTGAAATTTTTTGACAATTTTTAAAAAAAATTTCAAAATTTTTTTAGAAATTCTCAAAAAGTTGATTAACTAATATTAGCAATTAGATTAAAGTTAAAGGAGGATAAAGTGAGTGGCTAGGATTGCTTCTCGCGTTCTCACAAAATTTAAATTTCTCATTTGAACGCTTTAATATATATATATATATATATATATATATATATATATATATATATATATATATATATATATATATATATATATATATATATATATGAGTCACTTTGTTTTGCATATTTTAATTTTGGTGCATACCAAAGGACAAATCCTCACCATCCATCTAGTTTGATCTAATGGTAAGGATTAACCTAAGATTAAATATAGAAACCTAAGTCTATGTTTTTTTCACCGTTTTTCTTTGTCTTTTTGTCTTTTTTATTATTCCTTTTCTTTTTATTTATTTATTAATTTATTTTTTTGTCTTTTTTTCACGTAGTTTTTTTTTTCTTTTTTTAATTCACTTTTCTTTTAGTTCACTTTTTTTAGTTCACGTTTTTATTTTACGTTTTCATACGTTTTCGCCCGTTTTCAGATAATTCGTCCGTTTTCTTACGTTTTCGTTCGTTTTCATATGTTTTTCGTCCGCTTTCTTACATTTTCTCCCGTTAACGTCTGTTTTCATACATTTTCATATGTTTTCTTACTCGTTCGTTTCCATAAATTTTCGTCCGTTTTCATACGTTTTCGTTCCTTTTAATACGTTTTCGTCTGTTTTCTTTCATTTTCTTCCATTTTTCATACATCTTCGTCCGTTTTCAGACATGTATTTACGCTTTCATACGTTTTCGTCCGTTTTCATACATATTCGTTTGTATTTTTACGTTTTCGGTCATTTACATACGTTTTCGTTCGTTTTCATCCGTTTTCTTTCATTTTCGTCTTGTTTTCAAACATTTTTGTCCTTTTCATACATGTTTTTACACTTTCATACACTTTCTTCCGTTTTCATACATCTTCATTCATTTTTGTCCGTTTTTAAATGTTTTTTTTTTTATCATTTTTAGACGTTTTCATATGTTTCTGAATATCACAAGTTATATTCTGAATATCACAAGTGATATTCTGTGATATTTTAAACATCATAAGTGATATTCTGAATATCAGAAGTGATATTATGTGATATTCAGAATATCACAAGTGATATTCTGAATATCACAAGTGATTTTTTGTGATATGCAGATTATCACAAGTAATACTATGAGTACCAAAAATGATATTCTGGATATCATAAGAAATATTCACCCATTTTTCATACGTCTTCGTCTGTTTTTCAGATGTGTTTTACGCTTTAATACGTTTTCGTCCATTTTCATACATATTCATTCGTTTTCTTACGTGTTCGTTCCTTTTCTTACGTTTTCGTCCAGTTTTCAAACATTTTTGTCCTTTTCATACATGTTTTTACACTTTTATACGTTTTCTTCCGTTTTCATACATTTTCGTTCGTTTTCTTACGTTTTCGTCCATTTTTCATTCGTTTTCGTCCGTTTTTAAATGTTTGTTGCCATTTTCAGAAGTTTTCATATGTTTCTATATATCACAAGTGATATTCTGAATATCACAAGTTATATTCTGAATTTCACAAATAATATTCTGTGATATTCTAAACATCACAAGTTATATTCTGAATATCATAAGTGATATTCTGTGATATTCTGAATATCACAAGTGATTTTATGTGATATGCAGAATATGAATATCACAAGTGATACTATAAGTACCACAAATGATATTCTGGATATCATAAGTAATATTCGTCCATTTTTCATACGTCTTTGTCCATTTTTAGACGTGTTTTACGCTTTCATATGTTTTCGCCCGTTTTCATACATATTCGTTCGTTTTCTTACGTTTTCGTTCGTTTTCTTACGTTTTCATTCATTTTCATACGTTTTCGTCCGTTTTCATCCGTTTACTTTCCTTTTTCGTCCAGTTTTCAAACGTTTTTGTCCTTTTCGAACATGTTTTTACACTTTCATACGTTTTCTTCCGTTTTCATACATTTTCGTCTGTTTCCTTACGTTTTTGTCTGTTTTTTCATTCGTTTTCGTCTGTTTTTAAATGTTTTTTTTGTCATTATCAGATGTTTTCATATTTCTCTAAATATCACAAGCTATATTCTGAATATCACAAGTTATATTCTGAATTTCACAAGTAATATTCTATGAATTTTAAACATCACAAATTATATTCTAAATATCACAAGTGATATTCTATGATATTCAGAATATCACAAGTGATATTCTGAATATCACAAGTGATTTTCTGTGATATGCAGAATATCACAAGTGATACAATGAGTACCACAAATGATATTCTGGATATCATAAGTAATATTCGTCTATTTTTCATACGTCTTCGTCTGTTTTCAGACGTGTTTTACGCTTTCATACGTTTTCGCCCGTTTTCATACATATTCATTTGTTTTCTTACGTTTTCGTTCATTTTCATACATTTTCGTCCGTTTTCTTTCGCTTTTTGTCTAGTTTTCAAACGTTTTTGTCCTTTTCAAACATGTTTTTACACTTTCATACGTTTTCTTCCGTTTTCATACATTTTCGTCCGTTTTCTTACGTTTTTGTCTATTTTTTCATTCGTTGTCATCCGTTTTTAAATATCGCAAGTTATATTCAAAATATCACAAGTGATATTATGTGATATTCTAAATATTACAAGTTATATTCTAAATGTCACAAATGATATTTTTGTGATATTCTGAATATCAGAAGTGATTTTCTGTGATATGCAGAATATCACAAGTGATACTATGAGTACCACAAATGATATTCTGGATATCATAAGTAACATTATGTGATATTCAGAATATCACAAGTGATATTCTGAATATCATAAGTGATTTTCTGAATATGACAAGTGATTTTCAACAAATGTTTTGTAACATGAAAATTACAAGTGATATTCAGAAAATCACAAGTGATAGATATTCTGAAAATTACAAGTGATATTTATAATATCACCATTGATATTCAGAAAATCACAGGTGATATATTGAGATATTCAGAAACGTATAAAATGGACGAAAACGTAAGAAAACAGACAAAAACGTAAAAAAACAGACTAATACGTATGAAAACGGACGAATACATATGAAAACGGACGAAAACATTAGAAATCACAAGTGATATTCAGAATATCACAAGTGATACTCGGAAAATCACAAGTGATATTCTGGATATCACTGAATATCACTTGAGATATTCAGAAATCACTTGTGATATTAAGAAACTTAAGAAAATGGACGAAAATATAAGAAAACGGATGAATACTTATGAAAATGGACAAAAACGTATGAAAGCGTAAAAACACGTATGAAAACAGACAAAAATTTATGAAAAATGGAAGAAAACGAAAGAAAACGGACGAAAACGTATTAAAACGAACGAGAACGTAAAAAAATTGGACGAAAACGTATGAAAACGGACGAAAATGGGCGAAAACGTAAGAAAACAGACAAAAACGTAAGAAAATAGGCGAAAATGTATGAAAGCATAAAAACACGTCTGAAAACGGACAAAAATGTATGAAAAATGGATGAAAACGAAAGAAAAATAGATGAAAACGGACGAAAACATATAAAAACGAACGAAAACATAAGAAAACATGTGAAAACGTAAGAAAGTGGATGAAAACGGACGAAAATGTATAAAAACGGACTAAAACATCTGAATATAGACGAAAACGTGTAAAAATAAGCGAAAACATAAAAAACGGACAAAAACGTCTAAAAACAGACGAAACGTGTATAAACATATGAAAACGGACGAAAACGTATAAAAACGGACGAAAACAGACGAAATAGTTTGAAAAGAGACAAAAACGTATGAAAACGGACGAAAATATATGAAAACTGACGAAAACGTATGAAAGTGAAGAGGGGAAAACGTGAATTAAAAAAAAACATGATTTTAGAAAAAAAGTAAAAAAAAAAAAAAAAAAAAAAAAAAAAAACGTGAATTAGGAAAAAAAAAACAAAAAAGAAAAAAAAAAAAAAAGAAGAAGCGTGAAAAAAAAGACAAAAAAGAAAAACATCCAAAAACAAAAAGAAAGAAAGAAAAAAAAAATGATAACAAAAAAGATAAAGAGAAGGGGGAGAAAATGGACTTAGGTTTTCATATTTAATCTTAGGTTAATCTCCACCATTAAATTAAATTATATTGATGGTGGAGATTTGTCTATTGGTATGCATCAAAATAAAAGTATGCATTTGAATTTTTCTCATATATATATATATATATATATATATATATATATATATATATATATAGGGTGAGGTTATTATAAAAAGACCCTTATAATAAAAAGTGTAAGAAGGATTGTGGGAGTGACATGTGTCATCCTCATGCCACATCATATGACACGTGTCACCCCATCCCCCCAAAAAAAAAAATTTAGGCAAAAAAAAAAAAAAAATTCCCCTCCAAAATTTTTTACTGTATCAATGTTATAAGTTTACTCCATCACGGTTATAAAGTTACTGCATCACAATTATGATTTTACTGCATCACGGTTACTGCATTCATGATTTTAATGTTACTGCATCATGGTTATAAAGTTACTGCATTATAGTTATAAGAAATTGCATTATCATAAGTTTTCTGCATCATATATGTATGTAACTGCATCACAATTAAAATACGATTCTTTTTTAAATTTTGGTGCATCTTTATTATAAGTTACTGCATCATAGTTAATAGTTTAGTGCACCAACTATGCTGTAGTAACTTATAACCTTAATGCACTAAAATTTAAAACTGTGATGCAGTAACTTTTATTATAACGGACTTTTTATTTTAACACATACATACATATATATATATATATATATATATATATATATATATATATATATATATATATATATATATATATATATATATATATATATATATATATAAATTATAAATAACCATATTAGCATTAATACACAAAAAATAGTATTAATATGAATTAACATTTTAGCAACTAATAACCAACTGATACATGAGTTTGGATTAGTGATACACAACTATAAATTACATGGCGAATTAAAGTGTATCACCTTGACCTGATACATTATATGTCGAATCAAAATGTATCACCTTGGTTTCCTCAATTTAAAAAAGAAAACCATCGAAACTTTAATAATTTTAGTTGTACCCAATAAAAAAAATTTAATTTTAGTTTAACGAAGTGCCACTTGTCAGATTTTAATTGAATTTTATTTTTACAACTTTAAGATTGATCTTATTTGATCTAGATATATATATATATATATATATATATATATATATATATATATATATATACATATATATATATATATATATATATATATATATATATATATATATATATATATATATATATATATACATCACTGGTACAAAAGTTGTATTGGTTATGCAAAAAATGTGTGACGATATGCATATAGTCACACACATTTTTTTCGTTGTGTGTCACCATAGGTCCCGCCACCGTAGGTGGCATATGGTCACATTGTCGAGTTCGTGACCTTTTCCATCGAAAAAGAGTGACCAAAACCTCGAATATGTGTGACAAATTAGACACAAGTTTTGTTGGATTAGTCATTATCAGTGACCGTAAACACTTTATGGTCACGCGAATGTTTTTTGAGAGTAACTATTTTTCAGCCTTTGGCCACATAAATATATAATATATGTGACATTTGAGATGATATATTCAAGTAAATGTGTATTTTGTGTAACTATTTCCCGTCCTGTGGCCACATGAATATACAATAAATGTGACGTTTGTGATGATTTAGTCACACAATGGGTGTTTTTTTTTTGGAGTAAGTCACGTACAATTTAACACTAAGTGGCCAAGAGTGTTAATAAGTGTGACCATATGTTGTTTAAAGTGAAAAAATGTGTATTTTGTGTGACTATAGATCATCCAATGGCCACGTGAATTTTAGGTTTGTGTGGCCTTCTGTAATATTTAGTCACACAAAGCATGGTTGTTTTGGGTATTTAGTCACATACCATTAAGCAAACAGTGGCCAAACGTGTTAATAAGTGTGACCATATGCTGTTTAAAGTGAAGAAATGTGTATTTTGTGTGACTATTGATCATCCAATGGCCACATGAATTTTATGTTTGTGTGGCCTTTTGTAATATTTAGTCACACAAAGCATGTTTGTTTTGGGTATTTAGTCACATACCATTAAGCAAACAGTGGCCAAAAGTGTTAATAAGTGTGACCATATGCTGTTTAAAGTGAAGAAATGTGTATTTTGTGTGACTATTGATCATCCAATGGCCGCGTGAATTTTATGTTTGTGTGGCCTTTTGTAATATTTAGTCACACAAAGCATGTTTATTTTGGGTATGTAGTCACATACAATTTAGGAAACAGTGGCCAAAAGTGTTAATAAGTGTGGCCGTATGCTGTTTAAAGTGAAGAAATGTGTATTTTGTGTGACTATAGATCATCCAATGGCCATGTGAATTTTATGTTTGTGTGGCCTTCTGTAACATTTAGTTACTCAACGAATAAAGCAAATAGTGACCAAAACTGATAATAAGTGTGACTATATACATCTTTTAGTCACATTTAAGAAATCAATATATATCAAAACAAATTCAAATATATTTCAAAACAAATTCAAATACAATAAAATTGTAAATATAAAATTCGTATATAACTCTATAACCTAGGACCTCCTTTTATACACCAAGGAGTCCTAGTCGGCTTACAATACTTTCCTAAGTATCTATAATCTTTTTCATAAACAACTAATACATATCATACTATACAAGCAATACTAACTATATGAAACAAAACTACTAACTTATAACTAGCAGTTGTAACTAATACATTAGCAGTATTAATGTCGAGCAGTCTTAATCTCTGAGCAGTCCACACTTTATACTAGCAGTACTAACTTTCACTAGCAGCACTAACTTTTGTACTAATCTCATCATCTGGATATCCTTCGTCTCTTTTAAGTAGAAAAGACAAAAGTTAGAAGCACATACAATATCCTTTCTTGCCATCGATGACTGTGTTTGATTTGTATGTGTATGTGCATGCGCTTGCATTTAAGAGATAAGAATAAATTTACCAAGAGCTGACGGAAAAGCGGTATGATGTGTCATCTGCTTTCAAATACCAATTTTGCTGCAGTTGTAGAACAAAATTAGCAGACAGTTTAGTGTTATTAATCTGTATGAATTTAACGGGTATCGCAAACAGAATTAGAAAAGCCCTCTAATTAAAAAATACATTCATGCAGTTCAAGCTGGTCAAATGGAGAACAAAGTGTCTTTGCAGCTCCGACCTTCCCTTTTGTCTTAGCTTTTACATCCTTCTCGATTTCCTGAAGCATGGATTACATTTATAGGTCAATCTATAATAAATTTATAGGTCAATCTATAATACATACAGATACCTCCACACTAGTAGTATAAAGCCCACCAGCAAACTTCTCTAGCTCACTATTTTTCCCTTTCACAATAGGGACGGCCAAGTACTCGAACATCATCTCCCCACTGCCAGATAAAGTAGTCCATATGTGGGGCTGTTGAAGACGTGAAGATAGCCTGACTATAAGCTCGATTGCATGACCTCAATATGGACTCAATTGCAGCTTTTGCTTTTGGAACATAATGGCCAATGTCATGAGCTGCCAATGAAGCACAATGATAGAAAAAGGTCAAAATAAGGTTGTAAATAGTGTTGTTCAAATGTATCTCTAGACAACGAGTTAAACTAATTAATGTTACCCAAAGATGCTTGTACAGTTGCTCTATATAAGGATCAAAGTTATTGAGAAATACGACAGGATCACCAAGACAGAGAAGCAAAGTCACCAAAGCATAAGTAACCTAACATGGTGAAACAAGAAGCAAACGTTATAATTTCAATGTACGAGGAGAACCAAGTAAGGTTATGCAAAGAAGCAGTGCAAACTCTATATTATAAAAAGATACGGTCATTTACTTACAGCTATATGTTTGCTATATTTATCTGTCCAATGCATGAGTTGCACTTTTATGCGTGCAACTGCTTCATACCATAAGTTAAGTGCGAGGTGTACACCAGGTGGAGGCCAGTTACCCTTTCCACCATCTTTAAGTGGTGCTAAAATGTTTGACAACATATTGCAAAGTGCATGGTGAAGTTCACTCTTTCATTTATGGGGAGCACGATTTAGAGGATTGGCTTTTGCCACAAAGGAAGCCGAATTGAAGCATTTAGACCGCCATCTGTCTTGACCTGCCCAAAGGTATTCACAGTATTACTATATACTTTTCTTTAACAAATAAAACAACTAACCAAAACTTAATATGTTGTATCTTTAGGTAGCGCATTCCATTAATGATAATGATTGTTTCACTTCGAGCACCATTGGTATCAATCCGCCGAGTTAGCATATACCCCGAACTTCAGGTAGCGCATTCCATTAATGATTCTTTCTTAAAGGATGAAACGAATTGAACCCTAATTTCAAGAAAATATAACAGTTAATTAAACCCCCCAAAATCAACGAGATTAAAAACCGCAAAAAAGGAACAAAATCAAAAGATAAATCTTACCAATAAAACTCAAACCTTGGTGGCGTGTGTTTGGTTTCTCCTAGATATGGTATTTTTGTGAGGTGTATTTAATCATCTTTATGTATGATCTTTGATGATTAAAAAAATAATAATTAGATTCAAGACTAGTGTTTTTTCCTGGTGTTGTAGGTTTGTAAACCGGCAATATGTGGAATAATTGATTAAAGGTGTGTGGTTTTTTGTGGATTAACTGATTTTGGGGATAATTGGTTTTGTTGTGGGGGGAACTGATTTGGGGATTATGATTGTGGTTAATTTTGTTCGGTTTTCAAATTGATGTATGGAGGGATAATTTGATTTTTGGAGAAAACTTAGAGCGGGACAACTGAAAATGTGAGAGGGAAATCTAATGGGGAATTAATTTGGGGATTATGATGGTGATTTATTTTGTTTGGTTTTCAAATTGTTGGATGGAGGGGATAATTTTGATTTTTGGAGAAAACTTAGGGCGGGACAACTGAAAATGTGAGAGGGAAATCTAATTTAATTTATACTAGACGAGTACCCGTGCATAGCAACGAGATTTTTTATAGCGGTAGATAGTTTATTGATAAAAAAAATTTATAGGTTATAAACGAAAAATAATAAAAGTTTGAAGATTTGGGAATTAAACATAATGTTTTGAAACCCGGTTCGACCCGGGTGGTTCAACCAGTTGAACCGTTCCGGGTGAAAAATGAGTCGATTTAAACCTGGTCAACTTGCTAGGTTGGGTCGAAAATGGGTCAAATTAAACTGGGTCAACCCGCTGGGTTTGAAGAGTCCCGGGTCAACCCGGTTTGTGTTTTATTTGGTTGTATTTAATTTGATAGATTTGTTTTTGATTGGTTGTACAATGTAAATAAATCATTGTACTTTTAAGTAATGGATAATGTTTTGAAACCCGGTTCGACCCGGGTGGTTCAACTGGTTGAACCGTTCCGGGTGAAAAATGAGTCGATTTAACCTGGTCAACTTGCTAGGTTGGGTCGAAAACGGGTCACATTAAACTGGGTCAACCCGCCGGGTTTGAAGAGTCCCGGGTCAACCCGGTTTGTGTTTTATTTTGTTGTATTTAATTTGATAGATTTGTTTTTAATTGGTTGTACAATGTAAATAAATCATTGTACTTTTAAGAAAACAAAATAAATCGAGCTTTTCGAGTCAAGCTCAAGCCGAGTTCAAATTTTCTCTATCCTGGATAACATGATCGAGAGGTCCCTGAATACTTGCTTCTTAGTGTTTGTGACAAACGATATACTTTTACCAAGCCGGTGCAACCCATATGCATGACCGCCTTTAATAATTTCAAATACAATTCATATAACCTTCACACTAAACACCTACCAAGCCGGTGCAACCCATATGCATGACCGCGTTTAATAACTTCAAATACAATTCAAGCTTTTATGAACATTTTCCTCCGTATTAAAACGTTATGAAATGTTTACTACGTTCGCGTACATTTTTGTACGACTTTCGTTTTTACACGTCCTTATCCTTTTTTCTTTGTTTTGCTAAGTTGTGTTCGCTTTCGTACATTTTGTACGCCTTCATACGTTTTTTTAAAGAAAATGTCAGATAATGGACAAAAACGGTCCCAGACGTACAAAAACGGTCAAAATCAAGAAAGCAAAAAAAAAAAAAAAAAAAAAAAACGAATGAAAACGGTTTAAACCGTTATGATATTTTACCCTTTAAACCAAATAAGCTACAACTTATTTAGTTTTGCTAAATTCCAAATATTAAAAGTGGCTTATAGTGTCATGTTATCGACCAATACATTCCTGGTGATCGACAATGGGTAACACACTATTGGGTAATAGGTCATTGCATTGTGCTTTACCAAAGCATATTTTTTCATTACCTTTCCCATTCTTCACCCCTATAATTAACCCCCTACCAATTAGCATTAGGGGTGTTTAAATCATGGTTGTCAGGATCCCGATCCTGATCTTAGGATCTTACGATTTTACGATACTACAAAGCAAAAATGATCCGGATCTTACATAGGATCTTTGAAAGCTTAAGATCTTATAGGATCTCGATCTTGACCATAGGATCTTAAGAAAATGATATTACAAAACTATGATCTATAATAATTTTGTGTTTATGATATATAATAATTTGTAAATTTGTATAATATTACCAAACTATTAAGAAAATGACATTATAGTAGGATCTTAAGATCTCGATCCGATCTTACGATCACGATCTTGCAAAGACGAAAACGAACCTGGGTAGGATCCCGATCTTGAAAACCTTGGTTCAAATAACCCGAGAAACCGACAAACCAAGCATTTGGTTTCGGTTTTTACTTTTAGATATCCGTGGTTAACCGAACCGAGCCGTATATACTATAAATAAATTACCCCTACCAAGAGTATCAAACACACTTCACTTTTAAACTTATAATATATACAAACTTATCAAACACACTTCGAACACTTCAACATAATCCTCTCTTTCTCTCTTACACTCACCGTTACAACTCACTCGTATCTAGGGTTTTGATCCCAAATCTCAAAAAGCTGATAAGATCACAAATTAATTAATATAATCCAAATACCCCCTTAGAGCTATTTATTCTTAGGCTTAGGTTGATTATCCGTTACAAGAATTGCATTGCATTTGTATTGATAGAATAAGGAAGAACATGCTGTGTTGTTTTTGCGAATAATTAGAGCAAAAGAGATATTAAGGTTTGCTTAGATTAGCTTATTTTATCTTAGGCTTAGGTTGACTATCTGGTATAAGAATTATGTTGCATTTTTTTTGAGAGAATAAGGAAGAAAAGTGGCAGATGTGTGTGCGAATATTTAGGCTAAAACATCCAAGTATCAAAGATGGAAGAAGTATCAAACATGGGTGAACAGACACCACTTTCAAGTATGAACATAAACTTGTTTTGGTGTTGTTCATCCATTGTTGATTCATCTTTGCTCTTTGACAAAATACAGAAACAATTATCAAGTATAATTTGTAGGTTCGGTGCTTGAATTTAGTTTCTTCGTATTCCAGCATGTTGGTAGGTTATGTTGTTGTTGGCTAGGGTAGAAAGAATGGTAGTTCATTGCATTGTTAATATGATTTCATTCATGCACGATTAGCTCTCTAATGTCGTAGAATCTACATAATTAATATGTATGTTCCTCACATCTAAGGGAGCAATATAAATGATAGTAAGAATCTGTTTTCTAATAACTTAAAGCTCAATGATTAGGGCAGATCTATCTAGCGTTGTAGATGGTTCCATTGCTTAATTTGGAAAACGTCTATTACCGTTTGTGTGGTTATTAGATGGTGTCCAAAAAACAAAGCAACGGAACCTTTCTGCAACGTTAGATAGATTTGGCCTGATCATTGAGACGTCTTCAATGCAATAATGATATAGTGTGTACTGTTCATGACATGCCATACTCCTTCATTATCCCATTCAAGATGAGTGATGTTACTTAGACTCTATTCTTTACTCAACATTTGTAGATTGTTTGTATTACTTTGAGTTTGGAATTTCAACATACCTTTCCATTCTAAGTTCCCATACTATTTCTTTTGTTTTTTCAACAATCTAGCAATGCGGCTGGTGCAGTCCTTTGCTCAAAGGGAGTTGAAACGACAAAAGGAGCAGTAGTGGGAACTTAGAAGGGTTACATATGTTAGTTTATTGTATTCCATTCTTTTTTATGATCTAAAACCAACCATCCACCAAGTAATTTGGCCATTGGAGTTCCAAGAACAAAGGTTGTTTCAAACACACCCTGAATTGCAACATTATCTTTTATTTCATTTACACTATATATTTTTTATTTTTAATATATTTTTTTATTTTTTTGCTGAAATCATTAAAATTGACAGCAGCGACTCAAGTTCATTTCACATATCAAGCAGTTCTGAAGGTCCTCCAAATACATGGGCAGACTACTTTCCAAAGGGATATTCTGGATCAGGCACAAAAAAGAAGATGCTAGGAAGGTTAAAACTCCAAAAAAGACTGCCAAAGAGCTTTTTGATGAGAGGGTTCAGGTGCTAGGCCTGCCCAATGCTAAGACTTGTGAAGACAAGGGTATAAAACCATGGGAACCAAAAATGCCCGAAGTTTGTTCAAAAGGGAAGGGTAAAAATAAAATGTATTAGTTGAGTTAGGAAGTAATTTGAATAAACCTTGTAATCCTTTTGTACTACTTTATTTGACTTTATGAATAAACATGTTGTAATCCTTTTAGATTAGTAGATTTTTAGAATGTGTACCTTTTGTCACCAGTATTTTGTAATTTTTCATTTCAAGTTTTAATGGAATATGTTTAATTTTAATTCCCGTACTTTGTCATTGCTAAATTTTCTCATTAATTTATACAATATTTTGATTGTTGTGTTCATTAACAGGAACTTGAGATATATTTTGTATTATGTTAATCAAAAGTTTCTGCTCTGTTTAAAAAAAATCAAAATCAAAAGTTTCTGCTGCTAAGAAAATGTTACTGCAGGTGGGTTTGTACTGCTAGATATGAGAGTGCAGGGGTGGATTGGTAACATTTACACTTAATTGTTACAATATTTTGATTGTTGTGTTCATTAACAAGAACTTGGGATATATTTTGTATTATGTTAGTCAAAAGTTTCTGCTCTGTTCAAAAAAAAAAAAAAAAAAAAAAAAAAAGAAAAAAATCAAAAGTTTCTGCTCCTAAGTAAACGTTACTGCAGGTGGGTTTGTACTGCTAGATATGAGAGTGCAGGGGTAGATTGGTAACATTTACACTTAAGGGTTTAAATCCTCAATTAACTAGTTATAAGGCCGTATAAGCCGTTTTCGTACAATAATGTCAACCTACATAGTTTACTAGATAACATTGTCTACGGATAAACCCATATGGTTCATCCTACATTAGCTAATTACATAGCATTGTCTAGTGACAAACCCATTTGGTTTATCATACATCAGATACTTACAAAAAAGTTTATCCAACTTTTAAAAACTTTCAAACATTGTTTCACCCATCAACAAACATAAAACCATCAACAACCATCAGACCATCAACACACATCAAACCTTAAGACTCTTTGGGACCTGTTTGTGTCATCTGTTAAAAAGAAGCGGACCCTTGCAGCTGCACCAAAGCCGACTTCCTATCTCAACTCCCTAAAACCAGAGCATGAAACAATAAACACCTTCCTCCTCACCTTCCCTCGACCAGGTACCACCACTGTTCTCTCACGTACTTAGAACACTTTCTGTATCATTTGGTGCTTCACAATAGCGACATAGTACCCATACAAGTTGTACTTGTGCACAATTTTTGATGGTATAGTCTGTTACAAAATGTACAAAGTTACAACTACTATAGATTGATAGTTTTTTAGTTTGTAATCTCATTGAAATTGTAGCATAACAATTTGACAAATTATCAAAGTTTTCAAGACACTTACTAGTCATCCATCTGTACAGAAGCATGTAGTCAGTGGTCGGTAGAATGCCCTATCTTTTTGGTCGTGGACAGTGTGAAACGACCATTTGCACATCCAGTTCATCCGTCCGACTTCAAAATCTGAATTTAATAATACAAAATGAGTAAGTTATAGGTAATCCAAAATGTTACAAATATATCATATACTTGATGTAGTTAAAGCTAATAAAGGAAAAAAAAATACCATAGTCATGTGGTTGGTGACACACGGCATTCATGGCAATATTGGTGTTGTATGTCTCCATAGTTGTGGTATCCCCTCCATCTGGTTCAAACAACATCACATTAAATTCCTGGCCCGGGTCAACCTGAGTAAAAACCATCCACTGACCAAGCTTCATATTCAAGTCTCGAACGAGTGTCAACCAACCACCGCCATAGAAGAAGGAGTGGACGTATTGATGCGTGGGAATCGCAACAGGCTTTACCTCTCGAGGGATCTCGAGAAGCTTACAACCCCCACCAGGCAGTGTACCTGATCGTTGTAGTATAGTATAGTGACAAGTACCAGGGGATTGATCGTCCAGCTTAGGAATAGTGTCGCTAGGATTAGAAAGCCTAAATACTAGTTCTAAAGGTGAGGGATGATTATTTTTGTGTTTTTATATTTTTTAGAAAGCAAATTAAAATCTCAGGTTTTGGAAGAGTGGGCGGAATTAGTTGCTATTCAACTAACCCAATACTAAGATGCAATCAAAATAAAATAATAAAAATGAAAATAAACTAAATTATATTAAAGTTGTGAGCAGTAATTGGAGAAAATGTGTTTACTTAGATTTCACTACTCCCTAGATATCTTTTACACGTTAATTACTTGTTATAATTGCATGGATGACGGATCGTATTCCTTAATACCATTCATGGGGTGGCACACATAACTCCCCAATTCTATGAGCTCTTATCTCCTCCTACACCATGCCCAGCACAACTATAGGGATTGTAAACAGTGACTCATGCATTAAATACAACCAATAAAGACCTAGTGCGCCTCGGTTCATGTTTCTTAAGACGTTCAAGCATGTTACCATTTGGAGATCTGCCAGTTTTCTTAAGCCTAACATATAAATCATTCATCCAAAACAAGAATAAACAAGTAATCAACACATAATCAATATCTAGGTTTCATTAGATCTAAGCAAACACAAAAGAGATCTAGCCTAGCATGATAGAATTAAGACAAGAACATGATATAGACAACCAACACATAGACATATTGATTGAATTAGAAGAACACTTATCTTGATTAATCATGCAAGGTATCAAGGGGTTGGAACCCTTGAAAAACTTGTAAAGTTACACCAAAATCGTACTTAGGGTTTCTCCCAAAACTTCTCTCTTTTAAATGTGAAAAACTAGAAAACTATATTTAGGAAAATAGGGATGACGGTGTCAAGAACAAAGGTGTGACGCCGTCATCTCGCCGCCAAATACTTCCTCAGACGGCCTTGATCTACTTCTGACGCCGTCAAGGCCTAGGCCGTCACACAAATTACTCTTGACGCCCTGTGTGTGACGCCGTCATCAACTACGGATTTTAATTCTTGGGGTTTGACGCCGTCAGGAAAACTCTTGACGCCTTCATGAACTCTCGGATTTTATTATTGAGGTTTGACGCCGTCAAGAAATTACTCTTGACGCCGTCACCTACTGTTCCCAGCATGGAAAATTGAGACTTTGCCGTTTTCTTCACTTTTATGCTCCAAAAACGTCAAAAATGGCTTCTTTTCCAGAATTCACTCTTCAAGTACCTTAAATCACAAAAGGAACGATTTAGGGCAATATTTGATCAAATAAATTCGGATTCGGGCTTAAATGACCCCCTAAAAGTGGTTCATTTTTCGCCTTATCATATACCCTTACACTTGAGATTTGCTTGTCCTCAAGCAAATGCGCTTTTATTCTAATCAAAAGACAAGTTAGAGGTCATTTAACACTAATATAAAAGTAATTACAACAAATAATCGTTCCACTAAAGACCAATAGACAAGCACGGAGGTCATACACAAGCACCTCACAAATAGTGTTTAGATACTCACATCTCTCGGGTGTAATAAAGTAATATAACATTATGGAAATGGAAGATATCTCTCACTACCTGTCATAGCAAAAGAGATTACCATAGGCTTGGGAAAGGATCAAACCTCCACCACATGGCGTAAGCACCTAGGATAAACTATCAAAGAGGTCTTTTAAAGGGTTGTAACGTTAGGTATAGGGATATGAATTACACGGTTTTGTTGGATAAAGGAAGTTATTACTGGTGGCGAGCTAACAATCTTAGTCAATTACATGTACAATATGGCGTTGCTAAACCAAGACTAGATTCGACTTAAGCTAATAAATGAAAAATAACAAAAACATAAAATAAACATAGAATAAAAAGGGATGGTAGTCCGTATGTTTTTTTCTCTTTTCTATTTTTTTTTTCTTTTTCTATTTTTTTTTTCTTTTTCTACTTTTCGATTTTTTTTTTTTGCATACACTCTTACCCTACCATCCAAAATAATACATCATAGGGAATGAAAATTCCCCTTACACTTGAATCTTTACATACTTTACAATTAAACTAATCTAATGACTCGAATTAAGAAAATCAAAACACTTGGAGCACTTTTAAGATTAACGCACATATGGGGGTAATAAATGATGTTCTTCCCCATTACTCCATAAAATAAGACTTACCCATGAGTCCCAATCGTCCCAAAACAATATGTACAAGGATATGACTCGACTTAGCAACCATGTAATCAATTAGAAAGTTAACTTGGGGTTTAACAAATAACAATAATGCACTAAAAATGAGCGCATACACGGAAGGCTAAGGCGATTTGGTTGTACATTTAAGTGGGGTGTAACAAATTCTTCCTTTAAGTAAAATGCTTAAAGTTAGAAACGAAAAGATAGGCTCGGAGGGGTGTACTAGGGGTATCGTGTACTAAAAATGAGTACAATGCTAAGGGTGTGGGAAAAATTAGTTGACTTAACTAGCCAAGTAATATGACTTAAATGGTCAAGTAATTATAATACGGGTTTAACACAAGGGTGATCCTAATGCCTCTTATCATGTAGTAAATCCTACCACACGAATGTAGTCTCATTAGCGGTCTCGGGATGTATCACTAACGCAAGTTCTAGAATCTAAATGCTACCGGTACACTCATAAGCACTAATAGTAAATGCTTTTCCTATCAAATCTAAAGGCGAACCTCACATATTTGGGTGGAAAATTTTTCTGAATATACGGTTTTGTGCTATGGCTAAAGTTTCACTCCTAAATGTTGTAAAAAATTTTAAATTTGGCGCTAAAATTACACTAACAAGTATTTCTCATAGTTTTATTACACATCTACTATCAAACAAAACAAACTCAAGCGAAAGTGCATATGTAAGGTATCATCTTTTTACCCTCCCCTTACACTTAAGATGAACATTGTCCCCAATGTTCAAGTAAAGAATGTAAAAGTGAAAAAGTAAGGAGAATGAAATCAAATACTCCCCTGATTCGCTCGGTATGGATAATAGGTTGGCCAGATTAGATCTTCCTCCAAGAAAATGAACAATCAAAGCTTCCCTTCCAGAATATAAATCATTTCCTTGTCGAACATAACCTGTAAATCCTGACAAAAATAGACAAGACAACCTCGCGTAAAATGGGCGACATCCTATATAAGTTACTAAATCCTAGAAAACAAAGTAAGATATAATGCTTGTGGAATGAAGTTTGCAGATCTCCTGGAGATTATAAAACTTAATAATTCACAAAAACCATAAGACACCGTTAGAAAAACAAAACCGGTAAAATTTCCAGATTTTTACTCCTGACGCCGTCAAGAGTAAACTCGTGACGCCGTCAGAATGGACCTGCAGAAATTCTTATGTTAAGTTTCCGGAAAATTTCTGGAAAAACTTGGTCCTACTTCCTGGAAAATCCTGCAAAACTTCATTATGACTCAATACAAGCATTTGACTCTAACGAATACGAATATACATGTTCATTTAATATTGTGGAGAATCATGATCGGTTGTTTCTTAAAAACATATTTGGGGTTTCCCCTTACACTTATCTTTTGCAAAAATACTTTTAGGTTGGAGTTAAGACTAGGCCAAACAACATAGTAAAGTATTTCCACTTTTTAATTGAGAAACATGATCTACCAACAATAAAAATAAAACATGCATACGGAAGCAAATAACAATCAAACAAATAAAATCACACAAAACATGGGTTGCCTCCCAAGTAGCGTTTTTCTTTATTTACGAGTCTTGTAGCTAGACTCAAAGTCATGGGTTACTACGTGATCTCATCATTTGAAATGATATACCCCATATAGTTGTGATCATTACTGTTATCGTGGTAGTGCCTCAATCTGTCGATACTCGCAATCACCTTCCCACCTAATTTGCTTCTCAAGTTAGCTACCCCATCTTGGCTCACACCTTCGATTGTGAATGGCCCATACCACCAAGGACTTGGTTTATCGGGTGGTATTGTTGTTTCCAAGTGTCTCAAGAGCACCAAGTTCCCTTCCTTAAATGGTACATGATTATTTATGGGTTGAGTATATTCGAATTCTGCCTAAACCTTATTGTTTTTGCTTCGCTCATTTTTTTCTTCCTTATAGCTTTTGATTCTTGCCTCCCATGCAAGAATTTTATTCTGAACACAAATGGGTGTCGTGTCAATGTTGTTTTTGACCTTTCTCCAACTCAAATCCTCATGCTTACTTTGTGTTGTCATGGGGAAGCTAATCTTTCTTTTTCCAGATTTAAGCTCGATCTTTCTACCTTCATACTTAATGACAGCCTTAGCGGTGGTGAGGAATGGTGACCCAAGGATTATTGGCATGCATCCATCCCCTTTATCATCGATGATCATAAAATCAACGGGGTACATGAATCCAGCGACATTAACTAACACATCTTCTGCGATTCCTAGGGGATATACGTACGAGTGTCCAACGAGAGATAACCTAACACGAGCAGGGGTTGGCATTTTTGACGTTAGTTGGACGTAAATAGTCAGGGGCATAAGATTTACTTCCGATCCTTGGTCGGCGAAAGCACTAAGATGTTTCAAGTCCCCGATGCTTGTTGGTATCTCAAAGTTCCCACATGCCACCTGCTTAGTAGCTACCTTTTGTACCACTAGTCTTTTGAATACTGATCCTCCAGGTAGCGTATCATACTCATTTTTCACTTCTTCCTCATTTTCAGACCCCTGATTGGGAGGTTGGTTACGCCCATCACCCTTAATCCAATTTGTTATGGTGTTTTCGTTTATATCATGTTTCAGGTAGTAGCTCAAAGGTTGGGATTCTGGTGGTTTTTCTAAGGTCTGTTTAGCAGGAGTTCCTGCCTTCTCGTTATCTTTTTGGACGATGGTGATGGAGTTAACAAATTGGGTGGTGGGAGTGGCGCTTTCTTTCCTTAGTAGTATTCTTTCGGGGGTTCTCTGGTTGGCATACTCCTCTAAGAGACTCATCATCTCATTCATTTTCTCCTGCATTTCCTCTTTCTGCTTATAAACTGCTTCCTCGAATCTAGCAAGCCGATCAAAGTGAGTTGCCATATATTCTCTCATCCTAGCTTCAAACTCCGAACCAAGCTCTTTGGGAGGGGAACAAGGTGGGGCATAGTTCTGAAAAGTCTCGGCGTTTTCCCTAGAGGGTGATTCAGATAATGGTGCCGAAGTTGTTTTTGAGACAGAATTGACAGTAGCCCGTCTAGGACTCAAAGGTCTCCTTTGCCTTTCCTCAAAATAGTCAACTTTTGCCTCAAGTTTGCATAGGAGTTCATCGGGGATTTCGGTGGTTCCTCCAGATGTCGAGACTGCATTGATGGCCGCTTCTATCGTATGTTTAAATTCCCACATCTCATGATTATCAACAGCGAGCTCTTCGATAATTGCCCAAGACTCCTCGGCGTTCTTATCACGCAATTTACCTCCCGCGGCCCTGTCGATGGTGCGCTTAATGTGATAGTCAACATGGTCGTAGAAAATCTGGACTAATAACCAAAGGTTTATGCCATGATGAGGGATCTTGTGGAGGAGATCCTTAAAACGGGCCCAAGCCTCGTAGAAAGTTTCACCCCGCTGTTGCTCAAACATCAAAATGTCCCTTCTAAGCATTGCAGTCTTTTCCGGTGGAAAGAATTGGGTAAGGAAGCGATTGGCGAGATTGTCCCATGTGGTGATGGATCCCGCGGGTAAACGCTCAAGCCATTGACTAGCTTGATCCCGTAGAGAGAATTGGAATAGGCGTAAACGGGTAGTCCCTCTAGTTGCAACATCTAGGTCTATGGAATCTACGATTTTAAGGAAGTCCTTAAGATGTTGGTTTGGATCTTCGGAACGAAGTCCATGGAATGCACATCCGCTTTGCACCAACCGGATGGTGTCGGATCGCAAGGGGGTCACATTGGCTCCGGTGAGCTCAATGGTGTTTTGGTAGCCTTGGTGGCTAGGTCAGGAATACTCTCCTAAGGTTCGGGGCCTAAGGGGTTCTAGTGGTGGGTTTTGTTGTGGTGGGATGACGGGTTCAAAGATGTTACCACCTTCCATGATGTCGGATGGAAAAGAGTTACGAACAAAAGCACGAAGAAATAAGATAGACTAAAGAAGACCTAAAAATAAAAATAAAATCTTACTAGAAAGGAATCTAGCAAGTAGACCTAATAAAAAGAAATTCTAACCTAGACAATAACTATTCCCCGGCAGCGGCGCCAAAAACTTGATGCGTGGGAATCGCAACAGGCTTTACCTCTCGAGGGATCTCGAGAAGCTTACAACCCCCACCAGGCAGTGTACCTGATCGTTGTAGTATAGTATAGTGACAAGTACCGGGGGATTGATCGTTCAGCTTAGGAATAGTGTCGCTAGGATTAGAAAGCCTAAATACTAGTTCTAAAGGTGAGGGATGATTATTTTTGTGTTTTTATATTTTTTAGAAAGCAAATTAAAATCTCGGGTTTTGGAAGAGTGGGCGGAATTAGTTGCTATTCAACTAACCCAATACTAAGATGGAATCAAAATAAAATAATAAAAATGAAAATAAACTAAATTATATTAAAGTTGTGAGCAGTAATTGGAGAAAATGTGTTTACTTAGATTTCACTACTCCCTAGATATCTTTTACACGTTAATTACTTGTTATAATTGCATGGATGACGGATCGTATTCCTTAATACCATTCATGGGGTGGCAAACATAACTCCCCAATTCTATGAGCTCTTATCTCCTCCTACACCATGCCCAGCACAACTATAGGGGTTGTAAACAGTGGCTCATGCATTAAATACAACCAATAAAGACCTAGTGCGCCTCGGTTCATGTTTCTTAAGACGTTCAAGCATGTTACCATTTGGAGATCTGCCAGTTTTCTTAAGCCTAACATATAAATCATTCATCCAAAACAAGAATAAACAAGTAATCAACACATAATCAATATCTAGGTTTCATTAGATCTAAGCAAACACAAAAGAGATCTAGCCTAGCATGATAGAATTAAGACAAGAACATGATATAGACAACCAACACATAGACATATTGATTGAATTAGAAGAACACTTATCTTGATTAATCATGCAAGGTATCAAGGGGTTGGAACCCTTGAAAAACCTGTAAAGTTACACCAAAATCGTACTTAGGGTTTCTCCCAAAATTTCTCTCTTTTAAATGTTAAAAACTAGAAAACTATATATAGGAAAATAGGGATGACGGCGTCAAGAACAAAGATGTGACGCCGTCATCTCGCCGCCAAATACTTCCTCGGACGGCCTTGATCTACTTCTGACGCCGTCAAGGCCTAGGCCGTCACACAAATTACTCTTGACGCCCTGTGTGTGACGCCGTCATCAACTACGGATTTTAATTCTTGGGGTTTGACGCCGTCAGGAAAACTCTTGACGCCTTCATGAACTCTCGGATTTTATTATTGAGGTTTGACGCCGTCAGGAAATTACTCTTGACGCCGTCACCTACTGTTCCCAGCATGGAAAATTGAGACTTTGCCGTTTTCTTCACTTTTATGCTCCAAAAACGTCCAAAATGGCTTCTTTTCCAGAATTCACTCTCCAAGTACCTAAAATCACAAAAGGAACGATTTAGGGCAATATTTGATCAAATAAATTCGAATTCGGGCTTAAATGACCCCCTAAAAGTGGTTCATTTTTCGCCTTATCACGTATCGACCATAGAGATGATCACTGGCCACCCTAACATTGTAGTCAGTCGTGTTAGTGGAAACCACGACCGAATTAGTAGGAGTTGGACCATCCAGATATCTCAGAAAGTCTTCCTCCAACGACTGCATAAGTAGAGATGTGTCTGTCACAGGCACTAAACATCTCCAAAATGGGGCACTCTCGGGTTCATAATTGTGAAACTCCAACCCATCCTCACCGTAGCAAGTTACATAAAACACATCCTCACCCTCTTCAACAAAATGTATGTACTCAACAGCAGGACAAGAGATGTTGTGAATGACAAAATCATTCCACCTTGCTCCCTCAACAACACACTTAAATTGTGAGACTATCCTTACACGAACTTTCCATCTAAACCCCCCCCCCCCCCCCCCCCCACCCCACAATTAACTAAGAAAATAAAACCATTGCCAGTATAGGAACCTCCTAGAACATAATTATTATGCAGTTCCTGTATATGAAAATAAATTATACAAATGAAAACACAACTAAAAACTTAATCCATTCATATATCTTGCATCAAGTACTATATAACACGGACAAAAAAATTTGAAGTCAAAGTTGAAGAAAAAAGACTTGAAAAAGTCATAGTGGACACTTAATGTGTGACTTTTTAAGTCTTCATTTGGCAAATTTGACCTTACATATTTTTATTTGTGTTATATAATAGTTGATAAAAATTATACCAATGGAAAATACATTCAAAACTTAATCCATTCATATATTTTTCATCAAGTAATATATGACACAAATAAAAATATTTAAGGTCAAGTTGAAAACTAAAAACTTCAAAAGTCAACAGTAGACTATAATTATGGGAAGGAGTAATTAAACTAGTTTCTTAGAGAAATAACAGCTTGTCAATAATGGTGTTAATTTACAAACTCATCCAAAACATCAGGATTGTCCACAGCCCAAATAAATTGATTACCAAACATGGTTACTGCTTTAACGATTAAGGTTATAAAAAATGCAAAATACCGTTTGAATGAAGTAAAAATCAGTAAATGTGGTTACCTGGTACGTGTGTTTTTTGAAGAATCACGACTGCTAAGCACTGACTGTATTGTTTGAGATATTAGGTTGAAAGAAGATAGAGCGTTTATGCGTGTGTGATTTTGTTGTGTTAAAAACGACTTAGTTTTGTTATTTGCAAAAAATATCCTCGTCGATTTTCATGAAAGGGAGGTAGCTGAAGTGTGTTATAGTCGGGAACAGTGAAATGACGAAAATACCCTGATGTGCAACGCACGTGAGGGCTCACTAACGGGCTAGCAACATTAAGTTCTGCCTAGCAGCATTAAGTTCCTAGTTACTAGCATTAGCAGCATTAAGTTCGGAGTTACTAGCATTCACCCAAATTCCAATCCAAAAAACTTTTTCTTTGCTTTTCCTGCAAAATGTTAGTATAGAAACAAAGAAAATACAAGCCATAACATATCCACAATGATCCCAACATCTAAATATACTTAACAGTTCTAAGTATAACTAGGAGCATTGTAATGGGGCAAATGAAGAATCATGACTAATAGTCTGAACTCAATTCATGCAGTGAATATCAAATTAGACTCAAACTAGATAGAATCTACATAAGTTATCAGAAATGTGTGACCATATGTATCGAATTGTGAATACATTTAAATAATGTGTGACAAAATATGACACTATGATTTAGACACCTAAATAAATACTTCGTGTGACCATATATATAGCATCTATAATTTAGTCAAACAAAAACTCAATGTGACTAATATCAAGGTTAATGATAACTGACTTCACATTGTTCTATAAATAATAGTCACATGAATATTTCACAATGTGACTATTTTGAATGTATTGGTCACATATAATACCCTTATGATGTGGCCATAAACATTATTAAGATACACATGTGTGATATGGTGTGACTATTGTAAAGCCTATAGTCACATGATCGTGCTTCAATTAAGTGTGGCTATAGTGTTAGGTCTGAAACTGCTGCTGAGTGAAACTGCTGCTATGAACGAAACTGCTGCTAGTGGTAATGATTCTGCTGCTGATGTCAAAGTGCTGCTGAGGTTAAATGCTGCTGACAGAATCTACTGCTGATGGGATAAGGATGTATACGGTTTAGATAAATACAGAATAGATTGTGTAAATATTATATTTATCTAGAATATACTTATCGTGTAGAGAAAGGTATTGTAAACCTAGTAGGATTCCTTAGTCTATAAAAGGAGGATCCTAGGGTTAGTTTATGTACGTATTATTATTCACTTCAAGGTTGTAAAACCCTAGCATTGTTGAGTGCTCGTATTAATAATATTGAAGTGTTGAAAGAGAATCATTATTCTTCTTAAGTTAAGTTTTTACATTCCGCATATTAGCTTAAGTGTTTAATCAAGTTAACTTCTATACAAGATCGTTTAAGCTCAACTGGGATCAACAAGTGGAATCAGAGCTTGTGATCTAGAAGTTATTATCAAGAAGATTTTGTTTCTTAAGAGTTTGCTGTTCCAAATCTACTGCTAAGATGGGTGATGAAACTCATATGGTGACTGCTTCAAGGGTACTCATGCTGAATCCTTCTGAGTATGAGCTTTGGAAGAGAAGGATCAGACAGTACATTCGCATAATTGATTTCAACATGTGGAATGTGATTGTTAATGGTGATTCTGTACCTGAGAAGAGTGCTGATGGGAAGGAGATACCAATTAAGTCTGCTGAAGCCAACACAGTAAGGAAGATGGAAATCAAAGCACATAGTATTCTCTTAATGGGAATACCTAATGAATTCCAAATGGACTTTGATGACTGTGAATCTGGAAAAGAATTGATGGATGCTGTTGAATTCAGGTTTGGAGGGAATGATGCTACTAAGAAATCAAGGAAAAACATGCTGAAGCATCAGTTTGAGAATTTTACTTCTGAAAGTGGAGAGAAGATAATTGGCACATACAACAGGCTAAACCAACTTGTTAGTCATCTAAAGCTTGTTGGCTATGTGGTTCCACAAGAAGATGTAAACCTAAAGTTTCTTAGAAGTCTTGCACCTGAATGGAGTATGCACACAGTTGTGTGGAGGAATAAGCCTGATTTTGAAACTATGAAGTTGGAGAGTCTCTACAACAATTTAAGAGTGTATGAATCAGAACTATCTACCTCTTCTACTTCATCTTCTGGTACTCAAAATCTTGCCTTTGTATCCTCTAAAGGAAAAGGATCTCAAGAATCTCACACTGCTGCTCATTCTACTGCTTATGGAGTATCTGCTGCTGATGGATCTACTGCTAGTTCAAATGATAAGATCTCTACCAGTGATATTGCTTTGTGTGCATTCTTGGCTGAGCTCACAACTACTATAAGGTCACATGTCACTAATCAAGACTTGGATTATATTGATCCTGATGATCTTGAAGAAATTGATCTTAAATGGCAAATGGCTATGTTGACCTTGAGGGCAAGAAAGTTTTTGAAGAAGACTAGAAAAGAAGTCAAGTATAAAGCTAAGGATAGTCCAGGCTTTGACAAATCAAAGATAGAGTGCTACAATTGCAACAGGAAGGGACATTTTGCCAGAGAATGTAGAGCTCCAAAGAAGAATGCTGATGCTACAAAGAAGGTTACTGAAGAATCAAAGACTGCACTGGTATCTTGTGATGGACTGGGAGATTATGATTGGAGTGATATGGCTGAAGAAGAACCAAATTTCTCTTTGGTAGCTGTTACTCAACCCAAGGTGCAGAACTTTGCACTTATGGCCTATGGTTCATCATCACGATCTGACTCTGAGGTATCAAATGATTCAGACTTATCTGTGTGTTCTTTTAAATCTTGTGTTGACACTATAGAAGAACTTAAGTCTAGGAATGAGAGTTTAAATAGAGAAATTGAACACCTAAAACTTGATAACTTAGGTTACAAAGTAGGTATTCAAAATGTTGAAAGGAGGTTAGAATATCTCAAAGAATGTGAGAAGGAATATGTAGATCAACTTAATCTCAGAGATATAGAAATTTTTAAGAAAAACAGTGAAGTAGAAGTTCTTAAAAATAAGTTAGAAGAAGCAGAAAAAGAAAAAGAGGAAGCTCTTGCTGAAAAAGATAAACATGTAGTAAGAGTACAAAAACAACAATATGCTTCTGATTTGGTTCATAAATCTATAGAGAATAACTTGATGAGAAAAGGTAGTGGAATTGGGTATAATGAAGTGGCTCCTCCAGCCAAAAGTGCTTTTGCTCCACCAGGAAAAGAACTATCCTTCATTAGTGAGCTAAATATTGAAAAACCTGTAGGTGAATGTAGCACAAGTGTTAATGAAACACCTAAGGTTGAGGCTAGAAAATTTCCTGAAGCTCCTATTATAGAAGATTGGTATTCTGATAGTAATAGTGATGAGGAACAGGTTAAACCAGAACAAAGTGTGAAAAAGGAAGAAATTCCTACAAAGTATAAACCTAAAATTGAACAGGTTAAGTTTGTCAAACCTGTGTTAGGAAATAACTTCTCTAGGAAAATGGTAGAGTACAATGAGGTACCTAGAGAACAGATGGAAAGGTTCAATAATAAGCCTAGGGGTAACCAGAGAAACTTCAACAACCTAGTTTCACACAGATTAGGTAATCAGTTTCAATTACAAAAGAAGGCTTGTTATAAGTGTGGTAGCTTTGACCACTTGATTGTTAGATGTCCTGAACACCAAAAGCCTGTTTGGAATCAATACACTAGGGTGAATCACAAATATGTAACTAAACAAACTCACCCACATCCTAATAGAAATATGGTTCCAAGAGCTGTTTTATTGAGATCTGGTGCAACTAGATCTATTTATGCTGCTAAATCAAATGGTGTTTTCAAAACCACAACTGGTTCTTCTACTGGCTCTACTGCTAGTAAACATTCTGATGCTAGTATGCACTCTGCTGCTAGTAAGCAACCTACTGCTAGTACAAAACTTTCTACTTCTGGGCCAAAAGTTTTAACAAATACAGTTGTTGGTAATCACTTTTATGCTGTTAAGGCCTCAGCTTGCTGGACTTGGAAACCAAAAACTATTGGTTCAAATTCTGTTTCCAAGAATAGTAGTGCATCAAGTGATTTAAAGAAATTTGATTATGTTGATGCACAGGGCAGATCCAAGTCAGTAATGGCTTGGGTCGTCAAGAGGAACTAATGTCTCTACTTTTCATGTGCAGGTCAATCTACTGGATGAGCTTAAGGATATGGTTATTGTTGACAGTGGATGTTCTGGACACATGACAGGAGATGAGTCTCAACTTGAAGACTTTGAGGCTTTTGATGGTGGTTATGTTGCTTTTGGGAATGATCCAAAAGGTGGAAAGATTGTTTGAAGAGGAACTCTAAAAACTGGAAATTTGGACTTTGAGAAGGTGTTTCTTGTGAAAGGACTTAAGTTTAAACTTTTTAGTGTCTCACAAATGTGTGACAAAAAGAACTTTGTTCTTTTTACAGACACTGAGTGTATGATCCTTTCTCCTGACTATCAGTTGCCAGTTGACAAATCTGTGCTTTTGAAGGTCCCTAGAAATGAGAATATATACAGTGACCATATTAAGAACATTGTTCCTAAGAGGGCTTTGACTTGTCTAATTGCAAAGGCCACTGTTGATGAGTCCAAATTATGGCATAGGAGATTGGGACATCTGAACTACAAGACCATGAACAAATTGGTAAAAGGAAATCTGGTCAGAGGAATGCCTACAAAGACTTTTGAGAATTGTGAAACTTGTGTTGCCTGTCAAAAGGGTAAACAACACAGAGTTTCATTCAAGTCCAAAACTGTGAACACAAATACTGAGCCATTACATCTACTGCACATGGACTTATTTGGGCCTGTATTTGTCAAAAGCTTGAACAAGAAGTCATATTGTCTTGTTGTCACTAATGACTTTAGCAGGTTTACTTGGGTATTCTTTCTAGCCACCAAAGATGAAACTCCAGAAATACTCAAGGCATTCATTACAAGAATTGAAAACCTGTACAATCACAAGGTGAAGATAATCAGATGTGACAATGGTACTGAGTTCAAGAACAGTGTGATGAATCAATTCTGTGTGGGGAAAGGAATTCTTAGACATTATAGTGTAGCAAGAACTCCACAACAGAATGGTGTTGCAGAAAGAAGAAACAGGACACTAATTGAGGCTGCAAGAACAATGTTATCTGATTCAAAACTACCTATCCCTTTTTGGGCTGAAGCTGTGAACACTGCATGCTTTGTGCAAAACAGAAGTAAGGTAGTCAAGCCTCATAATAAGACTCCATATGAGTTATTTCATGGAAAGAAGCCAATGATTGATTTTCTCAAACCATTTGGATGTCCTGTTACAATTTTAAACACCAAGGATCAGCTAGGCAAATTTGATGAAAAAGCTGATGAAGGAAATTTGGTTGGTTACTCTGTGATTAGTAAAGCTTTCAGGGTATACAATAAGAGAACCAAACATGTAGAGGAAAATTTGCATATCAAGTTTTCAGAGAATACATCTAATCCTGAAGGGAGAGGACCAGAATGGTTGTTTAATGTTGATATGCTTACCAAAACAATGAATTATGTACCAGTTATTGCCAGTATTGACACTAACCAACCACAAGAAGAATTTGTTTTGGTTGAGAAACTAAAGGTTGGTCCTACTTTACTACCCTTTCAGACTGATCTAAGCCCTACAAAAGATGATGTTCCTCAAGAGAAACCCAAGGAAGTTGAAGAAGGTATTGAAATACCTATTGAAGCAGAAAAAGAAACTAATGAAGTTCCCAAGATAGTTGTTGATGTCTCTCCTACACAGCCAGAAGACTCTACTGCTGACTCAGAAGACTCTACTGCTAGGCCAAAAGATACAACTACTGCTCCACCAAATTCTGCTGCCAAGCCTACTAACTCTACTGCTACTTCAATGTTTCCAAATTTGGACTCTCAGGGTAGACCTATTGCTGATTCTATCTATCCTGATGATCCAAATATGCCTCCTCTTGAGAATATTTATTATGACACAGATGATGATGCACTTGATGGTCAGTTATTTGGAGCTGCTGCAGATTTTACTAATTTGGAACTCAATATTCCTGTTAGTCCCACAACTACCACAAGAGTACACAAGGATCATCCCAAAGATCAAATTTTAAGTGATCCACAATCATCTATTCAAACTAGGCAGATGACTAAAGCACTGAAAGATCTTCAACATCAAAGTTTCTTTGCCAGATCTCTGCATCAAAGAAATAGTCATAAAGATCTTCAAAATTGCCTGTTTGCATGTTTTCTTTCTCAAATTGAACCCAAAAACACTTACAAAGCCCTACAAGAAGCAAGTTGGTTGGAAGCAATGCAAGATGAGCTTCTACAATTTAAGTTACAAGAAGTTTGGACTTTGGTTGATCTGCCAAATGGAAAAAGAGTGATTGGCACTAAATGGGTATTCAGATGCAAGAGAGATGAGAGAGGAATAGTCATAAGGAATAAGGCAAGGTTTGTAGCACAGGGATACACACAACAAGAAGGCCTTGATTATGATGAAGTATTTGCTCCAGTGGCAAGAATAGAAGCAATTAGATTATTCTTGGCTTATGCTTCATACAAAGATTTTGTAGTGTATCAAATGGATGTAAAGAGTGCTTTTCTGTATGGGACCATTACAGAAGAGGTTTATGTGTCTCAACCACTAGGCTTTGAAGACCCTGATCATCCTGACAAAGTTTACAAGGTAAATAGAGCAATGTATGGCTTACATCAAGCTCCTAGAGCTTGGTATGACACAATGTCTACCTACTTGTTAGAGTCTGGGTTTAGTAGAGGAAAGATTGATAAAACTCTGTTTCTCAAAAGACAAAAGGATGATATTTTGCTGGTTCAAATCTATGTTGATGACATCATCTTTGGGTCTACAAACAAAGCTATGTGTGTTAGTTTTGAGAAGCTTATGAAGGACAAGTTTGCTATGAGTTCTATGGGAGAACTCACCTTCTTCTTAGGTCTGCAAGTTACACAGAAAGAGAATGGTATATTTATTAGTCAGGATAAGTATGTCAATGATATTTTGAAGAAGTTTGGCTTTGAAGATTCTAAGCCTGCCAAGACTACCATGGAAACCAATAAACCATTGTTGAAAGATGAGTATGGAAAGGAAGTGGATATTCACTTGTACAGGTCTATGATTGGCTCATTGATGTATCTCACAGCATCAAGGCCTGATATCATGTTTGCTGTGTGTGCCTGTGCAAGATTTCAAGTGTGTCCCAAGGAATCACATCTCAATGCAGTAAAGAGAATTTTTAGATATCTGAGGCATCAACTAAAATTGGGCCTTTGGTATCCTAAGGATTCACCTTTTGATTTGGTCTCCTATTCAGATAGTGACTATGCTGTAGCTTCTTTGGATAGAAAGTCAACAACAGGGAGTTGTCAATTTCTAGGAAGCAGATTTGTGTCATGGCAATGCAAGAAGCAAACAGTGGTGGCTAATTCTACAACTGAAGCTGAGTATGTGGCTGCTTCAAGTTGTTGTGGACAAGTTCTATGGATGCAGAATCAATTATTGGATTATGGGTACAATTTCATGAATACCAAAATTCATATTGATAACAACAGCACACTTTGCATAATTAAAAACCCTGTTTGTCATTCTAAAACAAAACATATTGAGATAAGACATCACTTTATCAGGGATTGCTATGAAAAGAAGTTGATCCAAATTGTTAAAGTTCATACTGATAACAATGTTGCTGATCTTCTCACTAAACATTTTGATGTGGGGAGGTTTCAATTTTTAATTGCAAACATTGGTATGATAAATCTTTGAAAAACTTATCTCTTTGTTTTTGTACAAGTATGTAAAGGAATTGTGCTGCTTGTTACTCTGCTGCTTATCTTAAAGCATCTGTTTGTGATGGAATGTACTATGCTGCTATTTCTAACTCTACTGCTAGTGCATATGTTTGTTAGTTTTGTGGTGTTTGGTCTAATATTGTGCAGGAATAAGTCTAAATGATAATTTGCAACAACATTATTAAGATAACAAAGAAGAACATCTGTCATTCATCATTTATCAAAAACAGAAGAGAAATTACAATGACTACTGCAGAAACCACAAAAGAGTGCAACAAATTAAGATGAAAATAAAAACTACAAGCACTACTTCCTAGGGCATGGAAGTCCAAGAACAATCTTTCTTTCCTTAGAGAGAGGAGGGTTTGTCTTCCTTGTCTTCTTTGCCTTGGTGGACTTCTTTGGTCGTGGCCTTGATGACTGAGGCCTCTCAGGTGTGGAAGGTGGTTCATTTGGAGGCTCATCCTCATCTGATGAAGTGTAGATGAAAGGGGAAACAAGCTCCCTGGGAGATGGTTGCCTGACAGGGATCCAAGCTGTGTCTTCTGATGACTCTGAAGTCGATGGAGATTTGGGGGACATCACAGCTTTACCCCTGGAAGTGCTTGGGGTTTGATTCAAACTGAGGAGATCTTTAAAGACAGGGAGATCATGCTTTCTCTTCTTTGCTTGCTCCTTGGTTCTACAACCATTATGAGGAGGACGAAAGGGAGGCACATATGTTTCATACGGGGTTTCATCTTCTGATGATGAATCGGATGAGATATTGATGATTTTGGGTGTTGATTTCATTATGATTTGATTGGATTTGGGTAATTGGATGTTTTGATTTGGTTGATTGGCGCCTTGATTGCGATTAGGGTTTGATTGTGTTGATTTAGGGAAAATATTTAGTCCACTTTTATAGGGATTACGGCATATCGTCACATTAATTGCTGAGGATTCTTGACTTTTTGACCAAGCTTATTTAGTCAACTCTGCTGCTGGATTATTTCACTCTGCTTCTAGTTATATAACTCTGCTGCTAGTGTTATTGTGCTGCTACGGTTGAAAGTGTGAGGGTGGGATGTGTAACTTCTTCAATCAGTTTAAAACCTAATTGATCTTCCTAATTGGTTTTCTCATGTTTCAAATTGAAGTTATCACAAACCCTAACACTCCATCTCTCTCAAAGTCATAAATTCCCAATTTCCCTAAACCCTAACTCATGGAGTGCATTCGTACCTGGGCAAAGCAACACAACAGTGTGGTCGTTTTGGATGCCGAATCAGTTAATGAAGATTTCACAGACATGGTAAAATTTTTGAATGCTACTTCTCTTAGGTATGCACTCACTGTGAATCCTACTATATTTGTTTCCCACATCAAACAGTTTTGGCTTACCGCTAAAATCAAAACTATGAATGGGGAAAAACATGTTAGTGCCTTAGTCGATGGGCAAAAGGTTCGTGTATCTGAATCATTAATAAGAGAAACCCTTTGCTTAGATGATGAAACAGAGACCACTTGCCTGGCCAATTCTGCTATTTTTGCTGGGTTAAAAGATTTGGGATATGAGGGGAATCATACAAATTTAAAATTTCAAAAATCTCTCCTCTGTCCTCAATACAAGTTTTTGATAAATCTTCTTCTTCATTGTTTGAGACCTAAAACTTCTGGATGGCATGAGTTTAGTACTACTATTGCTTCTGCAATGGTATGCCTAAGCAAAGGTAAACCATTCAATTTTTCAAGAATGATTTTGGAAGGGATGTTTCAAAGTATCAAAGAGTCTGGTTCATATTTGCTTTATCCAAGGTTTATACAACTCTTTGTTCAAAATCAACTTACAAAGTTTAGAGGCCATGTTGCTACCTATAATGCTCCAAAATTGGTTTCTAAAACCTTTAATTTCTTGGTTAAACATGGAAAAGGTTTTTCAGGCACAAATACAAATCTTACACCTTACATGGTGCAACTTGTGCAAAACAATCAGGGTGAAAGATCAGGAAATCCCACTGACTCCAATCACACACCCAATTTTAGTGCATCTGCTACACAACCTAAAATACTCTATACCCGTAGGAACACTAAAAAGAACACTGATCTACCTCAGGATAGTGTTAGTATGGCTGTACCAGATGAGGCTGTCCTAGGTGATGAAGAGGACATGTTGGCAAGGGCTGTCACTACTGCTTCTAGCTTAGCAGCAGAGTAGGATAGTGATAACATCCTTAAGACCTAAACCAAGGCAACATCTAAAGATGATGATTCTTCTGAATCAAATTCTCAGGATAGTAACCCTAGCCAAATGGCAAATACAGGGGGCTCAGATGATCAAACTAGGTTTGATATTGAGTTTATGTCCCAAGATTCACCTCTCGAACCAGGTTACACAGGTCGAAGTGATGAGGACAGACCAGTAACCAATGAATTGACGGAAACTCTTGCACATGATGACAATGTCCATGATTCACCTCTCGGACCAGGTAACATAGGTCGAAGTGATGAGACTATTATGAAACTCATTCAGGAATTGACGGTTACTTGTACCAACTTGGGGGTGAAATGTACTACATTGGAGGACAAAGTTCTTAATCTTTCATCTGTTGTTGCTGATCAGGACAAGACTATCATCAAATTGCAAAAACAGATTAAGAACTTTCAGAAATCAAGATCTTCAACCTCTTTGAAAAGATTGAAGAAAGTGGGCACTTCTCAGATTGTTAGTTCTCCTAATGTCTCTACTCACTTGGAAGAGGATGCTTCCAAACAGGGGAGGAATGAAGAGGCAATGGGTTCAGGGGAGGAAAATTTGGAAAAGATTGGTGGTGCTCTGGGTATGAATGATGGAATGGTTTCAGGGGAGGCTCCAGTGATTGGTGATATGGATGTTGAAAGTCCTCAGGATGCTGAAAATTTTGTGGTTACTGATAAATCAGGGAATGAGGTTGTTATGGAAGAGGTGATTGCTACACAAGAGAAGGTGGTAGAACAACTTACAACTTTGGAGCCTGAGCAATTAGTGAAGGCAACAGGGTTGATGGGTGAAACATTGATGAAGTTGGGAGATTTGGTGAAAAACAAAAGTCTTGACTCTGCTGCTCAAGATTCTGCTGCTCAAGAATCTACTGCTAAGGAAATTACTAACTCTGCTGCTAGTGGATCTGCTGATGCACAAGACTCTGCTGCTGGGTCTGGTGACAATGCTGCTGCTGAAGCCATGGTATTGTTGAGCAAGAAGACTACACCAGTATCAACTCCTTCACTACCACAACAAACAACAACAACAATCAAATCATCAGCAACTAGAAAACCTGAAAAAGGGATTGTTATTAAAGAACCTGCTGCTCAACAAAAGAAGGTTATTTCTTCATCTTCTACTGATAAAGGCAAGGGCAAGCAAGTTGAAAAACCAAGAATAATGTATAAGGGGATTGATTTTACTGATGTACCTTTTGAGTCTTGGCCTAAGGCATTACAAGTTGAACATGATACAGCTGCTGCACTTAAAGCACAAGAGTTGATTGATATGGAAGATCAACAATTAGCTGAGAAGGAGGCTAAAGGCTTAAAGAGGTATGATGAATGGATAAATGAGAAGATCATAATGGAAGCTGACATTGAACTCAATAAGCTGATCAAGATTGAAGGAAATGAAGTTCAAACTTTTGATGTGCCATCTTGGTTAAGAGAGTTTACTACAAAGAAGAGAAAAGAAAATGCTACTGCTAGAAGAAAGATAAAGATATTTAAAGTTCCAACTGTTAAACAACAAAGAAGAGAATATGAAAGGTATCTAAAGAATATGACTGGATGGACATTGGTACAGTTGAAACCTTATTCTGATAAAGAAGTTTTTGACTTGTATCAACAAGCTAAGAGAAGAACAGATACTTTTTATTCTATGGGATGTGCTGAGGATTTGGAACAAATTGCTCAGATGAACAAGAAGTTGGTACCTGAAAAGGTAGCTGAAGCAGAGCATATTCAAGAAGTTGATGTTGATAAACAGCTTGATATTGATGCAACAAATACTATTTCTTCTGTGCAAGGTGGTAAAAGAAAAGGTGTAATTCATAAGTCATTTGCAAAGAAGAAGAGAAAGATTGGAGAAGGAAGCAGTTCTAAGCCAGAAGGAGATGAGTTCAAGAATGATTGTGATCACATTCCTCCTGAGCATCTAAAAGAACAATTGAAGGTTTAGACTATAGTTGGCAAGATGGAAGATCCTGAAGTGGTTGATGCTAAACCAATAGGAGTCAAATATCCTATTATCAAAGTAACTACAGGATATGATGCTAACATTGGAGCATTTCATGATGTCCAGAGATCTGATGGTAAGACTCACAGGTTTCTTAGATTTCAACAGATGCTACACTACTTTGATAGAGAAGATGTTGATGATACGTGGACATTGTACAAAGCAAAGTTTGGAGCAAAGAAGTTTGATGGTGAAAAGTATGAGAAAGAGCAAATTGATCATATCATAACTAAGACTGATAATGTGCTATGGAGAGCTCTAAAACTTAAGTATGAACCTTCATTGGATGATTCTGAATAGACAGAGATAGTAGAATACAAAGTAAGAAAATGGAGACTCTTTCAAGATTCTGGAGTTCATATGCTAGAAATAGGACCAATGACTTTGTATATGCTAGCTGAAATGGATTACCCAGTGGTAAGATACTGGAATATTGTCAATCAGATGATTAATGGTGATAAATCACTTAAGTTGCAGAAAGACTATGATTCTGATAATCAAGCATTCAATTTGCTGTCAAAGTATAAGAAGATATTTGGTCAACTGAATTCTCAAGGTTTGAAGAGTTTGGAAGCATCCTCCAAGTCATTAACTGTGCTTAGAAGAAACTTAATTATTTAGAAATAAATAATAAGTTTAGGGGAGGATTGTTGGGTCTGAAACTGCTGCTGAGTGAAACTGCTGCTATGAACGAAACTGCTGCTAGTGGTAATGATTCTGCTGCTGATGTCAAAGTGCTGCTGAGGTTAAATGCTGCTGACAGAATCTACTGCTGATGGGATAAGGATGTATACGGTTTAGATAAATACAGAATAGATTGTGTAAATATTATATTTATCTAGAATATACTTATCGTGTAGAGAAAGGTATTGTAAACCTAGTAGGATTCCTTAGTCTATAAAAGGAGGATCCTAGGGTTAGTTTATGTACGTATTATTATTCACTTCAAGGTTGTAAAACCCTAGCATTGTTGAGTGCTCGTGTTAATAATATTGAAGTGTTGAAAGAGAATCATTATTCTTCTTAAGTTAAGTTTTTACATTCCGCATATTAGCTTAAGTGTTTAATCAAGTTAACTTCTATACAAGATCGTTTAAGCTCAACTGGGATCAACATATACACATTAGGATTTGGCAAACAAACACACTCTAAACTTTAGACATACATATTAACTTACGTAACCATATGTATCGAATTTTAGTTACACTTAATCATGTTTCTATGGTTTAGTGTGACCATATATGACATTTGGTCACAATCTTCAAGTGTGTGACATATATTTCTCACTCTTAAACGCATTTCGTGACTAACGTTTCAAACTGAGTTTTTAGTTGTCACACATTTCAAATTCATATGTGGCTAACTATTCAGCAAAGAATATCAGTCACGTTTATATAATGTGTGACAAACTTGACTATATAATTTAGCCACATACCCAAGTACTTCATGTGACCATATATCTTTTTGGTCACACTTTTCAATTGTGTGACATATATTTGTCACCTATGTATATCTATAGTATGACTAATGTTTCGAGCTGATTTGTATCCGTCAAACGTCCCGAATTAAAAGTGACTAAAATGTCGAAAAATATTTACCAGTTACCCTCTGGTCACATATATACACAAATGTGTGACATATATTTTACGAAATGGTCACACAAGTCGGATCAAGTGTGGCTGTTTATTTAAGGCTGGTACATTTAGTCACGTAAATATGTTGCTGTGTGACCATTCGAAATATGCTATGTGTGACGAAAGGCCAAATCTGTACTAGTGTGTATATGTATGTATATATATATATATATATATATATATATATATATATATATATATATATATATATATATATATATATATATATATATGACTAATAATCTGGTTACTAAACTTAAAGAGTTAATTACCAAAAAGTGTCTTTTTCTTGATTGAATTCCCAAAAGATGACTTTTCCAACTAGTATTCCCAATTTGGTCATGTGCTAATGTGCGATCGTGCGATCTCACTGAATGTGCGACATGTGTCTATTTTTTTAATAATAAAGTACATGGTTAGGTAGGTGTGTTCCCAGATATTTTTTCCTATTATTATAAAATTACTAATTTACCCCTCGTTAATATAAATAAATATCACCCGTTATCTTTTTCATTTTCCTTCATCTTCTTCTCTCATATTTATCACCACTCACCACCGCCTCCAAATCCTTGTTAAGGTACGATGTAGTGGTTAGTGAGCAACAAAAGATAGTGACCACTACACTTTCTCTTTCAGCCACCACCTTCCACCACCACCATCATATCCGTTGCCCGACCACCACCACAGCACAACCATCGTGTTCATCTATCTCAACTCACATCAAATCCTTCTGATCGAAGAACTTTACCGGCAGACCACCGAATACATATGGCGTCTCGGTGGTGATGACAGAAGGCGGTGGTGGCGCGTTAGGGGTGTTCAGGTGAGAGCTAGGAGCTAAAACCCTCCAGAAAGGATGTAAACACACCGATCTATCGATTCGGTGAACAAAAGACTTCGCCGGAAAATTTTCCGGTACGCGGCGCCGGAATCTGCTAATGCTCGCCGAAAATTTTGAATATTTACCGATGAGTAGAGAGAGAGAGAGAGATATGAACCCTGGCTTGTTTAACTTTGAAAATGTGTAAAGTGTAAATATTATTCTCTTTGGATGTACTTGAAGTTGTGGGTTTTGTTTTGAATATTTACGGATAACTAGCTAGCTGGTCCTAGTTCAAACGATCTATGTCAACCATAGGAGAATCCTCAACTAATTAATGCTATATATATATACATATATAAATTTAACTTCGTACATATGTTTACAACCCTCTATTTTAAAATCTACTTAATTTAGTATATATTTTTTGGTACAGATAGGACAAAAACAAGAATTAAGAGTTGACTTATGTTAAATGTTTTATTAATCGCACATTTGAATCTGGAAATAAAGCGAATTCGCACATTAGCACATTTAAATCGCACATTTGAATCTGGAAATAAAACGAATTCGCACATTAGCACATTTAAATCACACATTTGAATCTGGAAATAAAACGAATTCGCACATTTAATAGGTACAAAATCGCACATTTATTTGACTTATAGAAAGGGTAAATAAGTAATTTTTGTCTGGACACATGAGGACAAGAGATAGTGGGTGTGACAAGTGACAAGTGATAGTGGGTGACAAGAGATAGTGGGTGGGACACGTGTCAAGATACTAATAGGATCGCACGATCGCACATTAGCACATAACCAAATTGGGAATACTAGTTGGAAAAGTCACATTTTGAGAATTCAATCAAGAAAAAGGCGCTTTTTGGTAATTAACTCAAACTTAAATATTTTAAAGAATGGAACATGCATGCATAATCTGTGAAATAAACAAGGAGTATACCATGTGAATGAGACAATGAGTGTACGTGTACGTACAACATATGATCAATTGATTGTTTAGATTTTGTTAGGGGTTGGCAGTGCATGCGGGGAGGCACGGCACGGCAGGCTTCCCCTGCGGGAACACCGCCACCGGTGCTTTCCTACCACACGGCAAGCCAGTTATGCGGGGAGGTTTACCACATAGAAATGGAAGAAAACTATCCGTTGGAGACTTTAATTATGTGACCGTTGGAGGCAAAAAGGGACTAACGGATCTTTTTTATTTGTTGCCTATTTATTGTTTGTTAAGTTTTGAAATGAGGCACAGTCTCAAAGATCAACAAAAGTGGAAAGGACAACCGTTGGTTAATCAGGCTGCGGAATCCACGGGATCGAGTAAGAAAAGAAAGTCGTCGGAGTCAAGTAGCGCTCAAATGCCAACAAACGAGACGCCAATAACCGTGGAAGATTTCAACTGTGACTTACCAAACCTCAACGAGAACCCAACTCCATCACGTCAATCAAAAGGAAAAAAAAAAAAGACGAATTACGAAGATTCAAGCCGAAGCTCGATGCGTGATACCCTTGCAAGTTACACGGCCGAAAAGAATATTTCAAGTTTCTTGATGGGGAGGTGATGAATCTTGACATGAAGTTCGTTATGGATCCGCATGACAATATCCCAGACCCGGCTTTTAAGGATTTCTTCATCAACAAGAAACGCGAGATATGCGCAAAATACGGGTGGCCGTGTAGTTTGTAGGATTTAATGGAATTTTAGTTATTTTATGTTTTTTAATAATATTATGTAATGTTTTTTAAGTTTTTATGGAATTTTAGTCTTTTAATAATATTATGTAATGTTTATTTAATTTTAATGAAATTTTACTTTTTTTATAAATTTTAATAGAATTAAAAAAAAAAAAAAAAAAAAAAAAAAAAAAAAAAAAAAAATGAGTGAAGGGTGAGGGGTGTGTTGCCAACAAAAAATGAGTGAGGGAAAAGAAAAGTGAGGAGATGATGTGGCATAAGGGAATTGGGTGTAAGTGAGGGAAGTGATTTGGGGTGATGGGTGTGTTGCCAACCCCCTTATTGGAAAAAAAATATATATATACAAAGACAAACTCATGCATGTCACGCAAAGAATAGTCATTTAATCCGTTTGCGTCTCATTGTTTGAAGGCTGCTCGAATCTGTATGTCGTAATCATGTCATCCTACCCATAGATGTTTTGATCATGTGATTGTTTAGTCGCGTTTTAGAAGAGTTATACGAGGGAAAATGGGTTATGTTTGTCACGTAAAACATTAATCAAACACGTTGCTTTTGTTTTGTTGAAGGGTTCACACGTAGAGGTTCATATGTCACGTTAAAATCATGGATGTCCCCTTCATATATGTCGATCCTTATAGATATACAAAGATAGATAGCTACATATATATGCCACGTGAAAGGAAGAACATAACTAGGATGCATGGAGTCTTAATATGAATAATTTAATTTGTGATTTATATGATAAATGAGTTTGATACTTTAAACCCTAAACTTTACATTATTGACACATATTAAACCCTAAACTATGAAAATTGTCATAAAGAAACCCTAATCTATAATAATAATCATTTTGAGCATTTAAATTTAATTAAATGTTAATTGTAATCATTTATGATTAATCGTGCTAATTCGGGAAACCAGCTAAAAATAGAAAGTTACTTGAAATGGTTAAAGCTACTTAAAGTGGAAACTTACTAAATATGAAAAGTTACTAATTCGAGAAAGTTACTACTTTTGGAAAGTTACTCTATTTGCCAAGCTACTAAAATCGAAAAGTTTCTAAAAATTGAAAGAAACCTAAAAGGAGTAATCTAATTTAAGATGAGCTTATAAGTAATAAGACAATCATTAATTTGTGTAGATTCGCTGAAGAATGAGTGACTTCCTATTCTTATATTATGATATGGTTTCGTTGGCGGTTTAAGGTACATATATTCTATCCCTTTTCAGTAGGGATTCCTTATGACTTCTCCATCCTTAACTTTGATTCGTTTGTTTTGATATGAGCCATTGCTATGATCCCTTTTGCTTTGATCTATTTGATATGATTCGTTTGATATGCTATGATGATATGATATGATTTGTTTTGTTTCGTTTTTATGCCCGAGTTTACTAACTAGTCATGGAGGTCCATGGCCATGTCATTGAGGCACCAATGGCATGACACTTTCTGTGGAGGTGTGATTGATCCACAACGTCCCCATTTCGATATGATATGATATGTGATCACTTCGCCATTTTGATATATGTGTATACCTGTCATGCGAGCAGGATATATATATGATTTTGTTTTGCAGGGGGCGTATGGATGCATCCTAGGTTTTGTTTCGTTTTGGTAAAATTTTGTAGTGTGATGGCTGTACGTGATCTGTCCCCATTTACCTTTGGGAGTGTGATCGACTCCATGTGGTACCTAGAGGTCTCCCCTCTGTATACTCCTTTGATGTGACAGATTTGTGATTATGTGATTTCGAGATCTATCGAGTACCTTGGTAGGTCAGCTCGTGGCTTTCTTATGATTCTATGTGTCTATTCAAGTACCTTGTTTAGACAATCCTTTGTTGATGCGTGCTCATTATGTCTCTTTTGATTATGCTTATATTGATATCTCTATGATGCTTCGTTTCCCTTTGACTTGTGATACATTATGCCATCCTTATGATACTTATCACTTCGTCGGATTATTACCATTCGACTCTTCATATTCTTTTATTTTGTTGACTTATGATATTTGTTCAGTTGATCATTTATCTCTTATTCATTTGACAGATGACATTCTTTTCAGCAGGAGTTTATGATTTTCTTTCCTTATGCTTATTGATGAGTGCTCAAACACTCATCATTTTTTGTCAATTTGAGCTGCAAAAACATTTAAAAACACTCAGAAATGCATCAAAATATTAAAAATATTTCAAAATTATGTTTTATATGTTTCAGATGCAAAATGAGTAAAAACAGATAAAAAATAAACAAAGTTTGCATAATTGGCAGTTTCAGTCCCTCATTTTTTAAAAAGTTGTCAAATCTAGTCCCTGGTTATTCTAAAAACTTGAAAATGTCACCAAAGGTCCTTTTAAATCACAAAATGACATAATTAACCTTTGGTACAAAGTTTCACAAAATTGCAAGTTTAGTCCCTGAACTTTGAAAAATGACAAAAATGGTCCCTGGGATATTAAAACTTTGAGAAAAACAAATTTTGTCCTTGTACTTCTCATCTATGGCAGGAATGGTCCTTGGTTGGAAATTTTGGTGAAATTACAAATTTGGTCCCTGGAGTTTGGCAAATTGGCAGAAATAGTCCCCGGACATTAAAAATGGAAATTATCAACAAAAGTCCTTCTACTATTCAAGATTGGCAAGTTTTATCCCCATGGAATACTTTGGAAAGATGCCAAGTCTAGCCCCTAAATTTTCGGAAAATTACAAAATTGGTCCTTGTGCAAAGTTACAACCAAACCGGACCTTTAATAATAAATCCCAAACACCACCCCAATCCAACACCAAATCCAATCCACCTTATATCTCCCAGCCCATCTCCCTTGCCAAGCCCACTTCCCACAAGCCCAAAACCCCCTTTGATATCACAACGCAGGGTCAACTTTGACCCTGTGGTCAAACCGGTCAAACAAACCACCCCTTCCTCTCTTTCCCTCCCCCACCTCTCCACTTGCCCTGCAAATCCATCACCTCAACCCACCATCACAATCCACCGCCCAAAACCACTAGCACCTAACAAGACACCCACAATTAATGCCACCCCCTGTCGCATTATTTAAGCAATTTCACTCACCCCAATTTTCCTGCCAAAATACGTGGATGGCCAGAATTGAGTCTCAGTGATCCAATGGCTAAAATTCTTGATGGGATTTGCTCAGAGGGATGCAAGAACCCTAATGGAGGGCTATATAAGAGAGAAGATTGCAAGGAGAAAGAGTAGTAGCCACTTAGCTTAATTTTTATGTCGTATTAATTTAATTTCAAATTTTAGTTGCTAATTTTAGTCCAAGAAGCTTGTAATCTGTTTTAGTATTGTACTTTCAACTTTTCTTAATCAAAATTCCAAGTTTCAGTTAACAATTCAGTTTTTGCAATTTCCTTTTCAAGCTTTAACTAAGATCTAAATTAGTATTTACTGTTTCATAAGCTCACTTAGATAGTTTAAATCATTAACTAAACATAAAAACTAAAAAAAAAAATATAAAAAAGAAAATCAGAACCAAAGAAATAAACCACACGGTACCTTTGCATTTGAGTGGAAAGCTTAAGGAAGTTGCCTGCAATGGAGGGGCAAGGTGGACTTAACCTGGCTTGTTTTTAACAAGCTAGGAGCTTGTAGCTGCCCATTTGGGAGCCCTTGTTTAGCTAGGGTCTCAAGTGAGTTTTAATTTCCATTTTTATTTGATTCTTGGTTCTGTATTGTAGCATAGCTTATTATCTGCTTATCTTTGTTCATTTAAGCTTATTCAGTGTTAGATAGTGATAATCTTGATTTAAATTAATAGCTTGTTAGTTAATATAAATAGTTGTTCATTATCCTAGTAAAACAGTCAAAATAGTATAATTAGTAATCTTGGTTAATTGTTGTTAATTCCTGTGTTTAAGTGTTCATTTTAGCTTAATATATCATCTTAAGTCAACCTAGGTCTGTTTCATAAGCTCTTTTAAGCATTTGCTTCACAAATCATAAGACAGACAAGTTTTAAGGAGTGTTTGGATTAGAGTGATCCAGGATGTTCTAGTGCTTATTTGTTGTTGTTCTTGGTTCATACAAGTCACATAGGATCATAATAGCTCAAAGTAACCACAAAAATTAGGTCTTGTTTGAGGAAAAGTCAAAATCACATTCTAATTGGCCTAAATAACCCTCTGTGTTGGATTAAGTGTGGCTTATGCCCCAAATCCATTCACTTGTGAGTGGTATAGCTTAAATTAGTCTTAACTTAGTTTAAATAATCAGTATCAATCAGAAAACCAAGATCAAAGTTCATCAAAGTCAATTTAAGTTGGTAATTTCAAAAAGTCAAAATACACCTTGTTTTAGAAATCTAAATCTTGGAAGAATATTTGTGAATTTTGTGTTAGGTTTTAGGCTTTGATCTTTTTAGAGCTTAAAGATTGTCACCTAGTATACAAAATCCCATAATCAGCTTATGTTTAGAATTTTTCTATAAGCTTGTGCAAAAGCTTCTTTTGATCTGCAGGGCAAGTGCATGCCCTGTGCACAGGTTTTGACCAAAATTCCAAGTTGATTTGTGACTAGCCTAGTGGACCCCACACCCTGTACCTTGACTTTTTGGAAAGCCAATAAGCCCATTGATAAGGTTCAGGGCTTATTTCACCATTGTGAGCTTATTTGATAGGGCTGCAATCCCCATTAAGTGTGATCATTTCCTGAGCCTACACTGAGTACTCAGTGTGTGACCTCAACTTCCAAGGCTTACCCAGAGCTCATTAATAAGACATAAGCCCAGCTTATTGGCTTATTGTGAAGCCTTCCAGTCCCCTTTCAAGTTTTTAGTTTTAATTTGGACTCACCTTGACTTCTGTGGACCCCACAGAGGTCCAAAGACCTTAGTTTTGGCCTGTTTTGGCCTTGTAATTACATAAGTGCTTATTTGCTTCTCAATAGCTTTTCCAGAGTGCTTCTTTGTTCCATTTAGCTTATTTCTAGTGTGTAATCATCTGTGTATGTTTATTTTGTCATTTGATCAGCTTTTTCATAGTTGCATAAGTCCTAATAAGCTATAAGTCCACTGTTTGGTAAAAAGGGGTGCACACAGCTTATTTTTAAGCTTTTGTAAAAGTGTTTTTGTAAAAATTTCTTATTTTTAACTTATTTTCATCTGTCAAAAAGAAAATCCAACAAAAAAACCAAATTTAAAATTAGTGATAGCTTCTATTTAATAGATTCTATCTTTTTAATTTTCTTTTTAGCTTATTAATAAGCAATCTGTCATTTTCATAATTTTCTTAATTTCCTGTCACCTTAAGGTATTTTTAGTAATTTTCTGAGATTTTTCTCTTTTAGTTTAATAGTTATTAGAATTAAAAACAGTTTAATTAATTAATTAGATAATATTAGTAATTAAATAGTTTTCTTAAATTTTAATTAACAACAGTAGGTTTTTATAGTTTTCCTAGGTTTCATAAATCATTTAAGACTTTTAGAAAATAGTTTCTTAAATTCTACTATTCATTTTCTAGTTTTCTTAATTAAATTAGTTAAATTAGATTTAAATTAATTAATAAGTAAATAATTAGTAAAATAATCTAAATATAATTTTTAGAAACTTTTTATAATTTTTTAGGATTCCTGTGATGGTTAATTAGTTTTATGAATTTTTCTATAATTTTCTAAGTCATTTTAGTATTATTAGTAATTTAAAATAGTTTAAATAGATTAATTAATATAATTAGGAATTAATTAATAGAAAACCCATAAAAAGACAAAAATATTTCTTTTTAATTTTTATACTTTCTTCAAGTTCAATTAAAGGTTTAGAAAATATTTTTGCAAGTTTTTAGTTTAATTTGTAGTCTTTATCATTTTTAGTTTAATATAATTTAGATTTAATTACTTTTTAAATAGTTTTAACGAGCAGAGGTACCCGCGCGTTGCTGCGGAAATATTGTGGTTAATCTAAACTCAAAATAAAACGATCAAAAAAAATTATTTTTGTTATTAAGGACTAACGGGGCGTTATCCATTTTATTGTATCGGCACAACCTAAAAAATACGAAACGTAACGATTTACTAAATAAATTGATTTCGTAAAAGTTTTGCATATTTATCCTCGTTTTTATTAGAAAAATTATTTTGGAAATAATGGCGCAAGTTTCTTAATTTTTTGAGTCCGTTTGGTCCGTCAAATGAGTCACACATTATATATTCCAAAAGTTTTATTATGAAATATAAAACAGTTGTATCATGTATGTACTATAGATACAATGCTATTTTTGTCCATCTCCTGTGATTTAAAGTATCATCTTTATAGAGTGACAATTATTTCAAAAAATTAACACCTTCTATAGTGATAATTAACAAAAACACATCTCTACAGTCAAATACTAACCTTTGTTAATTTCTGTCCTCACCATAAATATATAGTGATAGTGATAAGATTTGCTTTATAAGTTTTTTATTTATTACATATAAAGCAAAACATGTACTTATATGTTCTTTATTACATATAAAGCAAAACATATATTTTGTGCAAAGTCAAATACTTCATTCACACACACACACCTTCTCTCTATCTCTCTTCCAGTTGCCAGACAACGCCGGCCGCCACCATTACCGTCGCCGGAAAAATTTTTCGGCCAACTTCCAAAACTTCCGAAAACGTAGATCAAGCGACCCTTATTATTTCTGGAGCTTTTGAGGTCGATTGGAGCTCGTTTGGTACCCGGTCTACTCCACACCGCCACCACTCCGTTGCAAGACCGCCACCACCTCCTTTCTACTCGGTAACACCCCACGCGCCTTTCCCCTCCCCGATTTTATTGTTTTACCGAAACCCTAATTTAACAAACTTTTAATAAAACCGATTTTATAACAAATCTTTCTATAAAACCGATTTAACAAATTTTTTAATAAAACCGATTTATAATAAAAAAAACGTATGGATCTATTCATTTTACCCGTGACTCGGCGTGACTCGGTCCAAGTTGGTGACTCACTGAGTCAATTCGCGTTGACTCGGGCGAGTTGGTTATTTTTATTTCTTTCCTTTGATTTCTAACCTCTTTATTTGTGTGGTAGCCTTGATTTTGGATTTGGTTTCGGGATGTTTTGTTATCGGCAGTAGGTACGACCACGGAATTGAGCCGTGACTCGTGAGTCACGGCGAGGAGTTAGATTAGTTTTAGGTTTAGATGTTGTTATTTGTGTATGGATTTGTTTAGGTTTAGAGGTTAAGTTTTGTTGTTGTGTTTGTTTCGGATTTGTTTTGTTTGATTGGAATGTTAACATTTGTTATTTATGGTTTGAATTTTGTTGTAAAGTTATTTTTTAAAATTTTGTTATAACTTACACTGTCGCCGGAAAACGTTTGTGGAGGCCGGAAAATATCTGTCGTAGCTGGGTAAATTGTTGTATGGACTTGGTTTCGGGTTTATAAATAGATGTTGCCGCTGCTTCCTCGCCGGAATCTCCGCTAGCTTCATCCGAATCTGCTATGGCTGGAGATGTTTGAATTGGATTTAAAATTGAAGCCATGGTTTTAAAAAAAAAATGAACAGTGTTACACAGTAAAAATGCTACAGTGTTTCGCACTCACAAAACACTGTTTCGTCCACTGTAGCAGACACTGTAGCTGCTACAGTGCTGCTACAGTGAACCATTCCCCCTTTTAGTATATATAATAATTAATTAATTTGTATTTTAATATTAAAATAATCAAGTTAAATAATTTCATTTTAATTTTAATTTTTCTTTTTATTTCAAGTTTGAAAAGTTTCACTTGCACCCCCTGTAGTTTGTAAATTGTTTAAATCCCAATTTTCTCTGTCTGTAATATGATTTTCAAGTTGCATTTGTGTAATTATATCTGTTATTGTTTATATTATCCAAATACCATACATCAGTAGCATAATCATTTCCCAATCATCTTGGCTACTGTTCTCAGTGCCACTCATTCCTGAAACGTTTTCAAAAGCACCATTGCAATCTCGCTGGGACATAACGACCCGGGGAAACACTATACTATCCACGGAGCATTGGGATAAGCTGTTTTTGACTTGTTGACCTTGGTCAATAATATCAGACGGTTTAGCCCCAATCAAAATTTGGCGCCGCTGCCGGGGAGGTTGTTGCGTGTTTTAAAATCGTTTTAAGTTTAGTGGTTTTCAAAACCCTCCTTGTACAAATTTCACCATTTTTGTAAAAATATCAATCATATCAAAAAGTTCATTAACACTTTTCCTGAAGTGTTAACAACACCAAAAAAAAAATCAAAAACAACAAAACAAACTGTGAAGTTAAATTACTTCGTTTTCTTTAAGATTACAACCTGAAACAGTTGGTATAAGGTAAGTTCTGACATTAAATTGCGAACTGAAGAGGAATCCATTCTTTCCTCCCGCTAGCCTGCGAGTAATCTTAAAGGAACGATTTCAGTTAACGAATCAGTTCCAAAAATATTTCCCAAAGTTTTTTGCACACACACCCATAAGCCCAAAAATAATTTTTCTGTTAATAAATACATAAAATCTTACCACCGCAAACCAAGGCAGAACACCTACCAACTGGGGGTGTGGACATAATAAGTTCCCAAACTAAAGATTAAAACTTGCCACTGTATCCCTGTGAGTGGTGTACCTTTTTCAAAGAAGCCATTCACTTGTGATTATTGGTTTAAGTTCCCTGTTGTTTTGCCTCGAATTTGTTTTGAAAAATTGTTTTTAGTGCATGCGCACTCGTTCACAAACAAAGCGTAAAAATCAGAAAAATGTACCCGAGCTACGTACTATTATTGAAGAACCTAAAACAGAAATGGCCGATGGGCTACCACCACCACCACCTGACCCTCCCAGGGATGAGCGAGCTCCCGATCTCCGAACGATGGAGGAGTTGTGCCAACCTACCATGCAAGGGAGGGGCGGACCTATTGCACCACTCACTATTGAGGCTACGGACTTTGGCCTCAAGCACCACATGATCCAACAAGTCCAAAATTCGTGTCAATTTCATGGATTACCGGGTGACGATGCTAACAAGCATCTTGATAAATACCTTACCGTCACCCAAATCATGAAACAGCATGGTGTCATCGATGATGCCCTCCGTCTGTATCTCTTCCCCTATTCTCTCACCCATCATGCCACTGCATGGTTTGACCGACTCCCCAAGAATTCTATTCGTACCTTTGATGAGATGGTAACCAAGTTTTTAGCAAAATATTTTCCACCTTCCATGGTTACCAAGTTACGAAATGATATCAGCAACTTCCGGCAGCGTCCCGATGAGTCTCTATTTGAGGCTTGGGAACGTTATAACCTACCAATTGATCGGTGCCCTAACCACAATATGTTACAAGTTACCATCATAGATACCTTCTATAATGGTCTGACATTGAGGCACCGGGATATTCTCAATGCTGCTGCTGGTGGGACCTTCATGAAAAGACGTCCCAAAGAATGCTATGATCTAATTGAGAACATGACTGCCCACCATAACTTTTGGGATTCCTCTGCGAAGAGGGATGAGTCATGTAAATCAGTTATTCCTTCATCATCATCTCCTGAAATAATTGCTCTCACTAAAAGGATGGATGATATCTCTACGGCTGTGTTGAGAATGAACCAAACCATGCAAAATCAAGTTCAAAATCAACAAGTGAAAGCCGTGGCCCGAAGTTGTAAAACTTGTGGAGGCCCACATCTGTATTCCGAGTGTCCAGCTACTGCTGGTTTTCCTCAAGAGAACGTTTATGCTGCTCAAGGTTCCTACAACATGGGAGGTAATTCTTACCAACCACAAGGGGACCGTAATATCTTAAGCTATCGTTCCAACAATTTTCTCGGACCTCCCGGTTTTAACCAAAATCAAAACCATAACTTGAATCAGAATCGAGGAGATTTTAACCAAGGTCAAAACCCAAATTTCCAAAACCCGAACCAAAATCAAGGTCATTTTAATTAAAACAATTTTCAAAATGGCAATCAAAATCAAGGTTTTCAAGGAAATTTTCAAAGAAACCAAGGACAAGGGAATTACAATCAGGGTAATTTCAATTAGAGAAATAATTTTCAGGGTAACAACAACCAAAACCAAGGGAATTTTCAAAACAACCGTGTTCAAAATTTTCCTAATCAAAATCAAAATGTTGTTCCACCCTCGTCTTCCTCCGATGAAGTGCTAAAACAATTCATGAAAGCACAAGAGGAAATGAATCAGTTATTGATTAGCAAGATCTCTGAGCTTCAGAAGTCTTTAAATGATCGACCCTCGGGCCCGGGTACACTACCGAGCAACACGATCGCTAACCCGAGGGGCGATGTCAAAGCGATCACGACCCAAAGTGGAGTATCATACAATGGACCCACGATTCCCTCTACCTCTTCTTCTCCTCCTACTAAGGTAGCGGAACGTAAACCTGAGGTTACCATGGGTACGGTACTTCCTACTAATAACGGAGGTACCAACAACGTCCACCCTCAAGTAGTCCCGGTCCCGACTCATAAGTCAAAAGTTGTATTTGATCCTCCGGAAATTCCTGATGAAATTCCAAAGAACGATCCCAAGCCTTCAATTCCATATCCTTCACGATTGAATGATCAAAAGAACCGCGAAAGAGCTAATCATCAGATGGAAAAATTTTATCAAATTTTCCAAGAGTTACACTTCGATATTAGCTTCGCGGATGCTCTTCTTCTCATGCCTAAATTTGCTTCAACAATCAAAAATCTGATAAGCAATAAGGAAAAACTCTGTGAGATGGCTAAAACTCCACTTAACGAGCATTGCTCAGCAGTGCTCTTGAAAAAGCTTCCCGAAAAGCTTGGAGATCCCGGGAAATTTCTCATTCCTTGCATTTTCCCTGGGATGGTTGAATGCTTTGCCTTGGCCTATCTGGGTGCAAGCATTAACCTTATGCCTCACTCAGTCTGGAAGAGACTCTCGCTTCCTGCTCTTACTCCTACCTGCATGACTCTCGAGCTTGCAGACCGTACTATATCTCGTCCTCTCGGCATTGCCGAAGATATCTTCGTGAAAGTAGGAAAGTTCCATTTTTCGGTAGATTTCGCGATTGTTGATTTCGATGCTGACCCAAGAGTTCCTCTCGTGCTCTAATCGATGTTTTCGAAGAAGAAATCACTCTACGTGTTGGTGGTGAAGCCATCACATTCAATCTTGATCAGACTTCAAGATACTCCTCAAACTATGACGCTGAAACGGTTAACCGAATTGACATCATCGATGTTGCGTCAGAGGAGTATTCTCAAGAGGTCCTCGGTTTCTCATCAAGTGGCAGTACCACTCTTTCTTCTGAGCCTATCATATCCGACTCTTCCCCTTCTCTCACTCCGTTTGAGGGAAGTGACTTCCTTCTGGAAGAGGTCGAGGCTTTTCTTGCTCAGGATAGTTCAATCCCTCATGAGATTGATGAAAACTATCTTGACCCGGAGGGGGATATTCTTCTTCTTGAAAGATTGTTAAATGACGATCCTTCACCCTCTCCGTCTCCAAAAATACTTCATTAAGAGGAAGTCAAAAATGTTGAAATAACTGATGACTTTACCGAGGTTGAGCTCAAGGACTTGCCTCCTCATCTAGAATATGCATTTTTGGAGGGTGATGATAAATTACCCGTCATTATTGCTAAAGACTTAAAAGATGAGGAAAAGGTGCACTCCTACAGGTTCTCAAGTCACACAAGCAAGCAATTGCTTGGAAACTCTCCGACATTAAGGGCATTAGCCCGGACTTTTGTACGCACAAAATCTTAATGGAGGATGACTTTAAGCCAGCAGTGCAACAACAGAGAAGGGTAAATCCCAAAATCCACGAAGTTATCAAACAAGAGGTTCTAAAACTTCTTGATGCGGGATTGATTTACCCTATATCTGAGAGTCCTTGGGTTAGCCCAATTCATTGCGTTCCTAAAAAGGTTGCCATAACCGTTGTCACCAACGAGGAAAACGAATTGATTCCAACTTGTTTGGTCACGGGTTGGCGAGTATGTATTGACTATCGTAAGTTGTATGAAGCCACCCGTAAAGACCATTTTCCTCTGCCTTTTATGGACCAGTTGCTCGAAAGACTAGCGGGGAATGAATACTACTGTTTCCTCGATGGTTTCTCGGGTTACTTCCAAATCCCCATTAATCCACAGGATCAAGAGAAAACTACCTTCACATGCCCCTACGGAACTTTTGCTTACAGACGTATGCCTTTCGGCTTATGTAATGCACCAGGAACGTTCCAAATGTGCATGATGTCAATATTTTCCGACATGATCGGGAAAACCATGGAGGTATTCATGGATGACTTTTCAGTCATCGGGGATTCATTCCAGTCTTGTCTCTCCCACTTGGAACAAATGCTTAAACGTTGTAAATAAACGAATTTAAGTCTCAACTGGGAGAAGAGCCATTTTATGGTTAAAGAGGGCATTGTCCTCGGCCATAAAATTTCAAAAAACGGGATTGAGGTTGACAAAGCCAAAATTAACTTCATCGCTAAATTACCTCATCCCACTACCGTTAAAGGTGTTAGGAGCTTTTTGGGTCATGCCGGCTTCTATCGTAGGTTTATCCAAGATTTCTCTAAAATTGCCCGGCCTATGACCCATCTCCTCGAGAAGGATGCTCTTTTCATCTTCTCTCCGGAGTGCATCGAAGCTTTTGAAACCTTAAAGAAAAAGCTTACTGAGGCACCGATTCTTGTTGCCCCCGATTGGGACCTACCTTTTGAGCTTATGTGCGATGCTAGTGATTTTGCCATAGGTGTGGTCTTGGGGCAACGAAAAGCAAAATACTTTCAGCCTATACACTACACAAGCAAAACTATGACCGAGGCTTAAAGTCATTACTCCACCACTGAAAAAGAACTATTGGCTGTGGTGTATGCCTTTGAAAAATTCCGGCCATACTTAATACTGACCAAATGCATAGTGTATACGGATCACTCGGCTTTGAAGTACCTATTTGCAAAACAAGATGCAAAGCCGAGGCTACTCCGTTGAGTTCTCCTCCTCCAAGAATTTGATATCATTATCCGTGATAAAAAAGGAGCCGAGAACCTTGTTGCTGATCATCTCTCACGATTAGAAAACCCTCACCAGGATGTGTCCGAGAAACAAGAAATAAATGAAACATTTCCTCTCGAGACACTCAATGCGGTTGCTTTTCGTGGTGACTCTTCTACCCCATGGTTTGCCGACTTTGCAAACTACCATGCGGGTAACTTCATCGTGAAGGGGATGTCGTCCCAACAGAAAAACAAATTCTTCAAAGACGTTAAACATTACTTCTGGGACGATCCCTATCTCTTCAAAATATGTGCCGATCAAGTCATCAGGCGATGTGTTTACGGACAGGAAGCCGCTGATATTCTCAAAGCTTGCCATGCTGGACCCACCGGGGGCCACCATAGTCCTAACTACACCGCCAAAAAGGTGTTTGATTCTAGTTTCTATTAGCCCACGATTTATAAGGATGCCCACGAACTAGTCAAAGCTTGTGATGCTTGTCAGCGTCACAGGAATATTTCATAAAAGAACGAAATGCCGCAAAATGCCGTTCAAGTTTGTGAAATCTTTGACGTCTGGGGTATTGATTTTATGGGGCCATTCCCATCTTCTCGTGGAAACAAATACATCCTCGTGGCTGTTGACTACTTGTCAAAATGGGTTGAGGCAAAAGCCTTACCCACTAACGATGCCAGAGTTGTTGTGAAATTCTTGAAATCCCTCTTTGCTCGTTTTAGAACTCCCCGTGCCATCATTAGTGATCGCGGTACACACTTTTGCAATGATCAATTCGCAAAAGTCATGCTTAAGCACGGTGTTACTCACCGTCTTTCTACCGCGTATCACCCACAAACAAGTGGGCAGGTGGAGGTTTCAAACCGTGGTATTAAACGGATTCTTGAGAGGACCGTAGGTGAAAACCGTGCCTCCTGGTCGGACAAACTAGATGATGCACTCTGGGCCTTCCGTACAGCTTACAAAACACCCATCGGGTGTAGTCCCTACAAGCTTGTATACGGGAAGGCGTGTCATTTACCGATCGAACTCGAGCACAAAGCCTACTGGGCCTTGAAACATGAAAACTACGACCTTCATAAAGCGGGTGATCACCGTAAAGTTCAATTCAATGAATTAAACGAACTTCGTGATCAAGCCTACGAGAACTCTTTGATCTACAAAGAAAAGACAAAGAAGATTCACGACTCCAAGATTAAGAACCGCGTTTTCAACGTCGCTGACAGAGTCCTTCTTTTCAATTCAAGGTTAAAGATCTTCTCGGGGAAATTAAAAACCCGATGGACTGGACCATTCACTGTTGCAAAAGTATATCCATACGGGACTGTTGAGCTATCTCAACCCGAAGGTCCCAACTTCAAAGTGAATGGTCATCGTTTGAAACACTATTTTGGAGAGGACATACCATCCATGGTTGTCCCGGATCTCCAAACTTTCCCCATGGACCAATGAATTCGGGGATCGAGTCAAGCTAGTGACTCTGTGAACAAAAATTAGCAAAATATGGGTTTTCACCCATATCTCTGACTTCTTTCTACTTTCTAACACTCTAGTGTGGGGGAATGGCCGTCCCCCACCTTTTGAAAAGTAAATATGTATATCAGTTTCAAAAAAAATAATAATAATAATAATAAAAAAAGATTATATGTACATATAAATAAAGTGAAAATTACAAAACGATATTTCCACAGTTAGCTTACAATATTACCTTTCTCTGTTCAAAGAGTCGGCATAATAGCCGGGACTTTGAATATTGAGGACAATATTCAATTCTAAGTGTGGGGGGGGGGGGGGGGGGGGGAAATTCTAACGAATTTTATCACAAGATACTTTCTAAGTACCCCCATTTTGGCCAAAAATTTTCAAAATTTTTTCACTTTATTTCAAAATTTTTGTGGTTATCAGTCTGCCATGTCTAAATGACAAAAGGATTGGCTAATCCAGGAGCAAACGGCTCTTGGTAAAGATATCTCAAATCCGTTGATGGCTTGCAATTTGCCCAAAATTGTATGGTAAATCAACTCGCCATATCCAAAAAAGTGAATGAGTTGGCTAGCCCGCAAGATTATGGCTTGTGGTAAAGGCCGTGGAAAAACCATAATTGGTAATCAACTCACCAAGATGTTGACTTTGTCCATCAAGAGTTGGCTAGTCCAGAAGCAAACGGCTTTTGGTAAAGACGAATCAAATCCATTGACAGCTGGTGGTTTGCTCAAAATCACATGGTTATCAGGTGGACCATAGTTCTTACTTGAACAGATACATGTGGCTACTCCAGAAGTAATGGCTTTTGGTAAAGAGTTTCAAATCCATTAAGTTTTTCTCAAAAGATTGCTAGGGACTAGCAATGTTTTAGTGTGGGGGATTGATGAGTGATCAAACACTCATCATTTTTGGTCAATCTGAGCTGCAAAAACATTTAAAAACACTCAGAAATGCATCAAAATATTAAAAATATTTCAAAATTGTGTTTTATATGTTTCAGATGCAAAATGAGTAAAAAGAGATGAAAAATAAACAAAGTTTGCATAATTGGCAGTTTCAGTCCCTCATCTTTCAAAAAGTTGTCAAATCTAGTCCCTAGTTAGTCTAAAAACTTGAAAATGTCACCAAAGGTCCTTTTAAATCACAAAATGACATAATTAGTCCTTTGGTACAAAGTTTCACAAAATTGCAAGTTTAGTCCCTAAACTTTGAAAAATGACAAAAATGGTCCCTGGGATATTAAAACTTTGAGAAATACAAATTTTGTCCGTGTACTTCTCATCTATGGCAGGAATGGTCCTTGGTTGGAAATTTTGGTGAAATTACAAATTTGGTCCCTGAAGTTTGGCAAATTGGCAGAAATAGTCCCCGGACATCAAAAAATGGAAATTATCAACAAAAGTCCTTCTACTATTCAAGATTGGCAAGTTTTATCCCCATGGAATACTTTGGAAAGATGCCAAGTCTAGCCCCTAAACTTTCGGAAAATTACAAAATTGGTCCTTGTGCAAAGTTACAACCAAACCGGACCTTTAATAATAAATCCTAAACACCACCCCAATCCAACACCAAAACCAATCCACCTTATATCTTGTGGAAAACTAGAAGGGGGGGTGAATAGTTTTACGTCTTTTTAATTTGTTATAAAAGATTGTTTGAAAGTTTTCTTTGTTTTCAAAAATATAGATTCGATGCTATATGAAATCAAGTCATGCACAATATGAACAACACTAAATAAGTACGATAAGTCAATAATAATGTAAGTAAAGAAATAGATAAGAGTTGGAAAGATCGAACCGAGAGACAAGAGATTTATAGTGGTTCAGCTACAAGGTCACCTTCCTTGCCCTACTCCACTCCCCGAGCACCTAACTCGAGAGTTTTCTTCACTTTGTCAACAAGCTCCCTTATGGCGGAGAAAACCTTACACACCAATTTACACACCACAACTACGTCACGGCTTATTCACACCTTCTACACAACTATTTCACACCTATTCACTACTTGATCACACCACTTCTTCACACCAATATCCTACACACCAATTTTCTTCACACCTATCTTCTACACGCCAATCTTCTTCACAACTATCTTCTACACACTAATCTTCTTCACAACTATCTTCTACACACTAATCTTCTTCCTAACTTTTCTTCTTCACAACTAACTATAACCAATCACACTATATATATATCTAACTAAACTATCTTCTAACAAATATTCACAACTAATCACACAATGAGATGAATATAATGATGATGCTCAAACAACTTAGATGTGGAGATCACAACAAGTTGTAATACTTCTTGTCTTGAGGGATAGAAGTATTCTTCTCTTGCACTTGATAGGATGATCTTTGGATCACTTTGAAACAAAGATTTAGGAATGTATGATCAAAGGATTTAGAGATTGGAAATGGAGATCTAGAACAGAAAGTTTAGGAGTGCAAAAGGTGAGAAAAATTCCAGATTTAAGGTGGTATTTATAGGCAACAAATTCTGACAGAGGAGCGTGGCCGGTCCCCTTAAATCAAGGCCGGCCCCCTTAAAATTAAGGGGACCGCCCCTTATAATTAAGGGGGCCGCCCAGCTGTAACAGCCAGAATTTTCGTTTTCTAGTGGGGAAAGTTTATTTGGTGAAAAACTAACTGATTTTGGTTAAAAATTTGAATTCATATATTTAGTATGAATAAAACATTTTTCTTTATTGCCAAAAGTGTTTTTCAAAAATTATATAATATGGTTATATAATTAAATAAACTTTGTAATACTTAATTAAATTTCCTTTGATCATAAATTGCACTAAACACTTTGTTTATTCATACCTTAAGTGATTTGGATGTAAAGAGAAAATGTTAATCACTAAATACTAGTTTAAGTCACAAGTTTTAGTTCTATGAGTTTATATTTTGTAATAATCAAAACATAGAGATATTGATAATATGTTAATAATGTTTTTAGGCATTATTTATGTCAACAATCTCCCCTTTTTTGATTATTACAAAACCTTAAACTCAATAACTCTAAAATTTGTTTCTAGACAAGTATTATAGAGTTTACATTTCTCTTCTCCCCCTTTTTATAAAATCAAAAAGGTTAAGCCGAGTAAGCTTCGTGAAAGAAGATTAAACGGGTAGAGTGCTCCCCCTTGATGTATGCTCCCCCTCATTTGAGAGCACCAAGGGAATGAGCCATGGAAATCTTGGCTACACAAAATATTTGAAGAGAACAAGACACATATACATGCAAAGCAATAATTATGCAAATAAAAATAGATTCATTCAAGCATCACAGAAATGATTAGCATTACAACATTCAATATGCTTAAAGCATATAGATTACAATAAAACAAAAGAAAATACATAGTCCTATATTGCCTAAGAGAGCACTTGGACTTGCTTGCAACCCATGGTTGATTGTTTTATTTGCTTGAAAGAGAACATAAGCATAAAGCTTAGTTGTTAGATGGAGAGGGATATGGAGTGGGGTATGGAGCGGAAGAGGTGGATCTTACGATGTTGTATCGTGTTAAGGGTGGTATGGGATGAGGGCGAGTGAGGAGATATTCAATCCAAGAAATATCTTCACTCAAGTATAGAATTTGTTTTTGAAGGAAGATGCAACAAGGGCAATAGTGAGTGTGGTTTGTAACTTGATCCAAGTTGAGAGAGTGAGGTAGGCAATTGTTGTAGGGTGATGATGGAGGTTGTCCTTTGTTGCATTGTGCAAGATGCATGGCATTGAGATCACTAAGATCATGGATTTGGGATATTTCATCATGGAACTTTTGCTTTTCCGTGGCAATGCGGAGAGAGTCATTGTGTTGATATGGATGAATTGGGTTTGTGTAGTTGGAATTGTAGTTGTATGGTTGATCAAACTTGTATGGATCATTATAAATGGTTGGAGGATGAGATGAGTGGTTTGGCATGAAGGAAGATGTTTGGCCAATGTTGTATGGTTTGTAAATAGGATCAAATGAATGTCCTTGTGAATTTGGTGTAAAGTTTGGGAAGTAAGTGGTTGAAGGTGTTGAGTGATTTCCAACTTCATTAGTTATGATGGATTTGTTTCGAGGGCTTTTTCTACGCCAAACGGGTTTTTACGTCATCCTTGCAAGCCTTGAGACTTTTGGTTTTGGTTTGTTAGGAGAAGTCATGAAGGGATGAATGGAGAGTGTGGAAGATTGGGGATATTTATAGTGTAAGATTTGTGTGTTTATGGATGGATGAAGTTTGTTTGGGAGATTAGGACAAAATATGTTGGTGAAAAATGGGAAATGTAGATTGAAATGGGCTAAAACGCAGAAAAGATTCTGTAAATCCGGCCAGCAGATGGCCGGTCCCCTTAATTAGGGGACGGTCCCCTTAAATTTAAGGGGGCCGCCTTGCATAATTAAGGGGGCCGCCCATCTGATGGTTCCCAGATTGTCAGAAAAGGGTTTTTGGCAGAAAATTTGCAGAAAGGTTGTGTTTTTGGATTTGGATTCAAGCAAGTTCGATTCCTTTAGGCAATATAGCATCTAATATAAACAAGATATAGCATGCATGCGAAAACACTTAAGCAAAAGAGCAAATAAGCAACATATATTAAGCTAAAAGAGACAAATGAAGGCAAGAGCACTTAAGCTTCCTAAGGCAACTGATTGAGTCTAAACGGTCAACTAAGTTGAACAGGTGATGGTCAACCAAGTCAAACATCTAAAACCAACTAACCAAGGAGTACAGTGTATTCCCGGGTTGTTATGTCCAAGCGAGGTAAGCAATTGTATTTAAAAACGTTTAAAGTGATCGGGTGATTTAACAGGAGGATCAGGAATTTGATTTGAATGATTAAACTACAAGATTATGATTGAGAATGACTTAGAAACACTATTCTAACAATTACTGATGATCAGATAACCTAGAAACATAAGTAAACTTAAAAACGCGCGTTTGAATTTCAATTAAACGCGAACGCGCAAAATAAAAAGTGAAACGTGAGCAAATAAAGTCCTACGAACGTGAAAATTATATTTTTACAATCCTAATGTTATAAGAAAATTTTAAGAAAATTAAAATTATTTTTACAACTATTTATTTAATTACTATTAATTAATTACTAATTTCTAATTACTTTTTAATTAATTAAATTACACTAATTATTAAGTAATTATGAAAATTAACTAGAAAAATGAAAATTAATTTTAGAAAAATCTAAAATATTATAAAACTAATTTTAAAACAGAAAACCTATTTTTTTTACTTTTTAATTATTTATTATTAATTAAAACTAATTATTTAATTAATTTAAACTAAAATTAATTATAAAAAATACTAAATGGCCAAGGAAAAATCTGAAAAAATTCCTAAAATTATTTTTAGTTATAATAAACCTAAGAAAAATTTAAAAATGAGAATTTCTTATAAATAAGCAGAAAATAAGCCAAAAGGGCTTAAATAGAAGCTATCACTTTAATTATTTTTGTCTTTTTCTTAATTTTATTTTACAAAACTCTTTATCTACTGAAAATAACAAACTAATGTGAAAGAACTTTTGCTATAAACCCAGAAATAAGCACTTGGTGAGCAAAAAGCTTAACAGCCTGAGATTTAGGCTAATTAAGATTTGATTTGTGGAACAAGCTATGTAAAAAGCTACTCTAAGGTGAAATAAGCTAAGACAGAGAGATGATAACTCAAAGTAAATCAAAAGAGTCCAAATAAGCACACAAATAAGCTGCAACAGACAAATAAGCAATAAGAAGAAAACATTTGCCAATGCAGGCCTCAAACATAGGTTTTGGACCTCTGTGGGGTCCACAGAGGTGAAAGGAGGTCCAATTGAGAACTTGACCTGTCAAGTTCACCAGGTCAGCTTCCAAATAAGCCAATAAGCTAGGCTTATGGCTTATTATAGAGGCTTGTGTGACCCTTGAAACTTAGGTGCAAGACCTGAGTGGTCAGCTTTGGCAATGTGGACAGCTCACAAATATGGTCGAAATAAGCTAAGGGATAATAAGCCAGGACCCAAGATAAGCTAAGCCCTCAAAAGTTGAGCAACTCAGCTACATACAAAGCCAAAGATCTCAAGGTGGGGTCCACTAGGTAGCAAATTACAAGCCTGAGAAAGATGGCCAATGGCCTGAAGCAGGGGAGGTAACACTCCCTGCAGCTTCAAATAAGCTTGTGCATAAGCTTCACAAAAAATTCCAAAAATAAAACAGACATGGATTCTTGCATTTAAGCTGGTATTCTTTAGCCACAACAAGTTTCAGGGTCTGAATCCCAGCACAAAATTCTAGAAAAATCTTGCAAAAATTGAGTTTTTAGCAATTACAAGAAACTTTGACTATTTAATTTTTTACCACAATTGACTTTTATGACTTTTGATCCCCCCCTAGTTTACTGTAAATGATAAGTTATCCTAGATTAAGGCTAGGTTAAGGGGTACTAACAACTAATGCATGTAAAAAGGTGCTTATCCCAACTGAAATCCCAACAGTTAACAAGGAATAAGATTTAACTTGAAGTTTTGACTTTTTGATGCAATAACCTAAGATTCAATATACTAACTGACTAATACTAACCTAAAGAAACTCACTTATGCAAATATCTCAGCAAATAAACACAAGGAATACATGTTGCCTGCATTAACCAAACACCCCTTTAAACACCACTGATTTGAGTTTTTCAACAAGAAATGAATATATGAGCTAATCTAATGATTCTGTATAGTTAAATAAGCTAACTTAGATATATTTAAAGCAAACTTATGTGGTAATTATGACTGATGAATGCTTATGACCAAAACTACAATAGGTGACAGTTAAAAGACCAAGCTGTGAGATTTTGTGGTCCAAATGAACAATAGGTACACATAAGCAACAATTCTATTCTAATATCATAAACAAGCTTAGAAAACACTAATAAGCATCAATATAAGTGTACATAAACTATGCTACAGTACTACTTTGAAAATGATGAAAGATTGCTTACAAAAGCTTTCCAGACTTAGAACTGAGAACCAATGATCAAGAATCACATTCATATACTCCCCATGGAGTTCTAAACCATTACATTCATCTTCTTCTCCTCTGCTTCTTGTGCTTTTAATTTTCCACTAATTTTTATGATTTTTTTGAGGATTATTTGAGACTGCATAACTACACTATACTTTGTACTCTAAAAGCTTCTGAAATCTTATAATTAAGTTAAAGTTAATTCAAGAGAGCATCACACAACATCTTCCAATAGTACATTTAACCATATGAGAAATTATTTGAAAATATAGAAACTTGAATTTTAACTAAGAACCTGAAATTAACACTGAATAACTTTTTATTATTTCAAAAGGAAACAAGTTACAAGCTAAAGTTTTTGCTGAAATGTAACATTACAATAAGCTTAACATGATTGAAATTTAAACTAAAATCTACCAACCCTTGACTGCCCTTTCCTCTTCAATTTATAGCTGCAAATTAGGGTTTTCTTTCTCTCTTGTCTCTTTCCCAGCTTCAATACACACCCTTGGATGATAATATTCAATCCTAGCCGTTTGTGAATTTTGGCGCCCAAATTTAATTTTGTCTTTTTCTCTGATTATTTGAAGCCAGGGGGGATAAATTGGACCGGGGTGTTTGTTTGGGTATAGGGGATAGATATCATGATGATGGAGTGTGGTTTAAGTGAAGGTGGTGATGATGAGGGTAGCAGGGTAGTAGCAGGGTCACGGGGTTGTGTTGGGGGGAAGATGGTCAAAGGTCAAAGGGAGGGGTTTGACCGGTGGTAATATTAAAAATGTGGGAAAGTTTGGTTTGTAGTTGGGCTTGGGGTAACTTGGGCCTGGTGGGTAATGGATTGGGTGGGTTGGTTTTATTTATGTTTTGGGTTTGATTTGGATTAAATGGGGTAGGATATTAAAGGGTACCCGTTTAGTTTGTATGGTATAATAACACAAGGACCAATTTTGCACTTTTCTAAAATTTGAGGACCCAAATTGTAAATAATCCAAAGTTGTAACAAGGACTATATTTAACATATGTGAATAGTATAATGGCAATTTTTTTGATAATTTTTATATTTCAAAACTCCAGGGACCATTTGTGTTATTTTCCAAACTGCAGGGACCATTTGTGTAATTTTCTTAAAATTTTCACCCAAGGACTTGATTTGATAATTTTTTGACTTTAGAAAACCTTGGGTTGACTTTTCTTTCGTTTTAAACCCTCAGGGACTAGTTTTGTCAATTTTTGAAACTTGAGGGACTGAAACTGCCAATTGTGCAAACTTTGTTCGTTTTTCATTTGTTTTATAACATTTTGCATCTAAAACATATAAAACACACTTTCGGGATAATTTCTGTATTTTGATGCATTTCTGAGTGTTTTTGGATGTTTTGGCAGTTCAGATACGATAAAAATGATGAGTATTTATACACTCATCAATCCGCCACACTAAACTATTGCTAGTCCCTAGCAATCTTTTTGAGAAAAACTTAATGGATTTGAAACTCTTTACCAAAATCCATCACTTCTGGAGTAGCCAGATATATCGATTCAAGTAAGAACTATGGTCCACCCTGATAACCATGTGATTTTGAGCAAACCACCAGCTGTCAACGGATTTGATTTGTCTTTACCAAAAGTCGTTTACTTTTGGACTAGCCAACTCTTGATGGAATAGTCAACATCTTGGTGAGCTGATTACCAATTATGGTTTTTCCACTGCCTTTACCACTAGCCATAATCTTGCGGGCTAGGCAACTCATTCACTTTTTTGGATATGGCGAGTTGATTTACCATAAAATTTTGGGCAAATTGCAAGCCACCAACGGATTTGAGGTATCTTTACCAAGAGCCGTTTGCTCCTGGATTAGCCAATCCTTTTGTCGTTTAGACACGGCGGACTGATTACCACAAAATTTTTGAAATAAAGTGAAAAATTTTGGAAAATTTTGGGCCAAAAATGGGGGTACTAGAGGATATAATGTGATAAAATTCGCTAGAATTTCCCCCCCACACTTAGAATTGAATATTGTCCTCAATATTCAAAGTCCCGACGATTATGCCGACTCTTTGAACGTAAAAAGATAATATTCTAAGCTAACTGTGGAAACATCATTTTGCATTTTTCACTTTATTTATTTGTACATACAATCACACATTTTTTTTTCAAAGATATATACATTTCAAATAGCTGTAGGGGACGGCCACTCCCCCACACTAAGGTGTTAGAAAGTAGAAAGAAATTAGAGACACGGGTGAAAACCCATGTTGTTGCTACTGTTTTTGTTTATCGAGTCGCTAGCTTGACTCGATCCCCGAATTCAATTGTCCTTGGGGAAAGTTTGGAGATCCGGGACAACCATGGATGGTATGTCCTCTCCAAAGTAATGTTTCAAATGATGTCCATTCACTTTGAAATTAGGACCGTCATTTTGAGATAACTCGACGGTGCCATAAGGATAAACCTTAACGATAGTGAATGGACCAGTCCATCGGGTTGTGAGCTTTCCCGAGAAGATCTTGAGTCTAGAATTGAAAAGAAGGACTCGATCACCAACGTTGAAAACGCGGTTTTTTATTTTTGAGTCGTGTATCTTCTTTGTCTTTTCCTTATAGATCAAAGTGTTCTCGTAAGCTTGATCACGAAGTTCATTTAATTCATTCAATTGAAGTTTTCGATGATCACCCGCAGTTTTAAGGTCAAAATTTGCATGCTTGAGGGCCCAATAGGCTTTATGCTCAAGCTCGATCGGAAGATGGCACGCTTTCCAGTACACAAGCTTGTAAGGCGTACACCCGATGGGTGTTTTGTTAGCCGTACGGAAAGCCCAAAGTGCATCATCTAATTTATCCGACCAAGATGCACGATTTTCACCAACGGTTCTTTCCAATATTCTCTTAATGCCTCGATTGGAAACTTCTACTTGTCCACTTGTTTGAGGGTGGTACGCAGTAGAAAGACGGTGAGTTACACCATACTTTTGCATGACTTTATCGAATTTGTCATTGCAAAAATGCGTACCACGATCACTAATTATAGCACATGGAGTTCCAAATCGAGCAAAGAGAGCTTTCAAAAACTTCACAACAACTCGGGCATCATTAGTGGGTAAAGCTTTCGCTTCAACCCATTTTGACAAATAGACAACAGCCACGAGTATGTATTTGTTTCCATGAGATGACGGAAATGGCCCCATAAAGTCGATGCCCCATACGTCAAAGATTTCACAAACTTGGATTGCATTTTGTGGCATTTCATTCTTTTGTGAAATATTCCCATGACGTTGACAAGCGTCACAGGATTTGACCAATTCTTGGGCATCCTTATAAATCGTGGGCCAGTAGAAACCGGAGTCAAACACCTTTTTGGCGGTGTAATTTGGATTGTGGTGGCCCCTCGTGGGATCAGCATGGCAAGCCTTGAGAATTTCAGTGGCTTCTTGACCATATACACACCGCCGGATGACTTGATCCGCACAGATTTTGAAAAGGTAGGGGTCGTCCCAGAAATAATGTTTCACATCTTTAAAGAATTTATTTTTCTGTTGGGACGACATTCCCTTCACCACAAAGTTACCCGCAAGGTAGTTTGCAAAATCGACAAACCATGGGGTAACAGAATCTCCATGAAAGGCAACCGCATTGAGTGTCTCGAGAGGGAAGGTTTTATTAATTTCCTTCTTCTCGAACACATCTTGATGGGGGTTTTCCAAACGGGAGAGATGATCAGCAGCTAGGTTCTCAGCTCCTTTTTTATCACGAATTATGATATCAAATTCTTGTAGGAGGAGAACCCAACGAAGTAGTCTCGGCTTTGCATCTTGTTTTGCAAAAAGGTACTTCAAAGCCGACTGGTCCGTATACACTATGCTTTTGGTCAATATCAAATATGACCAGAATTTTTCAAAGGCATACACCACAGCTAATAATTCTTTTTCAGTGGTGGTGTAATGACTTTGAGCCTCGATCATCGTTTTGCTTGCATAGTGTATAGGCTGAAAGTGTTTAGACCTACGTTGCCCCAAGACTGCCCCTATAGCATAATCACTAGCATCACACATAAGTTCAAAGGGCAAGTCCCAATCGGGGGCAACAAGAATTGGTGCCTCAGTAAGCTTTTTCTTTAGAGTTTCAAAAGCTTCTACGCACTCAGGTGAGAAGATAAAAGGAGCATCCTTTTCGAGGAGATGGGTCATAGGCCGGGCGATCTTAGAAAAATCTTGAATAAACCTACGGTAAAAACCGGCATGACCCAAAAAGTTCCTAATACCTTTGACGGTAGTGGGATGAGGTAATTTTGCAATGACATCGATTTTGGCTTTGTCAACCTCAATCCCATTCTTTGAAATTTTATGGCCGAGGACAATTCCCTCTTTGACCTTAAAGTGACTCTTCTCCCAATTTAGACATAACTTTGTGTCTTCACAACGTTTGAGCATGTTGTCTAAATGGGAGAGACATGATTAAAACGAATCCCCAATGACCGAAAAATCGTCCATGAAGACCTCCATAGTTTTCCCAATCATGTCGGAAAATATGGACATCATACATCTTTGAAACGTGCCCGGAGCATTATATAAACCAAATGGCATACGTTTATAAGAAAAAGTTCCATATGGGCACGTGAAAGTAGTATTTTCTTGATCTTGCGGATCAATGGGAATCTGAAAGTAACCCGAGAAACCATCGAGGAAGCAATAGTACTCATTCCCCGCTAATCTCTCGAGCATCTGATCCATAAAGGGCAGAGGAAAATGATCTTTGCGGGTGGCGTCATTTAACTTGCGATAGTCAATGCAGACACGCCAACCCGTAACCAATCGAGTTGAAATCAACTCATTTTCCTCGTTTGTGACAACAGTAATGCCACCCTTTTTTGGAACACAATGTATTGGGCTAACCCAAGGACTGTCCGAGATAGGGTAAATCAATCCGGCATCAAGGAGTTTTAAAACTTCTTGTTTGATGACCTCATGAATTTTTTGATTCACCCTTCTTTGTTGTTGGACTGCTGGTTTGAAGTCATCCTCCATTAAAATCTTGTGGGTACAAAATTCAGGGTCAATGCCCTTGATGTCAGAGAGTCTCCAAGCAATTGCTTGTTTATGCGACTTCAAAACCTTTATTAGTGCAGCCTTTTCCTCAACGCTTAAATTTTTAGCAATTATGACGGGTAATTTATCATCACCCTCTAGAAATGCATATTCAAGATGTAACAATTCGCATTTTCAGGATAATTACTATTCCCGAAAAATTTCACTATTCACTTTTACTATTCATTTTTCCCGAAAATTTTCCCGAAAGTTGATTTTTATTTGATATTCTCAAGTGATAAATCATTTCCATGGCAAATTAAAAGTTTGACATTCATAAGCTCATTTTCGTGAAAGTTATTAAGGAATTACACGGAATTACACGTTTTAGGGTAAAACGTCAATCAGAAATTCTACGCACAACGAAATTCAACCCCGTCAGGTGACCCCACATCAGTAAAATATTTTACACACTCATGATTTATTTGAGAATTAATCGTGACTGAGAAAAATATGACTAAAAACTTCCCAACAGGTCACCCAAGCCTGTACTACTCTCGCATGAGCACGCTTAATCGTTTGGGCGATTAACCGTTAGACCACAAAACGCGTTTCTAAGACTATTTGAGTTTTCAACTTCTTAGAAAAAGTCAACATATTCTTTCCCTCCTCCATTGACCAAAAATCATCCCTTGATGTTATAAGTCATTTCGTGATTTTTAGGCTTACGGTTTGATGTCTAAAAGACATTTAATACCAACCGACACTAGACTGAGCTCAGTCTAGACATTATAAGTCATTTTAAATCATTTTTATCACATTAGAAAAGTAACATTTTACTTTTCTCAATTTTACGCAATATTCGTACGTTTTACGTATTACGCGTTTTAGACCCGTGTTTCCAGTTTTTAGCAGGGTTTTACACCCAAATGGAACCTACCACTCATTTTATATTTTATTATGGAACTTATTGACATGTTTATCAATACTTTCAAGTTCCATAATTTTACGACACCCGGTTTTACGTTTTGAGGCTTAATCATTTACGATTGGCATTTCCCGGAGTCAAAACTAACCAAGTATCTTGGATAATACCAAGAAAAGTCCACACCCTTGCTCTCCAAGCTCATGAACAGCCTTGGAGGGGGGATTCACCACCCATGTGGCTTGATCTTATGCCTTGTGTCATGAGATGTGAACATGTGTTCAACTTGGCCTCCAAGTGTTGACTAGTCAACAATGTAACCTCCTCCTTTGCATATAAATGCTTCTCCTCCCACTCCTTGACCATATGAACGACCCACACACACAACACCCTTCATTTTACTAGTTTACTTCAAGTTCCATCCAAGAAATCAAGTGCAATATCCATACATAAACCCTAGTTTAGTTTTGATTCATCAAAACTACTTCAAATCTTTAGAACTTTGGTGATTTCTCTTGAGTTTGAATCCACTCAAGTCACCTCAATTTTCATCATCTCTCTTTCAAGATTACAAGAGTAGAAAGATTGCATGAAGTGAAGTGGGTTGAAGCAAGTCTATCAAAGTCCTATCCTTACATGTTAACTTCCTTTCATCTTTGAAAGCCAAAAGTTGTGAGCCAAACCCTAACTTGATTCTTGTTAAATAATCATGTTCATGTTATTTACATATTATTTGTGCTATATTATGTCTTGTATTAATGTCCATGATGTATAAAAGTGAGCAAAACAAGTTATTGTTATTGATTGTTACAACAAGTTACTAAAACAAGTAAACTAGTGACTTTCTTGGTAAGACCTGATTAAAATGGTAAAAATATGATGTTGGATCATTACATATTACAGTAGAGGACCTAACAAGGAAACCATAGCAATTTGAACCACCTAAAACGAGTAAACGAGTCAAAAGTTATGGCGATTTGAAGTTACCAAAGATTTCCGGCAAAACTGCCAAATACCATTCTGATCAAATTTGAGTTTTGAAAGTCATACTTCTGGTCCGATTCATCAAAAAGTTAAAACACGAAAGTTGTCCGGAACGACGTTTTCGTTCAGGAACAAAGAAGCTCGAGCCCTGAAAACGCTTTTTGAGTGATAAATTCTTCAAAATCTTAACAGCCCATTTTTAGACCAAATTCATTACATATAAGTTATGGTTTATGAAGACCAAAGGGGTCTTATGACCTAAATCAAGACCACAACCATGGCTAGAGCCAAGGTTGAGTCTCAAGACCATGGAACAATGACCAAAGGTCATGGCTAGGCCATGACGAAATGACCATACAAGCTTACCAAGGCAAATACATGAATTAGAGAAGTTGGCGATAACTTGAACATACAATTTGGATCTACTTCATCTAAAGGAAACCATGAGATTTTACCAAGAGAAAATGGTCATTCAAGACTTATGAAACTACCCCTAATAACAATCTTCATGTACAAATAAACTTTCCTAAGTTTATTCAAATATCGGACATGTAACCTTTCGGATCAAAACTTATATCTATATATTTCATCAACTACTACAATAGTAGGGAGCCTCATGTGAGGAGTTCATTATGTAAGCCGTCGAGTTGAGTTGTGGATTTACGAGTTAAAGTGTCCTGGCTCCTCGAACGCTTACTAACATGACTTCTGAATTATGTCGGCCCGAACGGTAGTAAACGATATACAAAACATACATGTTTCATGAATCTTCTCTTTCAAAGACTTACACTATACATCATACCACATCATGGACTAAATGCAAGATATATATATATAGGCACTACTTCATATTCTTTACTCCGATCTTAAGTCACAACATTCTATTATAGGTTGCTCGTAGAAACCTTCACGATTCAACCGTTACATTCGTTACTTGCTATCTTACTTAAGGTGAGTTCATAGCCCCAGTTTCGATTACTTAATCGTTTTACAAACCCTTGGGGGAAATACATGCTATTTATAACCGAGCACAATGTTTTTAAATTGTATGCTTACCTGATTGTTTTATTATCACTAAGTACCAGCCTTGCTAAACCGATATCCTTGATTATGAACTATTTAATCACTAGCAATAGTGAGCGCGAATATTAATAATAGGCCTATTGGGATTGACGAATCCCATTTGTATTGACTAAGTTCAAACAAATGCATTAATATTTGAGATTTAGGTATGTTAGCAAAGTACCTACCAGGATAAATCTGCCGATCGATATTGGTACACGTTAACGTTATGGTGTCATAAGCTTAGTGTATAATACATGTTCCGGGCGTATAATAACGTAGCCTACCTGTTTTGTTTTCCAAACATTGGTGTGAGCCTATAACTCACACTACCAACATATTGTGTTCAATCGATTTAACAAACTCTATGAATATCACTCAACCTTTGTGTTGACCTCTCAAGCATGTATTTCAGGTTCATGACGATCAAGGATGGAACGGAAGGGCACGGATACTCAAGAGGGCTATAAATTTTATTATCATTCAAAACTCATTTATTATACATTGTAAACATGGAACCAATTGGGACCTCATTTTGTAATATCTGATATTTATATAATTTGAATGATAAACCTTTTCAAAACGACTCAATTGGAGTTCGTTTTCTATCATTGTGACTATTGTGCCGTCGAGTAACACCCAGTTTGAATTCCGCTGCATCCATGAATTGGGGGTGTTACAGATTGGTACCAGAGCCATGGTTATAGAGAAACGGGTCTAAGTGAGACCTAAACTATAACTACAATCACAAACAAAAACATTTTATAGCCTTCCGCTCTCCGTGTCTTCCATCCTCCAGACGATTATGGACTTAGTAAGCATGTTATGATACACAAACATATTAGTATATTCATATATACCCATTTTGAGCAATTCTTCGAAGACATTTTTATGCTACACAAACATAATTGCATATTGATATATGTACCCTAAACATAATTCAGCATTTCCCCGTAGGCATTTTATGCTACATGAACACATATAAGTATATTGATATATACACACTAGGCATTTTATGCTACATGAACACATATAAGTATATTGATATATATACACACTAAGCATTTTATGCTACATGAACACATATAAGTATATTGATATATACTAGGCATTTTATGCTACATGAACACATATAAGTATATTAATATATACACACTAGGCATTTTATGCTACATGAACACATATAAGTATATTGATATATACACACTAAGCATTTTATGCTACATGAACACATATAAGTATATTGATATATACTAGGCATTTTATGCTACATGAACACATATTTGTATATTGATATATACACACTAGGCATTTTATGCTACATGAACATATTAGTATATTGATATATAAACTCGGTTTATTTTCAATCATTTATCTAAACAATGGACTAAACATATCTGTGTATGCCTATTCTAAGGCATTTCGGCACAGCCACACTCTCCCAATCATGTTCCTACTCCAACATTATATGTCCAAGACATTGTAACGGATTGCAATGGTCTCATTCATTTTTCAAGACATTGTGAGATACAATGGCCTCATTCATTTTCCAAGACATTGTGAGATACAATGGTCTCATTCATTTTCTAAGACATTGTATGATACAATAGTCTTAATCATTTCTCAAATGATTTGAGTCACACAATGACTAACCTACTTCCTAGACATTGTGAATTACACAATGGTCTAACCTACTTCCGAGACATTGTGTTTTGTGCAAATGGTCTCTAGAATTATTCCATCACATCATCAATATCATTTCTTATGATATCAAAAACCCGTCACAATCTATCGATTTCAAAACAAGAAATATGAGATTTCTAAAGGACAAACTAATCCATCATCGACAAAAGCTGAACTTTCTCTACATTCACCAAAGTTTTCTTATGAAACCTTCATTATTAAAAGTTCGTGATCCTGGCCAAGTATGTTCTATTTTAGAACTACTTAAACATTTCCTTTCCATATGTATCTACCCTTACTACCTTCTATTCAATGGAATATGAAAACATACGTTACAAGTCTTGTATGGACGGGACTTGCAACTTAAGGGTTTGACATCGCCTTTGTTTAGTGGACAGTTTCCCGAAAGCAACGGACATATCACAAGTATACCTAATTTAGGTATTTGAAAATTTTATCGAACCTTGGCTAAATATAGACTAGTCACCTATATTTAACCTAGGGACAGTGGAATATAGTCTGACTAACTATATTCGACTTAAAATTTTCAAATACTGAGAGTAGTTGTACTAGGGTTATGTTTAGGTTGATTTCCTACATGAACTCGATAAACCACCAGAATACATTAAAACAATCTAGAGACACGATAATGTCTTACCACTCAGCGAAATCTTAACACCTTATTTGTGTTACCTAATTTCATTCTTGAAATTTTTCATTTATGAGATAATCCGAACTACTATCCTGGGATAGTTATCAATTATTCTCTTCATCCTGTAGAAGTACTATCCTGTTTAGGATACCATTCCATCATAAACTTTTAAAATCTCTTAAGATTTTTAAAGCAAACTCAACATCTATACCTAACAGTATTAATGTTAAGCATACATTACACACTTTTGTTCATCAACATATCACAACATTATCGTCACAACCGTTACAAACACAAGCTCATTAACAGATCTTGATGCACTTTTAAAGCTCAAATCATCCTTAGTTACACCACAAGTACCCTCATCAGCTTTACAAGATTGAATATTCATCTTGTACTTTTGGAACACCAGTATCATCTCGTAATACCCTACCTTGTAACTCACCGGCTAAGTATGAATGTTGTGTCGGGAATTCTTGAGTAGAATGATTTATAATGTCCTTATTTGAATGGATTGGGATGCCTTTCCATTTAAATAAAGAAATTATAAATCATCGAACCATAAGTTTATATTCCTTTAGTTACATTGTTTGGGATGCCTCTCTATGTAAATAAAGAATTATAAACAAGTGGGCTTATTTATATCCGAAATAACATAAATATGAAGTCAATGAACACTAGATACAACAACAGATTACCTACTAGGCTATGATTGCAACGACTATCCCAATTTCCATTAGTACGAGGTTTACATTTTGGTTTTCATAATGATAGTGCAATAACAAACAAACTCATTGCGAGGCCATGTAACCATATGCATGTGCAGTCGTACCAAACTCATTACGGGGCCATGTAACCATACGCATGCGCAGTCGTACCAAACTCATTGCGAAGCCATGTAGCCATATGCATGGGCAGCCGTACAATTCAAAACAGGACTTGGTCCAACCACATGTTCAACACTTAATCCATTATTCGATTCCTATATCAATTGCTATTGATACTTGACAACTATATCAAGTACTATTTGATATTCAACTACTATATTAATTCCTATTAATATCCGACTGCTATATCAATTTCCTTTGATATTCGACTATTACCATACCTTTCCTACATAAAAGGAAGCCTCATCCTACACCATACACCGAAATGACAAATCAAATCACATCACTGGTAATTCCAGACTCTAGTCCTCATAAGTAACCACACCTTTTCATCGATACCACTCCAACATATGACACACAAAGAACTTCGGGACGAAGTTCCCCGTAAGGGGTAGAGACTGTAACAATTCGCATTTTCAGGATAATTACTATTCCCGGAAAATTTCACTATTCACTTTTACTATTCATTTTTCCCGAAAATTTTCCCGAAAGTTGATTTTTATTTGATATTCTCAAGTGATAAATCATTTCCATGGCAAATTAAAAGTTTGACATTCATAAGCTCATTTTCGTGAAAGTTATTAAGGAATTACACGGAATTACACGTTTTAGGGTAAAACGTCAATCAGAAATTCTACGCACAACGAAATTCAACCCCGTCAGGTGACCCCACATCAGTAAAATATTTTACACACTCATGATTTATTTGAGAATTAATCGTGACTGAGAAAAATATGACCAAAAACTTCCCAACAGGTCACCCAAGCCTGTACTACTCTCGCATGAGCACGCTTAATCGTTTGGGCGATTAACCGTTAGACCACAAAACGCGTTTCTAAGACTATTTGAGTTTTCAACTTCTTAGAAAAAGTCAACATATTCTTTCCCTCCTCCATTGACCAAAAATCATCCCTTGATGTTATAAGTCATTTCGTGATTTTTAGGCTTACGGTTTGATGTCTAAAAGACATTTAATACCAACCGACACTAGACTGAGCTCAGTCTAGACATTATAAGTCATTTTAAATCATTTTTATCACATTAGAAAAGTAACATTTTACTTTTCTCAATTTTACGCAATATTCGTACGTTTTACGTATTACGCGTTTTAGACCCGTGTTTCCAGTTTTTAGCAGGGTTTTACACCCAAATGGAACCTACCACTCATTTTATATTTTATTATGGAACTTATTGACATGTTTATCAATACTTTCAAGTTCCATAATTTTACGACACCCGGTTTTACGTTTTGAGGCTTAATCATTTACGATTGGCATTTCCCGGAGTCAAAACTAACCAAGTATCTTGGATAATACCAAGAAAAGTCCACACCCTTGCTCTCCAAGCTCATGAACAGCCTTGGAGGGGGGATTCACCACCCATGTGGCTTGATCTTATGCCTTGTGTCATGAGATGTGAACATGTGTTCAACTTGGCCTCCAAGTGTTGACTAGTCAACAATGTAACCTCCTCCTTTGCATATAAATGCTTCTCCTCCCACTCCTTGACCATATGAACGACCCACACACACAACACCCTTCATTTTACTAGTTTACTTCAAGTTCCATCCAAGAAATCAAGTGCAATATCCATACATAAACCCTAGTTTAGTTTTGATTCATCAAAACTACTTCAAATCTTTAGAACTTTGGTGATTTCTCTTGAGTTTGAATCCACTCAAGTCACCTCAATTTTCATCATCTCTCTTTCAAGATTACAAGAGTAGAAAGATTGCATGAAGTGAAGTGGGTTGAAGCAAGTCTATCAAAGTCCTATCCTTACATGTTAACTTCCTTTCATCTTTGAAAGCCAAAAGTTGTGAGCCAAACCCTAACTTGATTCTTGTTAAATAATCATGTTCATGTTATTTACATATTATTTGTGCTATATTATGTCTTGTATTAATGTCCATGATGTATAAAAGTGAGCAAAACAAGTTATTGTTATTGATTGTTACAACAAGTTACTAAAACAAGTAAACTAGTGACTTTCTTGGTAAGACCTGATTAAAATGGTAAAAATATGATGTTGGATCATTACATATTACAGTAGAGGACCTAACAAGGAAACCATAGCAATTTGAACCACCTAAAACGAGTAAACGAGTCAAAAGTTATAGCGAGTTGAAGTTACCAAAGATTTCCGGCAAAACTGCCAAATACCATTCTGATCAAATTTGAGTTTTGAAAGTCATACTTCTGGTCCGATTCATCAAAAAGTTAAAACACGAAAGTTGTCCGGAACGACGTTTTCGTTTAGGAGCAAAGAAGCTCGAGCCCTGAAAACGCTTTTTGAGTGATAAATTCTTCAAAATCTTAACAGCCCATTTTTAGACCAAATTCATTACATATAAGTTATGGTTTATGAAGACCAAAGGGGTCTTATGACCTAAATCAAGACCACAACCATGGCTAGAGCCAAGGTTGAGTCTCAAGACCATGGAACAATGACCAAAGGTCATGGCTAGGCCATGACGAAATGACCATACAAGCTTACCAAGGCAAATACATGAATTAGAGAAGTTGGCGATAACTTGAACATACAATTTGGATCTACTTCATCTAAAGGAAACCATGAGATTTTACCAAGAGAAAATGGTCATTCAAGACTTATGAAACTACCCCTAATAACAATCTTCATGTACAAATAAACTTTCCTAAGTTTATTCAAATATCGGACATGTAACCTTTCGGATCAAAACTTATATCTATATATTTCATCAACTACTACAATAGTAGGGAGCCTCATGTGAGGAGTTCATTATGTAAGCCGTCGAGTTGAGTTGTGGATTTACAAGTTAAAGTGTCCTGGCTCCTCGAACGCTTACTAACATGACTTCTGAATTATGTCGGCCCGAACGGTAGTAAACGATATACAAAACATACATGTTTCATGAATCTTCTCTTTCAAAGACTTACACTATACATCATACCACATCATGGACTAAATGCAAGATATATATATATATAGGCACTACTTCATATTCTTTACTCCGATCTTAAGTCACAACATTCTATTATAGGTTGCTCGTAGAAACCTTCACGATTCAACCGTTACATTCATTACTTGCTATCTTACTTAAGGTGAGTTCATAGCCCCACTTTCGATTACTTAATCGTTTTACAAACCCTTGGGGGAAATACATGCTATTTATAACCGAGCACAATGTTTTTAAATTGTATGCTTACCTGATTGTTTTATTATCACTAAGTACCAGCCTTGCTAAACCGATATCCTTGATTATGAACCATTTAATCACTAGCAATAGTGAGCGCGAATATTAATAATAGGCCTATTGGGATTGACGAATCCCATTTGTATTGACTAAGTTCAAACAAATGCATTAATATTTGAGATTTAGGTATGTTAGCAAAGTACCTACCAGGATAAATCTGCCGATCGATATTGGTACACGTTAACGTTATGGTGTCATAAGCTTAGTGTATAATACATGTTTCGGGCGTATAATAACGTAGCCTACCTGTTTTGTTTTCCAAACATTGGTGTGAGCCTATAACTCACACTACCAACATATTGTGTTCAATCGATTTAACAAACTCTATGAATATCACTCAACCTTTGTGTTGACCTCTCAAGCATGTATTTCAGGTTCATGACGATCAAGGATGGAACGGAAGGGCACGGATACTCAAGAGGGCTATAAATTTTATTATCATTCAAAACTCATTTATTATACATTGTAAACATGGAACCAATTGGGACCTCATTTTGTAATCTCTGATATTTATATAATTTGAATGATAAACCTTTTCAAAACGACTCAATTGGAGTTCGTTTTCTATCATTGTGACTATTGTGCCGTCGAGTAACACCCAGTTTGAATTCCGCTGCATCCATGAATTGGGGGTGTTACACAAGATGCGGCGGTAAGTCCTTAAGTTCAACCACAGGAAAGTTATCAGTTATTTCAACATTTTTGACTTCCTCTTTATGAAGTACTTTTGGAGGAAGAAGGGGAGATGGATCTTCGTTTAACAATTTTTCTAGCAAAAGAATATCCCCCTCAGGATCAAGATAGTCCTCATCAAATTTGCCCGAAATTGAACTATCTTGGGCGACAAAAGCCTCGACTTCTTCCAAAAGGAAGTCACTTCCCTCAAAAGGTGTGAGAGAAGGGGAAGAGTCGGATATGATAGGCTCAGAAGATGGAGTTGGACTGCGACTCGGTAAGTAACCTAGAAGTTCTTGAGAGTACTCCTCAGACGCAACATCAATGACATCAATTCGGTTAACCGATTCGGCGTCATAATTAGAGGAGTACCTCGAAGTTTGATCGAGGTTAAACATTACTGCTTCATTACCAACACGAAGAGTTATTTCCTCTTCGTGCACATCGATTAACGCACGACCCGTCCTTAAGAATCCTCTCCCAAGAATGAGAGGAACTCGTGGGTCAGCATCGAAATCAACAATCACAATATCAGCCAGAAAGTGGAAGTTCCCCACCTTAACAAATACATCCTCGGCAATGCCGAGGGGACGAGATGTTGAGCGGTCTGCAAGCTCGAGAGTCATGCAGGTGGTGGTGAGTTCTGGAAGAGAGAGCTTTTTCCATATTGAATAAGGCATCAAGTTGATGCTTGCACCTAGATCGGCCAAAGCGAAGCACTCAACCATTCCGGGGAAAACACATGGAATGAGAAATTTCCCCGGATCTTCTAGCTTCTCGGGAAGCTGTTTCAAAAGAACTGCAGAGCAGTTTTCATTGAGTGGAGTTCGTGCCATTTCGAATAGTTTCTCTTTATTGTTCAACAGATTTTTGATGTCGATGCGAATTTAGGCATCAAAAGGAGAGCATCCGCGAAACTGATATCAAAATGAATATCTCGGAAAATTTGAAAAAACTTTTCCATTTGATGATTGGTTTTTTCGTGGAGCTTCTGGTCTTGTAACCGAGATGGATATGGTAGTGAAGGTTTGGATTTAGGGTTCTCTCCAGGAGTTGTTGGTGGTTCAAAGACAACTCCTGGTTTTGGTACGGTTTCTGGTACAACCTGAGGGTAGACGTATGTGGTACTTCGTGGGCTAGTAAATTGCACCTTGTCCTTTGTCACCTCAGGCTCACTTTCTACTACCTTGGGAGGAGAAGAAGAGGTAGTAGGAGCTCTGGGTCCATCATAGGAAACACCACTTCTCGTTGTGATCGCTTTAACATCGCCCCTCGGATTAGCGATCGTGTTTCTAGGTAAAGTAATACCTGAGCCCGAGGGTTGATCATTTAAAGACTTCTTAAGGTCTGCGATCTGAGTCATCATTACCCTATTCATTTCCTCCTGAGATTTCATGAATTGTCTCAACAACTCCTCATGTGAAGGACCAGTTGGAACAATTGCTTGAGTATGGTTAGGAGGAGCTTGGTTAGGGTAATTCTGAGTAGTTGGAGTGATGGCTTGATTTTGATTGGGAAAATTCTGGGCCCGGTTATTTTGATGGGAACCGTGGTTTTGAAAATTTCCCTGATGTTGGTTGCCATGTCCATGAGAATTGTTTCCCTGATAGTTGTTTTGACCTTGGTTTCGATTGTAGTTTCCTTGATTTTGGAAACCTTGATTTTGGTTATGATGGAAACCTTGGTTTTGGGTTTGATTGACATTTCCTTGGTTTTGGTAACCTTGGTTCGTTCGATTCTGATTTTGGTTCTGGTTACGGTTTTGGACATTAGGGTTTTGATTGAATCCGGGAAGTCCAAGGAAATTGTTAGAACGATAGCTTAAAAGATTGCGGTCCCCTTGCGGTTGGTAGTTATTACCTCCCGAATTATAGGAACCTTGAGCAGCATATACGTCCTCATGAGTGTAACCACTAGTGGTTGGACACTCGGAATATGAATGTGGACCTCCACAAGTTTCACAACTTTGATTAACGGATTTGGCTTGCTGATTTTGGACTTGTTGATTTTGGATACTTTAGTTCATCCTCAACATAGCCGTAGCGAAATCATCCATCTTTTTAGTGAGGATCGCTATTTTAGAAGATGCTGGAGTGACAGACTTACATGACTCTTCCCTCTCAGCTGAGGAATCCCAAAAATTATGGTGGGCAGTCATGTTCTCAATGAGATCATAGCACTCTTCGGGGCGCCTTTTCATAAAGGTCCCACCAGCAGCAGCATTGAGAATATCACGGTGTCTCAATGTCAACCCATTATAGAAAGTATCTATTTGGGTAACGAGTAACATGTTATGGTTAGGACACCGATCAATTGAGAGCTTATAGCGTTCCCATGCCTCAAATAGAGACTCTTCGGGATGCTGACGAAAGTTACTAATGTCATTTCGTAACTTGGAAACCATGGATGGTGGAAAGTATTTGGCTAAAAATTTAGTCACCATTTCTTTAAAAGTGTGAATCGAGTTCTTAGGAAGTCGATCAAACCATGCAGTGGCATGATGGGTTAGAGAATAGGGGAAAAGAGATAGACGAAGGGCATCATCGGAGACACCATTCTGTTTCATGCTTTGGGTGACGGTAAGAAACTTGTCAAGATGCTTATTTGCATCGTCACCAGGTAAGCCATGATATTGGCACGAATTCTGGACTTGTTGTATCATGTCATGCTTAAGTCCAAAATCGGTGGCAGCAATGTTAAGAGGGGCAATGGGCCCGCCTCTTCCGAGCATTGTGGGTTGACACAACTCCTCCATCGTTCGGAGATCAGGAGCTGCATCGTCTATGATGGGTTTACCGTCCATTTTCGGAACTGGATCCTCAACAATAGGACGTAACTCAGTTACCTTTATCAGTTGACGATTTCGTTTCAATTGTGAACGAGTGCGCATGCACTAACACAAAATTTCAATAAAACAAGATCGAGGCAAATCAACAGTGAACTTAAACCAATAATCACAAATGAATGGCTTCTTTGAAAAAGGTACACCACTCACAAGGATACAAAGGCAAGTTTTAAATCTTTTGTTTGGGAACTTATTATGTCCACATCCCTAGTTGGTAGGTGTTCTGCCTTGGTTTGCGACGGTTTGTTTTTATGTAGTTTATTATTCACAAGAAAGAGATGAATATTTTTGGGTTTTTGTGTATGGGTTAAAAACTTTTGGACAATATTTTTGGTATCGCTTCGTTTACCAAAATCGTATCTCTTTAAGAATCACCTTAAAAGAAACGCGATATAGAAAACATAACGATCTGTTTTGTTTGTTTTTGATTTTTTTGGTGTTGTTAACACTTTAGGAAAAGTGTTAATGACGTCTTTGTTTTATGATTTAAATTTACAAAAAGGTGGTGGTGTTTATACAGTGATGAATGAAAAACCACTAATCTCTAAAGAACGTTTTGAATACGCAGCTACCTCCTCGGCAGTGGCGCCAAATTTTGATTGAGTCTAAACGGTCAACTAAGTTGAATAGGTGATGGTCAACCAAGTCAAACGTCTAAAACCAACTAACCAAGGAGTACAGTGTATTCCCGGGTCGTTATGTCCCAGCGAGGTAAGTAATTGTATTTAAAAACGTTTAAAGTGATCGGGTGATTTAACAGGAGGATCTGGAATTTGATTTGAATGATTAAACTACAAGATTATGATTGAGAATGACTTAGAAACACTATTCTAACAATTACTAATGATCACATAACCTAGAAACATAAGTAAACTAAAAAACGCGCGTTTAAATTTAAATTAAACGCAAACGCGCAAAATAAAAAGTGAAACGTGAGCAAATAAAGTCCTACGAATGTGAAAATTATATTTTTACAATCCTAATATTATAAGAAAATTTTAAGAAAATTAAAATTATTTTTACAACTATTTATTTAATTACTATTAATTAATTACTAATTTCTAATTACTTTTTAATTAATTAAATTACACTAATTATTAAGTAATTATGAAAATTAACTAGAAAAATGAAATTAATTTTAGAAAAATCTAAAATATTATAAAACTAATTTTAAAACAGAAAACCTATTTTTTCTACTTTTTAATTATTTATTATTAATTAAAACTAATTATTTAATTAATTTAAAATAAAATTAATTATAAAAAATACTAAATGACCAAGGAAAAATCTGAAAAAATTCCTAAAATTATTTTTAGTTATAATAAACCTAAGAAAAAATTAAAAATGAGAATTGCTTATAAATAAGCAGAAAATAAGCCAAAAGGGCTTAAATAGAAGCTATCACTTTAATTATTTTTGTCTTTTTCTTAATTTTCTTTTACAAAACTCTTTATCTACTGAAAATAACAAACTAATGTGAAAGAACTTTTGCTATAAACCCAGAAATAAGCACTTGGTGAGCAAAAAGCTTAACAGCCTGAGATTTAGGCTAATTAAGATTTGATTTGTGGAACAAGCTATGTAAAAAGCTACTCTAATGTGAAATAAGCTAAGACAGAGAGATGATAACTAAAAGTAAATCAAAAGTGTCCAAATAAGCACACAAATAAGCTACAACAGACAAATAAGCAATAAGAAGAAAACATTTGCCAATGCAGGCCTCAAACATGGGTTTTGGACCTCTGTGGGGTCCACAGAGGTGAAAGGAGGTCCAATTGAGAACTTGACCTGTCAAGTTCACCAGGTCAGCTTCCAAATAAGCCAATAAGCTAGGCTTATGGCTTATTATAGAGGCTTGTGTGACCCTTGAAACTTAGGTGCAAGACCTGAGTGGTCAGCTTTGGCAATGTGGACAGGTCACAAATATGGTCAAAATAAGCTAAGGGATAATAAGCCAGGACCCAAGATAAGCTAAGCCCTCAAAAGTTGAGCAGCTCAGCTACATACAAAGCCAAAGATCTCAAGGTGAGGTCCACTAGGTAGCAAATTACAAGCCTGAGAAAGATGGCCAATGGCCTGAAGCAGGGGAGGTAACACTCCTTGCAGCTTCAAATAAGCTTGTGCATAAGCTTCACAAAAAATTCCAAAAATAAAATAGACATGGATTCTTGCATTTAAGCTGGTATTCTTTAGCCACAACAAGTTTCAGGGTCTGAATCCCAGCACAAAATTCTAGAAAAATCTTGCAAAAATTGAGTTTTTAGCAATTACAAGAAACTTTGACTATTTAATTTTTCACCACAGTTGATTTTATGACTTTTGATCCCCCCTAGTTTACTGAAAATGATAAGTTATCCTAGATTAAGGCTAGGTTAAGGGGTACTAACAACTAATGCATGTAAAAAAGTGCTTATCCCAACTGAAATCCCAATAGTTAACTAGGAATAATATTTAACTTGAAGTTTTGACTTTTTGATGCAATAACCTAAGATTCAATATACTAACTGACTAATACTAACCTAAAGAAACTCACTTATGCAAAGATCTCAGCAAATAAACACAAGGAATACATGGGGCCTGCATTAACCAAACACCCCTTTAAACACCACTGATTTGAGTTTTTCAACAAGAAATGAATATATGAGCTAATCTAATGATGCATTATAGTTAAATAAGCTAACTTAGATATATTTAAAGCAAACTTATGTGGTAATTATGACTGATGAATGCTTATGACCAAAACTACAATAGGTGACAGTTGAAAGACCAAGCTGTGAGATTTTGTGGTCCAAATGAACAATAGGTACACATAAGCAACAATTCTATTCTAATATCATAAAAAAGCTTAGAAAACACTGATAAGCATCAATATAAGTGTAGATAAACTATGCTACAGTACTACTTTGAAAATGACGAAAGATTGCTTACAAAAGCTTTCCAGGCTTAGAACTGAGAACCAATGATCAAGAATCACATTCCTATACTCCCCATGGAGTTCTAAACCATTACATTCATATTCTTCTCCTCGGCTTCTTGTGCTTTTAATTTTCCACTAATTTTTATGATTTTTTTGAGGATTATTGGAGACTGCATAACTACACTATACTTTGTACTCTAAAAGCTTCTGAAATCTTATAATTAAGTTAAAGTTAATTCAAGAGAGCATCACACAACATCTTCCAATAGTACATTTAACCATATGAGAAATTATTTGAAAATATAGAAACTTGAATTTTAACTAAGAACCTGAAATTAACACTGAATAACTTTTTATTATTTCAAAAGGAAACAAGTTACAAGCTAAAGTTTTTGCTGAAATGTAAAATTACAATAAGCTTAACATGATTGAAATTTAAACGAAAATCTACCAACCCTTGACTGCCCTTTCCTCTTCAATTTATTGCTGCAAATTAGGGTTTTCTTTCTCTCTTGTCTCTTTCCCAGCTTCAATACACACCCTTGGATGATAATATTCAATCCTAGCCGTTTGTGAATTTTGGCGCCTAAATTGAATTTTGTCTTTTTCTCTGATTATTTGAAGCCAGGGGGGATAAATTGGACTGGGGTGTTTGTTTGGGTATAGGGGATAGCTATCATGATGATGGAGTGTGGTTTAGGTGAAGGTGGTGATGATGAGGGTAGCAGGGTCACGGGGTTGTGTTGGGGGGAAGATGGTCAAAGGTCAAAGGGAGGGGTTTGACCGGTGGTAATATTAAAAACGTGGGAAGGTTTGGTTTGTAGTTGGGCTTGGGGTAACTTGGGCCTGGTGGGTAATGGATTGGGTGGGTTGGTTTTATTTATGTTTTGGGTTTGATTTGGATTAAGTGGGGTAGGATATTAAAGGGTACCCGTTTCGTTTGTATGGTATAATAACACAAGGACCAATTTTGCACTTTTCTGAAATTTGAGGACCAAAATTGTAAATAATCCAAAGTTGTAACAAGGACTATATTTGACATATGTGAATAGTACAATGGCAATTTTTTGATAATTTTTATATTTCAAAACTCCAGGGACCATTTGTGTAATTTTCCAAACTGCAGGGACCATTTGTGTAATTTTCTCAAATTTTTCACACAAGGACTTGATTTGATAATTTTTTGACTTTAGAAAACCTTGGGTTGACTTTTCTTTCGTTTTAAACCCTCAGGGACTAGTTTTGTCAATTTTTGTAACTTGAGGGACTGAAACTGCCAATTGTGCAAACTTTGGTCGTTTTTCATTTTTTTTAAACATTTTGCATCTAAAACATATAAAACACACTTTCGGGATAATTTCTGTATTTTGATGCATTTCTGAGTGTTTTTGGATATTTTGGTTGTTCAGATACGATAAAAATGATGAGTATTTACACACTCATCAGCAACTATCTTAGATTAAAGGCAAAGGCAACTAGTGAGTCAAAAATCTAGTGATGAAACAAGATGACAATGTTATGAGTGATTTTGTCCTAGTGTGTGCCTATATGCAACAAATGTAGAGTTGTGATTGTTTCGACTTCTAAACAAAAAAAACATTTCTTAAGAAACAATCCAAAATCTCCTTGATTCGATTTTTGCTCGATCATTAATGTCAAAGATATATATTAGATTATATACCTTGACAATTTATGTGAGAATTTATGCATGATTTTGGAAGAAAATGTTTTTAGCATTAGTCAACAATGCAAGGAAAATGATGTTCATGTGATTCTTGGATGTGAGAATAATTTTAAAGAAAATTGATTAGGTTTTACAAAAGAGTTTATGCAAAGAAATTAAAATTCCAAATCTTTAATTTTGTGCGAAATAGATTCCTAGACTCAGAAATGGAGAAGTGGAAAAGAAAAAAAATATTATGCAAGAAAAACAAAAAAAAAAATTTCTAAATGCAATAAAATTTAGTCAACTTGTTCCATCATTCCTAATCCTAAACGCAAGTGGTTGAATAATTCACGCTTAAGGGGTTTAGTGAATATATCTGCAATGTTATCTTTCGATGCAACCTTTTCTATAGATATGTTCCGTTTTTGTACATTATCCCTAAGAAAGTGGTGGCGTATTTCTATATGTTTAGTCCTAGAGTGTTGCACCGGATTTTTACTTAAATCTATCGCACCTTTGTTATCGCACATAATGGGAACGTTTTCTAACCTAATGCCATAGTCAATAAGGGCTTGTTTCATCCATAGTGCTTGTTGACATGCCTTTCCAGCGCTTACATATTCGGCTTCGGTGGTAGAAATAGCAAGAGCGGTTTGCTTCTTCGAAAACCAAGATGTTAGATAACATCCCATAAATGTGCAATTACCGCTAGTGCTTTTTCTATCTACGTTGTCTCCCGCATGATCCGAATCCGCATAGACGATGGTTTCTATGCCGGATCCCTTAGGCTACCATAATCCTAAGTGTATAGTGCCTTTAATGTATCGGAAGATACGCTTAACCGCTTCTAGGTGAGAGGTTTTGGGATCCTCTTGAAAACGGGCACACAGGCATACACTAAACATGATATCGGGTCTACTTGCAGTCAAGTATAGTAAACTACCTATCATTCCTCTATACTTGGTGTTATCTACGGACTCACCTTCATCATCCTTTGTGAGTTTTACTTCAGTAGACATGGGAGTGTTCATGGGTTTTGAGTCTTCTAGGCCAAATTTCTTAAGCATTTCCTTAATGTACTTAGATTGGTTAAAAAATATTCCATCTTCTAATTGTTTTATTTGTAATCCTAGGAAGAAGTTAAGTTCACCCATCATACTCATCTCAAACTCATCATGCATGATTTTGGCAAATTCATCACACATGTCTTGACAAGTCGATCCAAATATAATGTCATCAACATATATTTGAACAATGATGAGATATGGGTCTTTCCTTTTAGTGAAGAGAGTGTTATCTACCATTCCCATGGAATAATCATGTTTAATAAGAAAAGCTTTTAATCGATCATACCAAGCTTTGGGAGCTTGTTTGAGTCCATACAAAGCTTTCTTTAACTTATAAACATAATCAGGTTTTGCGAAGTCAGTGAATCCTGGAGGTTGTGCCACATATACCTCCTCATTGATAAAACCGTTAAGGAATGCACTTTTCACGTCCATTTGGAATAACTTAAAATCTAGGGTGCATGCATAGGCAAGTAGTATCCTAATTGATTCTAATCTAGCTACGGGGGCATAAGTTTCGTCATAATCAATTCCTTCTTGTTGATTATAACCTTGGGCAACTAACCTAGCTTTATTCCTAGTAACTACTCCATTTTCATCTAATTTATTCCTATATACCCATTTAGTTCCTATGATGGTCATATTCATTGGATTTGGGACTAATTCCCAAACATCATTTGCCTTAAATTGATTTAATTCTTCTTGCATAGCTATAACCCAACTTTCATCTTTTAAAGCCTCATTAATATTCTTAGGTTCTATTGCTGAGAGGAAACAACAGAAATTATTTTTATCTTGAGCTTGTGACCTAAGGGTTCTTTGGTTAAGAAGTCCTATTATATTATCTAGTGGATGTGACCTAGATTCTTTAACATTTACAATTTCGTTATTTCCTAAGTTAATGTCTTCATTATCATTTCCTATGGGTTTTGTTTTACTAACCTCAATAGCTTCTTCTTCAACTAAGTCATCATCTTCTAAAGGTAAAGTTTTAGGAGGTGGTGGTGTTTCATCAAATGTTACATTTAGTGATTCTTCTACTTTCATGGAGTGTTTGTTAAGTATTATATATGCTTTACTATTTTGTGAGTATCCTAAAAATATTCGTTCATATGATTTTGGATCAAACTTAGTGAGGTAATCCTTAGTGTTTAGAATATAGCATTTACTTCCAAATACCCTAAAGTAGCTTAAGTTTGGTTTTCTACCTCTTAGTAACTCATAAGGAGTTTTTCCTAGAATTCTCCTAATTGATACCCTATTAATAATATATGTTGAAGTATCTACGGCGTGACACCAAAATTTTTGTGGGATGGATTGTTCATTTAACATTGTTCTACTCATTTCTTGTAGTGACCTATTTTTTTTCTACTACGCCATTTGATTGAGGAGTACGAGGAGCGGAGAAATTGTGAGATATTCCATTTAAATCACAATATTTTCCGAATTGTACTTCATTGTCAAATTCCTTACCATGGTCCGTCCTAATGGCTACTATTGTGCATCCTAATTTATTTTGAATTATTTTACTAAATATTTCGAATTTTTCAAAGGCTTGGGTCTTGTCACTTAAAAACCTAGTCCACGTGTATCGTGAGTAGTCATCTACTATTACTAAGGTATATTTGTTTCCTCCATAGCTCCGCACAGCGGTTGGACCAAAAAGATCCATATGTAATAATTCTAGGCACCTAGTAATGGATACTATATTCTTAGCTTTTTGACTAGCATGAACTTGTTTTCCAATTTTACATTCATCACAAAAATATTTGTCATATTTTAGATTAGGCAAATTTCTAACTAATTCCTTAGAGGCTAAAGATTGTATGTTGCATGTTGTTAGCATGTCCTAATCTCATATGCCACAATGTGGAGTTTTCATCTAGGGTCGTTAAGCATATTCTATCCTCAGGCTTGTTTCCTAGTTTCATAACATATATGCCTCCTTTCCTAATTCCTCTACCTATAATTTTTCCATTCTTAACTATTTCGCTATCCTTTTCGGTAAAGGTGACTCTACATTTATTATCACATATTTTTCCTATACTAAGCAAGTTATATGTTAAATTATCTACATGCTCTACATTTTCAATAGTAAGTGAGTCTTGAGAAATCGTACCTTTGCCAATGATTTTTCCACATAAGTCACTACCGAAAATAACGTTACCTCCATTATATGCCTTGTATGTAGAGAATAGCTTGCGGTTCCCCGTCATGTGCCTCAAACATCCGCTATCCTTGATCCACTCGTCAGGCTCCAAGTCAATTCCCAAACATATTTCGTCGGTTCCTTTTGCCATAAAACATTTTTCATCTCTTGGCTTTTCTACTTCTTCTTTGTCACTATCACTCCATGTTCCACTAACAAATGCTCCTTGATTTTCATAACCCGGCGGCTTTAGATATTCGCCAATGAGATGATTTGGACTTCCACATCTAAAGCACTTTCTTTTCCCGTAGTTGTCGCTTCTATTTCTTTGGAACAGTTTTCTTTCGTCTCATGATGATCTAGTGAATCTTCCTCGTCTCTTGAAGAATTTTTTGAATTCTATTACGGCCATTGCATATTCTTCGTCTTCACTTTCGTCACTTGAATCATCATCATCACTAGGTTCCTTTTTGGCTTTTAGAGCAATGGGTTTGGTTTGTTCTTTCTTGACTTTGACCGTTTCCGAATCTCTTCTTATAATTTCTTCATGGACCTTCAAGTTGCCAATAAGTTCATCTAGTGATAACGTCATCAAGTTCTTTGATTCTTCAATTGCCGTGACCTTAGCTCGCCATTTCGGATGCAATGCCCTAAGAAATTTCCTAACACAATTTTTACTAGAAAATGTCTCATCAAGTGCTTTTAAACTTGTGACAATAGTGTTAAATTTAGCAAAAGCATTATCAATTGATTCCTCTTCCGGAATCGTAAATTGTTCATATTGTTGTACAAGAAGATCTATTTTGTTATCTTTAACTTGACTATTACCTTGGTGAGTAATTAGTAAAGAATCCCAAATTTCTTTTGCGGTTTTACACATAAAAATTCTTTCATATTCTTTGCGTGGTAACGCATTATAAATGACCATTTTAGCTTCATTATTTTTTGCTAGTTTTGTTGATATAAATAAATGACTAAAAACGTTATACATATCTTTCGATATCTCTATATTTTGATAATCACAAAACGAAAACTCATCAAACCAAAGATCATGACATAAACGAGTATTTAGTAGTAAATACTCATCTTTACCATCTAATCACTTAAGGTATGAATAAACAAAGTGTCTAATGCATTATAAGATCAAAGGAACACTTTTTTTAATCACTAGATATTTATAAAATGTCACAAAACATTTTATATCTTTTATAAAACATTTTTGGCATTAAAAGAATATGTTTAATTCATTACAAATTTATGAATTCAAATTTTTAACCAAAAATGGCAAATCTAATCCATAAAAATTTCCCTCACAAAAGGACAAGAAAATCCAACGTTCAGGAGGGCGGCCCCCTTAATTATACTAGGCGGCCCCCTTAATCATTAAGGGGACCGCCCCCTAATTAAGGGGACCGGCACGCTCCAGAATAGTATTTTCTGGCCCTTTAAATACTGGATCATTCCACATATTTTTCTCACCTTCTTGCACTAAAAACTTTCTGATCTAAACATTCATTTCCTTCCTCTAAAAATCCTTTGATCTTATATACATTGATCTTTGTTTCAAAGTGATTCAAGCCTCAATACTCAAGTGCAAATAGAAGAATACTTCTATTAGAAGTATTACAACTTAGTATCATCTTGCTATCTAAGTTGTTTGTTTATTCATCTTGTTGGTCCTTCATATTTTGGTGAATAAGGTGTATGTATTAGTTAGCTAGATTGTGTTATAAAATCTAGAATTGTTGTAAGTGTGAAGTGGAACTTGAAGTGAAGAAGTAGTGTTTCATAGTAGTGGTGATAGGAAATATTAGCAATAGTAATTAGTAGTGAAGAAATTGGAACTTCCAATTTAAGAAGACATTGAAGTCTAGAAGTTGTGAAGACGTTTGAGACTAGAAGGTGTGAAGACACTAGAGCCTTGAAGTTGTGAAGAAGTTAGAGCCTTGAAGTTGTGAAGAAGTTAGAGCCTTGAAGTTGTGAAGGTGTTAGTCCTTGAAGTTGTGAAGAATTTGTGAAGGCATGAAGATACTTATGGTGTGAAGAAGTAAAAAGGTGTGAAGAATGTGTGGTGTGAAAATAGTTGTGAGATTGGTTCTAGCTACGATTAGAACTCGACATTTTGCTTAGTGTCGTAAATCGGTGTAAGCTTTGGTGTGTACGGTTTTCTCCGCCATAAGGGAGGTTATTGACTTAGTGAATAAAACTCTCGAGTTCGGTGCTCGGGGAGTGGAGTAGGGCAAGGAAGGTGTCCTTGTAGCCGAACCACTATAAATCCTTTGTCTCTCGGTTTGATCTTTCCATCTCTCACTCTTTGCTCGCTTACTTATTAGCTTTTCGTATATAGTTATAATTGTGTGTTGTGCATATATTGATTTCACATAAAGATCAAACTAAAATTCATTCATAACATTAATCTTACAAAAACAAACCAAGTACATAAACTTATATTAAAACACTTATACATATATATATATATGCTTATATATATGATATATGAAATCATAAATTCTTTCCCAACATTATCCATAAGTAGTGTTTATACAAAATCATAAATAAACTAGTATCTACACTTTTCCATTAAAGAGTTTTGAAATTGTACATTATACATAAGTAGTGTTTATACAAAATCGTTAATAAACTAGTATCTATATTTTTGCTTTAAAGAATTTAGAAATTTTCGTCTAATCTTTAGAAGCTAACTTTTACAAAACAAATAAAACGAAAAAGACGGAAAACTATTCAACCCCCCTTCTAGTTTTCCACAATTGGTATCAAGAGCCACGTCTAGCAAGATTTTTAAAATATATTGTATTTTAAAACTTGTAACGATCTATGGAATTCGAAAAATATCTAGAAGGGGAATTTACGCAAAAACCATCATTATTTGAAAATGATCATTTTCTTGAATGGAAAAATAAATTTGAAAATTATGTGAAATCAATAGATCTTGATCTTTGGCATATCATTTCAATTGGTGATCTTAAACCAACCAAAATGGATTTCGAAAATCAATATAATAATCTTCAAACCAAAATTGATAAAAATACTAAAGCCAAATTACTTATTTTTAAAACTCTACCAAGAGTTGAATATGAAAGATTATTTCGTTGTAAAACGGCAAATGATATTTGGAAATGTCTTTTAAAGTTTCACCAAGAGAAATGTAAAACCAAAGATGATAAACTTGATATTGCACAAGAAATAGTTAATCTAGAAAATTTAATAGATAAATCTTTAGTTGAAATAAACACATGTACTACTAGTTCAAATGTGATCATTGAAGGTATCTATAACGAAGAATACATGAGCCAAATCTGAAAAAAGAGCGTTAGTAAATCATGGTGCAACAAGTACGAAGATAACGATGATAATACGGCCTGTGAGAATACTCAAACAAATGTGAATACAAGTATTGATGGCAAGGACTACATGCTTCTAGATCTGAACGAAACTACAAATAAAACATGGAGCGACATGGACGATGGAATTGATCAACATATAGCATGTGAAGATTATACAACTACTAATAAGGTACAATCCGAAACCGAACATTTTTGCTATGATCAATTTACATTAGAATTTTCAAAATTGGAAAACAACTTCTAACATTTTTGCAACATTGACTCAAAAATGATTCCTAAAAATAAATATTCAATATTCATTGAAAATAATTTTGAAAAGGAAATAATTTTAGAAGATAAAATGTCTAGACTTGAAAGTAATTTTGAAATTGATCTTAAATGTAAATATTGTCAAGACTATAAACATGAAATTAAAATAGAAAATGAAAAAGCAAAAATATTAGCAAAATTTGAAAATAGCTCTAGATCTTTAAAATATTTACTTAACATTCAAAAGCCATTTTATGATAAAACCGGCTTAGGATTTACCGTAAATGATCCTTCAACAAATGTATCAAAACAAATAAAATTTGTTAAACCTAATGAAGAAATATAGAACTAATATTATTAACACTCATTATTTATTACTCTAGTCAAGAAAGTCATTGTTTGTTGATTAAAACAAACTATTGATGAATTCTTGTACTTCTCGACGACATCCTCATCATGTGCATTTAAATGCAATGGATGTTCTCAACTAACCAACTCGGACCCATGAGAATCTGGGTACCAAGCTCTTTATCATGTTTAGGTAATTAACGAACGAAGAGTCTATTACGCTTTGGATTGCTCACCTCGCTCTATTACTTTTGACGGCTATTGGTTCCCATCACTATGTTTCACATTCTGCACACGATTTGCCTATGACGTTGTTGCGGTCATTAATTGTCTCGGCATTTTGTTCTTCACTCTTGGAGTATTGGTCTTATAGTGTGTCTGTTACTATTTCAAGATGAAGGCTCCAAAGCACTTCTATTCTTAGTCTTCACGACTTGTGATGATTGGTGTGATCGATTAAGCATTTCGGTTCAAGCTCCCTTGATTTCTATTGCGTTGGAATGTCACTTTGCTACTTCGACATGTTTTGGGCAAACTTTTAAGATGTCTTCCATTTCTCTCATGGCCACTCTTTAAGAAAAGCTGGACCTGAGGTAAGCTTTCTTTTCAAAAACTTGCCAATATTACATTATATTAAAGAATGCTTTAATTAGTATGTGAATATGATTTAATTTATAAGTTGCCATGCTTTTAAATCATTAATACTAATATATGCATATATGATATTAGGATTATTAACCTTCTTGTTGTTTAGTCTATTATCACTTTTCTTAGTCTTCATTTATATTGAAAATCCTCTATGATCTATAGTAGAATACTTACCATTTAAGCTATATGATCTTACTAGTTGCATTAATAGATGTATTACAATTGAGACTTGTTAGTAACTTGATATTATGATGTTCTTTATATATATATATATATATATATATATATATATATATATATATATATATATATATATATATATATATATATATATATATACATGTCTATCTTGTATCCATAAATGATTTACTTTGTCCCTCTCTATCTCAATGCATTTAGATTATCAATATCTACCATCTCTCTTCCATATCTTTAGTTGTCATTAGAGATGATTATATGTGACAATGGGCTTAATTGATTCTCTTGGGCATGATAAGTTTCCATTTCAAATCCTTCACTTGCAATTTCTTGTTATCATAATCAAAACATCATGTTTAAAACCTCTCTCTCTTTGAATAAAAATCTTTCAAATATCTATATTATTTTTCTTCAAACAATATGCTTAACTATAATTTTTCATAACCTTATTTTAATCAAAAACAAGATTGAAATTTTTTATTACATGTTATGAAACAAAACTCAATTTATTGTAATGCACACTTGAATTTATTTCAAAACATTGTTGAATAAAACTAAAAATGTTTTGCTTAAAACATATTTGACTATCTCACATGTGTCATACACTTCTATGGAAATGACATTCACAATTTAATCAAATCATTTCATGAGAATCATGGCTTGCCCATATGGATCTTGTTTGTAACAAGTCTTTAAGTCCATATAATCATATCTTCCTCCTTGTTACTTGTAAGCAATCATAAATATGTTTGCACTAGACTACATGTTATCATCTTCATATAGTTACACATTTAACTAATTTGCTTTATTGCTTCCTTAGTTGCATATCTTAATTGATAAATTAGTAGATAGCATGATTATTAGAAATTTATTGTCTACTTTACTTATTTCTATATCACTCTCTACATTCATGAATAGCATGCCCTATATTGCCTCAAAGAGTTGAACTTACTTGAATCCAAATCCAAAAACACAACCTTTTTGAAAATTTTCTGCCAAAAACCCATTTCTGGCATTCTGGGAATCACCAGATGGGCGGCCCCCTTAATTATATAAGGCGGTCCCCTTAATTTTAAGGGGACCGGCCCCTAATTAAGGGGACCGGCCATCTGATGGTCGGGGATACTGTTTTCTTTACCACTTTTTGACCCATTTCACCCTATACTTCCCAAAATTCACAAACATATTTTGTCCCATACTATCCCTCAAAATTTACCTTCCTAAACCAAATTTCCCATACACTATAAATACCCTCTTCCCATCATTAATGCCATCACACCCAAACATGTCATCTCCCAACAACCAAAAACCAAAGATTTCAAGAACCGCAAGGATCTCCGTCAAACCCGTTTGGAGGAGGAAACTTGATTCTTGTCATAACTCAAGTGATGTTGTTGTTGAACTATAAGACCTTGATAGATCTTCTTGAGTACTCTAGAATCGTTAGCTATGTTACTGTAATCAATAACACACTAATAGATAATCTCTGTATCTTGTATTTTAAAGCGGAAACAAATACAAGTGTAATACTAAGAACTCTTGATCCTCTATGGATCTTTTTTTTATAATAATAAGAGTGTTTTCTAAAAAACCGTTTTTCAATACATAATCGTGTGTTCCTTTTATACACAAGGAACCCTAAACTGTTTCCCAAGAAACGTATATTCTAAAACTTCTAAAAGATATGCATTATCACTTCCTAAATAAACTCATGCATATCCAAACTATAATACATAAAATATTACTTCAAGATTTTCTTTATTGAAATAAAAATAAACTACTACTGCTACTACTAATATACACACGCTATAATCGTGTGTCTAGACTCTCATTGGAAGAGTTTTCTATTGAATTGGATGATCTGTAACCCTAGACGCCTACCCTCTTTATATAATAGAGGGAGGTTACAAACCCTAATATGTTTAGCTTACTAAGAAAGCTAACTATTTTATATTAAGTCCCTATTGTTTCTCCTTTCTTCATTTCTTCTTGTGGGTTTTGTACTCTTCAAATCTTGTAATTCCCAACAGTTGTTCCAAGTCAACCTACAAATAAACCTCAAACCCACACTAATGACTCATCTCACAACCTATCATCCACTCATGCCCTCATTAATGCTTCTTCTTATGATGAGCATGCTCAATCCCAAAACAGCAATCCCAATCTCTCAATCAATACTTCACATGTTGCTCATTCAAAAAAAACACCACTCACTCATGGAGAACCTCTTCCACCCATTTCATGTTTTCATGACTACCCAAGCTCAACCATGTCTCCACCACCAAGAGTACCACCACCACATCCAACAACTTCACATGCCACTCCTATGTTGCATGTTCAAACCTTCACCCAAGACAACTATCATATTCCACCAACATCACCTTCCTCCGAACACTTAAAGTTCGTTGAGAAGCTAAAAGAGGCTCATGAGCTTAGCGCTCTTTTAGCATTACATCTTGCTCAACACAATTTGGATCCACCCCAATCAAGCTCACCATCATCACCACACAACATCAACTAAATTGAGAAGCATGTTAACAATTGTCCTTGTTGCATCTTCCTTCAACAACAAACCATTGCATTGAATGAGCACTTCACTTGGATTGAGTATCTTCTTACTAGATCTCAACAAACACCATCACTTGAACAACATTAAAACCCTCAATCATCAAACCCAACTTCAAATCCACCACCTACAAGCTCCACATCTCCAAACTCACCAACATCCATGCAACCAAAAGTTTATCTCCACTAAACCACCAAGCATTTTATATGCTTATGTTTCTCATTTTCAAAATAAAACTCCTCAACCATTTTGGGATTCAAGAAAGTTTGGTGACACTCCTTGTTGGCACATTAGGATGTTCTACTTAGTTTAGTACTCTATCTTTATGGACTTTGTAAAAATGATTATGGGTTGACATAATCATTTTCTATTAATGAATGATTTAATATGTGTCTCAAATTATCTTTTGCCATGCTTATTATTGGTTGGTATATGTGTTTGCTTGTGCCATGCTTGTGCTTCTAATATTTTTCTTGCAAGAATTCCATTACTCGAACCCTTGGTGCCCTCAAACGAGGGGGAGCATACATCAAGGGGGAGCTTTCATCTTTTCGGCTTAAATCTTTTTGATTCTACAAAAAGGGGGAGAAGTGAATATAAACTCACTAAATACTTTGTCTAAAAATTAATTCTTGGATTTAATGAGTTTAGGTTTTGTAATCATTAAAAAGAGGGAGATTGTTGATATAAATAAATGATTAAAAACGTTATTCATATCTTTCGATATCTCTATCTTTTGATAATCACAAAACGAAAACTCATCAAACCAAAGATCATGACATAAACAAGTATTTAGTAGTAAATACTCATCTTTACCATCTAATCACTTAATTAAGGTATGAATAAACAAAGTCTCTAATGCATTATAAGATCAAAGGAACACTTTTGTTAATCACTAGATATTTATAAAATGTCACACAACATTTTATATCTTTTATAAAACATTTTTGGCATTAAAAGAATATGTTTAATTCATTACAAATTTATGAATTCAAATTTTTAACCAAAAATGGCAAATCTAATCAAGAAAAATTTCCCTCACAAAAGAACAAGAAAATCCAACGTTCAGGAGGGTGGCCCCCTTAATTATACTAGGCGGGCCCCTTAATCATTAAGGGGACCACCCCCTAATTAAGGGGACCGGCACGCTCCAAAACAGTATTTTCTGGCCCTTTAAATACTGGATCATTCCACATATTTTTCTCACCCTCTTGCACTAAAAACTTTCTGATCTAAACATCCATTTCCTTCCTCTAAAAATCCTTTGATCTTATATACATTGATCTTTGTTTCAAAGTGATTCAAGCCTCAACACTCAAGTGCAAAGAGAAGAATACTTCTATTAGAAGTATTACAACTTAGTATCCTCTTGCTATCTAAGTTGTTTGTTTATTTCATCTTGTTGATCCTTCATATTTTGGTGAATAAGGTGTATGTATTAGTTAGCTAGATTGTGTTATAAAATCTAGAATTGTTGTAAGTGGGAAGTGGAACTTGAAGTGAAGAAGTAGTGTTTCATAGTAGTGGTGATAGGAAATATTAGCAATAGTAATTAGTAGTGAAGAAATTGGAACTTCCAATTTAAGAAGACATTGAAGTCTAGAAGTTGTGAAGACGTTTGAGACTAGAAGGTGTGAAGACGCTAGAGCCTTGAAGTTGTGAAGAAGTTAGAGCCTTGAAGTTGTGAAGGTGTTAGTCCTTGAGGTTGTGAAGAATTTGTGAAGGCGTGAAGATACTTGTGGGGTGAAGAAGTAAAAAGGTGTGAAGAATGTGTGGTGTGAAAATAGTTGTGAGATTGGTTCTAGCTACGATTAGAACTCGACATTTTGCTTAGTGTCGTAAATCGGTGTAAGCTTTGGTGTGTACGGTTTTCTCCGCCATAAGGGAGGTTATTGACTTAGTGAAGAAAACTCTCGAGTTCGGTGCTCGGGGAGTGGAGTAGGGCAAGGAAGGTGTCCTTGTAGCCGAACCACTATAAATCCTTTGTCTCTCGGTTTGATCTTTCCATCTCTCACTCTTTGATCGCTTACTTATTAGCTTTTCGTATATAGTTATAATTGTGTGTTGTGCATATATTGATTTCACATAAAGATCAAACTAAAATTCATTCATAACATTAATCTTACAAAAACAAACCAAGTACATAAACTTATATTAAAAGACTTATACATATATATATATGCTTATATAAATGATATATGAAATCATAAATTCTTTCCCAACATTATCCATAAGTAGTGTTTATACAAAATCATAAATAAACTAGTATCTACACTTTTCCATTAAAGAGTTTTGAAATTGTACATTATACATAAGTAGTGTTTATACAAAATCGTTAATAAACTAGTATCTATATTTTTGCATTAAAGAGTTTAGAAATTTTCGTCTAATCTTTAGAAGCTAACTTTTACAAAACAAATAAAACGAAAAAGACGGAAAACTATTCAACCCCCCCTTCTAGTTTTCCACAAGTTTCTTTTTCAAATCATTATTTTGTTTCTCAAAAGATACAATTTCATCCATTTTAGTTTCAACATTATATTGAATAGGGGGAAAATCACCAACGGTAATAATATGGCAAAGATCAAGATCTTTTGATTTCACATAAGTTTCGAATCTATTTTTCCAATATAAAAATCCATCACTTTCAAATAGTGGTGGTCTTTGCATTGATTGCCCTTCTAAATATTTTAAAGAAACCATAGATCGTTAAAAGTTTTAAAATACAATAATTTTAAAAAATCTTGCTAAACGTGGCTCTTGATACCAATTGTGGAAAACTAGAAGGGGGGGGGGTTGAATAGTTTTACGTCTTTTTAATTTGTTATAAAAGATTGTTTGAAAGATTTCTTTGTTTTCAAAAATATAGATTCGATGCTATATGAAATCAAGTCATGCACAATATGAACAACACTAAATAAGTACGATAAATCAATAATAATGTAAGTAAAGATATAGATAAGAGTTGGAAAGATCGAACCGAGAGACAAGAGATTTATAGTGGTTCGGCTACAAGGTCACCTTCCTTGCCCTACTCCACTCCCCTTGCACCTAACTCAAGAGTTTTCTTCACTATGTCAACAAGCTCCCTTATGGCGGAGAAAACCTTACACACCAATTTACACACCACAACTACGTCACAACTTATTCACACCTTCTACACAACTATTTCACACCTATTCACTACTTGATCACACCACTTCTTCACACCAATCTCCTACACACCAATTTTCTTCACACCTATCTTCTTCACAACTATCTTCTACACACTAATCTTCTTCACAACTATCTTCTACACACTAATCTTCTTCCTAACTTTTCTTCTCCACAACTAACTACTAACCAATCACACTATATATATATCTAACTAAACTATCTTCTAACAAATATTCACAACTAATCACACAATGAGATGAATATAATGATGATGCTCAAACAACTTAGATGTGGAGATCACAACAAGTTGTAATACTTCTTGTCTTGAGGGATAGAAGTATTCTTCTCTTGCACTTGATAGGATGATCTTTGGATCACTTTGAAACAAAGATTTAGGAATGTATGATCAAAGGATTTAGAGATTGGAAATGGAGATCTAGAACAGAAAGTTTAGGAGTGCAAAAGGTAAGAAAAATTCCAGATATAAGGTGGTATTAATAGGCAACAAATTCTGACAGAGGAGCGTGGCCAGTCCCCTTAAATCAAGGCCGGCCCCCTTAAAATTAAGGGGACCGCCCCTTATAATTAAGGGGGCCGCCCAGCAGTAACAGCCAGAATTTTTGTTTTCTAGTGGGGAAAGTTTATTTGGTGAAAAACTAACTGATTTTGGTTAAAAATTTGAATTCATATATTTAGTATGAATAAAACATTTTTCTTTATTGCCAAAAGTGTTTTTCAAAAAATATATAATATGTTTATATAATTAAATAAACTTTGTAATACTTAATTAAATTTCCTTTGATCATAAATTGCACTAAACACTATGTTTATTCATACCTTAAGAGATTTGGATGTAAAGAGAAAATGTTAATCACTAAATACTTGTTTAAGTCAAAAGTTTTTGTTCTATGAGTTTATATTTTGTAATAATCAATACATAGAGATACTGATAATATGTTAATAATGTTTTTAGGCATTATTTAGGTCAACATATCTCCCAGCCCATCTCCCTTGCCAAGTCTACTCCCCACAAGCCCAAAACCCCTTTTGATATCACAACGCAGGGTCAACTTTGACCCTGTGGTCAAACCGGTCAAACAAACCACCCCCTTCCTCTATTTCCCTCCCCCACCTCTCCACTTGCCCTGAAAATCCATCACCTCAACCCACCATCACAATCCACCGCCCAAAACCACTATCACCTAACAAGACACCCACAATTAATGCCACCCCCCCTGTTGCATTATTTAAGCAATTTCACTCACCCCAATTTTCCCGCCAAAATACGTGGATGGCCAGGATTGAGTCTCAGTGATCCAATGGATAAAATTCTTGATGGGATTTGCTCAGAGGGATGCAAGAACCCTAATGGAGGGCTATATAAGAGAGAAGATTGCAAGGAGAAAGAGTAGTAGTCTCTTAGCTTAATTTTTATGTTGTATTAATGTAATTTCAAATTTCAGTTGTTAATTTTAGTCCAAGAAGCTTGTAATCTGTTTTAGTATTGTAGTTTCAACTTTTCTTAATCAAAATTCCAAGTTTCAGTTAACAATTCAGTTTTTGCAATTTCCTTTTCAAGCTTTAACTAAGATCTAAATTAGTATTTACTGTTTCATAAGCTCACTTAGATAGTTTAAATCATTAACTAAACATAAAAACTAAAAAAAATATATAAAAAAGAAAATCATAACCAAAGAAATAAACCACAGGGTACCTTTGCATTTGAGTGGAAAGCTTAAGGAAGTTTCCTGCAATGGAGGGGCAAGGTGGACTTAACCTGGCTTGTTTTTAACAAGCTAGGAGCTTGTAGCTGCCCATTTGGGAGCCCTTGTTTAGCTAGGGTCTCAAGTGAGTTTAAATTTCCATTTTTCTTTGATTCTTGGTTCTGTATTATAGCATAGCTTATTATCTGCTTATCTTTGTTCATTTAAGATTATTAAGTGTTAGATAGTGATAATCTTGATTTAAATTAATAGCTTGTTAGTTAATATAAATAGTTGTTCATTATCCTAGTAAAACAGTCAAAATAGTATAATTAGTAATCTTGGTTAATTGTTGTTAATTCCTGTGTTTAAGTGTTCATTTTAGCTTAATATATCATCTTAAGTCAACCTAGGTCTATTTCATAAGCTCTTTTAAGCATTTGCTTCACAAATCATAAGACAGACAAGTTTTAAGGAATGTTTGGATTAGAGTGATCCAGGATGTTCTAGTGCTTATTTGTTGTTGTTCTTGGTTCATAAAAGTCACATAGGATCATAATAGCACAGAGTAACCACAAAAATTAGGTCTTGTTTGAGGAAAAGTCAAAATCACATTCTAATTGGCCTAAATAACCCTCTATGTTGGATTAAGTGTGGCTTATGCCCCAAATCCATTCACTTGTGAGTGGTATAGCTTAAATCAGTCTTAACTTAGCTTAAATAATCAGTATCAATCAGAAAACCAAGATCAAAGTTCATCAAAGTCAATTTAAGTTGGTAATTTCAAAAAGTCAAAATACACCTTGTTTCAGAAATCCAAATCTTGGAAGAATATTTGTGAATTTTTTGTTAGGTTTTAGGCTTTGATCTTTTTAGAGCTTAAAGATTGTCACCTAGTCTACAAAATCCCATAATCAACTTATTTTTAGAATTTTTCTATAAGCTTGTGCAAAAGCTTCTTTTGACCTGCAGGGCAAGTGCTTGCCCTGTGCACAGGTGTTGGCCAGAATTCCAAGTTGATTTGTGACTAGCCTAGTGGACCCCACACCCTGTACCTTGGCTTTTTGGAAAGCCAATAAACCCATTGATAAGGTTCAGGGCTTATTTCACCATTGTGAGCTTATTTGATAGGGCTGCAATCCCCATTAAGTGTGATCATTTCCTGAGCCTACACTGAGTACTCAGTGTGTGACCTCAACTTCCAAGGCTTACCCAGAGCTCATTAATAAGCCATAAGCCCTGCTTATTGGCTTATTGTGAAGCCTTCCAGTCCCTTTTCAAGTTTTTAGTTTTAATTTGGACTCACCTTGACTTCTGTGGACCCCACAGAGGTCCAAAGACCTTAGTTTTGGCCTGTTTTGGCCTTGTAATTACATAAGTGCTTATTTGCTTCTCAATAGCTTTTCCAAAGTGCTTCTTTGATCCATTTAGCTTATTTCTAGTGTGTAATCATCTGTGCATGCTTTTTTTGTCATTTGATCAGCTTTTTCATAGTTGCATAAGTCCTAATAAGCTATAAGTTCACTGTTTGGTAAAAGGGGGTGCACACAGCTTATTTTTAAGCTTTTGTAAAAGTGTTTTTGTAAAAAGTTCTTATTTTTAACTTATTTTCATCTGCCAAAAATAAAATCCAACAAAAAAACCAAATTTAAAATTAGTGATAGCTTCTATTTAATAGATTCTATCTTTTTAATTTTCTTTTTAGCTTATTAATAAGCAATCTGTCATTTTCATAATTTTCTTAATTTCCTGTCACCTTAAATGTATTTTTAATAATTTTCTTAGATTTTTCTCTTTTAGTTTAATAATTATTAGAATTAAAAATAGTTTAATTAATTAATTAGATAATATTAGTAATTAAATAGTTTTCTTAAATTTTTATTAACAACAGTAGGTTTTGATATTTTTCCTAGGTTTCATAAATCATTTAAGACTTTTAGAAAATAGTTTCTTAAATTCTACTGTTCATTTTCTAGTTTTCTTAATTAAATTAGTTAAATTAGATTTAAATTAATTAATAAGTAAATAATTAGTAAAATAGACTAAATATAATTTTTAGAAACTTTTTATAATTTTTTAGGAGTAATGTGATGGTTAATTAGTTTTATAAATTTTTATATAATTTTCTAAGTCATTTTAGTATTATTAGTAATTTAAAATAGTTTAAATAGATTAATTAATATAATTAGTAATTAATTAATAGAAAACCCATAAAAAGACAAAAATATTTCTTTTTAATTTTTATACTTTCTTCAAGTTCAATTAAAGGTTTAGAAAATATTTTTGCAAGTTTTTAGTTTAATTTGTAGTCTTTATCATTTTTATTTTAATATAATTTAGATTTAATTACTTTTTAAATAGTTTTAATTAATTAATTAGTATTTTAATATTAAAATAATCAAGTTAAATAATTTCATTTTAATTTTAAATTTTCTTTTTATTTCAAGTTTGAAAAGTTTCACTTGCACCCCCTGTAGTTTGTAAATTGTTTAAATCCCACTTTTCTCTATCTGTAATCTGATTTCCAAGTTGCATTTGTGTAATTATATATGTATATTTGTTATTGTTTATATTGTCCAAATACCAAATATCAGTAGCATAATCATTTACGAATCATCTTGGCTACTGTCCTCAGTGCTACTCATTCCTGAAACGTTTTCAAAAGCACTATTGCAATCTCGCTGGGACATAATGACCCGGGGAAACACTATACTATCCACGGAGCATTGGGATAAGCTGTTTTTGACTTGTTGACCTTGGTCAATAATATCTGACGGTTTAGCCCCAATCACTTATATACGTATCGATTATTCGTTTTGTTATATATCTGTTCACTGGGGTTTTTAAGCCCAACCGCATTTCTTTTCGTGTGGCAGGTTTTAGGTTGGAAGTTGGGTTTGAGAGAAGTGTGCATAGGAGCTCTTAGTGGACTACCTTGATGATTAGAAGCCGTTTCACATCTTGATCATGGATTGGATTTAGTTTGGATTGTATTCATATTGTATAGAGTTAGCATTTCATTTGTTCCCTTAGAATACCTTTGTAATTACTATGTTTATAAGTCTTCCGCTTGCGTTGTATGTTCTAATTTGGCACCATAATGTGATACTTCTACCCTTGTCGGGTTGGGGTATTACAGTTTCTATCATCTCTTTTATTTTTCCCTTTATCATAACTTTGATACTTTTCAAGACCATTGGGGAAAATGTTCAATTTAAGTGTAAGGAGGGTAAAAAGGGACACCTTAGAAACTAGAACTCATTTGATATTTATCTTGCTTTCGAGTAATTGTGTAATAAACTAAAAGAAATACTTGTGAAGGTGATTTTAGCACCAAATTTAAAATTTTTCATGACATATACGGGTGAAAGTTTAGTTTTAATAAGCATTTCATGGATAGAATTATATAGCTAGCACAAAATCCCTACCATTCAAAAATTTTGTGACAATTGGCAATTTAGGGAGCTATTTTGAAAACCGGCAGTACATTAAAACTTAACGATATAAAATAGTTGGAGTTTATTCTCAATGGATTTTGTAAAATTTAAGCGGGTGATTTTGAATTATGAATTGTATGTGGAGTTTAAATCGAATTATTGATTTCATATGGTATATATTTCGCGTAATTTTATTGTTACAGTTAATTAGGCACTACGTTGACTCCAGCACTAGGAAAACCTAACGAATTTAAAAATTTTGAATAACGGTCGCATCTATATATTAAACGAACATTTTAATATTTAAAATTTTCGGAAAAGCGTATTTGGAATTAAAGGCGACATGTAAGAATATTTTGGCAACGTTTAATACTTTCGTGAACGAGTATCTGTGTTACGGGGAAAAACCGATTAATAATATCACATAATAACCTAAGTTTTGTGGCTAAAAGTGAAAAGAGAAAACTAGAAGGACTATTATTGTAATTTCAGGTATAAAATACCCTAACCTACCCCATCACCCTCATTTTATCATCTTCTGTAACACCCCCAAAATCGGGTCCAGCGGAAGCATACATGTCACTGGGATGCTACCCAATTGGTATCATAACACAAGTACAAAGAACGATTTTTATCTCAACCATTTAGAATAACTTTCGTGATCAAAATATTCAATTTACATCGTTCAAAAATAGTGCGGAAATATAGGCCCATATAAGAGTTTAAGCGGTCCCAAATATATGTCAGAATTGTCTATGACCATGCCATGCCATGCCAAAGCTGTAACACCCCCAAAATACCGCAGCGGAAGACTGTGTCATAAGGGTGCTACTTCATAATACAAAGAACAAGGTATAGAAAACGAACTCTAAATGAGACGTTTTGAAAAGTGACCATTCGATTAATAAATTCCGAAATACAAACTTGAGTTCCATAAAACAATACATAAGAGTTTTAAGACAAATTGAATGGTAAAGATAAAAGCATAAGTCTTCAAAACATGCCAAGCGACTCTATGCTCCATGCAACAGCTATCACCTTATAGACCTGAGATAAACATGCTAAAGTGTCAACACAATGGTTGGTGAGTTCATAGAGTTTGTCTTAAAATAGTTAAAAAGCCTTAAAGAATGTTCACACAGCAAAGGCATCGTGAATCCACTCAGTTACAAGTCCCGCCATAAGAGACTTGTAACCTGTGTGTTCACAACCCACTGCTAATATATATGGTATAATAAAGACATGTATAAGTTCATCAAAACAGTTTAGCAATTAGTCGTGAGTCTACACTTCATCTCCGAAGACCTCACGTTTATGATGTATCCAACATTCGCAAATGTTAGGATGTATCAATAGCCTCAATGGTCATCCAACAACTTAATGTGGAGCCACCGGAAGTCTCAATGGTCATCCAGCAACTTAATCTGGAGCCACTGGCAGTAACACAATCAAGTATAACGCAGTTAAGTATAACATAATCATGTATGTATGAAATCAAGTATAATGCGATCAAGTATAAGACAATCAAGTATAGAACAATCAAGTATAATGCGATCAAGTATTTGTACAAGTAAGAAAGTAGTTGTGCATGTATCCCCCCCCAAAGAGTTGAAACAAATATGAAAAAGTAGGGGCTATGACTCACCTTAAGCTTAAGTGATGTGAAATCAAAGTGGTAGTCGAATCGTGAAAGTCTCTAAGAGTAGCCTATAATAGAACGTTGTGACTTAGGTTTTGAGTAACGTCTAAGCATACGAAGAATTGCCTATATATGTCTTGCATAATGTTCATGATGTAGTATGATGTATAGTATAAGTCTTTGAAAGAAAGATTCATGAAACATGTATGTTTTGGTATATCGTTTACTACCGTTCGGGCCGACATAATTCAGAAGTCATGTTAGTAAGCGTTCGAGGAGCCAGGACACTTTAACTCGTAAATCCACAACTCAACTCGACGGCTTACATAATGAACTCCTCACATGAGGCTCCCTACTATTGTAGTAGTTGATGAAATATATAGATATAAGTTTTGATCCGAAAAGTTACATGTCCGATATTTGAATAAACTTAGGAAAGTTTATTAGTACATGAAGATTGTTATTAGGGGTAGTTTATTATAACTTGTATCTCATGCTTCTTTAGGTGGAGTAGATCCAAATTGTTTGTTCAAGTTATCGTCAATTCATTGTTTCATGTTTTCGCCTAAGTAAGTTTATATGGTCATTTAGTCATGGCTTCGCCGTGACCTTGGTCATTTTTCCATGGTCTTGAGACTCAACCTTGGCTTTAGCCATGGTTGTGGTCTCGGCTTTAGGTCATTAGACCTCTTGGTCTTAGTAAATCATAACTATAATATAGTGACTTTGGTCTAAAATGGGCTGTTAAGATTTTGAAGAATTTTATCACTCGGAAAGCATTTTTAGGTCTCGAGCTTCTTTGTTCCTGAACGAAAACGTCGTTCCGGAAAACTTTCGTGTTTTAACTTTTTGATGAATCGGACCAGAAGTAGGACTTTCAAAACTCAAATTTGATCAGGAAGCTATTTGGCAGTTTTGCCGGAAATCTTTGGTAATTTCAAATCGCCATAACTTTTGACTCGTATACTCGTTTTGGGAGGTTCAAATTGCTATGGTTTCCTTGTTAGGTCCTCTACCACAATATATAATAATCAAATATCATGTTTTTACCATTTCGATCAGGTCTTACCAAGAAATTCATTAGTTTGCTTGTTTACTTGACATAAGTTAACACATGTATATTAATACTTGTTTTGTCCATTTTTATACACCATGAACTCCATACAAAGACCATATATAGCATGAATGAAACACAAAAAGTATGAAAATGATAATTAACAAGAAAGTATGTTAGGGTTTGCTTACAACTTTTGGCCTTAATGAAAAAGGGAAACTAGGACAAGAACTAGGACTTTGATTGAATAAGCTTTCCTCCACTTTAGCAACCCTTCTACCCTTGTATTCTTGAAAGATATGTAATGAAAGTTGAGGTGTATTGAGTGGATTTAAACTCAAGAGAAAACACCAAGTATGTTAGGGTTTGGAAGATTTTTGGTGAAAAATAAGCTATCTAGGGTTTCTATCTTGATCTTGCACTTGATCCTTGCTATAACTAGGAAGAAATAAAGCTAAGTGTGAAGTGTTTTGGTGTGTTGTCATGGCCGGCCATATGGGGGGATGGGGGGCTTTTATAGGGTCTTAAGGAGGTTAGTTTTGTTGACTAGTCCAACCTTGGAGGCCAAGGTTAACACATGTAATGATCCTAGAGCACAAGTTAGGAGATTAAGCCACACAAGGGGTGACTCCCCCCCCCCCCTATGGCGGTTCAACATGGATAAGGGGGAGTGACTAGGTTTTTGGATGAGTTATCTTACTTATGTGACTAGTTTTGACTCCGGGAAATGCCAACCGTAAATGATTAGGCCTCAAAACGTAAAACCGGGTGTCGTTAAATTATGAAACTTTAAAGTATTGTTAGACATGTCCATATGTCCCATAATAAAATATAAAATGAGTGGTAGGTTCCATTTGGGTGGTAAACTCTGCTAAAAACTGGAAACACGGGTCTAAAACGCGTAATACGTAAAACGTACGAAAGTTGCGTAAAATTGAGAAAAGTAAAATGTAACTTTTCTAATAGGATAATAATGACTTAAAATGACTTATAATGTCTAGGCTGGGCTCAATCTAGTGTCGGTTGGTGTTAAATGTCTTTTAGACATCAAACCGTAAGCCTACAAATCAAGAAATGACTTTTGGTCAAAGGAGGAGGGAAAAATTATGTTGACTTTTTCTAATAAGTTTGAAAACTCAAAACTTCTTAGAAACTCGTTTCGTGGTCTAACGGTTAATCGCCCATTCGGTTAAGCGTGCTCATATGAGAATAGTACCGACATGGGTGACCTGCTGGGAAGTTTTGGTCATGTTTTTCTCAGTCACGATTAATTCTCTAATTAATCATGAGAGTACTAAACATTTTTCTGATGCGGGGTCACTTAACGCGGTCGAGTTTCGTTGTGCGTAGAATTTTTGAATGACGTTTTACCCTAAAACGTATAATTCCGTGTAATTCCTTAATAACTTTCACGAAAATGATCTAACGAATGTCAAACATTTAATTTGTCATGGAAATGATTTATCACTCGAGAATATGAAATAAAAATCAACTTTCGGGAAAATTTCAGGAAAAATGAATAGTAAAAGTGAATAGTAAAATTTTCGGGAATAGAAATAAATCTGAAAATGCGAATTGTTACAGTCTCTACCCCTTCAGGAAACTTCGTCCCGAAGTTTAGTGTGTCTAGGTCTCTTTATCTTAATAACGGCATAACAAAGCTAGATTTTGAACTAGAATAGAATAATATGGTAGGATAAGGTACGCACCCGTTACGCATTGCGGGCTTCCTTAGCACCCAAATAGTATGCTCGACCCCGAGGTGGACTATCATTGTATTCACGCTTTGGGTTATTTGCTTCAAGCATAACGGCTAAAGTTGGGTTGTCCAGCACTTGTCCTTGTGCCCTATTTAACTTAGGACAAGTATCTCGGAAGTGGTTTGGGCTGTTGCACTCAAAGCATGTCTTTTGGTTGTTTCTTATATTGCCCGCATTCACCGGTGTTACTTGCCTTGCCGTTGCTTTACACTGATTTGTAAAATGGCTCTTTTGATTGCAATTAGTACACATTCGACAGGGCTCAGACCTCTGATGATGATAAGCACATTTATTACACTTAGGATGTGGACCTTCATACTTTCCCTGATCATAAACTGTTGCCGCAAATCCTCTTACTCTCTTATTATCAACCATTGTACCCTTTTGCTCGCTTGATTCACCTGCTCCCTTCCTTTTGTCACTATTCTTCAAAGTTCCATTCCTAACCATCTCATCTGTTAGGGTCCCTGCTCTTAATATTGCACTTTGAATCGTGGGAGGTTCGGTTGTTTTCACCATCCCACGAATCTCGGGAACAAGGCCATAAATGTACCTCTCAATCCTCTTGGATTCAGGGGTAACCAGATGAGGAACTAGTTTAGCTAGTTCATGAAACCGGTCTGTGTAGGTTGCATGACCAGCCCCTACCATAGAGTGATGCCAAAACTCGTCTTCTAGTTTTTGCATTTCATTAACCGGGCAGTATTCTTCCTTCAGTAGTCCCTTAAAGTCGTCCCATGACATGCCTACAGCTGCTTCTCTAGTCCTTGCTTGAATCTGCATGTTCCACCATGTCAATGCCTTTTCTGATAGCAAGCATGCAGAATATTTTACTCTCTGGTGGATTGCACAGTTACTGATGTCAATCACTGACTCCATCTTCTCGACCCATCGTGTATATGCCAATGCACCTCCTTTGCCATTAAACTCGATTGGCTTGCATGACGTAAATTCCTTATACGTACATCCAGTCCTATGGTTGTTGTTGTTGTTGTTGTTGTTGTTATCATTCCTTCCTCCATTATTTGTAGCGTCATTTATGCTTCCGTGGTTTCCCGAATTGTTCATGTGATTGCCAACTTGTGTGACTATAGTGGGAAGTAGGTTTTCTAGTTGTTGGGCGATAATGGTGGAGACATCTGGATTTCCACCATCGTTACTAGGGTTACTAGTGTCGTGAGCATTTCCTCTACCTCCACGTCCACCAGTTCTTCCACTATCATTACTAGGGTTACTAGTGTCGTGAGCAGCTCCTCTACCTCCACGACCACCAGTTCTTCCACCTCTTGGTGTTGCTCCACCTCGGCTAGTGCTACGAGTTACTCTCTTTGGTGCCATGATATCTACAAGGAGGGATATTTTGTCGACGTCAGATATGAGGTGATATTCCTGGACTACTTAGTCTTAAATCTTGTCAATTTGAGTCAATCGTTGATTAATGTAAGCATGGTCACATATGTCTACGTGAGTCATGACGCATTTATAATTATGTTGGCCACCATAATTATAATTGCTTCCTTTCACACGTATACATATTTTCCAGGCACACATAAATCAACAATTGGTACTACAAAATTGGGTAGACTTTCTATCATCTGCTCTTAAGTTGTGAAAGGGTAACGTAGTCTGGGTATCTAGAGAAGGTGATATGACGAAATGGACTAGTCACGCTTGTAGAAAGGTTTGAGTGTCGTACTAGGACATATGAACCACTTCTAGGTATTAGAATCATATAAAGCAAGTATAAGGCAAATCATCAAATCTCTACAGGAAACTAATAATCTTTATTTAACTTAATCTTATGTCTTATCAAACAAGAACTGTCACAAGATTAAGTTATTTAAACAATTATTACTTAGCTCTAAATTTTTGATGACTTGACTATTGTCTGGGGTTTCTTCTAAACAAACAATTAGCAATAAGCATAGGCGCATGAAGTGTGTGTAAGGCAAAATAAAGAGAAGGGTCCTAACGTATATAGCAGTTATAGTCTAGGCACTCAATGCAACCTAGTTCTCTATAACCAAGGCTCTGGTACCAATCTGTAACACCCCCAAAATACCGCAGCGGAAGACTGTGTCATAAGGGTGCTACTTCATAATACAAAGAACAAGGTATAGAAAACGAACTCTAAATGAGACGTTTTGAAAAGTGACCATTCGATTAATAAATTCCGAAATACAAACTTGAGTTCCATAAAACAATACATAAGAGTTTTAAGACAAATCGAATGGTAAAGATAAAAGCATAAGTCTTCAAAACATGCCAAGCGACTCTATGCTCCATGCAACAGCTATCACCTTATAGACCTGAGATAAACATGCTAAAGTGTCAACACAATGGTTGGTGAGTTCATAGAGTTTGTCTTAAAATAGTTAAAAAGCCTTAAAGAATGTTCACACAGCAAAGGCATCGTGAATCCACTCAGTTACAAGTCCCGCCATAAGAGACTTGTAACCTGTGTGTTCACAACCCACTGCTAATATATATGGTATAATAAAGACATGTATAAGTTCATCAAAACAGTTTAGCAATTAGTCGTGAGTCTACACTTCATCTCCGAAGACCTCACGTTTATGATGTATCCAACATTCGCAAATGTTAGGATGTATCAATAGCCTCAATGGTCATCCAACAACTTATGTGGAGCCACCGGAAGTCTCAATGGTCATCCAGCAACTTAATCTGGAGCCACTGGCAGTAACACAATCAAGTATAACGCAGTTAAGTATAACATAATCATGTATGTATGAAATCAAGTATAATGCGATCAAGTATAAGACAATCAAGTATAGAACAATCAAGTATAATGCGATCAAGTATTTGTACAAGTAAGAAAGTAGTTGTGCATGTATCCCCCCCAAAGAGTTGAAACAAATATGAAAAAGTAGGGGCTATGACTCACCTTAAGCTTAAGTGATGTGAAATCAAAGTGGTAGTCGAATCGTGAAAGTCTCTAAGAGTAGCCTATAATAGAACGTTGCGACTTAGGTTTTGAGTAACGTCTAAGCATACGAAGAATTGCCTATATATGTCTTGCATAATGTTCATGATGTAGTATGATGTATAGTATAAGTCTTTGAAAGAAAGATTCATGAAACATGTATGTTTTGGTATATCGTTTACTACCGTTCGGGCCGACATAATTCAGAAGTCATGTTAGTAAGCGTTCGAGGAGCCAGGACACTTTAACTCGTAAATCCACAACTCAACTCGACGGCTTACATAATGAACTCCTCACATGAGGCTCCCTACTATTGTAGTAGTTGATGAAATATATAGATATAAGTTTTGATCCGAAAAGTTACATGTCCGATATTTGAATAAACTTAGGAAAGTTTATTAGTACATGAAGATTGTTATTAGGGGTAGTTTATTATAACTTGTATCTCATGCTTCTTTAGGTGGAGTAGATCCAAATTGTTTGTTCAAGTTATCGTCAATTCATTGTTTCATGTTTTCGCCTAAGTAAGTTTATATGGTCATTTAGTCATGGCTTCGCCGTGACCTTGGTCATTTTTCCATGGTCTTGAGACTCAACCTTGGCTTTAGCCATGGTTGTGGTCTCGGCTTTAGGTCATTAGACCTCTTGGTCTTAGTAAATCATAACTATAATATAGTGACTTTGGTCTAAAATGGGCTGTTAAGATTTTGAAGAATTTTATCACTCGGAAAGCATTTTTAGGTCTCGAGCTTCTTTGTTCCTGAACGAAAACGTCGTTCCGGACAACTTTCGTGTTTTAACTTTTTGATGAATCGGAACAGAAGTAGGACTTTCAAAACTCAAATTTGATCAGGAAGCTATTTGGCAGTTTTGCCGGAAATCTTTGGTAATTTCAAATCGCCATAACTTTTGACTCGTATACTCGTTTTGGGTGGTTCAAATTGCTATGGTTTCCTTGTTAGGTCCTCTACCACAATATATAATAATCAAATATCATGTTTTTACCATTTTGATCAGGTCTTACCAAGAAATTCATTAGTTTGCTTGTTTACTTGACATAAGTTAACACATGTATATTAATACTTGTTTTGTCCATTTTTATACACCATGAACTCCATACAAAGACCATATATAGCATGAATGAAACACAAAGAGTATGAAAATGATAATTAACAAGAAAGTATGTTAGGGTTTGCTTACAACTTTTGGCCTTAATGAAAAAGGGAAACTAGGACAAGAACTAGGACTTTGATTGAATAAGCTTTCCTCCACTTTAGCAACCCTTCTACCCTTGTATTCTTGAAAGATATGTAATGAAAGTTGAGGTGTATTGAGTGGATTTAAACTCAAGAGAAAACACCAAGTATGTTAGGGTTTGGAAGATTTTTGGTGAAAAATAAGCTATCTAGGGTTTCTATCTTGATCTTGCACTTGATCCTTGCTATAACTAGGAAGAAATAAAGCTAAGTGTGAAGTGTTTTGGTGTGTTGTGATGGCCGGCCATATGGGGGGATGGGGGGCTTTTATAGGGTCTTAAGGAGGTTAGTTTTGTTGACTAGTCCAACCTTGGAGGCCAAGGTTAACACATGTAATGATCCTAGAGCACAAGTTAGGAGATTAAGCCACACAAGGGGTGACTCCCCCCCCCCCCTATGGCGGTTCAACATGGATAAGGGGGAGTGACTAGGTTTTTGGATGAGTTATCTTACTTATGTGACTAGTTTTGACTCCGGGAAATGCCAACCGTAAATGATTAGGCCTCAAAACGTAAAACCGGGTGTCGTTAAATTATGAAACTTTAAAGTATTGTTAGACATGTCCATATGTCCCATAATAAAATATAAAATGAGTGGTAGGTTCCATTTGGGTGGTAAACTCTGCTAAAAACTGGAAACACGGGTCTAAAACGCGTAATACGTAAAACGTACGAAAGTTGCGTAAAATTGAGAAAAGTAAAATGTAACTTTTCTAATAGGATAATAATGACTTAAAATGACTTATAATGTCTAGGCTGGGCTCAGTCTAGTGTCGGTTGGTGTTAAATGTCTTTTAGACATCAAACCGTAAGCCTACAAATCAAGAAATGACTTTTGGTCAAAGGAGGAGGGAAAAATTATGTTGACTTTTTCTAATAAGTTTGAAAACTCAAAACTTCTTAGAAACTCGTTTCGTGGTCTAACGGTTAATCGCCCATTCGGTTAAGCGTGCTCATATGAGAATAGTACCGACATGGGTGACCTGCTGGGAAGTTTTGGTCATGTTTTTCTCAGTCACGATTAATTCTCTAATTAATCATGAGAGTACTAAACATTTTTCTGATGCGGGGTCACTTAACGCGGTCGAGTTTCGTTGTGCGTAGAATTTTTGAATGACGTTTTACCCTAAAACGTATAATTCCGTGTAATTCCTTAATAACTTTCACGAAAATGATCTAACGAATGTCAAACATTTAATTTGTCATGGAAATGATTTATCACTCGAGAATATGAAATAAAAATCAACTTTCGGGAAAATTTCAGGAAAAATGAATAGTAAAAGTGAATAGTAAAATTTTCGGGAATAGAAATAAATCTGAAAATGCGAATTGTTACAAAAGCCTTCAATAGTTAGCTATCGCCTTAACCTGAAAATACATGCTAAAAAGTGTCAACACGAGGTTGGTGCGTTCATAGGTTTGTATCATAAAACAATAGTATTGTAAGTTTAATAGAGAGTTTTGTGACCGCTGTGTGGCTCACAATGCCATGAAAATAGCGTTTACCTTACAGTTTAATTAGAATTGTGGACCATGAGTAGAGTGTGTGATCATTACAACGAATATAATGTCACATAGTAATTAGTCTATTACGCTAGCACTAAGTTCATGCAACCGAAGCTTGACTGTGTGCATGCTCTAGAAGCACGTTAAATAAAGCCCTTGTAAGTGTATATCCCGTGACACTCGTGTTTCAGCATGTTATACCCTCGCGTTTGCCTATCCGGTCAAACCAAACGGGGGCGTCATCCCCAATAGATCTATTTATAGCATTCGCGCTTCGCCGCAGGAATTAACGGTTCATGAGTTTGGGCATGTGGGATTCAGTGTCTTAGGCTAATTCCACGTAATAGTTTGATAAAAGCATAAGTTTCAGTGTGGTCCGTAAAAGTGTTTTGCATGTTTCTCACCCTAGAGTTTAGCAAACAAGTAATGAGAGTAAAAGTGGGGCTATAAACTCACATATTTGATTCAAACACTTGTGTCTGTGAGAAAATAATCAAGTATGCAACCAATATACATGTAAATGCATTTGAATAATCAATCACATATTCAGCAAAACAGTAGTGTTTGAGTAAACAGTTGCGCATTCAAATAAAACAAGCATCGAGTTTAGTTAAAAACAAGCATGTATTCTCCCCCAAAATAGTTTAAAAACAAAAAGGTAGGGGCATGAACTCACCTCAGTAAGGCAGTCTGATAGTGAAAGCTAAGTAGTGATAGTGAGCGGCACCGACACGCGACCTAGATTAGTAAGCCATGATTTAGTTCACAGTTTAGGTTCAAGACTCGATGAAGTTCAAAAGCTTTAGAGTGTTTGTGTTATTGTTGCTTGTGTGGCAGCGTTTAAGTTTAAAATAGTTTCTAAGTATTTGCAAGTATTGGCTCTTGGAAATGTGTACATGTATAAGTATGTAAGTACATAATACAAAAGTATCAAAGACGAATAAACTCCCGGTTAGAAAATGACCAAAAGACAACATATGGAAAGTAATCACATATAAATAGTAGACAAAAGAATGTCATTTAAAGTGTATATATCTCTATATTATATATAACTGGAGGCGTTTGACTATTTTTTGCCACATATTCATGGTCAATGCCCAGTCATTTCCACATATGCATGGTCAATGCCCAGTCATTTCCAAATATTCATGGTCAATGCCCAGTCATCATGTTTTTAGTGTAAATTTTTTTTTTCGTCCATATATAATTTAAAAAAAAAATACATTACATGATTCGAACTAAAGACCTTTTATATGTTATATGGATGGTTAACCACTGCACCAACATATTTTTATTGTTATCATTTGTTTAGTCGTATAATATATGTAATATAAGTAAGATTTGTGTATTTTAAAATCTGTGTTTATTTACTTCGTTATTTATTATGTCAATGGATATGCATGCATGCTTATTGTACATGATTTTAAACGTAAAATATTTTTTTGTATATTAAATATGATAAGTATGGAAATTATTATGATATATCTTTTGTAAATATGATATAAATCTTTATTTATTAACCCTAATTTTTTGGTATATATATCGTATTATAGGTACCACATGTATTCATAAACTAATATTCATTCATTCTATCAGTTTCCAGTATGCAGCCACAACCTCAAAGACATTCGCTTAGGATTTCAAGATCCAATAGTAGGAAAAATTCTGAAAGTGTTGAAACAGATGTTAGATTGCAGAAACCAGGTTTATATATTATCAACAAGTTTATATTAGTTATGTTTAGTTATTGTTTGTAATAACATTATGTATATTTTAATTTTTGATGATTTTATAGCAACAAGGAAAAGTAAAAGTCAAAAATCTTCAGGAATGAGTGAGCATATTATGAAGAATACTAATATCGATTATGCAGGTTAGTTTAACAGTAATTGTTAATAATATATTATGATGTATTAATAATATAGTATTATTTTTTTTGCAGAAGCAGATGATCACTCAAACAATGAGGTTTTATCAAATTCTACAGGTTATCTTTTTTGTTTTGTATTTTTTTTAATTTAACAAAATAATTTACAATTATTGAAACTGAATATATAACATGTATTATATGTTTTATGTTTTTTTTTTTAAAAAAAATTATTCAGATAACCAACATGTAGATGTAAGCAGTGTTAGTAAAAGTACATCTACAAAGGATTTGATGATAGAATGTGATACACCAAGAAGAGGTTTTAAGAATAAGAACTTGACAGACTGTTCAACAAAAAAGATGTTTAAACCGGCCGATAAAGAAGGTTCTAAAGGTAATTTATCAAATGTTTATTAATTGTTATTATTTATTTTTATAATGCTTTGTCAAATATAATTTCATTATGTATTTGATTTGTCAGATGCATTGATAGTTGAAAGTGATACTCCTTTAGCAAATTCTAGGTCTCATTCTATGAATTTAGGTTGGATACATAAAGGTAAAATTCCTTTATTTTATGTTTGTGTTATAACATATATTTTATTTACTCTTTTATAGTTTTTTTATTAGTGTATTGATATATTTTGTTATGGTCAATTAATATTAATTATAGAATCAGAAAGAATGTCTTACATTGAAAACAGGAGAAAAGATCCAAGGAATGGTATGTATACTATTTGTTGTATTGGTTTAAATTACTTATTCTGTTTATGTTTAATTGTTTATGTATAATGTTTATTAATAGGGAATACAAAAATTAAAGAGAATTTTGGATATCAACCATCTTCTTTTAAATCTGGTGATACTTTAAGAGGTATTGTTGAGTAAAAATAAAAGTATGTATAGTGATTTATATATGCAATATTTACTTCTTATATGTTGTTGTTTTATGAACAGGTAAAAGTTATGAAGCACCAAAAAGAAACAGCAGAGGTGGATTTTATAATGTAGACAGGCAATCATCAAAGCAGTCTTCTTTATCTGAAAGTTTTGAATCAGGATCTGTGATAAAGAATCGAACTATTACTGCCATTAAAAATCTGAATCCAATGTGCAATAGCATGGTTGTTAAAGGAAGATGCATATCTCTGTGGCATTATCACAAACTCCATGAAGAACATGATCCTTACAGTTTGGATTTTGTTTTCCAGGATGTAGATGTAAGTATTCATTTACAATGAACCTCATATTATATTTTTCCTTCTTTGATAACATGATTTATTTGTAATTTTTTTGTAATTCAGGGAAATCGTATACAGATTTATGTAAAGAAAGAATTGACGTTCAAGTTTGAACCACTTATCCAAGAGGGTCAATGCTATATCATATCTGATTTTGGTGTGGCAGAAAACAGTGGAAGGTTACCTTTGTTGCCAAACAAATGGAAAATTTCGTTTTATAAAGGAACTCAAGTAACAAGAACAGACCAAATTGACGACAACATTGTTGGTTTCATAAATGAACCATTTACAAGCATTTTAGACACCAACAATAAGTATCATGAACATGATTGTGTTGGTATGTTTATATCTGTTGAAGTGTTCATAAAATTATTTGAAAGCATGTTTATATTGATTTGATAATTTTATGAGTTTTTTACAGATGTAATTGGTACAGTAGTCGGAATTGGTAATATTGTTACTGTAAACAGTGCCGGAGGACCAAAAGTTCGAAGAACTGTTGTTATTGAAGATGCAGAGTGAGTAATATACATTTACATAGTTTTGTAAGTTTACATACACATAATTATATTGTTTGATTTTATGCAGATCTTACAGGCTTGATTGTACATTTTGGGATAATTGGGCACACATGTGGGATGAATACGAACGGAAAGTAGATGATCTTGGCCATTTAGACATTCTTTTCATGTTTGGAAAAGTTAAATATTGGGATAGTAAGTTTTTTAAATTACTATTTATGCTTAATTTTTGGAATAACAATGTATGTAGTTTATGAAATTATATAATTATTGAACTTTTCAATATTTCAGATAAACCATCAATACATAATGCTCTATTTGGTTCAAAGATATATGTGAACAGGAAAATACCTCACTTAATTTCTTTCCGAAAGAGGTAATTTTTTTTAACACTTTATTTTTAATTTTATAATTTTATATGTTATTTTATGTAAATATAAAAGTGATGTTTTTTACATATTTCAGGTATGAAGCACAAGAAGGTTATGAAGCAAATGAATTTCGTATTCAATCTTACACGCAAGATATGCATGCTGTTACACCTTCTGAATTTATGCAAGGTTGCTTAAAGAAGATGGTTGGCATGATTCGTAGTATAGAACCGGTAAGAAAGTAATAGCTTAAATATATTTTAAATTGTTATGTTTTTATGTATATAAACTAATTGTAATAAGTTATTTATTTTATTATTAACAAATGTATTATTAAATACTGCAGAAAACATATTGTGTTGTTTATGCTAAAATACATAGCATACAATATGAAAGTGGGTGGGCTTATACAGCTTGCAAGGCATGCAATTCTAGAGTCACAGCTATTTCATCCAATACAGGAACAAGTTCACGAAACAAGAAACAATTGTGATACTGCAAAAAACATGAAGAAACATACGCAGTTGCTTCTAGGTATAAAAATTTAAGATTTCCATTTATATGTTTAAACATTAAATTAAATAAAACGGTTGTAGCGTTTTAAAACTTTCAAATTCATATGCAGGTTTAAAATAATTGTTCGTATAGTTGATGATAGCGGAACTGCACAAGTTGTAATTTTCGACAAGAATGTTCATAAAATGACTGACTTGATTGCATGGGAAATTATGGAAGAACATGGAATGGATACAGACCAATATTTCCATGATGAACTTAATCAAATTATTGGGAAACAATATCTTTTCAAGATATTCTATTCTGAGTTTAACCACAACAATAATAGCCACATATACCGTGCTGAAAAGGTGACAGAAGATGTTGATACAATAAACTACTTCAAGATGGGGTTTTTGGATAATGAGGTTTGATTTTGATAATGCTTTATAATTTTTTTTAATTTATTTATGTAAATAAGTATACAACATACAATTTTATAATGTGGTTAATTTTTATTTTAAATTAATGATTGATGATGATAATTTAGAAGATGATGAATATGAATTAGAAGATGATGAAAATGATTCATTAGTCTCTGAAGAAGGTTTTAATACAGATGAAGATGGCAATGTTTTAAAGAGTTCTTCAATTCATGAGGACAAGGTAACTTAAAAACGTGTATCATATTTGTTTAGTTATATGCCAATATTTTTTAAAAATAATGTATTTAAGTAACTCATATTAAACTACGCAGGAAAGTGATTCAAATGTTATGAAGGAAACTGTTGGTCATGATTGTCCTTTGTCATCTGCCAATGCCAATGGCAATGGGGTAGAAGACACAACAACTGAAGAGACTCATTGTAGGAAAAGAGATCGTAGTTTGTTTGATGATTCATCTCATGAAGAAGAAGATCAAGAGAATACAAAACATTCACATAAGAAGATGGTGTCAACAAATGTCGACAAGGATGTTTGATTTCTGCTTTTCATGGATTTAATTTTGTTTGAGCATATTAAGATGAATTTTATTTCATATTTAAATAAACTTTTGCACGTTTAATAAATATTTTGTCTTTTGTAGGATTAATATTTATATTATGGTTTTATTTAGTGTTTTTATTTAAAGCCCAATATAATGGTTTTATTTAGTGTTTTTATTTAAAGCCCAATAATAGAAGCCCACACAATATTTGAATATTATGTGTTATTATACTATGCTCATTGTAGTATGCATTAGACTTATTTTCAATCTATATACTTGATGTGTGTAGTATATCAGCATTATGGTTTCAAAATCACTTTCACAATCAAATGCCTATGGAGTTAAATGAAATTCAGGTAACTCTTTGAATACCTTCAAAGGACTAAACGCAAATCCATCCGTACACAAGCAGGAACAAGTTCTGATTGATCGTGTACAAATAACAAACATGACCAGTCAACAACACAAGTTTATTTACTTATTATTTTGAATATTTTGCTTACTAAGTGTTAATAGAGACTTTGAAATCAACAATTATGGAGCCTTTTCTTGATGGTTTAGAATAACAATATTTCAAGAGGGGTTGGATGAAGCTATACAATAGCATTCATCATGTATAGTTAACATTCATCAATTAACATTCATCACGTATACTTAACATTCATCAAGTATAGTTAATATTCATTAATTAACATTCATCAAGTTAACATTCGTATGTGCCCTCTCAACAATTTCATTGAAATGTATGTCATTGCTATAGGTACTAAGATTTGATAATGAAATGGAGGTTGGTTCGATGAACTCGAACATGAATCATGGTTAACATTCATCCATTCATCAATTAACATTTAAATGTTTACTCTCAACAATATAAATGAAATGAAAGTAATTGATACGCTTAGTAGGCTTTCATAATGAGACAAAGATTGCTATGGGTACATGGATGTATGGTGGTAATTAAACATAATTTCACAATAAGTAAAACCAAACAAATTGATACGATTAGTATTCTTATCATATATTTTATAAACCTTTAAATTAATAAAGCGTGTCTAATACATATATAAATACATACTTGATTATGTTGATTAAGTTAAATATTGACTACCTAATACAAGTAATTGATCTAATGAAATATGTAAAACGTATGTAGAATATTTTATAAATTTAACTGTTATTATCTAAATCAATTTACCATGTTAATCCACAACTATAAATCATATATTTATACTCCATATATTCAGCCTAAAATAAGTATGTTTAAAATTCTTATCATATATTTTCAAAACTTTTAAATTTGTAAATCGTATCTAATACATATTTAAATACATTAAGTGATTTTAATTTTGTACACACACTTTCCTATAAATTAAACACGTAATTTCTAGATTAAAATCCTAATTAATGCTAACCCTTTTGTCTTCCATATTCTGAGATAAATACTCATTACATTCCATCTCCCCATAAACATTGTCACTTCGATTACACATACATACATTTTCACATAAAAAGAAAAAAAATGGCTGCTAATCAAGATATTGTTCAAGTTGCAGAGGTATTAGGTAAGTAAAAATCAATGTTTTAAATCTATTTGTTATTTAACCTAAACTATTTAAATGTTATTAAAATAATTATTTAAAATGCATGCAGATGTAGTTCAAGATAATCATGCCCAGGGTGTTGAAGACTCAATTGCTGCAGTGTATGATTGGCTACAGGCTCAAAAACAAGCATCAAAAAAACATAAATGAAGTTGAAGATGAAGAGCTTGAAACATATGATTATGACCAACTTCATTTATCATTTAAATCTGAAAATTTGTAGATTTGTTTTAATTTCAGTTTTTATGTATTTTATTTTTAATTTAAGTAATATTAAGACTTTTTATTTATGTTTTTAAAGTACTTTGTTTACTTTATATTTATCTTTCAAGTAATTAGTTTAATTGCATAATTTATATTAATATTAATTCGATATTTGATAGTTATCTTAATACATTATAAAAAAATATATTATAACATAAAGAGAAATAATTAAAACCAATTAGTAAACACAAATATTAAAAATATTATGTTTTACAAATTTATATTTTAAAATTATTATTATGATAAGATATTTAAATCCGATATAAGGTATATCCATTCCTTTAATATATCTAATTCGTAAGTGTAGAACAAATCTTAATTCGTAATATGAATCTAGATATATATTTTCCTAATTAATATAGCTGTTAAACATCTATAAATATAAGTTTATAATCTCGGTTATTCATTAATCAATTTGGTTAGTACTCATCACAGTATCACCATAATGACAAAACGAAACTCTATGAAGGTATTGTTTTTATTTTTAATTACATTATGACTTTTGAATATTCATACTATAATATATGCTTATGTTAATGTTAATGTACATTGTAAATGTTGTGGTACATATTATAACAATTATTGTATTCGTTATTTTTTGTTAGAAATCGAGAAAATAACCACTTGATACCAAGTCTTCCATTGAAACCCACTTGACTTCAATAGAAGAAACCATTGTAATTTCCGATAATGAAAACGTACGTGATTTTACTATTTTTCATCTTATTTTTAGTTGTTTATTTGGTAAATAAAGTAGTTGTATTATTATTTGATTTTGTAGATGATTAGGTGTATTTGTATGTCTTTATAATATAAATTTGTAAAACATACTTTTATAATGAAAATTTAAGTTACAAAAAATAATGAGAATTAAAAAAAAAAAAAAAAAAAAAAAAAAAAAAAAAAAAAAAAAAAAGTAGGAAAAAAACCAACAAAGGTCGAACCCATGACCTTTGGATAAAGCTGTATGTTTAACAAACACATGAGAACCATTAGTGTTCTTTGGATTTTAACATTCTTAAGTACATAATTAATACTTTTGTCAACTTTTATTCAATTTATTCGTATTAATTGTTTTAGTAATATTCAATCCTTTTATTAATTATTGTATTGTTATAAACTTTTTATTCATTCACTATCTACCAAGTTTATACAATATGTTTGTCATATAACATGTTTAAAAGTTTGTGATATGTACAGCCTAATAACTTTGGAAATAAACGTCGAAGACTTTGTAAAAACAAGAAAATTTGCAACTCAAATACTATCCAGGTTATATCATCAGATGATGAAAAGAAATCCCCAGCCATGAAGAAGAAACAAATCATTGATCTAACTTCATCAGATGATAAGGACACCAACAACCAAGAAAAAAACATAAAAGATTTGAGGCATAATGAACAAAAGAAACTCTTGGTAAGATTTTCAATTGTTTTGCATTAATTAAATAACATAAATTATGTTTTGATAAGATGTATTTATTTTTATAAACTTTTGCATGAAAGATATCTGATGAAGATGCACCAATATCTTTTAAACGTGCCAAAAGAACAGACGAATGTGTTTCATCAAATAAACAAGAATATATGCTCTTTGACGAGGATACAGATGATGAGGAATTTAGAAAAAATGCAAGTCCTAAAGATGGGGTTTGGGTAAATGTGAATGATCTTGATGAACCTTTTTATGATCTAAAGGAGTATAAGCCCAAATATATTATTCCAGATGATGACATTATTGAAGACTCTTCAACATGTTTTTTTTTAAATTAAATTATTTGTTAATGTATGATAATTTTTTGTATAATTACTTATTCAATAGTTATAAATTATTAAATGTACTAATACATATTTTAAAAATGCAAGGTGATTACAAATATATTGTGCTTGATGAAGAACATGATCGAGAAGAGTTGGACAAACATAACCTAATTGAGGAAGAGATGTTTGATGAGATGGTTGATATTGATGGAAAAGTGAATGGGAAAAAAATTGCACTAACTATATTGAAGACGAGACTTGGGAAGTTGATTCGGATGCATATAGCATAAGATCAGTGAGCTCTGGCGATGATATATCGGACTTCATTAATGATAACACAACAAATTATGAAACAACAGATGGTGATGATAGTGATGAAGAATTTTGATGAAGCATTCTAATTTCATTCAAGATTTTCAATAATAAGTTTTAAACATTATAATTTATTTGTGTTTTAAAGATGTTATCCTCATATGATTGTTTTGATTTTCATGGACGAATAGTATTATTAATTATCTATGTTGAATATTATTGTCTATCATAAATAATTGAAGTCATAATACTTATATTGAAAGTATCAGTGCATATGTAACTACTCTTTAAACCACCTTTACATTCGCCAGCATTTTAAATGATACTTAGAAATTCAGATGTGTGTACAAATAGTTGGAAATTAGCTAAATGAAATAAGTAAAGATTAATCATATAAGCAATTACCCAGGAGCTAAGTAGAAATAATAACTACAGGTATTGTAAAGCTCAAATGACCAACTAAACCGATCTTCCAACAAATGACTAATAATGGCAGTCATAAAAACTTGTGACATATCTATGTTCCTATTCATCAGGGGAGTACACAGATCAAATAGGCAATTTGCAAATGTTTTTTCAATAAACAAATTAATTTTAAATATTAATTTTGTTTTTTCAATTAATTTACTTACTACCAAACTTATAAAAAATGTTAGCCAAAACAATTTCTAATAAGCAATGAATTCTACAGTCTGTCGCAAAGTTTCAACTAAATACTGATTTGCAACTATTTTGACTCTTTTTGCTTTTATGAAACTTTCACTCTAATTAAATTGTTATTATATAAACAAAATAAGTGTAAAATATTAACCTATATATCTTTACAGATTTTGAAATCACATTTTAACTAATGATATATACTATCAAATCATATCCAAATACATTTACAGATATATACTATCAAATCATATCCAATAAAAAATACATATTTAAGTATAAAAAATCATGAAATCAAGAAAAAATACACACTATACCATCAATTATTTTGATTGCAATTTTTAATAATTTGCATACCTTATCATGTCAAATACAGCAACACAAAATCCAATTGCTAATGTTTCAAACAATGTTGATACTGAGTTTGCACGCCGACGTCCTGGAAGACATAAGCAACACAAAGATGTAAAAACATCCAGACCATGTGGACGACCAATACTTTATGAAGATATATCAAGTAAGTATCAAATAATATATACAAATAGAAACAATAGTATAACTCCCTTTCGTACAATTCGTATAATAACTTATACATGCACACTTATCATATAATCGACATGTTTGATATTATTTAATCTAAACAGATGAAACAGGTGTCATAGAACGAGACTCACAAATAGATTTAACAATTACACGGAGAGGACCACAAAATCCAATTGCTAATGTTTCAAACAATGTTGATACTGACTTTTCACGCCGACGTCCTGGAAGACATAACCAACACAAAGATGTAAACACATCCAGATCATGTGGACGACAAAGACTTTATGAAGATGTATCAAGTAAGTATCAAATAATATATACAAATAGAAACAATAGTATAACTCCCTTTTGTATAGTTTGTATAATAACTTATATATGCACATTTATCATATAATCGATATGTTTGATTTTATTTAATCTAAACAGATGAAACAGGTGTCATAGAACCATAATCACAAATAGATTTAACAATTAGACGGAGAGGACCACAAAATCCAATTGCTAATGTTTCAAACAATGTTGATACTAACTTTTCACGCCAACGTCCTAGAAGACATAACCAACACAAAGATGTAAAAACATCCAAACCATGTGGACGACCAAGACTTTATGAAGATGTATCAAGTAAGTATCACATATTATATACAAATAGAAACAATAGTATAACTCCCTTTCGTACAGTTCGTATAATAACTTATACATGCACATTTATCATATAATCGATATGTTTGATATTATTTAATCTAAACAGATAAAGCAGGTGTCATAGAACCAGAATCACAAATAGATTTAACAATTAGACAGAGAGGAAGACATCCAAAAAACAAACAAATGAAGATAATGTTGTTCAAACCACAACATTAAGACCTGGTGATATTCAGTACAATCCATTTGGAACCAAATGTAGAAAGAGAAAATCTGACAGGCTTAAAGGTAAATTATTACAAGGAAGACGGAAGACAATCAATTCACGAAAAAAAGATTCATTCATAGGAATCTCAAATGGTATAAACACTTTATACAATATTTAAATAGTGGCTCAATACGAATCTGTATAACTAAGAAACAACGCAATCCTAACGTTAATGACTACAATATGTTTTTTTACCAGAGTACATTGAGCATGGAGATCCAATATTTCCGTGTGAAGCATGTGGCGCGTTACTATGGAATGCAGAGACTATGGTAGGTCACACACATAAAACAACAAATGAATATTCAATGTGTTGTGGAAGAGGGAAGATAAAACTAGGTAATGAAGCAAATGAACCTCCAGAATTGTTGATGAATCTTATTACTGGAAACCATCCTAAAAGCAAAGCATTCATTGAGAATATAAGGCGTTATAATTCTATGTTTTCATTCACTTCACTAGGCGCAAGACAAGACATGTCTGTTACAAATGGCCGTGGTCCATACTGTTACAGAATACAGGGTCAAAATTACCATCAAATTGGTACATTGCTACCAGAAGGAAACAAACCACCTATGTTTGCGCAGTTATATATTTACGACCGACCAAATGAAATAAAGAATCGGATAAATGGAGTCACCTATGATACATCAACAGCAACAGATGAGCATCCTTTGGACCATCAATTAACAGTCGATTTACGTGACATGCTTGATACAATCAACCCATTAGTTGCGCAATTTAGAATGGCTGGCGAACAATTTGTGCGTTCAAATGAAAAATAAATAAATTAAAGCTACGCCTAATTGGTACAAGAGAACGAGATAGAATAGAATACAATCTACCAACAGCCGAGGAAGTTGCATGACTAATTGTAGGAGATTTTGATTCGGCAACAAATAAAAGAGACATAGTACTACACATGCAAGAAGGTGGCATCAAACGAATTAGTGAACTACACCCCTCATATCTTGCACTCCAGTATCCACTTTTATTTCCATACGGTGAAGATGGTTATGATACTGACATATACCATTTTGGTATAACTGACTATACACCAACAAACAAAAAAACAAGAGTCTCAATGAAGGAATATTTTGCATACACCTTGCAAGATAGAGAGAACACTTTATCAATGATACTCAATTCAAGGCGCTTATGTCAACAGTTTATTGTTGATGCATACACTATGATAGAGTCTGAACGTATGTCATATGTTGAAAAAAAACCGACCAGATTTACGAAGCGAAACTTATAACATATTAGTAAAGTTAGCCGAACATGAAGACTCAGGAGTGAAGTTACGAGGTAAAAAGGTTATTTTGCCATCATCATTCACAGGTAGTCCAAGGTATATGATGCAAAACTACTTAGATGCAATGACAATTTGCAAGGTGTACGATTACCCGGATTTGTTCATTACCTTCACTTGCAACCCAAATTGGCCAGAAATTGAACGGTTTATGGAAGAAAAGGGGCTAAATTCTGAAGACAGACCCGATGTTATCACTCGTGTATTCAAGCAAAAACTGGATACTATAATGAAAGAATTCAAAGATAAAAATTACTTCGATCATCTTAAAGCAGGTATTTATATTATTAAATATGATTTCTAAGTACATTATACATAATTTCAAAATGCATTCTATAATATACATAACATTATAATCTTGCCACAGCTGTTTACACAGTTGAATTTCAGAAAAGAGGACTCCCGCATGCACATATTTTGCTATTTATTGAAGATGATGATAAGATCAAAACAACAGACCACATTGACCGGTTTATTTCATCAAAGATTCCAGATAAAAACGAAGATCCAGAACTTTATAAAATTGTTACAAAGCACATGATGCATGGACCTTGTGGTCTTGAAAGGCCAAGTTATCCTTGCACAGTCAAGAACAAATGCACAAAAAAGTTCCCAAAACAGTTCAACAATAAAACGGTCATTGACGAAAGTGGGTATGCACTTTATAGAAGAAGAAACGATGGTTCAACTATAAACAAAAGTGGAATTGATTTGCACAATGGATATGTTGTTCCATATAACCCTGGATTACTTCGGCGTTTTCAATCACATATTAACGTCGAATGGTGCAACCAAATTGGTTCTATAAAATACTTATTCAAATACATTAACAAGGGACCAGATAGGGCAACTGTTGGTTTAGAAGATGAAGATGTGGATGAGATAAAAGAATACTACGATTGCCGATATCTATCTGCATGTGAGGCATCGTGGAGAATATTTGGATTCGACATCCATTACAGGTTTCCACCTGTTGAGAGATTGCCATTCCACTTAGAAGGTGAACAATCTGTTATATTTGATGCAAGCCAAAGTATCGATGTCACTTTGGATAAGGCATTTGTAAGTGATTCAAAATTTATTTCATGGATGCAACTTAACCAAACAGATACAAAAGCGCAAAAACTTCTTTATCATGAAATACCCCCAACATTACGTATGGAGACAAGAAGACAGAAAATGGGTTGAAAGACAAAAAGGTACATGTCTTGGTCGTGTCCACCATGTGTCCATTGCTTTTGGAGAACTGTTCTATTTAAGAGTGTTGATAAACAAAGTCAGGGGTCCTAAAGATTGGGTTGATTTTAAGAAATTTGAAAACGTCACCTACGCAACGTATAAAGAAGCATGCCAGGCAAGAGGTCTATTAGAAGATGACAAGGAATATATAAACGGTTTATTGGAAGCCAGCCTGTGGGGTATGGGACATTATTAACGATCTTTTTTCGTAATGCTTATTGTGACCGACAACATGTCAAGACCGGAGGTTGTTTATGAGAAAACATGGCAAGTAATGGCAGATGATGTATTGCGAATTGAACGACGAAAACGAAATGACCCAGGTATACTCCTAAAAATACAAATTCACAAAAGACTAAGATATGTTCATAAAACTAATTTACTTATATTTTATTTATCAAAAACATAATGTTGCTATAATAATCTTGCAGATTTGGAACTAACGGACGATGAAAGGAAGAATATATGTCTCACATATATTGAACACATGCTGCTTTGTAACAATAAAAGTTTGAGACAAATACCAAATATGCCATATCCTAATGAGATATTGACAATGGATAATTTCAACAGATTAGTTTATGATGAGCAAAAATAAAATCGAGATGAATTACGACACCAACATGAACAATTGTATAGTACGTTAACAAGTGAGCAAAGAGATATATACGGTTCTATAATGGAAGCAGTTGTTGAAGACAGTGGTGGAATGTTTTTTGTTTATGGATACGGAGGCACAGGTAAGACGTATCTATACAAAACTCTATCTGCTAGATTAAGATCTGAAGGTCAAATAGTGTTAAATGTTGCATCAAATGGTATAGCAGCACTTTTGCTGGAAGGGGGAAGAACAACACACTCTAGGTTTGCAATACCAATAAATGTTGTTGATGATTCCATGTGTCATATACCCGGAGATAGTGACCTCGCTGAATTGATACGTATGTGCAGCCTTATTATTTGGGATGAGACTCCAATGACACACAGACATTGCTATGAAGCATTCGATAGAACATTACGAGATATATGTAGACCAACACCCTACGAACCTTCAGACCAAGTTTTGGGGGGAAAGGTTGTTTTGTTTGGAGGAGATTTTAGACAAATACTACCAGTCATTACAAATGGATCAAGGCATGATGTAGTACACTCATCTATTAACTCCTCATACTTATGGCAACATTGCAAAGTCATGAAGTTGACTGTTAACTTGAGGTTGGAAGGTGGCACAAATGATTGTGAAAAGAAAGAAATACAAGATTTTGCAGATTGGATTTTAGACATTGGCAACGGTACAATCGGAGGGAAAAATGATGGAGAATCAACAGTGCATTTTGAAGATGACATGTTAATTCCAGATTCAGATGATCATATACGATCAATCATTCAACAACCATATCCAGAATTGGAAAAAAAACCTTTACACCTCCTCATATTTCCAAGAAAGAGCAATTCTGGCACCCACACATGAGCTTGTGGATATGGTCAACAATAAAATGCTTGATCTACTAAAAGGGGAAGAAAAAACTTATGCAAGTTCAGATTCTGTTGGAGTGATTGATATGGATTCAAATTTCAATGAGGTACTTTACACTCCAGATTTCTTAAATAGTATTAAAATACCAGGCCTTCCAAACCATAACTTAAGATTAAGAATCGGTGCTCCAGTTATGTGCATGAGAAACATTGACCAAAGAGCAGGGTTATGCAACGGAACAAGGTTACAAATTCAAAGGATGGGAGTAAAGGTAATAGAAGCTAAGATTATAGCAGGAGGAAATCTCGGAAATCTTTGTGCAATACCAAGAATGGTGTTAAGCCCATCTGATAACAAGATGCCATTCAAATTTAATCGCAGACAATTTCCTTTGGCACTATGTTTTGCTATGACCATCAACAAGAGTTAGGGACAGACATAAAGAAATGTGGGTTTGTTTTTACAAAGACCCGTTTTTTCTCATGGCCAACTATATGTAGCGGTATCAAGAGTCAAGAGCAAGAAAGGATTGAAGATTTTATGCTGTGACGATGATGGGAATTACGCAAAATCAACAAAAAAACGTAGTGTATAAAGAAGCTTTATTCAGAATTTAATAAACAATTTAGTATTACATAGAAAATATGGACATTTAAAAGTTAACTTTGAAGCAATTCATTCATATTTTCACTGCATATGTTGTCGTTACTCCAGTCTAAGCTTTCACTATTGCAAGACAAAAATCAAGTATGTTATATTACCTGAAAACATACGCTCAACCGATGGCCGTTAGTAGCATCTGTATATATCAACACTGCATCAGATAAGATCCATCAGGTACAACCACTTTCAATATAACTTCAACACTGCATCAGAGAAGATCCATCAGGTACAACCAATTTCAATATAACTTTATATCTATCAAATGTTGTCATTCAGATAACATTTACTTACCTTTGATCTTTAAAATCATTCAACACATACAAAACATGTCATACTGATCCACGTTGTTCCCAAAAGTGTCACGACAAGTAAAGGTCGGTCACATATGCCAATGGGTCATTATTCAGAAACATAATTTAATAACATTGCTGATGCTCAGCTTACTCAACCCATACATACCCTTTTGACCCAAATTTTCTACAACTCCAATCTAAAACAAATGCCAAATTCAATTTACAGTGAAAATGTGAAAGATTTAAGTCAAAACAACAATGGATTCAGATAACTTTGACAAATAACTTCATTAGTCAACTATACTTGTCTGACCCATTTTAAAGAAACATACACAGTAGACTAGAAAAAAAATTACCATCTGCAAGTAATTTTAAAGAAACAACCATAATTCACATTAACCAACTTAATAATTCAAGTACACATCAGTACACAGTCATATTCTAATAACACTAATACAAACCATCCATAATACTAATTAGACATAACATAACCTAAGTTAAACACGTTTCTAAACAGTTTTTTGGTTACTACAGAACCATCAAAATAAGAAGACACAAACCACATAACATAATGTGCATTCAACACACATGAAAAACCAGATAACGTGCTTCTTCGTCACCTTCCAAATCATTAACAGAGTACATTAATCTAAACCTTAACATCTTCGTATATCTAAAACCACATTGTTCACCAAACCAAGCCCATTCACCATACATGTTCACATGATTGGTCCTTGAAGGATTCTCATGGTGATGATCCATCCTGACAGTGAATTCAACCTCAACATCATTGAGTTTTAGCAAAGCCTTCCTGTAGATGTGCATTGGATGATCTCGCTGGATTTTAGCCGGTATAGCCTACAATAATAAAAAAATAACAAAATAACTCACAGAAGCTCATAATATCAATTAAAAAATATTAAAACACAATGGATTTAGAATAAAACTTACAAGACGATTAAATGCAAGAATTTCAGAAAACCTCTTATAAAACACATTGGTTCTTTCAAGAAAATGTTCACGATGATAAGGCCACATGCATATATGGTACATTCGATCAGCCTCTGCAAAACAAAATAACAACCAATACACAAAACTCTTAATTACAATTACACAAACATATCAACCGTCCATAAAATTCATTGAAACAACTAAACATAAATGAAACTAAATTTATACTATAAACTTACTCTGATCAACATATGCTACAGGTGGTTGTACTGCATTCAGGCGAGAAGCACCAAGAAATTGAACATCTGTGTTACTGCTTCCATCAACGTTGAAACACATTACATTAATCACATTGTTACTTATTTTTGTGAACACTACAACATCACCAAACTCCAAATCCTTTTCCTCACACAAAGCAGCCCAGTTATGTGAGTTCAACACGTATTCGTTAAGAACACCACCACCATTTGGATTCACACGACTAACATGGAAATTAAATTCATCACCTTCATATCTAAACATTATCACACCAACATTCATCATACCAGCTAAAAAATCAGCAGGAATAGTCTGAAAAAAAAACCGTTTAAACACATTTGTCAAAACTCAAACACAACAAACAATACTCTGCTCAAATAAGAAAAAAAACGTTTCGTTCCTCACTAAAACATGCGACAACCACAACCACAATTACATACAATATATTCACTTTATAAAATATTTTATTCAAAACATAAAATTCTTACCTGATGTATTCCTAATCCTTCATAAGGCGTTACACGTGACTGAAACCGATAAAACCGTTGATTTCCTTCTCCATAACCTCCAATTTCTTTCCCATCTTTGTCAAATCCTGTCACGTAAAACGAGTCATCACCTTCCTCTATAAAGTGCAGCACATTCACATTCTCATTCAGATTCTCAACAACAAACTCATTCCATCTCTTGCCTCTTATCTCATAAACCCCAAATCTTGATCTGAATACATCAACTTTTTTACGGTTTCTTGCTACACCTGACAAGTACAAACAGCTGTTTCCAGTGTATGCTTCCTCTTCAAATACTTCAGGAAGTTGAAGCTCTTTAGGATATTCATTATGGTAAATGAGTTGCACAACAAATTCAATCGGCATCTTTATACAAAAAACAAAAAAATAAAATATTAAAAAACTTTTTAATCAAAATATATATTATAATGTACCTTTATTAAATACCAACATTCACACTCATCTTTTGACTAATATATTGTATAAAACAGGACATAGATATTTTATACATTTAATAACATCATTAAATCCTAACCAATTACCTTACAACAAATTATATATAACAACATCATTCTTCCTCTCAATTAATACCATATACTAAAATTTAATAAAAACATAACCTGTTTTATATTATGAAGATTCATTTTCACACTTAATATTAATACATACCAAACTATAAAAAATAATTAATAAACTACTTGACTCTTAATCAAATAACAGGGGACAATGTCGTTTGCTCATTGCCAGCATAGACACAAAATTAGTTGCTAAGTTTGTAATTTATTTTAGTAATGACTCAATCATACACTACCCAAAAAACAACTCATAAACTACTTGACTATTAATCAAAAAACAGGGGAGATTGTGCTTTACTCCTTGCCGCCAAAGTGTTTAACTTACTTACTACTTGTCCTAATTGGTACCAACCCAAATGAGCCGAGTGAATATGGAATTATTCAACAAAAACCAGAATAGAATAACTATTTTTTCATAATTAACAAATCAAATATATTTCAAAAACTAACAATGGTCCAAATGAAACACATTAAACACGTTTCAAATAGGTTACTGCATTCCGTTAAAAATAACCTATCAAATCTAACCAAACCCAGCATAACCACTTTCAAATATATTATTTGTTATATCTTTTAAAAACACTAAAATCATACACTACCCGTAATCATAAAACCAAAATCACATCTTAGGCTTTATATAACAAGTTACATACATCAAATCATCATACACTACCCGTACTCTTAAAACAAAAATCACATCTTACAGTTCATATAATAACATACATACATCACATATTTACAAAAAAATATTACTCAATAATGATCAACAAAAACTACAATCAAATTAATAGTAAAGAAAAACATGCATCGGCAGATTATAATGAAATTATTAAAAGGTAAACAAAACTAATAATCGAATACACTAGATAACATTTACTTAATAATCAAATGTTATAATGTAAATGGATTGTACAAAATCAAGATAACTAATTGATTGGCCCCAAACGGTCAACCTAATTGACCAGGTGATCGTCAACAGGGTCAAACTGCCTAGAGTCAATACTCCGCGGAATACAGTGGTTTTCCCGGGTCGTTATGTCCTGACGTGGTGTGGATGGTTATCAAACGGTTTCGTGATCGGGTGAATTTGGACAGGAAAAGGTTTGTGAGTGATTAAGCTAAGGAATCTACAAGGAAATAGCTTAAACAAGCTATATGAATAAGACTGGAAAGCTAGGAAAAACCAGAAACGTTTAAAACCAAAAAACGCGTACGTTCACGTTTTAAATAACGCGAACGTACAAAATAAAACGTAAAAACTGAAATCTGAAAACACCCAGGGGTGAAAATGTCACTTTTACAAACTTAAAATAAAAAGAAAATTTAAAATGAAAATGAAATTATTAAAATGATTATTTTAATATTTAAATACTATTTAATTAATTAAAACTATTTAAAAAGTAAATTAAGCCTAATTTAAATAAACTAAAAATGATAAACACTACAAATTAAACTAAAAACTTGCAAAAATATTTTCTAAACCTTAAAAAGAACTTGAAGAAAGTATAAAAAATAAAAATAAATGTTTTTGTCTTTTTATGAGTTTTTTATTAATTAAAAACTATTTATATTAATTAAACTAATTAAACTATTTTAAATTAAGAAAAATAGCAAATGAACAGTAAAAATTCTAATAAAATTTTTGAAATTATTTTATGACATATAAAAGCTATAAAAAATATAAAAACTAGGTTTTAATTAATAAAAACTAATTATGTTATTTAATACTTAATATTAATTAATTATTAATAAAATTAAGATTAATTCTAATAAATACTAAATGATAAAATAAAAATCTAAGAAAATTACTATAAATACTTTAATATAAGAGGAATTTAAGAAAAATATAAAATAGCTAAGTACTTAATAAAAATATAAAAATGAAAATTAAAATTTAATTCACATTAAATAGAAACTATCACTTAAAAATAACTTGACTTTTCTGGATTTTTTTCTTTACAAACTTGATTTATACCTAAAAGTGGAAACTTTTTGTAAAAACTAACTTTATGGAGCTTAAAAATAAGCTGAGAACAAGCTTATTTCGGTGACAGTTGACTTTGGTCAACTGTCAAGAGAAAATGGTGATTTAGGCAGCTAGGGGGGCCCACAAGGGATGATTCAGGTGTGAATAAGCTATTTGTACTAAAATAAGCTAGAAAAAGCAAGTTGGGTCCACAGATTAAGCAAAAAGCACCAAAATCAGCACTTGGAAACTTAATACCACACAGAAAATGGGATAAGTTTGTTGAGTTGATTCAGGTGGGACCCAGGGGTTCCAAGGTCAAATAAGTGGTCAAACCATGGAGCCTACCATGGGGGGGGGGGGTTCAGAGGACCAAGGTTGGGGCCTTGAAACCTACTGAGGTGGGCTGCAGCCACCCATAAAGATGGCTGTATGGTGGTGAGGGTTGTGCAGCAGGGCAGATGCTTGCCCTACAAGTGTGTTTGGGGCAAAGTGGGGCCCAGCTGAAAAATCACAAAAATACAAGCCCTATAGAATCACAAAGATGAGCTGATAGAGAACAAATGTAAACAAGTTTCAAGGCTTGAGAGTAAACATAAAATTCAAAATAATTCTTTGAAGTTTTGGTTTTTTCTACATAAAGTAACTTTGACTTTTTAAAATAAACTTGAACCTTGACCTTTTTGAGATTCTAATGGATCTTACAAACTAATTAGGTTGAATTAAGATGAAATGACACCAAAACATGCTAAAGTACCTAAAAATGAAATGATATGAGGGTGCATGAATCTCACAGTCACAACAATGCACAGATATGTGGGGTGTTTTGTTGATTTTGACTATCAAACAAAGAACATGGTTTTTTTAAGACTTCCCTTGACCTAAGGGGGACTGTTACACTATGAAACTAGGCTATAAGTCAAATAAGCTGAGAAAAAGTGTCAAACTACTTTGAATAAACAGAATTAAACAAGATAAATGCAAAAGATAACTCATAAACTGATATAAAAAGAAGTTAATAAAAATCAAAATGGAGACTTACTTGCAAACAAGGGACTCATGCACAGGAATGGAGTTGGGTAGTGAGATAAGCTCAGAGAAACTATCAATGAGTTTCCTGAGCTTATCAAGAGGTGATTATAGCTTATGAGAGCTTGTAACCTCAGCCTACTACTGTTTATCTTCTTGCTTATTTTATTTTTAGTATTTTTTTTTCTTTTTGTTTTTATGTTTTCTGCTACAATAGATAACTTACAAACTTTTAAAAACTTAATAATAAGCTAATGTGGGCTTAATTGAGACTTAACAACAACTGTTTCCAAAAAAATCAATACAAAATGAAATTTCTAGTAAAATTAATACATGAAACTGAAAATGCAATAAGACTTGGATTAAAAACTTAATAGATGATAAACTTACATTACAGAGGTTTGATAAAGCTTTCTTACACTAAAATTACAACTAAAAATAGAAATTACACCTAGGACGATTTAACTAAAACTACAATAAATTAACTCTACACTAACTACTGCTTCTCTCTTCCATTTTTCTGACTTTTATAGCCCTAGGAGACATCTTTGACTTTTCCCACTTCAATACAAGCCGTAGGATGCTTCAATTCAATCTCCACCCTTTAAATTATTTTTGGCGGGAACAGGGGAAAGTGGGGTTTGGTGTGGTATTAATTGAAGAGGGGGGGGGGGGGGGGAAGGTAAGGGCTGGTGAAAGATATTAATGAAAGGTGAATGGTTGGTGAGACTTTGGGAGGAGGGGGGAGACAAATACCTGGTAATTAGGGGGATAGTTAGGGACGATGAACAGTAAAATGGCTTGAGGGTTGACTGTGTTTGACCGGTGGGGTGGTTTTATTTAAAATGGGAATGGGCCAGTTGTGGTGGGCTTTGGGGTTGTTCGTTATGGATCAGGGAAGGGATTGGATTTGGTATTGGTTTTGTTTGGGCTTATGTAATAATGACAGGTCCGTTTGATAATAGTAAACAACAAGGACCAATTGTGTAAATTACCAAAAGATGAGGACCTGTTTTGCCATAATTCCAAAGTAACAATAAGGACCGTACTTGCATAGTTTAAATATCCAAAACCCATTTTTGCAATTTTTGTACTTTTCAAAATTCCCGGGGACCATTTTTGTAAAATTCCAAACTATGAGGACCAAACATGTAAATTTCACAAACTTTCATCCCAAGTCTAAAATTGATATTTGTGATTTCCCCAAGGACCAAAATTGATTATTCATCCAAAAATATCCCACCAGGGACTAAATCTGCCAAAATCTGTAACTCCAAGGACTGATTTTGTAAATTTCCAAAACTTTTCCAATTTTTCACCAAAGGACTAAATATGACAACTTATGTTTTCAAAAGGACATTTGGTGATAATTTTCTATATTTTGAATGACCAGGGACTAGTTTTGTCAATTTTTGAAAGTTGAGGGACTGAAACTGCCAATTTTGCAAACTTTGTACGTTTTTCATCTGTTTTTGCTCATTTTGCATCTAAAACATATAAAACACAATTTTGAAATATTTTCAGTATTTTGATGCATTTCTGAGTGTTTTTGTATGTTTTGCAGTTCAGATTTTACCAAAAATGATGAGTGTTTGAGCACTCATCACTAATAATCAAATGTAAAGAAACAAAAGATACTTACTGTTCCGATTAGGCGACACACAAGTTGAAGTAGCTGAAAAAAGATATGTTCGTAATTACCAATGATATGAATAAATGAGATTCATATATATATCTCTATTATAAACACAAATTTAATACATTTAGATAGTAGCTATTGTAGGTGTGAGGCTACTTTAAACCATGTAATGATTATACTGCATGGAAAAATGTTTCTAATTAATATACAATAAAATATATATATATATATATATATATATATATATATATATATATATATATATATATATATATATATATATATATATATATATATATATATACCAATGCTTATAGATTCTTACTTATTTAATTTACACACTTAAGTAAAGAACCTTCATTCCAATATTGATATATAACATCATAATTTCAGGTGCCTAATAATCTTAAGGAGTTTACGTAGCATCATCTCAAAAATACCGTAACAAATATCAAAACGGATAGTATGATTGCTGAAGGTCGTTTTATTCGCGTTTAAAAACCGTTGAAAGATTAAACTATGCATTCTCCCCCGAACCAAAATTCTAAAAAACTTTTTAACTTAAATTATTGAAATCGTAAAGTAACAAATATCCTATATAATCACTTACAAATAACTTTTTAAGTTAATGGTTTATTACTTTGATGTTTCAATATATATGAGTAAAACATTATATAAAATCGAATAAAAAATTTAGTAAAGTGCTAATTTCAAAAAACTATTAGATGTATTCATATATATTAATTTATTTTTACGTTAAAAGAAATTACACTAGCTTTTCATTAGTTCCTCCATTACCCCGCATTCATAATAAACAATAGTAAGTCATATTCCATAATAACAAATTATAAAAAACATGTTATTTGAAATTATAAACAAAATATATATATTTAAAAAAAAAAAAAAAAAAAAAAAAAAAAAAAAAAAGAAAAAGTCAATGAAAGTGCGGTTTGGTAACAATATAAGTTATACAAGCATAGTTTAACCTCTTTACAAATTTATCAACACAAAAACCCTCCTCAAACCAATCACCTTGCAGTAACTCAAGAATCAGCAAACAATCACACGAAATCATTAAGGTAAAGTAATAATTTAATGTGTTTTCATTATATACTTATGTGAATTATGGAAGAAATCGGATGATAACATTGCATTGTCTTACCGATTATCAGCTTTAGCAACTTCTAATTAGGCAAAACTTATATTTAGCTTGGCAATACAACTATAAGCATGTTTAACTCTTATATGGAACAAATCGAATACCCACACAATACCATTTCCCTGTATTTGCAGAAGGATAGTTTATCTTCCTTAAAATTAGGCAAAAGTTACTTTTATATTAAGTATAGAATTATAAACATTCTTAAGTACCCTATGTTAGAGACACCAATTCACTAGGCCAAAAACTGGAATTGGTTACACCAAATATGTGTGACGATATACATATAGTCACACATGGTTTTTTTCGTATGTGTGACTAAAGGTCGTGTGACCATAGGGTACCTACGGTCACATGTTTTGGTTCTTTTTAGTCTCACTTAAAAAAGAGTAACCAAAACGTTAAAATGTGTGACTAAATAGGTACAATTTTAGTTGGATTAATCAGCTTTGTGTGACGAAAAGCTCTTATAGTCACACGAAGCATTTTTTTTTGTATATTTAGTCACATACAATTAACCATAAAGTGGCCAAAAGTGTTAATAAGTGTGACCATATGGTGTTGAAAGTGAAGAAATGTATGGTTTGTGTGACTATAGATCATCCAATTGCCACATAAATTTGGTTTTCGTGTGGCCTTTTGTACCATTTAGTCACACAACTCATGTTTCTTTTGGGTATTTAGTCACATACAATTAAACATAAAGTGGCAAAAAATGTGAATAAGTGTGACCATATGTTCTTTAAAGTGAAGAAATGTGTGTTTTGTGTGACTATTGATCATTCAATGGCCACATGAATTTTAGGTTTGTGTGGCCTTTTGTTACATTTAGTCACACAAAGCATTTTTCTTTTGGGTATTTAGTCACATACAATAAATCATAAAGTGGCCAAAAGTGTGAATAAGTGTGACCATATGGTGTTTAAAGTGAAGAAATGTGTGGTTTGTGTGACTATTGATCATCCAATGGCCACATGAATTTTATTTTTGTGTTGCCTTTTGTTACATTTAGTCACACAAGGCATTTTTCTTTTGGGTATTTAGTCACATACAATAAATCATAAAGTGGCCAAAAGTGTGATTAAGTGTGACCATATGGTGTTTAAAGTGAAGAAATGTGTGTTTTGTGTGACTATTGGTCATCCAATGGCCACATGAATTGTATGTTTGTGTGGCCTTTTGTACCATTTAGTCACACATATCATGTTTCTTTTGGGTATTTGGTCACATACAATTAATCATAAAGTGGCCAAAAGTGTGAATAAGTGTGACCATATGGTGTTTAAAGTGAAGAAATTTATGTTTTGTGTGACTATTGATAAGCCAATAGCCACATGAATTGTATGTTTGTGTGGCCTTTTGTACCATTTAGTCACACATATCATGTTTGTTTTGGGTATTTAGTCACATACAATCAAGCATAAAGTGGCCAAAAGTGTGAATAAGTGTGACCATATGGTGTTTAAAGTGAAGAAATTTGTGTTTTGTGTGACTATTGATAAGCCAATGGCCACATGAATTGTATGTTTGTGTGGCCTTTTGTACCATTTAGTCACACATATCATGTTTCTTTTGGGTATTTAGTCACATACAATTAATCATAAAGTAGCCAAAAGTGTGAATAAGTGTGACCATATGGTGTTTAAAGTGAAGAAATTTGTGTTTTGTGTAACTATTGATAAGCCAATGGCCACATGAATGGTATGTTTGTGTTTTTAAGTGTGACTATGCACATCTTTTAGTCACATTAAAAAGATCAATATATATGAAAACAAATATAAATACAATAAAATTTTAATATATATAACTGAACCAAATATAAAATTATAATGTCATACATAATAAAATTCTCAATAATTTAAGGTCCTCTGAATCTTCTTCTTAGCTTGCGTTTGCATGGTATCACTAGAGACGTAAACGTGTTTGCACTTCGTTTGTAATTTAGGTGAAGTTTCTCCATAGCCAATTTTTCATCTCCAGCAACTGCTTCAAGAGTAGTCCTAACCAAAGCTTCAGGGAATCCCATCTCAGCAAGCTTTCCAACCTGTGGGAACACAAAACATGTTGCCATGATATCTACTAGAGATGGCGACTTTCTACCATTTCAATATAAAATGGGTTGACGTATGTTACATTTTAATTTTCATGACAAATGCGTTAAACAAGATAAATATTCAGCTAAAATGGAACGGGTTAAACGGGTTAAATGTTGTTGATGGCATATGATTAATGCATAATCATAATAACGTTGTTTTTTTATCATATATAATTATAAGTATTCATCTTTATAAACTAGTATTGCCGAAAATAGGAGAGAAAAAGTGTTCACGGTCAACCTAAACCGACCAACCCATTTTGCCATCGCTAACATCTACTTTTGGACAGCCTAAAACTATGTTTTTGCTCGGTCACGACTCACAAGACTATTTATATTATATGTACCTTTTCTTCAACCCCTGCAGAAGATGTCTTTGCAAAAGATTCAGTCCAGTAACGAGCTGTGTTTGTAAAAGTCTGATAGTCCTTAAGATACTCAAATCAAATAAACCAACAAAAGGTGAAAACAAACTTTACGAGATAAGCAAGAATCTTGAGTAAAAAATAGGTTGAATGTATCCATATCAGACCTTAACACTTCTTTAGTCTAAGAAAGATAAAATACATGCTACTCAATATAAACAAAACAACTGTCAAACATTATACCTGTTGTGCCACCACTGCATCTTGTGGATCATCGATTGTAGGGTCTGAGAGAAACGCCTGGATAGACAAAAGTGTTGTCTTTATAGTAACTGTTGGACTCCACTGATCATTCAAAATGTCCAAGCAAATAGCTCCACTCTGGCTGCTAATGTTCGGGTGCCTTCAACAAGGAATGAGCAAAGAGGATAATGAATTGCGCATGCTTCAAGCAACATAAACCAAAAGAGAGGCTTAATAATTTATCAACGACAAAAAACCCATATATTATGACCTATTCTGCTAATATATTTATTAAATCCATCTTCTTTCTCAACAAAGAGATCGTGACTGCTCACCAAAGCTCTGTCAAGACTTTTGTTACCTTTGAGTTATTCTGATGGACATACTACAATCATTTTCTAAAATGTTCTCCAAAACCTGTGAAAGAAATATCCAACAAAAGATCAAAGGTCTAAATCTCCATCTAAATAAAAGAGCTTCCAACTAAATAATATATGAAACACCTACAACTATCAAATGGGGCACAACTTTAGAAAAATTGAGTTAATTGATTAAGTAAACTTAAAAACTTGGTTCAAGAATGAAAACAAGAAAAGCAACAAGTATATTCTAACACATCAGCTACTTGAATATGGCACTTACAAGTAGCAATTTAACAAACTTACTTGAACATGGGTCAATTTGGTTTGTTCTTTAACATAATAATTCTCTTCACTGGCTCATGGCTGCAACACAACTGGAAACCTAAAAAGTAAAACAGTTAGAGTACTTGATAGTTAACCTTTCAAACCTAAAAAGTAAAACAAATTGTTCAAGCTCTTACGAAGTGAAGGAAGCGAGCAACAAAAACTGTTTGTGATCAATCCTCGAATATACAATACGCAACACCAATTTCTTCAAGCTAGGAAGTACAGCTGTTCATCATCAAGTCACCAAGAATCAAATATACAGGGTACCTATTTCTTTCAAGCTCCCACAAAGTGCACCACTCTACAAAAGAATAATATTAGTCTTGAATGTATAGTTGATTTTCATCAAGTCATTAAGCACAAACTTTTTTTTCAGAGATAATATCAAGCACAAACTTATTATTTCTATATTGTTTTAATAATAGAAGAAACAAATATATTATAAACTTTTAGCAATATATTGCAAACAAAAACATCGTACAAATGGGAATACGCTCAACATTTGTAAATAATCCAATGTTTATCACCATTCTATACACTAAAAACTTATAGTAGACCTAAGAACTCCGTTATGGCCTTGCTCAAATAGAAACAGAATGCATAACCAAACAACATGAAGAAAAAAAATCAGGTTTAGTAAAATAAAAAAAATGTAAACAAATTGAATGACTACATCACACATTACCGTCGTCAAATATTCTTCTAAAAGCCTCAACCTTTAGATCTATAACAACTAGTTATTTGCAAAACCGTCTACACCTTTTCTTGAATAACTGAAATCATAACCATAACAATTTATTTACATAAGAATCTAAATAACTATGAATGTAAAAGCCATAGAACATAACTTTAGAAATATCAAAATCAATAGTACTTAAAAGAACAAATAATAAATTACAAGTGGCAACAAATTCATTTTTGTGAATTGATTTCGTTGATCCGCTTGATGGAGGTTCACGAAGAGTGTAGGCTGATAAACATTGGATTAGGGATTTGAATAACTTTCAACGGAGGCAAGGAGGTTTCTAAAAAGTAAGCCCGCCCAAAATTATAAAGTAAATTTCGGGCTTTTGAGTGGGCACCAATGTTTTGAAAACCGGGTTTGAAATCGACCCGGTCAACTCATTGGGCACCGGGTCAATCGGTTCGACTGCCGGGTCAACCCGGTTTTCAATTTATTATTTATTTTTTTTATTTATTCAGCCAGGTCAACCGATTCGACCGTCGAGTCAATTGGTTCGACCACCGGCTGAAATGTAACCCGGTTGGTTATTGGTACCTCCCCTAAATTGCAAGTTAAAAAAATATATGATGAAATTGAAGAAATAGAAAAAGGGGTTGGTTATTGGTACCTCCCCTAAATTGCAAGTAATACTCCCTCATTTTATTTTATTTTATTATTTTTATCATATTGTTTCTATTATAAAATTGTGAAATAAAAAAAAATAATAAAAAAACACATAAATATAAAGTTTGATAAGTCAAAAGTAGTAAAATACAAAAAATACGGAGCAAAAAACCATTAAAAAAACTTTCTTATTCTTTTAATAAAGTAGGTAAAAGTATCAAAAAAAGTGCGGAACAAAAATTTTATTGTTTGTAAAGTCAAAAATAGTAAAAGTTAAAAGATACAAAACAAAAAAGCATAAAAAAAAATAAATAAATAAATAAAAAATAAATAAAAAACCCTGAGTTTTCCTGTCAATACAGTGATACTAACACTAGTCTAATCAGGAACGGTTCGACTCGCTTAAACAGTATAATTTAAAGTATTCATCACGATGTCAGTAGTTCACAGTATAATTGAACTGTGCTAGACACATATCCGGATAAGCGGATACCCAAAACAAGTGGTTTTCGCACAGCTCGGGTCACGATTAACAAATTTAAACATTTAATCAAGTCAAACCGGTTGAACAATAACATTTTCTAGAACGTAAATTTTAAACGTTTCAAATTTACAAGTATTTTGGCACGAATTTTGTTACGCTATGAAAAAATATGGATTTGGAACGGTTTTCTAATAGTGGTCCCAAGTACATAACCCTTTGAGACAGGCTTTACAAAGGGTTCCAAATAAATAGGCATTTAGCACAGTTTAAAAACATCATCCTGAATAGATATGTTTTAAGACGGTTTTTTAGTGGTGGTTACAAATACCTATTTTTTTAGCACAGTTACAAAAATAGTTCCAAATACAAGTATTTGGCACACTTTTTTTGCTGTTCCAAGAATGAGAGCATGTGGCATTAAAATTGTTAAATGACTACATGGTAGGGGTGTCAAATAGACCTTATAGGGTCAGGTTGATTCGGGTCCAACTTAGATTATCGGGTCAACCCGATAGACCCGATAACCTAATAGGGTCGGGTTAGGGTCCTAATTAGTTTCTTGTCGGGTTATCGGGTCAACCGGATAAGATATAATGACATATTAACAAATATTTATTTTTTTAACAAAAGCCCATTAACAAGTGTTTTTTTCATAAATTTAGTACTAAACATGATCGGGAGTTCCCTGAATACTTGCTTCTTAGTGTCTGTGACAAACGGTATACACCTACCAAGCCGGTGCAACTCATGCATGACCGCCTTTAATAACTTCAAATACAATTCATATAACCTTCACACTATAAATATACACCTACCAAGCTGGTACAACCACGCATGACCGGTGATAATGGCTAATTCACATGGGTCATGGGTCATGTGCATTAGGTTATCACTGATCACATTCATTAATAGGTATTTGACATCATATGGGTCATATGCATTGGGTTATAGTTGCTTAGAATGTCATGTTACACATCCATGACTGTTGACAATGGGTAATTAACATGGGTAATGGGTCATGTGTATTGGGTTGAAGTAGCTTATAATGTCATATATATTATCGACTAATACATAACTGGTGATCGACAATGGTTAATTAACATGGGTCATGGGTCATGTGCATTAGGTTTTGTAAATCAAGACAAATACTATGAAACATTTTTATACGTTTTGCATTTTTTTTACGTTTTCATCTGTTTTGTAACGTTTTTCGTCTCTTTTTGACCATTTTCAATTGATTTTGACCAATTTCGCTAGTTTTCGACCGATTTAGACCGTTTTAGACCGACTATGACCAATTGCAACCGTGTTCGACCGATTTCGACTTTTTCGACCGATTTCATTCATTTTTTTTAACATTTTCGGCAATTTTCGCTCGTTTTTATATGTTTTCAAGTTTTTTTTTAACATTTTCCTCTGTATCAAAACGTTATTAAACTTATAAGAAGTGTGCCCACCAATTTCAAAAGTGAGATGATTTGCTCACTCCCCAATTGATTGGGACACTCCAATTTAGTGTGTTTGGACATTTCACATTTATACCCTCACATGGGTGAAAACGTAAAGGAACTGTAAGGGTATAAATGTCCAAACACACTAAATTAGAGTGTTCTAATAATTTTATGGATTAATTTTATATATCACCCTACTTTCATGATTAATTTCATATATACCCAAAATGCAAGTATTTAATGCATATTACAATGCTTTTAATGCATGTTTGGGTATATATGAAATTTCCAATTAAAAGAAAGGGAGATATGAAATTACCCCTAATTTTATAAAGTGCAAATCATCTCCATTTCAAAATCCTAAAATTTACATTAAAATTTTGGGCGGGCTTATTTTTGAGAAATCCCTCCGTGCCTCCCTTAAAATTTATTCAAATCCCTAATCTAAAATATAGGTTGAGCCGCCATCACAGATCACCCTACACTCTTTGTGAACCTTCATTGAAGTTCCATAAGGCGAATCTACAAAATCAATTCACAAAAGTGCATTTCATGCCACACCATCAATTTATTATTTGTTCTTTTAACTATTGATTTTTATATTTCGGTAGTTGATGTTCTATTGTTTTCACATTCGTAGTTATTTAGATTCTTGTGTGAAAATATGTCATGGTTCTGATTTTAGTTATTCAAGAAAAGGTGTAGATGGTTATGTAAATAACTGGTTGCTATAGATCACATATTGATGCTTTCCGAAGAATATTCTACCGTAAGAAGGCCATTTAATTGATGACGGTAATGCCTGATGTAGTCGTTCAACTCGTTTACTTTTTTTTTTATTTAACTAAACCTGATTTTTTTTTTGTTGTTGTTTGGTTATGCATTTTGTTTCTATTTGAGCAAGGGCATGGCAGAGTTCTTAGTCTACAATAAGTTCATAATGTATAGATTGATCATAAACATTGGACTATACACAAATGTTGAGTGTATTCCCACTTGTACAGACTTGTTAAATAAAATGTACTTCCTAGCTTGAAGAAATTGGTGCCACATATATTCGAGGCATGATCACAAATAATTTTTGCTGCTCGTTTCCTTTACTTTGTAGGATCTTGAATGGTTTGTTTTAATTTTCAGGTTTGGAAGGTTAATAATCACGTACTCTAATTGTTTAGCGTAGTCTATGTAATAATTTAACTTGCATTATATTATATCATTACTAATGTTTCCAATATTGTTTCAGCAATGAGCCAATGAAGAAATTATTATGTTAAAGAAAAAACCAAATTGGCCCATGTTCAAGTAAGTTTGTTAAATTGCTACTTGTGTCATATTCAAGTGGCTGATGTGTTAGCATGTATTTAGTTGGAGATTTAGACCTCTGATCTTTGGCTGGTATTTATTTCATAGGTTTTGGAGAACATTGTAGAAAATGATAGCAATATGTCCATCAGAATAACTCAAAGGTAAACGTAAAAGTCTTGACAGAGCTTTGTTGACCACCTATGATCACTTTGTTGAGAAAAAAAAGTTGTATTCAATGAATATATTAATAGAAGATGTATGTTGTATGTACGTTGGCACAACCAAATTGGGAAGTAGTTGAGAACAACCTGCTGGTATCTGATGTTTATATTCCTAGCAAGGTTACGGATGAGGCCTAGTAGGGAAGTTATTTGATGTTTATAATCCTGGCAAGGTTGTGGATGAGGCCTAGTGGGGAAGTCGATAACAAGCAGCTGGTAGACCATCCTTATAATATTGGCAAGGTCATGCTGAGGCTTCAGTCATGCAAATTGATTAATTAAGATGATCCAGATTCATCTATACAAGTTGTAAGCTACCGATCATATATAGTTGTCTCACGGTGGTCGATCTGGGTTTAAAATGATTAACCTGATAGAAAACATTGTTGTATCTATATACATTGACTTACTATGTCTAGTTTAACCGGGTATAAGTAATTGTATGGGATTCAAGTTACTGTTTAGCCTTGATTTCATGAATGATTAATGAAATTTTAGTTGATTGAATTTTCGCTACCTAGTTGAATTTGATTTACATATGTGAAACAACTACTAGTAATTAATATGATGATGTAACCATTCTGTTTGGAATAGAAAAAAACAATGCCAAATACATGCTTGGAATAATTGCTAAAAGTGTGCCAAATATGCGAGTTGCTCCTTTTAATGGACATAAAACCGAGCCAAATATTTTGGCACAGTGGATAAAAAATGTGCCAACATAAGTTTGGCACGAAAAATGAATTCGTGCCAAATACTTTGGGCACGATGGATGAGATCGTACCAAAAAAGCATTTGGCACTAGAGAAAAAAGTGTGTTGAATGCGGATTTAAAATGGTAAATTACATACCATGCCAAATACCAACTCATGGCACACAAAAGCAAAACCGTCCCAAAGAACGTGCCAAATACTATTTGGCACGGATTCAACCCGACCCTAATGCATATGCCACATGAATTTTGTCTGACTATTGATCATCTAATTGCCACATAAATTTTATTTTTGTGTGGCCTTTTGTAATATTTAGTCACACAAAGCATGCTTTTGGGTGTATTTAGTCACATACAACTAATCATATAGTGACTAATAGTGTTAATAAGTGTGCTCATATGTTGTTTAAAGTGAAGGAATGTGTATTTTGTGTGACTATTGATCATCCAATTGCCACATGAATTTTGTTTTTGTGTGACCTTTGGTAACAATTAGTCACACAAAGCATGTTTTTGGGGTGTATTTAGTCACATACAACTAAGCATGTTGTGACCAAAAGTGTTGATAAGTGTGACCATATGCTATTTAAAGTGAAGGAATGTGTATTTTGTGAGACTATTGACCATCCAATTGCCACATGATTTTTGTTTTTATGTGGCCTTTGGTAACATTTAGTCACACATAGCATGGTTTTGGGGTGTATTTAGTCACATACAACTAACCATAAAGTGACCAAAAGTGTTAATAAGTGTGACCATATGCTGTTTAAAGTGAAGGAATGTGTATTTTGTGTGACTATTGATCATCCAATTGCCACATGAATTTGGTTTTTCTGTGGCCTTTGATAACATTTAGTCACACAAAGCATGTTTTTGGGAGTGTATTTAGTCACATAAAACTAACCCTAAAGTGGCCAAAAGTGTTAATAAGTGTGACCATATGCTGTTTAAAGTGAAAGAATGTGTATTTTGTGTGACTATTGATCATCCAAATTCCACATGAATTTGGTTTTTGTGTGGCCTTTACTAACATTTAGAAACACAAAGCATGTTTTTGGGAGTCTATTTAGTCACATACAACTAACCATCAAGTGACTAAAAGTGTTAATAAGTGTGACCATATGCTGTTTAAAGTGAAGGAATGTGTAGTTTGTGTAACTATTGATCATCCACTTGCTACATGAATTTGGTTTTTGTGTGGCCTTTGGTAACATTTAGTCACACAAAGCATGTTTTTGGGAGTGTATTTAGTCATATATAACTAACCATCAAGTGACCAAAAGTGTTAATAAGTGTGACCATATGGTATTGAAAATGAAGGAATGTATGGTTTGTGTGACTATAGATCATCCAATTGCCACATAAATTTGGTTTTTGTGTGGCCTTTACTAACATTTAGTCACACAAAGCATGTTTTTGGGAGTGTATTTAGTCACATACAACTAACCATCAAGTGGCCAAAAGTGTTAATAAGTGTGACCATATGGTGTTGAAAGTGAAGGAATGTATGGTTTGTGTGACTATATATCATCCAATTGCCACATAAATTTGTTTTTTGTGTGGCCTTTACTAACATTTAGTCACACAAAGCATTTTTTGGGAGTGTATTTAGTCACATACAACTAACCATCAAGTGACCAAAAGTGTTAATAAGTGTGACCATATGCTGTTTAAAGTGAAGGAATGTGTATTTTGTGTGACTATTGATCATCCACTTGCCACATGAATTTGGTTTTTGTGTGGCCTTTACTAACATTTAGTCACACAAACCATGTTCTTGGGAGTGAATTTAGTCACATACAACTAACCATCAAGTGACCAAAAGTGTTAATAAGTGTGACCATATGCTCTTTAAAGTGAAGGAATGTGTATTTTGTGTGACTATTGATCATCCACTTGCCACATGAATTTGGTTTTTGTGTGGCCTTTGGTAACATTTAGTCACACAAAGCATGATTTTGGGAGTGTATTTAGTCACATACAACTAACCATCAAGTGACCAAAAGTGTTAATAAGTGTGACCATATGCTCTTTAAAGTGAATGAATGTGTATTTTGTGTAACTATTGATCATCCACTTGCCACATGAATTGGGTTTTTGTGTGGCCTTTGTTAACATTTAGTCACACAAATCATGTTTTGGCTACACTTAAATAATGTGTGACAAACTGTTTAGTGTGACTATATGTACTGGATTTTGGCTACACTTAAATAATGTGTGACAAACTGTTTTGTGTGACCGTATATGGCATTTGGTCATACTATTAGAAGCAAATGTGACTATAAGTTTTGTGTGACCATATATGGCATCAAGGTTACTTGTATTTGTCACACGTTCCAAATGCATATGTGACTAAATGATCTGGAACAAAATCACCAGTTACGTTTAGTCACATAAGGGTTGATTGTGTGGCAATAGAGGTCTTATGGTCACACATTCGAAATGCTCATGTGTGACTAATTCGTAAATGCTGTCAATTTTTCTACCTTCAGTCACACATATATTTGAATGTGTGGCTGTTCCAAATCGAGCATGTGTGACCATAGGTCGTTTTTGGCCTAGTGATTGTTTGATGTTATGTCCAAAATTATTACCATTATAAGCATACTTATGTATTTTATAAGCAGGATGCACACAAAATGCGGCCGAACGAAAAATATGATTCATAAAACACTCTACAAACTGAACATAAAAGGTGTATCATCAGGATGTTACTTATTAAATAAACTACCATGCAACATACAACTTGGTAGATGTTACTTATTTAGTAGCTTATTTAGTTGTAAGCACCAATTACATGTGTTTTTGGTTAATGATATTCTTGATGTTACTTATTTAGTATCAGGATGGCACAACAATTTCTATTCCAATATGTCCATCAAACAGAACAAACTCATCAGGTACTAATAGAATTTTCGCTACAAGTAGTACAAACAAAATTTAGTAAGATAATAGCATACTTATAATGAATACATAAACCTTACATATACATTACAATCTCAATAACAGATGTTACCTGATGTTTTTACCGAGTATTTCAAAGAACAGAGCGACATGCTTTATCTCAATGGCACCGATAGGTACCGTTACAAAACAAAATTAAAAAACATAAACGGCAAATGGGTCTTAAGTGACAGTCAGTGGAAAGCCTTTGTTGAGTCAAATATACCACCAAGTGCCACAACAATCCACTTTATAAAGATAGGAACAGACGACTACTATGTCACATTATACGACAATACTGGATCAGAATGTGCTGGATATGATAGAAAGACAATAGGTCCAAGAATGATAAGGTGTTTGGCAACTTATACTCCAGGAATAACGGTATGTAAAAACTATAATACAAATACATTATTTCTGATTAAATAGACATTATATTAGTTTCCCTATTTTCACTCTACATATTTATGCATGCATTTGTTACCGGGAGATTTCTTACAAGATATATGGCAGAATACATTCACAGTCATTTACGCAGGAATGATGTTTGCCGTTCATCATAAAAGGGTTAAACCATGGGAAGATAAGATAGTAAGAATGAATGGACTGACCGGTTATGGATGGGACGATTTTGTTGTAACAGCAGGAATACAATAGGGCCAACAACTTGTGTTCACAAATCTGCCAAATTATACATTGTCGGTTGTAGTTATAAGTGGCTACGATGGTCTTGGTCTCAGCAAAGAAGATATACGAACAACATTCCTCAAAAAGCCACCCAGACCAATACTTAATCGTGATATCAATGGTAATTACAACAAAAATTTATAACCTATAATTTGTGTCATAATATCGTTAACTATACTTAATTCATATTGCAGATCCAAGAATGCATCATATATGCATATGGTACCACCACTCGGCTCATGTCAATGAAGATAGCATAGTATACACAAAGTTCAAAGTAGACGCTGGGAATGAGTATCCATTGGTAAGTTATCTAAACTAATTGGCCCAAAATAACCAACAAAATATTATAATTACCATGTCATACTTAATAAATTATGAATTACACAAACAGATAATCGAATCAGATATATGGGATAACTTACACATGAGGACTTACAAAAAAGGAAAGATTGTTCACATGGATTTGACCTATTCAATAAAGTTGAAGGTAATTGCTGACACAAGTAACCCTTTAAAGATCAAGTCGTTAGTGATGGAAGGTAATTGGAATCAATTTGGACAAGAATGTGGATTTGAAGAAGGAAAAATGATGCGCATCAAACTGTTTCATTACGAAGTCGATAATGAAGATGCACACAACAAGACAATACCAATATTTCATGTTTGTTAGAATTACAAACTTTTTGATGGTTGTAAATCAACTGAAATATGCAGGATTCTGAATTATCACTTTTAAATTAATTAATCACTAATATGTTATGTATGTCTTTGCAATTTCTCATCATAGAAAACCAATGCATCAGCAAATCACAACTATTATTGCACTGAACATATGAATTTTTCGTATGCCAAATGCATTAAACTTCTTTATACTATGCTCATTGTACTATGCATTACACTTATTTTCAATCTATATACTTGCTGTGTGTAGTATATCAGCATTGTGGTTTCAAAATCACTTTCACAATCAAAGGCCTATGTAGTTAAATGAAATTCAGGTCATTATTTGAATAACTTCACAGGACTAAACGCATATCCATCCGTAACATTCATCAATTAACATTCATCACGTATACTTAACATTCATCAAGTATAGATAATATTCATTAATTAACATTCATCAAGTTAACATTCGTATGTGCCCTCTCAACAATATCATTGAAATGTATGTCATTGCTATAGGTACTAAGCTTTGATAATCAATGGGAGGTTGGTTCGATCACCTCGAACATAAGTCATGGTTAACATTCATCCATTCATCAATTAACATTTAAATATTTCCTATCAACAATATGAATGAAATGAAAATAATTGATACGATTATTATGCTTTCATAATGAGAGGAAGATTGCTATGGGTACATGGATGATGTTTCATGGTTAACATTCATCAGCCCTATGTAACATTCGTCAAGTAAAAATTTGTATATGCGGCATCATAATTAAACATAATTTCACAATAACTAAAACCATACAAATTATCATAATTATTCGTCAAGTAACCGTGACTCGATTAGAATAATGAGTCGGGTATCGTTATACTACGCCATCTTGTTAACACACACACCTTGCAATTTTTATGTTTTCAAAATGTATATATATTTCTTTTGCACAATCAGTTCAAACGCACTCTATGAATCTGGAAAACAGTTTATATGTTACCACATATTTTGTCAAAGTTTTAAGATAACAATTTAGACCAATGTATATCCCATTTGCATTTGTTTCATATTCGAGTAGCACAAATAACAGGGTTAAGGGACAGCTCAACCAGACATTAGTTAAGCAGTAAATCAAGGACTAACGAAGTATCAACCGAGCCACACCGAGGCTCTATCCATGGACCCTCGGTAGGTGGTGTCGCAAGGGAAAACAAGTGCCATTACTAAAGGTCGATACATACAAGTGGGGCTGGTGTTCTATGGCTATAACGACTCGACATAACACACCCGTTAGGGAGGTGTTTTCCTCTGAATCGAAACACAAACATGACACCTTTGCGGTGTCCATTCTCGACAGCAACCCAACTAACTTTTTAACCCATAACCAAAAATAATTTTCTTTCGTGTTAATGAGTAGTACTTCGACAGCACAGCAAGATGAAGAGAAAAATATACATAACGTGTCTATGTTGGCTCGCCTTACAGCAAAGCCCAAAACCAAGTTACCAAGATGCTTTTAGTTTACTAACTTTTTGATGTTGCCAATTTTAGGATTAAGGTGCACAAGACCCACTGATGGGTCAAGTGTCTCGACAGCAGGGCATGGAAAAAGAAAAAGACGGAAACCGACACCAACACATTAAAACCAGAAACCAGCAAAAATTCACCACTGTGGTTCGTCCACAGTGGGTTTCGATCCATAACCAAAAACCAACACAACTTATATTACAACCCACCAATATTAACCGTTATTTACAAGGAAAAAATAAGCTAAAAGGAAATAATCACTACATAAGCCAATACCTAGTTTCTTTTTATATGTCTTGTTTGAAGTTTATTAGTGGCCACACAAGATTAACAACAATAATCAATAATGATTCCAAGAACAGACTTTTGGGTCGATCAATATACAAAAATCAATAAAAGTTTATAATTTGTAAGACAAATCGAAACTTAAACTTTAATAACAAACCAAAGTCAATAATTTACAGGTTATGAGGGTATTAAAAAGTCCTTAGCAACAGATGTGAGTAGTTCGATGGAGAGGAAGACCAGGAACAGTGAGACCCAAATACAATTTATACTCCAACCGAAGCCAAGCAAAGCCCAAGCAACCAACTGCAATTCAACCCTTATCAAAATCTTGTTCTTGTGAGGATTTTGTGAGTGAGATTTGAGTGTGTGGATTTCCCTTGGTTCGATTGAGATAAAAGAGGAAGAAGAAGGAAAGATTGACCATACTTTCTTCATATCCGTATAAGGCTTAGCCATTTGAAGCAAAAATCGCTCTCCTCTTCCATCTATAACTTGTTTTGTCGTGTTGCCTTTGATGTTAGATAAAATAGATCAGACGTGGGTGGCATGAGGGTCGCTAAGGATCCCTTGGAGTTATGTTGTCATTGAGATGTACTCACATCTGTGATGTTTCAGATGGTGGGGAATGGTAATGATGGCATACTGATAGAGAGAGAAGGGTTTGCAGCGTTGCGTGGGGAATGAGGGAGATAGGGATAACGTTTTAATATATATATATATTAGTTTTATATATATGAAATGGATATTAGTGGGTTGGTTTAAATAAAAGGTAAGTATCTAAATTTTGGTCTTTATAACACTTGTGGGGATTTAAGTGTACCCCATGTCCCGCTGAGCTCCGGTGTAATTTGGTGTTTTCCGGGTTATTGTGATCACAAGTGGTATTATTTTTTTAGTGCATTTTTATAAAACTCATATAAAAAAAAACCAAGTTTTGGTTCCCTGATTATAAGTTTTGGTTTATGCGATTACTAGATTTGTGTCGGTGCACGGGTGGTGTTGTGTGCGAGATATTTCTCGCTGTCATATATAATTACTCGGTAATAGTCAGAAAATGAATTATTCACATGTTTCCGATAAAATGGCCAATGTAATGTCTTACTGTAAGCTACAGTGTGCGGGTTTGCTTCCCAAAATAGTTTTGTAAGCTCATATATGCTTAGATAAATAGTTAGGTAATAATAAATTGATATTTATTATTTAAAATTAGTTTGGAAAATTTCGGTTTGTTACAGTCACACTTCCTTAATCGGAATCGCGTCCTCGCAATTCAATTCAAGTTACCCATTATGGTAAAAAAAAAAAAAAAAAAAAAAAGAGATGAGTATATACGCACGAGAATTCATCTTCACGTTCTCCACGTGAATTCAAGTCCTTTTTGCGAGTTTCTCCGAACTTTGACGATAGGGATAGGTTTTAGTTCTTTGCTGAAAATTTTGCAGTTAGGTAAACTGATGCGACTTCAAAAGACTCATAATTTCAGTAAAACAATCTTTATACATGGTGTGGGTAAAACCATGTCTCAAAAGTTAACATTTAGTCAACCCTTTAATATACAAAAGTCTCACTAAAGTTTGACCAGAGAAATTTTGGCACATCAAAATGGGTATCTCGGAAAGAATACCATTACGAGTGTTGTGGTTTCTATAAATGCATTTCAAAAAGGAATTCCTTAGAAAGCAAAGATGTCAAGAAAAAAATTTGTGGTCAGGTGTGTTTGTTTCAACAATTTCAGGTGCTTATTGATGGATGATGAGGCGAAAAATGATCCTTTTTTAGGGGGTCATTTAAACCCGAATTCGAATTTATTTGATCAAATATTGCCCTAAATCGTTCCTTTTGTAATTTTAGGTACTTTGGGAGAGAAATCTGGAAAAGGAAGCAATTCGGACGTTTTTGGAGCATAAAAGTGAAGAAAACGCCAAAGTCTTAATTTTCCATGCTGGGAACAGTAGGTGACGGCGTCAAGAGTAATTCTCTGACGGCGTCAAGAGCAGAAGTCCATGACGACCCAGTACAGATTTGACGGCGTCACGAAGGTAGGGCGTCAAGAGTAAAAAGTCACGACGGCCTGGAAATGATTAAGTCTTGACGGCGTCAAATGTAGATCAAGGCAGTCCGAGAATAGTTTTGGCGGCGAGGTGATGGCGTCACAATGTTGGTCTTGACGCCGTCAGACCCATTTTTCTATATATAGTTTTCTAATTTTCACATTAAAAAAGAGGAGAAGTTTTGGAGAAACCCTAAGTACGATTTTGGTGCAACTTTTACAGGTTTTTCAAGGGTTCCAAACCCTTGATACCTTTCATTGTAATTAAGATAAGTGTTCTTTTAATTCAATCAATATGTCTATGTGTTGGTTGTCTATATCTTGTTCTTATCTTAATTCCATCATGCTAGGCTAAATCTATCTTGTGTTTGCTTAGATCTAATGAAACCTAGATGTTAATTATGTGTTGATTACTTGTTTATTCTTGTCTTGGATGAATGATTTATATGTTAGGCTTAAGAAAACTGGCAGATCTCCAATTGGTAACATGCTTGAACGTCTTAAGAAACATGAATCGACGCGCACTAGGTCTTTATTGGTTGTATTTAATGCATGAGCCACTGTTTACAATCCCTATAGTTGTGCTGGGCATGGTGTAGGAGGAGATAAGAGCTCATAGAATTGGGGAGTTATGTGTGCCACCCCATGAATGGTATTAAGGAATACGATCCGTCATCCATGCAATTATAACAAGTAATTAATGTGTAGAAGATGTCTAGGGAGTAGTGAAATCTAAGTAAACACATTTTCTCCATTTACTGCTCACAACTTTAGTATAATTTAGTTTAATTTCATTTTTAGTATTTTATTTTGATTGCATCTTAGTATTGGGTTAGTTGATTAGCAACTAATTCCGCCCAAATCCTTCAAACCCTGAGATTTTAATTGCTTTTTAAAAAATATAAAACTACAAAAATAATCTTCCATCATCTTTAACACTAGTAATTAGGCTTTCTAATCCTAGCGACACTATTCCTAAGTTGAACGATCAATCCCCCAGTACTTGTCACTATACTATACTACAACGATCAGGTACACTGCCTGGTGGGGATTGTAAGCTTCTCAAGATCCCTTGAGAGGTAAAGCCTGTGTCACAACCCACAATTTCAGGTCATTTTTCCAAACTTCGACATTCTACTATTCACAAATTACTATTCATTGATCACTATTTATCGTTTTACTATTCATCGTTTTTGAGGTCAATTTGACATTCCGAGACACATTCAGAAATTTTACTATTCACTTGACACTATTCATTCCCGAGAGGAAATCACTATTCACGTGCATTACTCATGTCGTCGTAAATTTAGTTTACGAGTGTTCAAATTCGCGTAACCGTATTGGTTCAGGAGCGAATTCATGCATTATTATCAGGGACATTTCATACAGACTAGAAATAGTCTGCACATCATCATTAGGGCACTTGCATGCTATTCCACTCGTAGGATAATTAAATTTATACTTTTGGTACAATTAACGATTTACGTACGTTTATTTTAAATAAACACTAATACGCGAACTATAAATGTGTCTAACATGTCCGACACTCCCGACTATTGTCCCAATATATTTTTATACTCATTTTTATAATATAAAAATTGTAATATTAATTTACCCGGTATTTTGGAAATTTATTTATTATGTATCGTACGTTTAACTTAATAACGACGGTTTTCACCAAAATTAAACGATAATCACCCAAACTCTCCGTACTTGTACCCGACATATTTTTACAATTTTTACGACTTTATTACGTCCCGAATAACTTCAATAAAATTTATTTTTAACAAACCCGGTACCCGATTAAACCTAAAACTAACTTTACTACATAATACTAATCCTAATCTTTTAATTAAACCCAAGGACAAACCCCCCCCCCCTTTCCCTCCTTTTTGGGCCGGCCAACCCCCCCCCCCCCCCCCATGGTCCTAATACATTGCAACCTCACCAACCAAATTAATTGCTCACCAAACTATTGTCTCCTAGGTATAAAATGCATTTTTTCACCCATTTATCACTAAACTCATTTTTACTAAGCACAAGCAAACTTTTCTCTCATTTTCTCTTGTGGAGTAATCGACCTAGGGTGGTCAAGGAGCAAGAACAACAAGTTTTACAAGATCTAGGTATAAATTAGTTCATATAGTCATCCTTGTTGGAGTTTTGAAATAAAAACTCAAGGATTAGTAGGTTTTTATCATCCAAACTCCCTAAACCTTCAAGTAAGTTAACAAACTCATTTTTATGATTTTTACAAGTTATTACCATGTTTATATATATTTCTTACAAGAACTCATGCATATAATGGCTTATACCACTTTATTTTGTACATATGTAACTTTGAGCCCTAGAAATGGACACATAAGAAACCCTTGTTAGACCTAGTGGTAAGGACCCATGACACCCTAAGAAGGTGTATGGTAGGTTTAGACTAGCTTTGTGGTGTTTGAAAGTGGTTTGATTGAGGTTAGAACTAGCTTGGAGACTTGAAAATGGTTTTTGAAACATTTGAAATACCTACTGTCCCTATTTTCATTTCGTGGGAAAATCAGTAGATGGTGGCCAAGTTTTGACCAAAGATTTAGAAAATACATTCAAAAACGAAACTTTAGGCGAAAGAACGGATTAAAACAAGCTTATAACGAAGGAGATATGATTTTTGCAAATTTAACGACGAAAACTATTTTTACAAAAACTGCTTGCTGTTTGGCAGATTTCAATGAGTAAAAAGAGGTGTTAAACGTAACCTAAAGGAGCCGAGTTATTAAAAATATACTAGTATATACAAAGACGAATCCGTGGACATAAAGAACAAGGAAAACGAGCTTAAAACGACCAAGTTATACCCATTTTAACATCGTCAAACTATATATATATATATATATATATATATATATATATATATATATATATATATATATATATATATATATATATATATATATATATATATGGACACAAATAAAAATAATAACGTACGCGCTAAATGGTATATTTTTCTCGAAATGTTACTAAGGGCTATATTTTTAACAAATGAATACGTATGACCCAAGAGAATACTTATAAGACTTAACGACGTTATTTCAAGGTTTTCGACGCAAGGAATTTAACGCTAACATTTTTCATACAAGACAATACGACAAGTTATATACTTCTATATATGGACATATTTTTCCTAAGTATGGAAACTATTTTAATATGACGATAACTAGTATTTCCAATTTACGAGTGGTATGAGCATCATGTGCATGTGCATTCATTTCATTACGGCTTGATCTTAATTAGATCGCGATTATCCATTTAGGTTGCGGCTAGTGTGCGCGCCTCATTGTCCCGACTACTTTTACCTCATTGCACCATCTTTGTACCATCACTTCGAGGTGAGTCTTCATAGCCCCGTTTTAATTACTTATTTGATTTTAAATCCCACGGGGGAGAATACATTGCACAATTATTTTTGTACATGCCCAAGTATTACCAATTCCATACATTGCTTAAGTTGCCTTATTACCACGTCTTGACAAGTCCCCTTTTATTATCATGGACCGTTAATTTCTAGTACTAAGCGGGAGTGAGTGGATAGATCTATCGAGGGTGACGCCTCCATTCGCGTTGGGTTGCTCCAACGGGACGAATGCATTTCATGTCTTAACGAATTGAGTGTCTGGTAAACACTCTGGCGGGGCATTACTAAGTTTAGCTTCGGGGTCATGAGCTTAAGAGACAATGTAGCTTTTTGACATTCTTGTCGGTTTACTTATTACTTGTGGCTTATGTACTTACGATTTACTTACAAACCTATGATTATTCACCAACTTTATGTTGACCGTTTTTCGCAATGTATTTCTCAGGTAACTAAGGCATATTCTCATGGCATGCATGGAGTCATTTTGTGTAACAAGGATGATATGGCTCATTCGGACTTTCTTGCACTTATGTTTAAACGTCGTTTGATTGTACTAAACTTGTTTCCGTAAACTTTTCCAACTTTTGGGACCTATGTCTTTATAACTCTGAATATTTGAATGAATCAAACGACTTATTTTTAAAACGACACTTTAGGTCGTTCAATATATCCTTGCTTGTGTGCTATGATCCGTTACACCCTCAGGTATTCAATTCCGCTGCCATTCAGGTATCTTGGGGGTGTGACAGATTGGTACCAGAGCTAAGGTTATAGCGAACTAGGTTGCATCATGGACCCTAGACTATAACCACACCATCATAGTATTTACTTATTTTGGTGATTCCATTTTACGAGTTATTTATTTTCATTTCACCTTGATTATCACAGAGTCATGTCTTCGAATCCCGACACTGTCATACTTTACACTGTATCAGACTCTGATGATGAGGGCTCTGTGTCCTCCACTGCTGTTTCACCATTTGTTTCCCCTACACCTGAGTTGCCACTTTTGGCGTCAGATGATGATACCGAGCCTTTCGAGGAGGAGGAGACGGCTCCTACTCCCCATGTCCATCCTACTGTACCCACTGACATACCATCACCTACTACTACTATCCATTCAGAGCCGAGACTTATGTTTCCTAGGGATAAGACTATCCAGACTGCTAGGAAGAGTGTTCGTTATGCTACATCTACTTATAGGAGTCTCCCTAGTCCTACTGTGCCTACACCACCACCACCAGCCATACCCATTACTACTCCTGTACCTACCTCACTCTTGCCGCTCAGGAAGCGTGCAAGGCTTACCACCCCAGATTCACCCATTACCGAGACTGCTGACCTTTCACCACCACCAGTATACCACATAGGTGAGAGCTCGAGAGCGGCTGCAGCTAGGGATCCTACAGCCGTTACACTAGAGGATCAGTTTGATGCTCAGCAGGAGCAAGTCGATAGTTTGGGGTATAGAGTTGACGAGATTATTACCACTCGACTTGAGGCTGTAGAGGAGCAGGTTGAGGATTTGATTCAGGGTAGAGTTGGTATTGATGTGTCTTACCATGGACTCGAGGCACGACAGTTGAGGCACCAAGAGGAGATTGAGCTACTTAGGGATGAGTTACCTGAGATTCGAGATAGAGCTCAGGCGACGCAGGAGACTCAGTGGGAGCAGGTAGATCAGTTGACATTGCTTCGAGAGAGGTTGGTCATTTTGGAGCGCAGGGATGCTTCTTTTCAGTTACGAGTCCAGCATCTTGAGGAGATCGTGGTTGCGATGGATCGTGAGATTCGCCGCTTGAGGGGAGAGCCTGGACCATCTAGAGCACCTGGAGGAGCCTAGACGTAGACTGGTATTATATTAGCTTTTACTATTTTCCTAGTCCCGGGATGTGGGACATAGTTCAAGAACTTGTAGTCTTTTGGTTGTTGTACAAACAAATATATCAAGTGCGACTCTACTATGTTGGAAATGTTGTGCTATATATTATATCGGTCCATGTAGGCCGAAATTTTCATGTATTATATTCATGTGTTGTGATTATATTTATGATGTTTCGTGGTTGCTCTTTATTATTATCGCATTGTACAGGTTGTGATTATATATATACGTGTCGTGGTTGTTGTGGTTGTATATATATACTTGTCGTGGTGATGTCTGGACAGATTGTGGTTGTATTCGTACATGTCGTGGTTGTATTTATACTTGTTGTGGTTGTATATATATATATACATGTTGTGGGTGTACATCTTTGGTTCGATGACTACTTCTATTATGATTTTTCTCATGGTTATTTCCATTGTGATTTATCAGAAGTATGGCACCAAGGAAAAATAAGACTGCACCAGAAACACCCGCTATGACTCAAGCCGCTATCCGCAAGTTGGTCAGGGATAGTATTGCAGAAGCTCTAGAGATTGAGAGAGCTGAGGTTGCTACTAGGGCTGCTGAGACTGCTTCTAATACAGGAACAGTTGAACCAACTGCTACTAGGCGTGAATGTACATGGAAAGATTTCAAGATTAGTGATCCTATCAAGTTTAAGGGCACTGAAGGAGCGGTTGCTTTAATCCGCTGGTTTGAAAAGACTGAGAATGTATTTCTCATGTGCGGATGCCCGGACGTCAGCAAAGTAAAATTTGCTACAGGTATGCTTCTTGATGAAGCTATGTCTTGGTGGAATTCGTATGCTCAGCCGATTGGTATGGAAAATGCTTACAAGCTTACTTAGGAGGAATTCAAGAAATTGATGACAAAGAAGTTTTGCCCTCGTACCGAGGTGCAAAAGATGGAAACAGAATTTTATGAGCTTGTGACTAAAGGTGATGACATCGAGACCTACTTCAGAAGGTTTCAAGAGTTGGCTGCACTATGTCCAACTATGGTTCCCGATGATGAGAAAAAGATGGAAAACTTTGTTGGTGGATTGCCTGAAAGTGTTCGAGGAGATGTGATTTCTTTTGATCCTCAATCAATGGAAGAGGCTATTCGTATAACTCAGAAACTCATGGTCCAAGTGGTAAAAGGAAAATCTGCTGTCAACAACAATAACCGTTCAAACAACACCAACTACACAAACACTCGAAACAACAACAACTATAACAACAATCGGAACCGCAACTATCCCAATAACCGAAACAACAATTCAAACAATAACAACAACAAGAGAAGGTTTGACTACAACCAAGGTGGAAACGCTGTTCAGCCGCCACCTAAGAGGCAAGAAGTGGCAAAGGCTTATGCTGCAGGGCCGACTGAAAGGAAAGGATATGAGGGTAATTTACCCAAGTGTGAGAGGTGTCAGAAGCATCATAACCCAGGACGTTGCCCGGATCTATGTGGCAACTGCAAGAAGGTTGGTCATCACATCAAAGATTGCAAGAGTCCAAACTTTGGTGGCAATCAGAAACCACCGGTAACATGTTTTGGCTGTGGAGAACTTGGACACTTTAAGAATGAGTGCCCAAAGAAGAAGAATCAAGGAACTGGAAATCAAAATGGAATGGCTCGAGGAAGAGCTTATGTTATGGGAGGAGACGATGTCAAAGAAGACCCGAATGTTGTTGCGGGTACGTTCCTCGTTAATAATCGTTATGCATCCATTTTATTTGATTCAGGAGCGGATAGAAGTTTTGTTTCTATTGCATTTGCACCTTTACTTAACATAGAACCAACCCCATTAGACATTTCCTATATCGTTGAACTAGCCGATGGGTCTTTAGTTAACACCAACACCATTGTCCATGGTTGCACCATAAATTTCCTAAACCATCCATTCAATATAGACCTTATGCCCGTAGAACTTGGAAGTTTCGACGTTGTGATCGGTATGGATTGGTTATCTCGGCATCGAGCGAGAATTATTTGTGATGAGAAAGTTGTTCACCTTCCTTATAACGGTGAAACTTTGGTTGTTCGCGGAGAGCGAAGTGGAACTAGACTCAGTATTATATCGTGCATTAAGACCGAGAAGTACATAAAGAAGGGTTGTTATGCATTCTTGGCTCACATCACGGAGAAGAAGTCGGATGAGAAACGACTTGAAGATGTGCAAATTGTTAAGGAATTTCAAGAGGTTTTTCCGGAAGAATTGCCAGGACTTCCGCCTACACGCCAAGTTGAGTTTCAAATTGAATTAGTGCCAGGAGCTGCACCAATTGCACGAGCACCGTATAGACTTGCACCTTCGGAAATGCAAGAATTGTCGAATCAACTACAAGAACTCTTGGACAAAGGATTCATTAGACCGAGTTCCTCGCCTTGGGGAGCGCCGGTTTTGTTTGTGAAGAAGAAGGACGGAACTTTCAGAATGTGCATCGACTATCGTGAGCTGAACAAGTTAACGGTGAAGAACCGTTATCCACTCCCCATAATTGACGACTTGTTCGACCAGTTACAAGGTTCTAGTTTTTATTCCAAGATTGATTTAAGATCCGGTTACCATCAACTTAAAGTTCGGGAAGAGGATATCCCGAAGACGGCATTTAGAACACGCTATGGTCATTATGAATTTCAAGTGATGCCTTTTGGATTAACCAACGCACCTGCAGTATTTATGGATCTCATGAATAGGGTGTGCAAACCGTATCTCGATAAGTTTGTGATTGTATTCATTGACGATATCTTGATTTATTCCAAGAGTAGGGAAGATCACGAAGAACACCTCAGAACAATACTGGAACTACTCAAGAAGGAGCAATTGTATGCCAAATTTTCTAAGTGTGATTTTTGGATACGAAGAGTTCAATTTCTTGGCCATGTTATTGATAGCCAAGGTTTACAAGTCGACCCAGCAAAGATCGAGGCAGTTAAGGATTGGGCTACGCCCAAGTCTCCTAAGGAAATTCGTCAATTTTTAGGACTTGCTGGATATTACAGAAGGTTTATTGAAGGGTTTTCTAAGATAGAGAAATCGTTGACAAAGCTGACACAAAAGAATGAAAAGTACGAGTGGGGAGAAAAACAAGAGTCCGCATTTCAATTATTGAAACAAAAGCTTTGTAGCGCACCGATTTTGTCACTACCTGAAGGTATTGAGAACTTTGTGGTATATTGCGATGCTTCGCATCAAGGACTTGGAGCTGTGCTAATGCAAAACGAGAAGGTGATAGCTTATGCATCTAGACAGCTTAAGATTCACGAGAAGAATTACACTACGCACGACTTGGAGTTGGGTGCGGTAGTTTTTGCACTCAAGATTTGGTGACACTACCTTTATGGTACCAAGTGCGTAATTTTTACCGACCACAAGAGCTTACAGCATATACTCGATCAGAAGGAACTTAACATGAGACAACGTCGTTGGCTAGAATTGTTGAGTGATTACGATTGTGAAATCCGATATCACCCAGGAAAAGCAAATGTTGTAGTAGATGCACTTAGCCGAAAAGAACGACTCAAACCTTTGAGAGTTAGGTCATTGGGAATGACTATCATTTCGCCATTACCATCGAAAATTCTAGAAGCTCAGATTGAGGCTCTCAAGGAAGAAAATTGACCACACGAGAAAATTTATGGTATGCCAGAAAGCGAAAATGGCTTTGTAAAGAGATCAGATGGAGTGTTATGCTTCAAGGACCGAAGTTGGATACCACTCTATGGTGGAGTGCGAGAATTGATTATGCATGAATCACACAAGTCGAATTACTCTATTCATCCAGGTTCTGATAAGATGTATCAAGATCTCAAAAAGCTTTATTGGTGGCCGAACATGAAGGCAGAAATAGCTACGTATGTCAGCAAATGTCTTACTTGTGCTAAAGTGAAAGCCGAGTACCAGAAACCGTCAGGGTTACTTCAACAACCAGAGATTCCACAATGGAAGTGGGAACGTATTGCTATGGACTTTGTCACTAAACTTCCTAAGACGTCAGGAGGTTTCGATGCTATTTGGGTAATTGTTGATCGTCTTACCAAATCAGCACATTTCATACCCATTAGAGAGACTTATTCTATGGAACAACTTGCTAGACTTTATGTCAAGGAAATAGTCTCAAGACACGGTGCACCAGTTTCCATCATTTCCGACAGAGATAGTCGTTTTACTTCAAACTTTTGGCGGTCATTGCAAGATTCTTTTGGATCTAAGTTAGACATGAGCACTGCTTACCATCCTCAGACCGATGGTCAGAGCGAGAGAACTATTCAGACACTTGAGGACATGCTTAGAGCATGTGTGATTGACTTTGGAAATGGTTGGGCTAACCATTTGCCGTTGATCGAGTTTTCCTACAACAACAGCTACCATTCGAGCATTAAGGCTGCACCATTCGAGGCACTTTATGGTCGTAAGTGTCGATCTCCAGTTTGTTGGGCCGAAGTCGGTGAAGTACAATGTACTGGCCCGGAGATGGTACAAGAAACAACAGAAAAGATAATTCAGATTCGAGAGAGACTCGAAACTGCTAGAAGTCGACAGAAAAGCTACGCAGATATTCGACGCAAACCATTGGAATTTCAGGTCGGAGACAAAGTCATGTTGAAAGTCTCGCCTTGGAAGGGCGTAATACGATTTGGAAAACGCGGGAAGTTGAACCCGAGATACATTGGGCCATTCAAGATCCTGGAAAGGATTGGTCCGGTTGCTTACAAGCTTGAACTTCCATCAGAACTTAGCAACGTACACAACACGTTTCATGTTTCGAACCTCAAGAAATGTCTTTCGGACGAGTCTGCCATTATACCATTAGAAGAAATACAACTCGATGACAAGCTTAACTTTGTGGAAGAACCAGTTGAAATAATGGATCGCGAGATCAAACAGTTGAAACAAAGTCGAATTCCGATCGTGAAGGTTCGCTGGAATTCTCGAAGAGGACCCGAGTTTACTTGGGAACGAGAAGACCAAATACGACGCAAGTATCCACAACTTTTCACCGAGCCTATTGCCGAGACCAACACTAACTGAATTCAGGGACTGAATTCCTTTTTGGATGGGCGACTGTCACAACCCACAATTTCAGGTCATTTTTCCATACTTCGACATTCTACTATTCACAAATTACTATTCATTGATCACTATTCATCGTTTTACTATTCATCGTTTTTTAGGTCAATTTGACATTCCGAGACACATTCAGAAATTTTACTATTCACTTGACACTATTCATTCCCGAGAGGAAATCACTATTCACGTGCATTACTCATGTCGTCGTAAATTTAGTTTACGAGTGTTCAAATTCGCGTAACCGTATTGGTTCAGGAGCGAATTCATGCATTATTATCAGGGACATTTTATACAGACTAGAAATAGTCTGCACATCATCATTAGGGCACTTGCATGCTATTCCACTCGTAGGATAATTAAATTTATACTTTTGGTACAATTAACGATTTACGTACGTTTATTTTAAATAAACACTAATACGCGAACTATAAATGTGTCTAACATGTCCGACACTCCCGACTATTGTCCCAATATATTTTTATACTCATTTTTATAATATAAAAATTATAATATTAATTTACCCGGTATTTTGGAAATTTATTTATTATGTATCGTACGTTTAACTTATTAACGACGGTTTTCACCAAAATTAAACGATAATCACCCAAACTCTCCGTACTTGTACCCGACATATTTTTACAATTTTTACGACTTTATTACGTCCCGAATAACTTCAATAAAATTTATTTCTAACAAACCCGGTACCCGATTAAACCTAAAACTAACTTTACTACATAATACTAATCCTAATCTTTTAATTAAACCCAAGGACAAACCCCCCCCCCCACCCTTTCCCTCCTTTTTGGGCCGGCCAACCCGCCCCCCCCCCCCCCCCCATGGTCCTAATACATTGCAACCTCACCAACCAAATTAATTGCTCACCAAACTATTGTCTCCTAGGTATAAAATGCATTTTTTCACCCATTTATCACTAAACTCATTTTTACTAAGCACAAGCAAACTTTTCTCTCATTTTCTCTTGTGGAGTAATCGACCTAGGGTGGTCAAGGAGCAAGAACAACAAGTTTTACAAGATCTAGGTATAAACTAGTTCATATAGTCATCCTTGTTGGAGTTTTGAAATAAAAACTCAAGGATTAGTAGGTTTTTATCATCCAAACTCCCTAAACCTTCAAGTAAGTTAACAAACTCATTTTTATGATTTTTACAAGTTATTACCATGTTTATATATATTTCTTACAAGAACTCATGCATATAATGGCTTATACCACTTTATTTTGTACATATGTAACTTTGAGCCCTAGAAATGGACACATAAGAAACCCTTGTTAGACCTAGTGGTAAGGACCCATGACACCCTAAGAAGGTGTATGGTAGGTTTAGACTAGCTTTGTGGTGTTTGAAAGTGGTTTGATTGAGGTTAGAACTAGCTTGGAGACTTGAAAATGGTTTTTGAAACATTTGAAATACCTACTGTCCCTATTTTCATTTCGTGGGAAAATCAGTAGATGGTGGCCAAGTTTTGACCAAAGATTTAGAAAATACATTCAAAAACGAAACTTTAGGCGAAAGAACGGATTAAAACAAGCTTATAACGAAGGAGATATGATTTTTGCAAATTTAACGACGAAAACTATTTTTACAAAAACTGCTTGCTGTTTGGCAGATTTCAATGAGTAAAAAGAGGTGTTAAACGTAACCTAAAGGAGCCGAGTTATCAAAAATATACTAGTATATACAAAGACGAATCCGTGGACATAAAGAACAAGGAAAACGAGCTTAAAACGACCAAGTTATACCCATTTTAACATCGTCAAACTATATATATATATATATATATATATATATATATATATATATATATATATATATATATATATATATATATATATATATATGGACACAAATAAAAATAATAACGTACGCGCTAAATGGTATATTTTTCTCGAAACGTTACTAAGGGCTATATTTTTAACAAATGAATACGTATGACCCAAGAGAATACTTATAAGACTTAACGACGTTATTTCAAGGTTTTCGACGCAAGGAATTTAACGCTAACATTTTTCATACAAGACAATACGACAAGTTATATACTTCTATATATGGACATATTTTTCCTAAGTATGGAAACTATTTTAATATGACGATAACTAGTATTTCCAATTTACGAGTGGTATGAGCATCATGTGCATGTGCATTCATTTCATTACAGCTTGATCTTAATTAGATCGCGATTATCCATTTAGGTTGCGGCTAGTGTGCGCGCCTCATTGTCCCGACTACTTTTACCTCATTGCACCATCTTTGTACCATCACTTCGAGGTGAGTCTTCATAGCCCCGTTTTAATTACTTATTTGATTTTAAATCCCACGGGGGAGAATACATTGCACAATTATTTTTGTACATGCCCAAGTATTACAAATTCCATACATTGCTTAAGTTGCCTTATTACCACGTCTTGACAAGTCCCCTTTTATTATCATGGACCGTTAATTTCTAGTACTAAGCGGGAGTGAGTGGATAGATCTATCGAGGGTGACGCCTCCATTCGCGTTGGGTTGCTCCAACGGGACGAATGCATTTCATGTCTTAACGAATTGAGTGTCTGGTAAACACTCTGGCGGGGCATTACTAAGTCTAGCTTCGGGGTCATGAGCTTAAGAGACAATGTAGCTTTTTGACATTCTTGTCGGTTTACTTATTACTTGTGGTTTATGTACTTACGATTTACTTACAAACCTATGATTATTCACCAACTTTATGTTGACCGTTTTTCGCAATGTATTTCTCAGGTAACTAAGGCATATTCTCATGGCATGCATGGAGTCATTTTGTGTAACAAGGATGATATGGCTCATTCGGACTTTCTTGCACTTATGTTTAAACGTCGTTTGATTGTACTAAACTTGTTTCCGTAAACTTTTCCAACTTTTGGGACCTATGTCTTTATAACTCTGAATATTTGAATGAATCAAACGACTTATTTTTAAAACGACACTTTACGTCGTTCAATATATCCTTGCTTGTGTGCTATGATCCGTTACACCCTCAGGTATTCAATTCCGCTGCCATTCAGGTATCTTGGGGGTGTGATAGCCTGGTGCGATTCCCACGTATCAAGTTTTTGGCGCCGCTGCCGGGGAATAGTTATTGTCTAGGTTAGAATTTCTTTTTATTAGGTCTACTTGCTAGATTCCTTTCTAGTAAGATTTTATTTTTATTTTTAGGTTTCTTTAGTCTAGCTATTTCTTTGTGCCTTTGTTCGTAACCACCCGACATCATGGACAACGGGAATATCTTTGAACCCGTCATCCCACCACAACAAAACCCACCATTAGAACCCCTTAGGCCCCGAACCTTAGGAGAGTATTCCCGACCTAGCCACCAAGGCTACCGAAACACCATTGAGCTCACCGGAGCCAATGTCACCCCCTTGCTATCCGACACCATCCGGTTGGTGCAAAGCGGATGCGCATTCCATGGACTTCGTTCCGAATATCCAAACCAACATCTTAAGGACTTCCTCAAAATCGTAGATTCCATAGACCTAGATGTTGTAACTAGAGAGACAACCCGATTACGCCTATTCCAATTCTCTCTACTGGATCAAGCTAGTCAATGGCTTGAGCGTTTACCCGCGGGATCCATCACCACATGGGATGATCTCACCACTCGTTTCCTTGCTCAATTTCTCCCACCGGGGAGAACTACTAAGCTTAGAAATGACATCTTGATGTTCCAACAACGTCAAAATGAATCTCTTTATGAAGCATGGACTCGTTTCAAGGACTTACTCCAAAAAGTCCCTCATCATGGCATAGATCTTTGGCTCCAAGTCCAAATCTTTTATGACCATATCGACATCTCCACGAGGCGAGCCATTGACCAATCGGCCGGTGGTAAGCTACGTGATCTAAGTGCGGAACAATCATGGGAACTCATAGAAGATCTTGCTCTCTATGACAACGAAAGTTGGAATGATCCCCGTGACTTGAACAAAATGGTCAAGGCAATATCTTTGCCTTCGAACAATTCTAGCACTCCCAACCGTAGGATCACGGAACTTGAGGACCAAGTCAAGTTTCTCATGAAATCTTACGAAGCTCCTAAGCCTTCAAGCCAAGTGAACAAAATCACTTCTTCATGCGAATTATGTAGTGGTCCCCACAACACTCGTGATTGTGTGAAACTCCCCGGAACAGCTTTTGCGGACTACGCATCCACGCGTACAGACGAAGCGGGAGATAAGTGGTACACTTTCAAGCCCGAGCCAAACACATACGGTGATTCATACAACCCCTCTTGGAAAAATCACCCAAACCTTAAGTGGAAACAAAATCAACCCAATTCTTCCAATCCGCCTAATCGTTACCAACCAAACGGTCCACCATCCAACCGTACTTTCAACAACAATCCTTCTAACAACTATGGTAGTACCAACAATCTTGAATGGTTGATGTCTAAGTTCATGGCATCTCAAGAAGCTCGCATATCTAAGTTTGAAGCCGATCTCAAACAAAAGCAAAGCGAGATGACCACTAGAATTGACGCATTGTTGAAAGTTCTCAATGACCGAGAAATGGAAGCACTCCCAAGCGACACAATCAAGAATCCGAAACTAAACGTTAATTCCATATCTTCAGTTTCGTCACCCACTTCATGTCCACAATACTACTCGGTCAATTCAACAAGCACGTGTTTCAAACAAAACCAAATTCTTCAAAAGGACCAATCAAATAAGTCACCCAATATAGAGCCGGTCAAAAGTATAGTTGAAACACCTCTTGCGCAAGACCTTGACGATGAATTCAAAGAACTTCACCTTGAACGCCCCGTCATTGATGTCTTGGCACGTGCTCCTTACTATAGTGCCCTCCTAGAAAAATATGAGAATTTTAAACTAGGTAAAAATGGGACCGCCTTCGTTCAAAACAAGTTGCCTAAAAAGCTTGATGATCCGGGTATATTTGTTTTGCCTTGTAAGATAGGAAGATCCGAAGCTTTCGACACACTAGCCGATTTAGGGTCAAGCCTCAACTTGATTCCCTTATCCTTATTCACCGCTCTTAAGCTAGGAAAGTTAGAGGAAACAGAGGTATTGATAGGGCTAGCGGATGGGAGTATTGCCCACCCGGTTGGAATGATTAAGGATGTAGTTGTTCACGTAGGAAAGTTAACTATATTAGCGGATTTTCACGTCCTAGACATGGTTAGTGACACTACATGCCCATTATTGGTAGGAAGAGGATTTTTAGCAACCGCTAGCGCCATGATAGATTGTAAGGAGTCTAAGATAGCGGTAGGTGAAGGCGATACTTGGTCGGTGTACGATGTAAAGAAGCATAGTTATGATTGTGATGATGAACCGACACCACATTGGGTAGAGATGAATAGGAGACCATCTAGATACGGACCATGGATAGAAAGGAACTTCATAGGACCTCAATGCCCATTTTATCTAGAGAAAGATTTCGTTGAAAAGACACATCCGGTAGAACAACGCATAGCTAGAGATGAAGAGCTAGACCCCTTTGAGGACCCCTTAGTCTTTAGGAAGATGATTGAGTTCTTGAGCGTAATGCCTATTAATATAGAGATGAATAAGTGGAAAAGAGAGGGATACAAGTGTAAATGGAGGTGGGACAAGCCACCTAAAGAAGGTGATGGAACATGGCATATGAGGATGACTTTGTATGATCCGGATGGAGAAAAGTTTGAAAGGTCATACCATACTAAGGAAACCGATAGGAAGTTGAAACCTAAGTTTGATCCCAAAGATGTCCTCAATGAGGAACTCACCCGTATCACGTAGTAACCCATGACCTTGAGTCTAGCTACAAGACTCGTAAATAAAGAAAAGCGCTTCTTGGGAGGCAACCCATGTTTTGTGTGATTTTATTTGTTTGTTTGTTATTTGCTTCCGTATGCATGCTTAATTTTTATTGTTGGTAGATCATGTTTCTAAACTAAATAGTGGAAATACTTTACTTTGTTGTTTTGGCCTAGTCTTAACTCCACCTAAAGGTATTTTTGCAAAAGATAAGTGTAAGGGGAAACCCCAAATGTGTTTTTAAGAAACAAACCGATCATGATTCTCCACAATATTAAATGAACATGTGTATTCGTATTTGTTAGAGTCAAATGCTTGTATTGAGTCATAATGAAGTTTTGCAGGATTTTCCAGGAAGTAGGACCAAGTTTTTCCAGAAATTTTCTGGAAACTTAACATAAGAATTTCTGCAGGTCAATCCTGACGGCGTCATGAGTTTACTCTTGACGGCGTCAAGTGTAAAAATCTGGAAATTTTACCGGTTTTGTTTTTTTCTAACGGAGTCTTATGGTTTTTGTGAATTATTAAGTTTTATAATCTCCAGGAGATCTGCAAACTTCATTCCACAAGCATTATATCTTATCTTGTTTTCTAGGATTTAATAACTTATATAGGATGCCGCCGATTTTACGCGAGGTTGTCTTGTCTATTTTATCAGGATTTACAGGTTATGTATGACAAGAAGATGATTTATATTCTGGAAGGGAACCTTTGATTGTTCATTTTTTTGGAGGAAGATTTAACCTGGCCACCCTATTATCCATACCGAGCGAATCAGGGGAGTATTTGATTTCATTCTCTTTACTTTTTCACTTTTACATTCTTTACTTGAATATTGAGGACAATGTTCATCTTAAGTGTAAGGGGAGGGTAAAAAGATGATACCTTACATATGCACTTTCGCTTGAGTTTGTTTTGTTTAATGGTAGATGTGTAATAAAACTATGAGAAATACTTGTTAGTGCAATTTTAGCGCCAAATTAAAAATTTTTTACAACATTTAGGAGTGAAACTTTAGCCATAGCAAGCGTCTCATGGATAGGAGATTGTATGACTAGCACATAACCGTATGTTCAGAAAAATTTTCCACCCAAATATGTGAGGTTCGCCTTTAGATTTGATAGGAAAAGCATTCATTATTAGTGCTTATGAGTGTACCGGTAGCATTTAGATTCTAGAACTTGCGTTAGTGATGCATCCCGAGACCGCTAGTGAGACTACATGTCACAACTCGTAATTTCAGGTCATTTTCCAAACTTCAACAATTTATTATTCATCAGTTACTATTCACCGATTACTATTCATCATTGTACTATTCATCGTTTTTTAGGTCAATTTGATATTCTGAGAAGCGTTTAGAAATTTTACTATTCACTTGACACTATTCATTCCCGAGAGAAAACCACTATTCATGTGCATTACTCATGTCATCGTAAATTTAGTTTACGAGTATTCAAATTCGTGTAACCATATTGGTTCAGGTGCAAATTCATGCATTATCAAAAGGGACATTTCATACGGACTAAAAATAGTCTGCATATCATCATAATAGCATTTGCATACTATTCCACTTGTAGGATATTTAAATTAATACTTTTAATATATTTGACTTTTTACGTATGTTTATTTTTAAATAAACGTTAACACGCGACCAGTAATGTGACTAACACATCCGACACTCCCGACTATGATCCTAATATATTTTTATACTCATAATAATAATATAAAAATTATATTATTAATTTACCCGGTATTTTGGAAATTTATTTAATTTATATCGTACGCCTAATTTAATTACGACGGTTTTTCGTAGAAACTAAACGATAATCACCCAAACACTCAATACTTGTACCCAACATATTTTTATAATTTTTATGACTTTAATATATTTCATTTGGTTTCGTTAAAATTTATTTCTAGCTAACTCAATACCCAAAACAATTTATATACTACAAATTACAAACTAATAACAAGATATTATTAGACAAGAAATTAATGCACCATGCTCATCTCCCCTTTTTCCCTAAATTTTTGCCGAACCAACCCACCTCAATACTATTTTCAAACTTGTTGCATTATTTGACTTGATTAGGTACTTGCAATTATATATTTTCTATATATAAAATTTACTATATTTCATAAACTAGCTAAATTTCACACATACATTCATTTCAACTACAAAAACTCATCCAAGTATTCTCTCTTGCTCCATTGATCGGCCACAAGAAGAACACCAAGAAGAATCCATAGTTTTTCAAGAATCAAGTGTCTAAACAAGTATTAGTATTAATCTAGTTAAGGTTTTGAAATAAAAACCTCAAGATTATTAAGTTTTCTTGCTCAAAAATCATCAAATCTTTCAAGTAAGTGTATGAAACTCATTTTTATAATTTTACCAAGCTTTTATAATACTCATATGATTTATATACAAGATCTACATGCATATGTTATTTATACCACTCCATTTTATACATATCTAACTTTTGAGCTATAGAAATAGTTTATAGTTAGATCCTTGCTAGATCCACTTGATTTTTGATGTTTAGGAACCCATGACACCCTAAGAAGGTGTATGGTAGGAATAAATTAGTTTGGTGGTGATTGAAAGTGATTTGGTTGAAGTTGAAACAAGTTTGAAACTAGGAAAATGATTTTTGAAACTCTATAAATACCTACTGTCCTTATTTTGAAAACGTGGGAAACTCAGTAACTCAGGGGATATTTTCAACCAAAGATTTAGAAAATATTTTCAAAAACGAAACTTTTGGCGAAAGAACGGATTAAAACGAGCTTATAACGAAGGAGATATGATTTTTGTAAATTTAACGACGAAAACTATTTTCTGAAAAACTGCATGCTGTTTGACAGTTTTTGACGAGCAAATAGAAGCGTTAAACGTAACCTAGAGGAGCCGAGCTATCGAAAATATATTAGTATATACTAAAACGAATCCGTGGATATAAAGAACGAGTAAAATGAGCTTAAAACGACCAAGTTATACACGTTTTAAAGTCGTCAAAACTATATATATATATATATATATATATATATATATATATATATATATATATATATATATATATATATATATATATAGTCACTACTAGAAAATAATATAACTACGTACTAAATAATATATTTTATAGATTTCTTATTCAAGGAGTTTATTTTTAATTAACGAACTACGTACGACTCAAGGTTTATTACGCGACTACTAGACATTATTTTAAGGTTTTCAATACGAGGAATATAACACTAACATTTTTATACGATATACTACGACAAGTTATATACTTCTATATTTGGACTTATTTTCCTAAGTATGGAAACTATTTTACTTTGACCATAACTAGTATTTCCAAGTTACGAGTGGTATAGGTATCATGTGCATGTGCATTCATTACATCACGTCATGATCTAAAGAAGATCGTTATTACTCATATTAGGTTGCGGTTAGAGATCGAACCTCATTTCTGTGTATCCACTTTTGTCGTCGTAGCTATCGCAGCAGGTGAGTCATAGCCCCTACTATTTTAACTTGTTTTATAACGGTTTTGGGGGGAGAATACATGCTCGTTTCCATCTAAATGTATACTTGATTTAATTGGTTTTTGCTACATGCTTAGTCAAACATTTACTTGATCCATTTATGAATTTCTTACTCATTCGAATGTAGTGTATATTCATTTGCATCACACTTAATCTTTTATCTTCGGACCCAAGTCTTTTCCATTACGATGCACACTTAACCAAATGAACTAGCTTCACCACTATGTACATACATATCCGAATGTACGGGTCACTTAACCGAATGAACGGGTCACATATCCGAATGTACGGGTCACTTAACCGAATGAACGGGTCACATATCCGAATGTACGGGTCACTTAACCGAATGAACGGGTCACTTAACCGAATGAACGGGTCACATATCCGAATGTACGGGTAACATAACCAAATGAATTGGTCACGTAACCAAATGTATTGGTCAAACTACACTTATCTTTGATTTTTGGTCCACATATTACTTTTGTTTCCGTAGACTATAACATATTTGGCAGTGGGTTGTGAATACACAGGTTACAAGTCTCTTATGGCGGGACTTTGAACTGAGTGGATTTACGATGCCTTTGCTGGGCGATCTTTTCTCTATAGGCATTATTTGTTAAACAAACTCTATGAACTCACCAACCTCGTGTTGACACTTTAGCATGTATTTTCAGGTTTTAACCAATGGCACGCTACTGGAGGTTTTGGCAGGGCATGGCATGGTCATAGAAGACTCTGATTATTTATATGGGGACCGTTTTAAACTATTTAAGGGCCTACTTCCGCACTACTTTTAACGATGTAAATTCAACATTTTTGATTTAACGATTTTATTCTAAATGATTAAAGTGAAAACCATTTTTGTACTTGTGTTGTGATATCGATTGAGTTACACCCCAGCTACATGTATGCTTCCGCTGGACCCGATTCTGGGGTGTGACACTACATTCGTATAGTAGGATTTACTACATGATAAGAGGCATTAGGATCACCCTTGTGTTAAACCCGTATCATAATTACTTGACCATTTAAGTCATATTACTTTGCTAGTTAAGTCAACTAATTTTTCCCACACCCTTAGCGTTGTACTCATTTTTAGTACACGAAACCCCTAGTACACTCCTCCGAGCCTATCTTTTCGTTTCTAACTTTAAGCATCTTACTTAAAGGAAGAATTTGTTACACCCCACTTAAATGTACAACCAAATCGCCTTAGCCTTCCGTGTATGCGCTCCTTTTTAGTGCATTATTGTTATTTGTTCAACCCTAAGTTAACTTTCTAATTGATTACGTGGTTGCTAAGTCGAGTCATATCCTTGTACATATTGTTTTGGGACGATTGGGACTCATGGGTAAGTACTTATTTTATGGAGTAATGGGGAAGAACATCATATATTACCCCCATATGTACGTTAATCTTAAAAGTGCTCCAAGTGTTTTGATTTTCTTAATTCGAGTCATTAGTTTAGTTAAATGTAAAGTATGTAAAGATTCAAGTGTAAGGGAAATGTTCATTCCCTATGATGTATTATTTTGGATGGTAGGGTAAGAGTGTATGAAAAAAAAAAAAAAAAAAAAAAATCGAAAAAAAAAATAGAAAAATCAAGAAAAAAGAAAAAAAAATAGAAAAAGAAAAAGAGAAAAAAAAACATACGGACTACCATCCCTTTTTATTCTATGTTCATTTTATATTTTTGTTATTTTTCATTTATTAGCTTAAGTCGAGTCTAGTCTTGGCTTAGCAACGCCATATTGTACATGTAATTGACCAAGATTGTTAACTCGCCAGCAGTAAAACTTCCTTTATCCAACAAAACCGTGTATTTCATATCCCTACACCTAACGTTACAACCCTTTAAAAGACCTCTTTGATAGTTTATCCTAGGTGTTTACACCATGTGGTGGAGGTTTGATCATTTCCCAAGCCTATGGTAATCTATTTTGCTATGACAGGTAGTGAGAGATATCTTCCGTTTCCATATTTTAATTTACACTTTATTACACCCGAGAGATGTGAGTATCTAAACACTATTTGTGAGGTGCTAGTGTATGACCTCCGTGCTTGTCTATTGGTCTTTAGTGGAACGATTATTTGTTGTAATTACTTTTATATTAGTGTTAAATGACCCCTAACTTGTCTTTTGAGTAGAATAAAAGCGCATTTGCTTGAGGACAAGCAAATCTCAAGTGTAAGGGTATATGATGAGGCGAAAAATGATCCGTTTTTAGGGGGTCATTTAAGCCCAAATTTGAATTTATTTGATCAAATATTGCCCTAAATTGTTCCTTTTGTGATTTTAGGTACTTTGGGAGAGAAATCTGGAAAAGGAAGCAATTCGGACGTTTTTGGAGCATAAAAGTGAAGAAAACGCCAAAGTCTTAATTTTCCATGCTGGGAACAGTAGGTGACGGCGTCAAGAGTAATTCTCTGACGGCGTCAAGAGCAGAAGTCCATGACGACCCAGTACAGATTTGACGGCGTCACGAAGGTAGGGCGTCAAGAGTAAAAAGTCATGACGGCCTGGAAATGATTAAGTCTTGACGGCGTCAAATGTTGATTAAGGCAGTCCGAGAATAGTTTTGGCGGCGAGGTGACGGCGTCACAATGTTGGTCTTGACGCCGTCAGACCCATTTTTCTATATATAGTTTTCTAATTTTCACATTAAAAAAGAGGAGAAGTTTTGGAGAAACCCTAAGTACGATTTTGGTGCAACTTTTACAGGTTTTTCAAGGGTTCCAAACCCTTGATACCTTTCATTGTAATTAAGATAAGTGTTCTTTTAATTCAATCAATATGTCTATGTGTTGGTTGTCTATATCTTGTTCTTATCTTAATTCTATCATGCTAGGCTAGATCTATCTTGTGTTTGCTTAGATCTAATGAAACCTAGATGTTAATTATGTATTGATTACTTGTTTATTCTTGTCTTGGATGAATGATTTATATCTTAGGCTTAAGAAAACTGGCAGATCTCCAATTGGTAACATGCTTGAACGTTTTAAGAAACATGAACCGACACGCACTAGGTCTTTATTGGTTGTATTTAATGCATGAGTCACTGTTTACAATCCCTATAGTTGTGCTGGGCATGGTGTAGGAGGAGATAAGAGCTCATAGAATTGGTGAGTTATGTGTGCCACCCCATGAATGGTATTAAGGAATACGATCCGTCATCCATGCAATTATAACAAGTAATTAACGTGTAAAAGATGTCTAGGGAGTAGTGAAATCTAAGTAAACACATTTTCTCCATTTACTGCTCACAACTTTAGTATAATTTAGTTTAATTTCATTTTTAGTATTTTATTTTGATTGCATCTTAGTATTGGGTTAGTTGATTAGCAACTAATTCCGCCCAAATCCTTCAAACCCCGAGATTTTAATTGCTTTTTAAAAAATATAAAAATACAAAAATAATCTTCCATCATCTTTAGCACTAGTAATTAGGCTTTCTAATCCTAGCGACACTATTCCTAAGCTGAAGGATCAATCCCCCGGTACTTGTCACTATACTATACTACAACGATCAGGTACACTGCCTGGTGGGGATTGTAAGCTTCTCAAGATCCCTTGAGAGGTAAAGCCTGGTGCGATTCCCACGTATCAATGGAGTCTAGCTGTCAAGCCTGAGTTAGGTTCAATGTTTAATATCAAGCAAATTTCATAAACATAAGTATTCAATTTACTTTAACAGTACCAAGAGGTAGTAACATAAAGTGCTTTTCAATTGGGTAAATGGTTCACATGGTGATTGCAATATAGTTTATAGAACGGGTTGTACAATAGTTTATAGAGTAATAGGAATACAATTTATCACTGGTAAAATTGTAGCAAAATTGTGGTTTAGTTTTTTGTGATTTAGTAGCAAAACAGTTTATAAGGGAGTAAAATAGTTCGTACGGTGTAGTAAGATTTGTAGGGTAATTGTAATTTTGTTTACAAAATGCCAGCAACAGTGTTTGTTGTTTTATAGAATTGCAGTAAGGTAATGAATAGGTTTATTACATCATAATAAAATAATTGTAAAAATGATTCATAAAAGAGTTTATCAGACAGTAGGAAAACAATTCATTGTTTATAAAATAGTAGCAGGGTCAAAATTTCGATTTCATGAAATAGCAATAAAACATTTTGTATGATGATCGTAAAATGGTCTGTAGAATAATCGAAAAAAGTTTGTATGCTAATAGCGACACAATTTATTATCTTATAACAGGGTAGCAAGGTAGAAAACTGGTATTCTCAAGGGATACATGAAGGATTAGGTGTCTGTTCCAAGTATAGTTGTCCAGGTTGCTCCTTAAGGTCTTAAGGTTTTTGTTGGGCATAACATCTCTGCTGAATGGGGCGTTTGGTGAGTTCAGAGTACGACCCTGAAAGAGGGTGCTGATTGCTACTAGCAATCAGTTGGTTGTCTCAGTAGTGTACTTAGTACTTATCGTGGAAGGTACAACATCGATTGAATGTAGGGTTTGAGGTGGAGGTGACTGTAACATAACCAGATTGTGATAAAAGAGTACTCCATTTAAGAGAAAAAGTACTATGATGCCAGTGTGCTGTGTGTAGATGTGAATGTTCATGTTATGCAATGATTATGTACACACACAGAAAATTTTTGAAACCTTCATGAATCAAGTAGAAAATCAATCTGGACATAATTCTAGTATAACTACTCTCCGTATCGCAAAATTCACCTCTGAGTCGGACATAGGTGATGAGGTTATGTCCCACTGTCCCTGGTCGAATATAGGTGATCAGTCTATATTCTACCGAGGTTCAATGAATTTTGAAATACTCAGCTCAGTTACACTAGTAATATATTCCATACTTTAAAAGAAAATGTTTTATCATAAGTAAGGCAGCAGGCTTGGCAGGCAGGCATGTGGCGGTCATAGGGTCAAGTTTTTATAAAAGTAGTTATAATCTAGGTTTTAAAAATACCTAGTTCTCTATAACCAAGGCTCTGATATCAATCTGTAACACCACCAAAATCGGGTCCAGCGGAAGCATACATGTCACTGGGGTGCTACTCAATTGGTATCATAACACAAATACAAAGAACGGTTTTTATCTCAACCATTTAGAATAACTTTCGTTATCAAAATATTCAATTTACATCGTTCAAAAATAGTGCGGAAATATAGGCCCATATAAGAGTTTAAGCGGTCCCAAATATATGTCAGAATTGTCTATGACCATGCCATGCCATGCCAAAGCCTTCAATAGTTAGCTATCGCCTTAACCTAAAAATACATGCTAAAAAGTGTCAAAACGAGGTTGGTGAGTTCATAGGTTTGTATCATAAAACAGTAGTATTGTGAGTTTAATAGAGAGTTTTGTGACCGCTGTGTGGCTCACAATGCCATGAAAATTGTGTTTACCTTACAGTAAAATTAGAATTTTGGACCATGAGTAGAGTGTGTGATCATTACAACGAATATAATGTCACATAGTAATTAGTCTATTACGCTAGCACTAAGTTCATGCAACCGAAGCTTGATAGTGTGCATGCTCTAGAAGCACGTTAAATAAAGCCCTTGTAAGTGTACATCCCGTGACACTCGTGTTTCGACATGTTATACGCTCATGTTTGCCTATCCGGTGAAACCGAACGGGGGTGTCATCTCCAATAGATCTATTTATAGCATTCGCGCTTCCCCGCAGGAATTAACGGTTCATGAGTTTGGGCATGTGGGATTCAGTGTCTTAGGCTAATTCCACGTAATAGTTTGATAAAAGCATAAGTTTCAGTGTGGTCCGTAAAAGTGTTTTGCATGTTTCTCACCCCAGAGTTTAGTAAACAAGTAATGAGAGTAAAAGTGGGGCTATAAACTCACTAATTTGATTCAAACACTTGTGTCTGTGAGAAAATAATCAAGTATGCAACCAATATACACGTAAATGCATTTGAATAATCAATCACATATTTAGCAAAACAGTAGTGTTTGAGTAAACAGTTGCGCATTCAAATAAAACAAGCATCGAGTTTAGTTAAAAACGAGCATGTATTCTCCCCCAAAATAGTTTAAAAACAAAAAGGTAGGGGCATGAACTCACCTCAGTAAGGCAGTCTGATAGTGAAATTTAAGTAGTGATAGTGAGCGGCACGGACACACGACCTAGATTAGTAAGGCATGATTTAGTTCACAGTTTAAGTTCAAGACTCGATGAAGTTCAAAAGTTTTAGAGTGTTTGTGTTATTGTTGCTTGTGTGGCAGCGTTTAAGTTTAAAATAGTTTCTAAGTATTTGCAAGTATTCGCTATTGGAAGTGTGTACATATATAAGTATGTAAGTACATAATACAAAAGTATCAAAGACGAATAAACTCCCGGTTAGAAAATGACCAAAAGACGACATACGAAAAGTAATCACATATAAATAGTAGACGAAAGAATGTCGTTTAAAGTGTATATATATATATATATATATATATATATATATATATATATATATATATATATATATATATATATATATATATATAGTCAACTATTAGTTGCTGATAAAAGTATGTAAAATTAGACTTTATGTAATGGTTTTATTAAAAGAGTTTACATAAAAATATTTACTTATAAGTTATAAAGGTGGGATTTTTAGTAAATCGAGCATGACTCATGTATTGTTTTAGTTTGTACGTGGTGACTAAATGACACAAAAATTTATAACCCATTGTTGTATTATCGGAATAAATTCCGTTTACTATAAATATTTCATTACATGAGATGGGGATTAATGATTTAAAATTTAAGTCTTGATTATGGTTATAGCTTGTAATATGTTTATAAAGTAGGTTGAGTAAATTTAAGGTATGTTGTAAGTAAATGAGTCGAGAACAGGTAGACGAACGAGTCAAAAACGCGGCACGAGATAGACCGAGGGAAACAAGTAATCGTGACTCGATTAGAATAATGAGTCGGGTATCGTTATACTACGCCATCTTATTGACACACACACCTTGCAATTTTTATATTTTCAAAATGTATATATATTTCTTTTGCACAATCAGTTCAAACGCACTCTATGAATCTGGAAAATAGTTTATATGTTACCACATATTTTGTCAAAGTTTTATGATAACAATTTAGACCAATGTATATCCCATTTGCATTTGTTTCATATTCGAGTAGCACAAATAACAGGGCTAAGGGACAACTCAACCAGACATTAGTTAAGTAGTAAATCAAGGACTAACGAAGTATCAACCGAGCCACACCGAGGCTCTATCCAAGGACCCTCGGTAGGTGGTGTCGCAAGGGAAAACAAGTGCCATTACTAAAGGTCGATACATACAAGTGGGGCTGGTGTTCTATGGCTATAACGACTCGACATAACACACCCGTTAGGGAGGTGTTTTCCTCTGAATCGAAACACAAACATGACACCTTCGCGGTGTCCATTCTCGACAGCAACCCAACTAACTTTTTAACCCATAACCAAAAATAATTTTCTTTCGTGTTAAAGAGTAGTACTTCGACAGCACAGCAAGATGAAGAGAAAAATATACATAACGTGTCTATGTTGGCTCGCCTCACAGCAAAGCCCAAAACCAAGTTACCAAGATGCTTTTAGTTTACTAACTTTTTGATGTTGCCAATTTTAGGATTAAGGTGCACAAGACCCACTGATGGGTCAAGTGTCTCGACAGCAGGGCATGGAAAAAGAAAAAGACAGAAACCGACACCAACACATTAAAACCAGAAACCAGCAAAAATTCACCACTGTGGTTCGTCCACAGTGGGTTTCGATCCATAACCAAAAACCAACACAACTTATATTACAACCCACCAATATTAACCGTTATTTACAAGGAAAAAATAAGCTAAAAGGAAATAATCACTTCATAAGCCAATACCTAGTTTCTTTTTATATGTCTTGTTTGAAGTTTATTAGTGGCCACACAAGATTAACAACAATAATCAATAATGATTCCAAGAACAGATTTTAGGGTCGATCAATATACAAAAATCAATAAAAGTTTATAATTTGTAAGACAAATCCAAACTTAAACTTTAATAACAAACCAAAGTCAATAATTTACAGGTTATGAGGGTATTAAAGAGACCTTAGCAAGAGATGTGAGTAGTTCGATGGAGAGGAAGACCAGGAACAGTTAGACCCAAATAAAATTTATACTCCAACCGAAGCCAAGAAAAGCCCAAGCAACCAACTGCAATTCAACCCTTATCAAAATCTTGTTCTTGTGATGATTTTGTGAGTGAGATTTGAGTGTGTGGCTTTCCCTTGGTTCGATTGAGATAAAAAGAGGAAGAAGAAGGGAAAGCTTGACCATACTTTCTTCATATCCAGATAAGGTTTAGTCATTTAAAGCAAAAATCTCTCTCCTATTCCATCTATAACTTGTTTTGTCGTGTTGCCTTTGATGTTAGACAAAATAGATCAGACATGGGTGGCATGAGGGTCGCTAGGGATCTCTTGGGGTTATGTTGTCATTGAGATGTACTCACATCTGTGATGTTTCAGACGGTGGGGAATGGTGATGATGGCATACTAATAGAGAGAGAAGGGTTTGCAGCGTTGTGTGGGGAATGAGGGAGATAGGGATAACGTTTTATCATATATATATATATATATATATATATATATATATATATATATATATATATATATATATATATATATACATACCAGTGTTGCAAAAATCGGCCTACAAGGCCGATTAATCGGTGATTACAAGCTGAACGGCCTTGGACCTTGGAATCGGCGATTAATCGGCCAAAAATCGCTACACGGCCCTCGACCGCCTCGGGACCGATTCACGATTTTTGCAACATTGATATATATATATATATATATATATATATATATATATATATATATATATATATATATATATATATATATATATTTACTTTTATATATATGAAATGGATATTAGTGGGTTGGTTTAAATAAAAGGTAAGTATCTAAATTTTGGTCTTTATAACACTTGTGGGGATTTAAGTGTACCCCATGTCCCGCTGAGCTCCGGTGTAATTTGGTGTATTCCGGGTTATTGTGAGCACGAGTGGTATTATATTTTTAATGCATTTTTATAAAACTTATATAAAAAAAACAAGTTTTGGTTCACGGATAATAAGTTCTGGTTTATGCCATTACTAGATTTGTGTCGGTGCGCGGGTGGTATTGTGTGCGAGATATTTCTCGCTGTCATACATAATTACTAGGTAATAGTCAGAAAATGAATTATTCACATGTTTCCGATAAAATGGCGAATGTAATGTCTTACTGTAAGCTACAGTGTGCGGGTTTGCTTCCTAAAATAGTTTTGTAAACTCATGTATGCTTAGATAAATAGTTAGGTAATAATAAATTGATATTTATTATTTAAAATTAGTTTGGAAAATTCCGGTTTGTTACATCTTCCCCACTCCAAAACCCTACTCCCTCCCTTCTCTTGTTGTCGCCGCCCCCTGCTACGCCGGCACCACCATCACCGCCGGTCACCACCACTCACCGCCACCACCAAATCACTCCCCAAACTCCCCTCTTTCTTGTGTTGTACCACACGCGCCTCAAAGTGAACGTCACACCCTTTTTCTTTGATTCACCGCCGAGTATACATCCACCAACACCCTTGTTCTTTCATGCCGTTGTCGTGCACCACCACACCACCATTTTCTTTTGTTTCATTGAGTTAAAGGTGAGAAACGCATAAATATGCGTCGGGTTTGACAAAACCGAGTCAAAATCGGTTTGATTTATTGATTTGGGATTTGATTTTCAAGATTTAAAAGGGTTTTTGATATAAATAAGAATGGTATCCGTGTGGTGTCGACTCATGATTGATTTGTGTTCGGATTTGATTAATTGAGGTTGTTTGGAATGAGTTTGATGCTTGGTTGAGCTTAGCCGAGACCCTCGTGGTCTTGGTGTCTTGATTTGATGGCTCATGTGAGCATGCCGCGACCTCAAGGGTCCGTTTGGTTGATGTTTGAGCTTGTGTGAGCCTAGCCGAGACCCGTGTGGTCTTGGACTTGAGTCCTCTTGACTCGTGGTCTTGCCGATACCCAAGTGGGTCTGTCGGCACGGGTTTTGACTTGGTAAATCAACCCGGAACATGTATTTACCTTGACGCTCTTCTTCTTGTTGTTTTAATGTTGTTGTTGTCGTGTGTAATTGTTGATGAGGCGAAAAATGATCCGTTTTTAGGGGGTCATTTAAGCCGGAATTGGAATTTATTTGATCAAATATTGCCCTAAATCATTCCTTTTGTGATTTTAGGTACTTTGGGAGTGAATTCTCGAAAAGGAAGCATTTTGGACGTTTTTGGAGCATAAAAGTGAAGAAAATGGCAAAGTCTTAATTTTCCTTGCTGGGAACAGTACCTGACGGCGTCAAGAAGGATTTGATGACGGCGTCAAGAGCAATTTTGGTGACGGCCCAGAGAAAACGTGACGGCGTCAGAACAAGGGCGTCAAGAGTAAAAGTGGTGACGGCCCAGAGCAGAAATACACATGACGGCGTCAGATCTGGATCTAGGCAATCCGAGAAGATTGTTGGCGGCGAGATGACGGCGTCAGAACTTTCCTCTTGACGCCGTCACCTCATGAAATCTATATAAACTTTTCTAATTTTCATTCATTAAGAGAGGAACTTGTGTGGAGAATTTTAGGGCCGAACTTAATAAACCCTAGCTCGTTTGTAACAGTATTTTCAAGGGTTTTCACCCCTTGAAACCCTTCATGTTCAATTGAGATAAGTATCCTTTCAATTCATTCAATATGTCTATGTGTTGTTTGAATATATCTTACGCTTGTCTTGATTTTAACATGCTAGGCTAGATCTTTTGTATGTTTGCTTAGATGTAATGAAACCTAGATGTTGATTATAGGTTGATTGCTTGTTTATAGTTGTAATGGATGAATGATTTCAATGTTAGGCTTAAGAAAACTGGTAGATCTCCATTGTGTAACTTGCTTGAACGTCTTAAAAAACATGAACCGATGTGTACTAGGTTTTTGTGCTTGTATTTAATGCATGAGCGAATTCTAGTGATCCCATGTTAGGAGCTTCTTGCAGGCTCGACATAGGAGTGAAGTAGGAGCTTATAGAATTGGGGAAGTAAGTACGCCACCCCACGATTGGTATTAAGGAATATAACCAGTCATCCACGCAACTGTAACAAGTAATTAACCTGTAAAAGATATCTAGGGAGTAGTGAAATCTAAGTAAACACAATTCTCCCATATATTGTTCACACCACTAGTTTAATTAGCTTTATTTTCATTTTTGTTATTTTGTTTTGATTGCATCTTAGTTATTAGGTTAGTTGACTAGCAACTAATTCCGCCCCTCCTTCCAAAACCTGATATTTTTATTTGCTTTTATAAAATATAAAAAATACAAAAAGAATCACCCCTCACCTCTAGACCTAGTTTTTAGGCTTTCTAATCCTAGCGATACTATTCCTGAGTTGAACGATCAATCCCCCGGTACTTGTCACTTACTATACTACAACGATCAGGTACACTGCCTGGTGGGGGTTGTAAGCTTCTCGAGATCCCTCGAGAGGTAAAGCCTGGTGTAATTCCCATGCATCAAGTTTTTGGCGCCGCAGCCCGGGGAATAGTTATTGTCTAGGTTAGAATTTCTTTTTATTAGGTCTACTTGCTAGATTCCTTTCTAGGAAGATTTTATTTTTATTTTTAGGTTTTCTTTAGTCTATCTATTTCTTCGTGTTTTTGTTCGTAACTCTTTACCATCCGACATCATGGAAGGTGGTAACATCTTTAAACCCATCAACCCACCACAACAAGACCACCCACAAAACCCACCACTAGCAAACCAACCTCTTAGGCCCCGAACCCTTGGAGAGTATTCCCGACCTAGCCACCAAGGCTATCGAAACACCATTGAGCTCACCCAAGGAGCCAATGTGTCACCCTTGAGATCCGACACCATCCGATTGGCGCAAAGCGGATGTGAATTTCATGGACTTCGTTCCGAAGATCCAAATCAACATCTCAAGGACTTCCTTAAAATTGTAGATTCTATAGACCTTGATGTTACAACTAGAGAGTCAACCCGATTACGCCTATTCCAATTCTCTCTACGTGATCAAGCTAGTCAATGGCTTGAACGTTTACACGTGGGATCCATCACCTCATGGGATGATCTCACCACTCGTTTCCTTGCTCAATTTTTCCCACTGGGGAGAACTACCAAGCTTAGGAATGATATCTTGATGTTCCAACAATGTCAAGGCGAAACTTTTTATGAAGCATGGACTCGATACAAAGACCTACTCCGAAAAGTCCCTCATCATGGCATTGAAATATGGTTCTAGATTCAAATCTTTTACGATAAAGTTAATTATCAAATGAGAAGGGCTATAGATTACGCAGCCAATGGCAGGCTAAATAGACTTAGCGTTGATGAATGCTGGAAATTCTTGAGGGGTTAGCACAATACGAAGAAGAAGGATGGGAGGATCCGATGTTTTCAAGTAATGGAGGTCTTGATTACGTAAACGCTACCCAAGAACAATTATTGGGAAATATCGAGAAGCAGGTAAAGGAATTGATGAGAGCTGAAATGCCTGCAGCTGAAACCGTGAGGAGTCCTGATATACGTGTGAGTGCGATTAACAAATATAATTTTCCTGAACGTTCACGACAAGAGGAGTTCGAAGGGATAATGGTAACCTTCATGAATAATCAGGAAAAACAAATTCGGCACTTAGAAGCACGCATGGAAAGCACTCGTAATGCTTTTATGGACTTAGCAGACAAATTCATATCAAGAATTAAGGAGAAGATTAAGGAAAAATCCACACCAAGAAAAATCAAAAAAATCCTTGAAGTCCCAACCCCTTTGGTGTGTGACCAAGAGGATAATGAGAAATCCTTTTCAAGTTCTTCACCGTCAATCACCCCCTACTTCTGTGAGCATCCTCAGGAGGAGAAGAACTTGCAATTCCATAACATTTTCGTTGGAAGCTTGCAAACCACGCGCCCCAATTTGCACAAGAGACTTTCCTTTGGTTTTAAACCTGATGTAAAGAGGTTGCACCTCAAAAACACTATAGATTTGGAAACTTTTATGGAATGATCCCTCTTTGTACCCACCGTTGACCAATTCGAATGTTACAACTTAACTGAAACCTTGCCCACCCCTATTGACGACCACATCTCTTTCCGTGACAGTAATGAAGTGTTTGACCCTAGTGGACTCTACTAACGGGATAGCTACTCATAGTTTTTACTTATGTTTAGCTATTTACATTAGTGCAGGGACTGAATTTGAAAATGCCACTTTGTGTTCATAATACGGGCACCTGACGGCGTCAGATTTTAACTCTTGACGCCGTCACCTCGCTCTCTCAACAATAATAACCCAAACTCCATCACTTTCAACTCATACCCCACAAATCACACCCAAATTGCTGCTCCACCTCCGAGTCTCCAACATCCAATCTGACATCTTCCGTGACAAATCTCCACGTAGTAAGTAGTTTTTCTTCATCCTTTTTCGTTTAATTATCCTTAGGAGCTTCCAATTTTGAAAACCCCCATCATCCGAAACCCTATCATTGACCCATCTTTGAGAATCATAATGCCCTTCCTTAGATGTTTTGTAATCATGAGGTTACCATTAGGTGATAGTGGTCGACTCGAATCATGCGTTAATTGCGGAAAAATCTTTCACACCACGGATTTTTTGACCCCCCACTCATGTTTTCTGCATAAAGGAGTGTTTGCGTCATGGATTTAGAGTTTGAAAATTGATTTTTCCCTCGTAATTGCATGGATAAATTTTTCTGGGTCTGACAGCATGAATTCGTAAAACTCTCATTCTAACCATTTTTGTTCCACTCTATCTTTTTCCAGGAAAATGAGCAAACGATCACGACAACACCGAGGGAGCTCGTCTAGGTCCCAATGAGTAAACTATGGGGATTTGGTCCATAGTTGGAGTGAGTTCGATAATGACGCCGCTACAACCAAGTACGCGGAACTTGTTTATCACCATATTGATGCTAGAGCTGTGATCGATTGGGAGTTCCTGAGGTCCCAAGGTCTTGAGGGTGAGTTCTTGGGGAGGATCCAAACTGATGGATTCATAGGTCCTCAATGGGATAGATTGTTCAGGATGAGGGAGACAGTTTACAGTAAGTTGGTTAGGGAGTTCTTTGTTTGATTTGGCTGAGGCCAGGACAGATATGGGGGCACCACCATTTACTTCAGATTGGGGGGAGAGATTCGATCATGTTCGGTTACTGAGTTTGGATGGAGGTTAGGTTTGTACACTCGGGAGGAGGCTGTTGAGGGGGGTTTTATGCAGAGGTTGTTGCATGGGGAGACGATAAGGAACGAATTGAGGTGTGCCACTTTTTGGCCGAGTATTGGGAACGGGGTGTACACCTCGACTACTGGGGCGGCCTCAATCAGGGACCCCATGATCAGGTTAGCCCACAGGTGCATCACCTACAGCTTATCGGGGCGTCATGGCACCACTCACCGTGTCACTGCTTCAGATCTGTTCTACCTATACACCATGTTTTCAGCGGATGTATACTGTAACACCCCATTTTGGGTAGCGAGCTATTTGAAGACTAGTGTGGGGGAGAGGGACATTGACAAGGTGTATGGGGGGATGTTCGTGACCCGTTTTGCTCGATCTTATGGGCTACTTGTTCCTGAGATCATGGGGTACCTAAGCGACTGTGGGGCTTGTAGGGTGGTGAGGGCTAAATCCCTCAAGCAGATGAGCATTGTGATGGAGCTGGGGGATGGGTCCTATACCTGGTACATTGCGGGAGGACCTGAGGGTGCTGAGGATGATGATGATGAGGGATTGCCCCAGCAGCCACATTTCGGGGATTATGAGGTTAGGTCTGCAGATTATTACCGACACATGGGTCGGGGAGACTGGCAGGCACACCAGGGGGCCTGGATGGGTCAGGTGGACGCATGGCAGACCACCACTGACCAGCGCTTTGATTGGATGTATGATCACACCATCCGGCAGATGCAACACCTCTCCACCCGTGATCAGATCGAGCCCCAACTACAGATCGACCCATTCCCCGGTCGTGAGATGGACTACCCTCCCTACGGGTACACCGGGCACCTCCCTCCTGGTTATGACTACTGTTATGGTCCCCCTCCCCAATGATTTGTCTTGATGTCTGTGATTTCTGAACAATTTATTCATGGTTGTGTAATTTGAAACAATTTGGATTGTAATAGCTTAGGGTATGGCCTATGCTGGCCCTGGATAATTTTTATTTTCACTTTCATGTTGGATTTTAATATTATGGATTGCTTATGGTTTCGTTCTTCACTTTTTGTGATTTTTAATTGTTTGATTGTTATTTGTTTCCGTAAGCATGCTTTACTTTTATTGTTGGTAGATCATGTTTCAAACTAAAATGGTAAAAATACTTTATTTTGTCGTTTGGCTTTGTCTTAACTTCATCCAAAGGTGTTTCACAAAAGATAAGTGTAAGGGGAAACCCCAAATATGTTTTTAAGAAACAAACTCGATCATGATTCTCCACAATATTAAATGAACATGTATCTTCGTATATGTTAGAGTCAAATGCTTGTATCGAGTCATAATGATGTTTTGCAGGATTTTCCAGGAAGTAGGACAAGGTTTTTCCAGAAATTTTCCGGAAACTTAACATAAAGATTTCTGCATGTCACTTCTGACGGCGTCAGGGAGAAACTCTAGACGGCGTCACGTGTAAAAATCTGGAAATTTTGCTAGTTTTGTTTTTCTAACGGAGTCTTAAAGTTTTTGTTAAATCTTTAGTTTTATAATCTCTACGGAATCTGCAAACATCATTCCACAAGCATTATATCTTACTTTGTTTTCTAGGATTTGTTAGCATATATAGATTGCCGCCGATTTTACGCGAGGTTGCCTTGTTTGTTTTCTCAGGTTTAATAGGTTATGTTTGACAAGAAGAAGATTTATATTCTGGAAAGGAAGCTTTGATTGTTCATTTTATTGGAGGAAGATCTAACCTTGTTACCACACTATCCATACTGAGCGAATCAAGGGAGTATTTGATTTCATTCTTTTACCTATTTTACTTTTACAATCTTTAATTGAACATTGGGGACAATGTTCATCCTAAGTGTAAAGGGAGGGTAAAATGATGATACATCATAGAACACACTTTCGCTTGAATTTGTTTGTTTGATGGTAGGTGTGTAATAAAACTATGAGAAATACTTGTTAGTGTAATTTTAGCGCCAAATTTAAATTTTTTTACAACATTTAGGAGTGAAACTTTAGCCATAGCAAGCATCTCATGGATAGGAGATTGTATGACTAGCACAAAACCGTATCATTCAGAAAAAATTTCCACCCAAATATGTGACGTTCGCCTTTAGATTTGATAGGAAAAGCATTCACTATTAGTGCTTATGAGTGTACCGGTAGCATTTAGATTCTAGAACTTGCGTTAGTGATGCATCCCGAGACCGCTAGTGAGACTACATTCGTGTAGTAGGATTTACTACATGATAAGAGGCATTAGGATCACCCTTGTGTTAAACACGTATCATAATTACTTGACCATTTAAGTCATATTACTTGGCTAGTTAAGTCAATTAATTTTTCCCACACCTTAGCGTTGTACTCATTTTTAGTACACGAAACCCCTAGTACACCCCTCCGAGCCTATCTTTTCGTTTCTAACTTTAAGCATCTTACTTAAAGGAAGAATTTGTTATACCCCACTTAAATGTACAACCAAATCGCCTTAGCCTTCTATGTATGCACTCATCTTTAGTGCATTATTGTTATTTGTTAAACCCTTAGTTAATTATCTAATTGATTACATGGTTGCTAAGTCGAGTCATATCCTTGTACATATTGTTTTGGGACGATTGGGACTCATGGGTAAAGTACTATTGTTATAGAGTAATGGGGAAGAAAATCATTTTATTACCCCCATATGTACGTTAATCTTAAAAGTACTCCAAGTGTTTTGATTATCTTAATTCGAGTCATTAGATTAGTTTATTGTAAAGTATGTAAAAATTCAAGTGTAAGGCGAATGTTCATTCCCTATGATGTATTATTTTGGATGGTAGGGTAAGAGTGTATGCAGAAAAAAAAATCAAAAAAATTAAGAAAAAGAAAAAGAAAAAAAATAGAAAAAGAAAAGAGAAAAAAACATACGGACTACCATCCCGTTTCATTTTATGTTTATTTTATGTTTTTGTTATTTTTGATTTATTAGCTTAAGTCGAGTCTAGTCTTGGCTTAGCAACGCCATATTGTACATGTAATAAACCAAGATTATTAACTCGCCACCAGTAAAGATTGCCTATATCCAACAAAACCGTGTATTCCATATCCCTACACCTAACATTACAACCCTTTAAAAGACCTCTTTGATAGTTTATCCTAGGTGCTTACGCCATGTGGTGGAGGTTTGATCCTTTCCCAAGCCTATGGTAATCTATTTTGCTATGACAGGTAGTGAGAGATGTTTTCCATTTCCATATTGTGATATATACTTTATTACACCCGAGAGATGTGAGTATCTAAACACTATTTGTGAGGTGCTAGTATATGACCTCCGTGCTTGTCTTTGGTCTTTAGTGGAACGATTATTTGTTGTAATTACTTTTATATTAGTGTTAAATGACCCCTAACTTGTATTTTGACTAAAATAAAAGCTTATTTGCTTGTGGACAAGCAAATCTCAAGTGTAAGGGTATATGATGAGGCGAAAAATGATCCGTTTTTAGAGGGTCATTTAAGCCAGAATTGGAATTTATTTGATCAAATATTGCCCTAAATCGTTCCTTTTGTGATTTTAGGTACTTTGGGAGTGAATTCTGGAAAAGGAGGCATTTTGTACGTTTTTGGAGCATAAAAGTGAAGAAAACGGCAAAGTCTTAATTTTTCTTGCTTGGAACAGTACCTGACGGCGTCAAGAAGGATTTGATGACGGCGTCAAGAGCAATTTTGGTGACGGCCCAGAGAAAACGTGACGACGTCAGAACAAGGGCGTCAAGAGTAAAAGTGGTGACGGCCCAGAGCAGAAATACACATGACGGCGTCATATATGGATCAAGGCAATCCGAGAAGATTTTTGGCGGCGAGATGACGGCGTCAGAACTTTCCTCTTGACGCCGTCACCTCATGAAATCTATATATATTTTTCTAATTTTCATTCATTAAGAGAGGAACTTAATGAACCCTAGCTCGTTTGTAACAGTATTTTCAAGGGTTTTCACCCCTTAAAACCCTTCATGTTCAATTGAGATAAGTATCCTTTCAATTCATTTAATATGTCTATGTGTTGTTTGAATATATCTTATGCTTGTCTTGATTTTAACATGCTAGGATAGATCTTTTGTGTGTTTGCTTAGATGTAATGAAACCTAGATGTTGATTATTGGTTGATTGCTTGTTTATAGTTTTAATGGATGAATGATTTCAATGTTAGGCTTAAGAAAACTGGCAGATCTCCATTGTGTAACTTGCTTGAACATCTTAAGAAACATGAACCGATGTGTACTAGGTTTTTATGGTTGTATTTAATGCATGAGCGAATTCTAGTGATCCCATGTTAGGAGCTTCTTGCAGGCTCGACATAGGAGTGAAGTAGGAGCTTATAGAATTGGGGAAGTAAGTACGCCTGATGCGTAGGGATTGCACCAGGCTTTACCTGTCGAGGGATCTCGAGAAGCTTACAACCCCCACCAGGCAGTGTACCGGATCGTTGTAGTATAGTATAGTGACAAGTACCGGGGGATTGATCGTTCAGCTAGGAATAGTGTCGCTAGGATTAGAAAACCTAAAGACTAGGTCTAGAGATAAGGGATGATTCTTTTTGTATCTTTATAGTTTTTATGAAAGCAATTAAAAATCTCGGTTTTGATGGAGTTGGGCGGAATTAGTTGCTAGTCAACTAACCCAATAACTAAAGATTCAATCAAAATAAAATACTAAAAATGAAAATAAACTAAATTAAACTAGTGGTGTGAGCAATATATGGGAGAATTGTGTTTACTTAGGTTTCACTACTCCCTAGATATCTTTTACAGGTTAATTACTTGTTACAGTTGCGTGGATGACGGATTGTATTCCTTAATACCATTCATGAGGTGGCGTACTTACTTCCCCAATCCTATAAGCGCCTACTTTACTCCTATGTCGAGCCGGCTAAGAAGCTCCTAACATGGGATCACTAGAATTTGCTCATGCATTAAATACAACCAATAAAACCTAGTACACATCGGTTCATGTTTCTTAAGACGTTCAAGCACGTTACGCAATGGAGATCTTCCAGTTTTCTTAAGCCGAACATTGAAATCATTCATCCATTACAACTATAAACAAGCAATCAACCTATAATTAACATCTAGGTTTCATTACATCTAAGCAAAAATCACAAAAGGAACGATTTAGGGCAATATTTGATTAAATAAATTCAATTCCGGGGCTTAAATGACCCCCTAAAAACGGTATATTTTTTGCCTCATCATATACCCTTACACTTGAGATTTGCTTGTCCTCAAGCAAATGCGCTTTTATTCTAATCAAAATACAAGTTAGGGGTCATTTAACACTAATATAAAAGTAATTACAACAAATAATTGTTCCACTAAAGACCAAAGACAAGCACGGAGGTCATATAATAGCACCTCACTAATAGTGTTTAGATACTCACATCTCTCGGGTGTAATAAAGTATATATAACAATATGGAAATGGAAAACATCTCTCACTACCTGTCATAGCAAAATAGATTAACATAGGCTTGGGAAAGGATCAAAACTCCACCACATGGCGTAAGCACCTAGGATAAACTATCAAAGAGGTCTTTTAAAGGGTTGTAACGTTAGGTGTAGGGATATGGGATACACGGTTTTGTTGGATATAGGCAGTCTTTACTGGTGGCGAGTTAACAATCTTAGTTAATTACATGTACAATATGGCGTTGCTAAGCCAAGACTAGACTCGACTTAAGCTAATAAATGAAAAATAACAAAAACATAAAATAAACATAGAATGAAACGGAATGGTAGTCCGTATGTTTTTTTCTCTTTTCTTTTTCTCTATTTATTTATTTATTTATTTATTTATTTATTTTTTTGTGCATACTCTCTTACCCTACCATCCAAAATAATACATCATAGGGATTGAAAATTCCCCTTACACTTGAATTTTTACATACTTTAGAATAACTAATCTAATGACTCGAATCAAGATAATCAAAACACTTGGAGTACTTTTAAGATTAACGTACATATGGGGGTAATAATATTATGTTCTTCCCCATTACTCCATAACATAAGTACTTTACCCATGAGTCCCAATCGTCCCAAAACAATATGTACAAGGATATGACTCGACTTAGCAACCATGTAATCAATTAGATAATTAACTAAGGGTTTAACAAATAACAATAATGCACTAAAGATGAGTGCATACACGGAAGGCTAAGGCGATTTGGTTGTACATTTAAGTTGGGTGTAACAAATTCTTCCTTTAAGTAAGATGCTTAAAGTTAGAAACGAAAAGATAGGCTCGGAGGGATGTACTAGGGATTTTGTGTACTAAAAATGAGTACAACGCTAAGGGTGTAGGAAAAATTAGTTGACTTAACTAGCCAAGTAATATGACTTAAATGGTCAAGTAATTATGATACGGGTTTAACACAAGGGTGATCCTAATGCCTCTTATCATGTAGTAAATCCTACTACACGAGTGTAGTCTCACTAGCGGTCTAGGGATGCATCACTAACGCAAGTTCTAGAATCTAATTGCTACTGGTACACTCATAAGCACTAATAGTAAATGCTTTTCCTATCAAATCTAAAGGCGAACCTCACATATTTGGGTGGAAAATTTTTCTGAATGGTATGGTTTTGTGCTAGTCATACAATCTCCTATCCATGAGACGCTTGCTATGGCTAAAGTTTCACTCCTAAATGTTGTAAAAAATTTTAAATTTGGCGCTAAAATTACACTAACAAGTATTTCTCATAGTTTTATACACATCTACTGTCAAACAAACAAACTCAAGTGAAAGTGTATCTGTAAGGTATCATCATTTTACCCTCCCCTTACACTTAGGATGAACATTGTCCCCAATGTTCAAGTAAAGAATGTAAAAGTGAAATAAGTAAAACGAATGAAATCAAATACTCCCCTGATTCGCTCGGTATGGATAATAAGGTGGCCAGGTTAGATCTTCCTCCAAGAAAATGAACAATCAAAGCTTCCCTTCCAGAATATAAATCATCTTCTCGTCATACATAACCTGTAAAACCTGAGAAAACAGACAAGGCAACCTCGCATAAAATCGGCGGCAATCTATATATGCTAACAAAACCAAGAAAACAAAATAAGATATAATGCTTGTGGAATGATGTTTGCAGATTTCCTGGAGATTATAAAACTAATGATTCAACAAAAACTTTAAGACTCCGTTAGAAAAACAAAACTGGTAAAATTTCCAGAATTTTACACGTGACGCCGTCAAGAGTAAACTCGTGACGCCGTCAGAAGTGATCTACATAAATTCTTATGTTAAGTTTCCGGAAAATTTCTGGAAAAACTTCGTCCTACTTCCTGGAAAATCCTGCAAAACATCATTATGACTCGATACAAGCATTTGACTCTAACAAATACGAATATACATGTTCACTTAATATTGGTGAGAATCATGATCAAAATTTTTTTTTGTTTCTTAAAAACATATTTGGGGTTTCCCCTTACACTTATCTTTTGCGAAATACCTTTGGGTGATGTTAAGACTAGGCCAAACAACAAAATAAAGTATTTTCACTTTTTTAGTTTGAAACATGATTTACTAACAATAAAAATAAAGCATGCATACGGAAACAAATAATAAACAAACAAAATAAAAATCACACAAAGCATGGGTTGCCTCCCAAGAAGCGCTTTTTCTTTATTTACGAGTCTTGTAGCTAGACTCAAGGTCATGGGTTACTACGTGACCTCATCACTTGAGATGATGTACCCCATGTAGCTGTGATCATTACTATCGTGGTGGTAGTGTCTCAATCTGTCGATACTTGCAATCACCTCTCCTCCTACTTTACTTCTTAGGTTAGCCATCCCATCTTGGCTTATGCTCTCAATTGTGAAAGGCCCATACCACCAGGGACTCGGTTTATCGGGAGGTATCGTTATCTCCAAGTGTCTTAAGAGTACTAAGTTCCCTTCCTCGAATGGTACATGGCTTCTCGCTGGTCGACTGTGTTCGAACTCGACATGAACTTCATTGCTTTTGCTCCTTTCATGTTTAGCCTCCTTGTAGCTTTTGATTCTTGCCTCCCATGCAAGTATTTTCTCCTGAACACGAATAGGTGATGTGTCAACGTTGTTTTTGAGCTTTCTCCAACTCAAACTCTCTTGCCCATATCGCGGGGTCATGGGGAAGCTAATCTTTCTTTTTCCTGATTTAAGCTCAATTTTCCTACCTTCATACTTAATGACAGCTTCAGCGGTGGTGAGGAATGGTGCCCCAAGGATTATTGGCAGTTATCTATCTCCCTTATCATCAATGATCATAAAATCAACGGGATACATGAATCCTGCGACATTGACCAACACAGCTTCTGCGATTCCTAGGGGGTATACGTAAGATTGTCCAGCGAGGGATAGCCTAACACGAGTGGGGGCTGGTATTTTTGACGTTAGTTTGGTGTAGATAGTTAGGGGCATAAGATTTACTTCCGATCATTGGTCCGCGAAAGCACTAAGATATTTCAAATTCCCGATGCTGGCCGGTATCTCAAAGTTCCCACACGCCATCTGCTTAGTAGCCACTTTTTGTACCAATAGTTTCTCAAATATCGCCCCCCCAGGTAATGTATCATACTCATCTTTTCCCTCTATCTCCTTCTCCGAACCCTGTTTGGAAGATTGGTAATGTATCTAGAAAAAGATTTCATCGACAAGACACATTCGGTGGAACAACGCATAGCTAGAATGGGCGTTGAGGTCCTATAAAGTTCCTTTCTATCCAAGGTCCATATCTAGATGGTCTCCTATTCATCTCTACCCAATGTGATGTCGCTTCATCCTCACAATCGTAGCTATGTTTCTTAACATCATATACCGACCAAGTATCGCCCTCACCTACCGCTATCTTAGACTCCTTATAATCCATCATGGCGCTAGCGGTTGCTAAAGATCCTCTTCCTACCAACAAGGGGCACGTAGTGTCACTAACCATGTCTAGGACGTGAAAATCCGCTAAGATAGTTAACTTCCCTACGTGAACAACTACGTCCTTAATCATTCCAACTGGGTGGGCAATACTCCCATCCGCTAGACCAATCAATACCTCCGTCTCCTCTAACTTTCCTAGCTTGAGAGTGGTGAAAAGGGATAAGGGAATCAAGTTGAGGCTTGACCCTAAATCGGCTAGTGTGTCGAAAGCTTCGGATCTTCCTATCTTACAAGGCAAAACAAATATACCCGGATCATCAAGCTTTTTTGGAAACTTGTTTTGAACAAAGGCGGTCCCATTTTTACCTAGTTTAAACTTCTCATACTTTTCTAGGAGGGCACTATAGTAGGGAGCACGGGCTAAGACATAAATGACGGGACGTTCAATGTGAAGCTCCTTGAATTCATCGTCAAGGTCTTGCGTAGGAGGTGTTTCAACTATGCTTTTGACCGGTTTTACATTAGGTGTTTTATTTGATTGGTCCTTTTGAAGAATTTGGTTTTGCTTGAAACACGTGCTCGTTGATTTAACCGAGTAGTATTGCGGACAAGAAGTGGGTGACGAAACTGATGATATGGAATTAACGTTTAGTTTCGGGTTCTTGATCGTGTCGCTTGGGAGTGCTCCCATTTCTCGGTCATTGAGAACTTTCAACAATGTGTCAATTTTGGTGGTCATCTCGCTTTGCTTTTGTTTGAAATCGGCTTCAAACTTAGATATGTGAGCTTCTTGAGATGCCATAAACTTAGACATCAACCCTTCAATATTGTTGGTACTACCATAGTTGTTAGAAGGATTGTTGTTGAAAGTACGGTTGGAGGGTGGACCGTTTGGTTGGTAACGATTAGGCGGATTGGAAGAATTGGCTTGGTTTTGTTTCCACCTAAGGTTTGGGTGATTTTTCCAAGAAGGGTTGTAGGAATCACCATACGGGTTTGGCTCAGGTTTGAAAGTGTACCACTTATCTCCCGCTTCATCGGTATGCGAGGATGCGTAGTCCGCAAAAGCTGTTCCGGGGAGTTCCACACAATCACGAGTGTCATGGGGACCACTACATAATTCGCATGAAGAAGTGATTTTGTTCACTTGGCTTGACGGCTTAGGAGCTTCGTAAGATTTCATGAGAAACTTGACTTGACCTTCAAGCTCCATGATCCTACGGCCGGGAGTGCTAGAATTGTTCGAAGACAAAGATATTGCCTTGACCGTTTTGTTCAAATCACGGGGATCATTCCAACTTTCGTTGTCATAGAGAGCAAGATCTTCTATGAGTTCCCATGATTGTTCCGCACTTAGATCACGTAGCTTACCACCGGCCGATTGGTCAATGGCTCGCCTTGTGGATAGATCGATATGGTCATAAAAAATTTGGACTTGGAGCCAAAGATCTATGCCATGATGAGGGACTTTTTGGAGTAAGTCCTTGAATCGAGTCCATGCTTCATATAGAGTTTCATTTTGACGTTGTTGGAACATCAAGATGTCATTTCTAAGCTTGGTAGTTCTCCCCGGTGGGAAAAATTGAGCAAGGAAACGAGTGGTGAGATCATCCCATGAGGTGATGGATCCCGCGGGTAAACGTTCAAGCCATTGGCTAGCTTGATCACGTAAAGAGAATTGGAATAGGCGTAATCGGGTTGACTCTCTAGTTGTAGCATCAAGGTCAATAGAATCTACGATTTTAAGGAAGTCCTTGAGATGTTGATTTGGATCTTCGGAACGAAGTCCATGGAATGAACATCCGCTTTGCACCAACCGGATGGTGTCGGATCGCAAGGGAGACACATTACCTCCTTGGGTGAGCTCAATGGTGTTTCGGTAGCCTTGGTGGCTAGGTCAGGAGTACTCTCCTAGGGTTCGGGGCCTAAGAGGTTCGTTAGCTAGTGGTGGGTTTTGTGGGTGGTCTTGTTGTGGTGGGATGATGGGTTCAAAGATGTTACCATCGTGATGATGTCGGATGGTAAAGAGTTACGAACAAAAACACGAAGAAAAGACTAAAGAGAACCTAAAAAATAAAAATAAAATCTTACTAGAAAGGAATCTAGCAAATAGACCTAATAAAAAGAAATCCTAACCTAGACAATAACTATTCCCTGGGCTGCGGCGCCAAAAACTTGATGCGTGGGGATTGCACCAGGCTTTACCTCTCGAGGGATCTCGAGAAGCTTACAACCCCCACCAGGTAGTGTACCTGATCGTTGTAGTATAGTATAGTGACAAGTACCGGGGGATTGATCGTTCAGCTAGGAATAGTGTCGCTAGGATTAGAAAAAACTAAAGACTAGGTCTAGAGATGAGGGATGATTCTTTTTGTATTTTTATAGTTTTTATGAAAGCAATTAAAAATCTCGGTTTTGAAGGAGTTGGGCGGAATTAGTTACTAGTCAACAAACCCAATAACTAAAGATTCAATCAAAATAAAATACTAAAAATGAAAATAAACTAAATTAAACTAGTGGTGTGAGCAATATATGAGAGAATTGTGTTTACTTAGGTTTCACTACTCCCTAGATATCTTTTACAGGTTAATTACTTGTTACAGTTGCGTGGATGACGGATTGTATTCCTTAATACCATTCATGGGGTGGCGTACTTACTTCCCCAATCCTATAAGCGCCTAATTTACTCCTATGTCGAGCCAGCTAAGAAGCTCCTAACATGGGATCACTAGAATTTGCTCATGCATTAAATACAACCAATAAAACCTAGTACACATTGGTTCATGTTTCTTAAGACGTTCAAGCACGTTATACAATGGAGATCTGCCAGTTTTCTTAAGCCCAACATTGAAATCATTCATCCATTACAACTATAAACAAGCAATCTACCTATAATTAACATCTAGGTTTCATTACATCTAAGCAAACACATGAAAGATTTAGCCTAGCATGTTATAATCAAGACAAGCATAAGATATATTCAAACAACACATAGACATATTGAATGAATTGAAAGAGGACTTATCTTAATTGAACATGAAAGGTTTCAAGGGGTAAAAACCCTTGATAATACTGTAAAAAACGACCTAGGGTTTATTAGGTTCGACCCTAGTATTCTCCACACAAGTTCCTCTCTTAATGAATGAAAAATAGAAAAGTATATATAGATTTTGTGCGTTGACGGCGTCAAGAACAAATGTCTGACGCCGTCATCTCGCCGCCAAACAAATTCTCGGACTGCCTAGATCTGGGTTTGACGCCGTCATGTGTACTCCTTATGCAGGCCGTCACAAAATTTACTCTTAACGCCCTTCTCTTGACGCCTTCAGGTTTTCACTGGGTCGTCACGGATTTTACTCCTGACGCCGTCACAATTTTCCTCTTGACGCCGTCAGGTACTATTCTCAGCGTGGAAAATTAAGTCTTTGCCGTTTTCTTCACTTTTATGCTCTAAAAACGTCCAAAATGCTTCCTTTTCCTGAATTCACTCCCGAAGTACATAAAATCACAAAAGGAACGATTTAGGGCAATATTTGATCAAATAAATTCAATTCCGGGCTTAAATGACCCCCTAAAAATGGTTCATTTTTCGCCTCATCAACGCCACCCCATGATTGGTATTAAGGAATATAACCCGTCATCTACGCAACTGTAACAAGTAATTAACCTGTAAAAGATATCTAGGAAGTAGTGAAATCTAAGTAAACACAATTCTCCCATATATTGTTCACACCACTAGTTTAATTAGCTTTATTTTCATTTTTGTTATTTTATTTTGATTGCATCTTAGTTATTAGGTTAGTTGACTAGCAACTAATTCCGCCCCTCCTTCCAAAACCCGAGATTTTTATTTGCTTTTATAAAATATAAAAAATACAAAAAGAATCATCCCTCACCTCTAGACCTAGTTTTAAGGCTTTCTAATCCTAGCGACACTATTCCTGAGTTGAACGATCAATCCTCCGGTACTTTTCACTATACTATACTACAACGATCAGGTACACTGCCTGGTGGGGGTTGTAAGCTTCTCAAGATCCCTCGAGAGGTAAAGCCTGGTGCAATTCCCACACATCAATTGTTTCGGCCGAATACTATTGATGGATCGAGACCCTTGTGGTCTCGACAATGGGAGTATTGCTATTATTGTGAAGTGTTGACGATTAAGTGGATGAACGGGGACCGATTGTGAGACGGTCAAATTAGTATGACGGAGATAGGTTAGTCGGGTGCCGTAGTCGGGCCCTATTGTTGTAGCTTGTGTAATGGGACGAATGATGGAGTTATGATATTGACTTGTTGCTTTGGACTTGTAGTTGTGCAAGTTGGAGTTGCGTTGACTTCGGCAAACGCCTTGACACTTTGGATTTGGATAATGAGCCGAGAGTGATGACTCGGACATGTGAGTCATCTTTTATAACTCGACACAACTAAAAACTCGTAATATCTTATATATCTATATAAACATTTATATAAATATATAAATGTGTAAACGTGTATATATTTATATAAGTGCGTATATAATAAATGGGAGATCACGAGTAATAAAAATAATAACGTTGACGATATATGTTGGACTATGAAAATAGTAAAATATTGTCGAAAACTTTATTATAACTAAACTAGTATAATTAGAAATATAAATATAACGCGGATTGTTTTACGAAATAAAGTAAACCTTTGGGAAATAAAACGAGAACTTACGAGTTATAAGATATTTGAGGGCACTTAAATCCAAGTTGGCCATTTTATTAATTGTTGACTTTTTGTACTTGTCGCGGATGTGTGACGTTAATAGACTCGTTTTATATAACTATTTAACTTATTTAATCGACGGATTAAATGAGACCTATTTAGTTATATAAAAAGGGTTTATTATCGGGTATTGTATCCTACGACGCCTCTAGGTTGTGGTAGGAGTGCGGGATAATAAGCTACTAAATATTTTGTGAGGTTTACCGAATTGACGAATTTGGTAAGTTTGACGATATATTTAGGAAACTTATTAGACTTTAAAACTTACCATATAGTAATCTACAAGCTATGTGATTTAGGACTTGGTATGGTTTTGGAATAATATATTAAGTAAATAAGTTGTGTAGGATTAGCGAGTTGACGAACTTGTAAACTTCGACAATTTATTTAAATAATATATTGGGCCAACACTAGACCTATAGATCGTTATTATTATTACTTTTAATGTGTTTTATGGCTTGTGTTGAGTCGACCTTCCACCCACATGGATACCAAACGCCAAACCTAATATGAGAAACGGATTTTGGAAAATGAAAAGAAATACGTTCGGGATTGGGAATATTTGATTTTGAGGAAATGATTCTGAGAAGAGTTTATATTGTTAGGAAGTGCCAAGTCCGTAGTTGCCGTCATTTGAGTGGAGATACTTCTTGATTCTACCGGCTTTTGAGCTAATATATGGACTTGAGGTGAGTCATAGCCCCACTTTTACTTTTGAATATCGTTTTCAATACTTGGGGTGAGAAACGTGCAAATTGTTTTATGTGGACTATTATTGCTGTTTATTTAAAACTTGCTATGCTTATAGAATTAGGTAGATTGTAGCGAATGCTGTATCTTTACGAATGCAAGAACATGTCGTATCCTTACGAATGTTGGGCATGTCGCATCCTTGCGAATGCATATTGATTTGATTGGTTTTGGACTATAGTGTGCACCTATAGGTTTGGTTTAGTGATTCGAGGCCTAGTCTAGCTAGCAAGAGTTTTGCATATATGTCCACTTGATTGAATTAAGAATTTAAACCTATGATCTCACCAGCGAAATCTAACTTTTAGCACGTTTTCTCAGGTAATTAAGTGTTGGCTTGGGATGCTTGTTTTTGGAAGGCTTGACATGGCAATCTGGTTAAAGGATCTATTTTCAAACACTGCTATGTAAACTTTAAAAACCCTGGTTGGTTTTGTTTTTACTTATGTTTACTTTACCTCGTTTCCTTATGACTTGTGATGGATACCAATCCCCGTAGCACCCCGAAAGCTTGATTAGTCTTCCGCTGTACCAAATTTTGGGGGTGTTACAAATTTCCACTCCAAAAATGTGAGGTTCGCCTTTAGATATTTAGGAAAATGCATTCACCTTTAATGCTTATGAGTGTACTAGTACTATATAGATTCTAGAACTTGTTTTTGTGATGCATTCCAAAATTGCTAGTGAGACTACATTCATGTAGTTAGGATTTACTAAATGATAAGAGGTATTAGGATAACCCTTGTTTTAAACCTGTTTTTATAATTACATTGGCTTCATTGGTCAAGAAATTCCCGCACACCCTTGCTATGTACTCATTTTTAGTACAAGATACCCCTAGTACACCACTTAGAGCCTATCTTTTTCGCAGTTCTCGTGATATTTTGGTGGGCTCCAAAACATTAATGAAGAGCATTGTTTACAATCCACCCTCAAATGTACACCCAAATCGCCTTAGCCTTCCTTGTATGTGTTGGGTCCATTCAGTCCCCAAACATCCTTAAACAAGGAACCTAAGTGTTAGAAGACTTTCAACAACGCTCAAGTCACTGAGTGAAAATTTGCTCAATGAGTCACCTTCAGGATGCTAAGAAGAAAGCCTCTCCATTCAGTGAGGCGGAACTCAGTGAGTGACACTTGTTTTTGTTTGAGTGTGGTGGTTTAGTTTGTTTAAAGTTGAGATGGTTGATTGTTTGGAGATAAAGTTGTGATATGAGAATGATTAAAGTCTCTTAATAATTTTATTCTTTTAATAGATTTGGAAATTCATAAAAGTCTCTAAGTCAAGATATCGCAACCAAGTCTCGTGAACAGTAACTATTGCAGCTTTCTGGCGAAAATTGAGTAGAGTTTTCTTTCGTAAATATGGGTAACAGTAAGTTTCGGAAGATCAGGTATAGCAGAACTTTGTGATATCACAACAATACAAAAGCTATTGCAACATTTGCTTGTGATTTAAGCAGAGTTTTCTTTCATAAACAGTGGGTAACAAAAAGCTTCGCAAAGCAAGTATCACAACCCTTTCTATCGTAGCCCAAATCAATTGCTATCGTAGACACCTATAGCAGATTAGAATGTCTATCGCAGATGTTTCAAAACCTAGTATCGCATCCAAAAACCCTTGTTATGCGAACAAACTAATGCGAGCAAACCTTAAACCCTATTTTTACGAACAAAAGTACAATTTTCCTAAAACCCCTAAACCACAAAATTCAGCCTAAATCTTCACTAAATACTTGTTTTGAGTAAAATGATGAAAACACTTTCCTTTTCCACAAACATGTTATCTTAACATACATTTTACAAGATTAAACACGTTATTGATTAATCTTAATACTACTTATGAAGTATAAGATATTCTAGAGAGAGAAAGTTCTTAACTTCAATAAAACCAAAACTTCTACAACTAATGAAGATTAAAACAACAATAAAACAACACTACGTGAAACAACAAATCATATTTGGCTCTTGATGCCAATTGTTGTTCCAATAATATCACGTCTACTTAACTAACCTAAGTGAGATAAAGTGGGTGTGAGCACTTTAGAGTAGAGAGAGAAACGAGAGAACATAAAGAAAGTCTCGCATTGATAAAGAGGAGAATACACACCTCATAACCCATGAGGTAGGGATATTTGTACCCAACGTCTAGCCAAGCATGCTATCGCAGATATACAATTTGTGCGATAGTAACATGCTGTCGCAGGTTACAACTTACACAACATACCCCATTCTATTACAAAAGATAAATATAAGTCCCTAACTAAAGATTTTTACTTTTTGTGTTCCAACAACAACAGCAACAACAACAACAACAGCAACAACAATAACAATAACAATAAACTACAAAATACATCTTGTTGCAAGTAAAAAGTTGAAAACACCCCTCAGGTTAAACCTACATTAGTAGATAACGGGAAAAATTTTGCATCGTTCGTCCCTAAAAATGTATATTGTCTAACATTTATTGACGGATGTATGTAGATGTCCTAAATTTTCCGAAAGGGATGTAAACTGTAAAAATTGACAAACCACAAAGATGTATTTTAGTTGTCAATTTTAGAGTTTACTCTTTAAATGCAAATTTTTGGAGTTTAGTGTATACTTATTAGTTTTCATATTTTTTTTATAACTTTATAAAATAAACAAATTTCCCCTTCGACTTTATATTAAAAAAAACAATATATGTGATGTTACTTATGAATATTATTATCTGCAAGGTTGTAAAAATCGTGAATCGGTAATTGGACGATCGACCGCCTTGTAGCTTGTAATCGGTTTAGGCGGGATTAATCGGTGATTAATTGCATTGGCATTTCTGGCAAGTTTTGGGTATCCCGACAAGATTTTCCTTAAAAAAAAACTTCTTGTAATGGATATAAACAGTGATTAAAACTAGTTTACGGTGAGTTTGTGTATTTCGATAAGATTGGCAATATTCCGGCAAGTTTGAGTGTTTGGCCACCGTTGACAGCCGTTAACCATGGTTGACCGATTAGTTTGATCGATTTACACAAATCAAAAAGGTTGGTGCCCTAGTAGCGGCTGTAGCGCCTTGGCAGTGATTAATCGGCCTTGTAAGCCTCGTTTTGCAGCACTGATTATCCATACATATTAAACTCTTCTATATGCATGAGATAATGAATATCAACATGAAAAATGAGTTATTGTGATTTGTAACTGAATACACGAGATTATACATCTACGAACAACTTATGTTATTCTCTTTATAAGTTTAAGTAAGGATATCCAAAAAAATAGTACAATACACGTTCAATAACGCCCATGTTATTCCTTGGTTTATGTTTAACCCTTGTGTACACGGTTTGAAAATTAAATATGGCTAAAATTATTATTAACGCGTATTTAAATATCAAAGTATAAGCACGGGTTGCTGTGATATCAAAAAAATATACGAGATTATACTTATAATAATGACTCATGTAATTCTTCTTTAATGTTTAAATAAGGATATTCAGAAAAGCTTTTTATTAAACATTATCTTTTAACTTCATTGAGGGTCATTACATGTTATTAAACACACATATTTTATACAACATAATATCAATAGTTACATTTAAATAACATATTAATATAAACACCGTGCCAGTTATACACAGTCAAATTATTCATCTAACAAAAAATTTATACAAAATATTGATCGATATTAATACATAATATAAAATTTTAATTAAAAAACCTGTGCATATTATTAGTTTTACTCATATCACAATACCAAACATTAAATACAATAAAATTCTTATACACCTTTATATGAAACTAAAATTCTCAAATAAATTTAATTCATTATAAACCCCGTGTGTGCATGTGACTTATATCTAGTACTAGCATACACATATGTCTATCCTTATTATCAGTTAAAAAATAACGTTCAAATGAATAGGAATTTACAATTTAGCCCTTTAATTTTCTCTAATTTTTTATTTTGCATTTAAACTGGTATAAATCTAAAATCTTTTCCCTAATATTATTTACCAAAAATTATACTCTTAAAAATTATCCTTTTCAACATTGCACTTTGTATTCTTGATGTGAAAGTTGAGAGCATATCATTATTATATTCTAAGTCACGAGTTCAATTAAAATTCTTATGTTTATAAAAAGAAACTTACACGAATATATATTGACATTAATGAGAACCATCTCTACGCATATACGATGAACTAAAATAAGTCCGCTTGGTTCAAAGTGGGGAAAGGTAAAGGTAAAGAGAAAGGGAAAGGGAATGCAAAGGATTGAGTGGGGTGGGTAATCAATACCTTACCCCTCAATTTACTCTATAATGTTGATTACCCACTACGGGGTAATCAATACCTTTGCACACCCCTAACCAAGCACCTAATTTGAGTGAGGTGGGCTCTTTTGAATTCCTTACCCATTCCCCAGTCCCCACCCCCCTTAACCCTTACCAAGCACCCCCTTAAGTATAACCTAAGAATCATTTGACATTTTCATAGTCATGTAGAGTTTAAATAAGATTTAGGTGAATTATTTGAAAAATCACAACTACTATTATTGATATAAAGATAGACTGAGGTTCATTAAGCAACTTAAACGAGTTAAATGAGAACCCAAATACAATATCATATATTGGCAAAAGTCAAAAACGGTTGATAGATGATTAAATAATGGCTACATTGAAGATATAAAATTAGGGGGGCAATTGTCGATACGACACGATAACCGACACAAACTCGACACGAAATTAAACATTTTTGGGTTGAGGATAAACATGTTTGGGTCAAAAACACGTCAACCCGTCTAACCCGTTTAATAAATAGGTCGTGTTTGGGTTAAGTAAAAGTTAAACAGGTCAACCCGTGAACCCGTTTAAGTATATAAGAATTCTAAATATAAAATATATAATATGACTTTTTATATTGGATGTAGGTTAAATGTATTCTTTCATGTACTTAATACGATTGAATTACGATTATACCTCATATATCATAAAAATTGACGTTTATAACTGAGAAAATTGTCGTATAGTTATTTGTCTATTATTTTTATCATATTTAAAATTCTTATATCATTTTGACATTTAAACTAGTTAAATCAATAAACCACAAACCTTATTAACTACTTGACCTATTTAATTAAATAGGTTAAACGGGTCAAATGTGGGTTACGCATGTTATGCAGGTGCGGATTAAGTTTGAGTTTCTTGACACGATTAATAAATGATTCGTGTTTATGTCGAGATTATACTAACATGCCAACACGCGTACCAAAATAAATAAACACAAACACGACTTAATTGCCGCCCCTAAATAAAATAATAACAAAAAACAAATAGCTATTGTTTTCTTCGGTAATGGGGCCTGCAGGCTTGAAATATAGTAACATGGTGTGCTCTATAATTGATCAACGGTATCCGTGATCGTTCCTTGAACTGATCCACTTCAATAAATTCGTCGTTATATATATAGACTTGTCTATATACAATTTATTATCATTCAAACGTTGTGCTAACCAATATATTTTTTTCATATCTTTCATCAAAGCCTTGTGAGAGAATCCAGATCATGAGGAACCAAATTTCTAGTCGAAAGAAGTCAATGAACGTAGTTTGGATCATCAAAACACCGATCAGAGCTATATCAAAAGCGTTAGATCTATACGCTAAAAGTGTCAGCAAGTTCGCTAATACTTCTAACAGACCTATCATGACCACGGAAGACACACCTAACAGTCAGCGCCTACCCCGGAGCGTGAGTACGAGTAGATTATTACATAATGACCCACCTACCGAGAGCGCCCTCGTGAGATCTATTTCCAGTGCTCCTACAAGCTGCAGATCCTCACCAATGAGAAGCCCAATGAGAAGCCCAGATTTAGAACTGTATATGAGACAACAATATGGATCGAGGAAAAGTGTGCCAAGGAGTTGCAGTGTTGGGATGGGGAAAATCGATGAAGATAGGGCTTTGTCTTTCAGAAAGGACAATATTGTTGTTACAAGTAAGCTCGGCATCAAGAATGATGATTCGGTATTCTCTAGGAGTCCTAGTTATAATCGTGTGTCCAGCAAAATCAGTCAATTGATGTAGTACCCATTTTTTATTAATGAAATTTTTACCTTTGTCTTCTTTATCCATTTTCAGGCTCTTTTGGATAACTTGATTAAGTTGAGTTCCTATATATAGAGATCCCATGGTATTCAGTAATTTTGTACAGTACAAATGTTCCTACATTAGTACTGAGATCAGCGTGGACCCGGTTTAGACAACATAGTCTGGCGGGGTGGCGATGGGGCCTTCGCTTTCCGCGAAGGTGGTCGATTCTAAGTTGAAATTCACCTTTCTAAAAAAAAAAAAAAAAAAAAAAAAAAAAAAAAAATTGGCAATCATTTGCTTCTAATAGCATTTTTGGTTTGGAATAATACATTGGCTAACATAAGGATATATTATACAACACATGATTAAATTTAAATTTGGATTCGGCATTGGTACATATTGTCCAACAGATAAGATAAATTCACAACTAAATTACTACAGATTAACAGGAGAATAGATGCCCTATGTCCAATAGGTTTTTTTGTGTCCTGGCGACTATTTAGTCCAAGGGCACATATCGGAATAATACTACTTTGAGACTACTCTATCTGGTGTAGTTTAGATGCAGTTTCCATTGAGCGAATGGATATTGTTTAGTTATATGCCCACATCTGTTAGCCTTGTCTCTCTTGCCATCATTATTTTTTTTTTGAACGGTGAATTGCATTAAAGAAAAAACTCTCTAGCAAGGAGCTAGAAGAAAGAATACAAAGGATTGTTTAGCCAAGAGTCCAGCAAGGCACTTTACGTCCTCTGTATTTAAGCTAAGAAAAAGAAAACATGCGAATAGTATCTAAAATGTCACTTTTCTTCTTAGTTCTTTGTGGCTATTGTGGCTGTATCGAAAATGTCACTTTTCTTCTTAGGGTGAGAATTAAAAGTGACTATTTCGATACAGCCACAATAGCCACAAAGAAGCCGTAGTAAGGGCATCCACTATGATGAACCTTTTAAAAGGTTTATAAAATTGCCACCTCATGAAATGTTATTAATTTACAAACCTTTTTATGCTATAAACCTATTCTCACTATAGATAAAACTTTTAATAGGTTTATAAAATTGTCAACTTATACAATGCATTAATTTATAAACCTTTTCAAAATCCTAGATCTTTTCATGCCACCTAGACTTGAAATAGTTTTTCACTATGGTACATATATATTTTAAACCTCTTCATAATTTTTTGAACCTAGTCTTAAACCACCATAGTGGATGCTCTAATAACATACACACGATCTTTAGAATCCTTTATTGCTCTCCAATCATCGATCCGTTGTAACCATTCCAAACACGAAGAGAAAGAAGGCATACTAACATCAATCCACAAGCGAATAAGCCTCCATATATTGATAGCCGTATCACAGCCAAAGAAGATGTGATAATTTGATTCCAAACCCACATTGCAAGAAGGACACGTGATGGACATAATCTCTAGACCCCGCGAAGATAGAATTTAAACGATTCGGTAATCTATCCAAAAGTACGCTTAATGAAAATATTTACCTTTCGAGGTAATAAGTTAGACCTCCTAGTACTTGGGTTTAGAGACGGGCGGAGGAAATTATCAACATGAAGTCTCGTATCATGCACTGAAAAAACGCCATCAAGGGCAATGTTCCATTGCCAAGAATCTGGAAGACTACTTACATTAACGTGACCTGCTTCTACTTCTGAAATCATTGCCTTCAAAGCTTCTTCGTTTCGACTTCCTAAGCTTTCTTTGTTCCAATTCCAAGACCAATTATCATTAGAGATCCACTCCGATAATAAGCAATTTGCATTAGAATCTAAGTGAAACAATATGTTATATCTCAAATTCAAAGGCCATTTCCTATCCAATTATCCTTTCAAAAAATAATAGACAAACCATTACTCACCTTATGTTGTAATGTGTGTAACGAAATGATCTCTCTAGCATGTAATATAGAATACGAGGCTACAATGTTCGCCCATATACCTCTACTTTTGCACCCTTTCAAATCCATAACCGCATCAACCCCATGAATAGCTTTTATCACACGAGCCCAAAGAGAATCCGGACTATTAACGAACTGCCATCTCCATTTTTGGATGAGAGCGAGATTAAACACTTACAAACTCCCGATAACTGAACTACCTTTATCGAGGCCAGAATATTATCCCATTTAATCCACAATATCTTGTTTTGATCTCCACTGCCACCCCCAAAAGAAAGAGGCCGAAATAGATTGTAAAGTCCTAAGAACGGATTTCGGGCATTAGAAAATTAGGATGTAGTATATGCCAAGGCTCCCTAACAATGCTTTCTCAGTGTTAAACGACCGCCGATTGACAACAAATTTTCTTTCTAAGTTGATAGTTTACCACCAAAATGATCAATCATAAGCAGCCAATTTGCCATCAAATTCATATTGGAAACAATCGGCAATCTAAGATAAGTAAATGGAACAATACCTAGTGCACAACCGGTGGCATGAGCCATGTCTTCAATTTCACCCGAAGACATTCCGATCACATACACATTTGATTTCGCTATATTATGTTTGAGACCTTATGCAAGATAAAAAAACCTGCAACACTCGAATTATATTGTTCATATCTTGTCTATTCCATTCGGATATAATAACGACATCCTCCGCTTAAAAAAGATGGGATATATTCAATCAAGAATCACCTACCTTTGTCCATATCTGGTCTATTCCATTCGGATATAATAAAGACACTCCGTCGTCTGTATCAACCGCATTGTTTAACGCTAGATGTATGCCTTACATAATAATTATGAATAAGAATGGGCTTAAAGGGTCACCCTGTCTTAAGCCAGAGACAACGGGCTCCCACTAACAAGAACAGAGCCAATTGTAAACATGACTCGATTGTAAACAGGACTTAATCCAAGCCGCCATTTAATACCAAACCCAATACTCGTTAGCATATGGTCAAGAAACTTCCCAATTACGATGTCAAAAGCTTTTTCAAAATAAACTTTAAATATCATAAGTTTCTGGTTACTCTTTTTGTACCACGCCATTACCTCATTTAGCATAATTGGACCGTCGAGAATTTTCCTACCCAAGATGAACGCCAGTGCTCATGATTACCACTTTATCAACAACTTTAGCTAACCTGTTGGCTAAGATCTTCACAATGATTTTGTATTGCATGCAAATTAAAGAAATTGGACGAAAGTCCTTTATATTTATTGGGTTAACTACCTTCGGGATAAGGGTAATAAAGGACAAGTTTGTACCCTTTGGCATCAGGAAGGAGTCAAAAAAACTTCTTGCCATCTATTTATCCTAATAAAATGGAGTTCTGTACAAGTCCCTGAAAGCATGCCCTACATTAAAAAATCTGATGCGTCTTGCACCATATTTTACGGTATTTTTGGAAGGTACTACATCTCTTTAGCTTCATCATTCGAGCCTCCTTCTATACGATTTAACTATAATTAAAGCAAAATCGGCAGTTTCAACTCTACCATTAATTCTCCAAGATTTTCAAATCACATACAAATCACAATTATACCAAACCATATCACATTCAATTCAAATCCTTTCCCTCATTCTTCTATGCTATACCGATTCAACCATAAACAAGAAAATGTTTTGGTTACATCCGTGTGCGAGTGATTTGTATGCAGTTTGTATGTTGTCAACATGGAAGATTTGGTAAGCACCGATTCATAGTAAAACTATTTTTAGGGTTTCAATTTTAATCTAATTGTTTTTCCATCCTATTTATAATATATTTTATAATTTGTCTGATGTATATTTTTTTCTATGGTTTTAAGTTGATGGTTTCATAGGATTTGGACTAATTGATACAAGGGTGTTGGCAAGATTGATTTCTTGGTTGATTTTAAAGGTTTTATGAGATAAAGATTGTTGCTTTCATCAAAAGATCAGTTGATTAATGAGAAAGGTATGGAATTTATAATGGATCAAACAAAGTAAAAATTAATTTGAACCCACATTTTATAAAATGAATTGACCCACCTCATATGCCTTTTAATCAAATAATAGGCATTCTTCCTCTACACGATTCTTCACAATTAGTCACAATTCACCCGATTCAAATCCGGTAAATGAGATTTTGTGGTTTCATTCTTTTGATTATTGGTGACTTATCAATTGCCTATTATGAATTTATTTGTTGTAAAAAAGTAAGATTTTCAATTTGTTCGTTTTGTTTATTCTTCAAAGGTGGGACGTAAATGATAGCACTTATATGATTCTTACAAAGATGATACTTCACATAGATCATTCATAATATTCTACTCGGTATATCTTTTACTAAATCTAATTCATGGTCATTTAATCTTTAGATTATCCTTTAGCTATTACGATTATTTTCTATATATAAGTTTTATTTTACACTTAACATGTTTTATGAAATGTCTACTTATATTTTGACTAACCAATCAACAGATATCTGACAAATAGAACATTTTTAGAGCTGAAAGTCAAAAGTATCGATTCGAATTTGAAATTGAAATGTAGCATGTTTGAATGTTTGTTAAAGTCAACAAGATTGAGGATTTAGTACCTAAGCCAATGATATTTTGATTTCTTTTATAATCACTAACCATTATACCATGACTTGTGAATTGTACTATGGGATATAGGAAATCCTTTCGCTTCCAAACTGTTGGCACTTTGGATTTCCTTACTACATTTCCTTTTAAACATTTCAGGTAGGTTCTCATTACATGTAATGTTCATCAACTGGTGTTTAGGTGCCTATTGTGATGCCTGATGAAAGTGAACAAACTAAGGCTTAGAGTCAAATTCCTTTGAAAGCACTGTATACCTGTTCTACAGCTTGGAAACTAAACAAAAGAATGTATGTGATACTTCTTTTAATTGATATGAGCCATTTTCATCATATTCCAGTAGTTTACCTTTCTTATGCCTTTGTCCTCAATTTGCTGTTGTATCTTTGTAACAGATACCAGTAACAGCTAGCAGCAAGGAGGTCCCAGTTCCCATGAAAGTATTCAACCTTTAAACTGTGTGACTGAAGGTACATGATATTAATAATTAATACTAAGTCACTCGATGACTCTTCTATTTTACAATGAAATAACATACATGTGACATCTCAATTCGTCTGTAAAAAATAATGGGTTAGTATATTTGTGGGTTTATACAATATTTGTAAGTTTATACATGCAGGTTTCTACTGAAAAATTGGCTCCGGAGGATAATGATTGCATTTTCACAATGTCTATCTCCCTATGAGAAGCCATGTGCTTCATGCATATGATGTAGCAGAGGAGGAATTGGTTGTTAATGTATATCTCCTATAATATAGCCAAACACAGTCAAGATATTATATCTTTGCTCATTTGTTTCTAGATGACAGGATGAGATGGAAAAGCGAAAAGAAACAGCTAGTAAGTACCCTCCGATTGAAATTACTAATGCAGTGCGCATCATTGTATCAGATACTTAATTTGGTTACTAACAAAATTAATTTGAACTATACAAAATTGAAATCCCATGTTGCTGATGCGCAAATGGAAGAGGTAGAATGTCCAACTTGCACACTTCTTTTACAGGTTTGCTTCTCTTGCCTTTCATTTTTCTTACTTTCGTGGTTATGTATATATAATACTACGTAATCAAATTTCTTATAAAAAGAAAAAGATATCAATGTGTCACTTAACCTGTTAACCTAAATGAAACTTCTAATCAATAATGAAGATCTCATTTCTGCTGATTGAAAAGTAATTAACGCCATCTGAAACTTTTTAAATCTCTTTAACTCGATGTTTGATATTTAGTGATGTTGTCTGGGATAGTGTTTGGGATACTGATTACGTTTCTCTTGAATATAAATATTCTTGAGATTGTGTTTGCAAAACTGATTATGTGTTTGGAAGTCATAAATAATAATATTATTGATAAGTCACAGAGTTTTGATTGGTTTATTTGTTGCTATAGTAGAACCGTTGAAGGAACACAAATTTCAATAGCATAAATACCCTTAAATCTTTACTATTATAGTGGTTCATTAGTGCTAACAGTATTCACCATTGTTGTTTCAGGTGATTTCAACAATATATAGTGGTTCATTAGGGAGCTGGTGTCAAAATTTGCAAGAACTTTGGATCATCTCTTGGCACTAAATGTGAGAGAGAACCTTTTGTTGCTTGGGATGTGTTTTGTTAATACAAATAATGTCTAAAACGTTATTTGCATTATTCGGTCTCTACATGTTTTGATAATCACAAAATATGATTACACGATACGTAAACTTACGGTTAATAAGTTTTTGGACGAGAAAACTCGTTTACTTAACGTATCTACTACAACGTCACTTCAGGTATGAACAAACTCAATATCGACACTAGTAGAGTGATCAAAAATATTATTTTCACTAAACATTACATTTTTATGTATGACAAAACATTTTTACAAAAGTATTTTTGTGTTTTTAAAGAAATGTTTATTAGGAAAATATATTCAAAATTCAAATTGAGTAACAACTATATTTCCCGCTCAAATCAATAAACGTTTTCCCCAGATAAACATTTACCACGTCAGGACAAAAAGAGGAGTGTCTGTCAGGACGGTCCCTTAAATGGCTGAAGGTCCTTTAGTGATAAAGGATTGTCCCATAGATAACGGACCGTCGCCTACTCTCCTGGCGTGTATAAATACTGTGATGCGTAGGGATTGCACCAGGCTTTACCACTCAAGGGATCTCGAGAAGCTTACAACCCCCACCAGGCAGTGTACCTGATCGATGTAGTATAGTATAATGACAAGTACCGGGGGATTGATCGTTCAGCTAGGATTAGAAAACCTAAAGACTAGGTCTATAGATGAGGGATGATTCTTTTTGTATTTTTTAGTTTTTATAAAAGCAATTAAAAATCTCGGGTTTGAAGGAGTTGGGCGGAATTAGTTGCTAGTCAACTAACCCAATTACTAAGATGCAATCAAAATAAAATACTAAAAATCAAAATAAACTATATTATACTAGAGTTGTGAGCAATATATGGGAGAATTGTGTTTACTTAGATTTCACTACTCCCTAGATATCTTTTACATGTTAATTACTTGTTACAGTTGCGTGGATGACGGATTGTATTCCTTAATACCATTCATGGGGTGGCGTACTTACTTCCCCAATCCTATAAGCGCCTACTTCACTCCTATGTCGAGCCAGCTAAGAAGCTCCTAACATGGGATCATTAGAATTTGTTCATGCATTAAATACAACCAATAAAACCTAGTACACATCGGTTCATGTTTCCTAAGACGTTCAAGCATGTTACACAGTGGAGATCTGCCAGTTTTCTTAAGCCTAACATTGAAATCATTCATCCATTACAACCATAAACAAGTAATCAACACATAATTAACATCTAGGTTTCATTACATTTAAGCAAACACAAGATAGATCTAGCCTAGCATGTTGAAATCAAGACAAGCATAAGATATATTCAAACAACACATAGACATATTGAATGAATTGAAAGAAGACTTATCTTAATTGAACATGAAAGGATTCAAGGGGTGAAAACCCTTGAAAATACTGTAAAATACGACCTAGGGTTTACAAAGTTCGGCCCTAGTATTCTCCACACAAGTTCCTCTTTTATGAATGAAAAATAGAAAACTATATATAGATTCTGATAGGTGACGGCGTCAAGAACAAAATTCTGACGCCGTCATCTCGCCGCCAAATAGTTTATCGGACTGCCTAGATCTGGGTCTGACGCCGTCATGTGTACTCCTTATGCAGGCCGTCACCAAAAATAGTCTTGACGCCTTTGTTGTGACGCCTTCAGGTTTTCACTGGGTCGTCATGGATTTTACTCTTGACGTCGTCATGATTTTCTTCTTGACGCCATCAGGTACTGTTCTCAGCATGGAAAATTAAGTCTTTGCCGTTTTCTTCACTTTTATGCTCCAAAAACGTCCGAATTGCTTCCTTTTCCAGAATTCACTCCCAAAGTACCTAGAATCACAAAAGGAACGATTTAGGGCAATATTTGATCAAATAAATTAAATTCCGGGCTTAAATGACCCCCTAAAAGTGGTTCATTTTTCGCCTCATCATATACCCTTACACTTAAGATTTGCTTGTCCTCAAGCAAATGCGCTTTTATTCTAATCAAAATACAAGTTAGGGGTCATTTAACACTAATATAATAGTAATTACAACAAATAATCGTTCCACTAAAGACCAAAGACAACCACGGAGGTCATACACTAGCACCTCACAAATAGTGTTTAGATACTCACATCTTTCGGGTGTAATAAAGTAATATCACAATATGGAAACGGAAAATATCTCTCACTACCTGTCATAGCAAAATAGATTACCATAGGCTTGCGAAAGGATCAAACCTCCACCACATGGCGTAAGCACCTAGGATAAACTATCAAAGAGGTCTTTTAAAGGGTTGTAACGTTAGGTGTAGGGATATGGAATACACGGTTTTGTTGGATATAGGCAGTCTTTACTGGTGGCGAGTTAACAATCTTGGTTAATTACATGTACAATAAGGCGTTGCTAAGCCAAGACTAGACTCGACTGATGCTAATAAATCAAAAAGAACAAAAAAATAAAATGAACATAGAATGAAACGGGATGGTAGTCCGTATGTTTTTTTCTATTTTCTTTTTCTATTTTTTTTTTCATGATTTTTTTTTTTTTTTTTTTTTTTTTTTTTTGCATACACTCTTACCCTACTATCTAAAATAATACATCGTAGGGGATGAACATTTCCCTTACACTTGAATTTTTACATACTTTACAATCAACTAATCTAATGACTCGAATTAAGAAAATCAAAACACTTGGAGTACTTTTAAGATTAACGTACATATGGGGGTAATAAATGATGTTCTTCCCCATTACTCCATAAAATAAGTACTTTATCCATGAGTCCCAATCGTCCCAAAACAATATGTACAAGGATATGACTCGACTTAGCAACCATGTAATCAATTAGATAATTAACTAAGGGTTTAACAAATAACAATAATGCAATAAAGATGAGTGCATACACGGAAGGCTAAGGCGATTTGGGTGTACATTTAAGTGGGGTGTAACAAATTCTTCCTTTAAGTAAGATGCTTAAAGTTAGAAACGAAAATATAGGCTCGGAGGGGTGTACTAGGGGTATCGTGTATTAAAAATGAGTACAACGCTAAGGTGTGGGAAAAATTAGTTGACTTAACTAGCCAAGTAATATGACTTAAATGGTCAAGTAATTATGATACGGGTTTAACACAAGGGTGATCCTAATGCCTCTTATCATGTAGTAAATCCTACTACACGAATGTAGTCTCACTAGCGGTCTCGGGATGCATCACTAACGCAAGTTCTAGAATCTAAATGCTACCGGTACACTCATAAGCACTAATAATAAATGTTTTTCCTATCAAATCTAAAGGCGAACCTCACATATTTGGGTGGAAAATTTTTCTGAATAGTACGGTTTTGTGCTAGTCATACAATCTCCTATCAATGAGACGCTTGCTAAGGCTAAAGTTTCACTCCTAAATGTTGTAAAAAATTTTAAATTTGGCGCTAAAATTGCACTAACAAGTATTTCTCATAGTTTTATTACACATCTACCATCAAACAAACAAACTCAAGCGACAGTGTATCTGTAAGGTATCATCATTTTACCCTCCCCTTACACTTAGGATGAACATTGTCCCCAATGTTCAAGTAAAGAATGTAAAAGTAAAATAAGTAAAACAAATGAAATCAAATACTCCCCTGATTCGCTCGGTATGGATAATAAGGTGGCCAGGTTAGATCTTCCTCCAAGAAAATGAACAATCAAAGCTTCCCTTCCAGAATATAAATCATCTTTTTGTTATACATAACCTGTAAAAACCAGAGAAAACAGACAAGGCAACCTCGCGTAAAATCGGCGACAATCTACATATGCTAATAAATCCAAGAAAACAAAATAAGATATAATGCTTGTGGAATGATGTTTGCAGATTTCCCGGAGATTATAAAACTAATAATTCAACAAAAACTTTAAGACTCCGTTAGAAAAACAAAAATGGTAAAATTTCCAGATTTTTACACGTGACGCCGTCAAGAGGAAACTCGTGACGCCGTCAGAAGTGACCTGCAGAAATTCTTATGTTAAGTTTCCGGAAAATTTCTGGAAAAACTTGGTCCTACTTCCTGGAAAATCCTGCAAAACATCATTATGACTCGATACAAGCATTTGACTCTAACAAATACGAATATACGTGTTCACTTAATATTGTGGAGAATCATGATCGGTTTTGTTTCTTAAAAACATATTTGGGGTTTCCCTTTACACTTATGTTTTGCAAAAATACCTTTGGATGAAGTTAAGACTAGGCCAAACAACAAAATAAAGTATTTTCACTATTTTAGTTTTTGAAACATGATCTACCAACAATAAAAATAAAGCATGCATACGGAAGCAAATAACAAACAAACAAAATAAAAATCACACAAAACATGGGTTGCCTCCCAAGAAGCGCTTTTCTTTATTTACGAGTCTTGTAGCTAGACTCAAGGTCATGGGTTACTACGTGATACGGGTGAGTTCCTCATTGAGGACATCTTTGGGATCAAACTTAGGTTTTAACTTCCTATCGGTTTTCTTAGTACGGTATGACCTTTCAAACTTTTCTCCATCCAGATCATACAAAGTCATCTTCATATGCCATGATCCGTCACCTTCCTTAGGTGGCTTGTCCCACCTCCATTTAGACTTATCTCCCTCTCTTTTCCACTTATTCATCTCTATATTAATAGGCATTACGCTTAAGAACTCAATCATCTTCCTAAAGACTAAGGGGTCCTCAAAAGGGTCTAGCTCTTCAACTCTAGCTATGAGTTGTTCCACCGAATGTGTCTTATTGATGAAATCTTTTTCTAGATAAAATGGGCGTTGAGGTCCTATAAAGTTCCTTTCTGTTAGGAATACAAATATTCCTGTAAAAGTCTCGGTCACCTAATGATTGTAATAGCATTAAGTTAGCTCGTAGTTAGTTTGTTTATTAGTTAATTAGTATTAGTTTAAGTAACACCATGGAAGAAGGACGGGTCTTCACCCACTGTATGCCTGATCCACAGCCCGGGAGTGCGCGTTTTATTGTAAGTATAAATACCCCTCTCCACATGTGGAGAGGGTTGGACCTTCACTTAATCTCAATCTAATATTTCTTTTTTCTCTCAAGGTTCCTTCTCTTCCCCTCCTTCTTACTTCTCCAACGCCACACAAACACAACACCAATCATGTTTCCAACATAGTTAGTATTCTACAATTGGTATCAAGAGCCAAGGTTTCATCTTAGGACCTTGTAGAATCGAATTTGATGGTATTTTGTGTGGTTTTGTGAGTTTGGTGTAACTTTCTTGTAAAAACTCTTCGTTTGATCTTCTCTAGTGTTGTTATACATGTTAGTGATGTACTTTTATGTTCATTAGTGTTTGTGGAACATTGTGGTTTAGTTTGTGTTACCATTTCCTTAATCTATTTGAAGTTTGGAGGTGATTTTGGGCGTATTTCTATCTTGCGGTTAAGTCTACTGTTCCATTGCTTCGTTGCGTTTAGTTTCTATAATCTGTGGTTTGTTTGACTGCGATTACTATTTTGGGAATACAAACAAAACGCAAGGATAATGACAGTTTTGGACCATTGTCACTGCGATTAGTTGTCTGCGATTAGTATATTGCGTTTAACTATTATGCGGTTGGGAGTTTTCTGCGATTGGGAGTTTTCTGCGGTTTGGTACTTTCTACGGTTAGTGTCCTTGGTTTGCGGTTTGCTCAGGTTGCGACTGGATCATTCTGCAGTTGGAATTTTTATGCGGTTTGGTACTTTCTGTGGTTTGTGTCCTGCGGTTAGTGTCCCGCGATTAGTGTTTACTGTGGTTTACTTGTCTGCGGTTAGGTCAAGTTGCGGTTAAATTTTTCTGCGACTAGTACACTACATTGAGAGTATCTCTTACTTTGTGGTTTGGTAGTTTCTATTTTGTAATGTCGACATCTTCTGATGACATTCAAGCTGCTGGGTCCGACACTCGACCTCCGATGTTGGACAGAACTGACTATGAATCATGGGCACAAAGGATTCGTCTTTATTGTATGGGTAAGGAAAACGGGGTTAACATCTTGAAATCCATCGATGAGGGACCCTTTCAAATGGGTACTACTAGAGACACGGTTGCAGCAACTGATCAACAACCGGCCGTAATTGGTCCTGATAGACCTCGCACTTACAATGAGCTGTCTGATGAAGAAAAGAAACGCTATGATGCCGACATCAGAGCATCGAATATTGTCATTCAAGGGCTTCCCAAATATGTCTACAAACTTATCAACTACAACACTGAAGCCAAGGCGGTCTGGGATAATGTCAAAATGCTTCTTGCAGGGCCTGAGTTAACTAAAGAAGATCGTGAGTCTCAGCTATACGATGAATTTGAGCATTTCAAAATGAACCCAGGTGAAAGCATCACTGACTATTACGTCAGATTTCACAAGTTGGTTAATGATATGAGAGCCATCAAGATGACAATGCCCAATATACAGCTTAATTCCAAATTCGTGAATAACATGGCACCAGAATGGGATAGGTTTGTCACAGCTGTTAAGCTCAACAAAGGTCTCAGGCATACCAATCATGAACAACTCTATGCATATCTCCAACAACATGAGAAACATACTGCTTATGATCGGCTAATGCAAGAAAAGCTCAATCCGTCAGCCACAAATGAATCTCTTGCTTTTGTTTCTAATGTTCAACAACCTAACCAAACCTCAAATGATCAATCTCAACCATCACAACCATCCTCCAGGTCACCCCAACCAATAGTCAATCATTAACTCCCTTACCATCTGCTTTGAATACACAACTTGATTCTGGGTATTCTCACACTGACATGATGATTGATAATCTCTCCAACCAAGTTTCTCTATTGGTCCAACAGTTCAGGGCTGCACTTCCATCTACTAACAACCAACTTAGGATCTCATCTAATCTACGTAATCAGGCAGTCATTGAGGATGGTCGTGTGGTGGTGCAGAATGTGCAGGGAAGATAGAACTTCAACCAAAGAAATGCTGGTAGAGATAATGGGCAGTACAGAGTTGGGAATACTCTTCAAGCACAAGCTAAGCAGCCTAAATGCTATAACTGTGGAGGGTTGGGCCATATAGCTAGGAATTGCACTCTTCCAAAACGTCCTCAAAACTCTGAGTACTTCAAGGACAAAATGTTGCTGATGCAGGCACAAGAAAATGGGACGGTGTTGGATGAAGAAGCTCTGCTCTTTCTGGCTAGTAATGATGGGAACACCTTTGATGCTGATGTGGATGATCAGCCTGTTCAGGATATGGCTCTTAATGACCCGAATATCTTTCAAGTTGAAGAGTGATGCATTTGACTCAGACGTAGATGACGAACCTACTGCTCAAACCATTTTCATGGCTAATCTGTCTGCAGCTGCATCCTCTTCACAGCATCCTGATTCATCCATCACATCTGCTATCTCTGAGGTACCAACATCTCCTAATCATGATCTGAATAATCCTACACCTGTACAGGGGGCATGTGACTCGGTACAACTCAAGAATTTTGTCAACACAAACATCACTGATATGGGTAATACCAATAATATCCCATATGAAATGTATGTGAATGAAAATGGACCGCCAGTTGTACCAAGTGACATGCCGTCTATTGACTCTAGTGAACATGAGGTACATGAGCACACAATATATAACCCTGATGATTCCTTGATTACTAGAATTAACACCCTTAAGGATCAAGTGAATATTTATGAGCAGCGTGCAAAGTTTGAGCTGAATGAACGTGAGCAGAAAATGGAATGGCAACTGCGTACTTACATATCTGAAAACAATTCCAAACAAGAAACATTGAAAAGGGAACTAGTTTCTTTAAAAAATCAATTGGATCAAACCGTCAAACAAAAACAAGAGTTTCAAAAAGGTTTGACTTCAATCAAACTCGAATTCAAAGATAAAGAAACTAAACTTCTAAATGATTTCTCAAAACTCAAAATGTTGAAAAATAAATTGGAAGATAAGTTGTACACACAGGGCCAAACCATTCAATCTGCTCAAATGATGCAAAACCATAGGAAACTAAGTGATGAATTTAGTGAACAGGATGCCTCCAAGCCCAAAGCAAGATACCTTAGAATTGGTTTAGGTGCACAACCTGCATTATATGATGCAAACACTATGCTTGAACCTAACCATGCCCCTCCTGATACGTGATCCTATGACCACATTAATGAGGCGGAGGATAGAACTAGGGTGAAACTTGCTGAACGTTTAAAGGATCCTAAAAGCATTGCTAAGAATATTGTGTTTCACTATGACTATGCGAATGACAATCACTCTGCCATTTTTGTTCCTCAAAAGAGAATTCTTCCTGACAAAGTGTTTTGGAATATAGACATTGAGAAAATGCAAGCTGAAATAGTTGTAGGTAACACACGCACTATGTTTAGAATTGTTGACCCAACCATTTACCCCCTGAACACACCTAGGCACCTGGTACCATTCACTCTTCCCACACAGTGTAACACTCTAATTGGGTTGTATGTGCTAGGTCAATTGTTCAACGACTTTGAGAAAACCTGTAAAATAAGAATTACACCTACATGGATTACAAAAGGGGAAAGGGGTTTTGAGCAAACAAAACAGTGTTACCTAACTGAAGTTATGCCATTTTTTAAACTTCTCAAAGAACATTTTGAGGGCCTTAAAAACACCATTAATGATGATGTGACTCAAATGAAAAAGGTTTTTGATGAAGTGGAAAGTGAGGGTAACCAATTAGCTATTGATCTCAAATACAGTAAAATTGACAGGAAAAACATTCTCATCATGAATGAAAATTTGATTGCAAATTGCATTGCAAAAGATGTGTTTTATACTGTTACCGACTCAGCACTATCTGCTCGACAATTTCATGAAATGTCGGTTACTTTAAATGTCTTCCAGAATCGTGTAATTGAGCTTGAGGGGGAGAATTACAAACTTACTGAAAAAATTCAAAACGACGACCATGATAACATGGTCAGGAATTTCTCAAAACTAGAAGTTGATAATCTGAACCTACAATTAAAATATCAACATCTAGAAGAAAGCATAAAAATATCAAATTCCAAGACATCTTCGGATGCTCCTGAGTTTGACACATGTTTTGAATTAGCCAAAAAGGATGAAGTAATTCAAGCTCACTCAAACACGATTCAAAAGTTGAAGCTCCAAATTGCACAATTAAAATCGAACAAAAGCGATGTGACCAATACCAATTACCAGAAGTCGATAGATTCTCAAAATTTTCAGAAACAGGGCATTATCAATGAATTACAACAGGAAAATGAGTGGCTTCGTGCTGAAATGTCTAACGCTAAACAACGTTACAAAGAATTGTTTGAGTCTATTAAAATAACACGTGACCAAAACAATGAAAGAGTCACTTCTTTGTTAAATGAAATTGAGAATCTAAAGACTATGGTGAAGGGTAAAATGCCCATCGTTTCATGTGATCATGCAATTTCCAATGTACATGCTTGTAAAAAATATGCGTGCGATGCTGTGAATGTCTCTCTTCCCCTTAGGAACAATGAGTTAGTTCATAACAACTATCTTAGAAATCTTAAGGATTGTCTGGCCATACTTAGAGAAACCATTGAAGATGAGAGGATATCTAAACCACTTGATGATGTTATTATTGGTGCTTGCTTCCTCACTAATAAAGCCTAGGAATTATTAGAATATGCTATAGGATCATGCCCCAAGAATGATAACAAGTCGGATAGAACATTTGCATTGCACCCTAACAGTGGCAACAAACATGTTACATTTGATTTTCCCCAAACCATGTCACAATCAACCATCTTGATCACCGGTAAACAAGTAGCAACTAATTAGACTAATGTTCCCGTCATTGCTTCTACAGGAGTAAAAGGTGTATCTAATGCTAGCAAGTCACAGCTTAAGTGCAATACAAAGAATGATAGGACTTTGCCGGCTAAGAGTACACTTATGAAGGAAGTAGAAGAATCATCTAGGAACAATAAAGTTGTGCTTAGTGAAAGGAATCGAGTTGATTCAAACATTTGTGTTAACATTGATGTAATTAATTCAAATTCTGGTGCTATTTGTAAGACTTGTAACAAATGCTTATTTTATGGTAATCATGATGCTTGTGTTGTGTCCTTTCTTAAATCCACTATGAAATCTCCAGTTATGAATGTTTCAAGTGTTAAACGGGTAAAACAAGTATGGAATAAAACAGGAAAAGTGTTCACTAATGTTGGTTATCAATGGAAACCTACTGGAAGGAAATTCACTCTAAGGGATAAGTGCCCAATGACTAGGATCACTAACTCCAAAGTTGTGCCTATTAGAAAGTGGAGACCTACTGGTAGACTGTTCCCAATAGAAGCACTTAGTACCACTCCTAGTTCTAGTGCATCAAAATGTGAACATTCCAGTGAGATATCTATAACAAATGATAATCCAATATTTGTGTGTGCTAACCAAACGGACCCCAAATGTCTGTGGGGCTCCAGCTTTTTCAGTTATCCACGATTGTCTGGTTTCAAATGCAGGTCGTACAAATTGTCCTTTGGTATTTGGACTCAGGCTACTCAAAACATATGACTGGAGATCGCTCGCGGCTCAAGAATTTCGTGGAAAAGTTTATTGGTACTGTTAGATTTGGGAATGACCATTTTGGATCTATAATGGGTTATGGTGATTACGTCTTTGGAGACAGTGTGATATCCAGAGTTTACTACGTGGAAGGACTTGGGCACAATCTATTTTCTGTTGGTCAATTCTGTGACTCAGATCTCGAAGTTGCTTTCAGAAAGCACACCTATTTTGTTAGAGAATTAGATGGTGTTGATCTTCTCAAGGGGAGTCGGGGCACTAATCTTTACACCATCTCCATCGAAGACATGCTACGGTCCTCTCAAATTTTCCTGCTCTCTAAAGCCTCCAAGAACAAATCATGGTTGTGGCATCGTCGTTTAAACCATTTGAACTTCGGTACCATCAATGAACTTACACGTAAGGATCTTGTTCGAGGCTTGCCCAGACTTAAGTATGAAAAAGATCATTTGTGTTCCGCCTGTCAAATGGGCAAGAGCAAAAAGCACACCCATAAACCCAAGACTGTTAATTCAATCATGGAAGTTCTTCATACTCTTCACATGGATCTCTGTGGACCAATGAGGATTCAAAGTATCAATGGAAAGAAATATGTGCTGGTTATTGTTGATGATTACTCTCGATTCACGTGGGTAAAGTTTCTAAGATCAAAAGATGAAGCTCCGGAAACCATCATCAAACTCATCAACATGTTGCAAGTTCGCCTCAACAAAACAGTTAGATTCATTCGTACTGATAATGGAATGGAGTTTGTGAACAAACAACTTACTCAATTTTATGAAGGTGTCGGCATCAATCATCAAAAGAGCATTCCACGTACTCCTCAACAAAATGGAGTTGTTGAAAGACGCAATCGCACCTTAGTTGAAGCTGCAAGGACCATGCTCATCTTCTCCAAAGCTCCTATGTTTCTTTGGGCTGAGGCAATTGCCACCGCATGCTACACACAGAACCGATCCTTGATACATCCTCTCCACTACAAGACTCCCTATGAACTGGTTCATGGCTGAAAACCCGATCTTTTGTTTCTTCGAGTTTTTGGTGCACTTTGCTATCCAACTAATGACAGTGAAGACCTTGGGAAACTCAAGGCCAAGGCCGACATTGGTTTCTTCGTTGGCTATGCTCCAGAGCGAAAGGGGTACCGAATCAACAACAAACGTACCAGAGACATAATGGAAACAATCCACGTTACTTTCGATGAGCTGACTGAGCAACCGGTTCCTGGACAATCAAGTTCTGGACCCGTACCTAACCTATTGTCTCCTGGACCAATTAGTTCCAGGCTTGTACAGAATCCCACTCCTGCTGCTCCTTTTGTACCTCCTACAAGTGAAGATTGGAAGAAACTGTTTGACCCAATGTTTGATGAATACTTTGAACCTCAACAGATGAATGCTCCTGAAGCTACAGTGGTTCAACCACCAGCTGGGGTGGTGAATATTCAAGTTGATAATAACGGTCCATCCACTTCGTTGTCATGGGATCCTGAAGCCCCCACCATCAGTCAATCGGTTACCACTTCTAATTTCCAATCTTCACCTGTACAGCGAGCGGCAACTGTAGATAATACATCTGAAGTAAATCCTTTTGCTCCACCTGATAATGAGCCATTTGTTAACATCTTTGCCCCTGAATCGTCAAATGATGTAACATCCTCCAACGAATCCAACACAGCTACCTCAGTTCCCTATTCTCAACCCCATTAATACCTTAGAAAATGGACCAATGATCATCCTATAGACAACATTATTGGAAACCCTTCGCGTCCAGTATCTACCCGTAAGCAACTTGCAACTGACGCATTGTGGTGCTTCTTCAATTCTGTCCTCTCTAAAGCTGAACCAAAAACCATCAAGGATGCAATGTCTAAACTGTGGAAAACTAGAAGGCGGGTTGAATAGTTTTACGTCCTTTTAAAAGTTTATTACCAAAATATTTTGTAGGTTATTAAAAACTTTCGATTCGATCTCAAGTGAATTCAAATGACAACCAATATAAGCAATTCTAATCAAGTAATGAAAGTATTGAAATGTAATGAAGAAAAGATAGAGTTAGAAAGATCAAACCACAACACTCGAATTTATAGTGGTTCGGCTACAAGGACACCTTCCTTGCCCTAATCCACTCCCCGAGTACCACACTCGAGAGTTTTCTTCACTATGTCAACAAACTCCTTATGGTGGAGAAACCTTACACACCTTAGCTTACACGAGTTAACGACACTAAGCTAAATGTCGAGTTCTAATCGTAGCTAGAACCAATCTCACGACTTCTTCAAGGCTTCACACTTTCTTCACAACTTCACAACTTCTTCAAGGCTTCACACCTTCTTCACACCTTCACAACTTCACACCTTCTTCTATGCACAACTAATTCACAACTACTAAACTACTTTACAACACACCTAGTTTCTACAATCAACAAATTTTCACAACACTTTTACAAATATCTACCACAACTACAATATGAAACTAGCTATTCACAACACTACTACAATTTGATGGATGTAGAGGAGTGTTCTTCTTCTTGCACTTGAATGGATGAAGCTTTGGATCACTTGGAAACAAAGACTTATGAATTATATGATCAAAGGATTTTAGATCTAGAAATGGAGGTTGGATCAGAAAGTTTTTAGTGCAAAAAGGTGAGAAAAATGTGTGAAATGATCCAGTATTTATAGGGCCAGATTTTACTGTTCTGGAGCGTGCCGATCCCCTTAATTAGGGGCCGGTCCCCTTAATCATTAAGGGGGCCGCCTAGTAAAATTAAGGGGGCCGCCCTCCTGAACGTTGGAAAAGTTTTTCTGGATAAAATTTGCCCTTTTTGGTTGGAAATTTGAAATCATATCTTTATGGTTTAATATAGCATTACCAAAAATGATTTACAAATATATATAAAATGTTTATATCATTTTATAAGATGTTATGTCTTAAGACAAAATTTCCTTTGATCATGTAATGCATAAGATGCTTAGTTTATGCATACCTTAAGTGATATAAGATGTAGAGGTAAATATTTGTTACCAAATACTTGTTTATGTCTTAATCTTGACTTAATTTGATTTGAGTTTTGTGATTATCAAAACATAGGTTTATTGAGAGATATTAATAACCTTTTTAAACATTATTTATATCAACAATCTCCCCCTTTTTGATGATTACAAAACTTAAACTCATTAACTCAAAAAATAATTTTTAAACAAGTATTTTAGTGAGTTTATATTTACTTCTCCCCCTTTTTGTAGAATCAAAAAGGTTATTCCGACAATTTTTAAACGTGAAAAATTGACGGGTAGATATCTCCCCCTTGATGTGTACTCCCCCTCGTTTGGGGACACCAAGAGACCGAGCTATGAAATGCTTTGCAAAAAAAGTATTAGAAGCACAAGTATATGCATGCAAACATGTATAAGGTGATGAAAAAAAATAAAGCATGTTTGAAAAGAAAGCATTCATATTAAATAATTGGTTGTGTCAAGACACAACATACAAGTAGCAATTTGAATTACAAGTAGAAAAGCTAGTTCACAAATAAACAACTAGAAAAATACATCATCATGCAAAAAGTACATGGTCTTCATAGAGCTTGCAAGCAAAAGGGTGGTAGAGGCTTTATTTATTAAGCATATGAGATGCTTAATTAGGAGAGCATGATGGTGATGGTGAAGGAATGGGTGAGAATTGTGGTGGAGGAATGATTGGAGAGGATGGTGGAGTTGGTGGTGGTGGTGGGTTGGTAAGCAAATGTTCAATATATGAAAACATATATTGAATTTCATCTCTAAGGCCAAAGATGACCGTGCGGTTGTGGATGCAACAAAGACAAGTATCCCCATGGGATTCAAGTAGCCTCCAAGGCACGGGATTGGCAAAGAATGGTGGTGTAATTGGTGGAGATGAGAGATGAGCATCAAGTGGTGTTATTGGTGAAAGTGAGATGGTAAGATGGGTGGACATGGGTTCTTGTGTAGGAAGTGGTGATGATACTTGTGGTGACAAGTGTGAGTTGATGTAGTCATTGATTGATGAGGTTGAGGGTATGGAGGATGAGGAAGTTCCATGAGTAGAAGGTGTTTTAGATGGTGCATTGGGTGCACTTGGGGATGAGCATTTGGGTGGAGGTGATGGTGTTTTGTTGTCTTCATTTGTTAAGTCAATGAAGAGTTGTTTTGGGGGAATGACCACAAGTTTTTGTTTCTTGGAGGCTTTGGAGTGTGAGGTGCTTGGTGGAGTCATGATGATTTAGATGGTGAATGATGAGATGAAGAATGGTGATTGTGCAGGGAATTTATAGTATGGAAATGGTTGATTTAGGTATGTATTTGAAATGGTTGAATGAGATTCTAAAATCAGTTGGGTTAAAATGGGAAATGGTAGCTGAAACTAGAGAAAGGGATCACAAGATGCAAAAGAAAACAGTGAATCCAGTTCCAGATGGCGGGTCCCCTTAATTGTATGTCGTCCCCCTTAATAATTAAGGGGACCGCCTAGGGAATTAAGGGGGCCGCCCATCTAGTGTTTTCCCAGACGACCAGAAACCCAAAATTTGCAGAATTTGGTGATTTTTCAAGTGTGTTTTCCCAGCAAGCTCTATTAGAAGTATATACTCTAGGAATGATGATATATAAACATATATATATATATATATATATATAACCAAATTTCATGCAAATAAACATATTATAATCCATTTTGAAAATAAGCATGGCATAACATTAAGATAGTAGCATGATAACAATTAAAGTCTAAACATCATTCAAGAGATAAACAAGAAATAATACAAGTATTTCCGAATAAATCGGACAAATAGCAAATCATACAAATGTCAAATAGAACCAAGTAATAACAAGTAGCAATACATCAATATCTCCTACTTCTTCTTCTTTCCAAGAATCTTCCTAAACATCTTCCCAACGGATTTGAAACCTGCTCGAAGTTCTTCATGCATTTGTTGTTGACGGTTGATGATAGACGTTTGACGAGTGAAGAGAAGCTCATCGGTACGTTCATGAGGAAGAGGAATTTGATACTCGGTATCATCAATATCCGAAAGATCTTCAACAAAGGTCGTGGGGGATGGAGTACTAACACGTGAGGTGTTTTCCTCCTCATCATCATCGTCATCACGATGAGATGTAGAACCACGAGGCCTAGAATACAAAGGACCACGAGATTTTCCTTTGTCACTTGGAGCACGACGAGTACGAACACGAGTAAGTTGGTTCAAAGTAGGAAGGATATGAACATAGTAGTCTCTTTAAAGATGTGGGTAATGTTCCATCACATAATGATAAAGTCGTGTGAGAAACATACCGTAAGGAAGATTGGCATTTGGGGTGTTCTTGGCGGACATGATTCGATGAATAAAAAGATAAGCCAAATTGTATTGCTCTTCAGCAATAACACAATAAAGCATGTGGGCAATGCTCGCCGTGACATGATCACGGTGACCACCAGTACCAAACGCATTCTCTCGAATGAGTTCTTCCCACTTCTTCATATCTTGGCTTAACTCTTTGAGGAGGATTTGATTGGCATGAATATCGACATTCTTCGACTTGATTACTCGACTAGTCGTACGACGTTCTAGTTCAAGCATTCGACGAATGTCTTCAGGACTAGGAATCTCAGAATAGTAGGGGCCATCCTGAGGACGATTTCTTTCAAGAGTGGAGAGATCCCATTCATTTGAGAAAACGGCTTGGCCGTTGAATGGGATTCTAAGAATTTGTCCAAATTGAGCAAGAGTAAGAGTGATGAATTGATTTTGAATCATGAAGGAAATGAGGAGATGACCATAGGGATCGGTTTGCACCGTCACTTGGCTATAGAAATCGAGGATAAAATGAGGAATAATTGGTTCGTTGATTTGGAAAAGACATTCAAAACGAATATTGGTGAACATTCGTTCGGTTTGATCATTTTCATAGAAAGATGGATCGACAATTCATCCTTCATGAATGTTTCTATTTTCAATAGGACGATAGAAACATGCAACTGAAGGAGACATGCCGGGAGTAGAAGAGACATTTGGAATGTATTGTTTGGTTTTGGAGACATCACCAACCGTGGTCTTAGGTATTTTCACCTAAACAATATAACAACAAAACTAGAATTAATATAAAAACAACTATCATGCATATGTTATATATATGTATATATAATTATAAGCAATATATGTGGAACGAAATTCTACTTCGACACAAAAAAGAATATTCAATAAAGTAGTTTCATAATGTTCCTTTTATTTTAATTTTAAACTCGTTTAGAATATATAATATCAAAGAGTATGATATCATAATTCATTTCGAAATAAGGCTAGATATATATTAGATTATATATCTTCCATTTCGTAAGAGTTTGACACAACATAAGCTTGTTTAAAAGATTAAAATGCGAAATTTAGTTTTCAAAAATATCATTTTCGAGATAAACCAAACGCTCCCTTAACTAGATAAAAACATCCTAAAACATCAATATATATATTGATTATATATCTTGATGACGTCTATTGATTCTAGTAGTATTAATAAGTTTTAAGAACTAGTTTTAAGTTTCAAATAACTACATATAGTTATAGTTTGTTCATGAACCAAAGGCCCATGTTGTCTTCATGAACCATTTTATAACAAATTGAAAAGTATGTTTTGATTGTTTAGAACGTTAAAACAATGTAGTGTAGTAAGTTTTAAGTAGTTTTTAAGAGTTATATCAACAATGTGCCTCTTGAAAAATAAAATTTAACAAGGGTTTATGGGCGATTAATGATTTTGACAAAATGATATGTTATACTAAATTTGAGTTGCAATACATCATCCTAATCATATGGGAAGTATTTGGTAGTTCAATTTCTAGCTTCTATTATACTTAAATTCGAATTAAAATAAATTTTAATAAAATGCATAATTATTGATTAGACACCAAATCGAATGAAATGTGATGAAATGCATGTTGAAAAACTTACAAAAGATGTTGTTATATGTTTGGTTGATGTTTGCCCCTTGCGAAACAACCCCGGATTGGTGATATGGTGGAGGATTTTGATGGTTTTGGGTGTTTTGGTTCGTACTCAGCATCAATGGGGAAGAGATGAATGAGCAAATGGGGTGTTTGGGAATGGAAATAAGGTAGAAAATGTATTTGGAAGTGTCAGATGGCCGGTCCCCTTAAACATTAAGGGGACCGCCCTCGATAACAAGCCGGTCCCCTTAATCTTTAAGGGGGCCGCCTTTGAAATTTTTGAAATTTCGCGGAATTAGTTTCTGGAACAAAAATATTTATACGTATATAATTAGATTTATTATATATCATAAATACGTAAACGTTTATTGGCACGATGATAAAATTCTTAACAATTTTTAATTATCGTTTCGATAATTAAAATATACCTTTGACAATTTTGGATAAAATGATCAAAGTGTTAAGTTGATGAAGGGTTTGAGGTGTGTTCGGGAATATGTGAATAAGTGTATATATATTTATTTATATATAAGTATAAGTGTGAGTGAAAGATGGGTTGATGGGTGAGGTTTGAAAGATAGTAGCGGAGATAGGATAAAATCGGCGAGAGGAGTTTGTTTCATCCATAGTGTTCACGTGCGAAGGCGTTCTTGCATGATAAAAGTCCACTTGACTCATATCCCTTCATCATCATGAGTCTCCTAAAAGAGGACTTAATTGAATAACGCGAGGGGGGAAGGAAAGGGTTCGATAAAGAACAATTTCCTGGAGTTCTAGAAAGTCAGCTAATGACGTATCTAGGTTATGTGCAAGCAATTATATATATATATATATATATATATATATATATATATATATATATATATATATATATATATATATATATATATATATATATATATATATATATATAGGGGGCCATTCATGTGAGAAATCTAATTTTTGTGAGAAGGTGAGAACTAATCTTAGCCACTCATTTTATCCTTCTTTAGTTTTGAAAAAAAAAATTTCACATGTGAAGAAAAAAATTAAAAAAAAAAAAAAAAAAAAAAAAAAAAAAAAAAAATCGAAAAAAAAATTTCGGAAAAAAAAAATTTCGAAAAATTTTTTTTCGGAAAAAAAAATTTCGATTTTCACATGTGAAAAAAAAAAGTTTCACATGTAATTTTTTTTTTTCATTTTTTTCAAACGTGAAAATTGAAAATTTTCTCATAGGAATTTTTTTTCACATGTGAAAATTGAAAATTTTCACATGTAAAATTTATTTTCATTTTTTTCACATGTGAAAATTGAAAAGTCACATGTGAAAAAAAAATTTCACATGTAAATTTTTTTTTCATTTTTTTCACATGTGAAAATTGAAAATTTTCACATGTGAAACTTTTTTGACATGTCACGAAAATAAATTTTGAAAAAAAAAATTCGAAAAAAAAATCTTCGAAAAAAAAATTTTCGGAATTTTTTTTTTTCACATGTGAAAAATGACGGAAAAAAAATCGAAAATTTTTTGAAAATTTTTTGAAATTTTTTTTTGAAATTTTTTGAAATTTTTTTTGAAATTTTTATTGAAATTTTCAGAAAAATTGGTTAACTAGTATTAGGCATTAGATCAAAATTAAAGAAAGATAAAATGAGTGGCTAGGATCCTTTCTCACCTTCTCACAAAAATATGACTTCTCATTTGAACGCTTGACTATATATATATATATATATATATATATATATATATATATATATATATATATATATATATATATATATATATATATATATATATATATATATATTAGGTATTAAGAGTATATGTAAATATAAGTATATATATGATCGAACAAATAGAGAGAAAAAGGCAAGCTATATCTATGCAAACAATGTAATCAACTAAAGCATATTTATCTAAGCATGGCAATGAGTTATGAAAGAATGGCGTACCCGGTGGTCTTTAAAAAAATTTCAAAATCATCAAGATGATATATAGACTTTGAAAAAGTCTATGTTGAGAGAAACTTCAAGATAGCCTCAAGGAATGTTCATCTAGCCATTCGATCCCCATTGTCTCTTTGATCCAAAGTTGTTTGGTCCAAACATGTGTAACATTTGACTAGGATGCATGAAAGGTGGTAGTATACCCCAAGGATTGTAGCTTTGTTGGTAGTTCCACATTTGATTACTATTGTTATTATAGTTTTGCCTATTTTGGTTTCTTCTTGGTTGAGGTGTTTTAGACCTAGGATTAGGATTATTTGATTTTCTAGGTGGTGGTGTTTTAGATCTTGTCTTAGATTTAGAAGATCCTACCTTGTTTTTCAAAGACGATTTATAAAAAGCTTTTACTTCTTCATTGTTAGCAAGAGGTATTTTTCTATCATTAATAAGTATATACTTAGGATTAGATTTTAGAGATTTTTGTTCGTTAGGTTCATTTTCGAATTTGACATTTTTAATCTCACTTGTTGAAGCTTCATTTGAGTTAAATCCTAAACCGGTTTTATCTCCGGATGTTCTTTGAATACTTATTATTTTACTAAGTGAGTGACTACTATTTTCAAATTTATTAAGTTTGCGAATTTCTTCCCTAAGTATTTCGTTTTCACTTTTAAGCACTTGACATGATTTACATTCTTCAAAAATTTCTTTACCTTTTTCAAGTTGATGTATTTTAATTTTTAGTTCAAGTACTTCATTTTCTAATTGATTGTTTATGTATTTTAGTGATTTGTTTTTGGCCATTACTAGTTGTCCTAATTTGCATAGCCTATTATATTCATTATCTAGATCTTTTTCATCTAATGATAAACTTTCATCACTAAAATATTCGGTTTCGGAACATACCTCATTTGATGTATTCGCCATAAGACACTTTTCTTCTTTTGTCATTTCTTTCTCATCTTCATCACTATCACTCCAAGCACCTCCAACAAAAGCTCTTTGATTTTGATCTCTTGCCATCATTGGACATTTTCCGATGAGGTGATTTGGATCACCACACTTGAAACATTTTCTTTCAATCTTGTTGTTCTTGTCATCTTTACTCTTTTGAAATGTTTTCTTTTCATCATGCGGTTGTCTTACGAATCTTCCTCGCCTTTTGAAGAATTTCTTGAAATCTCTTACGGCCATGGCATATTCTTCGTCATCACTTTCGGAAGATGAGCTATCTTCGATACTAGATTCCTTTCTAGCTTTCAAGGCGATTGACTTGCTTTGCTCTCGTTTTTCTTTGACCATTTCGGAATCCTTCTTAATGATAACTTCGTAAACTTTTAGATTTCCAATTAATTCATCAAGTTGCAATGTTGACAAATTCTTCGATTCTTCAATAGCCGTCACTTTAGCTCGCCATTTTGGATGAAGAGCCCTAAGAAACTTCCTAACAAAATTATTACTAGAAAAGTTCTCATCAAGTGCTTTTAAACTTGTGATGATAGTGTTAAATCTAGCAAAAGCATTATCAATTGATTCCTCTTCCGGAATCGTGAATTGCTCATATTGTTGAACAAGTAGATCTATCTTATTATCTTTGACTTGACTATTACCTTGGTGAGTTATTAGTAAAGAGTTCCAAATTTCTTTTGCGGTTTCACACATAAAGATCCTTTCGTACTTTTACGTGGTAGCGCATTATAAATAACCATTTTTGCTTCATTATTTTTAGCAAGTTTTCTTTTTAAATCATCATTTTGTTTTTCAAAAGGTACGATTTCATCTTTCTTAGTTTCAGGGTTATTTTGAATATGTAAAAAATCACCATTAGTAATAACATGCCAAAGATCTAGATCTTTTGACTTCACATAAGTTTCGAATCGATTTTTCCAATATAAAAATCCATCACTTTCAAATAGTGGTGGTCTTTGCATAGATTGCCCTTCTAAATATTTTTCAGATTCCATAGATCGTTACAAGTTTTAAAATACAATATATTTTAAAGATCTTGCTAGACGTGGCTCTGATACCAATTGTGGAAAACTAGAATGGGGGTTGAATAGTTTTACGTCCTTTTAAAAGTTTATTACCAAAATATTTTGTAGGTTATTAAAAACTTTCGATTCGATCTCAAGTGAATTCAAATGACAACCAATATAAGCAATTCTAATCAAGTAATGAAAGTATTGAAATGTAATGAAGAAAAGATAGAGTTAGAAAGATCAAACCACAACACGCGAATTTATAGTGGTTCGGCTACAAGGACACCTTCCTTGCCCTACTCCACTCCCCGAGTACCACACTCGAGAGTTTTCTTCACTATGTCAACAAACTCCTTATGGTGGAGAAACCTTACACACCTTGGCTTACACGAGTTAACGACACTAAGCTAAATTTCGAGTTCTAATCGTAGCTAGAACCAATCTCACGACTTCTTAAAGGCTTCACACCTTCTTCACAACTTCACAACTTCTTCAAGGCTTCACACCTTCTTCACACCTTCACAACTTCACACCTTCTTCTATGCACAACTAATTCACAACTACTAAACTACTTTACAACACACCTAGTTTCTACAATCAACAAATTTTCACAACACTTTTACAAATATCTACCACAACTACAATATGAAACTAGCTATTCACAACACTACTACAATTTGATGGATGTAGAGGAGTGTTCTTCTTCTTGCACTTGAATAGATGAAGCTTTGGATCACTTGGAAACAAAGACTTATGAATTATATGATCAAAGGATTTTAGATCTAGAAATGGAGGTTGGATCAGAAAGTTTTTAGTGCAAAAAGGTGAGAAAAATATGTGAAATGATCCAGTATTTATAGGGCCAGATTTTACTGTTCTGGAGCGTGCCGATCCCCTTAATTAGGGGCCGGTCCCCTTAATCATTAAGGGGGCCGCCTAGTAAAATTAAGGGGGCCGCCCTCCTGAACGTTGGAAAAGTTTTTCTGGATAAAATTTGCCCTTTTTGGTTGGAAATTTGAAATCATATCTTTGTGGTTTAATATAGCATTACCAAAAATGATTTACAAATATATATAAAATGTTTATATCATTTTATAAGATGTTATGTCTTAAGACAAAATTTCTTTTGATCATGTAATGCATAAGATGCTTAGTTTATGCATACCTTAAGTGATATAAGATGTAGAGGTAAATATTTGTTACCAAATACTTGTTTACGTCTTAATCTTGACTTAATTTGATTTGAGTTTTGTGATTATCAAAACATAGGTTTATTGAGAGATATTAATAACCTTTTTAAACATTATTTATATCAACATAAACACTCATGGTTCACTGCAATGGTGGACGAGATTCATGAGTTTGACCGACTGGATGTGTGGGAATTAGTACCACCTCCCGATTGTGCTATGATCATTGCTCTCAAATGGATATTCAAGGTTAAACTTGATGAGCATGGAGATGTATTGAAAAACAAAGCTAGGCTTGTGGCAAAAGGATATCGACAAGAAGAAGGTATTGACTTTGAAGAATCCTTCGCACCTGTTGCGAGAATTGAAGCCATAAGAATATTTCTCGCAAATGCTGCAAGTCAAAACATGGTAGTTTATCAAATGGATGTCAAGACTGCATTCTTAAATGACAATCTAAAAGAGGTGGTGTATGTTTCTCAACCCGAAGGTTTTGTGGATCCAGAACGCCCTAATCATGTGTATCAGTTAAAGAAGGCTCTCTATGGGCTTAAACAAGCACCTAGGGCGTGGTACGACACCTTGTCTAAATTTCTTCAGGCTAACAAATTTTCCAAAGGCGTTGTTGATCCTACACTCTTTACCAGAAAAACGGGCAAGAACCTTCTTCATGTACAAATCTACGTTGATGACATCATCTTTGCCTCCTCTGATCCCACAGAATGTGATCGTTTCTCCCAAGAGATGAGTTCCGAATTCCAGATGTCTATGATGGGTCAAATTTCCTTCTTTCTTGGATTGCAAATTTCTCAAAATCCCAATGGCATCTTCATCAATCAATCCAAATACGCCAGTGAAATTTTAAAGAAATTTGGATTCGACTCCTGTGATTCAGTTGATACTCCTATGATTGAAAGATCGAAACTGGATGAAGATGATGTAGGAATTCCGGTCGAACAAACCATGTATCGAAGCATGATTGGCTCCTTAATGTATCTTACCGCTAGCAGACCAGACCTTCTATTTGTAGTTTGCATATGTGCTCGGTATCAATCCAAACCCACCAAGAAACATCTGGAAGCTGTCAAGAGAGTCTTTCGATACCTTAAAGGAACAATCCACATGGGCCTTTGGTACCCTAAGGAAACTTCTATGGCTCTCACAACATATTCTGATGCTTATCATGCGGGCTGTCAAGATACTCGTCGCAGTACATCTGGGGGTGCACAGTTTTTGGGGAATAAGCTAGTCAGTTGGTCGTCAAAGAAACAAATGAGTACATCTATCTCCTCCACTGAAGCTGAATACATTGCCATGTCATCGTGCTGTGCTCAGATCTTATGGATGCGATCTCAACTTTCAGACTATGGCTTCATATGCAACAAGATTCCCATGTACTGTGACAACAAAAGTGCAATTGCACTCTGCTGCAACAATGTCCAGCATTCAAGGACTAAGCACATCGACATTCGACATCACTTCATCAGGGAGCAAGTTGAGAAAGGAATTGTGGAACTTTACTTCGTGAGGACTGAGTTCCAGCTAGCTGATATCTTCACCAAAGCACTTTCTAAGGACCGATTTCACTTCATTCTCCCACGCCTTGGTATGAAGAGTCTCAGGCCTGAGGATCTCATTTGTGTTCAGGAAGATCAAGAGGAGCAAAGGGGTTGTTTCACATATCCTTTGTATATAATATTATCACAAAAAGAAAATAGAAAAATATAAAATTACAAAAATCCCATTAAAATCTGAAAAACTGCAAAAATACAAAAATATTCTTCTCACGACATGTCTCTTGTATAATCAATATTATGTACGTTTCTAGAAATGTCATTCAATAATGACACGGAATCATACATATGCTTGAGCAAGAGTTTTTCGGTTTCAAATAAAGTTTGTTTCAAAAACATGTCGTATCTCAAAACATTCTTAAAAATATGGTTTGTAGTCATTTCAGGCTACAACCCGGTCTTAAAAAAATTATGGCTTACAGTCATTTCAGGCTGTAACCCGGACTTAAACATTATGGTTTGCTATTACTTCAGATAGCAACCCGCTTTTCAAAATGGGGAAAACACGTCGCCAAAAAGACGGTTGTTCCTTTTACCGGGTGAAGTTCACCTGGGCATGGATTACTTTATATCCATGTTTCCTCGATCTAATGTACGTTTCAGTGCATTATTTCTTGATAAAGAAGATAAGTCTTCTTTTTATAGCCAAATACTTTCCCTTCTATGATTTTTCCGGAGAGTATTTGTTCAAAACTTGGTGGTACCATGAGATTTTGAATGAAAATCAAATTGAATCTAAATCTTTGATGAAAATTTTCTCTCAATCAATGACATAACATATTTATGTTTTAAACATCTGTCATTGATTGAGGGGGAGAATGATTTTCAAAAATTTTATGTAACATCAAAACTCCCCACTTTGTACAAAAACAACAATACGATTTGTGATGGTTATGTGTCAGAATGAGTTAAATTTCAAAGAGTTTTTTTTTTTTTTTTTTGTTAAAAACTTCAAATCTTTTGCAAACTCTTCAAATCTGACACATAACAACCTCCCTCACATTTTGAGGGGGAGCAAGAAAAAGGTTCCTTTTATCAGAATCTATTAAAACTGTCCGCATTTCTCTCCTAAACGTTTTCTAAATTATTTAAATCAATTGAGATCAAAAATCTCGAAAGATTTGAAATTTTTGATTGGGGGAGAGAATGTGATTTAAATATGAAATCTGATAATCAAAAGTGATCTTTTAGACTCAATAATAAGCTCCCACATATGTGCTAAACTCTTTCGTATATCAATGCACATATTGAGGTGGAGCAAAAAGCGTTTGTGGAAGTAATACCTAAGACCGACCATTTATCTTTATGTACGGAGTTATAAGGTTGGTTAAGGTTAGGTATGAGTTCCCATGATCCACCAGAACCGGAAGGATCTTCCCAGGGACAATCCATAGATAGATTAGAAGTCCTTAGGAATGATTGGAAAAAAGGAGTAAAGTGAGAAAGGGAAGAGTGCGGACTGAGATAGAGCTAGGACTGGAACAAACCCAACAAGGTTCTAGTGGTGAAGTCTCGGTAAGCACTGAAGGGGTTGAAGAATGAAAAAGAAATGAAATGAGAAAGGGTGAAAGTAAATAGCCCTCCAAATATTCAACCTTAGGGCAGAAACCGGGTTCAATTCATAATCTACTAGCGGTTACTAAGGTAACACCGGTATTGAAGACAAGACGTCATGGACCCAGTGACGCACTGCACTAAACTTCCCAACCACTCAAGTTCTCTTAAAAGAGCTTGTTTCATTCTCACGGGAAACCCTGTGCCATGTATCGACCGCTCATTGCGAGCTATGTTGATACCTAAACAGGAGACGCCTCCCCAGTCTCCAGGAGCGGATCAAAACGCACTATTACGTCTAGAGCCAAAGAGATCATCCATAAATCTCGATAGGACACATTCCAAATATGCTTATTGTTTCACACAATGTAAAAAATAAGATAAAATATTTAGAGTCCTACGCATTATCCTTGTGATATTGCCAGAACATCCGAGTGATATGAAAAATATTCACAATGACGATGGAAATCCTTCTAGAGCGAACATCTCTCAAGCTCTTGGTAGGTGACATGTGAGATCCATCTTGGATCAATGAACAAGTGACAACTGGAAAGCAACGATGGTGCGATTCAACATTGAATCAAACTTGTTCCAGGATATGGATTGACGGATACTTGTGCTAAAACCTTTCAATGTGCTCACATACTAATTTTCGAGCACATTGATTGTGTAATTTCTTTCAAACAAAAGTATTTTTGATGGAAATGTGATTGAAAGTATAAAACTCTCGTCGTGTCTCAAAAACGTTTATCATAGGACACGCGAGTGATTTCTATAAATCTATTTCTCATCAATCCGTGAATATATTCACCGATTCACTCTATCGTGCTGTCTACTTTGAGACCTTCCGGTATGAGAACATGCTAAGTATGAAGATTCCAAAGTGGATTCTTTGGAAAATTCATTACTACAAGCTGGAAATTCCTGTCAAGGAGAGTCTTCTTTAAAAGAGACTCTAGCTGATCACAGGTCGGTTTTCACAAAACCGGAGGGTAGTCTATCCTCGCAGAAAGAATGATAAAGCCATATTCGTTCTCTATCTTTATTGCTAACTGTTTTATTTCAGGGACACATATAAAGATGGCGTTGATAGCTTCAGTTTCCAGCTGAATCGGGTCAATCCATACCTCATGCTCACACATCCTCCACACTATCAGTGAAGATGAGAGACTTGCTACAACAAATGTTGAGAGACTACTAACAACGTTTCCGCAACTCTGATGAAAAAGTCTCCTGATCCACTAACTCCAATGCAACGTCTCCAGATACAGAAGGGTGTGAGCATGATGGTCCTTAGTCACTACATCACATGAAGGCAATACTTCTATGGAGAAGCTTAGAGATTTACTTTGGCTGATGATCTCAAAGGAGCTCAAAAGATCACACATCACAAAGGAATTCAAATCACAAGTTCGCTTGCTTGAAGTACAACGTGTGTAGAAAAGTGAAGAATCGGATCCTACGAGCTACAAAGACTAAAGAATGCTTAAAGACCAAAGATCTTAATTTCAAAGGTGACCCCGCTTAGGGGGAGATTGTTAGGAATACAAATATTCCTGTAAAAGTCTCGGTCACCTAATGATTGTAATAGCATTAAGTTAGCTCGTAGTTAGTTTGTTTATTAGTTAATTAGTATTAGTTTAAGTAACACCATGGAAGAAGGACGGGTCTTCACCCACTGTATGCCTGATCCACAGCCCGGGAGTGGGCGTTTTATTGTAAGTATAAATACCCCTCTCCACATGTGGAGAGGGTTGGACCTTCACTTAATCTCAATCTAATATTTCTTTTTTCTCTCAAGGTTCCTTCTATTCCCCTCCTTCTTACTTCTCCAACGCCACACAAACACAACACCAATCATGTTTCCAACATAGTTAGTATTCTACACTTTCTATCCAAGGTCCATATCTAGATGGTTTCCTATTCATCTCTACCTAATGTGGTGTCGGTTCATCCTCACAATCGTAGCTATGTTTCTTAACATCGTATACCGACCAAGTGTCGCCCTCACCTACCGCTATCTTAGACTCCTTACAATCTATCATGGCGCTAGTGGTTGCTAAAAATCCTCTTCCTACCAACAATGGGCATGTAGTGTCACTAACCATGTCTAGGACGTGAAAGTCCGCTAAGATAGTTAACTTCCCTACGTGAACAACTACATCCTTAATCATTTCAACCGGGTGGGCAATACTCCCATCCGCTAAACCTATCAATACCTCCGTCTCCTCTAACTTTCCTAGCTTGAGAGTGACGAAAAGGGATAAGGGAATCAAGTTGAGGCTTGACCCTAAATCGGCTAGTGTGTCGAAAGCTTCGGATCTTCCTATCTTACAAGGCAAAACAAATATACCCAGATCATCAAGCTTTTTAGGCAACATGTTTTGAACGAAGGCGGTCCCATTTTTACCTAGTTTAAACTTCTCATACTTTTCTAGCAGGGCACTATAGCAGGGAGCACGGGCTAAGACATCAATGACGGGGCGTTCAAGGTGAAGCTCCTTGAATTCATCGTCAAGGTCTTGCGTGGGAGGTGTTTCAACTATGCTTTTGACCAGTTTTATATCGGGTGTTTTATTCAATTGGTCCTTTTGAAGAATTTGGTTTTGCTTGAAACACGTTCTCGTTGATTTAACCCAGTAGTATTGCGGACAAAAAGTGGGTGACGAAACTGATGATATGGAATTAACGTTAGTTTCGGATTCTTGACCGTGTCGCTTGGGAGTGCTCCCATTTCTCGGTCATTGAGAACTTTCAACAATGTGTCAATTTTGGTGGTCATCTCTCTTTGCTTTTGTTTGAAATTGGCTTCAAACTTAGATATGTGAGCTTCTTGAGACGCCATAAAATTGGACATCAATCCTTCAAGATTGTTGGTACTACCATAGTTGTTAGAAGGATTGTTGTTGAAAGTACGGTTGGGGGGTGGACCATTTAGTTGGTAACGATTAGGCGGATTGGAAGAATTGGCTTGATTTTGTTTCCACTTAAGGTTTGGGTGATTTTTCCAAGAGGGGTTGTAGGAATCACCGTAAGGTTTGGCTCGGGTTTGAAAGTGTACCACTTATCTCCCGCTTCGTCGGTATGCGAGGATGCGTAATCCGCAAAAGCTGTTCCGGGGAGTTCCACACAATCACGAGTGTCATGGGGACCACTACATAATTCGCATGAAGAAGTGATTTTGTTCACTTGGCTTGAAGGCTTAGGAGCTTCGTAAGATTTCATGAGAAACTTGACTTGGTCCTCAAGTTCCATGATCCTACGGTCGGGAGTGCTAGAGTTGTTCGAAGGCAAAGATATTGCCTTGACCGTTTTGTTCAAATCACGGGGATCATTCCAACTTTCGTTGTCAGAGAGAGCAAGATCTTCTATGAGTTCCCATGATTGTTCCGCACTTAGATCACGTAGCTTACCACCGGCCGATTGGTCAATGGCTCGCCTTGTGGAGAGATCGATATGGTCATAGAAGATTTGGACTTGGAGCCAAAGATCTATGCCATGATGAGGGACTTTTTGGAGTAAGTCCTTGAATCGAGTCCATGCTTCATATAGAGTTCACCTTGATGTTGTTGGAACATCAAGATATCATTTCTAAGCTTGGTAGTTCTCCCCGGTGGGAAAAATTGAGCAAGGAAACGAGTGGTGAGATCATCCCATGAGGTGATGGATCCCGCGGGTAAACGCTCAAGCCATTGGCTAGCTTGATCTCGTAGAGAGAATTGGAATAGGCGTAATCGGGTTGACTCTCTAGTTGTAACATCAAGGTCTATAGAATCTACGATTTTAAGGAAGTCCTTGAGATGTTGATTTCGATCTTCGGAACGAATTCCATGGAATGCACATCCGCTTTGCACCAACCGGATGGTGTCGGATCGCAAGGGGGTCACATTGGCTCCTTGGGTGAACTCAATGGTGTTTCGGTAGCCTTGGTGGCTAGGTCGGGAATACTCTCCTAGGGTTCGGGGCCTAAGAGGTTGGTTATCAAGTGGTGGGTTTTGTTGTGGTGGGATGATGGGTTCAAATATGTTACCATCGTCCATGATGTCGGATGGTGAAGAGTTACGAACAAAAACACGAAGAAATAAGATAGACTAAAGAGAACCTAGAAAATAAAAATAAAATATTACTAGAAAGGAATCTAGCAAGTAGACCTAAAAAAGAGATTCTAACCTAGACAATAACTATTCCCCGGCAGCGGCGCCAAAAACTTGATGCGTAGGTATTGCACTAGGCTTTACCTCTCAAGGGATCTCGAGAAGCTTACAGCCCCCACCAGGCAGTGTACCTGATCGATGTAGCATAGTATAATGACAAGTACCGGGGGATTGATCGTTCAGGTAGGAATAGTGTCGCTATGATTAGAAAACCTAAAGACTAGGTCTATAGATGAGGGATGATTCTTTTTGTATTTTTTAGTTTTTATAAAGGCAATTAAAAATCTCGGGTTTGAAGGAGTTGGGCGGAATTAGTTGCTAGTCAACTAACCCAATTACTAAGATACAATCAAAATAAAATACTAAAAATGTAAATAAACTATATTATACTAGAGTTGTGAGCAATATATGGGAGAATTGTGTTTACTTAGATTTCACTACTCCCTATATATCTTTTACATGTTAATTACTTGTTACAGTTGCGTGGATGACGGATTGTATTCCTTAATACCATTCATGGGGTGGCGTACTTACTTCCCCAATCCTATAAGCGCCTACTTCACTCCTATGTCGAGCTGGCCAAGAAGCTCCTAACATAGGATCATTAGAATTTGCTCATGCATTAAATACAACCAATAAAACCTAGTACACATCGGTTCATGTTTCCTAAGACGTTCAAGCATGTTACACAATGAGATCTGCCAGTTTTCTTAAGCCTAACATTGAAATCATTCATCCATTACAACCATAAACAAGTAATCAACACATAATTAACATCTAGGTTTCATTACATCTAAGCAAACACAAGATAGATCTAGCCTAGCATGTTGAAATCAAGACAAGCATAAGATATATTCAAACAACACATAGACATATTGAATGAATTGAAAGAAGACTTATCTTAATTGAACATGAAAGGATTCAATGGGTGAAAACCCTTGAAAATACTGTAAAATACGACCTAGGGTTTACAAAGTTCGGCCCTAGTATTCTCCACACAAGTTCCTCTTTTATGAATGAAAAATAGAAAACTATATATAGATTCTGATAGGTGACGGTGTCAAGAACAAAATTTTGACGCCGTCATCTCGCCGCCAAATAGTTTCTCGAACTGCCAAGATCTGGGTCTGACGCCGTCATGTGTACTCCTTATGCAGGCCGTCACCAAAAATAGTCTTGACGCCTTTGTTGTGATGCCTTCAGGTTTTCACTGGGTCGTCATGGATTTTACTCTTGACGCCGTCAGGATTTTCTTCTTGACGCCGTCAGGTACTGTTCTCAGCATGGAAAATTAAGTCTTTGCCGTTTTCTTCACTTTTATGCTCCAAAAACGTCCGAATTGCTTCCTTTTCCAGAATTCACTCCCAAAGTACCTAAAATCACAAAAGGAACGATTTAGGGCAATATTTGATCAAATAAATTCAATTCCGGGCTTAAATGATCCCCTAAAAGTGGTTCATTTTTCGCCTCATCATACTGCACTGTTCCTCTTTAGAAAATGAGACCTCTTTGCACAAAAACATTCTTTTTCTTTCTTTATTCTTCTTTGATCACTATAACATGTCGAGTTGTGTTTATAAGTGATTCTCATATCCTCTACATCAAAGTTCAAGAGAAGAACACTCGAGATCATCAAAGATCGAGTTGTTATTAAGTCCACACACAAACGTAACTAGTGTTACGATTCTATTCTCCTTCCAACTCTATCATTTGTAAATATTGTATATTGTGAATCTGACTTGTGTGTGAGTCGTGACCAGATGTTTTAAGGAAAACTTGGACATTGGTAAAAGTCCAAGAAGTGTTGTATCTAGATTAGTCTATGTAATAGTTGTGTGTTGTGGTGTTAAGACTAGAACTTATTGGATTTCTAGTATGAAGATTCAAGTGAACGGGAGTGCTCGTTCATGTGAAGACTTAGATTGTGTGTCGATCCAAGTAGGACAAGAGTGCTTGTTCGTGTGGTCACGTGGGCTTTGGTGTAAATTGGTTCTAGCTAGTATTAGGAATCAACATTCCACTTAGTTTCGTTAAACATGGTGTAAGCTTGTGTACGGATTGCTCCGCCTGAAGGAGTGTGTTGACATAGTGATTGAAAACTCTCGAGTGCGGTACTCGAGGAGTGGAGTAGGACGAAGAGTGAGCTTTGTGCCGAACCACTATAAATCTCGGCGTCCCTTTTGGTTGTGTTCTTTCCTTTACTATTTCATTTACTTCATTTATGTTCTTATATGTAGATAACTTGATATCACATAACTAGCAAATCTAGTAACTTCATAACAAAAACATAAACGGACCTAACAAAGTGAAGACCGATTTTAATAATCGATAATAAATGGTGAAACTATTCAACCCCCCCCCCCCCCCTTCTAGTTTCTACAATTGGTATCAGAGCTACGCCACTCAAGATATTTAAAGTTTATTGTACTTTAAAGCTTGAATCGATCTATGGATACTAAAAGAAATATAGAAGGGGTTTCTTTAAATGAACCACCTTTTTTTGATAATGAAAATTTCATTAAATGGAAAAATATATTTGAAAGTTATGTGAAATCAATAGATCATGATCTTTGGCATGCCATTTCGGTTGGTGATTTTCAACCAATGAAAACTAATTTTGAAAGTCAAAACGAATTTTTCAAAGAAAAGTTTTATAAAAATTTAGAAGCAAAAATATTGATTTATAAAATCTTGCCAAGAGTTGAATATGAAAGAATTCTCTTTTATTAAACGGCTAATGAAATATGGAAAAATCTCTTAAACTTTCATCAAAGGGATTGTCAAGCCGATGATGATATTAGTCTTGAACTATTCTTCACTTTTGAAGAAGAGTCATTAAAAAGATATCTTGTTAAGATGGATATATGTGCTACTAGTTTTATTGATCTTGAAGTAAGAAATGACATCGAATATGAACTCAAGAGAAACCTTGGAAGTGTACTCTTTGATGAGTCTTGGAATGATGTGGATGAAGATGACAATGAGCATATTGAATGTGAAATATGTCATAAGTTAGAAACTTCAAGTGAGGTACATTCCGAAATTGAACATCTTTGTTTTGATCCTTCTATTCTAGATTTTTCAAACTTGGAAAATGAACTAAATAATCTATGCAACATACGTAGAAAAACTTTTTCACAAAATGAATCTTTTGAGTCATATGAAAGAAATCTTGAAAAAGGAATTTTTCTAGAAGATAAAATGTCTATACTTGATAGTAGCATAGAAATCGATCTTGAATGCGTAATGTGTCAAGACTACAAAGATGCCACAAATAAGGCTAATGAAATGGCTAATATACTATCGAAATTTGAATTGAGCTCTAAGTCACTTAGAAAATTACTAAGTAGTCAAAAGAATTTTGGAGATAGAACCGGCTTAGGTTATGTCTCGGGTGAATCATCAACAAGCAAGTCTAAGCAAATCAAATTTGTAAAATCTCTTAAACAAGACTAAATGTAGTCAATCAAGTGTTTTTAAAACAATGATCATCACTAATGAATATCAAAGAAATTGGTCACTAGTGAAATTGTTTAGCAATAAGTATAATACGTAAATGGACACTATTATTTGTTGTCGACATCTACACCATGTGCACATGAGCACAATGGATGTATTTGACTAACCATCTTGGAACCATGAGAAATTGGGTACCAAGTTTTCTTGCAAGCTATGTCTTTAGGTGTACAAGGGAAGTCACTGGTGGATACGAATCTACATCCATCCCTTTACCACTCATGAGAAGAACAATGAAAAACAGAATCTTGCATCTCTCACAACACATTTAACGGTAACATATTATTAAGGATAGCTAGCGGCCAAGGTACGCTTTCTTACAACCTTGACAATCTTGCTTGCTATATGTCTAGTTGATATGTGTTTATATGATCATGTGAATGCTTACTATATGCATATGTGCTATGTGCAAATTAAGTGTTGATTACCATTCTTGATAATTCTTGTTACTAGACGTTTTGTCTAAATGCTTATCCTTAGTAGGATTCAAGAAATTATTTGGAAAATAATGGTCTTACCACAACCATTATTAATATCGCCTTTTGCGTCTATCAATCACTGTGGATGATGCACACTTTTAACATTCCAAACCTTTCTTATCTTCTCTACTTCTCGTCCTTGAACTTCTCGCAACTTCAACATGATTGACTTCTAGCCTCCTCGATGCAAGTCTCGTATTTGAATCTCATTCTCTCATTTTCTTCTGTTTCGACTCAATTCCACTCCTTATTCAAGCGTATCGAGTCTCCTCTATTTCTTCTATCTCAATTCTGCTCAATACCCATTCCTCAGCCTACTCGTACGTGTCGTGTCTATTCTGTGTCAAGAATTCCTAATTTAATGGTTTTGTGTGTCCTTAAGAAAAATACATTTGTTAAAACTCTAAAATTTTAAGAGTTTCAAAAACTAAGTCAAAAATCCCATCACTCGTCACCCTTACTAATGACGGTCTTTTATCAATGGACGGTCCCATATCGATAAAGGACCATCTATCATTTTACACCAGTAGCCCGTTTTTCTTTTCTGCATTCAGTAAAACAAACCAAACACCCCTTTGTGCAGAACTAGTGGCGAAAAACTTACCAACACACCTAAATCACTAATCACTATATATAAATCTAAGTAATTCAAAGACTTTCAACTCAAGATCATCAATCAATACATCTATTGTAAGTCAATTTTATCCAATTTTTCTTAATTCAAAATTAGGGTTCATATGAACAAGGTAATCAAAATTGGGGATTCTTAATTTTTCATGAAATTAACAACTATTAACAGCAAGTCCTAACAGTGTATCATTAACAACACTTACAAAAACATGTGAATTGGTCTAATTAGTGTATGTTGAAAAAGGGTTAAAAATAAAATTATCCCCAATCCGAATGTGTTGTCACTAAGCATGTTTAGGAACGTAACAAAAACGTAATCATGCATTGTTAATATATGTCAAAAACATTTTAATGACCATGTATGAATATAAGTTGAAATTTTACTAAAATTAAGGTGATTTGCAAATCGGACTAAAACTCTCTCAATTTTAAAATGACATTAGAAAATCTGGAATATGTTTATTAATGTGTTAATTATTGCTCATGTAGGTGTAAACATGCCACACATATTCGACTTTGATCTTCACCTTACCCATGCATATATCCCAAAAATCTCTTTAGAACCCTATACACCACCCGAATTTGTCCAAAGCTTCAGAGACATTGAGTCTCGTTACATCCATGAAGGTTGAATTGTCAATCCTTTTGATGCGTGGGAATTGCACCAGGCTTTACCTCTCGAGGTATCTCGAGAAGCTTACAACCCCCACCAGGCAGTGTACCTGATCGTTGTAGTATAGTATAGTGACAAGTACCGGGGGATTGATCATTCAATTCAGGAATAGTGTCGTTAGGATTGAAATTAATCTAACTAGGTCTAAAGGTGAAGGATGATTCTTTTTGTGTTTTTATATTTTATGAAACACAAGTAAAATTCTCGGGTATTGGAAGGATGGGCGGAATTAGTTGTTAATCAACTAACCCAAAAGCTACTAATTAAACTAATGTGCAAGAAAGATAAACTAAGGTTCTGCAAGATGAGTGAAGCATGTCTACCCATGATATGCTACTCCTTGCTAGCTATCCAATTCTACCTATTGAATTGTCACACCTTGTTTTAATTGACGGGTTGTATTCCTTAATACCATTCATGGGGTGGCATACTTACTTCCCCAATTCTATAAGCTCCTACTTCACTCCTATGTCGAGCCGGCTAAGAAGCTCCTAACATGGGATCACTCGAATTCGCTTATGCATTAAATACAACCATAAAAACCTAGTACACATCGGTTCATGTTTCTTAAGACGTTCAAGCATGTTACCCTATGGAAGTCTTCCAGTTTTCTTAAGCCTAACATCGAATTCATTCAATTAAACAAGAGACAATAGGAAACAAGAATTATAAGCTAAACCAATTAGATCTATCGAAGTGTCACGCCCTAATTGATGAAGATAGATACAAACATCAACAAGGAATCAATAAGATCTAATCAATTATATACAAGTTTCACATAAACATAAGTAGACACAAGGTAAATTAACAAAACATAATCAAAGAAGGACAATCAATAATAATAATGAAAGACATAGTTGAGATAGAATCATCAAACCAATACATTATGTTTATGGAGTGATTGAAACCCTCTAAGTTGCTGGAAAAACACCTACCTAAACCCAGGAATCGACCTTAGGGTTTAGGGCTTACAAAAAGTGAAGTTATGATGTTATATTTATAGGCTAATTTTCTGTCGGCCCATCTTGACGGTGCCAGCCCGTTACTCTTGACGGCGTCACAACCATTTATTCACAAAATTGTATATCTCTTCGTCCTCTTCGCGTGGGCTTTTGAATCACCTAAATCCGAGTTCGTATGCAAAAGTTATGACCAAAACAATATCAGCTACTCCGCGCGCAAGTTTTGACAAGTTAACACGTGACGGCCTTGGGTGACGCCGTCACGTTTCTTCTGGATCGTCACCACTTTTACTCTTGATGGTGTCATCAAAATGCTCTTGACGTCGTCAGGTACTGTTCCCAGCAAGGAAAATTAAGACTTTGTCGTTTTCTTCACTTTTATGCTCCAAAAAACGTCCAAAATGCTTCCTTTTCAAGAATTCACTCCAAAAGTACCTAAAATCACAAAAGGTTCAATTTAGGGCAATATTTGATCAAATAAATTCAATTCCGAGCTTAAATGGCCCCCTAAAAACGGTTCATTTTTTGCCACATCACCTTTATATGTAACTCGGGAACATATCGATAGTGCTTTCCAAACAATAGGATTTGAGTGTCTTCTCACTATTAATGAGTTTATTTGCCCTCGTTTCATACTAGAATTCTTTAGTGAAGTCAAAATCAAGCGTATTCACAATAACTCTATACATCTCACGTTTAGGATACGTTACTTTGGGTTTGCACTATCACTCGAGGAATTTACTCAAATTCTCAGACTTCCATGTCATGGGCAATGTGCCTATTCGGAAGAACTTGATCTTAACTCCCTTCTCGATAATCGAAAACATGAAGGTCTATATCGGACCTATATTCCGTCTCAAACTGAGTTAATCAACTCACTCTGTAACTCACCAGATGTTTTCTATCCTAATAGAATTCACCTATGTGAGCTCTGCTACTTTCTTCAACCCATGACTGTTATTGTACGAGAAAATGCATTAGGTCTAGTAAAAGATCATGAGTATATACCTGCGAGTGTTGCTCACATGCTTTATTGCATTCTCACTAGACAGCCATACAATCTTGCTTATCTGTTCGCTATGCGAATCATTCATCTCAAAGACTTTGATAATAAATCTATGCCTTATGGGATGTTTCTAACCTGTCTCTTCAATTTCTTCATGAGAACTTATCCAAACCTCCAAAATAATCACTACCTCCTTAGTAATCGAGTCTTAGACCCCATAACTAGACCACATATAACATCCTTCTTTACACCAGAATACACATCAATGATATGACGAGTGCGAGACGCATCGGAGGAGAGTAATTGAAGCCAAAAAAGGATGGCACCTAGAAATGAATGGTGAAGAGTGTTAGTGATTGTCTCATTACATTTGTTTCGTATGACTTGATTGTATTAATGATTAAATACATGTTACTTGACTTGGTTTTATTATGGATTAGTTGATGTTCTTCTTTTGAACCAATGTGAATTGATAACATGTTGATTTCTCTCTATTGCATGATTATCTATTATGATTAGTTACAGATACAGATTTGGAAAAATGAAAAACTGAGTAAAAATATGGTAACATACTGATGGCGGTCCATTATCGTCTTGGCGGTCCCTTATCACTAAAGGACCGTCAGGTGAATTAAAGGATCGTCATGCCTGGGTCATGGGTTTTTGGCACTATTTCTCATTTCTAGAAAACCTGGAACCTATGTGCATGTGTATCACCACCTTTGCCATGTTTAGTTAAACAAATATATGTGCTAAATTCTTCCTAATGTATGCTTTGCCCAAATCATAATCACTTTGATTATTTGAACTCCTCTTCTTCATCATCTTCATCTTCACCTTTCTCTTCATTCTTATCTCTAAAAATGGGATCTCCTTCAACCTCACTATCCCTTTCAAAGAAAAGATCTAATCACACTCTCATCCTACCTCAATCAAGCATAAATAAAAGGCCTAATATTACCATCATTCCACCTCAAATAAGCTTCATTGATCTTACTCAAGAAGACTCTACTCCATCTCCAAAATCCCCACTTTCCTCTCCTCAAGCACCAAGTGCTACTCTCAAAACTCCATCAACAAATGGAACATCTTTCTCATCCTCTAAACCATCACCCTTGCTCACTCAATCTAGCTTGGGTGCTTACACTCCTTTTGGGAGTAACTTGTCTCCATCTCTCATACCTCCATCCTCTTTAAATCATACCTCACCAAATGGGCCATTGGAATATGTTCCTCCTACTCCACCACCTTCTCCTATCATAGGGTTTCCCATTCCCCACAACTTTGCAAGCAACCACACCATGAATTGTGCTTATTGCTTCCACAATTTTCATCTCATATCCTCTCTAAGAGATGAACTTCATGTCATGTTTGGTCACCTTGAATATCTCCTTTCTCAACCCATTATACAACCAACTCCTCTTGCTTCCATGCCACCTTCGGCTCCACCTTCTTATCCTTCACCTTCAAACTAAACATCTCTACATGTTTAGTTAAATAATCGAGAAGACTATCTTTTGGGCCAAGCATGTTATAGGAAGTTAGATTTTTCTAGAAATAATTTGTTTTTGTATGTGTTGGTTAGGAGATATGTATGGTTCTTATCCTATATGCTTTGGATATTTTATGAATGGATGAATTATGATGTCTTTATGTTGTGTTATTTATAATCGCTGTCTTTAAAATGCTATGTAAATCTAGACTTAAAATGGGAAAACACTCAAAACACAACACATTACTAAATTTTTACGCCTACTGACGGCGGTTCCTCATCAACCTGGTGGTCCCTTAGCGACAAAGGACCGTCCAGTGATTTACGGGACCGTCCACAGTAGAGCCCAAAACCTGATTCTTGTATGCTCTATTTCTTCTAATTTCACATCCTTTCTTCCCATTCTATAATAGCTATCTCTTTTCTCAATCTTCTATATTTATCTATACATATGTATGTGCTCTGTATTCTAACTTATTTTTGTAGCACAACACCATAGCTCGATTCCTCGGTGCCCTCATTAAGGGGGAGCACTAAGCAAGGAGGAGCTTTCAAATGTTGTCGATCTCTCTTCCTACATTTCGATGAAGCCTATCTGATTCTACAAAAAGGGGGAGAAGTAAACGAAAACTCATCTAAAAATTTATAAGCACATAAATTTACCTAACATAAGTTTATATTTTGTAATCATCAAAAAGGGGGAGATTGTTAATACAAATAATGTCAAAACGTTATTTGCATTATTCGGTCTATACATGTTTTGATAATCAGAAAATATGAAAACACGATACGTAAACTTACGATTAATAAGTTTTTGGACAAGAAAACTCTTTCACTTAACGTATCTACTACAACGTCACTTTAGGTATGAAAAAACTCAATACCGACACTAGTAGAGTGATCAAAAATACTATTTTCACTAAATATTACATTTTTATGTATCACAAAACATTTTCACAAAAGTATTTTTGTGTTTTTAAAGAAATGTTTTATTAGGAAAAATATTCAAAATTCAAATTGAGTAACAGCTATATTTCCCGCTCAAATCAGAAAAAGTTTTAACCAAATAAACTTTCACCACGTCAGGACAAAAAGAGGAGCGTTTGTCAGGACGGTCCCTTAAATGCCTAACAGTCCCTTAGTGATAAAGGACCGTCCCATAGATAAAGGATTGTCGCTTTCTCTCCTGGCGTGTATAAATACTGCACTGTTCCTCTTTAGAAAATGAGACCTCTTTGCACAAAAACATTTTGTTTCTTTCTTTCTTCATCTTTGATCACTATAACATGTCGGGTTGTGATTATAAGTGATTCTCGTATCCTCTACATCAAAGTGCAAGAGAAGAACACTCGAGATCATCAAGGATCGAGTTGTTATTGAGTACACACACAAACATAACTAGTGTTACAATTCTATTCTCCCTCCAACTCTATCATTTGTAAATATTGTAATATTGTGAATCCAACTTGTGTGTGAGTCGTGACTAGATGTGTTAGGGAAAACTTGGACATTGGTGAAAGTCCAAGAAGTGTTGTATCTAGATTAGTCTTTTTAATAGTTGTGGGTTGTGGTGTGAAGAATAGAACTTAGTGGAGTTCTAGTGTGAAGATTCAAGCGAACGGGAGTGCTCATTCGGGTGAAGACTTGGATTGTGTGTCGATCCAAGTAGGACAAGAGTGCTTGTTCGTGTAGCCACGTGGGCTTTGGTGTAGATTGGTTCTAGCTAGGATTAAGACTCGACATTCCGCTTAGTGTCGTTAAACTTGGTGTAAGCTTGTGTACGGTTTGCTCCGCCTGAAGGAGTGTGTTGACATAGTGATTGAAAACTCTCGAGTGTGGTACTCGAGGCGTGGAGTAGGACGAAGAGTGAGCTTCGTGCTGAACCACTATAAATCTTGGCGTACCTTTTGGTTGTATTATTTCCTTTACTATTTCATTTACTTCATTTATGTTTTTATATGTAGATAGCTTGATATCACATAACTAGCAAATCTAGTAACTTTGTAACAAAAACATAAACGAACATAACAAAGTGAAAACCGATTTTAATAAGCGATAATAAACGGTAAAACTATTTAAACCCCCCCCCCCCCTTCTAGTTTCTACATGTTTTACTTATAAGTATGCTTAATTCTGCAATATAATTTTGTAGATTGGTCACCCTACGGGTGATGATGCTAAAATGGAATAATGAAGCAATGAGAAAAAATCTTAGGTATTATGCAATGAAATTAGTATAGAAATTTAACAGGTATAATCTTAATATCTTGAATCTACTCTCTAAATTCGGTCCATTAATGGGTCTAAGTACTTTTATTTTTTACTTAAATAATCGAGACCATGGATAGAAAGTTGTCCGTATTATCTATTAATGATCGTTTGTTAACAAACGCATCTAACACTACTAAAAGAAAAGCTATGCAAAAACTTAAAACATGTAATAACCTGCACGCGCCTAAATTTTGTCCTTTAATAGTCGAGTGTCCGAATTTTGAATTAGTAGATGACTAAATAAATTTTTTTCTTTACTTATAGTCGTAGCCTGAGGTCAACATGGCTAAAAGATGCTTAGGATGGGCATCTGAGCAAGGACTAATAGTAACAGTGTAGGTGATGAGTGTGGACCAATAATATTAGTAATATATATATATACGTTTCATGTTTATCATTTGTTAAAACTTAGAACTTTCAGATTAGTTTGATCTTGGGTATTTATTTCTCATGCATTTGCTATTGGGCTTTCCAGAATTTGTTATAGTTAATGGAGATAAAAACTTTCAGATTATTATATTCATGTTTATCATTCTAATACTTTTACCGTTGTTTGTTATGTTGTATTATGTATCAAGGAAAGTTAATTAATATATTTATTAATTTACTCTTCTCAGGCTTACGATGTTTAAGTTTTTGTTTTGTCAAATGGTTAAAAGGGTATGCCCTGTCACGTATATTGTGACTACCTCAAGTATGTCTAACCACCCATTTCATCATAACTTGTGGAATTGACAGGATTATTTTACATATTGGTTGTCATTTTTTTACATCTTCCTTACAACGTCAATTCCAGACGCATAGAAAATGGCCGCTCGACTTATTGAAAAGTTCATCCACAAGGATATGTGATTAATTAATTTTATGCCCTTCTATGGTTTTTTTTTTTTTTTTTTTTTTTTTTTTTTTTTTTTTTTTTGACAATTAGTAAGATTGTCCGTTTGTTCTATTAAGATATTTGCAAACAAGTTCTCACTTTTATACGGAATGCTCATTTGTTTCGTTTTTGGAATTTGTTGCGTAGTGTAAACTTTATTTATTATTTATTATACGTTGTCTAAACTCTCTCTTTTAAAACCTGTGGATTCCACAGGTCTATTTGTACATACCTCTTCAAATATGATCATTAACCTTGAAAAACTTCTTTGTAAACTACATTTGTATTAGTTTATGATAGATTACCATCCTGATGCGTGGTTTTGCAATCTTGCAAAATGTTTTACTTCTCAAGGGATCTTGAGAAGCTTGCAATCCTCACCAGGCAGTGTACCTGACCGATGTAGTATAGTGAGTGGCAAGTACCGGGGGATTGATCGTTCTCTCAGTGAATAGTGTTCGTTAGGATTGAAACTAATCTAACTAGGTCTAGAGGTGAGGGATGATTCTTTTTGTATTTTTATGTTTTATGGAAAGCATGTAAATATCTCGGGTATTGGAGGAGTGGGCGGAATTAGTTGCTAGCCAACTAACCCAAATGACTATTTAAACAATAAAAATAAAATAACAAGAAAATAAATTGGTAGGAACTTCTATATGGAGAAAAGCGTATTTACTCAGATTTCATTACTCCCTAGTAATTATCTTTTATTGATTAATTGATTTGTCACAATTACGTGGATGAAGGGTTGCATTCCTTAATACCATTCGTAGGGTCGTGTACGATCTTCCCCTAATCTATAAGCTCCTATCTCTTCCTATGACGACACGTTTAGTATCCTATCATGGCCTCATTAATAGTTACTTTTGCATTTAATACAACCAATAAAACCATAGTACACATCCGATTACGTTTCTTAAGACGTTCAAGCAAGTTACCGTATAGGAGATTAGCCAGTTTTCTTAAGCCTAATGCTAATATCAATCATCCACAACAATCAATGACAAACCAACAATCAATAATCAATAACTAGGTTTCATTAGATCTAAGTAAACACAAATAACCCTAAGCTAGCATGTTAATAGAAAGAAAAGCATACACGATAATCAAACAATACGTAGACATATTGAATGATTAATGGATAACTTATCTTCATTTAAACATGGATGAAAGAAGGGGTATGAAACCTTTACAAATGCTGTAAAATCGTCTAGGGTTTGTAGCACAAAAGTTCCTCCTCAATGAATGAAAAACCCAAAAATATATATAGAATTACATAGCTGACGGTAGGGGTGCTCACGGTCCAAAAACCGGACCGGATCGACAAAAACCGGACCGGACCGGACCGAGACCGATTCCGGCAAAAAAACTAGACCGAGACCGGACCGAATGTGGTCGGTCCGTTCTTGGTCCAAATAGGCTAAATGTCCGGTTTTTAAGCCGGACCGGACCGATCCGGACCGAGACCAAAATTTTGAAAATCCCTAGACCGAGACCGGACTGAATGTTGTCGATCCAGTCTCGGTCCGGTCTGGTTCGGTCGGTTTTGTCGGTCGGTCCGGTCCATCTGGTCCGTTTGCTCACCCTTAGCTGACGGCGTTACCTTTTGGGACGTGACACCGTCAAGTTGCCGCCAAATTACTCCTCAGATTGCCTAGATCCACTTTTGACGCCGCCTGGTTCAATTTTACTCTGGGGGGTCTCTCTTTAACCTCATACGTGACGGCCTTGGTGAGTTAGAACTTGACGCTGTCGCGTGTAAATCTCCAAATTCCTTTCTGGCGCGTCAAGTGTAAAACAAATATCCACCTCTTGATTAACATGTGACGGCGTCACCTTGTGACCTTTGACGCCGTCAGGTACTGTTTCCAGCTTGGATTCTTGACTTTGTCGTTTTCTTCACTTTATGCTCCAAAAACATCCAAAATGCTCCATTTTCCAGAATTCTTCTCCAAAGTACCTAAATTGACAAAAGGAATGATTTGAGGTAATATTTGATCATAAAAGCATAATTTAGGGCTTAAATAACCCCCTAAAAGCGTAACAAATTTCTCCTTATCACATCCGCATAAGAAACAACAACATTCAAACCTTTTTTTCTTTTGACACGCGAAAGAGCCACATATACTTGTACATGTGTGAAAAACCAGACGTGGCATGTACAAACCAACTCTTGAAAGTGATTGCCCTTAGCGCTTGAAAGTGATTCACGGGGTTTTTAAAGAAGTTATTCATCAAGGAGATATGCAGGTGACTAAATGTGACTAAATTAATAAACAACAAAGAACGTAAATATGTTACATTATTTTTTGATAAGAATAATTAATAATGTGTCAATGGTACGATAAACAATTAGGTTTGTAACTATTAAAATAATAAACGTAAAAGAGTTTTGAAGAGCAAAAGTATCCAGTCAATATCAAACACTTGAGTAGTCTATGTACTAAACTACAATAATACGTGAGATATGTCAAACACTTAAGTAGTTCATGTTTCAAATTACAATAATATGTAAAATATGATTGGTAAAGCCTATGCATTATTTAATATCAACATTATTTAAAAACCCGTGGAATATGATGTGATTTATCGAGAGGTTATTAGTTTTATCGAGGTTATTAATTTAATACTTGATCACGTATCGAGAGGTATATACCAATTGAAATATGATGTGATTTATGTTGTTTTCTTGATTTTACATATATTATCAATCACACAAAATGTTTTACTTACACTTTCTTCTTATACTTATTAGGTTATCAACAAATGCTTATTGCCTTACTAAGGTTGTCAAGATTTGATTTTCATCTACATTATCAAGATTGGAGCATGCGTGCATGGCTGTTTATTACATTCTTAGTTACAAGCATTGTACTCTATACTATCATTGACTTGTTAGTCGATAATCCTTTCGAATAAATGATTCATCCTGTTTACTTTGCGGTTTTTTCTTACTTTTTTTACACACACTATTTTTTTTTGCACGATCTCATCTAAAAACCTGTGAGTTACCACGGGTCTATAAGCTAGTCATTATATATAACGAGTGGGTTTACCCACGCGATGCTGCGGGTTAGACGTATTTGTGTTATTTTTAGTGTTAGTGTTTAATGTTGGTGTTAAGGTTGTTTATTATTTTGTATTATGGTATAAAGTATAGTTAATTTTTTTTACTTAAAAGTAAATGTGTAATGTGGTTTTTGTGTTTCCTTAAATATAGTCAAAGTGGGGATGTTATTAGTAATAAATTTAGTCGTTCTATTTTTCCAAAATCTATTATTTACCCCTTATATAAACGCTTTCCCTTTTCCCCCCATTTCATTATCACAAACCCTAATCCAAATCACCGTTGTAATCATTACTATATTTGCCCCATTATAGAAAGTAGCAGTGAGAATCGCGGCGTCCAACAAACTTAGGTCTTATGTGACGTGATAAAGCTTTTTCTTAGCTACTTTATACCATACTTATGCTGATGTTGGTAACACGTATGGATATGATAGATTGATAGTCTTATTCTTCATCCATTTGACTATTAATGATCTCTAACATTAGTTAATGCTAAACACATTACGCAAATAACATATATCTGATGAGACATCATTGCAAATTAAGCCCATTTATCGCACATGATAAATTACATGTTGACGACTTTACATTTGAGTACTTAACTACGAATATAACTTAATTAATGAGCAGCTTGTGATATGTTTATCAACAATTACATATAAAATATGCATCGTACGCGTCAACCAATATTAAAACAATCTTATAATCAAGTCGTGCAGCACATGGTAATATAATATATACATGCAGTTGTAATTAAAATATAAGAAACTTTGAATACTCGTTTTGGATCTGTCTATCAATTAATGACTCCATTTAGTTCATCCTTATATATAACTCTACAGTTTCCTCCACAATCACAAGCAACATTCAACAAGCCCATATATATCTTTGGTTGAAAGTCAGAAAAAACAATCTTAATCTCACATTCTCATCTAAACAAATATCATGAGCCAAAAATTATCTCACAAGAAACCAATGACCGTAGGTAGGATCATCAAAACACCCATTAGAGCTATGTCGAAAGTCCTAGATGCTTACGTTAGAGGCGCCAATAACTTTTCCAATACCTACAATAAGCCTTTAAGAACCATGGAATCCATACATGAGTCTCAGCAGCTTCGAAGGAGCTTCACCACGACCACTAACAAAATGCCATATAATGAAGAACCTCCAGAAAGTGCTCTTGTTAGATCTATATCCACTGCTGTAACTGGAAGCAGCAGAGCATCAAATCTTAATATTGCCGAGTTGGATGCCTACATCAAAGAACACAGCAACAAAAAATTACAATCATTTGCAGCGAGTAAAGGTATGCCAAGAAGTTGCAGTGTTGGAATGGGGAGAATCGATGAAGATAGGGCTTCTTCTTTCCGAGGTATCCAGTATCGCTATCACAATGATTTCAAGTCGTCGTAGTTATTTTCGAGTTTTCGTTTTCCTATCTTAGAATAGGGATCTGGTTTTATACCCACCATGTACAGTCCCTACACATTGTAAACATTACCGATGCACCGGTAACTAAATCCTATGTTATTTACATCTTTGAAATTTGAGAAATCTTGATCTCTATAGGAAAACTTCTATAAACTCATACAGTTGGAACCATGAAACTTCATTTGATTTACAGAGGTGTTAACTGATTGCTAATTCAAGCACCTAATTTCTATTCATAGAGTGTTTTTCTCTGTCCAGCAAATGTAACTTATGTTGGTTTTATAGACAAAATAATAATAGTCGTGTGTTAGGATCGAACTTGAGATCACGGGATTGCACACAATACGTATGAAGAGAAAAAGTAATAATTATTTATAAAATGTTATAATTAATTATTAAACACAAAATAAATAATAATAATTAGTATTATTGATTAATGACTAATTATATATTAAACGAAGATTAGGAAAGTAATACTAGACAAAACATGGAAACAAGAGAAGGTTCCGGATACCCCTTGGGGGCTCCAAACCGATCGGCAAAGGGGGGCAACCCACCTCCTTTGTGCCTTGAGCTCCAAGTTTTGTATAGTATATAAGCAAACCCAAGATGCATGTTTTTCTCATAACTTGTACACACACATCTTGGTGTTTTCTCTCCTTTTTCTTTCCTTGGTCGATTCTTATCAAACAAACCCTAAGGGTTTCAATTTTCATAAGATCAAAACAAGTTTTGTGTTTATAACTTGCATAAATTTTTTCTTGAATTAGTACGTGTGTACAAGAACGTGAATCAAACACACTATTGTTTGATTCTTGGATTGAATTACAAAAAGGTAAGGGGTAATTCTTATAATCCTTATAAACCCTAATTAGGGTTCTTGGTTCCGGAAGATTGCTTTGATTCTTGTTCGGGCTAGAATCATAAAGGTATGTTTACTATTTAATTATTGATTAATTAATTACATGTTATTTGATTCTATTATAATTGCTTCCGCTATGCTCACTTTGATGTACTTGATTTATTAATATGAATGTCATGATATAATAATTCCAACAGTGGCATCTAGAGCCGTTATAATGTGTAATTAATTATCGAAACGCATAAAAATTGGATCTTGATTCGTTTAGTTACATGTTTTAAGAGTTTATATGTTAGATTCCTAACCCTAAAATATTTATCGGTCGATTGACCTATTTAGGGGTTTTAGGGTTTTGGTTTTAATTTTTTAATATGATTAGAAACCCTAGGATGTCATGTAATTGTTATGCATTTTAGTAAACGATCTTGGTGCAATATGTTAATTGTTAAGCTAAATCCATGAAAAAGTGCATATTTGCATGGATTTTAATATTGTGTTATAATTTAAATTGTTTAAATTGTTTATATGAATTAATGGTTAAGTTATATCGAAACATGTAAATTTATTAATAGATGTAGAATTGGGGAAGACTCCAATATTAAGTAATCAATTATGTGCTATGTGGTATTTATTTAATTTTGGCTTATGCAATCGATTTATCGATGTATGTGGCTCTTTTTCTAAGAAGAAGAAAGCCCTAATTGAATTAATACGTTATACACCTAGATTTGATTATTAATAGGACTATTGAATAAGATTTGCATGTGGCTACATGTTTTATACATATTTAATTGTTATGATTATGTATATTTGTTTATTTAGTTGTTTTATTTTTTATTGTAGATTACTTGTTTTTGTTTATTAATTGTGTTAGACATGTTTATAAACGAAAAGGGTAATTTTTGAATAGAAAAATAATACGGACTAAATAATGGCGAAATTGTTTTGGTTTTTAAGAGTTTAAAATTTCAAAGGATTGGTTGATTGATGTTTTTGTACGTAATGGTTAAATAGGCTCGACCGAAGTTTACACACTATAAGATGGGTATAAAGATAGCAACGTATTAAATTGTGGCCTTAGAGAGACAACATTCTGTCTTAACGCTCGTTTGTGTGTAAATTAGACTTACCGAACAACCATTACATGTACATTGTCATCTTAAGGGTGAATAATCCACAATTCCACAATGATTATCCGAAACACTAAGCTTTCGGGCTTATGCAAAAGTACGATATAGTGGACGATAATTGATGGTTATTCTTTAATTGGTGAACCCGATACTTCAATCAAAACTTTGTTATTTTACTCTTAGCTAATTGGTAATAAAAATGTTTTGTAAAACCAATGTTATGAAGTTGTATGCATGCTTCTTCATACATTATTTTGATCACATCAAAATATTAATACCCTTATAAAATTAAGTCGAATGTCACCTAATTAAGAACACTTGAAGTTGTAATTTACGTCATGTGAGAACTTGGCGAGATTGCAATGGAGGGGTAAATTTCATAAATTCATTGCTAGCAGATCAACTGATGTGATGGATTTGTGAGTTTGCAGTTTTTAAGTTAGAAGACTTAAATTGAGTAGTAAGTGAGATCTTGGACTCAAGGCATTAAGATGGGGACTAAACATGCTTACAATACAAATGTTTTGTGATTGTAAATCCCATATATCTAGGAATTGGACAAAAGTTATGCCAATTACTTGTACGACAAGTTACTTCATATTATACTTTTATTGCTAGCAGATCAACTGATGTGATGAAACTATGTTTATGGAGGATCCTAGTTTTCAAGATTATTCTATGGATATTTTTTCCTTGGGTATTTTAATTTTCTTGAAAAATTGTATTATCAAAAATAGTAATGTTTTGAACTTTCTTTATCTGTAGAAATGGCTCAAACTAATAACACCAACTTTCGTTCTGTGTTCAAAACTTATTTTGAACGAGAAAAATTGACTGGCTCGGAAAATTTCAATGATTGGTACCATTCACTAAGGATTGTCCTGCGAGTGACTGGTCAACTTGAAATCTTGAAAACGCCTTGTCCTGAAGAACCTGTAGGCGAGGCAGCTACTGAAGCTGCTAAGGCCAAATGGGATTGCAAGGAACATATTGATGTGGCCGCAATGATGTTAGGGGCGATGTCCACACCTCCTCAAAGGCAGTTTGAAGAGTATTTCCCCATGAACATGATTGATGAACTCAAGAAACTCTATGAGAAACCATCAAATGTAGAGATTTACGATTTAATGGAGGCTCTAATGGTTGTAAACAAGGTGATGGTGAACTTGTGAGTGCTCATGTGTTGAAGATGAAAAGTTTCATAGATCAACTACAAACACTTAAGATACCCTATGACAATGATATGGCTGTGAACTTAATCAATAGATCCCTTAACAAGGATTTTAATGGTTTTGTGAGGAACTTCAATATGCATTGCGTGGGAAAGACAGTAAGTGAATTGCACGCACTGCTCATTGATTATGAAAAAGGGTTGACACCAAAGGCTCCTACGCCCCTAGTTCTTGCTATACAAGGGGGTAGAATTAACAAGCCAAATGCGAACAAGAAGAAGGGTAAAGGAAAGAAGAAGGCTGATAAGAATAAGCAGGTTATGGCTTATCAACCACCTCAACCTAAGAAGAACCCTCCTGTCAAGAATAATCCAAAGAAGGATCAAGGATGCCATTACTGCAAGGTGATGGGTCACTGGAAGAGGAATTGTCCTCTTTATCTCGATGACTTGCGAAACAATAAGGTTAAGAAGACTGGGCACATGGGCGCCAGCACTTCAGGTAACTTATTTGTCATTGAATTATTTACTTTATCTCAAAAATTAAATTCCTGGGTATATGATACTGGATGTGGTATTAATATTTGTAATACACTACAGGGGTTTAGAGAGGAAAGGAGACTAGCTTATGGGGAGCAATTTCTGCATGTGGGAAATAGAGCACAAGCAGCAGTTGAAGCCATAGGAATGTTTGATTTAGTTTTACCTTCGGGCTTAGTACTTTGTTTAAACAATTGTCATTATGCACCTTCTATAATTAGAGGTGTTGTTTCCTTTTCATGTTTGTTGGATCTTGGTTTTTCTCATACTATTGATGGCAATAAAATTTCTGTTTCTTTAAATGGTGTATTTTATTTTGATGCTGTTGCTGTGAATGGTGTGTTTGAAATTGATATGAATAGTTGTGTGACTTCCAATAATAATAATAATTCGATGTACAGCATAAGTAAGAGAATGAAGTATGACTTGAATTCATCTTACCTTTGGCACTGTAGACTTGCCCATATAGGCAAGACTCGCATGCAAAAGCTGCAACGTGAAGGGCTTTTGAATAATATCAATGATGAGTCATTTGATAAATGCGAATCTTGTATTTCTGGGAAGATGACGAAGAAACCTTTTCATAGTAATATGGAAAGAGCTTCAGATCTACTTGGTTTGATACACACGGATGTATGTGGACCACTTAGACATGTGTCAAGGAGAGGTGCTATTTACTTCTTAACTTTTACAGATGATTTCAGCCGTTATGGTTATGTTTATTTACTTAAACATAAACATGAAGTGTTTGAAACATTTAAAGTTTTCAAAGCAGAAGTAGAATTGCAATTGGGAAAGAAGATTAAAGCTCTTCGTTCTGATCGAGGTGGTGAATACCTTAGTCAAGATTTTAAAGATTTCTTAAATTGTCCAGAATCTCACATCTCCATATACTCCACAACAAAATGGTGTATTTGAGAGAAGGAATCGTACCTTGTTGGACATGGTTCGATCAATGTATAATCTTACTAATCTTCCTTTGTCTTTTTGGGATTATGCTCTTGAATCAGCTGTTCGTATTTTGAATATGGTTCCCACCAAGAAGGTTAATAAGACACCATATGAGATATGGACTGGAAAAGCTCCGAACTTGTCTTATTTAAAGGTCTGGGGTTGTGAGGCGTATGTTAAACGTGACTCACAAGATAAACTCCAACAAAGATCTGTAAAATGCATTTTTGTAGGATACCCAAAGGAAACAATGGGTTACTACTTTTAGTACCCACCTGAGAACAAAGTGTTTGTTGCAAGATATGGTGATTTTCTTGAAAGTGATTTTGTGACTCAAGAAATCAGTGGGAGAGTATATGATCTAGAAGATGATCTGAATAATGCATTGCCTTCAGAAAATACTAGCACACTTCCTATAGAACCGGAAAGTCTGGGTCCTCCACCGGAAGTTGAAGTAGTTCCCATTCGCAGATCTTCAAGATTTGTGAAGGCTCCTGACCGTCTATGTCTTAATGTAGAGGTCGATGAGCATACACTAGGGGATCTTAATGAACCTACTAGTTATAGAGCTACCATTAATAGCCCTCAAAAGGCTAAATGGAAAGCTGCTATGGATGGGGAAATACAATCCATGCATGATAATGAAGTCTGGGAAGAAGTTGACTTACCTCCTGGTGCCAAGGTAGTTGGGAGTAAGTGGCTCTACAAAATTAAGACTGACATGGATGGATATGCACACATTTATAAGGCTCGTCTAGTTGCTAAAGGTTTTGCTCAAACTTTTGGAATTGATTACGAGGAGACGTTTTCTCCTGTAGCAGACATAAGAGCTATAAGAATTCTCATAGCTATAGCAGCGTACTATGACTATGAGATTTGGCAAATGGATATGAAAACCGCTTTCTTAAATGGTCATCTAGATGAAGACATCTATATGGCACAACCAGAAGGGTTTGAAAATCCAGATTTCCCAAATCGTGTATGCAAGCTTAAAAGAACCATTTATGGATTAAAGCAAGGATCACGACAATGGAACAAGAGGTTTGATGCTGAAATAAAAAAGTTTGGATTCACTCAAAATCTTGATGAGCCATGTGTGTATCACAAAGCTAGTGGGAGTGATAATGTAATTTTCCTAATTCTTTATGTTGATGACATATTGATCATGGGAAAAGACATTCCAAGTCTGCAAAAGGTTAAGGCATATCATGGAAAGTGCTTTTCTATGAAAGATTTAGGAGAAGCTGCATACATTCTGGGAATCAAAATCTATAGAGATAGATCAAGGCGGTTAATTGGATTAAGTCAACGTGCTTACATTGACAAAATATTGAAAAGATTCAATATGCAAAATTCCAAGAAAGGATATTTGCCGATGGAAGTAAAACATGGCTTATGTAATGAGTTTTGTGCTTCAACACCTGCTGAGGTGGCTCGCATGAGTAAAGTTCCTTATGCTTCGGCTGTAGGATCTATTATGTATGCGGTTAAGTGCACAAGGCCAGATGTGGCGTTTGCTCAAAATATTACCAGTCAATTTCAACAGAATCCAGGTGATAAACATTGGATTGCTGTTAAGCATATTCTTAAGTATTTGAGGAATACAAAAGATATGTTTTTGGTATATGGTGGAAATCCAGCTGCAGAACTTTGTGTTACAGATTTCTGCGATGCTGATGAGGCGAAAAATAATCCGTTTTTAGGGGGTCATTTAAGCCCGAATTCGAATTTATTTGATCAAATATTGCCCTAAATCGTTCCTTTTGTGATTTTAGGTACTTTGGGAGAGAAATCTGGAAAAGGAAGCAATTCGGACGTTTTTGGAGCATAAAAGTGAAGAAAACGCCAAAGTCTTAATTTTCCATGCTGGGAACAGTAGGTGACGGCGTCAAGAGTAATTCCCTGACGGCGTCAAGAGCAGAAGTCCATGACGACCCAGTACAGATTTGACGGCGTCACGAAGGTAGGGCGTCAAGAGTAAAAGTCATGACGGCCTGGAAATGATTAAGTCTTGACGGCGTCAAATGTAGATCAAGGCAGTCCGAGAATAGTTTTGGCGGCGAGGTGACGGCGTCACAATGTTGGTCTTGACGCCGTCAGACCCCTTTTCCTATATATAGTTTTCTAATTTTCACATTAAGAGGAGGGAGAAGTTTTGGAGAAACCCTAAGTACGATTTTGGTGCAACTTTTACAGGTTTTTCAAGGGTTCCAACCCCTTGATACCTTTCATTGTAATTGAGATAAGTGTTCTTTTAATTCAATCAATATGTCTATGTGTTGGTTGTCTATATCTTGTTCTTGTCTTAATTCCATCATGCTGGGCAAGCTCTATCTTGTGTTTGCTTAGATCTAATGAAACCTAGATGTTAATTATGTGTTGATTACTTGTTTATACTTGTCTTGGATGAATGATTTATATGTTAGGCTTAAGAAAACTGGCAGATCTCCACTTGGTAACATGCTTGAACGTCTTAAGAAACATGAACTGACGCGCACTAGGTCTTTATTGGTTGTATTTAATGCATGAGCCACTGTTTACAATCCCTATAGTTGTGCTGGGCATGGTGTAGGAGGAGATAAGAGCTCATAGAATTGGGGAGTTATGTGTGCCACCCCATGAATGGTATTAAGGAATACGATCCGTCATCCATGCAATTATAGCAAGTAATTAACGTGTAAAAGATGTCTAGGGAGTAGTGAAATCTAAGTAAACACATTTTCTCCACTTATTGCTCACAACTTTAGTATAATTTAGTTTATTTTCATTTCTAGTATTTTATTTTGATTGCATCTTTAGTATTGGGTTAGTTGATTAGCAACTAATTCCGCCCAAATCCTTCAAACCCGAGATATTTAATTGCTTTCTAAAAAATATAAAAATACAAAAATAATCATCCCTCACCTTTAGAACTAGTATTTAGGCTTTCTAATCCTAGCGACACTATTCCTAAGCTGAACGATCAATCCCACGGTACTTGTCACTATACTATACTACAACGATCAGGTACACTGCCTGGTGGGGGTTGTAAGCTTCTCAAGATCCGTTGAGAGGTAAAGCCTGGTGCGATTCCCACGTATCAAGTTTTTGGCGCCGCAGCCCGGGGAATAGTTATTGTCTAGGTTAGAATTTCTTTTTATTAGGTCTACTTGCTAGATTCCTTTCTAGTAAGATTTTATTTTTATTTTTAGGTTTTCTTTAGTCTATCTTATTTCTTTGTGCCTTTGTTCGTAACCACCCGACATCATGGACAACGGGAACATCTTTGAACCCGTCATCCCACCACAACAAAACCCACCATTAGAACCCCTTAGGCCCCGAACCTTAGGAGAGTATTCCCGACCTAGCCACCAAGGCTACCGAAACACCATTGAGCTCACCGGAGCCAATGTGACCCCCTTGCGATCCGACACCATCCGGTTGGTGCAAAGCGGATGTGCATTCCATGGACTTCGTTCCGAAGATCCAAACCAACATCTTAAGGACTTCCTTAAAATCGTAGATTCCATAGACCTAGATGTTGCAACTAGAGAGACAACCCGATTACGCCTATTCCAATTCTCTCTACGGGATCAAGCTAGTCAATGGCTTGAGCGTTTACCCGCGGGATCCATCACCACATGGGATGATCTCACCACTCGTTTCCTTGCTCAATTTTTCCCACCGGGGAGAACAACTAAGCTTAGAAATGACATCTTGATGTTCCAACAACGTCAAAATGAATCTCTTTATGAAGCATGAACTCGTTTCAAGGACTTACTCCAAAAAGTCCCTCATCATGGCATAGATCTTTGGCTCCAAGTCCAAATCTTTTATGACCATATCGACATCTCCACGAGGCAAGCCATTGACCAATCGGCCGGTGGTAAGCTACGTGATCTAAGTGCGGAACAATCATGGGAACTCATACAAGATCTTGCTCTCTATGACAACGAAAGTTGGAATGATCCCCGTGACATGAACAAAACGGTCAAGGCAATATCTTTGCCTTCGAACAATTCTAGCACTCCCGACCGTAGGATCATGGAACTTAAGAACCAAGTCAAGTTTCTCATGAAATCTTACGAAGCTCCTAAGCCTTCAAGCCAAGTGAACAAAATCACTTCTTCATGCGAATTATGTAGTGGTCCCCACGACACTCGTGATTGTGTGGAACTCCCCGGAACAGCTTTTGCGGACTACGCATCCACGCGTACCGACGAAGCGGGAGATAAGTGGTACACTTTCAAGCCCGAGCCAAACACTTACGGTGATACATACAACCCCTCTTGGAAAAATCACCCAAACCTTAGGTGGAAACAAAATCAACCCAATTCTTCCAATCCGCCTAACCGTTACCAACCAACCGGTCCACCATCCAACCGTACTTTCAACAACAATCCTTCTAACGACTATGGTAGTACCAACAATCTTGAAGGATTGATGTCAAAGTTTATGGCATCTCAAGAGGCTCTCATAGCTAGGTTTGAAACCGAATTCAACCAACAACAAACGGAGATGACCAACAAGATTGACAACTTGTTGAAAGCCCTCAACAACCAAGCATTAGTCACACCTAGGAAGGACACTAGGGACACCAAATTAAGGACCCCTCATCATCCAAACATGTCCATTTTGTCAATGTTGTCACCATTAAGCCAATAGATAAGGAGATTGAAGAGGGTGAAAAGGATGAAGTTAGAATAGGATCCGAGACTAAGGATGAGAGTAGGGAAGTTGAGGTAGAGCCTATAGAAGAATACTTTGATAAGTTGCCAACCAAGGAAGAACGGGAATACCATAAGGATTTATTCGATAGTCCCGAGAGACCATATATCGTTGGCAACCCCCTTATCAAAATGGGAGACCCCTCTAACATTAACATCCCATGCAATATCGGGCACATGCATATATGGAAAGCTTACATAGACCCTAGATCCCCCGTGAACATCATGACTAGGACTTATTACAATTGGGTGATGAAGAAGCAACTTGATTTTAGGATGATGCCTAATAAGAATCTGATAAGTAATTTTGCAGGAAGAGTGAAGGGATTGCATGTGATTATAGGGAATCTCACCTATGAGATCGATTTTATGATAGTTGAGGACACTCGTCCGGTGATAGATGCTTCCCTAAGCCAAATAATATTTGGAAAACCATTTGTTGAGGCCACTAGGATGAGTTATGATCCGACTTTAGGGATAGTTAGATTCAAGGAAGAGAATGATGAGGTTGCTTATCAAATGCCCTACAAGATTGAGCAATACCGCCTTCTCTCTAATTTTGAAAAGGAACACAAGCAAGCGGCTTATTATAGGAATGAGGAGGATAGACGTAGAGGAGTAGAGTATGTAAAGAATAGGATGCTTGGTTTCTACAAAGAATGCTTGCAACTAGGTCCGGAATACAAAACTGGTTTAGAAGACGACCTAGAGAGTGGAACCAATGATGAGATCACGTAGTAACCCAATGACCTTGAGTCTAGCTACAAGACTCGTAAATAAAGAAAAGCGCTTCTTGGGAGGCAACCCATGTTTTGTGTGATTTTATTTGTTTGATTGTTATTTGCTTCCGTATGCATGCTTAATTTTTATTGTTGGTAGATCATGTTTCTAAACTGAATAGTGGAAATACTTTACTTTGTTGTTTTGGCTTAGTCTTAACTCCACTTAAAGGTATTTTTGCAAAAGATAAGTGTAAGGGGAAACCCCAAATATGTTTTTTTCAAGAAACAAACCGATCATGATTCTCCACAATATTAAATGAACATGTGTATTCGTATTTGTTAGAGTCAAATGCTTGTATTGAGTCATAATGAAGTTTTGCAGGATTTTCCAGGAAGTAGGACCAAGTTTTTCCAGAAATTTTCCGGAAACTTAACATAAGAATTTCTGCAGGTCACTTCTGACGGCGTCATGAGTTTACTCTTGACGACGTCAAGTGTAAAAATCTGGAAATTTTACCGGTTTTGTTTTTTCTAACGGAGTCTTATGGTTTTTGTGAATTATTAAGTTTTATAATCTCCAGGAGATCTGCAAACTTCATTCCACAAGCATTATATCTTATCTTGTTTTCTAGGATTTAGTAACTTATATAGGATGCCGCCGATTTTACGCGAGGTTGTCTTGTCTATTTTATCAGGTTTTACAGGTTATGTATGACAAGAAGATGATTTACATTCTGGAAGGGAAGCTTTGATTGTTCATTTTCTTGGAGGAAGATTTAACCTGGCCACCCTATTATCCATACCGAGCGAATCAGGGGAGTATTTGATTTCATTCTCTTTACTTTTTCACTTTTACATTCTTTACTTGAATATTGGAGACAATGTTTATCTTAAGTGTAAGGGGAGGGTAAAAAGATGATACCTTACATATGCACTTTCGCTTGAGTTTGTTTTGTTTAATGGTAGATGTGTAATAAAACTATGAGAAATACTTGTTAGTGCAATTTTAGCGCCAAATTTAAATTTTTTTACAACATTTAGGAATGAAACTTTAGCCATAGCAAGCGTCTCATGGATAGGAGATTGTATGACTAGCACATAACCGTATATTCAGAAAAATTTTCCACCCAAATATGTGAGGTTCGCCTTTAGATTTGATAGGAAAAGCATTTACTATTAGTGCTTATGAGTGTACCGGTAGCATTTAGATTCTAGAACTTGCGTTAGTGATGCATCCCGAGACCGCTAGTGAGTCTACATTCGTGTAGTAGGATTTACTACATGATAAGAGGCATTAGGATTACCCTTGTGTTAAACCCGTATTATAATTACTTGACCATTTAAGTCATATTACTTGGCTAGTTAAGTCAACTAATTTTTCCCACACCCTTAGCGTTGTACTCATTTTTAGTACACGAAACCCCTAGTACACTCCTCCGAGCCTATCTTTTCGTTTCTAACTTTAAGCATTTTACTTAAAGGAAGAATTTGTTACACCCCACTTAAATGTACAACCAAATCGCCTTAGCCTTCCGTGTATGCGTTCATTTTTAGTGCATTATTCTTATTTGTTAAACCCTAAGTTAACTATCTAATTGATTACATGGTTGCTAAGTCGAGTCATATCCTTGTACATATTATTTTGGGACAATTGGGACTCATGAGTAAGTACTTATTTTATGGAGTAATGGGGAAGAACATCATTTATTACCCCCATATGTACGTTAATCTTAAAAGTGCTCCAAGTGTTTTGATTTTCTTAATTCGAGTCATTAGTTTAGTTAATTGTAAAGTATGTAAAAATTCAAGTGTAAGGGGAATGTTCATTCCCTATGATGTATTATTTTGGATGGTAAGGTAAGAGTGTATGCAAAAAAAAAAAAAAATAGAAAAAGAAAAAGAGAAAAACATACGGACTACCATCCCGTTTCATTCTATGTTTATTTTATGTTTTTGTTATTTTTCATTTATTAGCTTAAGTCGAGTCTAGTCTTGGCTTAGCAACGCCATATTGTACATGTAATTAACCAAGATTGTTAACTCGCCACCAGTAAAACTTCCTTTATCCAACAAAACCGTGTATTTCATATCCCTACACCTAACGTTACAACCTTTTAAAAGACCTCTTTGATAGTTTATCCTAGGTGCTTACGCCATGTGGTGGAGGTTTGATCCTTTCCCAAGCCTATGGTAATCTATTTTGCTATGACAGGTAGTGAGAGATATCTTCCATTTCCATATTGTAATTTACACTTTATTACAGCCGAGAGATGTGAGTATCTAAACACTATTTGTGAGGTGCTAGTATATGACCTCCGTGCTTGTCTATTGGTCTTTAGTGGAACGATTATTTGTTGTAATTACTTTTATATTAGTGTTAAATGACCCCTAACTTGTATTTTGACTAGAATAAAAGCGCATTTGCTTGAGGACAAGCAAATCTCAAGTGTAAGGGTATATGATGAGGCGAAAAATGATCCGTTTTTAGGGGGTCGTTTAAGCCCGAATGCGAATTTATTTGATCAAATATTGCCCTAAATCGTTCCTTTTGTGATTTTAGGTACTTTGGGAGAGAAATCTGGAAAAGGAAGCAATTCGGACGTTTTTGGAGCATAAAAGTGAAGAAAACGCCAAAGTCTTAATTTTCTATGCTGGGAACAGTAGGTGACGGCGTCAAGAGTAATTCCCTGACGGCGTCAAGAGCAGAAGTCCATGACGACCCAGTACAGATTTGACGGTGTCACGAAGGTAGGGCGTCAAGAGTAAAAGTCATGACGGCCTGGAAATGATTAAGTCTTGACGGCGTCAAATTTAGATCAAGGCAGTCCGAGAATAGTTTTGGCGGCGAGGTGACGGCGTCACAATGTTGGTCTTGACGCCGTCAGACCCCTTTTCCTATATATAGTTTTCTAATTTTCACATTAAGAGGAGGGAGAAGTTTTGGAGAAACCCTAAGTACGATTTTGGTGCAACTTTTACAGGTTTTTCAAGGGTTCCAAACCCTTGACACCTTTCATTGTAATTGAGATAAGTGTTCTTTTAATTCAATTAATATGTCTATGTGTTGGTTGTCTATATCTTGTTCTTCTCTTAATTCCATCATGCTAGGCTAGATCTATCTTGTGTTCGCTTAGATCTAATGAAACCTAGATGTTAATTATGTGTTGATTACTTGTTTATACTTGTCTTAGATGAATGATTTATATGTTAGGCTTAAGAAAACTGGCAGATCTCCACTTGGTAACATGCTTGAATGTCTTAAGAAACATGAACCGACGCGCACTAGGTCTTTATTGGTTGTATTTAATGCATGAGCCACTGTTTACAATCCCTATAGTTGTGCTGGGCATGGTGTAGGAGGAGATAAGAGCTCATAGAATTGGGGAGTTATGTGTGCCACCCCATGAATGGTATTAAGGAATACGATCCGTCATCCATGCAATTATAACAAGTAATTAACATGTAAAAGATGTCTAGGGAGTAGTGAAATCTAAGTAAACACATTTTCTCCACTTATTGCTCACAACTTTAGTATAATTTAGTTTATTTTCATTTCTAGTTTTTTATTTTGATTGCATCTTTAGTATTGGGTTAGTTGATTAGCAACTAATTCCGCCCACATCCTTCAAACCCGAGATATTTAATTGCTTTCTAAAAAATATAAAAATACAAAAATAATCATCCCTCACCTTTAGAACTAGTATTTAGGCTTTCTAATCCTAGCGACACTATTCCTAAGCTGAACGATCAATCCCCCGGTACTTGTCACTATAATATACTACAACGATCAGGTACACTGCCTGGTGGGGGGTGTAAGCTTCTCAAGATCCCTTGAGAGGTAAATCCTGGTGCGATTCCCACGTATCAGATGCATCCTTCCAAAGTAATAAAGATGATTCGAAGTCTCAGACGGGTTATGTCTTTGTTATCAATGGAGGACCTGTAGACTGGAGGAGCAAGAAGCAGAGTACAATTGCGATGTCTGCAACAGAAGCTGAATACATTGCTGCTTCAGAAGCTGCTATGGAGGCTGTTTGGATTAGGAAATTCGTTTCTGGGCTTGGTGTTATGCCTTCAATTGAATTACCTATTAATATGTATTGTGACAATTCTGCTGCAATCATATTTTCCAATGAACCTGGAGTCATGAGAGGCACCAGACATTTTCTACGAAAGTATCACTTTGTTCGTGTAAAGGTTAACGAAGGTGAAATAAATCTGCTGAAAGTTCACACAGATGATAACTTAGCTGATCCGTTCACTAAGGCTTTGGCGAAAGAGAAGCTTAATGAATTAGCCAATGGAATTGGACTTAAATTAGCTAGTAATTTCATGCATAACTGTGATTAGTATTTGGATAAAGGATATTGTAAACAATAATTATTTTAATGAAATAAAGTATGTTGGTATGTTTATTTCTGTTATTAATTATTGTTGTCATATTTTTGCATGTTTAAATCCATGAATAAAGGTTATTCTAAATTGTCCGTTGTCAGTTAATAATATGAGAATATTATTAAATTAAGACAAATCTGAGTTGGTATAATATACTTAAAGTATATTGATGCGTAGACATGCCATTTTAGACGATATTCGATGATACTGAATATAGGACTTATCCCAACTATATGATGTTACTTTATGGATCTTGTCATTAAGTAAATCATAAGAAGTTATCCTTAGACTTGAGATACAAGATAACGGTCATGAATGTAGTACATTTTTGTGGAACAATTTAACGCTATACGTAACTGGTAGTCATAAGGGTTGTTTTCGGAAGTGTTACAAAGTTTGTGTGTTTTGCTTGTAATCAATAAAGAATTTGTTCCTTCAAATTAATTTTTGGAGTTTAATACTGCTGGGCCCCTCGTAGGGTTGTCAAGGTGTTTGCGTGGCCACGCCCAAGGTCCTTCCTGAAAGGTTCAGAAGATTTGGTAATCTTGTCAATTTCTAACAACGAGAAACAGAATGGTTAATTAAGGAATGACCTAGATCCATATCCTTATTTAACACGGTATTAGAAACAAAGGGATAATAATAATGAGAAATCATTAAAAGGTTTTCCAGGAGCCTTACTCAAGTTGTACTAGAGGCATCGGCGTGTTGCAAGACGCTAACCGATGTGATCACACTATTATGATATGTCTAAGTGGGAGCTGTTGGTTTTATAGACAAAATAATAATAGTCGTGTGTTAGGATCGAACTTGAGATCACGGGATTGCACACAATACGTATGAAGAGAAAAAGTAATAATTATTTATAAAATGTTATAATTAATTATTAAACACAAAATAAATAATAATAATTAGTATTATTGATTAATGACTAATTATATATTAAACGAAGATTAGGAAAGTAATACTAGACAAAACATGGAAACAAGAGAAGGTTCCGGATACCCCTTGGGGGCTCCAAACCGATCGGCAAAGGGGGGCAACCCACCTCTTTTTTGCCTTGAGCTCCAAGTTTTGTATAGTATATAAGCAAACCCAAGATGCATGTTTTTCTCATAACTTGTACACACACATCTTGGTGTTTTCTCTCCCTTTTCTTTCCTTGGTCGATTCTTATCAAACAAACCCTAAGGGTTTCGATTTTCATAAGATCAAAACAAGTTTTGTGTTTATTACTTGCATAAACTTTTTCTTGAATTAGTACGTGTGTACAAGAACGTGAATCAAACACACTATTGTTTGATTCTTGGATTGAATTACAAAAAGGTAAGGGGTAATTCTTATAATCCTTATAAACCCTAATTAGGGTTCTTGGTTCCGGAAGATTGCTTTGATTCTTGTTCGGGCTAGAATCATAAAGGTATGTTTACTATTTAATTATTGATTAATTAATTACATGTTATTTGATTTTATTATAATTGCTTCCGTTATGCTCACTTTGATGTACTTAGTTTATTAATATGAATGTCATGATATAATAATTCCAACAACTTATATTACATAAAAGTCAAAATTTTGCATTTGTCTAACCAATGTTGTTTATATTTTTAAGTTGATGCCGATTGTTTGCTATGTGCTGCTGTAAATTTTGATAAGGATACTTGACGATTTTTGAGATCATTTCAGTGATCCAACAACTTTTACGACCCCTAGTTTCCTAGCTTTTTCTGTCTTTCTCTTGTGATTTCAGCCTTGCAGGTGGTCATCAACATTATACGGAAGCAGCTGACAAATTATGTATAATCCTTCGCGATTGATATATATTCGTTTATTAAGGATAATGATACAAATAGCTAAAATCCGAATTTGAAGTAAGCATATTTGGATTTTGGAAAGAAAGTTGAGGACATGGCGTTGGATGAAATTTTAGAATTGTACACCCACAACAAAAGATCACACAACAATATAGCTAAATGATAACCGATGCGAAAAAACAAACACAAACACCACAATTTTGCGTGGTTCGGCTCCTCTAGCAAACTCCAACAACAATATCACTATAATATTCAAGATTACAATAATGGACGCTACACGCCTACACTAAACACTCTTGAATACCGTCACCACACACTCTCAATACTATTTTAAGAAACATACCAAGTCAATTATCATCATGAAATGCTCAAGCGAAATTTATATTAGTACCCCAAAGCATATAAGATATGTCCCAATAGATTTAGGGAGTGGATACCTACCCACTTAGAGCAGCATGGCTCATTAAAAACTGAACAGGAAAGTTCGCCCAGATACAAAAGAAAGAAAGCAACAACAAAGAATTAAACTCTTGTTGTTCCTTTTTTACTTGATTTCAAATTATTGATTAGTAAACTAACCAAGCAACATGCTTAATAATATGAGTTTACACTTTATAACAATTTATATATGGGTAAGATAAACTTAAGATATTTTTCAACGTTTAAATTCTTAAGTATATCAAAGAATTTATACTAGATTGTTTGCGAAATGACAATTTAGATTGAATAACAATGTGTGGTGATCTCTTCACTAAACTCATACAAAAATCAAAGTTAGTTTTTGAGTAAGAACTATGCTATGACCAACCGATATACTTATTAGGTGGAGGAGTAAATGAGCTCTTAAAAGTGTTAAAAACTTTTAATATAAGAGATGATTTTTACTCCCATTAAAACATTTTATTTATAAGCAAAGGCAATATGTATACCCGTGGGGTAAAGACAATGTGTCAACATTTGATAGGCAAAAGTAAATTCTTCTATTCCAAGGAAATATATAAACATGTTAAGGAACAGTTGAGACAACTTTTTGTACATTTTTACGAACTATGCTATGAAGGGTTTGTGTGCAAACAACACAACGACTTTCACACTTGCTTTCACAGAAATGCCGAAGGGTCACATGGTGCACACTAAACTGAACAATGCAAACAGAAATAAGAAACGGGTTTACAAAATGATATGAGGTTTGGTTTGAGAGGAAATGAAAATACGGGGATATTTTCGTTTGAGACCGGGTTAAACAATTATTACCTGAAAATCGAACATTTATTCAGGATAAATATTATAGTGTAATAAATGATGCAAGAAAAAACCACAAAACCATAAAGGTTGTTATGGGGCGTAGACCAAAAACTCACAAGGGAGGAATTTGTTTTCTAAACACATTCTAATACTTGTTGGACAAGTATTCTAGAAGCCTCATAGGTATCCTATAAATACAAGAGAATTGATTTGCACACTCTCACATTTTATTGGCACACTTCAATTAATGCAATAGTCAATTGTATTTTAAATATAATCTGCTTAAACTATTTGTACATTGGAGTGTCCTAAATAAACTTGAAAGTGTGCAAATTACTTCCCTAAATACAAAGTTCCTTAATTAAGGGTTTCATATAACTCTTTCAACATCCCTATAAGTCTCCCTGGCACACTCCAATTAATGCAATAGTCAATTGTATTTTAAATATAATATGTTTTAACTGTTTATACATTAGAGTGTCCTAATAAAACTTGAAAGTGTGCAAATCACTTCCTTAAATACAAAGTTCCTTAATTAAGGGTTTCAATTCATATAACTCTTTCAACATCCCTATAAGTCTCCCTTCTCTCCCTCTATGTGTTCCATCGATCGACCAAACAAACCAAAGAGTCGAAACCGTTTGGTAGTCTGACCTTAAAGTCGACATGAGTCGACTTTCACTAGTCGAAATCCCTGAGTCAACTTCTAAAATAATACTACCTCCGTCCCAATTTATTTGTCCACTTTTAATTTTCAAAGTCTTTATATGTCAACTTTGACCTTAAATAAGTTTGTTTTTGTTATTTAATATTTGATGCAAAATATATGAATTTATCGAGTTTTAAGTGTATTTTTAATTTGTATAATTTTCATCAAGTTTTATATAACACAAATAAGAATATTTACGGTCAAAGTTGAAAAAGAAAGACTCAAAAAGTCAAAAATGGACAAATAAATTGGGACGGAGGGAGTATTTGTCTATACCTCTAACTATGGTAAATGTGTATATGTATAATTTTTGTATTTATGTTATTTTAGGAATAAATGTTTTTTGTTTTTTTTTGTTTTTGTTTTTCCTTTTATCTAATCCAACCAAAAGCTGCAAGTCTTAAAGTAACAATAAACAATTGTGCTTGTCAATTAAAATCAATAACAGATTGTAATTTGGTTTCACGATTATATTGGTCAATCACTCAAAAATTATTATTTGAAAAAATGAATTTCTTTAATCAAGTTTGTCATTTTTTCCTCCCTTGAGACTTTTTGAATTTTGATACACACAGAATAGTAATATTTAGACCACCAATGATTATTAAATCATCAACCTATACATTTGTTAGGGTGCCTTTAATTTGCTAATGGAATTAGAAATTGGATTTGAATTTGGTTTATTAAAATTTGGATTTGGTTTTGACATATGAGAAATTAATATATTTGATTAAAATAAAAATTAAAACGCATGTGTGTGAGAGATATAGAGATATGTATAAAATATAAAAATGTAAAAGTATGTAATTAACAAAATCCCACCTTCTTTGCCTCCATTAATAGTGTGAGCCTCTTTTCACTTTTCAAATCTAAACCCTTCAACCAAACATGTAAATTCATGATACAAATCAAAACCCATCTCAAATCACCTTACCAAATGCACCCTTAAAGCATAAGGTATCACAGCTACCTTGCTAGTCGAACTTGACATGGAAGTATATTGGGCGCCTGCAAATGGACGCCGTGACACCGCATGAGCTCGCCGATTCCACGGGGTGAAAAAGACAAAAGATTTTGAAATTTAAACCGTTGTTTGCAACGCTTATTTCTTTTAATTGTTTAACTTTTATTTATTTTTTTAAAATTCAATCAATTTTTACACTCTAAATAAAACCCCATTTTAACTAAAAGTTTCACACACTTCTCCACCAAAAACATATTCTTTATATCAAAAATGGCTTGTTCTCTCTTCTATACCGTCGAAGAAATCCAAGTGTATGTTCAGAAACAATTTGGGGAAGACGATGCGGCTCGTAAGGAAGCTATTATCAGCGTAATCGAGTTGTTTGAGCAAGCAAGGGCTGCAAAAGAAGATTTTGAGGAAACAATACGTGGAATGCATAGACATTGCTAGAAAGACGTGTTGTGATTGATACATTTTTGCACGATGAACGCTGGAAAGATTACAAGATTAAGGCCACGTTGTGAAAATGTGTGCCACAAATACAAGATAATATCAGTCACACAATTGTTGGATGCACAAAAAAACAAATATGATGATTTGTGTTTTCACATCGTATCGTAATTTGTATTTTTATTTCAACGTATGGGGTTATTTTGGACGATATTTATAAGAAATCAAATGAAATAACGGAGGAAATGATTCGTCTTTCATTTCTTTTGACTTTTTTTATAAATATCTTTAAAAAAACCCGTGTTTTTATTATTATGTTATTTATTTATTTATTATTATTTTGTTTTCTTAGTTTCGTATTGTAATATATTTGAATAAATGGAATTTAGTTTATTTGAAAAAAAATAAAATAAAATGGTGCATGTATGTTGCTCAAATGATTATGTTGTGAGTGAAAGGGTGTTTTTGGGTGTTAATGTGGAAATTTAGAATGCTGATACGAAACTCAGTGACACCCAAATGGCATCGGGTAGTTGTGTTGGGATACCTTATCTTAACTACTTATAATGTAGATTTAGTTAAAGGGGAAAGTGAAAAACTGAATTTTCAGTCAATCCTCATTTTGCCCTTCTATACTAGAAGGGTGAGAGAAAATGAATTGTGTAATTAATGCTCTTATTAAAACACCCAATAACTTAAAATTAAAATAATTTATTCATATGGTACAACCAATTAAAACCATCTATATCAAATTAAAAACAATCAATTAAAACACCCCTTACTAAAAAAAAGTACAATAAAATTTTCACAATATACAATTTAAACAAGCTACAACATAATATAAAATATAAAATAATTAAACACACTAATTAATGTTATTTTTAAAACACTCTAAAATGAAAAGTATATGTTATTATACACATTATACAAATCAATAAAACACACAAAACTTTATACAAGCTAACAAGTTGATGTTGCATATAGTTTTGAAAACTGGACCGGACCAACGGGTTCAACTGGGAAAAACATATAGTTTTGAAAACTGGACACGATGGGTTCAGTTATTAAAAGCATGACTCGGTTTAAATCGACCCATTTTTCGACTAGAACGGTTCAACCGGGTTTCAAAACATTATGTTGACATGAGCTTAAATATCAAAGTCAATAAGTCAACAAAGTCAATAAGTCAATAACTCAACACATTTAATCCTTAAATCTTCGAACTTTTATTAGAGGTGGTAAAACGGGCGGACACGGGCACGGGCTAAAATGGCACGGGCTAAACGGACAAATTATAAATCAACTATTAAAAACATTCGGAACACTCCTAAAACCCCTTTAATTCATCTTGTAAAAAAAGATCAAGCATCTAAGGCCCTGCTTGATAGCCTTTGAATTGAGCAATTAAGAGGATATCAATGAATCGGTCAGACCATAGTTTGTTTGATAAAAATAAATGTGACGCTGGACCATTTTGAAAGGTTCTGAATCATTCATGGCCATAAAGATACAAAATCATACAGCATCTCACCTTTTCTCTTTTTTTTCATTCTAATTTCACTAAAAAAGAGAACTTGTACTTTGACATGATGTCACCTTTTCTCTTTTTTTCATTTTTTTTTCCATAAATAACTCAAAGGTACAAGGGTCTCCACCCTAAATAACCCACAAAATCTTGTTTTCTCCAAATACCCCAACGGGAGAAAGTCGCCTCTAAAATTTGGGCGGATGTTATACAATTGTGCCAAGTGTCCCTAAGAGTGTCCTTACTATGTACCACTTATACTAGGTACTTTTTTGGGCGACTGGGCCCACATTTTTTGGGCGACTTGTCTTTTTTGTCTTTTTGTAAAAGAATTATTAACTACATTTTGGTCCTTGTGGTTTGCTTGGTATTTCATTTTTGGCCCATATGGTTATTATTATTATTATTAATTTCTTAAAACTATTTTCATCAAATCACACTATAAATCCAAAGTGTTGTTCACTTAAAACAACCATTACCACCTCCTCCACCACCACCATGGCTTCCATGTCCACCACCACCACCATTATAACCACCACCTCCACCATACCTATCACCTCCACCGTACCTATCACCACCACCATAACGATCACCACCACCACCTCCACGACCTCCACCGCCCAGATCTTCATAAAAAAACCGGATCTTCATAAAAAAAACCGGATCTTCATCCAAAAACCCAGATCTGAGAAACACACAAACAACAACACTTTACCCAAATCGAACAACACCAACAACAAACCGAATCTAAATCCTATCCCATCCTTCTCAAAAACTTCTCAAAAACTGTCGTCATCTCCGCTTAAGAAAAGGTATTCATTATTATCAGTTGTAACCTTTAGTCGAGTCATTGTGGGCATGTGAAAAAGATTTGGTTTAAATACTTACTATTATTATTAATGTTGCAGATGTCGCATGAAATCCAGCCGGATCCCTCGAACCATCCTGTTGGGCATGAGTCAGATATGGAAAGATCGCGAAGGATGATTCGTCTAGCTGCTGGTGTTTGATATATTATGCTCTTAAATGAATCAAGTATTGATATTAATATTGGGAAACATTGGATAGCGCAATCGATAGAATCCAAATTCCGTTTAGTCAAAATATTATGCTCTTAATTCACATATGATGTAGCATATGTGAACAAAGTAGTAACCTTGTTGGCTTACTGAGACTAGTCCCATAGTCCCTGTTACCTTGGGACATTTCCCTTTTAATTATGCAACTATGAAAGTCAAGTAGGTTATTTGTGTTTGATTCGATCGTGTTGTGTGTTTGTGTTTGATTCGATCGTGTGATGATGGGATTAGATTTATTTGATGTTCGATTCTTGAAGGTGATTTGATACTGAGATGAGTTTAGATCTAGATTTGAGAATTAGGTGGGAGAAGGAGAAAAGTGTTGTTCATGTTATCAAAGTTTAGATCTGGGGAAAATTGATGTTCATGTTGTAATGGTTCTTTGAATTTTAGTAGAAATGACTTTGTTTATAGATGAACAAAAATGAAATACCAAGCAAACCACAAGGACCAAAATGTAGTTAATAATTTTTTTACAAAAAGACAAAAAAGACAGGTCGCCCAAGAAATGTGGGTCCAGTCGCCCAAAAAAGTACCTAGTATAAGTGGTACATGGTAGGGACATCCCTAGGGACACTTGGCACAATTGTATAACATCCGCCCAAATTTTAGGGGCGACTTTCTCCCGTTGGGGTATTTGAAGAAAACAAGATTTTGTGGGTTATTTAGGGTGGAGACCCTTGTACCTTTGGGTTATTTATGGAATTTTCCCATATAAAAATGCTATTTTGAAATGGATGGACATCATGTTTTCATTATTTCATGACACAAATTTTCTTTAGCATAATAAGTTGATTTTATTAACGTAGGACAATTAAAAAAAATGTTTTTTTTTTTTTTTTTTTTTTTTTTTTTTTTTTTTTTTTTTTTTTTCTCTAAAATAACTAGGTTTGATTTTATTCAATGTTGCAAAAATCGTGAATCGGTCCCGAGGCGGTCGAGGGCCGTGTAGCGATTTTTGGCCGATTAATCGCTGATTCCAAGGTCCAAGGCCGATTAATCGGCCGATTACCTTGTAATTCGCTCCAAGGTCCAAGGCCGTTCAGCTTGTAATCGCCGATTAATCGGCCTACAAGATTTTTGCAACACTGATTTTATTAATGTGCATTAGCCAGCCAAAATGTCGAACATCATTGTTACCAAAAAAAATAAAAGTAAAAATTTAACATAAGTGCGTATAAGGATAAAATGGTAATTTAAATCATTCAGAGCGTTGAATCACAACAATTCCCAAATGTTCATTATTATTCAGAACCAAGTTCATTCAGGATCTATAAATGATTCAGCAACTATGATTCACTCAGCGCGTAATCATATTGTTTTATCAAACAGCCCCTAAATCTTAACTATATTTAATTATTTTTTCTTAAAAAAAAAATGAAAAAAATAGAGTATTAAATGAATAAAAATGCAACTAATTAAATATATCTATCAATTAATTAGAGTATTAAATAATTATGCATAAAATAGTTAATAAATGAGATAAATTAAAATTAAAATAGTTGGAATGTTTTATAGTTACCAGTGATAAGTGAATTGGTCGGAAAAAAAATAAGAGTAATTGCTTGAAAGTTGAATTGTGTGATTCGAAAGTACATCTAATAATATTTGTTTTTATATTTTGCCTGTAAGAGCCCATCAAATAAATGCAAGGGGGCAAAAAAACCCCCAAATTTTTAAAAAAGTGTCTAAAATCGTCCAAAAATTACAAATTGGGCAAGATTTGCCACCCCTAACTTTTATTATTTTTCATTTATAACCCATAAACTTTCTTTTATCACTAAACGATTTACGATTTGTTGTTATAAAATCCTTTTGTTATCCAATTCATCTGGTTATCAAAATGGCGTTCACACATTTGACCACGTATAAATGGCACTTTATTTAAAATAGCCGCCTCTTACACTCCCAGTCCCAGTTGATGAAATCAATCCTAAAAGTCAAACATTTATCGTTCAACCACTGTCTTCTATTTGAATATTTCAATCAACTTGCTTTCCTCCTATATATAATTCACCATTTTAATCCTTAACTCAAGCCAATATTGAAATTTACATACGTAACTATTACAAAAAAATAAGAAGCAAGAACAAGACCAAGACAATGGGAAGAAAAACATCTCAAAAGAAACCAATTTTGATCATTTGGATCATCATGACCCCTATACGAGCTCTAGGTAAAGTGAAAAAATTTTACGTAAAAGGCATGACCAATTTCGGCACTACCTATAATCGCCCTACAATAATCGTGAAAGAAGCTAACCGAGCCATTCAGCTTCCTAGGAGCTTTAGCACCAACATGCTAGATGATGATCGTGGCCGTGAACAATCATCAAGAGGCTTAGTAAGAGCTAGTTCTGCTAGCGTGACGCAAGTAAGTATGGCTGATATTGAACGCTATATGATACAAAGGAAAATCCAACAATTACAAGCAAGCGAGTCGAGAAAAAATGTGCCTAGGAGTTGTAGTGCTGGGATGGGGAGAATTGATGAAGATAGAGCATCTTCTTTTAGAGATGACACCTTCATTTTCGCGAGTACTGACGTTCTTAGAGATAGCCGTTCAAGGCTTTCTAGGAATCTTAGTCATGCTGGTGATTCACATCGATTTTGAACCCCGTTTCGTGTAATCTTGTAAATAATATATTTATTTTATAAACTATTGGTGAATTTCGTGAAGAGTAACATGAGATCGATCAGTCTATTTATGCACTTTCATCTCTAGGCAATGTTATGGTATGCAACTTAGTTACTGTATCTTCGATGCTTAATACATAACAGTAATACATAATTTTGAGAAAACACCATATCTTAGTTATACTCAGTGTCCAAACTCTTAAAGGATACACACTACTATAAACTTGACATTCACCGACGGATTTTCCGACAGACAATTTTCCGTCGCTAATTACCGACGGTACTTTGTCGGATTACTGAGAAATGTTAAACCAAAATTGGAACTTTACATTTCCTACCGACTTCTGACAGACTTCTGAGAGATAAGAATTCGTCGGAATTTTGCCGGAAATTTGCTTAACCTACCGACGGCTTTCCGACGCCCTATCGACAACGTGCATATTCGTCATTAATCTCTCGGAAACACTTTTAGATTCCCCTAAAATTGTCATTTATTTTCGTTCCCTGCTCTGGCTTTTCCTTCTAAACCCATAAATACTTTTAGATTTCCCCTAAAATATCAAAACACCCAAATCACATTTAACTAATTCCATATAATCAAATCACAATTTGATCTAAACAACAAATTCCATATAATCGATTTTGCCCTAATTTCAATTCGATTATGTAAGTTTCCATCACATTCAAATTACAATTCAATTTTGCCCTAATTTCATTTTGTTATCTTATTTTGCCCTAATTTCATTGTTAATGGACTTTCTTGTCACAATTTCGTGTTCTGATACTAATTATGAAGTTATTATGGTTTCATTGTGAATGGATCCAATTATGTGAATGTGAGAGAGAGAGAGAGAGAGAGAGAGAGAGAGAGAGAGAGAGAGAGAGAGAGATTATGATGTTTAAAGTTGTGAATAGATTATGTTGTTACAGTTTCAGAGTGTTTGGCTGAGACATGGGAGTTGAATAATCGGATAAACGGATTAGCGAAATTAGTTTTGCTTAAGCTATAAGTTTTGTTCGAGCTATGGTTAGTGGTTTGAGTGTTTGGCGGATACTTAGAATCGATTAGTTACCTGTTTTGATAATTTGTTTATTTGTCGTGATGATTTGTTTCGTTGATTGTTTTTAGTTTATTGGCTTATGCACCTTTAAATATTGTTTAGAAAAATCATGCTTGCAGATAAGTAATTTAGTTTAGAAAATGAGCTAAACCAAACACCCCCTTATTAGTCCCTTAATGTTGGTTGGGGTCAAATATACATCATAACTTGAATAAGCTATTTTGAGCCACAATATTAGCTGAACAACAACTTGAGCTGATAATTTTTAGTAATCTTGTTTGTGGCAACTTAAAAAAAAAAAAGATACGTTGCTAATGTGATAATATCGTATAAGCTATTTCTGTAGACAACTTGTTTGTATTCCTCTTTGGCGGTGTATTGTGTTGGCTTATTATCTTTATTGTTATAATTAAGATGCATGTTAGATTGTAATTATTATAGGGTTCGAAACACAAATTAAAGTAGAAGGGTTAATAAGAGCTTGTCCCTCGTGTTGGTTGGCCTGCCCACCTCGCCTGCAACCATGGTACACACGAAATCCAGTTATTAAATGAGTCGACCTACGTTTTGTTTTTACCATATTCTTCCAAATTGGTTAAAAATTGTAATTAGCTAAAAAAAGAGTTGTCAAATGGGTCTAATGTCGCCCAAAGTGTGTTTTTAATCCTAAATTACTTAACTCAAAGATTTAATAATATGATTTTTGCTTTAATATTTGGCACTTTAGTGTTAATAGGAATGAATGTTTCTGACCCATAATATGACACAAGAATGATATGTTTAGACCCGACCCGATCCATTTTGATTTGTCACAAGAATGATCTGTTTATTTTATTACTAGCATGCATCTTCCAATGCAGTTGAGGTATTCATATAATTTCATTGACATTACAATATAGAAAAAAAAAAATTGCCAATTTTTATAGGACTGAGTATTCAATAGTAACTGTAGTTGATATATCCTGTAATATATTTGTAGGACCAAAAATATGTATGATTCATGTGGTTCGGGAGGTCTAGGTTGATCATTAAAGATGAACACCATGTTTAGTTTATAGAGATAAAGAGTAGAGAGAGGGTGAAGAAAACTATGTGTTTATTAGATTGAAAGAGTAAAGTTACACAAATGATTTCCCACACCATTCATGGAGAGTCATGAGGGGTATATATAGGCTCAATACAACACATGTTTGACTATTCTACAATAGTAGTCCCTGCGGGTACTACTTGCTACATATCTAGTCCAATTCACGTATGTGACGTTATCTTTATAAAAGAGTGAGGCTAACAATATTTAATCATGTACATGTGCCTCACTACTCTGCAGATAGAGTGCTAAAATACTTTCATATGATGCATAACTAATTAGGTATTTGCTCATTATCTTATGTTATTTCATATTGTGCCATTATAAGCTCTTTATAACCCGGAAAGAACATTTAAAAACTAGATAAAGCCCTGTTCCCTGTAACTATTTCAAGATTCATATGTGAAATCTGTTTTGGCCAATTAATCTAAGCACTGTTTTTAAAAATGCTACATTGATTGATCCTGGAAAGAACATACTGTCGGATCCGTTACCATTCTTCGACATAATCTCAGAATGGTAAAGATAATATCAATAAGTTTTCGTTTTGGAGTTTATATATTAATTTAATAAACTCTTTACTAATGATGACTTTTGTAGGTAAAAGAAAAAAGTTGACCCGTTAGTTTATTAGAAGGGTACCATCATACTCATAGCAGCTCAAAAGTATTTATTTGCCTAACACTTATGTACTAATTATATGCATGCTATTTTCATTATTTCTAATTTATTGGCTAATGCACTTTAAAACTATTTTGATGTTGGAACTTGAACCATCAGTTGGCATGCTCGGGTATATTTTTGCCTAACACTTATGCACTAATTATATGCATGCTATTTTGATTGTAGAAGCTGATCTTTGATGAGAGACGAAATAAGGATAGTTCCAGATTGAGTAGAAAAGACACAAAGAGACGCCTAAGACTGGATGTGTCTCTCTCAAACAAATTCAGTTTAGTTGAGTCTCCTTCATTTGGCTTGAGCAGAATATAGGTAACTTTAGTTGAAATTATGTAACTATTTGGCAATTTGTGAATATAGTCGAAATTATTGTACTTCATTTCAAAATTTTGCTCTGTTACTTCCAGCCCGCGGACTTAAGTAGTTCTTCCTATTCACCTCGGGTGAATAAAGAAAAAGAGACATTACTAGATGTGAATCCTCCCAAGGAAGTCATAAGATGATATCGTTGACACGTAAGAATACACGTACTTTAGTGAATTATTCTAGTGTGACGCAAATGCGACTTTGGCTCAAAAGGTATATCTACATACTTATGACTCTTCACAAGTTTTTGGCAAAAAATATTTGTGGTTTAACCGAAAACGACTAGATTTGTTTTCACATGTACCAACTAACTCAATGGGCTGTATCTGTGCAAGTTCTTGTTGAGAAAATGGGACTTCCTTCTGGTTTGGATTGTAGTTCATCTAGAGGTTCCAGTGACCTTATGGGTATGCCACAATGACACTCTTCTTTGTATCATTTTTACTAGGTTATGCATATGTGCGAACTTGTTCCCTCATAATCCTGTGACATAAAGGTTGTTCTCAAAAGCGTTGGTTAAAACTGGGCACAGGATTATCACTCTTGAATTTCACGGCGATAGGAAATTGATGGGGGTTATCGTGTTCTCAAATATTGGGAAAAAGTCGCTACTTGTAAAGTTAATACATCTCACATTTCTGTTTGTACCTCAGTGACCTACATCTATATAGTATACACTAATGGTCATAAAATGATATAACAATACTACTGCAGAGCTGCTAGAATTCAAGTAATGGTTATAATAGGAGATAACAAGAATATAGCAAAAGCATGTTTCTGTGAGTTAGGTGTGTTTCAACAAGATGAGGACATCAGCTTCAAAAGCATGACATATAGACAATGTATAGAACATCATGACGCAAAAGGTCTAAAGATGACTCCTGTTCTACTGGGCTAAACCACGTCACAAACAAGAGATGGGGTGAATGACGCACTTGCATTGAAGTTGGTTCATATAGGAATTGCAATGGGCATTGCTACGAATGCTCATGAAGAAGCTCGAGACATGGAGTGGCAATGAAAATTGAACGACATTAACTCGATGTTAAAGAAGTGTTACAATCCACGTCCCCCTGAGTAGGATATTCTCAAGTCATTATGAATATTTGGATTAGATTCGCTAATTTCATCTTGTATGTTTGATTTGAATGATGACATTTCGTTATAGATATGTTTAATTTTGAATGATTCTTTGTATTTACCAGTTTAATTTTGAATGATGACATTTCGTTATAGTAGGGTTGGATCAGTTGGAAAACCCCTTGCCTCTCAACCTAGAGGTCAAGGGTTCGATCCTCACTCCCTACAAAAGGCTGGAGGTCCTTTTCTACCTTAGGTAGAACCGGAAGCAGCCTCTCTACCTTAGGTAGGGGTAAGGCTGTCTACATCTCAACCTCCCCCATACGCCGTGGAAGACGGTATTGGGACCCATAACCCGTGGAAGACGGTATTGGGAGTTACTTTACTTTACTTTTCTATTAAAGCTATTTTATATAAAGGATTACTTAAATGTAAGCTTTAATCTGTCCAGCTATTTACTTTTTTCCGATGATATTCTGAAAGTATCTCTGACGGAAATGTGACCCTTTACCGTCTACAGTTTACCGACGGATTTCTGACGGAATTTTTACCAACGACTTTCTGACAGACTTCCGACAGATATTCTTTGTCGCTGTTTCGGATAGAATTGTGGCAGATACTAATTACCGACCATAGATTCAGCGACACACAATTTCCGTCACAAATCCGTCGGAAACCACTTATACCGACTGATTTCCGACGGAAATGTCTGTCGCTAAAGACCTGATATGTAGTAGTGACAAGTCTTTTACAGTTTATGTAAAACTAGCAGGGTACCCGCGCGTTGCGGCGGCGGGTATCCTGAAACTATAATTTTAAGTGATCAATTACTTATCGATAACGAGTTTTTTGTGATATTAATTTTACAGATAACGAGATGTTTAATTTTAAATAACTTTTAAAAATATGTTATATTATACCATATAAAAATAGCAAGTTACACCCATGATGCGATGACAATATAAAATTAGTACCGATAATATTATCACGGTATGAAAAATTTATTGGATATGATCTTTTTAGTCCAATAATGCATTTAAGTTCCAGCTCATTACTTGTGATACATGATATCAGCTCGTTAAACCAATCCATATGTTATAGCATTTAAACCCAAACAATCGGTTATGAGCCCACAAACTAAACCCAGTCCAAACGCAACACATAAGAACCGGCTATAACTCTTTTTTTCTCAATTGTGTTAACCTAATCAGAGACACTTATCATAAGCCCCACATACGTAAACTCTCACCTAACTTTTCTCATCTTCTCAAACCGATCTCATCATCGACTATGATAACCGAATCAACAACCATCACATTATATCGAACAACCAAACTCATTGAATCATTATAGACACAAACACAACCAAGATCCTTTGGAGGGTCGCGGGTAGGTTCTTCACGTGTTTTTCGCTTTGTTCTTCTCTTCTATGTCTTTGAACGAAACAAGAAAAAGAAAGTAACATAATTGTTATAATTCCTTTTCTGTTGGTTTCTGATTTTAATGAAGTAATGCTTAAAAAAATTTGATCGATGGTGATTCTCTTTCGTTTATTTGGCCTTGAGGGGTCTTGATATATCTTTGAGTAACACGAAAGAAAGAACTGAGATCTCTTGATTTTTCATTTATTATCGAGTTTTGTTAAGGTTCAGATTTTGTAGATTTTTGTTGTTGATGTGAGATTAAGATTGATTTTTTCCCCCAAAATGGTCAATATTAAATGTTGAGATTAAGATTGTTGTTGTTGTTGTTGTTGTTGTCATTTTTTGATAATTTTGAGATGGGTTATCATGGTTGTATGATATAGTGATTGGGGTAAGAAAAAGATAATTTTTTTGGTTCTAGGTTTTGAAAGAGTTAAATTTGTACTTCATATGCTATTTTTGTTCATTGATGTAAAATAATTGATTTTGTTTGTTCATTATTTCAGATTCTATTAGTATTAAATGTGTATTAATTCTTTTATACATTGTGCTTAGGTAGTTCTACATATTGGTGAGGGGTGTTTTAATGATTATCATTTAATAGCATTAATGTTGTTTGATAGAATTTGGTATGAAAATAACACCACGTTTTTTTTTGTTGTACAATATGCTTACTTTGTTGTAATTCTGAAAATTTAGTACGTTAAAGTGTTGTAAACCATGCAATATTTCTTGTAAATCAGAAAATTTTGGAGAAATAGTATTATATGTAGTATAGATGAACATTAATTTCTAATTTGACCAAAGTGTTAAAAGTGGGATTCTCACATAATAAAGTTTAGATGACAATAGATTAAGGTAATGCCTGTTTGATAGAATGGGACTGCGTTCTTTTATGGTTTATTATTATTATTATTATTATTATTATTATTATTATTATTATTATTTTATTTTATTTTTTTTTATCAAGAAGGAATTTTATTGAAACATAATAATTTTACATAAAGCTGGATGAGAGTCTAGATACAAGTTGTGCTCCCACTCCTTTTTTTATCAATAAGGAATTTTATTATTATTATTATTATTATTATTATTATTATTATTATTATTATTATAGGAATGCGTTTAACTCCCCAATACAAGTGTTATTGTTTATCGGATATGGTCTTTAAGAATATATGAAACAATCAAACCATATCAGTCGACAGTAGCGGACCTAGGAGTAAATATAAGGTGGTTCCCTTAGTCGGAAAGCCAAAATTAATGAGATAATGGGTTGAGTCTGATCGGATCCAAATGTAAAAGTGCATCATTAGCATTTTACATTTTAATTGAACAAATATTATTGTTTAAATAATTGAATCTTTTAAGGTTTCATAGCTTCAAAAGCTTCATGATAGCATACGTATTTTCGGCTCAAGACTCAATTCATGACTCATAATGCTAAAGTTTTACTTATTGCTTGACACCAATCCTTTTGGCAACTGAACAAAGTTGAAGTCTTTTAGCATCTATGTGAATATAAGATGATAATTTAAAAAATAAAAATAAAAAGAAAAATCTGCACCAGAGTTTGAAACTCCAAAATGTTAGACGAAAAAAAATAAAAATAAATGATTAACTAGTAACTAAGTGAGAAATTATAATTCAGTTACTAATAAAAATAACACACAACAACTTGTTATTGGGTTGGGAACAACATATTGAGATGGGTAGTACGTAACTAGACATAAAAAAAATAAAAAATAAATAAAACTTAAAAACAAGTTCATTTCACTAGCCAATGCATTAAAGCATTATATCCAATAGTTTCTTCATCTCACTTGGTTCAAAGGTTTTTTTCTAGTTTTATTCTTTATTGCTAAATGATAATTGTTCATCTTCTTCTTGGCAAGAGTTCAGTAGCAAACATTAGTAGTAAACATTAGTGCTGTAAATGAACTGAACGTTCAGTAAACATTTCATGAATTGTTCGGTAAAACGTTCGTTTATGTTCTATTATTTATTAAATGAGCGAATATGAAAAATATTTTACATTCGTTTAGTTAAATGAATGAAAATGAACAAAAGTCATGTCTGTTCATTTATGTTCGTGAACATCCGATTATATTATATGCGTTCGTACGTTTATGTTTTTTACTTATTTATGTTCGTATATCATATCTATTAAGTGTATAATTTTAAACTTGATTTATTTAAACAAAACAACACTTCTAAAACAATATAATTTAATAAAGTTTATGTTTGTATATCTATGTTCATTTATGTTCGATCACTTATGTTCGTTTAGCATTCGTTTAGTGTTTTAGTGAACAAACATAAGCGAACATGAACAACTCATTTTCTTAATAAACGAACATGAAAAAGAAAATTTTCCCGCTTAAATGTTTGTGTCCGATTAAAATTAAACGAACGAATATAAACAATGCTCCGTTCGTGTTCGTCCGGTTCGTTTACAAAACTAGTAAACATTGCAATCAACAAGACTTCCTAAACAACAAATTGCGTGTTGTAACTACACTAAATCTACTTATTTGCATCTCCCTCATTTCCATCAATCTTCAAGGTGGTTCCTCATATTTTTATAAGGTAGGTCTCAAAAAAATCTATCCATCACTTCTAAACGATTTTTGCTCGCAAGGTGGTTCCCGAACACCGCCTACTTATAGGGTAGGTCCGCCTCTGTCAATCAGTACCAAATAAAATGCCGAAAAAATGGAAGTTGTAGGATAAGGAATAACAAAACACTAACAATGTAATCACTACAAAAAATAGTGCTATTCTCCACACTTATTTTGCTACGGTATGGTCAACTGTAGAGTTTTTTTTTTTTTATATAGATAATAATTTTGTTACATTTATAAGTTTAACAAATATTTAAAAAATAATATAGATATATAAGTGTGTACAATTACAATAAAGCTACACTTATATGTATGAGCAATGATAGGCATGCCTAAATCACATGCCTAATTTTATGCCTAACTAGGATCATGAAACACATGTCAAGATCAATGGCATGTAATGGGAGAGAGATGTAGTGGAATCCACGTGTCACTTATTGAATGTGTTAGACTTATCTTTAGGCTTATAAATTAGGCATATCAATCATTTTCCTATATGTATAGCAAATGTCTCCACACTTTTATTTTTGAACATTTTTTGGAATTTTGCTAAACTTTTAAGTTTGGACATTCAAAAAAAATTTCTACACTTTTAACCATAGACATTTAGATAATATATCCACACTTATATGTGTAGCAAAATTTGTCACACCTATTATTACCACACATGAGAAAGTGTGGAATTAATAATTTTACACATTTTTAAATGTGGCCATCTGGCCTTTAAAATGTGAAGAATTCAACTAGTTTTTTGTAGCGAATATATGAGTCGGTAACTAACTTAAGGGGCATTTGGTGTTGCGTTTTCAACCTAACTATATGATTATCACGACCTCAAAACGCAAAAATCTAAGAACTATTGTTTGGACATCAAAATGTGAAAGTGTTTTTCTGCGTTTCGATGGCTCCTAAATGCAGTTCTGGATAAGCAGCTCGGGACCTACTACTGCAAAACGCAGTGTTAGGAAAACTGATTATTCACTACAAAATTACCATATTACCCCTCAAATAACCCTCAAAATACGCCTACCTGACCTTTTTCCTCAACAATCTATGCTATCATCTTCCTTCAATTCCAACAAACGGATGTGCTCCTCGCCAAATTCTTGTTACCGCCGGTAATAAATCCTTTAATCTTAAGTGAAATCAGTACTAAAAACACATTATTCTATTCCATTTCTGATTTCATTCTGTTGCATTAATTATTATCATTATTAACTAAAATTTATATATATATATATATATATATATATATATATATATATATATATATATATATATATATATTGATGAGGCGAAAAGTGTACCGCTTTTAAGGGGTTATTTAAGCCCGAATTCGAGATTATTTGATCAAATATTGCCTTAAATAGTTCCTTTTGTTATCTTAGGTACTTTTGGGGAGAAATCTGGAAAAAGAAGCATTTTGGACGTTTTTAGAGCATGAAAGTAAAGAAAACGGCTAAGTCTCAAATTTCCTTGCTGGAACAGTACCTGACGACGTCAAGCTTTTACACGTGACGGTGTCAAGAGTGACAAAAGAGGTGATGTTGGACCCTTTTACTTGGTTATGGTTAACTACAAAGTTAATCTAACCAAGTCCCATGATGTAGCGAAGTATTGATTAATTATCAAAAGTAAATAAACGTAAAAGATAAGACACAAAGTTTTCAACGTTTAATTCTTTATTAGAAATTAATCAAAAGAATTATACCCAAGTGTTTGCGGAAGAACACTTGGGATTGAAATGACAGGTATGGTGTACTCCTCACTAAACTCAAACTAAGTTTGAGTGACAACTAAGATCCTGCTGAGCTATCTCAGGGATTGTGTTGTTCTTTGGAGAGAGTAAAGATTTGGTTTGTGAATGTCTAAGCATTGAGTGCACAAACGTAATCTTTACCTCTCCCACTTATTCTCTATTTATACACAAGTAGATTCTAACACATACCTAATGGACAAAGACTACAAGACAATATTACATCATCCTATATTGGACAAAATACATAGGTATTTTGTCCCTGTTACAAATGGCTATAAGTAGTAAAGGTCAAGGATGCTTTCTGGTCTTCAGTGTTGACACATGTCTTGGTATTATACTCATTTAGGGAAAGTTGAACTTTGCATGATAAGGACCTTCCTTTATCCATTCAAACTTATCCCGCCTAATCCCGCCTTTACTTCAGTCTTCTTATCTTCAGTCTTTGTTCATTCAGTGATCTTACTTGGTGAGGAGTCATGGGACTCAGTGAGTTATTGTCATCCCTCACTGTGTCCATCATCATCTTCTTTGGCTCAGGTATCATTCACTGAGAACCGCCTCACTCAATGGTGAATCTTTTTTCATAGATCCTCCCTGAGCATCTTGAGGATGACTCACTGAACAACTATGTATTTAGTGACTTGTTTGGTGTTTTCGGTTATCAAACACTTAGGATATTTTGTGTTCAAAATCCTAGATTAAGGAGTTTGGGTTTTAACAGACCCAACAGTCTCCCCCTATTTGGATATACAAATAGCTTGAGTGTTTCAAGGTTCAGTGAGAGATAGCAAAGGTATTATATCTACAACCTGAATTACTACGTATTGTTTAGGACACTGAATGTTAAACAAAACATCAATATTATTCATAATTATTACAATCCTAAACAAGAAAAAGTAAATAAAAGATAGTTGTTGTTGCAGAATTGCTCAGGCTTTAGAACTTTAGACCCATGGCTTCAAGTTTGGCTTTCTTTGAACTCAGTAAGTGTTTGTCAGGATGCTCTTTGATTTTGATCTTCAGGTCATGACAGAACCTTGCATTAGCCTCATTCTTGATGGGATTGGCCATGAAGAAGTATCCTGCCATTGCCTTGATTCCTGACGGATCAATGTCAGCCCATATTTGGAAGGCTGGATTTCAATACTCATTTGGGAAGAAGAGACCTCTCTCAGGTTGCTCAATGACTAAGTTGTTCACAAATGTAACTCCTTCAGGGAGGGCTCTGTTGCAGTTTAGACCCGGAGCACTGACTTCTGGTTTAGTCTCTATCTTCTTTCTTTTCCACTTAGAAGACTGAGTAGGAGGAGCCTGAATGGCAGGTATTGATGCTGGGAGCAATGAAGGAATCCCAAGTTCCTCATGCTTTTTGGCCAACAGATCATACCTGATTCTGAGGGATTTTAGTAGGTTCTTGACAACGACATTGTTCTTCTTTGCAATAATCGGACCTAGCTCATCAAGCTCAGTGATCCCAAAGTCAGCAAATCTGAAAGGATCATGAACTTCAAAGTGTCGTTTGTCGTGACCTCTATAGACACTGAGAACAGCTGGTTTGGAGTTTTGGTGAATCTTGACATCAGTGATAGTTTCTGGGTTCAGTCTCTGTTTCATGATCAAGGTGTACTTTTCAATGTTTTGTTGCCTAACTGCAGCAGCTTTCTTCAGTCTGGCATCCCTCTTTTCTTTCAGAGCCATCAGGGCAGCATCCTGAGCCTGTTTAAACTTTTCACCTCTTTCTCTATGTGCAAGGTCCTGAGGCTTCAACCCAAAAGCTGTGGCTTCCTTATTAACTACCTCAATGAGAGTAGCCTTGCTTGCTTGTTCCTCCAAGGCTACTTTCTTCAGTCTTTCCACTTTATCCATGTGAGCTTGGATTTCATCTTCAGTCATCAGATATGTAACACCATTCATCTGAAAAGGAACCCTGACAGGTGCATCAGGGTCAGTTCTAATGACTGAAGAGGCAGCTACCAGTGTTTTTGTAGGTTCAGACACAACAGTGAGAATGCCTTTGCCCTTATCCGCCTGGTTTGTTGGTTGAGTAGTTGTGTCAGGAGACTGAAAAGAGGAGATTGGAGTGGCTTCAACTATGCGCTCCCCCTCAGCCTGAGAGGAAGGTTGACTGGTGGAAGTGTCAGGGACTCCAGTAGGTGGAACTTAAGTGGATCTCTCCCTCTCAACTGTTGCCGCAGCATCAGTGAGAGCAAGAGTTGGTGGCACCACTGAAGGACCTTTGAAGGCCTGGTAAAGTTCAGAGAGCATGTTCTTGATGTCAGTAGTATCCTTTTGAATGGTAGATACTTTGGCATCCAGGGAAGCCTGAGATGATTCAATGGAAGACATCCTTGGCCCAAGATTCCAGGCCAAGGAGTTTGAAGACTTAGCCCAAGCAGCCAAGTTTTTCTCCATGAGACTGAGTGATGAACAGATGGATGTCACTGAAGATTGGAGACCCTGAAGACTGGCAAACTTTAGCATATCTACCAACTCAGTGAATTGAGCAAAATTCTGCTGGTATGTATGAGCAGCCTGAAGTATCTTCCTGTTGAGTTCAGGGTCATCTTTGACAGACTCTTGAATGGTAGAAACGCTCTTGGTGATTTGGCTGAGCGATTCATTGAACTTGTTGAGGTGCCCATTAAGAGTAGTCAGTTTGAATGCAACATCAGCCTGCTGTTCCAAAGTGTTGTCATGAAAGGCTTGAACTGAGTCTCTAAGGTTGAAGTAGTGAGCAACCTCCTCAGTATGCATGTCGAACACATCTTCAGTGATGTCATTGTAGATGACTTTGCAGGCCTTTTTCAGAACTTTCATCAGCTTTCTTTCAGTGAGGGGCCTGGAGTCATCATACTTAGCCAATTTTTCAGGAGAGGAAGATTCTGGTGCATTTTCTTCTTGAGGAGCAACGGGAGACAGAGGAGATTGTTCAGTTGCTGTTGCCTCAGTCTCCATATCATCACCAGCTTCATAGAACTCTTCCTCACTAACCTTGCTATCATCATCATCTGAATCAAGAACAGCCTGGAAGGTAGCCATTGAATCAATCTGCAAGAACAGGTTAGCCGGCTCCTCTTCAAAAGAAGACTTGCCTTGGTTTTGGTCACTCCCTGACCCCTTTAATCCAACAGACTGGGTTTTATCCGTTTGGTGACTAAAGTCAATTTGTGAAGTTTGGGCAACTCTGTGAGGGGGTGTAGGTTCCATATCAGCAGGTGGTTTCAATCCCTTTGAGTCTTTTTCCCCTATGACTCCTTCAGACACTGACGGGTGTGCTTCAGTGGCATCATTAGAAATCAGTGAAATGTTGAGCCCCCCCCCCCCCCCCGTTCCAATAGGCTGGTGCTGGCTTGTCGGAGATTTAGGGGCCGCCACTCCCTGAGACTCTGGTTGTGATGTACTAGAGACGTTAGCGGGAAAAGTGGAAGGTGCTCCCCTACCAACGGGTTGTATGTTTCCCTCTGGAGCTTTGGGAGTAGTCGTATGGACACTGACTGTGATTTGTCAGTGACCTTCATTGTCCCTAGGGGTGGTGGAGCCTGGTCATGGGTGACTGTTTTAGGCTTGGGTCTTCTTTTTGGCGTAGGAGCCTGTGTCCCTGAAGCCTCAGGGCCCTGTGCCTTTGGTTTGGTCTTTGGCATAGTCTGAGACTTCCCTGTCCTCCTAGGAGGGGAAGGTGGGTACACTGAGTCCCTCTGGTTGTTTATGGCAACCATATGGGCCGTCAATTCTATGTTGGAGACTGAGGATGGGTCTTTTGAAAAATTTGAAGAACTCAGGATGGCTGGTAAAGAACTTAAGTGTTAATCCTGAGTGTAGTCACATCCCAATAACCTTTGAAGAGCACATGAGATAAACCTAGGATACGACACACAGTGTAGCCTAGTTTTATTAAGTAGCTTGGTTACAAGATCACCATAAATGATCTCTCCAATGTCGACAGTGACCCCGTTTATTAGGCAATAAGCCATCATCATCTGAACAGAGTTAATCTGCTAAGTGGATGAATGGTTCTTACCGAGAACCTGAATCACAAAAGTGAACATGATCTTCCAAGCCATGGGAAAGGAGCTCTTGGTGACAGGGGTCTTGTCCAAATATTTTGGATCCAAAGCAATTTTTTCTAACCCTGATTTAACATTATTTGGGTCAGGGTGTGCAACGTGCAACATTGTTTCCATTGTTATAATCAAGTCCTGTTGCTGAGAAAAAAGTTTTGAAATCCAGGACAAATTTTCTTTTCCCATTCAAAACAGAGAAGCTGATGAGAAACTCCTTGAGGGGCCTGAGTTCGTTCTCATCAGCACTGGGTGTCGGGTCATGGGCCTGAGCAGTACACCAGAACTCCCTGAGGAGGTGATGGTACTGAAAGTAGGGTGTTGAGGTGAAGGCAGTTTTCAAAGGACAGTTAAATAAAAACTTCATGATTTCCTTGTAGGCAGGGACATTGGTTGGGTGGTTAAAATTGCCTACAACATTGTTGGTTTTGAATTGTACATCAGCCAGAGTCATTTTTGCCCATTGAGGTGCAAGCCTGATTCCTTGGTCCTCTGCCATTTTTAGGTCAAGAAAAGGTTTAAAAATTTTAATGGCAGAATATCACACACCAGATGATCCACAAGTTAAGTCCAACTTGTTTTCTGTTCGTGAAATGGGTGATATTGTTATCAAGATGTTTGCAAACAGGAAGGATTTCTTGTTGCAAAATTCTTAACCAAGAAAAGATGTTTTGAAAAAGCCTTTTGTTTTTGAAAAGATTACACACAACTTTGTAATGGATACATTTTACAGAGTTTCTTTAAGAAATTTTGTGTGTGTGTTTTGTGTGTTTGGAAAGGGGTATTTATAGAGGGTGAGGAATACCATTGGTTAGGAATTTTGAAAATCAAAATGAATAACCGTTTTGGGATCCGCATTAAATGCCACTACTCCACTTACCCAAGTTTTTCGCAACTGTCGAGGTAAACTATGCAAGGAACCTGCACAAGATGCACTTTTGCAGACATGATGTCACAGAAATATCAAAAATATTATTTGTGAGGGAAGACATTAAATGCCTAGTGGAATGTTGATGTGTAAGTGGGGGCTCAAGGTGTGGATGCCAGTGAGGAAGAGACATATATTCCTATATTAAATAGAAAATTCAGTTACCAACCTAGGACATTTACTAACTAGATACTTGAAGCATTTAGTTATGCATTGAATTGCATCAGTAAAATGTCTTGAGCCCCATGAATGAGAATTCATTCAGTGTGAATTGTTTTGGGTAGGGAATTCAGTGAGTTTAATCTCAATGTGAGAAACTCCCTGCGAATGGATTTTGGTGATGTTGAAAGGTTTCACTGAGGAAGGTTGATTATCAAAGGATAAGAATATACACCATGTATGATATCTCAATTAGTGACCTGATTATCAATATCTAACATGCGTAGTTCTGCTTTTAGTCTGGTGAAAGTAGGTTCGTCCAAGGGTTTTGTGAAGATATCAGCTAACTGATACTTAGTGGGAATGAAGTGCAATTCAATATCACCTTTCATGATGTGATCCCTGATAAAATGATATCTGATATCAATGTGTTTTGTTCTTTGATGAAGCACAAGGTTGTTTGAAATGGCAATTGCACTTGTGTTATCATAAAAGATGGGTACCATTTTGTAATGAATACCATAGCCACTGAGCTGACTTTTCATCCATAGCACATTTGCACAACAACCTGCAACAGCAACATATTTAGCTTCTGTTGAGGACATTGCAACAGATTGTTGCTTTTTAGCACTCCAACAGACTAACTTTCCTCCAAGAAATTGGCAGGATCCTGAAGTACTCTTTCTATCCATGTTGCATCCTGCATAATCAGAGTCTGAGTATCCTTTGAGATCAAACCCTGAACATTTGGGATAGTAGAGTCCAAGACTGGGAGTGCCCTTAAGATATCTCAGAATCCTTTTGACAGCAGTGAGATGAGATTCTTTTGGATCAGACTGATATCTTGCACACAAGCACACTGAGAATTAAATATCAGGTCTTGAGGCAAGAAGATACATCAGTGACCCAATCATGCCTCTGAAAAGAGTAGGATTAACTGATTTTCCAGCAAGGTCAGGTCCTAGATTGTTAGGAGGTACCATTGGTGTTTTCACTGAGGCACAGTCACTGAGGTCATATTTTTTTAGTAGGTTCCTAGTATACTTTTCTTGACTGATGGAAATACCTTTCTCAGTTTGTTTGATTTGTAGTCCAAGAAAGTAAGTGAGTTCACACATCACACTCATTTCAAACTTCTTTGTCATCAGTTTTTCAAACTGCTTACAAAGTTTGTAGCTTGTTGAGCCAAATATGATGTCATCCACATACACTTGGACTAAAATCACATCCTCTTTTGTCCTATAGGTGAATAATGTATTGTCAATTTTACCTCTGACAAACTTGTTTTGTATCAGGAAGGCTGAAAGAGTTTCATACCATGCCCTGGGAGCTTGTTTTAGTCCATATAGGGCTTTGTTAAGCTTGTAGACATGGTTGGGAAACTCACTACTTTCTAAGCCAGGTGGTTGTTGCACATATACATCTTATTCAATGTTACCATTTAGGAATGCACTTTTTACATCCATTTGGTAGACTTTAAAGTTCATGTATGTTGCATATGCAAGAAAGATCCTGATGGCTTCCATTCTAGCAACTGGTGCAAAGGTTTCCTCATAGTCAATACCTTCTTGTTGATTATATCCTTTTGCAACAAGTCTTGCCTTGTTTTTGACTACTGTTCCAGACTCATCCGTCTTAATCTTGAAGACCCATTTCATTCCAATGATAAATACCCCCTGAGGACATTCAACTAAGGTCATGACATCATTTCTATCAAACTGTTCTAACTCATCTCTCATGGCCTGAATCCAACTCTCATATTTAAAGGCTTCTTTAACATTTTTAGGCTCTATTTCTGAGAGAAAATCAACATAGAGACATACATTGGCTGAGGCCGCCTTGAGTTTGGCAGCCATGCTCCTTGTAAGCATGCCTTCAGAGGGCTCACCTATGATGTTGACAAGTTCAATTAATTTGGACTTGGTCCAGCTATCCTGAGGTCTTGGATAGGAATTGGAACTTGTAGAGGCCTGATGTATACATGGAGTAGGGTCTAACATGGGTTCCTGAGGTACTTCAAGATTGAGATTTTCAGCTGCCTCAGTATGATTAGCTTGAGTTGTGGTATTCTGAACAATATGTTCAGTGGTGGTAGTCTCATTAGAGACTTGTTGAGTTACTATGAACTCACTGATGGTGGGTTGAGGTAGGTTGTGTGGATTGATGTAGTATGAGACATCTGCATCAGCTTGGTATTGTGTGGAGAGATTACTTTCAGGGTGAAACTCATCAGGAGGATATCTTGATGAGTCATCAATACCAATTTCTTCCACTGTGGAATTTGAAAATCTAACAGCTTCAGTACTCTCATCAAAGGTGACATGGAGGGTTTCCTCAGTCTGTTGTCTCCTTGTGTTGAATACCCTGAAGGCTTTTGAGACAAGGGAGTACTCTAGAAAGTACCCATCATCAGCTTTTGCATCAAACTATCCAAGATGATCCTTATGATTTTGGATAAACACAGGCATCTAAACACATGGAAATAGCTGATGTCTGGAATTCTTCCTTTAAATAACTCATAGGGAGTTTTGCTATGTCTCTTCACAATGATGGACCTGTTTTGTGTATAGCAGGCTATTCTTACTGCCTCAGTCCAAAAATGTTTGAAGAGAGCATGTCCATTAAGCATTGTTCTAGCAGCCTCAATGAGGGTTCTGTTTTTTCTTTCAGCAACTCCATTTTGTTCTGGGGTGTAAGGAGAGGTAAAGTTTTGAGAGATACCCTTCTCATCACAGAAACATTCAAGGTCATTGTTTTTGAATTCAGTCCCATTATCAGTCCTGATTTGTTTGACCCTGATGTCATTTTGGTTTTCAATCTTCCTGATGAAGGACATGATTGTTTCACCAGCCTGACTCTTTTTGGTCAGAAAATATACCCAAGTATATCTTGAGTATTCATCCACAATGACCAGAGTGTACTTCTCATGATGGATAGACATTGGACTGATGGGTCCAAAGAGATCCATTTGAAGTAGGTGCAGACAGTTGGTGATAGAGGAGTTTTGTTTGGTTTTAAAGGATGCCCTATGGTGTTTACCTTTTTCACAGGCAGGGCAGGGTTTATCTTTTGAGAACACTAGTGATGGTAAGCCAAGGACTTTGTTTTGTTTGGCCAGGTTGTTTATGTTTTTGAAGTTCAGATGGGAAAGTCTTTTATGCCAAAGCCAATTGAGGGTTTCAGTGGCTTTAGCAAAAAGACATGTTCCATTATGAGTGAGTGAGGACATATCCAAAACATAGACATCCTGTCTTCTTGGTGCAATAAGAACAACTTTTTTGTTTGCATTAAAGATAGTACCTTACTTATCATCAAACTGAACTATGTATTTTGCATCACATAGTTGACTGACACTGATCAAGTTGTATTTAAGACCATTGACATAAGCAATTCTAGTAAAAACTATTCCACTACAGTTTACCGAACCATAACCTTCAGTGAGACAAGATGAATTATCAGCAAATACCACATTTGGTCCTATTTCTTCTACATATTTGTGCATATATTCCTTTATGCCAGTCATGCTTCTTGAACATCCACTATCAAGATGCCAAACAGGATCTCTGGCATGTCTCTGCACAAATGTAAACTGAGTTAGTTTTTCTTGTGAACCCACTTTCTGGTGGGTTTGGCTTTAATGGCCTTTTTGAACTGAGATATTGATCCATGATCAGTGGTGTTGTGAATGTTGCTTCCACATATATTGCATCAGGGAGAAGGGGTAGTTTGCTGGGTTGGCTTGGTGATTCCTCTCCTGGACTGAATAACTTGTTCATGTCCTGAACTGTCATGAGTAGGATTTCCATAGATATCACAACATGGATACATCAAACAATCATCAGGGAGATGATCATTAAATCCACAGTGAATGCAAGGTGTGTGTTGGGATCATACTTTTGTATTTTAGTCAAATCTCGGTCATTACCTTTTGTAATAGGTTGCTTAGTTATTTATTTCACTTTATGTATGTTACTAGGCTTAAGTAAGCTAGTCCATGGGCCTTGAAAGCCCACATTAAGGTGTAAGAGGGAGGAAGGGAGTGTTGCCCTACTCCTCCCCTTATAAATACCAAGCTCATGTAAACATTATGTTTGTTGGTTATTTGAATATCTTAAGGAAACTCTTGCAATTACTTTTCTCTCATTCTTATAATCAACCATCTCTTATTCTTATCTCATTTCTTATACTTGTGTTTACAAAATGGTGACCTAACAAGTGGTATCATTCGCCTAATAGAGATTGAAGTGTGTTTCTTGGAGTTTACGTGGGATTAAGTGTGTTATTTTGCTTCTTTCTTTGTTTCTTACACTCAAATCTTGAAGCTTGGATAAGTTTTAAGGTTAATATAGTGTTTAGAAGCTTAGATTTTGCATAAAGTTTTGATTTTTAAGGTTTTTTTCTACTCAAAATCTTCAATAGTTAGTGTTTTCTAAGTATTGATGAAGTTATTTGATCAAAAGTACCTTATTTCTAAGCATTTTTCTTCAAAAATTTGCGATTTTTCAAGTTTCTGACCTCCTTACGCGTAAGTTTCGTGAACAGTACGATTCAAAAGCTGTCTACAGAATCTTTTGTCCTTTCTACGCATAAGTTTGTGTCAAAACCCTTTTCTTACGCGTAACATTGGTCAAAACCCTGTTCCTACGCTTAACTTGGTCTTCTACGCCTAAATCCTACGCGTAAGTCTATTTCCTACGCCTAAGTCTTACGCCGAAGTTACATCCTACGCAGAAGTTGCCTTTTCTACGCAGAAGTTCAACCTTACGCATAAGAGTTAATCTTACGCGTAAGTTGCCAGAATCTACGCTTAAGTTTCATCAAAGGTCTTCTCCTTGTGTTACTGTGACTCAGTACTTCCCTAGCTTGGATAAGTTAGTGGAATACTTCGACTTCAGATATCTTTCAAGCTTGGATAAGTTTGAAAGATTTGTTTGGTTGTTTAACCTTACGCATAAGTCTAAACTTACGCATAAGCCAAAGCTTACGCGTAAAGAGAAAACTTACGCATAAACTCTTTGTTTACGCATAAACTACTCTTTACGCATAACCTAAAGTTTACGCGTAAGATTATTGTTACGCGTAAGATTTCAACTTACCCCAGGAATTTTGAACTTAACCAAAGGAACATGCATTTCAATCTTCTACAAAGATCCATTACTACACAAGTGTTCAAAGATGTCTCAACCACCACATTACTACTTCTCTAATCCTCAGCAACAACATCAGCAGTATCAGCAACAACAATACCATCAGCAACAATCATATCAACAACCTTCACAATCACACTTTCATCAACAACCGTTTAATCCACAACCACAATATCTCATGATGCAACAACATCAAATCATTCCTCAACAACAACCATATCAGATGTCACAACTAAACAATCAGTATTCCTCCAAACAACCTCACTGGTTTGATAGAATGTGTGAAGTTATTACAACTCAACAATCCAGACATGAGGCAGGATCACTTGAAACACCTCCAATGCTAATACCTGGGAACTATGTTCAATGGTCAAGTCGATTCTTACGATTTCTTGAACTAAAGAAACCTCATGGGAAATTCTTGAAACAAGTGATACTTGAAGGACCATTTGAGTGGCCAACAAGATTTGAAATTGGTGATCCAACTGCTGATCCTCCACGTCCTCCTGGTGATAGACCTCTTCCAGAATCTCAACTCACAGAAGAACAGAAATTACATCGTGAAGCTGATGAGTATGCAATGGCTTATATACTTCAAGGTATACCTAATCCAATTTATCGAAGTGTCGATGCTCAGAAAACAGCCAAAGCTATGTGGGAACATGTTCATCTCCTTATGGAAGGCACTTAATTGAACGAAGATGATATGGAATCCAAACTCTACATGGAATACACTGACATCACAATTGAACCAGGAGAGTCACTTGAATCCTACTATCATCGTTTCACAAATGTGGTCAATGATCTGGAACGTCACAAAATCACAGTACCAAGGATCGCAGTGAACTCCAAATTCGTTGGTAGTCTTGGCCCGGATTGGCATAAATATGTGACATTTGTTCGACAAACCAAAAATCTTCATGATGCACCATATGGATTGTTGTATGATTTTCTGAAACACCATGAACCTGAAGTGGAAAAAGATAGAGCTCTTCGAGGAGGATACTCAACATCACCAACACCAAATTCTTTGGCACTCGTAGCTCAATCTCCCTATGCTCCACCACCCATGTCTAATCATGCATATGTTCAAGAGCAAAACTACTTCAGTTATCCACAATCTTCTACCTCGAACCAAATGGTCCCTTATGATTCATCTCCATAGAATACTTCTACTCAACTTGTTCCATTAAACAACAATGATGCAGTGTATTACTCCAACTCTAATGAAGATGACGATGATGACTTTAATACGTTGAATCAGGGACTTGCTCTTATTGCTCGTGCTTTCAAAAAATTCTCCAACAAAACAAACAACCGTCAATGTTCATCCTCTAACACAAGGAATCAAGCTGTTGTCAATGATGGAAGAGTGGAAATTCAGAATCGCAACTATGGTCGATCTGGTTCAGGAAGTTCTTCAGGAAATTTTGGGAATGGTCAGAGGTTTAATAACAATGGAGAGTTCAGGAACAACTCAGGATCTTCTCAGCAAAGGTCTGAACCAGTTGCAACTAGGAACTCCAACTCAGGGAATGCAGTGTGGTGCTATAATTGTAATGAACAAGGTCATATAGCGACAGCATGTCCTAAACCGAGAACTCGGGGTAGTAAGTTTCACAAGCAGGCATTACTCATGGCTCTTCAAGATGAAAAATATGGACATTTCCCTGAACAGGATAACAACTTCATGGCAAATGTGAACAATGATGATGACATGGAAGATCTGGAAGCCAATGCAGCTGTGATGCTTATGGCCAACATGCAGGAACTTCAGTTTAATGATTCAGGTCCAGTGTATGACACTAATGGCTTGTCTCAGGTACATGACCAAAAAGCATGCCTAATACATGAAATAGCCTCACCCTCTGCTTCTGAATCAGATATGGCGCAAGTTGTTCCATCTAAATCATCTTCATCTTCTCAAACAGATGAACAAATAAGCACAGTTGTCATATTTGATGATGACACAGTTGTTTCATTTGATGATCCTATTGAGAATGATAAACATGATCATTTAGAACAACATGAACCATCATTTGATCCAGACCCTGACCTCATATTGTTATCTAAACAACTGAATGCTCAGCAATTGCAAATCATAAAATGCAACGAGAAAAACAAAGCTTTAAAAGAAACAAATGAGTCTCTTGCAAGAGATATTGAGTGTTATAAAATTCAACTTTCAAATCAGCAAGACAAGATTAAACATGTAAAAAGTTTTGAAAAAGCTTTTCAAGAATCTTACAACAAAGAGCAAGATCTTCAGCACAAAATGTAAGATTTAATTGAGTCAAACGGAAAGTTGATTTCTAAACTTGAAAGTGATAATGTGAACTGAAAATGCAAGTTGAACGTCTTCAAAGAGAACTTTCAAAAACAGAAACAGAATTGTCCAGTTGCAAAAAGGATTTTTGTGAACATAAAATACGAAAAAGGAAGTATATAGATAACTTACTCGGTGAGATTTTTGATCTTGAAAAACAACTCAAAGAATTTCGTAATATTGTTTACAAACACGGGAACTCTGTCACAACAATTCAGAAATTTACTTTAAAACCGAGACCCGATAAAGGTTTTGCACTTGGCGATTTCAAATAAATGTTTCTTCACACGGTATTCAAAGAAATTCCTAAAATTTATAGTATGGACCATTTGCTTGATAATACGATTGTGCGTGCTGTTGTTTTTGATACTGAGGAAGAAGAAGAACTTGAAGACGAGAGTCGATAAAAAATGAGTTATGTTCAAAATTGGACACCATATGATTATTCAAAAGCTCCACATATTTCTAAATCTTTTGTTCCTCAAAAGGAATTACCTGAGAAATCATGGTATGTCACTGAGTCATATGTTTCATCCTCTAATGCGGCCCCTGTCCAAACTGTAGCACAAATAAATGGTCCTTTACCATCATCCGGTTAACTTACACCTTTACCGAAAAAATGTCGTGTCTTAAATTATTTCAAAACTTTTATGGAAGACATCGAAATTTTGGAGGAAACAATTGAACGTAATTCTGAAATAAAAATTGAAACTTTTCAATCCTCTTACGAGCGAGAAAAGAGAGATATTTTTCAAAAACAAATGCTGCCAATTGTCAAACACCTCCGTCTCTGTGCTACACATTGGGATCAGGAACTTCAAAACGAGGTCAAAAATATGATAAACGTTTTCAACTCTACTGAAAATGAGATTTTGGTTCAAAAGCAAAGAAATAGAATTTTAAAGAATGATGTTGATCGACTCTTGGAACAAGTTCTCAATGCTGATATTTTGTCTGTTATCATGAATGATCTCTATAAATCTGGTACTTCTATGCTTACGGATGATCTTTTTGTTGATAATAACTTGTTGAATGTGGAAATCGAGACACTTAAACATGATAATGACAAGCAGAGAATTAAGAATGATGATGTGACAAAACAATTTTCAAAAGAAATTTGTCAACTCAAACAAAGGCTTGAATGGTGTCAAGCTCGAAGTATTGAAATGGAATTGAAACTTCAAAGTCAAAATGTTTCAAACTCTTGTCAGCTTTGCAAAAACAACGAGTCTTTAAAAAGTCTGTGTCTCAAATACGAAAAAGAAATTGCGGATTTAAAAACTGAAAACGTCGAATGGCAACAAAACCGCGATGACATTAATTATTGCAATGTGAAACTTGAGTCTGAAATTCATGATAAAAATCACATCATCATCGATTTGAAAGAGAAAATTAAGCTACTTCAAAAAGGAAAGTTTGTTGACACCACGATGATAGCACCAGGATTGTATCAATTAGAACAAACTGCTAAAAAAATTTTTGTTCAAAACAATAATGTTGATAACTCCACTTCCACAGGACTAGTCTCCACTAGTAGCGTTAGCAGACCAAAGCGAAAAAATAACAAGAAGAATAGGTTCTGGCAACGTAACAGAGGACAACTAGAAGCTCAAGAAGTAGAAGATCAACTTAGGAATTTGAATAAAACTCATGTTGCATCAGATTTAGATTCTAATCTGGCAAATTGTAATCAAAATCTAAATGTAACAAATGATGAACCTTTGAATGTTTTGAATATTAATGCATCTTGTGTGTTTTGTCGTAAAAGCGTATCATCTGGTGATCATACAAAATGTTTAGCTAATTCTCTTCTTAATCGTCATAAGAAACGTAGGACACGCATTCCTTCTAGGCCCACTACTGCCTCTAAGTCTAACTTAGGAAAGCCGCCTTCTACGGTTTCTAATGAAGTTGAAGTTACCCCCCATAAGTGCCGAGAACAAATCTAGGAATAAGCCAACTACTAGTGAATTCACCATTAAGAAAGCAAGAACTAGTTGGAATTGGCAACGTTGGTTACAACACAAACCAGACTTTAAATGGATTCCTAAATTGTTGAATACATGTGCTTCTAACCAACAGGAACCCGCACTTTCTTTGGGTTCCACCCTTACTTCTGTTCCATCTGTGTCTTCTTCTTGTGATGCAGGTGGTACAGATTGTTCTCTGGATTGTTGATAGCGGATGCACCCGACATATGACAGGCAATCTCAAATTGTTACACAACTTTGTCTCAAAGTTCATTGGTACTGTCAGATTCGGGAATGATCATTACGCTTTAATCATGGGATATGGTGACTATGTCAGTGGGAACATTGAAGTCAGTCATGTTTATTATGTGGAAGGCCTTGGACACAACCTTTTCTCTGTCGGTCAATTTTGTGATGGGGATCTAGAAGTTGCATTTCGTGAGAAAAATTGTTTCGTTCGTGACTTACAAGGAAACGATCTAATGTCTGGCTCACGTGGTTCTAATCTTTATACAATATCTATGTCAGATATGATTGCTACATCTCTGATATGTCTTCTCTCCAAAGCGGAATCGACTAAATCTTGGTTATGGCACAAACGTCTTTCGCACTTGAATTTCAAAACTATGACTGACCTTGCTCATCACAAACTTGTTGATGGATTTCAAAGATTCCGTTTTACCAAAGATCACTTATGTTCAGCCTGTGAACAAGGAAAAAGTACTCGGGCTCATTTTCCTTCAAAACCTGAGCAAAGTACGAATCATGTTTTACAATTGCTTCATATGGATTTGTGTGGACCGATGCGTGTTCAAAGTATCAACGGTAAACGCTACATACTGGTAATTGTGGATGACTACTCCAGATGGACTTGGGTTTATTTCTTACAAAGTAAAGATCAGGCTCCTTCAATGATCATCACCTTTCTCACTAAAATTCAAGTTCAGCTACGCAACACGGTACGAATAGTCAGAACTGACAATGGAACTGAATTTAAGAATCAGACACTTTGGTCATATTTCGAGAAAGTGGGAATTGAACATCAAACATCTATCCCTAGAAGCCCAGAACAGAATGGAGTTGTTGAAAGACGCAACAGGACGTTAGTGGAAGCTGCTAGAACAATGTTGATTAATGCTCAATTACCAGATTACTTATGGGCGGAAGCTGTTTCAACCGCATGTTATACCCAAAACCTTTGCATGATCACAAAACGCCATCGAAAAACACCTTATCAAATTGTTCACAAAAGAAAACCGAACATCGATTACTTTCATGTATTTGGAGCACTTTGTTATCCGAAAAATGATCGTGATGATTTAGGTAAACTTAAAGCAAAGGCTGATATCGGAGTGTTCGTTGGATACTGTGAAAATTCTAAAGGTTTTCGGATATGGAATCGTCGAACAAGAGAAATTCAAGAAACCTTTCACGCTAATTTTGATGAACTCATACAAATGGCTTCTGAGCAACACAACTTAGGACCCGATTTCAATCGTCTTAACTCTCCGGATTCTTCGGCTGAACCATTGCCACTCAACCGCAAATAATTGGAAACTTTGTTTGCTCCACTGTTTGATGATACAATTGAATACCGTTCTACTAAGGTCTCACCTAATTCCGCTGCTCAACCTGATAACATTCTAGTACCTGACTCACCTCAACAAACTACAACAACTGTTGAGAAAGACGGTCCTCCAATTGCATCACCACTTACAGCAGAACAAACTGTTTCTAACTCTCGACAATCAGCTGAAGATCCTACACCACAATCAGTTCCACAACCCGCAGAGCATGATCCTGATGCGTTCTTTAACCCGTTTGCACCAGCTCCTACATTTCCTGACATAGCTGAGTCATCTACACGCAATTTGGATCCTGCTAACATGCGAGATACTTATCAACTACACCCTTCGACACACAAATGGACTCGAGACCATCCACTAGTTCATATTATTGGCCATCCAGATGCACCTGTAATGACAAGACAACGACTTCACACTGATGGAGAAACTTGTATCTATGCACTCACAGTTTGTCACGAAGAACCTAAGAACATTAAAGAAGCAATGACTTATGACAAATGGATTGAATCTATGCAAGAGGAATTTCAGCAGTTCATACGATTAGAAGTCTGGGAATTAGTTGAAAGACCTGACGGAGTCTTTGTCATCGGGTTAAAATGGATTTGGAAAAATAAGCTAGATGCTGAAGGCACTGTCATACGTAACAAATCACGCCTGGTAGCGAAAGGATACTCCCAACTAGAAGGACTTGATTTTGCTGAATCCTTTGCTCCAGTGGCTAGACATGAAGCTGTTCGGATCTTTTTGGCCTATGCTGCACACAGGAACATGGTTGTTTACCAAATGGATGTGAAAACAACATTTCTTAATGGAGAACTCCGTGAAGTAGTTTATGTAAGCCAACCAGACGGCTTCGTTGATCCTGAGCGTCCTAATCACGTTTACAGACTCAAAAAGGCACTCTACGGACTTAAGCAAGCCCCACGGGCGTGGTATGACAAACTGTCCACTTTCTTGCTGGCCAATAAATTTTCTAAAGGTTCGGTGGATCCTACACTATTTACAAAAACCTACGGGGAGGACTTACTTGTTGTTCAAATATATGTCGATGACATTATTTTTTCCTCAACAAAAAAAAGTTACTCTAATGATTTTGCAAAATTAATGAAAGATAATTTTGAAATGTCCATGATGGGTGAACTTTCGTTCTTTCTAGGACTACAAGTTCATCAATCACCCCGTGGAATTTTTATAAATCAGTCCAAATATGCTCTAGAAATTTTAAAGAAACATGGAATGATGACTTGTGATACTTATAATACACCAATGGGCTATACCACAAAACTAGATGCTGACTTACATGGGACACCTGTTGACCCTACCAAATACCGCAGTATGATTAGGTCACTCATGTATCTCACAGCTAGTAGACCTGATATAGTATTTGCTGTCTACATGTGCTCTCGCTATCAGTCCAAACCAACTGAAAAACACCTCAGTGAGGTCAAAAGAATCCTTCGATACATAAAGGGAACCATTAACTTGGGAATCTGGTATCCGAAGGATTCTAGTTTTGAACTTATTGCTTTTTCAGATGCTGATCATGCAGGATGTTTAGACACACGCAAAAGTACATCTGGTGGATTACAGTTTCTCGGAGATAAACTTGTGTCATGGCAATCAAAGAAGCAGGACTGCACATCACTGTCGTCTACAGAATCTGAATATGTAGCCATGTCTGCTTGTTGTGCTCAAGTCATTTGGATGAGATCACAACTTAAGGATTATGGTTACCTATTCAACAAGATTCCAATCTACTGTGATTCCAAAAGTGCAATTGCTATCTCCTGCAACACAGTTCATCATTGCAAATCCAAACACATTGATCTCCGTTATCACTTCATCAAAGAGCATGTTGAAAAGGGTACCGTTGAACTGTATTTTGTTGGGACTGAGTACCAATTGGCGGACTTACTTACCAAATCTTTAGCACCATCAAGGTTTGCTAGTCTAGTTCACCAAATTGGTATGCGATGTTTGACTCCAGATGATCTGGAAAAGTTTTTAAAACACAATTGATTGTCAAACATCAATACTATCTTTGTAAATATTTTTTCAAAAACAAAATACAAAAATATAAAACCAAACAAAAACACAAAAAGATTTTTGTTCTTGCAAAAAAAAAAAAAAAAATGCAAGTATATACCACCTCTTTCAACACCTTTTTATAAAATGTCTTCAATTATTAAAAACAAGTGTTGAGTGGGAGGAAAAAGTAATTTAAAAAAAAAAAAGTCTCTAAACATTTACTTTATACTTGAATATTACGTTTTTTTTATCTTAAGTGATGCTTCAATTGTTTTTCGGGATACTTTCCTTGACCATTATAATAAATATTAAGTTTTAAAAGACTTCGGTCTAAGGTCGAGGGGGAGTAAAATTCCACAAGTTGTTCTTGTCATAAGACTTGGTGTAGTTAACATAAGTTAAATATGAGAGTTAATATGGGCATTAGGTTTGAATGTAACATAAGGTTAAAGGGCCAAATGTGTCAAAATGTGAAACTTATTTTTACCACTAGTCAAAACCCAATTTGACCGAACATTCAATACACTGACAAACCTCATTTACTACCTTCACCAACTCGATCTACGGCTCAAAATCTTACTCCAAATCCTATCACTAATCTTCTAATCTGTAAGTGTAATAAAGTTTTGATTATGATTCTTAACATTGGTTTTTAATTTCATCTTAATCCAACGGCTAGTTTGTCATTAATCGATCAAATTAGCTTTAGGGTTTGCGTAAAAATTGGACCCAGAAATTTGAGATGTTAATGGTTAAATTTGTTAGTGGGTTTTGATCCTTGGATGATAATAAACATGATACTAAACTCCAATCGAACCCAGAAACACTAAATTGATTGATTTAAATTTAGGGTTCATACGTAATTTTAGGGGTTCTTGATTTTGAGAGTTATGATTGAAATTGTTGATGGGGTTTGTGTTTATATATGCCTAGGAACTTGTTCATGTGGTTTAATTGCTTCAATCACAACCAATTGTTCATGAATCTAGGATTTAGGGCTCGTTGACACTAGCAGCTTTGATCTTTTGATTTAGTGGATATTTGTTGTTATAATTTGGTCCAATTGATCCTTAGGGTGTATGTTACACTTGCCCTAATCCAATATTAACCCAGAATCATGTTTGTATCTTCGAATGATTTGTTGTTCATACGTTCCTACGCGTTAGTTTGATTTTAGACATGTTTACGCATAAGATTGTGTGTCCTAAGTGTGTTAGAACGAATATTCATCAGTGGTTGTGTTTTACACTTTCAGGAATCAAAAGACACGTTTTTTCAAAAGGTGATTTGCGTCAATAACGTTTCTACGCATAAGATGTTCATCCTACGCGTAAGATTGAATCTTACGCGTAAGATTCGACACGTTGAAAAACATTGTCTTGGATAAGACAATGTTTACGCATAAAAGATTAACTTACGGATAAGTTGTTTCTTACGCATAAGTCTTGATCTTACGCATAAGTCAGAACCTACGCACAAGTTATATCTTACGCATAAGGTTCAATCCTTTGCATAAGCTCTAATATTACGCATAATATATAATCCTACGCGTAAAATTGAGCCTACGCAAAAGTTTGAACTTACGCGTAACATATAAAGTTATGCGTAGACTTTGCATCTATGCCTAAGTTCATTTCTTACGCATAAGTCAAGTTATGCGTAGGATTTTCAACTTACGCGTAACATTGTCAAAAAAAAAAAAAATTCATGAAATTTTCTAAGTGTTGTAATATTTCAAAAGTGTAATCTCTTGTAATGATAAACTCATGTTGTAACTGGATTGTTATAAGTTTCTACCAAGTATTAACTTCTAAAAAAACACAAGTTTGTCATATAACAACAGTTTTTTCACAACACCCACTGATCAATTCAAAAAATATGCACAATCATGTAATTGAATGTCTGAGCTAACAAAGTAAATCATTGCTATGTTTGTGTTTGTTTATGAACAATTCAGATGGCAGAACACAATGACATTCCTTATGGACCAGAACCTGAACCAAAACTCTCATGGGAAGAAACCTTTCCCGAAGATTACACCAGAAAGATAGGCAAGAACAACTTACGAATCAACTTCAACAAAATCACATGCAATGAATCCTCATGCATTGTAGCAGTGGATGCTCTCCTATATCACCCCAACAAGCTCTTGTTCACTAAGTCAGCATCAGTGGCCTGCTTCTACATACACCAATTTTGGTACACACTTCAGCTAGACCTTGGGGAAGCATCCTTCACTTGCATGCTTCATAACAGACAGGTTACTGTGGATATAGATACACTCAGGAATGTTCTTGGGTTACCTGAACTTGACCCAGATGAAGAATATGATCAAGTACCTACCGAGGAAGAGCTGATAGAGTGGTTACGTGATATTGGCTACGATGAATCAGAAGAAGTAGTGACAAGACACTCTAGGGTCAACATCAGATTTCTTCCACAACCATGGAGAACCTTGTACATTTTGATTGCCAAGTCCTTATCTGGCAGAGACACTGGCCATGAACACCCCAAGCTCCAACACCTCAAACTCTTCTGGGCCGTGGCAAACGTCAAGAAAGTAGATTATGCCAGCATTATCTGGGAAGACCTTGTGTGGCACATTCAACACAAAACCACCAACATTCCATTTTTTCGTTACACCAAATTACTCATCGAAAGCTTCCTTCGTGAGTATGACGATATTCCACAAAGACTTGATGATGAAGCCAAGCACACTTTCAGAAATGAGGAAACTCTCAGAATTATTAAGAGACTTGACACCAGCACTCGTAAACAAGGAAAGAAATTTCCCGATTGTCTCTTGAATGCCAAAGTGAAGCTTTGCAAGAACTACAAGTACTACCTTCAAGCTCTCGATGAAGACAAAGTTGGTTTCTTGGACGAAGTTGTTCTACCATCGTTCATGCAGAAAAAGGGGAAGAAAGGTAGCAAGTCTGGGAGCTCTAGTAGTTCTACCAAGAAGGGTACACTCAAAAGAAGAATTCCAGTCAAGAAACCTGAATCCATTCCTGAACCCACACAACCACCTTCTCCAAAACCGTCTAACTCAGAAACTGAATCCGACGAAGGTCCAATTTATAGTGAAGCATATGCAAACATCGAGAAGGAAGTTAATCTTGAAGATATTGATGATAAAGACTTGACTTTCGAAGATTGGGAGAAAAACATTGATGAATTTGCTGATAATGTTGAATACCCAGCAGATCTCAATCAAAGACCGTTCACTGAAGCAGAGACTAAATTGGAAGAAGAAAGGATCAGGAAAGAGAAGCTGAAGGAACCAATAACTGCTGAACATGAATCTGCTCACTCAAACATAGGCCTTTCAGCAGAAGAAGAAAATGAAAGAGCTCTCAATTTAGGCACCCTACACAACAAAATAGATGCATTCCAGGCTGATCAACCTCCACCCCCTTTGTTCTCTTAAACTAATGAAGCTGGCGGATCTAGCAGTATTCCTGAACCTACTACAGGAACCAATGCTGATTTGATCATCTACAACACCCCCACAGTATCACCCACAGACGTAGAAATGCTCAATGCTTCAGCAGTAGAAGAAGAGGAAGAGGAGGATCACATGGATACCGAGACTCCACATTTGTTGACTATGGAAGAAATGGAGCTCAGAGAAAGGGCTCAAGAAGAAGAATTAAGAAAAAAGCAAGAAGCTGAAGAGGCTAGGCTTGAGGAGCTAGCACAAGCCAAATTGGAAGAAACTATTCGTATGGAGGAAAGCAGGAAGGTTGAAGAGGCAGCCAAGCTGGCAGAAGATAAGTTACGACAAGAAGAAGAAGCCAAGCTTGCTAAAGATCTGAGGCTTAAGGAAGAAGCAGCCAAATTAGCCGAAGAACAAAAGCTTAAGGCCGAGGCTGACAGACTGGCTGAAGAACAAAGATTGCAAGAAGAAGCAGCCAAAATCAAGAATGTTGAACATCCCGAATCATAAAGAGGAGATGATAAGGACTTAACCACCAACATGGAATCTTCACAATCATCACCTCCAGCATCCGAATCCACCCATGATGAATCAATCAAGAAACCCGCAAGTACCAAAGCCTCTGCTGCATCCAAGTTGATAAAGAAAGCGTTTAGAAGAGTTCATGATAAGAAGAAAAACAAATTGGAAGATCAGGTTGCATCACTAGTAAGCCAAGTTGTTGAACTGACGAAGATTAATACGAATGTCCAGGAGCTGCAAGAAAAGGTTGACACCTTCTTGGCTAAGAATGTGCAAGAAAACTTGGATTCCACATTAGCAGCTCAAGCACATCAGTACATGGAACAACACTTAGTTGCTGAACTAAAAGAGTTGTTGGCACCTATGAGAGATGAACTCGCCAAGTTTGCAGAACAAGCAGTCAAGAAAGTAATCAGATCTACCACGTTTACTCTTCGAGCTGACAAATTAACTTTACCACAACCGGGGTTATCACTGGACGAATTGGAAACACAGCTCTTAGACAAATTGGAAAGTAAGTTCACACTGTCACCTGAAGAAGCTAAAGTTCTGGAAGCTTTAAAAGCCAAGATGTCAAAAGAGACCTGCAGCACTGAGGCCGATAAACTGAAACGTCTAAGAGATGATGAAGATCAGGATCCTAACTCACAGGCAAAGAAACAAAAGCAAGCCGAAGGACCCTCATCTCAACCAAAAGCACTGGTCATCCCTCCAACTACAACAACATCTTCACAACAACCCAAGGCATCTGGTTCCGCTCCTAAAGCCCATGACCATTTTGAATACACGGGCGGTGACGAGATTCCTCAGAACGATGAAGTGCCAGAACCGTCATCTAAGAAGAGGAAAGAAAGGAAACGAAAGCATCATCAGCACAAACCGGACACCTCGTCAAAAGGCACAGAACCTAAGAAACCGAAAACCGTTCTCAAATGGCTTGACGAAGACGTAACTGCCGATTACTCCTGGTTTGACAAAATGATCAATTCGCAATCACCACTTGCAGACAATCAAGAACCTCTCCATGGTCGAACAGTAGAATACGCTCAGTTGATTCAACAAAAGTTTCAGATGAAAAAGATGAACAAGAAAGAGCTACGAAGAATCAAGAATGATGCGTTCAATCTTCTGAAAGATCGGTCTGCTAACTCCATCGAACTTGAGTACCATCTAGAAAATATTGCTCGAGCTATGTCAAGCAATATTGACTGGATCAATCCTGAATCTTACGTCGATCCGGTCATAAGGAAAACCGCACCATACATAACTGACTGGTCGAAACCACTGCCTATGATTGGGAACCAAAGGAACCGAAGATCCCTTACAAGTTCTTCTACAACAACGACTTGGAATTTCTGCAACACGGCAGCAAAATTGAGAAGAAGTACGCCACATCACTTACTTTCCTCCCTGGAGCTAGATACCTCAACAATGCCATCGAAGAAGAAGCCTCTACCTTATTCATCGATAAAGTTGTTGACTACGACCGGAACGCACTGTATGGCATACATCATTGGCCAGATAACCGGGCTCAGTATTATCGAAGCAGCAGACTCAACCAGACGATGGGTAATGTGACAAGTGAGCTTAAGATAGTCTCGATTCAGTTCATTGCGACTGTCTCTCACTTTGGGTACCCCTTCCTCAGCAAACTAATACTCAAAAGACTTGATGAAAAAGAGTATGAGATTTCCGAGTCAGACTTTCCACGACTACTCTTAAACGACATAGAAGATATGTACCTGCTCAAAGTTCAAGGAAAGCTTTGCAACTTACCAAAACCAATGCAGCTTGCCTTTATCAATGCTCTCCTAATCTTCATCAGACAAATAGTCATCAGAGAAAGAGTAGAAGATCTTCAACTAGGAGTGAAAAGTTACCAGAAGAAGCTGAATCTCACCAAACCAAACCTGTTCAACATCCCCAACCTTCAACATCTATCTCAATACTCCTTGATCAGGCATCCGGCATTTGGGTTCACATACCGCAGTGTCAACGGTCGTAACTGCTTCATGGGCTATGAAGAAATACATAAGTTCTGTGATGAAACCCTGAAGTTCATCAGAGATGGAATCAAAAGCAGATTAGATGACTTAGCACTGGGTAAATCCAAAAGGTGGAACACCGATGAGGCCAGGGAAGCTCGCAGATTCATAACAAGGATCGAGAATCGGTTGAAGCGCAGGGATCAATTTCGGAGATTGGAAAGCTATGTTGGAGGCAGACCTGGATTTCCGGTGTTGACATTTCAGAGACCTGAATGGTAGCAAAGTTGTAAGAACTTGATTTGATTTGTCATATTACTATACTTCATAATGGTTTGTGTACACATTATAGTGCACAACCCGAACTTGTAAAGAAAGGACCCTGAGGTACGCATCAGTGCCTCAATCCTAATATAAGGAGCGAAGGCTTCTTACTTTTGAGTAGAATTAATCAAATGTTTATGAATTTTCATAATTCTGCTCAAAAGGACAAGTATTTCACCTCAATAAGACCTAATCACTTGTTGAGGGGGAGCACTTGTCAAAAACAAAATACTTTGTTCTAAATCAAAAGTTCTTGGTGAATCTCCCCTCAAAACCAAAAGGGCATATTTTAATCTAAAAGATTGTCAAAAACATCATGTCATATGCTATTTTTGAGGGGGAGAAAATGTAAAAGTGATTAAAATATAAGTAGCAAAAAGGCTAAAAGTTGTATCATGTGCGAGTTAGACTCAGACATGCCAGGAATTGACGAGACAATAAAAGTTAGTAAAATCGAAAAGACTTATCCTCGACGGGTAATAACATCAAGTTAGTTATTAGAGCTAGTTATCACCTAAAAGCTGACAATGTATCTCTTTAACTAATTACGTAAGCGTGTCTCGAAAAGGATTTGTCTTAGTAGAAATGTACCGTCTCGAGAAACTTTCTGTGGACTTGACCAGGCCGGGTAATAACTTCAAGCTAGGTTAACTAGTGATGTAAGCGTGTCTCGAATCGGTCTTGTTCACAGAAAGTGGATCAATTCAAAATGCTTGCTCCTCCCGCATGTGCAAATTTATTAAATACTTATGAGCACATGTGAAGGGGGAGCCCTTCAAAAGTGTACACAAAACTCTCAAAGTGTTAACCAAAATATTTGATTAACACAAACACTTTGAGAGATTTTTTAATCAAAGGTTTCTTGGCTACTGTCGGAGTTATAAGGTGATTAAGATAGGAATAACCGTCCTATGATCCGCTAGAGCCGGAGGGATCTACCCAAGGACATCTCCCATAGTTAGAACTAGAAGTCCTTAGGTATGATACGAAAAAAGGAGAAAAGAATGAATGGGAAAGAACGAGTTGAAGAATTAAAAAGAAAAGTAAAGAAAATGGTGAAAATAAATAGCCCTCCATATGTTCAACCTTAGGGCAGACACCGGGTTCAATACGTATGCTATTGGTTGTTGCAAAAGACAACACCGGTATTGAAGATAAAGTCGTCATTGACCCAGTGACGCAATGCACTAAACCTTCTTAACCACTCATGTTCTCTTAAAAGGACTTTTTTCATTCTCATGGGGAACCAGTGTAATCTATCGACTTGTCTCTTAGAGATGGTTGATATTGAAGCAGGAGACCCCTCCCTAGTCTCTGTATAGGAAACCTAAGTGTGCACTTATAGAGTCTAGAGCCTTGAGATACATCAAAGATCTCTTAGGAACACTTAGTATTTCTACAACTGGTGTTCTACATCAATGGACACCAGCTGTAAATTATCGAGTCCTTCGCAGATCTTAGCAATCTGCCGAGAACGTTTATGAGAGGAGTACTTATGTATTTCTCAATGATTGAACGGAAAATCCTGCCAGGGTCAACATCAAGCAGCCCTGACAGCAGGTCACTTCGGTAGCCCCACAAGGGTTACGCTTAGTGTTTGCGGTGGTTCCATAGCGGTCTACAGTCATGGAGTGATCCCCAGCAACTCACCCAGTCATTGAGCTACTTAGTAGGTCTCGTAAGCTCCTTCGGGAGTATCTAATATGGGAACAGCCTGGATAAGGATTAAAGGGAGTATTCACAATATGCTGTTGATGAACTCTAATTCCTTATCTGTAAGTACCGGTTATTTATTGCTAACTATTTACTCGCAGGTACATCACCTCCATGATGGTAGATTCCAACATGCTCATACATACATCTTGAAGCAAATGATAGCTCCCCCAAAGATCTTAGCAACACAAAGTTCAAAGAAAGATTCTACACCAATAAGAAGAATCTACAAAGTATAAAGACAAAGATCTTTAAGTATGAAAAGGAACTTCGTGCACGTGAAAGTATAAGTCCGAAGATGTATGAGTATGTTGGAATGGCGGACAACCACCACAGACGCAGGAGTGACGAATGGCAGACTACTTCATTACACAATTACTACAGCGTCACCAAAGAACAAAGACATAGAGCAAAGTGCATTGATTTTACAACAATTTTGAAGACGTATAAAGTTTCACATGTCACAAGTCAATGAAAAAGATGAAGACGTCAAGCAACCGTGATGACCGACCCTTATAGGGAGATTGTTGGGATCATACTTTTGTATTTTAGTCAAGTCTCGGTCATTACCTTTTGTAATAGGTTGCTTAGTTATTTATTTCACTTTATGTATGTTACTAGGCTTAAGTAAGCTAGTCCATGGGCCTTGAAAGCCCACGTTAAGGTGTAAGAGGGAGGAAGGGAGTGTTGCCCTACTCCTCCCCTTATAAATACCAAGCTCATGTAAACATTATGTTTGTTGGTTATTTGAATATCTTAAGGAAACTCTTGCAATTACTTTTCTCTCATTCTTATAATCAACCATCTCTTATTCTTATCTCATTTCTTATACTTGTGTTTACAAAATGGTGACCTAACAGTGTGAATGGTTTAGCTTTCTGCCTTATCTGTTTGGAGCCTGAGGCATAGTAATGAGACTGAGCATTGTGATAGGATACATCACTTGATGAGACTGTGTAAGATAGATGATTAGAGGTTCTGTGATCATCCTTTTTACATATCATGCAAAAAAGGATTCTATGACAGTCATCAGTGGTATGTGTTGTATAACTACACAATTCACATCTCATTTTTGGTTTAGATGTTGCCTTGGATTTGGCAGAACTTGAGGAAGCTGGTTTAATTTCCTTTTCCAAAGGTTGAGTTTTCTTCTCAGATGATTAAATCTTTTCACTCAACTTCCTAACAAGTTCAGCCAACTGATCAAATTTGGAATCAGGGTTGTCAGTGATAACCTTATTTGAGACTGAGGTTGTGGAGTCATCATTTGTAGTTGAGACTTCAGTGAGTGGTCTTTTCAAGATAGTTCTTCCTAAACCAGCCTTCTCTCTTGGAGAGTGTTGAGTATACACCAAGGGTGTTAGCTCTGAGCTAGGTTCAGCTCCCTGAAGAACTTTTAGTGGTGGGAGTGGACTCTGTGATATAGGTTCAGACTCATTTATGGACTCAGGGAGCCTAGACTCATCAGTGACACCAAGAATATTTTTGATGGCCTGACTTTCAAGTTCCAATATTTTACCAGTGTTAAAGTTTGGTAGTTTGCTATCTGGGTTGACTCTTTCAATCCAGTCACTGTGTTTTGGTGCCATTTCCTTGTTAAAGGATATGCCTGAAGGCATAAATGCCTTTTCACCATGATTCTCACTTGAGAACTCAGCGTTTTGATCTTCACCAATAATAGCTTTCTTATTACTTGGTGTGAGACTCACTGAGTCAAAAACCCTAGGGTTTTTCTGAGTCCACTTATATATCACAGCCTTTTCTTTCTTAAGTTCATCCTGAAGAGCCTGATTTTGTTTTACTAGTTCAGTGTTTTGAATTTGAAGTGTAACAGCCTCAAGTTTTGCTTGTTTTAAGACCAGTAATTCATCTCTACACTTGTTTAATTCAAAAGCTAACTTATTGAATTTTGAAAACAGATTTTGTGTTTGCTCTTCAACGAACTTAAGATCTACATTTAAGTAGTTTAAGTAGGATTTCCAATCAGCATCATTATCCATAGATAACAAAATGTTTACCTTTTTCATGGTGATGTTGACCCATTCTCCATTTCTAGCATGGCTTTTTCCAACATCCATCTTGTTGTCATCTGAAAGTGCCATCAGTGCACTAACCCTTACTTCTTCATCAGAGGAGACATCTTCCTCATCCCAATCATAGGCTTCAGCAACAAGTACCTTGTTCTTGCCTTGAGCAGGTTTGGAAGGTGCAGCCTGAGGTACTGAGGGAGTTGTCTCAAGGAGAGCAAGTTTAGCTTTGGCTTTTCTGTACTTAGCTTCAAAATCCTTTTGAATATTTGCATTTTGAAAATGTTGAGTGGATTGAAGCATTTTTGGTTGAAACTTGCTAGTTCCTGAGGAAGAACTACTACCAGATGGTTTGTATGAAGGGTCTGAGGTTGTTTTTGAAAAACAGTCTTTAGCAAAGTGACCCTTTTTGCCACAGTTGAAACATTCAGTGGATTCATTTGCCTTAGCCTTTTGAAAATTTGACTTGTTTCTTTTAATAAAACATTTTGAGTTTGCTAAAAGAGCCCTTTCTTGAAATTCAACTTGAAGATCATTGAGGTACTATTCACTGGTTCTCATATCAACCTCATCATCAGAATCATCTTGAAAATCCTGCACAACACCATTAGAATACTAGGCAGTGGATATGGGTGAAACAGTCAGGGCCTTTTTGGTTTCTTGAGCCTTTTTAGGGTATCGCCTTGCGATTAGGTTGTCTTCATAGACAAACTTCCCATATATTTGAGGAAGCTCAAGGTTCTGAATGTGATTAGCATTCCTAAGACCCTGAGAGAAGTTTAACCACTTCTCAGGGAGACTGTTGACAAAGCCAACGTTAATTTCATGCTTAGACAGTACCACACCATCATTTTAGAGCTCATTGAGCAAGGTTTTGTATCGGGTATAGGTCTGAGAGAGACTTTCAGATTCTTTGGCCTTGAAAGTGTTATACTCAAGTTTCAGGTCCATGATCCTGTTTTCCTTGGTATCTGAGGGACCTTCAAAGCTATGAACCAAGTCAAGCCAGGTTTGTTTGGCTGTAGGACAATTAATGACTGATTCTATTGTATCGTCAGGGAGACATGATATAATAATGCTTTTCAGGCGTTGGTCCTGATTGACCACCCTCCTCTCATCAGGAGTCCATTGTGCTTCAGGTTTTGGCAAACCTTGAGCAGTCGTTGGGACAAAGGGACCTTCATTGATGCACGTGATGTAGTATGGTTCCATACCAGTCAAGTAGCAAAGCATACGCTTTTTCCACTTGCTAAATTTTCCAGCTTCTAGTCTAGGAGTAACAGCTGAATAACTACCTCCCTTTTTATCAACTAGCTGGGGTACATCGCTATCAGCCATGGTGGGATCTTGATTTTAAAAACTGAGCACTCTTTTTCTATGAAAGATTTTGAAAAGTTTTACAAATCAGAGGCTCTGATACCACTTGTTGGACCCTTTTACTTGGTTATGGTTAACTACAAAGTTAATCTTACCAAGTTCCATGATGTAGCGAAGTATTGATTAATTATAAAAAGTAAATAAACGTAAAAGATAATATACAAAGTTTTCAACGTTTAATTCTTTATTAGAAATTAATCAAAAGAATTATACCCAAGTGTTTGCGGAACAACACTTAGGATTGAAATGACAAGTACGGTGTACTCCTCACTAAACTCAAACTAAGTTTGAGTGACAACTAAGATCCTACTGAGCTATCTCAGGGATTGTGTTGTTCTTTTGAGAGAGTAAAGATTTGGTTTGTGAATGTCTAAGCATTGAGTGCACAAAAGTAATCTTTACCTCTCCCAATTATTCTCTATTTATACACAAGTAGATTCTAACACATACCTAATGGACAAAGACCACAAGACAATATTACATCATCCTATATTGGACAAAATACATAGGTATTTTGTCCCTATTACAAATGGCTATAAGTAGTAAAGGTCAAGGATGCTTTCTGGTCTTCAGTGTTGACACATGTCTTGGTATTACACTCATTCAGGGAAAGTTGACCTTTGCATGATAAGGACCTACCCTTATCCATTCAAACTTATCCCGCCTAATCCCGCCTTTACTTCAGTCTTCTTATCTTCAGTCTTTGTTCATTCAGTGATCTTACTTGGTGAGGAGTCATGGGACTCAGTGAGTTATTGTCATCCCTCACTGTATCCATCATCTTCTTCTTTGGCTCAGGTATCATTCACTGAGAACCGCCTCACTGAATGGTGAATCTTTCTTCATAGATCCGCCCTGAGCATCTTGAGGATGACTCACTGAACAACTATGTATTTAGTGACTTGTTTGGTGTTTTCGGTTATCAAACACTTAGGATATTTTATGTTCAAATCCTAGATTAAGGAGTTTGGGTTTTAACAGACCCAACAGGTGGATATGGAACTTATAACGTGACAGCCCAGAAAGTTTTCAAGCTTATTGGCTTGACGGAGTCACCAAGGCCGTCAGGGTCCAAATACTAGTGACGGCCCAGAGTGATTTCCTACATGACGGCGTCACAATTGGATCTAGGCAATACGAATTTTATCATGGCGGTGAGTTGACGGCGTCACAAGCTATAACGTGACGCCGTTAAGGTGTTAAATCTATATATAGTTTTCCAATTTTCATTCATTGGTGTGGAACATTGTGTTGGATATTAGGGCATAAACCGTAGACGAATTTTAACAGCTTTTCAAGGGTTTCAACTCCTTGATTCTTCCATATTCAAATGAAGATAAGTATTCATTTAAATAATTCAATATGTCTATGTGTTGTGTGATTATATCTTACGCTTGTCTTCTCTTTAACATGCTAGGCTAGATCTTTATTGTGTTTGCTTAGATGTAGTGAAACCTAGATGTTGATTATGGGTTGATTGTTTGTTTATAATTGTTACGGATGATTGTATTCGATGTTAGGCTTAAGAAAACTGGCAGACTTCCATTGGTAACTTGCTTGAACGTCTTAAGAAACATGATCGGAGGTGTACTATGATTTTTGGTTGTATTTAATGCATAAGAGAATTCTAATGATCCCAGGTTAGGAGCTTCTAACGGCTCGACATAGGAGTGAAGTAGGATCTTATAGAGTTAGGGAATATTGTACACGGCCCTACGACTAGTATTAAATAATATGACCCGTCATCCATGCAATTGTAACAAGCTAATCAACTTGTAAAAGATATCTAGGGAGTAATGAAATCTAAGTAAGCACAACTTTCCTCATTATTGTTTCCACGACATTAGTATAATTAGTTTTATTTCATTTCATTTATTTTATTTTGATTGCATTAGTAGTTAATTGTGTTAGTTGGCTAGCATCTAATTCCGCCCACTCTTCCAATACCCGAGATTTTACTTACTTTCTATAAAATATAAAAATACAAAAAGAATCATCCCTCACCTCTAGACCTAGTTTAGTAGGCTTTCTAATCCTAGCGACACTATTCTTGAGTTAAACGATCAATCCCCCGGTACTTGTCACTATACTATACTACAATGATCAGGTACACTGCCTGGTGGGGGTTGTAAGCTTCTCAAGATCCCTTGAGAGGTAAAACCTGTTGCGAGGACGCAATTCCCACGTATCAAGTTTTTGGCGCCGCTGCCGGGGAATAGTTATTGTCTAGGTTAAAATTTTATTTTTATTAGGTCTACTCATTAGATTCCTTTTTAGTGAGATTTTTGTTTACTTTTTATTAGCTTTCTTGTATTCTATCTTTTTCTTTGTGCCCTTTGTTTGTAAAACCATTTTCACTTGTCCCTATGGCGGATGAAATTCTATTTAGATCATTGACAATAGAGGAACAATTATATTTCACAAATAGATTTGCTTCTTATCATTCCAATGAATTTTTGTGTGATATTAGTGACATCCAAGAGGATTTGGGGGTAAAGTTAGATGGGTTAGATGAATTCTATGCATGTGTGATTTCTATTAGACGATCATTATCAGGATCAATTCCATTTAGTGAGACCCGTTGGATGAATTTTGAGGAAAGCTTCCTAACCATTACCCACAAGTTCAACGAATTGATGGATTCGTATGAGCAAGATGACCTAGTTTCTAAGAACATGAACTTAGAATCAAACCAAGATATTGAGATGGTTAATGTTGAACTACCTAGTTGCACGAGCGGGATAGATTTCACCAAAACATACGACACACATGAGGTTAGAGTTGAGCCACCTAGTTGCATGTCATGGTTAGGCACTACCATAATACAAGATGAACACATAGGTGATATTGATGTGATGGAAGAGATAGTAGAAAACCCAAGCCCACTAAGTACCCCACAAGTCCTACCATCATTTGAGGCACACACACCACCCGTGACTTACCCGGAAGAAGTAGAAGAAACTTTAGGAATCCCAGTGGAGGTAGAACCCTTGGACCAAGCAACACTAGAGGATATAGGTTTGAATACTTATAGTGATAACCTTACCCTTAGTTCTAGGGAATTTCCTAGTGTTGATAAGCCAGAACCTCAATCTTTACACAACTTTCTATCCTTAGATATATTGAGATAAAAAAGGAACCGACCCACCCATCAACCAATATTATCCGTGTAGTTTTAGGATGAAGGAAGCCATTCACTCACCCCCTTCACCTCACGTGGCATATTTCCTCCCTAAGGGTGTGTATCGCTACTTCCACCCGCACTTAATCCTAAGTGTAGGGAAAACCTCCCCTATTTCCGTTAAATAAGGGTAGAGTCAGGCTCGTGACTTGAACAAAAACAAGCGCTTATTGGGAGGCAACCCAAGCTTTATTTATTTGTTTGTTTGTTTGTTTATTTGATTTTATTTGTTTCCGTATGCATGTTTTATTTTTATTGTTTGTGGATCATGATTCAAAATTGTGAAAATGCTTTATTTTGTTTTTAACTTCGTCTTAATTACATATAAAGGTATTTTGCAAAAGCTAAGTGTAAGGGGAGACCCAAATTTGTTTATAAGAACGAAATTGAACATGAACCACAACAATATTAAATGAATATGTATATTAGTAATTGTTTGAGTCAAATGCTTGTATCGAGTCATAATGATGTTTTGCAGGATTTTCCAGGAAGTAAGGCATAAGTTTTTCCAGAAATTTTCCGAAAACTTAACATGAGATTTTTGCAGGAACATTCTGACGGCGTCAGGAGTTATAACCTGACGGCGTCAGGTACATAAATTCTGAAAAATTTTGCGAGTTTTGTTTATACCAGAGTCGTAAAAGTTTTTGTTAAATCTTTAGTTTTATAAACTCCAGGAAATCTGCAAATATTCATTCCACAAGCATTATATCTTTAATTGTTTTGTTTTTATTCCTAAGTCTGGAATTACATCTAGTTGTGAGTTTCCTTTGTTCGGATTGATGCTTTGGGTTTTTGTGATTGTTTTCTCAGGTTTAACAGGTTATATTGGACAAGAAGATGATTTATATTTCTGGAGGGAAGCTTTCAACGTTCATTTTCTTAGAGGAAGATCTAACCTTGTTGACACACTATCCACACCGAACGAATCAGGGGAGTATTTGTTTTCATTCTTTTACCTCTTTACTTTTACATCCTTTAATTGAACATTGGGGACAATGTTCATCCTAAGTGTAAGGGGAGGGTAAATGATGATACCGTATAGGATACTATTGCACTTGAGTTTGTTTGTTCGATAGTAGGTGTGTAATAAAACTAAAAGAAATACTTGTTAGTGTAATTTTAGCGCCAAATTTAAATTTTTTTACAACATTTAGGAGTGAAACTTTAGCCTTAACAAGCGTCTCATGGATAGGAGTTGTATGACTAGCACAAAACCGTACCATTCAGAAAACATTTCCACACAAATATGTGAGGTTCGCCTTTAGATTTGATAGGAAAAGCATTCATTATTAGTACTCATGAGTATACCGGTAGCATTTAGATTCTAGAACTTGAGTTAGTGATGCATCCCGAGACCGCTAGTGAGACTACATTCGTGTAGTAGGATTTACTACTTGATAAGAGGCATTAGGATCACCCTTGTGTTTAACCCAGTGTTGCAAAAATCGGATGAGGCGGCCGATTAATCGGCCTCGGCCCTGGAACTTGTAGGAAATTACAAGGTAATCGGCCGAGTCAAGAAAATCGGCCGATTAATCGGCCAAAAATCGCAACTCGGCCCCCGACCGCCTCGGGACCGATTCACGATTTTTGCAACATTGGTTTAACCCGTATCATAATTACTTGACCATTTAAGTCATATTACTTGAATAATAAAGTCAATTAATTTTTCCCACACCTTAGCGTTGTACTCATTTTTAGTACACGAAACCCCTAGTACACCCCTCCGAGCCTATCTTTTCGTTTCTAACTTTAAGCATCTTACTTAAAGGAAGAATTTGTTACAACCCACCCCAAATGTGCAACCAAATCGCCTTAGCCTTCTGTGTATGCACTTATCCTTAGTGCATTATTGTTACATGTTAAACCCTTAGTTAATTATCTAATTGATTACATGGTTGCTAAATCGAGTCATATCTTGTACATATTGTTTTGGGACGATTGGGACTCATGGTTAAAGTACTTGTGTTATGGAGTAATGGGGAAGAACATCATATATTACCCCCATATGTGCGTTAATCTTAAAAAGTACTCCAAGTGTTTTGATTATCTTGATTCGAGTCATTAGAGTAGTTTATTGTAAAGTATGTAAAAATTCAAGTGTAAGGGGAATGTACATTCCCTATGATGTATTATTTTGGATGGTAGGGTAAGAGTGTATGCAAAAAAAATAAAAAAATAAAATAAAAAATAAAAAAAATTAAGAAAAAGAAAAAAAAATAGAAAAAAAAGAAAAGAGTAAAAAAAACATACGGACTACCGTCCCGTTTCATTCTATGTTTATTTTATGTTTTTGTTATTTTTGATTTATTAGCTTAAGTCGAGTCGAGTCTTGGCTTAGCAACGCTATATTGTACATGTAATTAACCAAGATGATTAACTCCCCACCAGTAAATATTGCCTTTATCTAACAAAACCGTGTTTTCCATATCCCTACACCTAACATTATAACCCTTTAAAAGACCTCTTTGATAGTTTATCCTAGGTGCTTACGCCAAGTGGTGGAGGTTTGATCCTTTCCCAAGCCTATGGTAATCTATTTGCTATGACAGGTAGTGAGAGATGTTTTCCATTTCCATATTGTGATATATACTTTATTACACCCGAGAGATGTGAGTATCTAAACACTATTTGTGAGGTGCTAGTGTTGGACCTCCGTGCTTGTTTTTGGTTTTTAGTGGAACAATTATTTGTTGTAATTACTTTTATATTAGTGTTAAATGACCCCTAACTTGTAATTTAATTAGAATAAAAGCGCATTTGCTTGAGGACAAGCAAATCTCAAGTGTAAGGGTATTTGATGAGGCGAAAAGTGTACCGCTTTTAAGGGGTCATTTAAGCCCGAATTCGAGATTATTTGATCAAATATTGCCCTAAATCGTTCCTTTTGTCATTTTAGACGTTTTTGGAGCATAAAAGTGAAGAAAACGGCTAAGTCTCAAATTTCCTTGCTAGAACAGTACCTGACGACGTCAAGCTTTTACACGTGACGGCGTCAAGAGTGATAAAAGAGGTGGATATGGAACTTATAACGCGACGGCCCAGAGAGTTTTCAAGCTAATTGGCCTGACGGCGTCACCAAGGCCGTCAAGGTCCAAATACTAGTGACGGCCCAGAGTGATTTCCTACATGACGGCGTCACAATTGGATCTAGGCAATACGAATTTTATCATGGCGGCGAGTTGACGGCGTCACAAGCTATAACGTGACGCCGTCAAGGTATAAAATCTATATATAGTTTTCCAATTTTCATTCATTGGTGTGGAACTTTGTGTAGGATATTAGGGCATAAACCCTAGACGAATTTTAACAGCTTTTCAAGGGTTTCAACCCCTTGATTCTTCCATGTTCAATTGAAGATAAGTATTCATTCAAATCATTCAATATGTCTATGTGTTGTGTGATTATATCTTACGCTTGTCTTCTCTTTAACATGCTAGGCTAGATCTTTATTGTGTTTGCTTAGATGTAGTGAAACCTAGATGTTGATTATGGGTTGATTGTTTGTTTATAATTGTTACGGATGATTGTATTCGATGCTAGGCTTAAGAAAACTGACAGACTTCCATTGGTAACTTGTTTTAACGTCTTAAGAAACATGATCGGAGGTGTACTATGATTTTTGGTTGTATTTAATGCGAAAGAGAATTCTAATCTCGACATAGGAGTGAAGTAGGAACTTATAAAGTTAGGGAATATTGTACACGGCCCTACGACTAGTATTAAGGAATATGACCCATCATCCATGCAATTGTAACAAGCTAATCAACTTGTAAAAGATATCTAGGGAGTAATGAAATCTAAGTGAACACAACTTTCCTCATTATCGTTTCCACCACATTAGTATAATTAGTTTTATTTTCATTTCTTTTATTTTATTTTGATTGCATTAGTAGTTAATTGGGTTAGTTGACCAGCAACTAATTCTGCCCACTCTTCCAATACCCGAGATTTTACTTGCTTTCTATAAAATATAAAAATACAAAAAGAATCATCTCTCACCTCTAGACCTAGTTTAGTAGGCTTTCCAATCCTAGCGACACTATTCCTGAGTTGAACGATCAATCCCCCGGTACTTGTCACTATACTATACTACAACAATCAGGTACACTGCCTGGTGGGGGTTGTAAGCTTCTCAAGATCCCTTGAGAGGTAAAACCTGTTGCGAGGGCGCAATTCTCACGTATCACATATATATATATATATATATATATATATATATATATATATATATATATATATATATATATATATATATATATATATATATATATAATTGGATGGACATGTCAGCATTATCCAGTCATCGATGACTGTTCAATGACTAATCGATGACTCATTGATGACTAGGCACTACATAATATTATTTCAATTAATTCCAATTAATGTATTTTCGTTTTAATATTATTTCAACTAATTCCAGTTAATTTATTTTCATTTTGTTTGCCAAAAAAAAGTCTTATCATGGTTCGAACTAGGGATCCTCACTATAATTACGAAGCATGATAACCACTACACCACTTAATTAGTTTGTGATTAATTTGAGACATTAAACTAAATAAAGCTAGGTTCGGATATTATGTTTTGTTTAAATTTGGTATTTTGGATTTGCAACAAGATAAGTTTAGTAAACTATTCTCAGATATATGATACGTTTTTGTGTTAGGATAAGTATAGACTTAATCCTCTAAATGAACTTATAACAATCCTAAATATTAGTAACCTAAAATTTCACTATATGTACATGTCCATTATTCATTCACATATTTTGATGAAACGGCTGAAACCTAGACGAAAACATGCAGCCACAACGACATTCATTGAGGCTTTCTAATGGTATGAAAGATAGAATCTCATACAAGATTTGTAATAGGATGTTTACTTTATTCATGTGATGATGATTACATTATCGTTTTCAGCAAACAAACAACAAGGAGAAACTAAAGCTCGAGATGTGGGGAACTTAAGGAGACCTGCAACTGGTATATTATTAAATGTTTATACTAGTAATTTGATGTATTATTATTAATGTTATATTTTTTTTTACTAACCGTCTAAGAGGTATATTATTAGCAAGTTCAACCAAGGTTGTACTACAGTCTCTATTATATTTTTTTGATTATTCGTTAATGTTTGTGCTTTTCAAGCAAACAAACAACGAGGAGTAGCTAAAACACAAGAGGGGGAAAGGTTTAAGAAAACTACAACAGGTATGTCATTAGCTTTTTAGATATGCAGTTTGATGTATTGTCTGGTGTATTATTATCTATTTAGATCTGTTGTTTGTTTTATTGTTATTAGGCATGCCCGAATTTGAAAATTTAAATTATTTGTGTTTGGTTACATGTCTAATATGCATATCTCTATAATTATACGCTTTAATCTCCAGTTGTTAGAGGCTCGACTAGCAGAACAGGCTTGGCACGTACCACTACGATTGGAAGTGATACAACAGTAGGTCAGTTTAGATGTAATGTTGCGACACATTCAATCAGCGTGTTGTTTATTATAAGCATGTTTGGTATAATATATTTCTAAATTTAATTGTTTACAGATCCTATAAAGGATGTAGATGAAAACACTCCACGCATGTTTGAAGATGACACGCCAAAAAAACATTCACAAGTTAGGAATGTTTTAATATAATTGTTGTAAATGTATATTTTTTTGATTGGCATTGATTTATGTTTTTCATAAAAATACATTCATTAAAGATCCAAAAAATAAACCAAGCACAGTTGATTCATCTGTTTATGAAGGTGACACTCCAACAGGTCGCACCAAAGGTGATTGTTTTTGTTTAGCTTTGTTATAAACATATTGTGTTATTTATAAATATATGAGTATGTTTTATATGATAAATTATCTTACGTGTTGTTAAACACAGGTAGAGGTAGTGGATCATCAATGGGGGGCAACAATACTGTTGATTTAAGCACCCGACGTAGAGGAAGACCACCAAATAAGAAGATAGGTATGATATTTAAAACTGTTAGAGTAAACCAGGTGTAAATTAAAGACTTGATTTCGAATTAAACATAAAATTAAATTTTCATTCCCATAGTAAGACAAGGGTAACATTACATTGAACATATCATGCAAAAGAAACAAGATGAGAATTAGAAACAATTACAAACTAAACTTTGGGGATTTCTCCGGATCAAATGACAAGTGTAGGTTGTCATAATCGAAAAACTCATCATCGGATGAGTCTTCCTTTTGATCCGGATCAAGTTTTCGTTTTCTGTTTGCCCACATTTGCATCCATTTAGATATAGATTTCCGCTTAGCATCTTTGTCCTTAAGAGCTTTTTCCTTTACTGCCTTTGCTTTTGCTTCTATCTCTTCAAACTCTTTAAACCTTTTCTTATGTATCCCTGACTTGTGCTCACAATACCTTCGGAGTTGTTCTCCAAAGGTTTCTTCTTGCGCATTTGCCTTCGCGTTTTCTGCCATTGTTGCTAATGTAGAAATAAAGTTGTATGGAATGATTTTTGTGACTGCAAGTGTTACAATTTATAGACAAGAAGCGTTAGGCAATTGAAAGGTTTTTTTTTTTTCTTGGAAAAGACACACCGTTTAGTGATATTATGACTAAAGTAGTATAGGGAATAACGGTGTAATTTACTAGGAACGTATGTCAAACACATATTAATGCCATATTTGATTTTCCCAAACAATATTTGTATAATATGTTGTTAACTGTAGATGTTAACGGTTCGAATGATTCGGGTATTCAGCGTCCAGGTAGGCCACCAATTAACAAAACAGGAACGTTTTTTATTTATTTATTTATTTATTTATTTATTTATTTTTTAAGTTTTTAGTTTTTTTGGGGTTTATTTTAATTACTTAATATCTGTGCTAAATACTTATACAAATGAAAGACCAGGTATGCCGCAAAATGGTATTCCTAATTTCATTAGTTGTGTGAAAATTTGAAACTTATTTAAAACTGTGTTTCCCTCCTTGAGCACTATACATCTTCTGCTAACCATATTTAACTAATATGTTGTCAACCAAATTTTGGTAGAGGTCTTTTCGATCACTTTTTTGTTTTTTATTTTATGTTGTATGTGTTTTTTTGGTGTGTGTTTTTATTACTTATATCATTAATCATTTTAATTTTTTTCCTATATAGATTATGGCAAAGGGAAAACAACTATGCCGAATACACTTGCTTACGCATATGAGAGACCAGAGCTGCCAAAAAATGGTATTAATATTTTCATTGGTTGTGTGAAATTTAAAACACATATAATGCATCTGTGAATTTTTTTTTCTCCTCTATAGATTTTGGCAAAAGGAAAACAACCATGGCAAATACAAAAGCTGACATGAAGGAAACCAGAGTGTTTACAAGTGACACTCCAGAAAGGCAAATGCAATGTAATTTTACTTTGAGTTATTTTATTTTTTTCCAATTAGTTTGTATGTGTTTTTACACTATCATAACATAACTATATACAACTAACTTGCTGAGTTCATGACAGTGCCCAAAATGCCCTCGAAAATGTCTCAAAATAATTTTTCCGGTAAAATGAGGTCAACGGGGAGATTGTCAAACCAGCTTGATAAAGGTATTTTATCTTTTGTTGCTACATACTAAATATGGTTTTTAGAATTCAAATGCTACGTGTAACACGTTATTGTGATTACAGGATTTAATCGATGTGCAAATAAAATTTTTGGAATTGCTCCATCATACATGGCAGAATATGATGAACTTTCAAATTCTGAATCTTCGTTTCCACTTCAACTAGGGAAAACACCGATGTTGAGAATTCGTATTATGAATCTGTTTTCATCCGGTTTGTGTATTGGCAATGTCATTTAGATGTCCTAGTTCTCTTTAAATACAATGTGGATTATGAATAATTCGTTGTTTGTATATTTATAGGTATAAGCTGGGATCAAAGTAGGAACTCTCAAATGAATACATCTACCGCTAGGGGTACTTGTACGTGTTCTTTATTAATGAATAAATTATTTGCCATTTTGTATATTTGATCATGTATGTTTTTATATTCTAAGACTATGTATAATTTGATCTAAGGGATGTCTATGCGTCAAAAGAGAGGTTCCACCATGAGCATGCCTGCTTTTGGTGGTTGTACACGAGGTTTAGTATTTGTTTATTATCAATCATATATTTTTATTTGAATACATTCGGCTGCTATATAGGATTGTTTCAAATTTTCAGGGATGAGCCTGCCAGAACGACGGATGACTTTAATTAAAGATGTCAATCCTATGATTATTAACACGACAATTAAAGGAAGATGCATATCGATTTGGCACTCTCATAGGCCTGATGAAGATCACGATCCATATAGTTTGGATTATGTTTTCCAGGATGAGGAGGTATTCTTAATACGTTCATGATACTTTGTTTTTGTGCATATTTAACAAACATTATGAGCTTTTCAATTTTTTTGATAGTGCAACCGTATTCAAGTATACATAAAAAAGGAATTGATGTTTAAATTTGAACCTCTTTTACAAGAGGGTCAATGTTGCGTCATATCAAATTTTGGTGTAGCTAAAAATGGTGGAAGGTTGCCTTTGGTACCTCACAAGTGGAAGCTTAGGTTTTACAAAGGGACCAATGTTACCCGTGCTGACCACATAGACAGAAACTATCTAGGGTTCATTAATGAGCCATTTACGCGTATCTTGGATAACGACTATAAGTATCCCGAGCACGATTGTGTCGGTATGCACTGTTTTTATATGTATTTTGTAGGGCTATTAATAATTTTTATTTAACTCAACCAACCAAATCATTCTATTGAATTGGCATATATAATTCGAACTATAGTAGGTGTTGGAAATATTGTTGAGGTGAATAGTCATGGGGGCGAAAAATACGTAGGTCAGTTGTCGTTGAAGACGCTGAGTAAGTGAATTATTCTAAATCTCGACGAATTTTTATTTTTCCATAATGCAATTTACATGTGTTACCATTTAATTTTTGAAAACTATGCAGATCTTTAATTGTAAAACCCTATAAAATCGTGAACCTAAATTATGTATAATTTTGAATTTTTACTAAACTTTTAATCAGTTAAAATCATAAACTCTATAATATACATTATAAACTTATTAATACTAACCTAAGACTAAATTAAGTAAAATATATAAGTGTGTAAAATTCCTAAAACCTAGCAACAATCACACGTTTATGTTGAAGGTGTAATGTAGGACCGAAAAGTAATGATTTTATGTGATTCAGGAGGTCGAGGTTGATCAAAATAGATGGAATTCATGTTTAGTTTTAGAGAGATAAAGTAGAGAGAGGGTGAAGAAAAAGGATATTTATTAATGACTAAGTGAAAGTTACACAATTTCTCACACCCCTCATGGAGAGTCATGAGGGGTATTTATAGGCTCATTACAACATTACTTTGCCTAGTGTACAATAGTAGTCCCTGCGGGTACTACTTGTTACTAATCTAGTCCAATTCACTTGTGTGGCGTTATTTTTATAAAAAAGCGAGGCTACCATATAATTTCCGAAATCTCATTAAATCCTCCGCTACAATTTCAACTACTAGCTATAACTTATAAGCGACACTTAATTTTCAATTAAAACAAAATAATGACACCTTTATTAGTTTCCTTAATAAGTTACACGCCCATAAAAATATTTTATGATGTGTCACATAAGTATGAAAACTATAAAAGGACTACATTCGTGATTGACTTTTCCTTCCCTTATCACTCCCTTAATTTCGGGCAATTCCATTTTTGAAAACCATCCCATTCGGTTTATTTGATACCGAATCATTCACATCCCACAGGTATATCACCACCATATTTCACAAACTTAACAAACCTACTAAACCCTAAACCTATTTCTTCTAAAAAAAAATAGCGGCTGTCATTTTTCCTATCTCCATTCGACCTAGTGCAAGGGCTTCAAGAAGTGTTTGTGTTTGTCATTCACCACTGTTGTTCGACAAGGTATAGGCGTTGCATGATTCAGGTTAGAAGGGTTTTTGAACGCGGGTTTTATTCCATCTGAAGGAGGTTGAAAGGATTCTTGTAAGTGGGGTATCTCGGCTCGAATAAGGTTGTGTGTACAGGGGTTTTTTGAAAGAGGTGTTGGTTTTTGCTAGGTTCGATTTTTGTTTTGACGAATGCTCGTCCTCGTCTTTTGTGTCGCACTTCGCGGGTAAGCATAAAACTAATCTTGTTCAATTCTTTCTTTTGGTTCTGTTTTGATCATACTTTCCAATCTTCGAATCGGCTGCATGCAATCGAGAATAATATTAACATATTAAATCATACCGAAACATTATATAAACGACACATTAATAGCAAGAAATCAAAAGGAATGTCACTTTGAATCTTTGATATGTCAGAATCGGCTGAATATATGAAACGCATGCATGCTTATATTTATACATGTGAAACTTTTATAAATCATAATAAGAATACTCTTTGTGTAACTAATGACTGGCTGGAATGTTGCATGCTTATTTTGATACCACATAAAATACGAGTGCTATATGAGTTGGGATAAAGGTTTTGGTGACCGCATGCATGGCAAACCAGATTCGACCCGGTCTTTTTGGTTGGCGTTGTGTTTGTTTGGTGTCAATCGATCATTACTGAAGTATATATAGAACTGGTGCTTACTACGTATGATCATTTACCTAATGATAAAATGAGTAAAACATATTAACATGTTAAGAGCCTTGGGAGTATAAAATATATATACATATCACGTATGCAAAATACTTAATAGATGATCATGCCTCGTTGGTTTTGGACGTCAGTGTTTGCGTTTGTGTCTTCATTTAACTTTTATCTTAAAGTGAAACGATGTCGGGCTATAAACGAGTCTTACGTGATTTAGTAAAATCTTGGGTCGTCGTGGCATAAATATTAATATCGTGGGTACGTTAAGAAACTATATAAAATTATAACGATGGGGTCTAAAATTATTACGACGGGGTCTAAAATTATTATCTTAATATAAATTTATAAAATAAACTTTAAAATATTTTTCTTTGGCTTTTTAATATTTTTACATTTTGAACCCTAAACTTTGTGACATTGACATATTTAACCCTAAACTATTATATTGGTCATTCTAATCCTTAAAGATTATATAATTGTCATTATAACCCTAAAGTAGTGAATTACCATTTCGGGAAGCTCACTAAATGTGGAAACTTACTAAATCGGGAAGATGCTAAAACGAGAAGCTGCTATAAAGGAAAAGTTACTAAAAATGGAGAGCCGACTAAAATCAGTAATCTAATTTAAAATAAGTATTAATAACAAACCGATCATTAATTCGTGTAGATTCGCTGAAGGAAGAGTAACTTCTGATCCTTGTGTCTTCTGGTGTGTTTTTGAATTTGCGGTTAAGGTAAAGATATTCTGACCTTTTCACTGGTTTCTCATGAACTCTCTCTCTCTCATCTTAACTTGATTTGTGAACCTTGCTATGCTTCCCTTAAATTGTGAGCCTTTGACATTGGATATGCCATTGTTATTTGAACCTTTGATCCGTGTGAACCTTTGCACCTTGGCTCTAAGGTTGATGTACTTCGGGGTATTGGGATTCTATTCGTATTTGTTTGAACCCTCATGGTATGATATGGACGCAACTTGATTGTTAACCGTTTGTGACCTTAACCTTTGAACCTTTATGAGACCTAGGATATTATTTGAGATAATATAACGGGAGGTGAAATTTCTTTTCTTAATTTTGACATGGAAACATTTAAAGGAGAAACTATTTTATAACGACACTTTTAATATGATTTAAGACCACTTACCTATGGGATTTTATAAATTAATGAAAACCTTTATTAAAGATCACTTTTATAAATGTCATCTTTTGGAAGATCTTTTCTAAATGAACCTTGTTATAAATCTTTTGAATGGATTGTTCTACGAACCTTTTTAAACAAGTGATTGGAACCTGCTAAATTGAAATTTTGTTTTAAACTCTCACTATGACCCTTTGATTTATGAACTATGGGACTTGGGAACTGGAGTAGTGTACCTGGTGGATTGGGAACTTTGGTTTTGACCTGTCCATTTTGACTCATTGATATTACATCTTTGATATGATCCATTTGAATTTAACTTTTGCTATAAACCTTTGCTATGAACCTTTGATTTGAACTCTGATTATGAACCCTGAATCTTTGACCTGAACCTTTGCTATGCACCTTGGATTATGATACTTTGATTTGACTTAGACTTTGCTATTTGATTTGCCTTTGACCCTTCAGTATTATACTCAAGCATTTTCCTAGTCATGAAGGTAACATGACCGTGGCATTGATGCACCAATGTCATGACTCCAGTGTGGTCGAGTGATGTTCCACACCGTCCCTTTGTTTGATCTGCAATTGGTTTGGGTAGGGGCGTATGGATGCACCCTAGATTTGCTTTGATTTGATTTGCTACTACATTTGGTTTGGTGTCTGGTACTGTGTGCAATACATGCCTTTCACAATATTTGGGAGCTAGCTACTCCAATTTGGTTACTTGAGGATACCCTCCTACTACATTTGGTATTCTGAGGTCTCCCCTTTGAATACATGGTTACTATGCTGGAGACTTTGATTTGTTTTGATTTGTTTGGCTCGTGGTAGAATACTAATACAACCTTAACCTTTACCTTTACTGTTACCTTTACCTTATACTTATATTATACCTTCGAGTTCCCTAATGCAACATATATTCTGATTCTCGTTTCTATTTCATATTACTTTGTTATTATATCTGTTCACTGAGCTTTTTAAGCTCAACCACATTTCTTTTCCTGCGGCAGGTTTAGTAGGAAGTTGAGTTATGGATGGAGAGTTTACTTGCTTTTGGGCTTAGAAGACTTCACCCTAATAGATATTTGCTGGACTTAGAGATGTTTATAAGCAGTTAGGTTTGGGCTTAGTAGCTTATTATTTTGGGCTTAGCATGTTGTTGCCTTTTTGTATCTTGTATTTTGTTTTGTTTCTTTTGTAACCCTTGGTAAGTTTGTTTTAGAATGTATCTCCGTATCACTTGTGTTCTGATTTGACTCCATAATGTTACACTTTAGCCTTTTCGGGTTGGGGTGTTACAATTATGGTATCAGAGACCAGGCTTGGATCAACGGATTCAACACCCGTAGAGCTTAGGCTATGACCTGTGAGTTTTGGACCATTAGGCTTCCATTGTAGGAACATAAGAAACCGCTTTGAGAACTTGCTTTAGGAATCCCCTGCATTAACTTAAGTTTTGACCTGTAAAGAATGGGTAGACTTTAAGATTTTGCTTATGTATCTTTGCTTCCGCATTACTCTGATTCGTGCCTTATGTTTAGCTATGTCTTTTGGAATCATCCTCCTGGAATTAGAAATCTTTGCACCACCTAAGTTTACCACCAGTAATTATGAAGGCATTTAAGATTGCATGAAAATGCATAACGCTATTTTGATTTTATCTTCGACCTCTGATCTGTTTGTTAATCCTTTTGATATCACTTCAGGCATTCTGAGAAATCTACATGGCGACGACGTGTTTGATGCACTGTATGTTTGTATCTTGCTTTTGGAAAATCCTGTGTAAGTATTCTGACATTATTTGATTTCGTTTTACTCATCTCTTCCATCTCTGAGAAGTCGGGTGGTGTTTAACCACGAGTATAAGAGAATTTCTTTTCACTTTGAACGATAAAGGTCTGCTAGGTTGACCTGTCTTTCCTTGGAGAGTCAACTTTGATTTGATCCTGATATGAGTTTTGATTGCTTAAGCATTTGAGATGCTGACGATTGTTCTACTATGTCTCACCTTTGATGTTTTGAACTATTTGAAAATCCTCTACCATGATTTCCTATCATTGAACTTTTCCTTTCATTATTTTCTCTAGATACTCGTACGTTACATTCGCGGTTATGAAATTCTCTTGCGCCTATTATGTTCACCGAGGAATGAACATTATTGTGTGAATTATTTTTGGCACCCTGAAAATTTCGGATATGATTCTTGTTGAACCACCAAGTTTTCCACCGGAGTATAGAGTTGGATAGAACCTGAAGATGACAAACAACGGTGACTACCCTGAAGAACTGGTGACTTTCCTCATAAGGCAGAAGAGTGGACGAGCAGAACGAAGGAACCTGGTCAAGACGGTGAACCTGGAGCTGATGAAGAACATACAGTCTCACTTCCCTATTCATCTTGGTTGTACAAGGATGAATCGAGAGTGGAAGCAGACTGGATGATGAGGTGATTGAAGACCGTACCAGAGATTCACATTACACAGTCACATTCCAAGAAGGAACTACAGAAGGCTTGAGGAACCAAACTCAAGTTAATGATTCCGTTTCACTCTTAAACTAGAAGATGGATGAAGACTGACAACTCGGACATAAGAAGATTCTAAAGAGATAAATTCTTGAAACGAACTTTGTGATGGAGGAATTGATGCTTTAACGACATGTTCTTACTGATGATGATTGTTTGATTTTTTGTCACATCTTTCCGAGCTTCGTTTGTTTTGTCGACATCGTTTCGTTATTGATATTGATTAGGTCTAACCCAGGAGTTAGATGGACTGTTAGGTGGATTAGTGGATTGTTTCACTGATTGAGATAGAGTATGATCATCATGAGGGCATATTTATATGATGCTAGTATTATGACGTTTGGCCAACGTGATAATACTTACATCATATAATGTGCACTTGTTGTGTTCATAGGATGTCTTGAGAAGTGCCTTAGTGGAGACTTAGATTTCTATTTCGTTTGCGATGATCTATGAATAGTGAGACCTTAGGATTCTTTTGATCTGTACGTCTGATCCGCCTTATCGCCGTATGTTTTGATACGTTTGGATACGCGTCACGCGATTGTTTGACTTCTATGTCTTGATAAATCCTAAGTTCCGCTGTAGAGCTTCTTGCCATTTGATATTATCGAGCAACTTATTTTCTTCCTATATGGGTTTGATTTGTTACTATGAAAAGCTACACCTATGCTTTGCTATGTATACACTTATCTCATTCGATGAATTCGTTTCATGATGACCTGTTATGAGTTAAAATATGAAGTTTTGGATTTTGAGAATTAAGATCTGTCGGTTTACGAAAATACCTTTGGAAGGTTGTATTGAAGACGAAACTGTTTGTAAATCTGAAGAGTTAAACCTTTATATGTCACCTTCATGATGCTATCGTTCGTTACATTCTCATCCGATCAGATCAATTCCTTGTTCGCGGATGAAATATCCACCCAGTCCTATGTTTTTCCTGTGAATATCTTTTAAGGGGATACGATTGTCATCCGTTACGTTCGGTATGTGATTCTTTTGATTTGGATTTTGTGTGATGTGCCTTCTCTGGGGAAACCGAAACCACCTCAGAATAATTGAGATCAAGTCTTGGGAAACAAGATCATACTGTTGCTGAAATTCTTAAAGTCTGAATTTGTGCGAGTTAAACTATATATATATATATATATATATATATATATATATATATATATATATATATATATATATATTCTCTGTTCGTAGTTTGGTGCACCTTCGTTTTGTTTCACCACCTTACCTTTTGCATTTTCGCAGACGAAAATTCTTTTTGAGAGGGGAATAATTGTAAAACCCTATAAAATCGTGAACCTAAATTACGTATAATTTTGAATTTTTACTAAACTTTTAATCAGTTAAAATCATAAACTCTATAATATACATTATAAACTTATTAATACTAACCTAAGACTAAATTAAGTAAAATATATAAGTGTGTAAAATTCCTAAAACCTAGCAACAATCACACGTTTATGTTGAAGGTGTAATTTCCAAAATCTCATTAAATCCTCCGCTACAATTTCGACTACTAGCTATAACTTATAAGCGACACTTAATTTTCAATTAAAACAAAATAATGACACCTTTATTAGTTTCCTTAATAAGTTACACGCCCATAAAAATATTTTTCGATGTGTCACATAAGTATGAAAACTAGAAAAGGGCTACATTCGTGATTGACTTTTCCTTCCCTTATCACTCCCTTAATTTCGGGCAATTCCATTTTTGAAAACCATCCCATTCGGTTTATTTGATACCGAATCATTCACATCCCACAAGTATATCACCACCATATTTCATAAACTTAACAAACCTACTAAACCCTAAACGTATTTCTTCTCAAACAAAAATAGCGGCTGTCATTTTTCCTATCTCCATTCGATCTAGTGCAAGGGCTTCAAGAAGGGTTCGTGTTTGTCATTCACCACTGTTGTTCGACAAGGTATAGGCGTTGCATGATTCAGGTTAGAAGGGTTTTTGAACGCGGGTTTTATTCCATCTGAAGGAGGTTGAAAGGATTCTTGTAAGTGGGGTATCTCGGCTCGAATAAGCTTGTGTGTACATGGGTTTTTGAAAGAGGTGTTGGTTTTTGCTTGGTTCGATTTTTGTTTTGACGAATGCTCGTCCTCGTCCCTTGTGTCGCACTTCGCGGGTAAGCATAAAACTAATCTTGTTCAATTCTTTCTTTTGGTTCTGTTTTGATCATACTTTCCTATCTTCGAATCGACTGCATGCAATCGAGAATAATATTAACATATAAAATCATACCGAAACATTATATAATCGACACATTAATAGCGAGAAATCAAAAGGAATGTCACTTTGAATCTTTGATATGTCAGAATCGGCTGAATATATGAAACGCATGCATGCTTATATTTACACATGTGAAACTTTTATAAATCATAATAAGAATACTCTTTGTGTAACTAATGATCTGCTGGAATGTTGCATGCTTATTTTGATACCACATAAAGTACAAGTGCTATATGAGTTGGGATAAAGGTTTTGGTGACCGCATGCATGGCAAACCAGATTCGACCCGGTCTTTTTGGTTGGCGTTGTGTTTATTTGGTGTCAATCGATCATTACTGAAGTATATATAGAACTGGTGCTTACTACGTATGATCATTTACCTAATGATAAAATGAGTTAAACATATTAACATGTTATGAGCCTTGGGAGTATAAAATATATATACATATCACGTATGCAAAATATTTAATAGATGATCATGCCTCGTTGGTTTTGGACATCAGTGTTTGCGTTTGTGTCTTCATTTAACTTTTGTTTTAAAGTGAAACGATGTCGGGCTATAAACGAGTCTTACATGATTTAGTAAAATCTTGGGTCGTCGTGGCATAAATATTAATATCGTGGGTACCTTAATAAACTATATATAATTATAACGACGGGGTCTAAAATTATTACGACAGAGTCTAAAATTATTATCTTAATATAAATATATAAAATAAACTTTAAAATAGTTTTTTTTGGCTTTTTAATATTTTTACATTTTGGATCCTAAACTTTGTGACATTGACATATTTAACCCTAATCTATTATATTGGTCATTCTAATCCTTAAAGATTATATAATTGTCATTGTATATTGAATTACCATTTCGGGAAGCTCACTAAATGTGGAAACTTACTAAATTGGGAAGATGCTAAAACGAGAAGCTGATATAAAGGAAAAGTTACTAAAAATGGAGAGCCGACTGAAATGAGTAATTTGATTTAAAATAAGTATTAATAACAAAACAATCATTAATTCGTGTAGATTCGCTGAAGGAGGAGTAACTTCTGATCCTTGTGTCTTCCGGTGTGTTTTTGCATTTGCGATTAAGGTACAGATATTCTGACCATTTCACAGGTTTCTCATGAACTCTCTCTCATATTCACTTGATTTGTGAACTTTGCTATGCTTCCCTTAAATTGTGAGCCTTTGACATTTGATCTGCCATTGTTATTTAAACCTTTGATCCGTGTGAACCTTTGCACCTTGGCTATTAGGTTGATGTACTTCGGGGTATTGGGATTCTATTGGTATTTGTTTGAACCCTCAGGGTATGATATGGACACAACTTGATTGTTACCCTTTTGTGACCTTAATCTTTGAACCTTTGTGAGACCTTGGATATTTTTTGGGATAATATAACGGGAGGTGAAATTTCTTTTCTTGATTTTGACATGGAAACATTTAAAGGAGAAACTATTTTATAACGGCACTTTTAATATGATTTAAGACCACTTACCTATGGGATTTTATAAATTCATAAAAACCACTTTTGAAGAATATCTTATGAAAACCTTTATTAAAGATCACTTTTATAAATGTCATCTTTTGGAAGATCTTTTCTAAATGAACCTTGTTATAAACCTTTTGAATGGATTGTACTACGAACCTTTTTAAACAAGTGATGGGAACCTGCTAAATTGAAATTTTGTTTTAAACTCTCACTATGACCCTTTGATTTATGAACTATGGGAGTTTGGAACTGGAGTAGTGAACCTGGTGGATTGGGAACTTTGGTTTTGACCTGTCCATTTTGACTCATTTATATTACATCTTTGATATGATCCATTTGAATTTAACTTTTGCTATAAACCTTTGATTTGAATTCTGATTATGAACCCTGAATCTTTAACCTGAACCTTTGCTATGCACCTTGGATTATGATACTTTGATTTGACTTAGACTTTGCTATTTGATTTGCCTTTGACCCTTCAGTATTATACCCGAGCATTTTCCTAGTAATGAAGGTAACATGATCGTGGCATTGATACACAAATGTCATGACTCTAGTGTGGTCGAGTGATGTTCCACACCGTCCCTTTGTTTGATCTGCAATTGGTTTGGGTAGAGGCGTATGGATGCATCCTAGATTTGCTACTACATTTGGTTTGGTGTCTGGTACTGTGTGCAATACATGCCTTTCACAATATTTGGGAGCTAGCTACTCCAATTTGGTTATTTAAGGACTCCCCTCCGACTACATTTGGTATTCTGAGGTCTCCCCTTTGAATACATGGTTACTATGCTGGAGACTTTGATTTGTTTTGATTTGTTTGGCTCGTGGTAGAATACTAATACAACCTTAACCTTTACCTTTACTGTTACCTTTACCACATACTTATATTATACCGTCGAGTTCCCTAATGCAACATATATTCTGATTCTCGTTTCTGGTTCATATTACTTTGTTGTTATATCTGTTCACTGAGCTTTTTAAGCTCAGCCGCATTTCTTTTCCTGCGGCAGGTTTAGTAGGAAGCTGAGTTATGGATGGAGAGTTTACTTGCTTTTGGGCTTAGAAGACTTCACCCTGATATATATTTATTGGACTTAGAGATGTTTAGAAGCAGTTAGGTTTGGGCTTAGTAACTTATTGTTTTAGGCTTAGCATGTTGTTGCCTTTTTGTATCTTGTATTTTGTTTTGTTTCTTTTGTAACCCTTTGTAAGTTTGTTTTAGAATGTATCTCCATATCACTTGTGTTCTGATTTGACTCCATAATGTTACACTTTAGCCTTTTCGGGTTGGGGTGTTACAAGGCTTGATTGTACATTTTCGGATAATTGGGCGTTGCTGTGGGATGATTACGAAGAAAGGCTTCAGGAACATGGTCATATTTACTTTATCTTAATGCTTGGGAAAGTTAAATACTGGGATAGTAAGTTTTGCATCGTGTTATTTCATTTTATGATTGTTGTATATCATTTAGTTATTTTTTTTTCTATTTTGTAAACACACATATTTTAACGTAATTAAACTTATATACAATGCAGACAAACCAACGGTACACAATGCTTTGTTTGGCTCGAAGATTTTTATAAACAGGGATGTTCCGCAATTGCTATGTTTCCGAGAATGGTAAGTGTTTAATTTAACCTCCAGTATATCTGTCGGTTGTGATTAACTAAAAAAAACAAATATTCGATCCACAGTTACGAACAACAAGATGGGTATGATCCAGCACGGGTGTGTCAAGCGAGTTGTTGGCATGATTCGTGATATTGAACCAGTAAGTGGTATTTAATTTTGTTTTATTTTGTGCTGTCAAATAGCTTTGTACTGAGTGAATAATTTATTTGGAACACTCAACTTTTAAATAATACTTTATATAAAAAACCAGGATACGTGTTGTGTTGTGTATGCAACGATCCATAGCATACAATATGATAGTGGTTGGGCATACACTGGGTGCAAGACATGTAGCAGCAGAGTAACACCAATTACTTCAAAAGCAACAAGTTCGAGAAATACGTAACAATTGTGGCTTTACAAGAAGCATGGAGATACATATGCGGTTGCTTCTAAGTACGATATACACTCTATAAAATTATATTACTAGGTATGTATATCCTTTGATTATTGCTTGATACTAACGTATGTTTGTTAAACTTTAAGGTTCAAGATCATTTTCCGAATATTCGATGATAGCGGTTCTGCACAAGTTGTTATTTTTGATAACGCTGTGAATAAAATCACAAACTTAACGGCATGGGAGATCATGGAGGAACATGGCATGGATACTGATCAGTACTTTCTGAACGATTTAAATCAGATTATCAGGAAGAAATATCTTTTTAAAGTGAAATATACTGATTTTAATCACAACAATAACAGTCACATCTATCAAACTGAAAAGGTGACAGAAGACATTGATATAATAAAGTATTTTAAAAAAGGTTTTATGGAAGAAGAGGTTTGTTGCTTTTTATTTTTTATTAATTAAAGCATTTTTAGATATATAAAAGCTGAAGTGTGTAATTTATTTTTTTATAAAAAAATATTTTTCGTTGTTGTAAAAACCTTTAGGAGAACGATTATGAGTCTCAAGAAGATGCTTCACAAAAGTCTGAAGATGATTTCCATCATGTGGCGGATGGTGAATATGATTCCGAATATGAACAGTGTAATGCTGAAGACGACAAACATGGTGTTTCGAATGAGGTGGGGTACTCGGACGATGAAGAGAAAAATGTTGAATATAGGAACCGCATTAATGAAGATGACCGAGGTGGAATACAATATTCCGATGATGAGGCAGAATATATTAATGTTCGACACCGGGATTCAGGCAATGAAAATCATGACAAAGAAAATGAAGTGGAGCATGTTGAACATGAAGAGGCCAACAAAAATGATTTGACATCAAATATTGACCGTGCGGTATCATAAATGAATAACATTTTTTATATTTACATATATTTGACCATTTTTAAATTTTGAATATAAAATCGTGTAACTTAAATTTGTTTTTACATTATAGATATTTGAGACCAATGTCACAAACATTGAGGTATTAAACATTGCATTCGCGTGTGAAGTTGGTGAACATACTTGCTTTACAATACATCTATAGCAACCTAACTACACTTTGGCGAATGATGCAGGCAAATGTGGATGAATTTAGTTTTAATCCTAACAAGGACAGTTGTGTGGCAAATGAAAATGGCCTGTCAAGTGTGCAATCATCTGGAAACATTCGAAAGAGGCCACGCTCGACGTTGGAATCATCAGCTTATAAAACTGAAGAATCTTTAAAAAAAGATGGTGATAGTGGGACTGGAAAAGATTGCATGCTATGAATCAAAACTGAGCTTTTTTATCTTTTTTAAATTTTTACTTTTTTCCATTGCACAATATACTTGCTAAAAAGGGATGTGTTTGTTTACTATATTTTATTATGATTTGACTTTGTTACTTGTGTTATATTATCATTATATTTGTGATATGAAGTTTTTTACCTTAAAAATTTCTGTAACGTTGGATATGCATTAATTCGTATTAATTGGTGACAAAAATTACATATAACTGTTAAAAATAACCAATAACATAGTATTTTAATCATTGTGCAAAACTTTGATATACGGTATCATTATATATGAAATTATGGCATGCCTCTATAACATTTTAAATACAACATCGAATTATTTAAAATATTATGACGAAAAGGAATATAACAAACGAGTGAAAAATATTATGATATCTAAATCAATGAAATGATAAAAGTTTAAAATGTAACACGAAATCATATAAATAAAATCAAAGTATACTAACGTTGAATGTTTTTAAAAACAATAATAAATACCACGGCATAGAAACGAAATCACATGCTATTATAATAGTCCATTTTCTTTTTAACATCGACTATCGTCTCTTGATACTCTGTTATTTTCTTATTTCGTTGATTGATTGCCTCTTGAAGTTCCGTCACTCTTTGTTCATCGGTAACATTTTCTGCTTTCAATAATCTTATTAATCTATTGAGCTGACTAAGATAAGCCCCTGGTAAAAAATACCTCACAACACTTGGGCTTCTGTTATTCGTCGATGGATAACAATAACATTGATCGTTTCATTCCTGTTATTCGTCGTAGGATTTTCCAAATGCCCGCCCCAATCCCTTTAGTGGAGAATGAGAACCCACCTAACCTCTCGCCCAACCACAACTTTGACAATAATTCTGAGTTAGAGGAGTCTGATCATGATGATGACCGTAGGGCTAGTCCTTTTTACTATTCAGACTCTGACGAGGATCTTGATGATGGTGATATGATTAATGTGAATAGGATGGAAGAGGAAGTGGACCCTCTTAGGTATGTCGACCCTAGAACAAGGATTGAGAGTGATAGTTCATTCAACATGCAATTTCCTTGTAAGATCGGATTTAGGAGCTTTAACGCCTATCTTAACTCATCTCTCCCAATGAACATAATCTCGTGTAATGAATATAATAAAATCATGGTAGATGAGTTAGAATACAAAAGGGAAAATATTATTGCTAGGGAAATACCATTGCATGTGTTTGTAGGAAGCTTGGTTTATCTTGTTGAGTTCATGGTTATGGAGAATCTAGGAGAATTTATTGATGATAAGTTAACCCAAGTTGTGTTTGGAAAACCCTTCAAAAGGTTGACCAACCTTGATGAAAAACTTATAGAAGGGTTAATTACATTCTCGGATGGGGAAGAAGATTTTGTCTACCAAATGCCCCGCACACACTCTAGGTTCAAGGATTTTTCCATGGAGAAGTGTAGTAGGTATCCGCCCATAGAAATGCTAAGTGAGAATGATAAGAGAAAAGGGCTTAAATATACTCATGAAAAGAATAAAAGATACTATCGCGAATGTTTAGAGCTAGGAGATGATTATAAGAAAGATGAGGCGACTATTAGATGGCTCACGCTTGGTTATGTGAGCATAAGCGATACACGGTAACCCATGACTTTGAGTCTAGCTACAAGACTCGTAAATAAAGAAAAGCGCTTCTTGGGAGGCAACCCATGCTTTGTGTGATTTTATTTTGTTTGTTTGTTAATTGCTTCCGTATGCATGCTCTATTTTTATTGTTGGTAGATCATGTTTCTAAACTAAAAAGTGGAAATACTTTACTTTGTTGTTTTGGCCTATTCTTAACTTCACCTAAAGGTATTTTTGCAAAAGATAAGTGTAAGGGGAAACCCCAAATATGTTTTTAAGAAACAACCCGATCATGATTCTCCACAATATTAAGTGAACATGTATATTCGTATTTGTTAGAGTCAAATGCTTGTATTGAGTCATAATGAAGTTTTGCAGGATTTTCCAGGAAGTAGGACCAAGTTTTTCCAGAAATTTTCCGGAAACTTAACATAAGAATTTCTGCAGGTCACTTCTGACGGCGTCATGAGCTTGCTCTTGACGGCGTCACGTGTAAAAATCTGGAAATTTTACCAGTTTTGTTTTTCTAACGGAGTCTTAAAGTTTTTGCTGAATTATTAAGTTTTATAATCTCCAGGAAATCTGCAAACTTCATTCCACAAGCATTATATCTTATTTTGTTTTCTAGGATTTAGTAACTTATGTAGATTGCCGCCGATTTTATGCGAGGTTGTCTTGTTTGTTTTCTCAGGATTTACAGGTTATGTATGACAAGAAGATGATTTATATTCTGGAAGGGAAGCTTTGATTGTTCATTTTCTTGGAGGAAGATCTAACCTGGCCACCTTATTATCCTTACCGAGCGAATCAGAGGAGTATTTGATTTCATTCGCTTTACTTATTTCACTTTTACATTCTTTACTTGAACATTGGGGACAATGTTCATCTTAAGTGTAAGGGGAGGGTAAAATGATGATACCTTACAAATACACTTTCGCTTGAGTTTGTTTGTTTGATAGTAGATGTGTAATAAAACTACAAGAAATACTTGTTTGTGCAATTTTAGCGCCAAATTTAAATTTTTTTACAACATTTAGGAGTGAAACTTTAGCCATAGCAAGCGTCTCATGGATAGGAGATTGTATGACTAGCACACAACCGTATCATTCAGAAAAATTTTCCACCCAAATATGTGAGGTTCGCCTTTAGATTTGATAGGAAAAGCATTTACTATTAGTGCTTATGAGTGTACCGGTAGCATTTAGATTCTAGAACTTGCGTTAGTGATGCATCCCAAGACCGCTAGTGAGACTACATTCGTGTAGTAGGATTTACTACATGATAAGAGGCATTAGGATCACCCTTGTGTTAAACCCGTATCATAATTACTTGACCATTTAAGTCATATTACTTGGCTAGTTAAGTCAATTAATTTTTCCCACACCATTAGCGTTGTACTCATTTTTAGTACACGAAACCCCTAGTACACCCCTCCGAGCCTATTTTTTAGTTTCTAACTTTTAGCATTTTACTTAAAGGAAGAATTTGTTACACCCCACTTAAATGTACAACCAAATCGCCTTAGCCTTCCCTGCATGCGCTCATTTTTAGTGCATTATTGTTATTTTTTAACCCTAAGTTAACTTTCTAATTGATTACATGATTGCTAAGTCGAGTCATATCCTTGTACATATTGTTTTGGGACGATTGGGACTCATGGGTAAAGTACTTATTTTATGGAGTAATGGGGAAGAGCATCATATATTACCCCCGTATGTGCGTTAATCTTAAAAGTGCTCCAAGAGTTTTGATTTTCTTAATTCGAGTCATTAGATTAGTTTATTGTAAAGTATGTAAAATTCAAGTGTAAGGGGAATTTTCATTCCCTGTGAAGTATTATTTTGGATGGTAGGGTTAGAAAAAAAAAAATCAAGTAAAAGAAAAAAAATAGAAAAAGAAAATAGAAAAAACATACGGACTACCATCCCGTTTCATTCTATGTTCATTTTTTGTTTTTGTTATTTTTCATTTACTAGCTTAAGTCGAGTCTAGTCTTGGCTTAGCAACGCCATATTGTACATGTAATTAACCAAGATTGTTAACTCGCCACCAGTAAAGACTGCCTATATCCAACAAAACCGTGTATTTCATATCCCTACACCTAACGTTAGAACCCTTTGAAAGACCTTTTTGATAGTTTATCCTAGGTGCTTACGCCATGTGGTGGAGGTTTGATCCTTTCCCAAGCCTATGGTAATCTATTTTGCTATGACAGGTAGTGAGAGATATCTTCCGTTTCCATATTGTAATTTGTACTTTATTACACCCGAGAGATGTGAGTATCTAAACTCTATTTGTGAGGTGCTTGTGTATGACCTCCGTGCTTGTCTTTGGTCTTTAGTGAAATGATTATTTGTTGCAATTACTTTTATATTAGTGTTAAATGACCCCTAACTTGTATTTTGACTAGAATAAAATTTGCTTGAGGACAAGCAAATCTCAAGTGTAAGGGTATATAATGAGGCGAAAAATGAACCACTTTTAGGGGGTCATTTAAGCCCGAAATTGAATTTATTTGATCAAATATTGCCCTAAATCGTTCCTTTTGTGATTTTAGGTACTTTAGGAGTGAAATCTAGAAAGGAAGCAATTCGGACGTTTTTGGAGCATAAAAGTGAAGAAACCGCCAAAGACTTAATTTTCCATGCTGGGAACAGTGTGTGATGGCGTCAAGAGTACTTTCCTGATGGCGTCAAGAGTAAAGATCATGACGACCAAGTACAGAAATGAAGGCGTCACAAAGTAGAGCGTCAAGAGTTAAATGTGTGACGGCCTGTAAAAGTGGATAACATGACGGCATCAGATGTAGATCAAGGCAGTCCGAGAATTATTTTGGCGGCGAGATGATGGCGTCACAAGGTTGTTCTTGACGCCGTCAGCCTCTTATATCTATATATAGTTTTCTAATTTTCATTCATTAGAAGGAGGAACAAGTTTGGAGAAACCCTAAGGCCGAACCATATACGTACTTTACAGCTTTTTCAAGGGTTTTCAGCCCTTGAACCCTTACATGTGCTATTGAGATAAGTATTCTTTTAATTCAATCAATATGTCTATGTGTTGGTTGTCTATATCTTGTGCTTGTCTTGATTCCACCATGCTAGGCTAGATTTATATTGCGTTTGCTTAGATCTAATGAAACCAAGATGTTGATTATGTGTTGATTACTTGTTTATGGTTGTATTGGATGAATGATTTCAATGTTAGGCTTAGGAAAACTGGCAGATCTCCAAATGGTAACATGCTTGAACGTCTTAGGAAACATGAACCGATGTGTACTAGGTTTTATTGGTTGTATTTAATGCATGAGTAAATTCTAATGATCCCATGTTAGGAGCTTCTTAGCCGGCTCAACATAGGAGTGAAGTAGGCACTCATAGGATTGGGGAGTTAAGTACGCCACCCCATGAATGGTATTAAGGAATACAATCTGTCATCCACGCAACTATAACAAGTAACTAACGTGTAAAAGATATCTAGGGAGTAGTGAAATCTAAGTAAACACATTTCTCCACTTATTGCTCACAACCTTAGTTTAATTTAGTTTTATTTTCATTTTTAGTATTTTATTTTGATTGAATCTTTAGTATTGGGTTAGTTGACTAGCAACTAATTCCGCCCATATCCTTCAAAACCCGAGATTCTTACTTGCTTTCATAAACATATAAAAATACAAAAAGAATCATCCCTCATCTCTAGAACTAGTATTTAGGTTTTCTAATCCTAGCGACACTATTCCTAGCTGAACGATCAATCCCCCGGTACTTGTCATTATACTATACTACATCGATCAGGTACACTGCCTGGTGGGGGTTGTAAGCTTCTCAAGATCCCTTGAGAGGTAAAGCCTGGTGCAATCCCTACGCATCAGTTATCATATAATGTTTTCACTTATATGTTAAGAAAACGTATTTTAAGAATTTTAAAAATATTTTGCAAGTTTTAAACAATAAATTTTGTTCACTGAAATTCCATGGCTCCGAGATTTCCAAAGTGTCAAAGGATCGCAGAACTAATTGGCGATAGACAAATTGATAAGATCCTAAAAGAAAGTTATTCAAGAGAAAAGCAAGCCTATGAATGTGATGAAAAAGAGTATAATCAAAGGATTGAAGAGTTGGAAGCTAGGATTGATCACAGGCGTGGTATTATTGTTGAGCTACAGGAGTATGGCTTTGATCCTGTTGTTGACGAGCCTTTGGCTATTTTGAAGGCGGCAGAGCAAGATGATTTGGCTGATATAGAACGGTTAATTCAGTTGAGCATTGTTGCTGCTTTACGGGCTACTAAGAAATCAAAGCTGATGAAGAGGATTAAGATAGTTAAATAAAGTGGTTCATATTAGTGTTGTTTCTATTGTTTTATCCTTTTAACTTTAGCTTTCTTTTGTATCAATGTTTTGGATTAAAGTACCAGCGTTGTTTTTCTTATTCAATCTTAATATTTATGGTTATTTTTAAATGTTTATGTGTTTAGTATTATTTGTGCATTGAAATACATAATGTATGTATAAAACTCATTAGATATTGGTTTAAAATATTCTTTAACTTAGGTATTTGTTAATTCGTTTAAATTGAAACCGGAATCACATAAACTTAAATTTCATTAATAAAAACCTAAGAACGTTACATAAACATAAACTAGAAACGATACGAAATTGAAAAATTACAATACTTAATTTAAAACATAAAAATAAATTAAACTTCAATCAAAGAATAAAATATCCCAGGTTTGAGAGTTGTTGGAGTCGTATCCGTCATCATACGTATCGTAACTCGCATTCTGCTCTGCTTCTAACTGGGCTTTTAACTTGCTCAGCTCCGACTCCTTGTCAGAATTCCAACCATCATCATCAACTCTTGGTGCATATGAACTTGATTCACCTGGTAGTTGTTGTTGTTGTTGTTGTTGTTGTTGATGATGATGTTGTTGATGTTGTTGTTGTTTTTGTTGTTGTTGCTGCTGCTCAATGGCAGCAGTTTCCACATTTTATTGACAACTCCAACGTATTTTGTTGGAAATTTGGTCTTGTATGTCAGTCACGCAAGACCACAAAGTCTCAGTAACTGCAGCATCTTTACGATATTCATCATAAATAAATTGATCAATCACAACTTTGCGTTCTTCCGATATGTCGTTGCACTCAACATATCGTTCTCTCAAACGTCTTTTAAGAGCTTTTGCTTCTTAAAACTTTTCAATCACTTTGATAATAGCCTCTTTGCGTTCCATGTCATCTTTATCAGCTTGTTTTTGAAAAACTCTTGGATTTCTTTGGCGGTGGGGGGAAGTTTACAAGACATTTATTGGTGTTTGATTTTTTGTTTGAATTGTGTTTGAAAGTGGATTTGATGTGCGTATTGTGGAAAACTAGAAGGGGGGTTGAATAGTTTTACGTCAATTTGGTATTTTAAAAACTTTGTTTTCAAAAACTTCGATTCTTATTTATGTGAAATTCAACACTTGCATAATATAAACTATTTGATCTAACTAACTAAACAATTATAATGTAAGTATAAAAGTATGGAAAAGATAGAGATAGAAAGATCAAACCACAACACAAGGATTTATAGTGGTTCGGCTACGAAGCACCTCTTCGCCCTACTCCACTCCCCGAGTCACGTACTCGAGAGTTTTCTTCACTATGTCAACAAACTCCCTTGTGCGGAGAAACCTTACACAACTTTTGCTTACACCAATTTACGACACTAAGCTAATTGTCGAGTTCTAATAGTAGCTAGAACCAATCTCACGACTTCTTCACGACTAGACACACCTTCTTCACAACTTGAGCACACCACTACTTCTTCACAACTATACACTACTTCTTCTTTACACAACAACTTATACTAAACTAGATTTACAAACCCATCTAGATCTACTTAATACAATTACTACACAACTTTACAATATATATATATATATATATATATATATATATATATATATATATATATATATATATATATATATATATATATATAAGCTACACAACTAATCTTCAATACTTCTTGATTTGAAATAAAAGGAGTATTCTTCTCTTGCACTTTGAATAACAGGGGATTGGATCACTTGAAACAAGAACTAATATGTTTATGATCAAAGGTTTTAGGAAGATGATTTGAGAGAATTTGGACAGAAAGTTTTTAGTGCAAAAGGTGAGGAAAAATTACAGATTTGAACCAGTATTTATAGGCATAACTTTTCTGACACAGGAGCGTGCCGGCCCCTTTAATTCATGGCCGCCCCCCTTAAAATTAAGGGGGCCGCCCACCTGTAACGGCCAGAAAGTTTTGTCTTTTCTGGAGAAAGTTTATTTGGTGAAAGTTTAACTGAATTTGGTAAAAAATTTGGATTCATTTATTTATTATGAAATAAACCTTTTCCTCTAATTACCAAAAGTGTTTTTCTAAATATATAAAATGTTTATACCATTTTATATAATTTATAATTAGTAAATAAACCTTCCCCTTTTTGTGAATATCAAAAACGTTACCACGATGTTGTATTAGCTCCCCCTTGATGTGTACTCCCCCTCGTTTTAAGGTTATAAGACAAATCGAGATATGGAATGCTTGCAAACATATTTAGAACATACAATATATATGATGCATGCAACAAGTATATATATAAGTAATACAAGCAATATAAGCATGAAAGGAACACTTCAATAGAAAGTTGAAAATAACAAGCAACATGCATCCAAGATGCATAAACATTACAACCAATAAACAAAAGCCCTAAGAGCTTACAAGCAACCAAAACTCTAATAGAAATGTTTTTGCTAGAGCTTGCCATCAAAATGGTTTAGACAATTTTATTTTCCAACCATGAGCCATGCTTAGTTCGGTGGAACCAATGTTGTAGGTGGAGATGATGGTGTTGATGGAGGTGTGTTTGATGTTGGTATAGGTGATGATGAATATAAAAACATATATGAACATATAAACGCAGCGGAAAAACATCACCAACAATGGATCCATATTGCCATACAATCAATCAAATAATAAACGACAACATGTTATACCTTTGTAGCGTGATCGGTAGAATCGTATGGAGACAATCACCAACACCACGAACCACCAATGAAACCAAGTGACCAAAATAGATCACCTCTATGATGGAAACACACTACACGTGATAGAACACCACCCGATGATAGTCTTGACCCCGTAACACGCGATCTAGCCTTGAACTACACTAGAATAAAGTTAGATGAGATCAAAAACACAAAACCCTAATATAGGTGTGTATTATTTCGTGGCTATTGGGTGGAGGAGGAGGAGGGAAAGTTGGTAAGTTGTTAATGGAATTGATCATAAGATATGACCAAATCAATTAGCACTTATAATCATAAAAGTTACACTTAGCAACCTTTAACTTCTCCCTTGTTCCTTTCTCACCTAGGCTTGCCATGGGGGCCCTAAATGGGCTTGCCCATTGTTGGTCTAATCCAATAAACTAAGTACTAGCTTAGTTATTAGTAGCCCGTTATTGATCCCGAGTTACGTAGTTGTATATATAGTGTAAATACGATAAATACAATATATATAATGGTGTCTCTGTGTATAAGTGTGTGACCCCATAGGCTCACATATTTCTAGCCATATAATTATTTATTATGAAACGAGCATACTTCAACAGCACCCACTTGCGACGTCATAATAATCAAGTAATTATACAAGCAAAGGTTAGCGTCTAGCAACACGCCAATGCCCCTAGAAATATGTGAGGGTAGTTTCTTAAACTTCTTATTTAAATGGTTTATATGTCATCCATCCTTTTGTTACAGATACTATGTTGAAAACTAGACATGGATCGTAGTCATTCTATTTGTTCAACTATTATGTTTCTCGATCTAGATATTGAACAAGATTACCAAGTGAATTAAGATTCATCTTAATCTCATTTGGGTACGGCCATACAAACATCCGTTCAATTAATCGAGAGGCCCAATAGTATCTAACTCCATGACATGTGGAGGAACAAATCCTATTTTGACTGCACATGTTATTCATGTGTTTCAAATCACTCCTGAAAATGGTTTTTATAACTACCTTATTCAGGACAGCGTTTAACCATATCAAAGAATGAAATTCCACACATGTAAGACCTACTTACATCTCAAGTCTAAGGATAAGAGACATAACCATTTGCGAGATTCACTACTGACGCCGATCCATGTAGTGAAATCTTGAAGGTTGGGTCAATCCAATGTTCATCCCAATGAACAACATATGAGTTTGGCAAATAAATCACCAACACGCTCACATTTCCCTTAATTCGATGATATTCCCGTATCTTCAACTGGCAATGGACAATTTTAGAATAAATAAATTATTCATGGATTAAACATGCAAATATAGAACACAGTAGTATAAATAAAGATGATTATACCCGGTATATCAATTCATTATATAATACGACTGCTTACAGTTCCATTATCCAAATACTAAAAACAGATATGCACAAGACTACATATAGATCGGAATCCGATGTTTCCACCATGATCTATTTTGTTGTACAAGACAGCAAGTAGTCATCTGAGTACACTTTGAGAATACTTATTTCAAAATTCAAAAATGTTTTGAATGATGATTGTCCATTTGTATGTATGCATTCAAGTACAATACGAGTATTGCAACAATACATTCTATAGTGTGTTTGAAGCTAGCAAAACACCTACTTTAGACAGTCATAATAACAGTTTCCCAAACTGTAAAGTATTCTTATTCTTTTAATGTATAATGCATTAATGCTCTCAATCAAGCACATCTAGTTAGAGGTGTCATCATTCATGATGTCATCCTACTACGACTAGGGTTGAGCATCATCTCAGTTACATATACATCAATGAATGAAAACATAACAGAGCTCCTCAAATATCCGTAAACACTTGAACAAATCTTTGGTCCTTTCAAGGTCCATTAGGTTGTTCATTTAACAATTATCTAATTACTTTCACTTAGATATTTGTTGTTATCAACTCATCTTGCATTCATGCAAATGATATAAATAATCCAATACATAATGAATCCTTTAGTTAAACTCAAGGTTTCCATTCATGCATTCAATCTCATCATGTAAGATTGATCATTGAGACTGCCCTCAATGACATGTCATATTGTGTTTAGATTATTAACCGCTTATGTTTATTCTTTATGCAACAAGATTGTATGTTTTATTTCCTAAATGCCTTAAGTGAAACTTCATTTCAGGCTAAGGATTAAAGTCTAGCTTAGATGGAATATTGTTTCTTATATGTTAACAACATATGAGATTTAAGAAATAAATGCATTGCTCCTACTTGCTCTCGGAGTACTCAGGAGTAATCTTATTTAATCAAAATCAAATTAATGATTTCATAATAAACTTAAGATCTCTGCTCCTAGATGCATGATTTAATCCACACTTGGATTCTTATATCTTGTATACATTAATAAAGATTATATGGATTCATAAACCCTTTTGATTATTCATCGTCCTCACAAGGTAATCAACAAGAAAAGTGTTTTGAGATCCTATTGTCATATTTTATTTACATGAAAACAAATATGACAATTAATCATCTTTATACATTTAATGTTTGTAGGTATAAAGATTTAATCATAGTCAATTTCTTGAGTACGAGTAAACTCCTTCTACTACGCATGCATTAAATGTGTGTACAAGTTTGTCCTTATGAGTCTTCTAGTTAAAGAAACTCATTTTTAACCTCACAGTCTAACTGATTTGGTAAGAGATCAATCAAGCTCCATGAGTGATTGTCTTCAAAGGACTTCATCTTAACATTCATAGCTTTGAGCTATTCATCAAATTCAAGATCTGATAATGCATCTCTTTAGTTAGCAGGTTCACTGTGATCCTCCAACTAACGTCCTTTAACATTGATATAGAACTATATCATTCAGGTGTTAGGGGTATCCTTGCGGATTTATGAATGAGAGATATCAATCTATGGTTTAACATATGCATGTTCAACCTTAGTATGCCATTAGCAAGTGTACTCAGAAGGTTGCGTATTTAGCTCTTGAATGACTTCAAGATCTAAAGGTTCTCCCACTTGCTTTTGTAAGTGGAGACTAATCTCCAAGTACTCAGCATCTTGATTAACAATAAATTGTTTTCAAGTGGGACATCCAAAATACATCGTTAGTTCTTGACTCTAGTTTGTTAATTACTTACTCTTAGGTATTTAACAAATTCAGAACTTCAATCAAGACATAATGGGATTCATCCCATTCCATAATACAATGGTGTTTTAAATTCCTTCTGGGTTGGAACCATATTGGGTGTACACATGGCACATCCAATTTTCTAACCTTGATTGCCTTGGAGGTAAAAGAGTTTAAGTCATCAAAGATCAAACAATATCCATGATGGACATACCATAAAGTTGTGGTATTCCATGTGGATAGATGTTGTGAGACTATCACACTACTCATTAGATGAACTTATATTCTTTGGCTTACGTATCTGCCAACCAAGTCATACCAGATGGCATCAATAGTATTTTTAGCCTACAGCATACTTTATATTTAAAATCTTTGATCAAGTCAATGACATCATGTGTATGTTTTAACTAGAAAACATAAACATTAAATATTTTATTATACGTCGTAAGTGTACATGTCTTTAACAAGAAGTCATAACATATTAACGTCTTTACTTTACGTTATAAGTCTTTCAACAATTAACGGAATTGATGTTTATGTCTTTACAAGAGACCTAAACATATTCAACTAAAGTAATTATGAGTGCCGACAAGTGGCCTCAATAGTAATTTCAAGTTAATTACATACTTCATGATTATGAATTTACAAGAAGACATAATCATATTTACTAAACAATTCAGCAAATATGTTGAAGTAGCTTTTCATGTTATCTTGACATTTTTTCTAATTAGGGCAACATACATTTTATGTGTATAAGTCCTAGTAGAACCTTAGTTTTTTACTTTGCAGTCAAGAAAAACCATTAGTCATATTTTTATATGTTGTACCTTGCACACAATTAAGTTTTCTCCCACTTGTGCATGGAACAACATCATGCAAGTAAATATGACAGTGTCATAGATAACATATGATTTTAGTCAAAATCAAAATATAGATGTGTAGAACTTTTATCGCTTTTATAATGAATCATGCATAACAATTTTATTGATAACATTTCAAGAAGCAACATCAGGAACGCAACAAGTTATCTAATAAAATTTAGAGTAAATTACACCATTCGTCCTTGTGGTTTGCGTTGACCGCAGCCGTTCGTCCTTTTACCAAAAAAACTGCACCGTTAATCCTTAACGGGCATACGTTAGGCGCCATTAGTCCCTCCATCACTAACGCTCGTTAAGTATTGTTACATTTTAAGTCCCATGAGGGTATACTGACCAAAAGGACGAACGGTGCGATTTTTTTTTCTTTTTTTTTTCTTTTATTTTTAATATGTTAGTAAGTCCCGTTTTCGTCCCTTTTTTTTTGTTTTCGTCTGTTTTTTTACGTTTTCATCTGTTTTTTTTCGTTTTCGTCTGTTTTTTTATGTTTTCGTCCGTTTTTTTTCGTTTTTCTCCGTTTTTGTACGTTTTCCTCTGTTTTTTTTAGCTTTTCGTCCGTTTTTTTTACGTTTTCGTCTCTTTTTTTACGTTTTCGTCTGTTTTTTTTTACGTTTTCCTCTGTTTTTTTATGTTTTCGTCCCTTTTTTTCGTTTTCGTCTGGTTTTTTATGTTTTCGCCCGTTTTTTTTACGTTTTCCTCTGTTTTATTTACGTTTTCATCCATTCTTTACGTTTTCATCTGTTTTTTTACATTTTTGTCCCTTTCTTTACGTTTTCGTCTGTTTTTTTCATTTTCGTCTGTTTTTGTTACGTTTTCCTCTGTTTTTTTACGTTTTCGTCCCTTTTTTGACGTTTTCGTCCGTTTTCATCTGTTTTTTACTTTTTTTACGTTTTCGTCCGTTTTTTTACGTTTTCCTCTGTTTTTTTTACGTTTTCGCCCGTTTTTTTACGTTTTTTTCATTTTCGGCCCTTTTTTACGTTTTCGTCCGTTTTTTTTCATTTTCGTCTGTTTTTTTTACGTTTTCATCCATTTTTTTCGTTTCGTATGTAAAAAAATATACGAAATGAAAAAAATGGACGAAAACGTAAAAAAACAGACAAAAACGTAAAAAAAATAGACAAAAACGTAAAAAAAATGGACGAAATCGTAAAAAAAACAGACGAAAACGTAAAAAAAAGGGACGAAAACGTAAAAAAACAGACGAAAACGTAAAAAAAACAGACGAAAACGAAAAAAATGACGAAAACGTAAAAAAAGGGACAAAAACGTAAAAAACCTGAGGAAAACGTAAAAAAAATGGGCGAAAACGTAAAAAAAACAGACGAAAACGAAAAAAACTGACGAAAACGTAAAAAAAGGACGAAAATGTAAATAAAACAGAGGAAAACGTAAAAAAACGGGCAAAAACGTAAAAAAACAGACGAAAACGAAAAAAAGGGACGAAAACGTAAAAAAATGGACGAAAACGTAAAAAAACTGGGGGAAAACGAAAAAAATTAGACGAAAACGTAAAAAAATGGACGAAAACGTAAAAAAAACAGAGGAAAACGTAAAAAAAGGACGAAAACGTAAAAAAAGAGGACGAGAACGTAAAAAAACAGACGAAAACGTAAAAAAACAGAGGAAAACGTAAAAAAAGGAGAAAAACGTAAAAAAAACGGACGAAAACATAAAAAAACAGACGAAAACAAAAAAAACGGATGAAAACGTAAAAAAACAGACGAAAACAAAAAAAACGTACGAAAACGGAACTTACTAACATATTAAAAATAAAAGAAAAAAAAAATTGTACCGTTCGTCCTTGTGGTCAGTATACCCTCATGGGACTTAAATTGTAACAACACTTAACGAGCGTTAGTGATGGAGGGACTAATGGCGCCTAACGTATGCCCGTTAAGGATTAACGGTGCAGTTTTTTTGGTCAAAGGACGAACGGCTGCGGTCAACGCAAACCACAAGGACGAATGGTGTAATTTACTCTAAAATTTATGCAATGGTTCTCATAAAAACTATGATGCTTCATATGTGGAAAGTAATGTATTATTTCAAGACAATCTAGAAATAAGATGGGCAACTAGTAAGTTAATAGAGCTTACAGCTCCCACTGGATTAGAGAACATTACATGTGTTTCGTCACCAGTAATATAATCACGTAGCTCCCACTGGATTAGATAACATTATAAGTGTTACGTCACCAGTTGAGAGTGAGTGTCGATTTGATACTTTCCTTCTTTCTTTTAATAACTACACATTATTGCTAATGTGAGTCACTTTTACTAGTAAACATGTACTTAGGTATTCAAGGAAGTGCATCAAGTTCTAACATATAGATGATAGGCTAGCCATCATTTTTTAACTTGAAAATATGCATGCATTTCCTCCATGTTCATTGGGTTAAGACACATTGCTAGGTAATCATGCTAGTAATTGCCTTTACCATTTTGCGGTTTATTGATATTTCCTTTTTATAATTATTTAAACTCATTTCAGTTTGGTAGCTATAGAAAACATGTTCTCTAGTTATTCAAATATCTTATATTTCTTCAAGGTTTCAAAACCGGAACTAGGGTTATAAAACGAACTTGATGGAATAAGATGTGCAACCATACTTGACCGTTTTGACTTTTACAAGACATCACGATTTCTAGAGTATGTGAGTTTTGAGTTTGATTAGAATTAGGACAATTCAAAATATTCCTATTATGGCTTTTCCTCATAAAGAAAAAGGATAGGAACGAGTCTCTTTCTTACAAGGAAAGAGAGACTTAGTTTGATCCTTTTAACAGGAAAAGAACAAACTTTTGTTTACGGTTTGTGTTGCATTAATTCATTAATTGAATTCACAAAGTTCACATTTACTATTTTCGATAATTATCCTTTTATAAATTAATTACCCCATGTTTACAATTTAAAACAATTAATTTACGTAAAAGGCTAAGATCCACATTGTGCTTCTACTGTCACATCAGTTGATCTGCTAGCAATAGTAGATTCAATTGGTAGGCGAAGATCACCAATTGTATTACATGTACAACTCTTAGATCCTTATGGGACTCATGGCATCTAGTGTCAAACAACTAGTGTCATGTAGGCATGTTTAGTCCCATCTTTGTCTCGGGTCAAGGTCTCACCGCTTAACTCGATTAAGTCATCCAATTTGAGGACGTGTGAGAATATATCTAGGTCTCACGCATAGATAATAGTCACCTTGGGTTACAATTCAACCTAGGTCCCACGCATAGGCAAAAGGTAATTGCAAGTATTCTCAATATTGGACGGCATGACTTAAATTTTTGACGGGTAAAAGTTTTGATATGAATCAAAAGGTGTACGAAAGGAGCATGCATTCATCCTTCGTAGCACAAGTTAAAAACATTTCTTAACTTAAGTCTAATCATAGTTTTAATTTATGTGTGTCAACTTGTCCATTTTCATGACTAATATTTATCCTACGTGGATAATAAAGTTTAGACAATACAGAAATAGGAATAACATACATAACAAGTTTAAGTGTTATTTAAAAACAATGATTTTAAGTTTCAAAAACATAGTAAAACTAAATCAAAAGACTTAGTTTTGATAATGGTTTGTGTTGCGTTTTAAGTTTATAGAAAACTATTTGCAATTTTACATATGATAACAAGATATATGAAAAGCAAAAACAAACACATAACCACAATATGCAAAGCCTCAATCGATGAAAAAACCTATGCTTGGTCTCGTGAGCCATCACGAGAACCAAGAGTGATGGATCTTAACACCTTGAACTGTGTTAGATTGATACTTTGAGTTATATCACTAAGTATGCGGAATCTACTTAGTAATACATAGAAGTTTGATTGTGAATAAAGACAGTTGTATATGAATGAGAACAATGTATTTATCAAACGATTAGCTCCAATATTATTAATAATAATAATACGAGTGATCTTAGTATCACTAGGGTTACACCTTGAAGCTCTAGAAAAACGTATATCTAACTTTAACCTAGGACCTCCTTATATAGCACAAGGAGTCATCTTCTACAAGATAAGTATAACTCTAATAGAATAAGATATACACAAGATCTATTCTATAATTATCTTTACATGTTTCCTAACAATTATCCTAACAGCAGTGGTAATGATTGTACTAGCAGTGGTAATGTGTTTCCACTGCAAGTGCATTCTTCAGCAGTTGTAATATCTTCACTAGCCGTGGTAACTGTTAGTATAATTCCCAACAATCCTCCCCTAAACTTATGATTAACAAGTAAATCAATAAGTTTCTTCAAGTAGTCAGCATATATGAGGATATAGGAATTCTTCCAAACAATTATCTTCTTCTTCTTAGCTCTTTATCAGCTCTCACACTTTGATCATAAATCCTTTGCAGCAAATCTTCTATGACTTCACTTCTTTCCCAACATCTAAGCCTTACTGACATCATAACTGTTAAAACTCCAGCTCTCAATGGGTATTCTTTCTCAGATAACATAAACACATCAACTCCATCTTGAGTGGAAACATGATGTACAACACTTAAATCATAGAATTTCCATAAAGTATTCATATTGTGAGCTTCAAATCTCCAATGTCTGTCACTTGGGTCAGGTTCATATAATCTTCTAAAGTGAACCCACAACTCTTTAGCCTTGACATCAACAAGTTCATCTTTCTTGAACTGATCTTGAACAATCCTCCACAAAGTATCCAAGTCTTCTCTATCACAAGATCTAACAATATCTTCAAAGTCTCTGCAAATACTTGTGATATTCCCTGTTCTGATAATCTTCCATGCAACTCCAAAATCATCAGAATAGATTTCCCAACCAACTACTGGATATTTTGTTTGTAAAGGTTCAATGTTAAGCGCATCAGTCTTTATGAACATCATATTAGTTACTTGTTCTTCTATCAACTTGCTAGCACCTTCTTCTGCTAGAGATGACTCCCGAGTCTTCAATTTCTTTGCATCTTTGGATCTAAGACTCACTCCTAACCTTTTTGGCTTCATAAATGTAGGTTCTTTATCCATAGGGATGAAATGACTATCCTGTCTTTTAACCCTGTAGTAAATACCTTCAATCTGATCATGTGTCATACCCTTGAATTGTGCCATCTTCATATTACCAACATGACAACAAAAAGTCTTCATCTCAGCAATGATCTGTGCCTTTGTAAGTTGCCTTGGCTTCTTTTGACCTTTTCTAACATCTCCAATGATATCATCAAGAGCCAGTTGATTCTTCATTTGAATGAAATCCTTCAGCTGAGCAGACCTTTGATCTTCATTAAGAGTTGTATTAGCAATGAGTTCAATAGCCTTCTTTCTAATCACTGGATCATTAGTAATCATGAACTCAATTTCTTCCTCTGTAGGCACATAAGTAAACATAGGAGGTTTCTCATGTAATATAGTTGGTGGAACAACTGAAATTGGTTCTGCCATCACTGTTTCCAATTTGTCCAACCTCTTAGCTTCCATAAAACTAGCAATTTCATCTTCCTCTTGCTTTTTCTTCTTTTCAATCTCATCTGCTGCTAATTTCTCTGCCAATCTTGCATCAAAATCTATCTAAGCTTGATCTTTCTTTGAAATCTTACTTGATTGCTCTTGTTCTGTACCAGTCACAACTGCTTTACCTTTTACTGTTCTTATTCTGGCAGCTTCTTCTTCTTCAGTGGTAACATGTTGACTGGCAGTGGGAACATCTTGTCTTGCAGTGGGAACTTGTTCTGCAGCAGTGGAAATTAGTTTAGTAGTTCCAACTGTATCATCAAAATCAAAATCAGCATCAGCATCCAAACCATAATCTTCTCCAAAATCTATCTTCCTCCCCTTAGTCTCAGCATCTGTTTTCCTCCCTTGTTTGGAAGAATCTCCCAAACCTTCACTAAAACCTGTAGAGAACTCATCTTGAGGTGAAGATGAAGAAGAAAACACAACTTTGCCAGATCTCTTCTTCTTTAGGCTTTCAACTTCATCCTGTAATCTCTTAATCTCTGCCTTCATCTGATTCAGCTCTGTGGCATGAGTTTGCTTGGTCTGTGCCAGATCTTTCTCCAGAGCTTGAACCTGCTTGACTAATTTTGTACATAATTCCATCAATTCAGTTAGTTGCACACTGCCCTCAGCACTTCCAACTGTGTTACCTGTTGGGAGAGGTGAATCATAGGGCATTAATTCAGGCACTTCTCTAGTGGGACTAGGAGGAAGCCTTGAACCACCACTGCTTGTTCCTAAACCAAAAGGTTCAGCAACATGCAATGTTGAGATGAGAGAAGTTGGCTGTTTATGCCTCCTCTCATAAGTGTGAGTTACTGCAGGGGTATGGTGAGTTGGTGGAACAACAATAGTGGGTGTATGTTGGGATACAACTGGGATAGTTGCATCTTCACCCAGTACCTGTGAAATCTTTGCAAGCATTTGAGGAAAAAGTGGATGAACCTCCCCATTCCAAAGTTCTGAAGCCTTACACATGTTTTGAAAAACTTTTGTCTTAAGATAGGGAGTTTCATAAATTCTTTTGTGAGGTTGCAGTTGAAATTCATTTAACACTGCTTGCACAAACCTTGGATACATCAAAAATTTATATGAACTCTTTACATTGCCTTTCATATTATTGAAAATAAACTTAGAAAAATTGAAATTCCTATCAGTAGCCAAGCAAACCAAAGGGTAAGCCATGGTTGATGCAAATTGCTCATAAGATGTTTTCTTAGGACTTAGGCAATGTAGAAGAGTATGTATGAAAAATCTCTAATGGGGACAAAAACATCATTTTCTGAAAGTTACTTTTTGATCATATGTATCATACCCCATGGAAGCAATATTTTTGAAAATATCTGAATTGGGTAATGTGATGATACCATTGAGATCATCCAATTGGAGAACTCTCCTCAAGGATGAATCAGTAACATCAATAGTCACCCCATCCACTGTGGCTCTAAGAGCTTCCACACTTTCATGTGTGTCTCCCTGTTCAAGAGTTATGGACTCCACAGTGTTCCAGAACTGTTTGATATGAGAAACAAAGATTGTGGGATTAACAGTTAAAGCATACCTTATATGGGTTGTATTAAGAAAATCCACAATCTGATGGAAAACAGGGCCACTCTTCTCGTTTGACTTTTGCAAGTAGGACACTTGGTTGTGCTCCTCAACAAAGTTTAGAATCGCCATGAATTTTGTGAAAGTAAGATAAAAGTGTTAGTAATCAAGAATAAAAATCAAGCCGTATGATAATCAATTTATACTAATAGGGTTTGAGGAGTTCGCGTAATATGAATTATCTTTAGAAAGATTTATCTTTAGAAAGATTTATCTTTGGTAAGTGGATAATTCACAAAAATTTACCCTATTAATAAGGAAACACGGTTATATTTACAACGGCTAGTAAAAAATAGATTACTGACACAACAATTGTAACGGCTAGTTCACCAGCGAAAAAATTACTCGTACAGTGGTAACAAGTGAACTAGCAGTGGTAAAATTTTCACAAAATTTCAAAGAGCAGTGGTAAGTAAAACATGAAAATTCGCTGCTCTTATCATAGGTTTTAGCAAACTATCAGCTATAAGCGAATTTGATATGTCTTTACCATGAGCCGTTTGCTATGGACTAGCCAACTCTTCATCACATGGAGTATGGTGAGTTGATAACCATATAGTTTTTGGTAAACTATCAACCATAAACGGATTTGTTAAGTCTTTACCAGGAGCCGTTTGCTCTGGACTAGTTGATTCTTATGTTGATTAAGCATGGTGAATCAATCACCATTTGTTGTGTGTCTAAGATACACACCTTATAACTCCAATGGCTCAAACAATATAGGTTTGTATTCTGCATAATTAAGTAACACCAAAAATTAACCCATAAAAATTAATCCAAAGTAACTTTTTGACCAAGTTACTATTCACAAAATTATCTCCCCAAAGTCAACCCGATAATATCCTAATTTACTCCTCCAACCTACCAAAACAGGTAAGAGTAAATATCCTTCATTAATTAGCATTCGACCTTGACTTTGCTTATAAAAGGGGGCTCATTAACCTTTAGTTTTCATCAACACTTATTTTCAACATCACAAACCCTACATCAACATAATGAGTTGGTTTCCAATTGTCTACATATCATCAGATGATTCTTCTGATGAGGAGATTAGTTATTGCTCAAATTCAGAGGAACCTTCTACTGGGTGGAGTGATTACTTTCCTCCAAGTGCTGCCACATCTACATCTTCCAACATGAAATCCAAGAAGACTGCAGCTTCTCCTGCTCCATCCCTAGAGTTCTATTCCAGTTCGTCCTCTGATGATGATGATCCAACCTTCAATCTTTCCAAGGAACTTCCAAGAGCCCTCACTATAGCATTGGAGTCAGCAATATCCAACATGAAGTGGCCTGCTGTTGAGAAGCCTGCACAAGCACCAAAGCCTCCCAAGCAAGTTCTGGGCCTTGCTTGTCCTAGAAAGAAACTTTCTTTTGATGAAAAGAGAAAGAGAGCTTCCAAAGGCAAGCATGATTATGAGGGTAAAGGGAAAAAACCCATGGAGTAGTTGTGCTGAATGTTTAGGTGTTAGGTTGTTGGTCTTTGTGTTTTGTGATGTGCAGCTGGTGTCTGTCCTCTCTAAATGGTTGTAATTAGGGGTGTCATTCGGGTCAACCCGACCCGATAAGCCTCTATCGGGTTGGGTCTATCGGGTTTTTGAAAAATAAAAATTAACCCGCAACCCGATCCGATAAGGAATCGGGTTATCGGGTTCGGGTCTATCGGGTTATCGGGTTTATCGGGTTGGGCTTATCGGGTTATCGGGCCAACCCGATAACGAAATAATTAAGCTTGAAACATGGATTAGTTCAATAATTATAAAACTTTTAATGGCTTATTATAGCTTATCGGGTCAACCCGATAACCCGATAACGAAATAATTAAGACCCGCAACCCGAACCTATAAGGCTATCGGGTTTATCGGGTTGAACCGATAACCCGATAAGGTATATTGGACCCGAATCAACCTGACCCTATAACGCCTTATCAGGTTCGGGTCGGGTCGGGTCGACCATATGACACCCCTAGTTGTAATGTACTTTCTTATGAATCAATAAAAGTACTTTTTCCTTTTTCTTTTATCACTGAGAGAGCCAATCTTTCCACTGTTGTATGATTATTTCCACTGTGCTTTAATTTCTCTGCATACAAGTTAGTAGAAAACCATACACACATATACAAACAATATTAGTACCTAAAAACTATCCTACAACACTGAAAAAGTATTAGACATCAAAGATTTATGGATTTAGCATTCCAATACCTGTTACCAAGTACTGAAACCTACCCACATCAAGCCCTTTTGTTAATAAATCAGGATAGTTGTCATCAGTGTGAATTTTGACAACATTAATAAGCTTTTTCTCAAAACAATCACTGATAAAATGATGTCTAATTTCAATATGTTTAGTTTTAGTGTGTTGCACAGGATTGTTAATAATACATATGGTACTACTATTGTCTATATAGATAATGGTGTTCATGAAATTGTACCCATAATCCAACAATTGATTCTGAAGCCATAAGATCTGAGCACAACAGCTAGCAGCAGCTACATATTCTACTTCAGTGGTTGAAGTAGCCACCATAGTTTGCTTCTTGCACTGCCATGACACCAATCTACATCCAAGAAATTGACATCCTCCTGTAGTTGACCTTCTATCCAAACTTGCACCAGCATAGTCACTATCTGAGTAAGTGATCAATTCCATAGGGGATTCTCTTGGATACCATAATCCTAGATTAGGATATGTCTTTAAATACCTAAAAATCTTCTCTACTGCTGTCATATGTGATGTCTTTGGAGTCACTTGAAATCTTGTACAAGCACATACAACAAACATAATATCTGGTCTTGCTGAAGTGAGATACATCAAAGAACCAATCATAGATCTGTAGGTGTGCACATCAACATCAGCTCCACTAGCATTCTTCAACAATAAGTGAGTAGTCTTATCAGTAGGGGTATTTGAAGGTTTTGCATCAGTAAACTTGAACTTCCTTATAATCCCAGTCACATATTTGTCTTGACTAATAAAGATGCCTTCTTTACTCTGTTGTACTTGCAGCCCCAAAAGAATGTAAGTTCTCCCATAGAACTCATTTGAAATTCATCTTTCATCAACTTTCAAACTCTTTGCACATCTCTTGTTTAGTAGATCCAAAGATGATATCATCAACATATACTTGAACAAGTAGAATATCACCCTTGTCTTTCTTGATGAACAAAGTCTGATCAATCTAGCCTCTATGAAACCCATTATTCAAAAGATAAGTAGCTAAGGTTTCATACCACTTCCTTGGAGCCTGATGTAAGCCATAAAGAGCCTTAACAACTTTATACACTTTATTAGGGTGTTGAGGATCTTCAAAGCTTGGAGGTTGAGAGACATATACCTCCTCATCAATTGTTCCATACAAGAAGGCACTCTTAACATCTATTTGATAGACAGTAAAGCCCATAAAGGATGGATAGGCTAGAAACAATCTAATAGCCTCAATCCTTGCAACAGGAGCAAAAACTTCTTCATAGTCAATACCCTCCTCTTGAGTGTATCCTTGAGCAACCAATCTAGCTTTGTTCCTGATTACAATACCTCTTTCATCTTTCTTGTTTCTGAAAACCCACTTAGTAGCAATGACCTTCATACCATAAGGCAAATCACAAAGAACCCAAACCTTTTGAAGTTTGAACTGCAATAACTCCTCTTGCATTGCTTCAACCCAACTAGATTCTTCTAAAGCCTTATAAACATTTTTAGGCTCCACTTGTGATAGAAAACAGAAAAACAAACATTCATTCTTTTTCCTATGCTTCTTGGACTCATAAACTTCACTAATGAACCCATGAATATCATCTTTCTTTGTCTGTCTTCTAGTCTTCACACCTGATTGTAGCTCACCAATAACATTGTCAAGTGAACGCACTTTGTGAATTGAGGTCTGTGATGTGCTAGGAATATCATATGTTGTTGGCATGTTTGAGATCTCAACATCATCACTGGGTGATTCCTGAGATGAACTTCCCTCATTTGGAGCATCAGTGGAAACTTTTGTAGTAGCGGTAGGAATTGAGTTACCACTGCTAGCAGGAATTTCTTTATTCAGTACATCAAAATTCACACCATCTGCATCACTTTTCTATTCATAATTATCAACAAAGTCCCAAAGTGGCATAACAATTTGATCTTTATCATCTTCATCATCTTTGCAAGATTCATCTTCATCAATGAATTCTTCTGATTCTTCAAGATCATTGTCTCCTGTACTTGAAGTAAGAGGTACATAATTCATTGTATTTGATAATGTTTAAGATCAAATAGCCATTCTGGTCCTGAACCTGCCATGTTAGCTTTATTTTCAAGAAACTCAACATGCAAATTTTCTTCAATCTTCTTTGTTCTTAAGTTATAGACTCTGAAAGCCTTGCTAACCATAGAATATCCAACAAAGAAGCCTTCATCAGACTTTTCTTCAAATTTACCTAGATGATCAATGGTATTGAGAATAGTAACATGACATCTAAATGGTCTCATATACTCCAAAGTAGGAGGTCTTCCTCTGAATAGCTCATAAGGTGTCTTGTTCTTTGTTTTAACCACTAAAACCCTATTCTGAATGTAACAAGCAGTGTTAACTTGAACTGTGTAACAAGCAGTGATTCTTCTGAGTGAACTTGGGGTCTTCTAAATCAACTAGGGACAAACCACACAACCACACGGAGGACTCCCACTTGCTCCAAGACAATCAAGAGCAAGTAGAAAGCCCATAATGCACATGAAAAGTAGTTGATGTCCTTCCATAATTTCTGTGTTCGGGGGCCCAAAAGTCCATGACGGAGGCTTCCCCGGGCTTAGCTCAAAACTACAAACTTGTAGGCCCATGTCTTGGGTACCTGCAAAAAAACATTCAGCCAAAAATAGCTTACGAATTACCGGGAAACTCCGTTTTGCCAACTGGTGTTCCAGCAGTCATTTTTCGGCAAAATGTCTTTAACTCTTTCGCCTTTCACCACCAAGCCACGATTACATGATATTGAAAGTAAAATACAACTTACCTACTTTTAACCTACTGTAAAAGTGCCCAAACAATGGCTACAACCAAAAGAATATAATTACATAAATGCCGAAACAATGGCAAAAACCCCAAAACACGAAATTTAAACAACATACACAACAATCCATGTCACAAGTGGTCTAGGTTTTCATCGGCTTTGCATATAAACATAATAATACCATAATATTATGATAAAACATGGTGTTGGCTAACTCCATGGACAAACATGCATGTATTTTCCATGAAAACAAATTAAATAACAAGAAATAAATTGTTAGCCAACGAAAACGAAGAAATAATTGACAAGAATTAAAACCCCGTTAGGTACGTGTTTCCTATGACTTAAGGGTCAAAAACCCACTGATATTAGGACCTTCCAAATACCATTTAACCACAGAAAATATGGCCTTAGGGGCTGAATTAAAACCGTTTCGAAAACCGATCAAAACACGCGTTTTAGGCCATTTTTCACGTACCCGACAAGTAACCAATTAACGTATGCATAACAAATGGCCATGGGACCAAAAAGTGCAGATCATAAGATCCCTAAAGGGTCGTTCAATGAGAAAAAAATTGGAGCCCTAGGGATGTTTTAACCATGACTTCAAAAATCATCAAAAAAACACCCGTTTTAGCCATTTTTATGCATACCCGATAATCATATGGCACATATGATGGCTCGTGATACCACTATAGGTGATGATGAATATAAAAACATATATGAACATATAAACGCAGCGGAAAAACATCACCAACAATGGATCCATATTGCCATATGATCAATCAAATAATAAACAACATGTTATACCTTTGTAGCGTGATCGGTAGAATCGTATGGAGACCATCACCAACACCACGAACCACCAATGAAACCAAGTGACCAAAATAGATTACCTCTATGATGGAAACACACTATCTGTCATAGAACACTACCCAATGCTAGTCTTGACCCCGTAACACACGATCTAGCCTTGAACTACACTAGAATAAGGTTAGATGAGATCAAAAACACAAAACCCTAATATGGGTGTGTATTATTTCATGGCTATTTGGTGGTGGAGGAGGAGAGAAAGTTGGTAAGTTGTTAATGTAATTGATCATAAGATATGACCAAATCAATTAGCACTTATCATCATAAAAGTTACACTTAGCAACCTTTAACTTCTCCCTTGTTCCTTTCTCACCTAGGCTTGCCATGGGGGCCCTAAATGGGCTTGCCCACTGTTGGTCTAATCCAATAAACTAAGTACTAGCTTAGTTATTAGTAGCCCGTTATTGATCCTGAGTTACGTAGTCGTATATATAGTGTAAATACGATAAATACAATATATATAATGGTGTCTCTGTGTATAAGTGTGTGACCCCATAGGCTCACATATGTCTAGCCATATAATTATTTATTATGACACGAGCATACTCCAATAGTTGGTGGAGGTGGAGGTGTAGTTGATGATGGTGGTGGAGGTGTGGATGTTGTTGGTGGAGGTTGAAGAAACAAGCTTTCAAGATATGAAAACATGTAGTGTATTTCATCTCTTAGACCAAAAATGATGGTACGATTATGGATGCAACAAAGGCAAGTGTCACCATGAGCTTCAAGTAGGCTCCATGGGATGGGATTGAAGTTTGGTGGGTTGAGTGGTGATGGTGAAAAATGTGCATCAAGAGGTGTGATGGGCGATAGTGAAATGGTGATAGTGATATGTGCATCAATAAAATGTTGTTTTGGTGGGATGATAACAAGTTTTTGTTTCTTGGCTTTGTTGGAGGTGGTGGTTTTTGATGATGAAATGATGAATTGGTTGAGTTTGTGATGATGATGGAGTGTGGATGAAAGGTGTATGGGTTTTATAGCATGGAATCATGTTTAGAAGTGGAATTAATTTGAAATTTCATTGTTAGATTCCAAAATCAGTTTAGTTTTTAAGGGAAATGGTAGCTGGGACTAGCAAAAGGAGTCACAAGGTGCAAAAGAAAACAGTGTAGAAACTGTTCCAGGTGGCCGGTCCCCTTAATTCATGGTCGGCCCCCTTAAAATTAAAGGGGCCGGACTTGATAATTAAGGGGGCCGCCCATCTGGTGAAATCCCAGACGATCAAATTTCAAAAATTTCCCAAAAATGGTTTATATTTGTTTTGTGTTTGCAGCAAGCTCTATTGGAACATTTCATTTTAGTTTTGGTCTATTAGAGAAGCATATATATAATCATATACTAATCATGCAAACATAGATCAAAAGCAAGAAGAGAAACATGCATACATGTAGAGCAACTAATAATAATAATAATAATAATAATAATAATAATAATAATAATAAGTCATTAACAATATAGTTTAAAGGTACCATAATTCATAGCAACAAATAACAATTTCCGAATACAAATATCGGAAATATAGCACACAAGAGATAATTTTTCAACAAACAAAATAGTTCGACAAACATAGCTAACCAAAGCAAATAAAACATTCCTCATCACTTCTTCTTCTTTCGGAACAATCCTCCTAACGTCTTGGCAATAGACTTGAAGCCTCCTCGCATCTCCTTATGCATCCTTTGGTTTTGGTTAAGCAACTTGGTTTGTCGCTCAAATAGTACTTGGTTGGTTTGTTCGGACGGAGGTGGTACACGGTAATCGGTATAGTCTAAATCTTCCAAGTTATCAACAAACGTATCTGGAGAGGGGGCATGTTGAATATATTCATCCTCTTCGTCATCCTCTTTGACGAGATGATGAGCCATGGAAACTATGACGACGAGATTTACCCTTATCACTACGAGGTTTACGAGTTTGTTTAAGAACGAGAGGACGTAAGGTCGGATAGATGGACTCATAGATACTACCATCAAGATCGGGATAGTGTTCGATGACATGACGATAGAGTTGAGTGAGGAACATTCCATATGGAAGATTTGCTTTAGGAGTAGCTCTTGCACTTTCAATACACTTGATAAAGAAATAAGCCAAATTGTAATGTTGTTCGGCAACAATACAATACAACATGTGAGCAAGGCTAGCCGGGAGATGGTCACGGTGGCCTCTGGTACCAACGCATTCTCACGAATGAGTTCTTCCCAACGCTTCATGTCGGGGCTTAATTCTTTGAGTAGTATTTGGTTTTCAGAAATGTCGACATTTTTGGATTTGATTTTTCGAGTGGTAGTTTCACGAGTTAGCCCAAGCATTTGACGACTTTCGAGTGGAGAAGGAATTTCGGAGAAATAAGGACCCAAAGTTGGACGAGAATATTGAAGGGCACCAAGATCCCATTCGTTTGTGAAAACGGATTGACCGGTGAAAGGAATTTGGAGGATTTGACCAAATTGTGCAAGAGTTAGAGTAATGAATTCATGTTGGATCATGAATGAGATGAAGATGGAGCCAAAATCATCGGTTTGGACCTTGAATTGGCTATAGAAGTTGAGAATAAAGCGAGGAATGATGGGTTCATTTATTTGGAAGAGACATTCAAAACGGATATTAGTGAACAAACGTTCGATGAAATCGGATTGATAGTAAGCTTGACTAACAACACGACCTTCATGAATATTTCTATCTTCAATTTGACGATAGAAATGAGCAATGGAAGGAGAGGTGGTGGGAAGTTGTGAGACTTTGGGGATATAGTTTTGGTTAGGGAGATATCTTCGGTAATGACTTTGGGCATTTTCACCTAAACACGATAACAATAAGATAAAATTAAAAATAAATATATCGTAAAAAAATGTGGTGTAAATGTTTTTGAGACATATGTGGAACGTAAACATACTTCGACTCTAAGACCTTTAACCTAAGAAGTAGTTTACTATGTTCATTATTTTTATTTTTTAACTCGTTCTAGATATATTTTACGATATTTAGCAAGTTGTTATGGGATAATCCAAACGCCCCTTTAAACATCTTAATATATCATGAAACTTTGCTAGATATACATTATATTGTATAACTAGCTATTTCTAATGAGTTTCTTATGCAAGTGGTTTGTTTCGAAAAAGATGGTTTGTATTTTGACTCAAAAATACCATTTTTCTAGTTAAACCAAAAGATTCCTTATCTAGAAAATTTACTACCAAAATGTCAATATATATATGAATTATATATCTTGACAACTCTAAATTGCTAGTTTTAAGCTTATACTCTTGACAAGGTATTATAAAGGTTATATTGAAATAATTTTCGACACTATTTGGACATGATCCAAACACCCTCTTATCAAACAACAAAATATTTTTCCTTCATCGAAAAGTTTGTTTTTGGAATTAATAAGTTATGAAAGCATAATGTGATATGTTTTAACAAGTTTTTATAGCATTATTCAACAATGTATATAAAAAAATTGACAATGGATGTATGAGCTTTTATAAAAAATTAACAAGAGGGTTTGTGATTATTAGTTTCTAGTGTTTTTTATACATTCTAATCCCAAGGGAAGCATTTAGTTAAGGAAATCTTATACTAAATTTGAAAGAAAAGATGAAACTGAAGAAATTGAAATAAAATGCTTAATCATGATTATGGCCAAATTAGATGAGATTAAAAGAAATGTGTTATGAAAAACTTACAATACTTGTTGCTAATCGTGTTATAAGTATTTGCCCCTTGCGAAACAAGATGAATTTGATGATTTGGAAGTGGGTTTTTGATGGTTTTGGGTTTGTAACTCGTTCACAGCAGGTAGAGATAAAATGAGGAGTGAAATATGGAGTGTTTGGCAAGTGGAATAAGGAGGAAAAACGGGTGGAAAGCATCAGATGGCCGGCCCCCTTAAACATTAAGGGGGCCGCCCTTTTTAAGCCTGACGGTCCCCTTAATTTTAAGGGGGCCGCCCGGCTAAAATTCAATTTTTCGCGGCTTTAATACTGAAAATAAAATAAGTATATATATATATATATATATATATATATATATATATATATATATATATATATATATATATATATATATATATATACTAGATGTCGAAGCCCGCCCGATGGGCGGTCATGACTTATAATTATTATTTTTATGGTGTCAGTTAAAGGAAAATTATTTTTAAGGACGTCGAGTATATTTTATTTTGTTATGGTATTAGTTTATGTCTAAAAGATTTTAAGAAAAGCCGAGCTTCACGTATTAAGCAAAGTATTGAAGTAGTTTGAGTTATTTCTGGTTTCTCCATCTTTGTTTGTTATAATTTCATGTATATTGAAAGCTGGCCAACGGTTTAAAAATGGCTGAAAAGGTGACAAATGAATAATAAGCAACGGTTAATGATGTACGAAGATCATAAAATATTTTATAGTGAATAAAGAACAAAAAGAAATGAATGGTAATTTGATAAGAGAAAATAAAACTTAATAGATATCCGACATTACAAAGTATATGATTTTTGTTCAAATGCATGCCTAAAAAATTACAAAGTATATGATTTTTCCTGAGAATGTCCATTTCGAGATGTTATAAACCGCTTATCTATGCCTTTTGGCATTAAATTATGCCTTTTTGGCATTAAACTTTTTCTTCATGTGGCTGGTAATAAGTATGTGATCAATAAACTATATGTTCATTAACTAATCTCGAGCAGATTTTTTAAAGGGATTCTGAAGTCGAAAGTTATATATCAGGTACGCCACTCCCATTTTTTTCCTGCAATGACATAGTGAAATTGTTAAGTGATTTGAATAAGCTAGTAACCATTCATGTTGTGCAATAGCCAAAGGGAAATCACATTCGTATACATATACCCTATAAATTTGCATTATAATCTAATCTTCGCGCCACATAAGCCATAATCTTGCTCTAAACTTACACATGACCAACTTGACGATACTTAGTTTCCATATATCTTCAGCAATGTTTGTGATTTTCCTTTAGATTCTAATTGGATTTTGTTGAATATGACATATCATTACCTGTATTCCCTGTATAACACGCAAGGTACCTGCAAAATAATAATATAGAGTTTAAAACAACTATTGCGGCATATGCATAGCGAAGAAGGGAAATGGTATAAATTTCAGTTAGCTAAAGGTGTTGCGGGTGCCCTTGAGTCAAATAAGTGTACTTTCTTTTTAGCATTTTTACTCTTGGAAAAATCGATGGGTGATATCTGATTCCAATTTACTTGCCACTAAGTACTCGTGTTTTCACAAATCATTTAGAAGTCGTGTAGGCTAATATCTGCAATAACACTTTTCTGTTTTGTTCATAAAAAAAGCAATATTGAGATGGCACTTTGACCCTTGCTTATTGTGATATCGCCAAACACGGTGATCTTCTTGGCCGAGAAGTGTATGTTGAAGGATGTTACACCCGAAAATAAATATGATTATAACTCTTTAACTAAACTTAAAAAACACATGCTGTAAAGTATATATCTATGTAAAAGCTAATAAAACACATTACTAAATGGATGTTATGTATAGATTTTGTTTTGCATACCTTCCATTTTAGAGACACGCTGCCTCATTTTTCTTTTCACAAGCTCTGCAACTTCAATCATACCCTTAACACAACCTCCTGCAAGCAAATTTAGAAAAAGGTTAATTTTTTTATTAAATTAATTATGAATACATTTTAGTTTGGAATTCTCTATTTCTAATTTACACTCGTGTCTTCCTCCATTCTCTTTATGAAAACTAGATCACAAAAATTTCATCCATAAGTCAGCCTTGATGTCTACAGTTATCAATGGGGTACTAAATCCAATCACACAATTTTTATTTTCTGTTATTTTGTGAACAACACATGTTCTTTTGACTAAGGCTTGACTAAGCTCCATCATTAGTCCATTAATACTCCCTATCAACCAATACATGTCCTCTTTATTGCTTAACCTCTCATCAATTTTATATCATAATTTCATAAAAAGACAAAATGTTTATAAATAAATAAAAGAAAAAGTTAAACCATCCCGTATAGGTCCTTGCTGTGACCTGCTGTTAATATACCAACATCTGCTTGTGTTCTATCTAGAATTCCAACCCGTTTCCTAGCATTTGACAAAGTGTCTTACCAATAACCTGCCATATATACACCAATATGTTAATTTAGGAGCGCCAAAGTGAGAAAATGGAATACTTAACAGAAGTTCCTAGCAAACCATATTTTTCGGTATTTGGCGTATGTGGTGCATGTAATGGTTAATGATACGATGTTGCGTACGATGCATAAATTAAGTATAATGTGAAATTTATGCCAACAAACAACATGGTTCACATGAAAAAAAGTAAAAACATGTGATTTATAAACCTCACCAAGGTACACCAGCCTAACTCGTTTCCAACTGTATCATAAAAAGGTCCATAAAACCTTACCCGTTATGTCCCCATTACCCGACCCACCTATCTCACCATCTCTAACTACGAACCTACCATGCGAGTGAAAAATCATGTGATTTATGTGCTTTTCTACTCAAATGTGTTTAACTGACCCATGTGAGTGGAAAATCATGTGATTTATAAAGACTCAATTAGCATACATTTGGTGATAAAGGAACTAACCTGGTGCTGATTGTTTGCCACTTCCATATATGATTTTAGCAACCAAGTAACTAACCTGGTGCTGATTGTTTGCCACTTCCATATCGACCTATCTCATTTTAGGAAGGGGCGTTTAGGAATGCCTGTTTAACTACTAATTAAGTGTCACAACATAGAAGATATGTGACTATATTGAGCAATCATAAGTACTTCTTAGTCATTTTATAAATGGAATTTGCTATTATCATAATCGCATCCAAACACGATCTCTTGAAATCTGTTCTGTTGCTACAATGCCAAACACCCTCTAATTCAGAAAAAATCATATATAATTAGCAAACTTGGCATCTTAAGGTTAGATTGTATGCAGTGTTTTAAGGTTCATAACAGCAAAATAATATCATACCTTTCTTCTGTACCCACAATTGGGTTCTTAGGGTCTGGATCCTTGTTGAGCGTCTTGCAGCCTTTTAGACTTTTAACTGATACACCCGATACAGCAGCCTAACCCCACAAAATCTACTTAAATCGACACACACACAAGTTACATCTTTTTTAAATTTTGTGTTCAAAGAATTATATCTGCAAAATAGTCATCCTCGTTCTCACAGTCCTGCGGGAAAACCACGATTTTATTAGAATATTTATACCACTAAATAGCTAGAAGAGGCACATGTCAAACAGATTAATCAGTTAAGGAAAGATAGAAGTTGCCCAAATTTGCCCTGTTACCTTATCCACCCACATGTCTTTCCACATCTACTCTACAGGTACTATTCTATCTATATCTCTGCTCAGGTTGGTGACAAAAATTCTAACCTTGTATGTACTCGACCTCTTCTTCCATATCACCGTAGCCATTAGACGAAGAAGAGCACACATTCTGTGGATCACAATAGTTTATATTAGGTGGAGCCATGCCAGTAATGTTCTACCATTTTCTTTGCTTGGAAACTGCAATGACAATGCATAGACAAAGCTGATACATTGAGAAAACTGAATGTTCACCTTTAAACTTCCAGAGTGATGTCCACTGAGCCCGTATGATTTTATGAGCCATATGGTGTCCAATTTCAATTTTATATTAGGCTAAAATGTTCAGATAACTCACCTAAAGACCAGCAAACCGTTGCGCTCAATACTGAATCCAACATGACGTTCCTTCCATGACATGCAAGTGATCCAGGAACTAAAAAAGGTAGAAGTCCATTTAAAGAAAAAAAATTACATGGACCAGAAAGTTTACAAATCTCTAGTATTTCATACCCTGGCCTAACTCAAATTCCATAAAACTTCTATAATCTGTTGCGTCTGCTAAGTAACGTGCCTCTAAGTGCTGCTGATTGTATGCACTCATTACGACCCGGCGACGTTCCATGTATGTAATGCATTAACGTGCCTGCACCTAAAAAATGAAAAAATGTGTTAATGCACAACATAGACGGACAGCAGCGTGATACTTTAACGTTATCTTTTAACTGAATGGTAAAAGGCTAATATGATCACCGCCACATCTAATTAATGTGTAGTTATCTCTCTGGTTCAGAAATGTTCTCAATGGCATAAAAAACACCTTGGAAACCATTGGAATAATACTTAAAAAGCAATAAAAGTTCAGTATGCTACGATATAATACTTCAAAGTGTACTCGATAATACTTCAAGGTGATATCGATTATAAACTTCAAAGTTATAGAGGCATTATAAAATGATGGGAGTGTCACCCATCATTTTAGTTTCTCTTACATCGAACTCAGATATATGTAGTATCTGCATCAAGTAAAAAAGAAATTAGATCAAATATTATATGCACGGAGAAAAAAATTATCTTCTAACCTTGTTATCATAAAAAGTGCCTTGCATATCGCAAATCTTATGTTGGGCTTTACATCGCTCAACTATTTCTGGGGAACAATAACGTATATAGAAGCATTTAAGATTACTAAGAGATAAAAATCAAACCACAACATAAGAGATAAGTGGAAACTTTAACTAAAACATACAAATCCATTGATAATTTGTCCTACTTACTTTATTGTAGGCCTTGAGAACTGGTTTCACAATTTCTTGGACATCAGATACGAAGTCAGATGAAGAAAAATACCTTAAATATACAAATTGTAACATTGTTAGTTGGTTATATGATATTTTAAAAATAGGGCAAAATGAAGGAAGAGTTGTAGTATCATCCGGGTCACGCCGACGGATTTCCTTGAATGACATTGCCCCATATGTCTCTTTAAAAACACATTCATTGATACTGCTGAAACAAATAATTTATTGATCAGTACCCTATAGATAATCAAAAGTTCAATAAAAAAGCTATGTAGCAGTTTAAAAAATAAAAGTTAAGCCAAACATACTCCTGAATTTTATGAATTACAGCATGATCACTGGTCTCCCATCTTTCACGCATATCTTCCGCAATCTGGAAATCTCATTTGACAAAAAAATCAAAAAAGTACTACCAAATTGCCATTAGAAAACTGCCAGAAAATGAGAAGATTACTACTGAAAATGGCAAGTAATGTACCTCCTGGCTCTTTGTCACAACAGGTTCACTAAGCCACTGACTCGCTTGAACATGTGCCTTATTCTATTTGAAATTTTAAAACAAAGATGTATGAGTAATTGGAAGATCTAATCAAGTTGCAAATTCCTCAATTACATTTAAAGGGGGCATAACACTATATAAGATACTTATACGATAGTGCTTGGAAGATCAACACAAGTAATGAACATCACTATATGGTATGGTAGAACTCACTAAATAGTAAGCTTATGTACAACTATTTTTAGCTAGGCTACTGTATTGATTTAGTTGTTTCTTCGGCAGCTTGTAATCAGTGTAGGACCTGAAATATAAGATCATTGGTTAAGGAGGAAGTGGACCAGAGACATAGATATAATGTTGACATCGTCCATGATTGTAAATGCTTGCAAAACCGGTTCATTCTCATTTATCTATACAAAGTTGAAAGATAAAATTAACTAAACTCAACTAAACCAACAATATTTCAAATAAATGATTAAAAGATATCGCATCACATACCTTAATAATCCAATTGTGTTTCATAAGAGGAACCACTGAAGTGAAACACATGCTGCCAACATATGGAATAATGCATATTCGGGTCATTATGTCGTTAGGCTGTGATCTTCTTTATATTGGGGGCGACATCCCACTGGCTCTTGCTGCAACAGCGAGTCGTGTGGGATCTTGTAATGATCGAGAAAATACATCGGATACATCTATCCCCTCTTTTTTCTATCTGCATCATATTAGATAAAGAATATACGGCTAATCTAAAATCTTTTATTCTGTATTAACATGTGATTTAAATATTTCAGTGAGGAAACCTGATTCAGAATCCAAACAACAACGCTAGGAAACTCGACAACAGTGGCGTCTGCAAGTAAGTATGCTTGCTATTACTTTACTATATAAAATAGAGATAATCAGATAACATCACAATTAGATCCATTCAATCTTACCTGGTAAGGGATAGCAATCCTTTGGTCCCTCTTTGGATTAGATTTAGGTTGAGCTTCATGTTTGTCTTCATTTTTCCTGTTGTCTTTGGTTTGGGATTAAGATCCTTTTGTATTTTCATCTCTTCCTACTCCAGCCTCATATTTGTGCTTTTCTTGGTTCTTCTTCTGGTGTTGTTGTTTTTCTTTTTGTGCTGCAAGTTTCGAGTTTAACGATAATAAACATATCATAAATCAAGCATGAGTACTATTGGAAACATGACAGAAACACACATACACATTTTTTTAGCAGCAAATTAACTGCCCGGATGAAGCTCCAGCCGCCTATCTAAAAGCTTAATCACAAGCTGGTGCCCAATAGCAAAATACCAATCCATTCATCAAAACAGCACGTCCAAACACCATTTGTCACTTTCTGCCTGCAGGTGAAAATTTTTTTGAAGCAGAGACTTACTGGGACAGATCATGAGTTATTTCATCTATCACAACAATCAAATGTTAACTTTATAAACTACCTGCCGAAAGTAAGCTAACATAGTTATCAACAGGCTCGCCAAGCACGTTAAAAATTCGCCCGAGAGTCGCTCCACCGACCGGAACACTTAGCGAAGCTCCCGTATTAATTACGTCCATTCCTCTCGTTAGAGCGTCTGTAACGACACCAACCTATGATTTCAGTTATATCTCAGGTTAATAATTTTTACCAAACAAACACAATGAATTTGATCAGTTTAAAGTGTTAAATAGCTTAACAAACGTAGTATGTTATTAAACTTGGTCACAATTTATTCATAACTAATCATTCAATATGAGATGTGTAAAATACCAGGGGTACTCAAAAGCTAGTCTCACAATCCCTGCAATTATTTCAAAAAACCTATTATCAGAAAAACTTATATGCTTAAACTTATCAAATGTAGGATTCCAGAGTCTCGAATCACGAACCTGCATGAAGATGATCATGTTCTGTACAGTTCTTCATGAGTCATATTATATCAAATAAAACTAAAGTAAAAATTATTATACCTAATCTTTAAGATGCAACACCGTGGATGAACACGAAGGTTGTGACAAATTGGTTGTAGGGTTCGAAGATGGTTAAGAAACACAATTTAAATAATTACATTAATGGTTGATCAGCATCATCATGAAAAACCTAAAAAAAAAAACAAAAAACACCATCACTATAAAAAAAATGAATATACTCGATATTGAATTTCATTTTTTCCTGCGAGATGGGATAATGTTTAGGGTTTCAAAGCTTGTATTCCGCAAGTTCAATATTAGATAATATTCTGTTTTAAAAAACGAATATAAAATTTTTAATGCCTTTAATAATTTTGCTAGATATCAATTTTAGTTTGTATTGTGTATCACAACTGATGACTTGGTTCCATTGGTTGGTTTCATTGGTTGAGGTGCTTGCTTTTGAAGTAACAAACCCTGGTTCAATTCTATACATGTGTTTTTTTGGAATAAAATTATTTATCCATATTGTGATGACATGGCACACCGAAAATGTAAAGACTGATGACATGACACTCAAAAACTGATGACTGGGCATTGACCATGATTATTTGGTAAAAAATGGTCAAACGCCTCCACTTATATATAATATAGAGATTAGTGTTGATACAAAAGTTGGGCGTTCCTTGTTTGGGTTCCTGCTCTCGTACCAATTAGATTTTAATGCTTGAAACCTGCGTTCCTTGTTTGGGTTCCTGCTCTCGTACCAATTAGATCTTAATGCTTGAAACCTGCGCACTAAGAAAGCAAACAAACATCGTTAGGCTTATCGTGGGATTGTCTCCCACGATTATCCTCCGGCGTGAGAGTAAGTAATCGATTTTAGGGTTATGTAGAAGAGTTTAGGGTTGTGAGTCATACCTTTAACGAGAGTTATGGTTTTGTTTATATAGGCACGGAATCCTTATTGGATACGTGCGCCTTACTTTTCGGTATATATCCGATTTGGATATATATCCCTTAAATAAATGATGCGTGGGAATTGCACCGGGCTTTACCTCTCGAGGGATCTCGAGAAGCTTACAACTCCCACCAAGTAGTGTACCTGATCGTTGTAGTATAGTATAGTGACAAGTACCAGGGGATTGATCGTTAAACGCAGGAATAGTGTCGCTAGGATTAGAAAGCCTAAAAACTAGGTCTAGAGGTGAGGGATGATTCTTTTTGTATTTTTATATTTTTATGAAAGTAAGTAAAATCTCGGGTTTTGGAAGAGTGGGCGAAAATAGTTGCTAGTCAACTAACCCAATAACTAAGATGCAATCAAAATAAAATAACAGAAATGTAAATAAAGCTAATTAAACTAGTATGGTGTAAACAATAGATGGGAGAATTGTGTTTACTTAGATTTCACTACTCCCTAGATATCTTTTACAGGTTAATTGTTTGTTACAGTTGCGTGGATGACGGGTTATATTCCTTAATACCAATCATGGGGTGGCGTACTTACTTCCCCAATTCTATAAGCTCCTACTTCACTCCTATGTCGAGCCTGCAAGAAGCTCCTAACATGGGATCACTAGAATTCGCTCATGCATTAAATACAACCATAAAAACCTAGTACACATCGGTTCATGTTTCTTAAGACGTTCAAGCAAGTTACACAATGGAGATCTGCCAGTTTTCTTAAGCCTAACATTGAAATCATTCATCCATTACAACTATAAACAAGCAATCAACCTATAATCAACATCTAGGTTTCATTACATCTAAGCAAACACACGAAAGATCTAGCCTAGCATGTTAAAATCAAGACAAGCGTAAGATATATTCAAACAACACATAGACATATTGAATGAATTGAAAGGAAACTTATCTCAATTGAACATGAAGGGTTTCAAGAGGTGAAAACCCTTGAAAATACTGTTACAAACGAGCTAGGGTTTATTAAGTTCGGCCCTAAAATTCTCCTCCAAAGTTCCACCCCTAATGAATGAAAATTAGAAAAGTATATATAGATTTCATGAGGTGACGGCGTCAGGAGGAAAGTTCTGACGCCGTCATCTCGCCGCCAATAAAATTCTCGGACTGCCTAGATCCAGATCTGACGCCGTCATGTGTATTTCTGTTCTGGGCCGTCACCACTTTTACTCTTGACGGCCTTGTTCTGACGCCGTCACGTTTTCTCTGGGCCGTCATCATTTTTGCTCCTGACGCCGTCACAAAATTGCTCTTGACGCGGTCAGGTACTGTTTCCAGCAAGGAAAATTAAGACTTTGTCGATTTCCTCACTTTTATGCTCCAAAAACATCCAAAATGCTTCCTTTTCCAGAATTCACTCCAAAAGTACCTAAAATCACAAAAGGAATGATTTAGGGCAATAATTGATCAAATAAATTCCAATTCCGGCTTAAATGACCCCCTAAAATTGGATCATTTTTCGCCTCATCATATACCCTTACACTTGAGATTTGCTTGTCCTCAAGCAAATGCGCTTTTATTCTAATCAAAATACAAGTTAGGGGTCATTTAACACTAATATAAAAGTAATTACAACAAATAATCGTTCCACTAAAGACCAAAGACAAGCACGGAGGTCATACACTAGCACCTCACAAATATTGTTTAGATACTCACATCTCTCGGGTGTAATAAAGTATATATCACATTATGGAAATGGAAAACATCTCTCACTACCTGTCATAGCAAAATAGATTAGCATAGGCTTGGGAAAGGATCAAACCTCCACCACATGGCGTAAGCACCTAGGATAAACTATCAAAGAAGTCTTTTAAAGGGTTATAACGTTAGGTGTAGCGATATAGAAAACACGGTTTTGTTGGATATAGGCAGTCTTTACTGGTGGCGAGTTAATAATCTTGGTTAATTACATGTACAATATGGCGTTGCTAAGCCAAGACTAGACTCGACTTAAGCTAATGAATGAAAAATAACAAAAACATAAAATAAACATTGAATGAAACGGGATGGTAGTCCGTATGTTTTTTCTCTTTTTCTTTTTCTATTTTTTTTTTTTTTTTTTTTTTTTGCATACACTCTTACCCTACCATCCAAAATAATACATCATAGGGAATGAACATTCCCCTTACACTTGAATTTTTACATACTTTACAATAAACTAATCTAATGACTCGAATTAAGATAATCAAAACACTTGGAGTACTTTTAAGATTAACGTACATATGGGGGTAATAAAATGATGTTCTTCGCCATTACTCCATAACACAAGTACTTTACCCATGAGTCCCAATCGTCCCAAAACAATATGTACAAGGATATGACTCAACTTAGCAACCATGTAATCAATTAGATAATTAACTAAGGGTTTAAACAAATAACAATAATGCACTAAAGATGAGTGCATACACGGAAGGCTAAGACGATTTGGTTGTACATTTAAGTGGGGTGTAACAAATTCTTCCTTTAAGTAAGATGCTTAAAGTTAGAAACGAAAAGATAGGCTCGGAGGGGTGTACTAGGGGTTTCGTGTACTAAAAATGAGTACAACGCTAAGGTGTGGGAAAAATTAGTTGACTTAACTAGCCAAATAATATGACTTAAATGGTCAAGTAATTATGATACGGGTTTAACACAAGGGTGATCCTAATGCCTCTTATCATGTAGTAAATCCTACTACACGAATGTAGTCTCACTAGCAGTCTCGGAATGAATCACTAACGCAAGTTCTAGAATCTAAATGCTACCGGTACACTCATAAGCACTAATAGTAAATGCTTTCCTATCAAATCTAAAGGCGAACCTCACATATTTGGGTGGAAAATTTTCCCGAATGATACGGTTTTGTGCTAGTCATACAATCTCCTATCCATGAGACGCTTGCTAAGGCTAAAGTTTCACTCCTAAATGTTGTAAAAAATTTTAAATTTGGCGCTAAAATTACACTAACAAGTATTTCTCATAGTTTTATTACACACCTACCATCAAACAAACAAACTCAAGTGAAAGTTTATCTATAAGGTATCATCAATTTACCCTCCCCTTACACTTAGGATGAACATTGTCCCTAATGTTCAATTAAAGAATGTAAAAGTAAAACAGGTAAAAGAATGAAATCAAATACTCCCCTGATTCGCTCGGTATGGATAGTGTGGTAAAAAGGTTAGATCTTCCTCCAAGAAAATGAACAATCAAAGCTTCCCTTCCAGAATATAAATCATCTTCATGTCATACGTAACCTGTTAAACCTGAGAAAACAAACAAGGCAACCTCGCATAAAATCGGCGGCAATCTATATATGCTAGCAAATCCTAGAAAACAAGGTAAGATATAATGCTTGTGGAATGAATGTTTGCAGATTTCCTGGAGATTATAAAACTAAAGATTCAACAAAAACTTTAAGACTCCGTTAGAAAATAAAACTGGCAAAATTTCCAGATTTTTACACGTGACGCCGTTAGGAATTTCTTCCTGACGCCGTCAGAAGTGACCTGCAGAAATCTTTATGTTATGTTTCCGGAAAATTTCTGGAAAAACTTTGTCCTACTTCCTGGAAAATCCTGCAAAACATCATTATGACTCGATACAAGCATTTGACTCTAACAAATACGAATATACATGTTCATTTAATATTGTGGAGAATCATGATTGGTTTTGTTTCTTAAAAACATATTTGGGGTTTCCCCTTACACTTATCTTTTGCGAAATACCTTTGAATGAAGTTAAGACTAAGCCAAACGACAAAATAAAGTATTTTCACCATTTTAGTTTGAAACATGATCTACCAACAATAAAAATAAAGCATGCATACTGATTGATGCTAAACCGTCAACTTATATTGACCAAGTAATGGTCAACAAAGTCAAATAGCCTAGATCAATGCTCCGCGGAATACAGTGTTTCCCCGGGTCGTTATGTCCCGACGAGGTGTGGATGGTTATCAAACGGCTTCGTGATCGGGTGAATTTGGACAGGAAAAGGTTTGTGAGTGATTAAGCTAAGGAGTATACAAGAGAATAGCTTAAATAAGCTATATAAACAAGACTGGAAAGTTTGAAAACCCAGAAACGTTTAAAACTTAAAACGCGTACGTTACGTTTAAATAAAACGTAAACGTACGAAATAAAAAGTAAAAACTGAAATCTGAAAACCCCCAGGGGGTGAAAATAACTATTTTACAAACTAAAAGTTAAAAGAAATTTTTTAGAAAAATAAAATAAATTTTAACACTAATTAATTATTAAATATTAATTAATTACTAATTATTACTAATTATTAATATTTAAAATACTTAAATACAATACAATATTAATTAAATACTAAAAAGGTGAAAATAAAATTTCTAAAATTATAAAATAACTAAAAATAAGTTTTAAAATTAAAAATAAGTATTTTTGTCTTTTTGTGGTTTTTCTATTAATTAATTACTAATTACTAATTAAACTATTTTAAATTAAGAAAAATACTAAATGAACAGTAAAAATTCTAATAAAATTTCTAAAATTATTTTACAACTTATAAAAGCTATAAAAAATATAAAAACTAAGTTTTACTTAATAAAAACTAATTGTGCTATTTAATACTTAATATTAATTAATTATTAATAAAACTAAAATTAATTCTAATAAATACTAAATGATAAAATAAAAATCTGAAAAAATTATTATAAATACTTTAATATAAGAGGAATTTAAGAAAAATATTAAAAACCTAAGTTCTTAATAAAAATATAAAAATGAAAATTAAAATTAAATAAAATTAAATAGAAACTATCACTTAATATTAAATTGATTTTTCTTGGTTTTTCTTTTTGAAAACTGATTTACACCAAAAAACAACAAACTTTTGTAAAAACAACTTTTTTATAGATTGAAAATAAGCACTATGGAAGGTAATAAGCAAAACAGTTGACTTTTGTTGACCAACAAGGGAAATAAGCTAAAACCAGCTTGTGTGGGACCCACAATGGGTAATTCAGATACAAATAAGCTATGTGAACATGTATGAGCCAAATTAAGCACAATGGGACCACTGAATAAGCATTAATCAACAAATAAGCAATCCAAGAACTTCCAAACTGCTCAGAAATGGGACAAATTTGAGGTGCTGATTCAGGTGGGGCCCAAGGGTCTAGGGGTCAAACACATGGTCAAACTTGAAAGCCTGGTGGGAGGTGAGTTGTATGAACCTAAGTTTTGGGTTGTGGGATCACTGAGGTGGCCAGAAAACCACCACCAAGTGGTGGTGGTGGAGTGGTACCTGCTGATGCAGGGTGTATGGCTGCCCTGCTGCCCACTTTTGAGGCCTGTGGGGCCCAGGGGTAAAATCACAAAAATGGAAGGAAGCTGGAATCATAAAATTGAGATGATAGACTACAAGTGATAACAAGTTTCAACCCTAAATTCAATTCACATAAATCACAACAATTGCTACAATATTTGGAAAAACCTGATGAGAACAACTTTTGACTTTTGATGAAACTTGGATACTTTGACTAAACTGAGATACTACTGATCAAGGCTTAATACAAATGTAATATTGAAGATAATTGGACATCAATCTGAGCTTGTTACAACTATTTCTAACTTGTAGCTAAAAATCAGTTACTAGAAAACAGAAATGAACACTGATATGAAGATTAAAGACCAATTTGACTTTCTGCTTAATGACCCACTAATATTATGATTGCTATGTTCTATTCTACCCTATTGTAGACTAAAAATGCAAAAGACAAGACAGATAAACAACAAGCATATGCAGAACAGACCATAACCAAACACCCCTTATAATGGCAGTTTTGAAGTTTTATAAAGCAAACAAATGATTCAAACCATGAGACTAAATATTTAATCCAAACTAACATAACAGAAGCTCAAAATACTGATTAACAATGAAAAATAGTAGTTCATACCTATGCTACAGTAAATCCAATAAAACTTGAGAATCAGCTTACCAATGGATCAAATGAACTCAGAACCAAGAACCTAGTACTCAAACATGTCCTAAACCTCCCCTGAGGTACTAAACCACATTCATATTTCTATACTCCTTTCCTTCTTCTTTTTCTGCTTTTCAATTTTCTTACTAATTTATTTGATTTTGAACACTTTTGAACTCTAAGTCCTAAAACTGATTTCCTTTCTTGAAAAACTTGAGAAAGCCTAATATTTATCTATTGTGAGTGTAAAGGAGCACTGAAAAATCAGTTTTAACAGATTTTGAAACTAAATGAGATTTAAGGTACAAATTTCATAAACTTGAATTTGAATTACAAACTGAAATTAAGATTCAAAATAAGTTTCACTTACATTACAAAGACAGAATACCAACTTTCTAAGATGAAAAGTACAATTTAAAGAGCAAATTACATCAAAGCGACACTAAAATGAAACTAACTATCTATCCTACACTAACTACTGCCTCTTTCTCTCTTTTTCTTTTCTTTTTATAAGCCCTGGAGGATGTCTTGACTTTCCCACTTCTTCACAGCCATTGGATTGGCCTAGTTAGATCCCCACCATTTAAAATCCTTTTGGCGGGAAAGGTGGTATTGACAGATAATGGGTTTGGTGAGGGCTTTTAATGCTGAGGAGGGGGGTTGTGAGGGTTGGTGATAGTCTTAATTATAGTTGGTGAGGTTGGTGGAGTTTGGAGAGGAGGGGGGGAACATGGAAGCGTGAAAGCTGGGAGGTTGAAGATGGGTGTGGATTGACTGGTTGTTGACCATTTGACCTGGTCAAATGACCAGGTTTATTAGTAAAGGGGAGTGGGCCTGAAATGGTGGTGGGCTTGTGGTTTTGTTGCTGGATCAGATTTGGTCTTGGGTTTGGTTTATAAATAACATAAGGGTCCATTTGGTTTAAAGTGTAATCACAAGGACCATTTTTGTAGATTTCAAAAATATAAGGACTGATTTTGCCAAACACCCAAAATTTCTACAAGGGTAAAATATGCCACAATTCATTAGTACATGACAAAAAAATGACATTTTTCCATTTTGAAATTCACGGGGACCAAAATTGTCATTTCTGCAAAGTCCAGGGACCAAACATGTAATTTCACAAAACTTTTCACCCAAAATCCATTTTTGATAACTTTTGAGTTTCCTAGGACCAAAAATGATTTTTCATCCAAAAATATCCCACCAGGGACCAAATTGTACTTTTCCAAAACTTTTCCAATTTTTCACCAAAGGACAAAATATGACAACTTATGATTGTAAAAGGACCTTTGGTGATAATTTTCCATATTTTGAATATCCAGGGACTAGTTTTGTAATTTTATGAAAGTTGGGTGACTGAAACTGCTAATTTTGCAAACTTTATACGTTTTTCATATGTTTTTGCTCATTTTGCATCTAAAACATATAAAACACAATTGTGAAATATTTTTGGTATTTTGATGCATTTCTGAGTGTTTTTGTATGTTTTGCAGTTCAGATTTGACCAAAAATGATGAGTGTTTGAGCACTCATTAATACGGAAACAAATAACAATCAAATAAAAAGCACACAAAGCATGGGTTGCCTCCCAAGAAGCGCTTTTCTTTATTTACGAGTCTTGTAGCTAGACTCAAGGTCATGGGCTATTACGTGACCTCATCGTTGGTCTCACTCTCTAGGTCATCCCCTATCTCGGTATCGCTTTCATAGTGCAGGTATTTTGGGTCTTCGAACTCAAAGACATCTATTCGATACTTGGACCCAAGTTTACTAACATCCTTAAAGAATCCACATGATAAATCAGAAGTGTCCTTACATCCTCTCCGAACATCGTCATCACATAAGATAAGTTGAGAACTTAACTTATCAAGCCCATCACAATCGATTTCTTTGAGATCTCTTCTCTTGTATGGCGTTTGGTATGACACCCTCCTAATTCCATCAGCGAAGGTCATGATTCCGTTCCGGTCATCAACTATTAAATTAGTGATTTCACAAAAGGGTGCTCCGAAAACAACTTGTGACAACCTTGGGTCGACATAGTCTTCGATGTTGTCCACGATCGTAAATTGCATAGTGAATGCCATATTTCCTACGAGTACCTGGATTTCATGATCTCTACCGACCACTTTCTCTCCCTTATAAATCATTCCCCATCTATAGATATTGTTATAGTGGAATAAGGACATAAAATTCTTAGGTAGGAATCCGTTAATGTAGACGTTATCGAAATACTTATGACCGATCATGCAGGGGATTTTGGGATTATTCGGATCACGCCGCCTTATCTTCTCCGATCCTCCATCCCTTGATCCATATAGATTCCCCTCTAGGGATGGACGGTACTCGTACACCTCCTCATTACCCCTACGAAAAATTACGTTCTTGACGCCATTGGTGAATAATGCACTACCATCCTTCTCATCAAGGATTACTCCCAATTCATTGACAAATGGTTTCCCTAGAACAAGGTTGGTTAATGTTAGATTAGTGACAGGGTCTATGTCATCGACCACAGTGAGGTCGATGTTGTAATCAAGTTCTCTAATCATGACTGATAAATCTTTTATTACCCTTGCGTTATTGATCCTTTCATACACCGTGCGTTCAGGGAAGGCTTTGTGGCATAGGGAAAGGGGGATTATATTGACAGGGAGGCTAGGATCTATATGACTATCAGTTAAGAGTCTTTTCCTAATAGTGCAGGAAATCTTGAAAACTTTAGAGTTGCTTCCCTCAGTCCTATCACTACTCCCATAAGTCATATCCACCAATTTTTTCTCGGGTTCCTCTATAATAGATTTACCCAAAATCGCTGGATTTCTCGTATGCTCTTTCGATCTCTCTTTCACTTCATCCAATTTGCTAGACCCTTGTGTGACGGAGTGCTCGAATGAATTGGTAGGGCTCTTGGCCAATTCGTGGTCCAACCTTGAGGTTTCCTCCTTAGCTGTATGACCCATATTTCCAGTTGGTTGTTGGTTCAGGTTAGATATTGTGGTGATAGTATTTACAAAATGGATCGGCCCTAAGGGGTTGACAGGGTCCCTTACATCATTTACCTTTGGTGACAGATGTTTAAATAGTTTACTAGGACTTTTTATTTTTACAGGAGAGGTTGGCTGATTCATGACGGTAACGGATTTGACCTCTTCAGCCTGAATTGGTTTATTAACAGCGTGCTCTTTAATAACAGTTAACAGATTACAAATCTTGTTATTCATATCGGCTTGCTGTTGCCTAAATTTAGCCTCAAGCGTAGAGAGCTGTAATTCTTGAGATAGAATGAACTTTCGCAAGGCATCTTCATAGCTTTGCCTAGGAGTGCTCTGTGATGGAAAATGCTCGGACCATTCGAGTGGGGAGGAATCATTGAAGGATACACTCCTAGTTTGGTACCTTCTGAAATTAGGTTTATCCTTCCATGCCTCATAGGCCTCATCAAAGTTTCGAGGACCTCGACCAACGTGTGACGATGTAAATTCCTTATAAGCATGTTTTGGAAGCTCCATGCAATTATGACTTTCGTGAGGGCCATTACACAATTTACATGAAGAAGTGATTTTGCTCACTTGGCTTGAAGGCTTAGGAGCTTCGTAAGATTTCATGAGAAACTTGACTCGACCTTCAAGTTCCATGATCCTACGGTCGGGAGTGCTAGAATTGTTCGAAGGCAAAGATATTGCCTTGACCGTTTTGTTCAAATCACGGGGATCATTCCAACTTTCGTTGTCATAGAGAGCAAGATCTTCTATGAGTTCCCATGGTTCTTCCGCACTAAGATCACGTAGCTTGCCACCGGCCGATTGGTTAATGGTTCGCCTTGTGGAGAGATCGATGTGGTCATAGAAGATTTGCACTTGGAGCCAAAGATCTATGCCATGATAAGGGACTTCTTGGAGTAAGTCCCTGAAACGAGTCCATGCTCATATAGAGTTTCACCTTGACGTTGTTGGAACATCAAGATATCATTTCTAAGCTTGGTAGTTCTCCCCGCTGGGAAAAATTGAGCAAGGAAACGAGTGGTGAGATCATCCCATGAGGTGATGGATCCCGCGGGTAAACGTTCAAGCCATTGACTAGCTTGATCACGTAGAGAGAATTGGAATAGGCGTAATCGGGTTGTCTCTTTAGTTGTAACATCAAGGTGTATAGAATCTACGATTTTAAGGAAGTCCTTGAGATGTTGATTAGGATCTTCGGAACGAAGTCCATGGAATGCACATCCGCTTTGCACCAACCGGATGGTGTCGGATCGCAAGGGAGACACATTGGCTCCTTGGGTGAGCTCAATGGTGTTTCGATAGCCTTAGTGGCTAGGTCGGGAATACTCTCCTAGGGTTCGGGGCCTAAGAGGTTGGTTAGCTAATGGTGGGTTTTGTGGGTGGTCTTGTTGTGGTGGGTTGATGGGTTCAAAGATGTTACCACCTTCCATGATGTCGGATGGTAAAGATTACGAACAAAGGCACGAAGAAATAAGATAGACTAAAGAAAACCTAAAAATAAAAATAAAATCTTACTAGAAAGTATGGAAAACTAAAAGGTGGGGGTTGAATAGTTTTACGTCCTTTTAAAATTTATAAAAACAAGTTTGTTTTAAAAACTTCGATTCAAGTTTATGTGATCTCAATACTTGCACTATATGAACAATTATATAGTAACTAACTAACTAAGCTAATATAGTATAGGTAAATAAGTAAGTAATGAAAAGAGTTGGAGAGATCAAACCACAACACAAGGATATATAGTGATTCGGCTACAAGGTCACCTTCCTTGTTCCTACTCCACTCCCCGAGTCACCTACTCGAGAGTTTTCTTCACTATGTCAACAAACTCCCTTATGGCGGAGAAAACCTTACACACCAATTTACACACCACAACTACGTCACAACTTGATCACAACTTCTACACAACTTCTTCACACCTATTTACTTCACACCTATCTTCTTCACACCTTTCTTCTTCACACCTATCTTCTTCACTTCAATCTACTTCACACCTATCTTGTTCACAGCTACCCTACTTCACTACTAATCAACTTCTACTTCCTACACAACTTCTATATCTTCTAAACTACTTATTACAAACACAACACAACTTCACAAATAATATATATACACTATACACAACTACTCTTTAATACTTCTTGAACTTAGTTGTAGAAGGAGTGTTCTTCTTTTGCACTTTGGATGAGGATGGATGAGAAGGGATTGAATCACTTGAAACAAGGATTAATATACTAATGATCAAAGGGTTTTGGAGGATGTTTAGAGAGTTTGAGATCTGAAAATTTCGTGCAAAAGGTGAGAAAAATTCCAGATTTAAGGTGGTATTTATAGGCAACAAATTCGGACAGAGGAGCGTGGCCGGTCCCCTTAAATCAAGGCTGGCCCCCTTAAAATTAAGGGGACCACCCTTTATAATTAAGGGGGCCGCCCAGCTGTAACGGCCATATTATTTGTTTTTTAGTGGGGAAAGTTTATTTGGTGAAAAACTAACTGATTTTGGTTAAAAATTTGAAATCATATATTTAGTATGATTAAAATATTTTTCTTTATTACCAAAAGTGTTTTTCAAAAATATATAATATGTTTATATAATTAAATAAACTTTGTATTAGTTAATTAAATACCCCTTTGATCATGAGATGTATTAAGCACTTGTTTATCCATACCTTAAGTGATTAAGTTGGATATAATGATATACACTAGCTTAATACTTGTTTACGTAGTAATCTTTCGTTTCATGAGTTTACATTTTGTGATCGTCAAAATATAGAGATATCGAAAAATATAAATAACGTTTTCATATATTATTTATGTCAACAATCTCCCCCTTTTTGATGATTACAAAATTTAAACTCATTAATCGAAAATTAGTATATATACAAGTATTATTGTGTGTTTATATCAATTCTCCCCCTTTTTGTTAGCATCAAAAAGGTTATCCCGATTTTATAGAAGCTCCCCCTTGAAGTATACTCCCCCTCGTTATGAGATCAAAAAGAAATCGAGATATGGATATCTTGCAAAAAAATATTTAGTGGACAAGCAACATATATATGTGTATAGCATGCAAGAGTAGAAGCTAAACATGACCATAATCATTGATTAAATCAAAAAGGTTACAAGTAGTGCAAATAAGAAAAGCCTTGAAGGCTTACAATCATAAATAAAATAAACCAAAGCCCTAACATGAAAGTCCTCTCTAGAGCTTGCCATCCAAATGGTTTAAACAAAGTTATTCTCAACCATGAGTCATGCTTAATTTGGGAGGAGTATAATTGTAGGTGGAGATGATGGAGTTGATGGAGGTGGAGTTGTGGTGGATGTTGGTGGTGGAGGAGTGGATGTTGTTGGTTGAGGTTGAGGAATCAAGCTTTCAATGTATGAAAACATGTAACGGATTTCATCTCTTAATCCAAAGATGATGGTGCGGTTATGGATGCAACAGAGACAAGTATCACCATGAGCTTCAAGTAAGCTCCATGGGATGGGATTGTAGGTAGGTGGATTGATTGGTGAGGGTGAGAATTGTGCATCAAGAGGTGTGATGGGTGATAATGAAAGTGTTATGTCTAAGGTTGCATTTTCAAGAGGTGATGGTGGTGGAGTTTTTAGTAGAGATGATAGGTGAGTGTTGATGTAGTCATTGATGGATGATGATGATGGAATGGAAGAGGTGGAGGTTCTATGTGTTGATGGTGTTTTGGATGGTGCATTTGGAGCACTAGGAGATGAACATTGAGGTGGTGGTGATGGAGTTGTATTGTCTTCATTTGTGAGATCAATAAAGAGTTGTTTTGGTGGAATTGGTTATATAGCATGAAATCATTATTAGAAATGGTATTACTTTGAAATTGCATTGTTAGATGTCAAAATCAGTTTAGTTTTTAAGGGAAATGGTAGCTGGGGCTAGCAAAAGAGATCACAAGTTGCAAAAGAAAACAGTGTAAAAACTGTTCCAGATGGCCGGTCCCCTTAAATTTAAGGGGGCCGCCCCTTATGAATTAAGGGGGCCGCCCATCTGACGACCCAGAAATCAAAAATTTTCAAAAAATTTTCTGGAAAAATGTTATATTCTGTTTTGTTTTTGCAGCAAGCTCTATTTGGACATTTCACATTTGTTTTGGTCTATTAGAAAGCATACATGTCATATATATATACATAAACTAATCATGCAAGCATATATATAGATTAAGAGATAAAGCATGCATTCATAAGCATATATTAAACATAAATAAACAAGTTAACATCCTAATCAAATATCCAAACAATTATTCAAGAAAATAACAAGTACTTCCGAATATACTTCGGACAAGTAGAACACAAGACATAAAAATAAATATTGTTCAACAAGTATAATCCAAGCACATCATCTCTTTTTCTTCCCGAAGATACCCTTCAAAGTCTTCCCGATAGATTTGAAGCCACCTCTAACTTCTTCATGCAAGCTCTTTTGTCATCTAAGCATTTCGGTAGTTCGTTCATGAAGTACTTCTTCGTTTTGATTACTAGGAGATGGGGTAGAATATTCGGGATAGTCAAGATCCTCTAAATTATCAACGAACTCAGAAAACGAACGGGTACTAGCATCATGGATGTTTTCCTCCTCATCGTCATCGTCTTGTCTAGAAGATGATCCATGAAAGCTATGACGACGAGATTTTCCCTTGTCACTTCGAGTTCGTCGAGCTTGTTTTAGAGCGAGAGGACGTAAGGTGGGATAGATGGACTCATAGATGCTATTGTCAAGATCGGGGTAGTACTTGATAACATGACGATAGAGACGAGTAAGGAACATTCCATATGGAAGATTGGCTTTGGGAGTTTTTCTAGCACACTCAATCCGTTTGATAAAGAAGTAGGCCAAATTGTACGGCTTTTCGACAGCTATACAATACAACATGTGAGCAAGGCACGCCGGGAGATGGTCCCGGTGACCTCCAGTACCAAACGCATTCTCACGAATGAGTTCTTCCCAACGCTTTATGTGGGGGTCTAATTCCTTGAGGAGAAGTTGGTATGAAGAGATTTGAACATTTTTGAATTTTATTTTTCGGGTTGTGGTGGCACGCTCCACACCAAGGATTTGACGAATTTCATCGGGATGAGGGATGTCGGAGAGATAAGGACCAAAGGTTGGTCGACAACGATGAAGAGATTCGAGGTCCCACTCGTTTGTGAAAACGGCTTGACCTCTAAAAGGAATTTGGAGGATTTGACCAAATTGTTCGAGAGTTAAGGTGATAAATTCATTTTGAATCATGAAGGAGATGGTGATGGCACCAAGATCATTGGTTTGGACGGTGACTTGGCTATAGAAATTGACTATGAAACGAGGAACGATTGGTTCATTAATTTCATAAAGACAATTTAGGTTGATGCTTGAAAACAAGCGATTAATGTAGTCGGATTGAGCAAAGGCTAGATCTACTACACGTCCCTCATGAACGTTTCTATCTTCAATTTCACGATATATACGTCCAATGGAAGGAGATGTAGTAGGGAGTTGGAAAACTTTGGGAATGTAGTTTTTAGTGTGGGAAAGATCTTCGGTAGTCGCTTTTGGCATTTTCACCTAAGCACATCAACAATACAAAAGACCAAAATAAATATAAAGAAGAATAAGAAAAAAATGTATATATATTTTTAAGACTTATGTTGGAACGTAAACTTACTTCGACTCTAAGACGATAATCCTAAAAAGTAGTTTATCATGTTCCTTATTTTTAATTTTAACTCGTTCTAGATATATTTTACGATGTTTAGTAAGTAGTTATGGACAAATCCAAACACCCTTTTAAACATCTAAATATATCATGAATATGCTAGATTAACTTTAGGTTGTATAACTAGCCATTTTTTACGAGTTTCTTATGCATGTGATTTGTTTTCAAAAAGGATATTTTATGTTTTGACTCAAAAATGTCATATTTAGTATTAAACCAAACGCTTCCTTAACTAGCCACTTACACTACTAGTATGTCAATATATATATGAATTATATATCTTGACACGTCCGATTTGCAAGTTTTAGATTTATAATCATAACAACTTTTTATAAAAATTATAATGACTTAGTTTCGACATTATTTGGACATAATCCAAACACCCTCTTATTGTGAGCAAAAATATTTTTACTTGGTCGAAAAATGTAGTTTCATGTTTTACAAGTTATACAAGTATAATGTGATTAGTTTTAACAAGTTTTCAAAACATTATTCAACAATGTGTTTACTAAAATTTTGAAAAGGAGTGTATGAAATTTTCCAAAAATTTTTGACAAGAGGGTTTATAATTACTAGTTTCTAGTGTTAATTAATCATTCTAATCCTAGGGGAAGCATTTAGTTATGGAGATTTTAGACCCAATTCGAAAGAAATTGTGAATTTGAAAAAATTAATAAAACATGCATAATCATGAGTTTGACCAAATTAGATGGAATTAGATGAAATGTGTTATGAAAAACTTACAATACGTAATGGTGATTGTGTTAGATGAATTTTCCCTTTTCGAATTAACCCGAATTATGTGATTTGGAAGTGGTTTAAGGTGTTTTTGGGTTTTAGTTTTCGTCACAGCAGTAGCAGAGGAAGGGATGTGTGAAAAATTGGAGTGTTTGGCAAAAGAAACAGGAGGAAAAATGGGTTGGAGCAATCAGATGGCCGGCCCCCTTAAACATTAAGGGGGCCGCCCTTCATTTGGCTGCCGGTCCCCTTAAACATTAAGGGGGCCGCCCTCCAAAATTTTTATTTTTCGTGTTTTGGTTTCTGGAACGAACAAGAAAATATTTATATATATATAAGATTTATATTTAATCAAAAATACGTTGGAGAGTATTCGCACGAAAGGGATTGCTTGACATTTTTACTTGACATTTCGTCAATTAAATTTTCTTGATCATTTCAGATGAAATTCATCAAGTTGTCAAGTGGACGAGAAAGTTGTGGAAGGTTCATAAGTATATATATATATATATATATATATATATATATATATATATATATATATATATATATATATATATATTTATGTATATAGTATGGGCTCATAAGACGAGAATATAGGAGGGAGACGTATGCAACGGAAGCCGGGAGTTTGTTTCATCCATAGATTTTTCGACTCATCTCTCTTCATCAGCATGAGTGTTGTTGAACATTAAAGTTCAATAAGGCAAATGGGGGAAAGAAAGGGTTCGTAAACGAACAATTTCTAGTTCTAGAAAATCAACAAATGAATTTTGTAGGTTATATGATCCTAGATGGAACTAAGTACATATATATATATATATATATATATATATATATATATATATATATATATATATATATATATATATATATATATATATATATATATATATATATATATATATATATATATATATATATATGTATATATAGTATAATTAGATAGGTATATATATGTATAGATATAAAAACTAGAAGAAACAATGACCCAAACAAAATTACATAACAACTAGATACTAAACTAAGCATGCATTTCTTGGCAAGGAAATAAAAGGAAATGTGTACCTTTCGTCTTCAATGCGTTTATCTTCAAAGTCTTCAAGGAATAGTACGAACAAGAAGTGACATCAAAAGTTTCCATGTTTGAATGGCGAATATTTTTACGTTGGTCCCCATTGTCTCATTTGACCAAAGTTATTTGATCCGAACATGTTTTGTATTTGACTTGGGTGCATATATGGTGGAAACATTCCCCACGGATTGAAGTTCCACATTTGTTGATTATTGTTAAAGTTTCATCTATTTTGGTTTGCTCTTGGTTGAGGTGTTTTAGGTCTAGGGTAAGAATTATTTGGTTTCCTAGGTGGTGGAGTTTTAGATCTTGTTTTAGGTTTGGACGATCCTACTTCGGTTTTTAAAGATGGTTTATAAAATGGTTTTATTTCTTCATTACTAGAGATAGGTATTTTCTTATCATTTATGAGTATATACTTAGGATTAGATTTTGAAGGTTTTAATTCCTTGAGTTCACTTTCAAATTTAACATTTTTAATTTCACTTGTTGAAGCGGTTGAGTTAAATCCTAAGCAGGTTTTATCTCCGGATACTCTTTGAATACTTATAATTTTACTAAGTGAGTTACTACTATTTTCAAATTTATCAAGTTTGCAAATTTCTTCCCTAAGTTTGTTATTTTCACTTTTAAGCTCTTGGCATGATTTACATTCTTCAACAATTTCTTTACCTTTTTCAAGTTGATGTATTTTTATTTTTAGTTCTAGTACTTCATTTTCTAGTTGGTTGTTTATGTATTTTAGTGATTTGTTTTTAGCCATTACTTGTTGTCCTAGTTTGCATAATCTATTGTATTCACTATCTAAATCTTTTTCATCTAATGATAAATTTTCATCACTAAAGTATTCGGTTTCGGAACGTACCTCACTTGATGTCTTAGCCATGAGACACTTTTCTTCCTTTGTTGTTTCTTTCTCATCTTCATCGCTATCACTCTAAGCTCCTCCAACAAACGCTCTTTGATTTTGATCTCTTGTCATCATTGGACATTTTCCAATAAGGTGATTCGGATCACCACACTTGAAACATTTTTTCTCATTCTTGCTATACTTGTCATCATTATTCTTTTGAGGTGCTCTCCTTTCATCGTGTGGTTGTCTAACGAATCTTCCTCGCCTTTTGAAGAATTTCTTGAAATCTCTTACGGCCATGGCATATTCTTCGTCATCGCTTTCGGAAGATGAGCTATCTTTGTTGTTGGATTCCTTTCTAGCTTTCAAGGCGATTGACTTGCTTTGCTCTCGTTTTCCTTTAACCATTTCGGAGTCCTTCTTTATAATTGCTTCGTAGACTTTCAAATTTCCAATTAATTCATCAAGTTGTAGCGTTGACAAATTCTTTGATTCATCAATACCCGTCACTTTAGCTCACCATTTTGGGTGAAGAGCTCTAAGAAACTTCCTAACAAAATTCTTACTAGAAAAATTCTCATCAAGTGCTTTTAAACTTGTGATGATAGTGTTAAATCTAGCAAAAGCATTATCAATTGATTCCTTTTCCGGAATCGTGAATTGCTCATATTGTTGAACAAGTAAATCTATTTTATTATCTTTGACTTGATTATTACCTTGGTGAGTTATTAATAAAGAGTTCCAAATTTCTTTTGCGGTTTCACACATAAAGATCCTTTCGTACTCTTTACGTGGTAGCGCATTGTAAATAACCATTTTTGTTTCATTATTTTTAGCAAGTTTTCTTTTTAAATCATCATTTTTTTTTTCAAAAGGTACGATTTCATCTTTCTTAGTTTCGGGGTTATTTTGAATAGGTAAAAAGTCACCATTGGTAATAACATGCCAAATATCTAGATCTTTTGATTTCACATAAGTTTCGAATCGATTTTTCCAATATAAAAATCCATCACTTTCAAATAGTGGTGGTCTTTGCATAGATTGCCCTTCTAAATATTTTTCAGATTCTATAGATCGTTACAAGTTTTAAAATACAATATATTTTAAAGATCTTGCAAGACGTGGCTCCTGATACCAATTGTGGAAAACTAAAAGGGGGGGTTGAATAGTTTTACGCCCTTTTAAAATCTATAAAAACAAGTTTGTTTTAAAAACTTTGATTCTAGTTTATGTGATCTCAATACTTGCACTATATGAACAATTATATAGTAACTAACTAACTAAGCTAATATAGTATAGGTAAATAAGTAAGTAATTGATGAGGCGAAAAATGAACCGTTTTTAGGGGGTCATTTAAGTCCGAAATTGAATTTATTTGATCAAATATTGCCCTAAATCGTTCCTTTTGTGATTTTAGGTACTTTGGGAGTGAATTCTGGAAAAGGAAGCATTTTGGACGTTTTTGGAGCATAAAAGTGAAGAAAACGGCAAAGACTTAATTTTCCATGCTGAGAACAGTACCTGACGGCGCGAAGAGGAAAATTCTGACGGTGTCAGGAGTAAAATCCTTGATGACCCAGTGAAAACCTGAAGGCGTCAAGAGAAGGGCGTCAAGAGTAAATATGGTGACGGCCTGCATAAGGAGTACACGTGACGGCGTCAAACCAAGATCTAAGCAGTCCGAGAATTTATTTGGCGGCGAGATGATGGCGTCAGACATTTGTTCTTGACGCCGTCACCTCACAAAATCTATATATACTTTTCTATTTTTCATTCATAAGAGAGGAACTTGTGTGGAGAATAATAGGGTCGAACCTAATAAACCCTAGGTCGTTTTTTACAGTATTTTCAAGGGTTTTTACCCCTTGAAACCTTTCATGTTCAATTAAGATAAGTCCTCTTTCAATTCATTCAATATGTCTATGTGTTGTTTGAATATATCTTATGCTTGTCTTGATTTCAACATGCTAGGCTAGATCTTTCATGTGTTTGCTTAGATGTAATGAAACCTAGATGTTAATTATATGTTGATTACTTGTTTATAGTTGTAATGGATGAATGATTTCAATGTTAGGCTTAAGAAAACTGGCAGATCTCCATTGTGTAACGTGCTTGAACGTCTTAAGAAACATGAACCGATGTGTACTAGGTTTTATTGGTTGTATTTAATGCATGAGCAAATTCTAATGATCCCATGTTAGGAGCTTCTTAGCTGGCTCGACATAGGAGTGAAGTAGGCGCTTATAGGATTGGGGAAGTAAGTACGCCACCCCATGAATGGTATTAAGGAATACAATCCGTCAACCACGCAACTGTAACAAGTAATTAACCTGTAAAAGATATCTAGGGAGTAGTGAAACCTAAGTAAACACAATTCTCCCATATATTGCTCACACCACTAGTTTAATTTAGTTTATTTTCATTTTTAGTATTTTATTTTGATTGCATCTTAGTAATTGGGTTAGTTGACTAGCAACTAATTCCGCTCAACTCCTTCAAAACCGAGATTTTTAATTGCTTTTATAAAATATAAAAAAATACAAAAAGAATCATCCCTCATCTCTAAACCTAGTCTTTAGGTTTTCTAATCCTAGCGACACTATTCCTAACTGAACGATCAATCCCCCGGTACTTGTCATTATACTATACTACATCGATCAGGTACACTGCCTGGTGGGGGTTGTAAGCTTCTCGAGATCCCTCAAGAGGTAAAGCCTGGTGCAATCCCTACGCATCAAGTTTTTGGCGCCGCAGCCCGGGGAATAGTTATTGTCTAGGTTAGGATTTCTTTTTATTAGGTCTACTTGCTAGATTCCTTTCTAGTAAGATTTTATTTTTATTTTTAGATTCTCTTTAGTCTATCTTATTTCTTCATGTTTTTGTTCGTAACTCTTCACCATCCGACATCATGGACGATGGTAACATCTTTGAACCCATCATCCCACCACAACAAGACCACCCACAAAACCCACCACTAGCTAACCAACCTCTTAGTCCCCGAACCCTAGGAGAGTACTCCCGACCTAGCCACCAAGGCTATCGAAACACCATTGAGCTCACCCAAGGAGCCAATGTGTCTCCCTTGCGATCCGACACCATCCGGTTGGTGCAAAGCGGATGTGCATTCCATGGACTTCGTTCCGAAGATCCAAATCAACATCTCAAGGACTTCCTTAAAATCGTAGATTCTATAGACCTTGATGCTACAACTAGAGAGTCACCCCGATTACGCCTATTCCAATTCTCTCTACGTGATCAAGCTAGTCAATGGCTTGAACGTTTCCCCGCGGGATCCATCACCTCATGGGATGATCTCTCCACTCGCTTCCTTGCCCAATTCTTCCCACCGGGGAAGACTGCAATGCTTAGAAATGACATTTTGATGTTTGAACAACATCAGGGTGAAACTTTCTACGAAGCATGGGCTCGTTTCAAGGATCTCCTCCATAAGGTCCCTCATCATGGTATAAACCTTTGGTTATTAGTTCAGATTTTCTATGATCATGTCGACTATCACACTAAACGTACAATCGATAGGGCCGCGGGAGGTAGATTACGTGATAAGGATGCCAAGGAGTCCTGGGCAATTATTGAAGAGCTTGTCGCCGATAATCAAGAGATATGGGAGTTTAATCATACTATAAAAGCTGCCATCAACGCAATCTCGACACCTGAAGGGACTAACCAAATCTCCGATGAATTCCTATGCAAACTTGAGGCAAAAGTTGACTATTTTGAGGAAAGGCAAAAGAGACCCTTAAGTCCTAGACAGGCTACTGTCAATTCTGTCTCTAAAATGGCTTCAACGCCGTTATCAGAGTCACCCTCTAGAGAGAATGTTTAGACTTTTCAAAACTATACCCCACCTTATTCCCCTTTCGAGAAACTTAGCCTGGAATTTGAAGCCAGAATGAGAGAATACATGGTAACTCATTCAGATCGGCTTGCTAGATTCGAGGAAGCAGTTTACAAGCAAAAAGAGTAGATGCAACAGAAAATGAATGAGATGATGAGCCTGATGGAAGAGTATGCCAACCAGAGAACCCCCGAAAGGATGTTACTAAGGAAAGAAAGCGTCATCCCCACTACCCGATTTGTTAATTCCATCGCAATTGTCCACACGGATAATGAGAAGGTAGAAACCCCTACTGAGCAAACCGTAGAAGAGCCGCCAAAATCCCAATCCTTAAGTTACTACCTGAAACATGATATAAACAAAAACACTATAACAAATTGGATAAAGGGTGACGGGCGTAACCAATCTTCCAAACAGGGTTCGGAGAAGGAGGAAGAGGGAAAAGATGAGTATGATACATTACCTGGGGGGCCGATATTCGAGAAACTATTGGTACAAAAAGTGGCTACTAAGCAGATGGCGTGTGGGAACTTTGAGATACCGGCCAGCATCGGGAATTTGAATTATCTTAGTGCTTTCGCCGACCAAGGATCGGAAGTAAATCTTATGCCCCTAACTATCTAAACCAAACTAACGTCAAAAATGCCAGCCCCCACTCGTGTTAGGCTATCCCTCGCTGGACACTCTTACGTATACCCCCTAGGAATCGCAGAATATGTGTTGGTCAATGTCGCAGGATTCATGTATCCCGTTGATTTTATGATCATTGATGATAAGGGAGATGGATGCATGCCAATAATCCTTGGGGCACCATTCCTCACCACCGCTAGAGCTGTCACTAAGTATGAAGGTTGGAAAATTGAGCTTAAATCAGGAAAAAGAAAGATTAGCTTCCCCATGACCCCGCGATATGGGCAAGAGAGTTTGAGTTGGAGAAAGCTCAAAAACAACGTTGACACATCACCTATTCGTGTTCAGGAGAAAATACTTGCATGGGAGGCAAGAATCAAAAGCTACAAGGAGGCTAAACATGAAAGGAGCAAAAGCAATGAAGTTCATGTCGAGTTCGAACAAAGTCGACCAGCAAGAAGCCATGTACCATTCGAGGAAGGGAACTTAGTACTCTTAAGACACTTGGAGATAACGATACCTCCCGATAAACCAAGTCCCTGGTGGTATGCGCCTTTCACAATTGAGAGCATAAGCCAAGATGGGATGGCTAACCTAAGAAGTAAAGAAGGAGGAGAGGTGATTGCAAGTATCGACAGATTGACACACTACCACCACGATAGTAATGATCACAACTACATGGGGTACATCATCTCAAGTGATGAGGTCACGTAGTAACCCATGACCTTGAGTCTAGCTACAAGACTCGTAAATAAAGAAAAGCGCTTCTTGGGAGGCAACCCATGCTTTGTGTGATTTTTATTTTGTTTGTTTATTATTTGTTTCCGTATGCATGCTTTATTTTTATTGTTGGTAAATCATGTTTCAAACTAAAAAAGTGAAAATACTTTATTTTGTTGTTTGGCCTAGTCTTAACTTCACCCAAAGGTATTTCGCAAAAGATAAGTGTAAGGGGAAACCCCAAATATGTTTTTAAGAAACAAAAAAAAATTTTGATCATGATTCTCCACAATATTAAGTGAACATGTATATTCGTATTTGTTAGAGTCAAATGCTTGTCTCGAGTCATAATGATGTTTTGCAGGATTTTCCAGGAAGTAGGACGAAGTTTTTCTAGAAATTTTCCGGAAACTTAACATAAGAATTTCTGCAGATTACTTCCGACGGCGTCACGAGTTTACTCCTGACGGCGTCACGTGTAAAATTCTGGAAATTTTACCAGTTTTGTTTTTCTAACGGAGTCTTAAAGTTTTTGTTGAATCATTAGTTTTATAAACTCCAGGAAATCTGCAAACATCATTCCACAAGCATTATATCTTATTTTGTTTTCTAGGATTTGTTAGCATATATAAATTGCCGCCGATTTTATGCGAGGTTGCCTTGTCTGTTTTACAGGTTATGTATGACAAGAAGATGATTTATATTCTGGAAGGGAAGCTTTGATTGTTCATTTTCTTGGAGGAAGATCTAACCTGGCCACCTTATTATCCATACCGAGTGAATCAGGGGAGTATTTGATTTCATTCTTTTTACTTATTTCACTTTTACATTCTTTACTTGAACATTGGGGACAATGTTCATCCTAAGTGTAAGGGGAGGGTAAAATGATGATACCTTACAGATACACTTTCGCTTGAGTTTGTTTGTTTAATAGTAGATGTGTAATAAAACTATGAGAAATACTTGTTAGTGTAATTTTAGCGCCAAATTTAAATTCTTTTACAACATTTAGGAGTGAAACTTTAGCCATAGCAAGCGTCTAATGGATAGGAGATTGTATGACTAGCACAAAACCGTACCATTCAGAAAAATTTTCCACCCAAATATGTGAGGTTCGCCTTTAGATTTGATAGGAAAAGCGTTTACTATTAGTGCTTATGAGTGTACCGGTAGCATTTAGATTCTAGAACTTGCGTTAGTGATGCATCTCGAGACCGCTAGTGAGACTACATTCGTGTAGTAGGATTTACTACATAATAAGAGGCATTAGGATCACCCTTGTGTTAAACCCGTATCATAATTACTTGACCATTTAAGTCATATTACTTGGCTAGTTAAGTCAATTAATTTTTCCCACACCTTAGCGTTGTACTCATTTTTAGTACACGAAACCCCTAGTACACCCCTCCGAGCCTATATTTTCGTTTCTCACTTTAAGCATCTTACTTAAAGGAAGAATTTGTTACACCCCACTTAAATGTACAACCAAATCGCCTTAGCCTTCCGTGTATGCACTCATCTTTAGTGCATTATTGTTATTTGTTAAACCCTTAGTTAATTATCTAATTGATTACATGGTTGCTAAGTCGAGTCATATCCTTGTACATATTGTTTTGGGACAATTGGGACTCATGGGTAAAGTACTTATGTTATGGAGTAATGGGGAAGAACATAATATTATTACCCCCGTATGTGCGTTAATCTTAAAAGTACTCCAACTGTTTTGATTATCTTAATTCGAGTCATTAGATTAGTCTATTGTAAAGTATGTAAAAATTCAAGTGTAAGGGGAATTTTCATTCCCTATGATGTATTATTTTGGATGGTAGGGTAAGAGTGTATGAGAAAAAAAAAATAAAAAAAAAATAAAAAAAAAATAGAAAAAGAGAAAAGAGAAAAAACATACAGACTACTATCCCGTTTCATTCTATGTTCATTTTATGTTTTTTGTTATTTTTCATTTATTAGCTTAAGTCGAGTCTAGTCTTGGCTTAGCAACGCCATATTATACATGTAATTAACCAAGATTGTTAACTCGCCACCAGTAAAGACTGCCTATATCCAACAAAACCGTGTATTCCATATCCCTACACCTAACGTTACAACCCTTTTTAAAAGACCTCTTTGATAGTTTATCCTAGGTGCTTACGCCATGTGGTGGAGGTTTGATCCTTTCCCAAGCCTATGGTAATCTATGTTGCTATGACAGGTGGTGAGAGATGTTTTCCATTTCCATATTGTGATATATACTTTATTACACCCGAGAGATGTGAGTATCTAAACACTACTTGTGAGGTGCTAGTATATGACCTCCGTGCTTGTCTTTGGTCTTTAGTGGAATGACTATTTGTTGTAATTACTTTTATATTAGTGTTAAATGACCCATAACTTGTATTTTGACTAGAATAAAAGCGCATTTGCTTGAGGACAAGCAAATCTCAAGTGTAAGGGTATATGATGAGGCGAAAAATGAACCGTTTTTAGGGGGTCATTTAAGCCTGGAATTGAATTTATTTGATCAAATATTGCCCTAAATTGTTCCTTTTGTGATTTTAGGTACTTTAGGAGTGAATTCTGGAAAAACAAGCATTTTGGACGTTTTTGGAGCATAAAAGTGAAAAAAACGGCAAAGACTTAATTTTCCATGCTGAGAACAGTACCTGACGGCGTCAAGAGGAAAATTCTGACGGCGTCAGGAGTAAAACCCGTGACGACCCAGTGAAAACCTGAAGGCATCAAGAAAAGGGCGTCAAGAGTAAATATGGTGACAGCCTGCATAAGGAGTACACGTGACGGCGTCAAACCAAGATCTAGGCAGTCCGAGAATTTATTTGGCGGCCAGATGACGGCATCAGACATTTGTTCTTGACGCCGTCACCTCACAAAATCTATATATACTATTCTATTTTTCATTAATAAGAGAGGAACTTGTGTGGAGAATAATAGGGTCGAACCTAATAAACCCTAGGTCATTTTTTACAGTATTTTCAAGGGTTTTTACCCCTTGAAACCTTTCATGTTCAATTAAGATAAGTCCTCTTTCAATTCATTCAGTATGTCTATGTGTTGTTTGAATATATCTTATGCTTGTCTTGATTTCAACATGCTAGGCTAGATCTTTCATGTGTTTGCTTAGATGTAATGAAACCTAGATGTTAATTATATGTTGATTACTTGTTTATAGTTGTAATGGATGAATGATTTCAATGTTAGGCTTAAGAAAACTTGCAGATCTCCATTGTGTAACGTGCTTGAACGTCTTAAGGAACATGAACCGATGTGTACTAGGTTTTATTGGTTGTATTTAATGCATGAGCAAATGCTAATGATCCCATGTTAGGAGCTTCTTAGCCGGCTCGACATAGGAGTGAAGTAGGCGCTTATAGGATTGGGGAAGTAAGTACGCCACCCCATGAATGGTATTAAGGAATACAATCTGTCATCCACGCAACTGTAACAAGTAATTAACCTGTAAAAGATATCTAGGGAGTAGTGAAACCTAGGTAAACACAATTCTCCCATATATTGCTCACACCACTAGTTTAATTTAGTTTATTTTCATTTTTAGTATTTTATTTTGATTGCATCTTAGTAATTGGGTTAGTTGACTAGCAACTAATTCCACTCAACTCCTTCAAAACCAAGATTTTTAATTGCTTTTATAAAATATAAAAAAATACAAAAAGAATCATCCCTCATCTCTAGACCTAGTCTTTAGGTTTTCTAATCCTAGCGACACTATTCCTAGCTGAACGATCAATCCCCCAGTACTTGTCATTATAATATACTACATCTATCAAGTACACTGCCTGGTGAGGGTTGTAAGCTTCTCGAGATCCCTCGAGAGGTAAACCTTGTGCAATCCCTACGCATCAGTAATGAAAAGAGTTGGAGAGATCAAACCACAATACAAGGATTTATAGTGGTTCGGCTACAAGGTCACCTTCCTTGTTCCTACTCCACTCCCCGAGTCACCTACTCGAGAGTTTTCTTCACTATGTCAACAAACTCCCTTATGGCGGAGAAAACCTTACACACCAATTTACACACCACAACTATGTCACAACTTGATCACCACTTCTACACAACTTCTTCACACCTATTTACTTCACACCTATCTTCTTCACACCTTTCTTCTTCACACCTATCTTCTTCACTTCAATCTACTTCACACCTATCTTGTTTGACTACTACCCTACTTCACAACTAATCAACTTCTACTTCCTACACAAGTTCTATATCTTCTAAACTACTTATTACAAACACAACACAACTTCACAAATAATATATATACACTATGCACAACTACTCTTCAATACATCTTGAACTTAGTTGTAGAAGGAGTGTTCTTCTTTTTCACTTTGGATGAGGATAGATGAGAAGGGATTGAATCACTTGAAACAAGGATTAATATACTAATGATCAAAGGGTTTTGGAGGATGTTTAGAGAGTTTGAGATATGAAAATTTCGTGCAAAAGGTGAGAAAAATTCTAGATTTAAGGTGGTATTTATAGGCAACAAATTCTGACAGAGGTGCGTGGCCGGTCCCCTTAAATCAAGGCCGGCCCCCTTAAAATTAAGGGGACCGCCCTTTATAATTAAGGGGGCCGCCCAGCTGTAACGGCCAGATTTTTTGTTTTTTAGTGGGGAAAGTTTATTTGGTGTAAAACTAACTGATTTTGGTTAAAAATTTGAAATCATATATTTAGTATGATTAAAACATTTTTCTTTATTACCAAAAGTGTTTTTCAAAAATATATAATATGTTTATATAATTAAATAAACTTTGTATTAGTTAATTAAATACCCCTTTGATCATGAGATGTATTAAGCACTTGTTTATCCATACCTTAAGTGATTAAGTTGGATATAATGATATAAACTAGTTTAGTACTTGTTTACGTAGTAATCTTTCGTTTGATGAGTTTACATTTTGTGATCGTCAAAATATAGAGATATCGAAAAATATAAATAACGTTTTCATACATTATTTATTTCAACAGAAAGGAATCTAGAAAGTAGACCTAATTAAAAGAAATCCTAACCTAGACAATAACTATTCCCCGGGCTGCGGCGCCAAAAACTTGATGCGTGGGAATTGCACCAGGCTTTACCTCTCGAGGGATCTCGAGAAGCTTACAACCCCAACCAGGCAGTGTACCTGATCGTTGTAGTATAGTATAGTGACAAGTGTCGGGGGATTGATCGTTCAACTCAGGAATAGTGTCGCTAGGATTAGAAAGCCTAAAAACTAGGTCTAGAGGTGAGAGATGATTCTTTTCGTATTTTTATATTTTTATGAAAGCAAGTAAAATCTCGGGTTTTGGAAGAGTGGGCGGAATTAGTTGCTAGTCAAAAGCACTTTTAACATCCATCTGATATACAGGGAAGCCCATATAAGATGCAAAAGCCAAGAATAGCCTTATGGCTTCAATCCTTGCCACAGGAGCAAATACTTCATCATAGTCTACTCCTTCTTCTTGTCTATATCCTTGAGCTACTAACCTTGCTTTATTCTTGATTACATTCCCTCTTTCATCTCTTTTAACTCTAAAGACCCATTTTGTTCCAGTTGACCTTTTACCATCAGGTAAATCACATAATACCCATACTTCTTGAAGTTTAAATTGTAAGAGTTCTTCTTGCATAGCTTTAACCCAACTTGTCACAACTCACCATTTCAGGTCATTTCAGGTCATTTCCCGAACTTTGGAAAAATACTATTCATCAAACACTATTCATCAAAACACTATTCATCAGTTTACTATTCATCGTTTTCGAGGTCAATTTGATATTCTGAGAAACTTTTGGGAAATTTACTATTCACGAAACACTATTCATTGCGGGAAAAGATTTCATCATTCACGTGCATTACACATTTCATCGTAAATTTAGTTTACGGATATTCAAATTCGCGTAACCGGATTGGGTTAGGTGCGAATTCATTTCATTAGTGTTGAGAACACTGCATACGGACTGGAGATAGTCTGCATATCATCATAACAGCATTTTCATGTTATACCACTCTCAGGATTTTCAAATTACTATATTCAGTACATTTAACGTTTTTACGTATAAGAATTTATAGTAAACGTTAACACCCGGTTTATACACGACGAATATATCTAAATATTCCCACAATGGTCCCGACATATTTTTATATCCATTTTAACATCATAAAAGTTATAACATTCAGTTACCCAGTATTTTGGAAATTTATTTTATTAATAACGTACGCGTATGAATATAACGACGGTTTTCGTTAAAACTAAACATTAATCACCCGATCACTCAGTAATTGTACCCAACATATTTTCAACATATTTTATCATTATAATGACTTTATTTAGACCCGGATAACTTCGTGAACATTTATCTCTATTAAACCCGTTACCCGATTTTAACAAACAACACAAACTAACCCCTAAAACCTATACTTATACCACTAATCATCTACTAACTTTCCTAATTAAATCAAAAACTAAGTTTTCTCCTTTGAACCCTTGGAAAAATCAGCCATGAACCCCCCTTTTGACCTCATGCATATATGAACCTTTGCATAAATATCTTTCTAAAACACTTAAAACATAAACATAAGAATTTTTAGGAATCAAAAGCTCATTTTTCTCTTGTTCTACACCAAAACCCACGACTTTCCCCATGAACAAAGATCAAACCATTGTTTTCCAAAAGCTAAAACACAAAAGTTGTTCATTTTACAAGTCTAATCAAGATACAAGCAACAAAAACACAAGAACATCAAGCATAATCATCCAATAATCATCTCATTTGGTCAAGTAAGTTTTCATCTTTATTTTTTCATGAATCATCCTATTTTTACATGTATTACATAAGAATCATGCTAAAAACCATGTATAAGTAGCTATACTACACTTTATTTTGGCTAAAAAGTAACATACAAACCCTAACTTTCTTGTTATGAATCCCCTAGCTCTAATAACTTGGTTAGGAGTCCATGGCACCCTAAGAAGGTGTATGGTAAGATTAGATTAGTCATGTGGTGATTACAAGAGGATTGGTGATGGTAGAAATTGGTTTTTAACCTTGGAAACTTGATTTGGAACTCATTTTAGACATGCTGTCCCATTTTGTAAAAATCTGGAAAATCAGTAAACACCAAGGAAACTTTGGCAAAATTTTTAGAAAATACTTTCAAAAACGAATCCGTAGGCGAAAGAACGGATTAAAAAGAGTCTATAACGAAGAAGTTATGATTTTTGCAAGATTGTTGACGAAAAGTATTTTCTGGAAATTAGTTGCTGTTGGACGTTTTTCGTCGGTCAAAAAGAGACTTTAAACGTAACCCGGAGGAGCCGAGCTTTCCAAAATATATTACTACATACTAAGACGAAACCGTGGATATAAAGAACAAGTAAAACGGACAAGTAACGACAAAGATATACTCGTTTGAATATCGGCTAAAACCCTTTTCTAATTGACAGCTTTTATATATTTTGGCGCAAAAACTACGAAGTGCATTTTCAAGCTAAACATAATATCAAGTACCGAGCTTTTAAACTAACGTAGTATTAGTTATTATGAGTATGTTTTCATCATTTCAAGGTTTACAACCCGAGTATTTCAACGCTTACATGAGAACTTACGTTATATATATATAAGTATATATATATTATAACAAGCCATTTATATTTTCTAATAGCAATATTTTCCAAAGTTTTGGATTATATATTTTTGACAATACAAGTGTTTTCCTAAAGAGTAGAGTGGTATAGGAAACATGTGCATGGACATTCATAACATCATTTCATGATCTAAAGTAGATCGTTCATCATTTACATTAGGTTGCGGCTAGTGTGCGCGCCTTGTCTTTCAGTTCATTACATGTTCATGGTACCATCATATTGGGTTGCGGCAGCAAATTGTTCATTGGTGTTCATTTCATTTCATCAGGGTTTCATCAGTTGAGGTGAGTTTTCATAGCCCCGTTTTCAATTCAACATTTTTGATTGTTTTCAAATCCCACGGGGGGGAATACATTGCATCAATTATTTCAGTACGAGCCCAAGTATTCAAACATGTACATAGCTTAAGTTACCTTGCCATGTGAAAAGTCCCCTGTAACATCATGAACCGTTAATTTCAAGTACTAAGCGAGAGTGAGTGGATAGATCTATCGAGGGTGACGCCTCCATCCGTGGTAGTGGATACCAACAGTAAGCGGATGCATGTCATGTCTTTTACATTTGAATGTTTCGGCAGAACATTCGGGAGGGGCTTACAGTTTCATCAGTCATAGCTTCGGTGTCATGAGCTTAAGGCTATTGTACAATTTTCACGAGATTTTTATCTTGCATTTTTTACTTGTGGTGGCCGTACATTATTACATTTTACAAACCTATGGAATTCACCAACATTCGTGTTGACGTTTTAGCAATGTATTTCAGGTTATTAAGGTAGCTCATGTGACATGCATTTGGACCTTCATGGAGTCGCGGAGTCGACGCGTCTCATCATTATTTCATGCACTTATGTAAACATTTGATCTAGTACAACTTGTTTTCATAAACATGCAACACATTTTGGGGACCTCATGTTATAAACTCTGAATTATTTCAATGATCAAATGCAATATTTTCCAAACGACACTTTAGGTCGTTCAATGTAACTGTAACTGTGGTGCTATGACAGACACCCCCAGGTATTCCATTCCGCTGCAAGTCAGGTAAATTGGGGGTGTGACAGATTGGTATCAGAGCTAAGGTTATAGCGAACTAGGATGTATCTTGGACCCTAGACTATAACCACATTATCATAGCATCTCATCATTTCATCATAAGTGCATAATCATGATACATGTTGTTTTATACATCCCCTGTGCGAGTTATTTATACTCATATCCGTATATGTATATCATTTTATTGACCTGGTTCACAAGTGACATGCCTTCAGATACTCACCCTGACATCCTTTTATCGGATTCCGACATTGAAGATGCCTTGTCATCTTCCACTACCATTATACCATCAGTTGCACTTACACCACCATTAGTACTATTGATTTGCCATAGGAACAGGGTTTTCCTATCATTCAGCCTGTACATAGAATGCCTTTTGGTAGTGTATTCAGAATTAATCTTAATGGACTTATTAGGATGCTTATTGCAAGGAAGATAGTGTGTCTTCTTTCCATCACAAGTAGGGCGCTTACTACTCAGGTACTATCACCACCATCAGTTACTTATTACACTATTGGCCTTCCCACAGTGTGTACTTTAGTTTTACCTTTTGGATGTCGCGAGGTAGCGCGAAAGAGGGTAGTATTCCATTCACTAGTACCATCATTGTCATTTCCTTTTCCATTCCCATTTGCTCAGACTTCAATCGTTTCGCAACATTTTAGCATTGTCTCATCAGGTATTAGGTTGATTTCGTATTTGACGAATTAGTAGACTATTACCATTCGACAAGATTCACCCACGTATCCAATACACCATTCAAGCTATTTTACTATCATATGGGGAAACTGTTTTACAGAAAAATTTCTGAAGTAAGCTATTTTATTTCCATCCTATAAATTGATTTTTCTGTCATTACACCAAGTATTTACTATTGTTACGCGAAGCAATTTTCATGTTACTTGAAACAAAACATCAGGATACCATTTTAATAACAATGCGTTGAACACCATCTAAAACTTTTGAGGAAAGTTATGATATTTTGACAAAATCCAACATCGCATCATTAGTCCTCAATTATACATAGCCTGATCACCTATGTAAAATTCAGGAAGGATTATGCCATGAAGGAAATAATTACCTTTTCAAAGGATTGTTAATAACAATCTTCATCCAAAAGTTTTGTAAACAAAGGAACTCATTCATAAACATCCATTTTGCCGAACTATCCCTGGATACTTACCCTACCTGTCACTCACTTAGCCATTAAGTTGAATTTTCCCATTGACTTCCCTAGAAGAGACTTTCCATATCAATTACATGCAGGATTCCTCAATACAATAAAAGCAACGAAAGGATTACAGAACTACTAACCAGGACTAGAAGTATATAGTGAGAGAATTCATAACTCAACAACAATCCTAAGATACTGCGAGGCCATCTGAATCACCATCTCTGACTTAGTTGTCAAATTCTATCATTTAAAGGTACTAGCTAGACTGAGCTACAGGATTGAACTCAATATAAATGTCCGCAGGACAACACAATAGAAATAAACCAAGCTTCAAATTGAGACTGTAGAGCATTTCATTTAAACATGGCCTCATCCATACATAAACTTTCCTGCAGTAAGTTTTCACAAAGGACAATTGTTTGAATCAAGAATATCGATGTAGATTCCTCTAAGGCATTATGTCTCTAGAAATTTCAGATAACCTCACCTTCATACCAAGCAAGGGATCAAACCAGAACATATCTCCTCATCTACATGGGAAAACAGAATAGACATTCATCGACACAACATCAAGTGATACCTTCGTCTTGCCAATTACAACGATGAAATATTTCAGGACTTAAGTTAGTCTAAATACCTATGCTTGTAGCTATGCCAGATAACCATCAATAGACATTATCCAACCTCAGGAACTAAGTGTTAGACATCTATGCATTTAAGCGAACGTTTTCTATACTACCATTTTATCCTTTTCAGTGTTTTCACTTTTAAATAAAGTTGATGCGTTTACATAAATCACATACCTTGTGGAAAAATGATTTCTGAAATTCCTATTTTGAACAAGTGCGATCCTTTTTGGTCAATCTTTAGCAACACTATTGTACAATGAGAAACATACATAAACATCAAACTTTGGTAAGCAGTCTTAATCACAACATGTTTGAAAACAGTTCTTATTTCATAACTACTGGATTTTGAATCATCAGGAAGAATATTACTTAGTAAATCATTTGCTCCATTTTCTAAATTCGTTTATTCAGAAAAGGATTTCAACTAAAACTCATAATCGCGAGACAAATTTCCATAACGAATTTCCCTACAACATCGCTTATGCATTTAGGATTTGTGACTGGACAATAGAGAATATTTGGATTATGTGATGAAGGAATTAGGAGGAACATCACAAATTAATCGCGAACTACAGTAGTGGAGACCAAACCCACTAGACAAAGAGGAACATATGTCTTATCATCCGTTGGAACAAAACACAAGGAATCAAATTCTTACCTATATGCTATCCCTTCAGATAACGCCAAGTTCGAAGGACCGAACGTTATGGAATTAGTCACAAAGGTTTATTGTACCCATTTCAGTTATTTTCCTGTTAAGGAAACCGATTCACCTTGGACTTCATGTAATCATTTCAGGATTTCCTTCAGAAACCCATTTAGTTGTGAACATCACCTATCACCCTCAGAACGATGGTCAAAGCGAGAGAACAATTTAAACATAGGAAGGTATGCTCAGAGCATGAGTGATTGACCCTGTAAATGGTTGGACTAATCACTCAACATAAATCAAATTCATCTACAACAATAGTTATCACACCAACAACGGGAAACTGGCAGAAGTTAGGTTGGTACATAACACACATCATTCGGATTGGATACCCTGAACAACAAACCATCCAGATTCAGGTAGGAGAACAAACTAAGTTCAAAGCATTGCCTTGGATTGGCATGATACAAATTGGATAACAAGAAAGGTTGAACCTTTAGCATATTGGACTATTTAAGATTCATTTTAGAATCGACCAACTAGCATACAAACTTGAGTTCTGGCAGAATTCAGCAGTATATATTACCAGTGTCACATTTAAAACATTAAGAAGCGCAGACCATCTATTGATGGGCCAAACTTGGAAAAAGCTCAACTCACTAGTTCAGTAGGCATTCATGAGATAACCAGAAATTTCCTACAAGTCAAGAATCAGTTACAAGTTCAATAAGTCGTAAACCATTAAAACTTCAAGTTCTGCAGAGTTATGCAAAAGTTCTGCCTAGGAAAGGCATGTTATCGTTCAGAAAACTTGGAAAGTTACACCAATATACACTGGACCATTTATATTTTGACAGAGAAGGCATAGTGGCCGTCAGACTTGAACATTGTCAGAGAACAACAGGATTACACGAACATATTTCACATTTTCAGATCCCCAGAAATGACTTTCAGATGAGTCACTCATGATTCCATTGGAAGGGATCCAACCCAAATAACAAACTCAGACCTTGTAAGAGAACCAACAGAAATCATGGACCGTGTGGTCAAACAGTTGAAACAGAGTCGAATTCCTATCGTTAGAGTTCGCTGGAATTCTCGAATATCATCACCTTTTCACCAATACATTCTCAGAGACCAACATAAACTGAACTTCGGGACGAAGTTCCTTTTAGGGGGGAAGACTGTCACAACTCACCATTTCAGGTCATTTCAGGTCATTTCCCGAACTTTGGAAAAACACTATTCATCAAACACTATTCATCAAAACACTATTCATCAGTTTACTATTCATCGTTTTCGAGGTCAATTTGATATTCTGAGAAACTTTTGGGAAATTTACTATTCACGAAACACTATTCATTGCGGGAAAAGATTTCATCATTCACGTGCATTACACATTTCATCGTAAATTTAGTTTACGGATATTCAAATTCGCGTAACCGGATTGGGTTAGGTGCGAATTCATTTCATTAGTGTTGAGAACACTGCATACGGACTGGAGATAGTCTGCATATCATCATAACAGCATTTTCATGTTATACCACTCTCAGGATTTTCAAATTACTATATTCAGTACATTTAACGTTTTTACGTATAAGAATTTATAGTAAACGTTAACACCCGGTTTATACACGACGAATATATCTAAATATTCCCACAATGGTCCCGACATATTTTTATATCCATTTTAACATCATAAAAGTTATAACATTCAGTTACCCAGTATTTTGGAAATTTATTTTATTAATAACGTACGCGTATGAATATAACGACGGTTTTCGTTAAAACTAAACATTAATCACCCGATCACTCAGTAATTGTACCCAACATATTTTCAACATATTTTATCATTATAATGACTTTATTTAGACCCGGATAACTTCGTGAACATTTATCTCTATTAAACCCGTTACCCGATTTTAACAAACAACACAAACTAACCCCTAAAACCTATACTTATACCACTAATCATCTACTAACTTTCCTAATTAAATCAAAAACTAAGTTTTCTCCTTTGAACCCTTGGAAAAATCAGCCATGAACCCCCCTTTTGACCTCATGCATATATGAACCTTTGCATAAATATCTTTCTAAAACACTTAAAACATAAACATAAGAATTTTTAGGAATCAAAAGCTCATTTTTCTCTTGTTCTACACCAAAACCCACGACTTTCCCCATGAACAAAGATCAAACCATTGTTTTCCAAAAGCTAAAACACAAAAGTTGTTCATTTTACAAGTCTAATCAAGATACAAGCAACAAAAACACAAGAACATCAAGCATAATCATCCAATAATCATCTCATTTGGTCAAGTAAGTTTTCATCTTTATTTTTTCATGAATCATCCTATTTTTACATGTATTACATAAGAATCATGCTAAAAACCATGTATAAGTAGCTATACTACACTTTATTTTGGCTAAAAAGTAACATACAAACCCTAACTTTCTTGTTATGAATCCCCTAGCTCTAATAACTTGGTTAGGAGTCCATGGCACCCTAAGAAGGTGTATGGTAAGATTAGATTAGTCATGTGGTGATTACAAGAGGATTGGTGATGGTAGAAATTGGTTTTTAACCTTGGAAACTTGATTTGGAACTCATTTTAGACATGCTGTCCCATTTTGTAAAAATCTGGAAAATCAGTAAACACCAAGGAAACTTTGGCAAAATTTTTAGAAAATACTTTCAAAAACGAATCCGTAGGCGAAAGAACGGATTAAAAAGAGTCTATAACGAAGAAGTTATGATTTTTGCAAGATTGTTGACGAAAAGTATTTTCTGGAAATTAGTTGCTGTTGGACGTTTTTCGTCGGTCAAAAAGAGACTTTAAACGTAACCCGGAGGAGCCGAGCTTTCCAAAATATATTACTACATACTAAGACGAAACCGTGGATATAAAGAACAAGTAAAACGGACAAGTAACGACAAAGATATACTCGTTTGAATATCGGCTAAAACCCTTTTCTAATTGACAGCTTTTATATATTTTGGCGCAAAAACTACGAAGTGCATTTTCAAGCTAAACATAATATCAAGTATCGAGCTTTTAAACTAACGTAGTATTAGTTATTATGAGTATGTTTTCATCATTTCAAGGTTTACAACCCGAGTATTTCAACGCTTACATGAGAACTTACGTTATATATATATAAGTATATATATTATAACAAGCCATTTATATTTTCTAATAGCAATATTTTCCAAAGTTTTGGATTATATATTTTTGACAATACAAGTGTTTTCCTAAAGAGTAGAGTGGTATAGGAAACATGTGCATGGACATTCATAACATCATTTCATGATCTAAAGTAGATCGTTCATCATTTACATTAGGTTGCGGCTAGTGTGCGCGCCTTGTCTTTCAGTTCATTACATGTTCATGGTACCATCATATTGGGTTGCGGCAGCAAATTGTTCATTGGTGTTCATTTCATTTCATCAGGGTTTCATCAGTTGAGGTGAGTTTTCATAGCCCCGTTTTCAATTCAACATTTTTGATTGTTTTCAAATCCCACGGGGGGGAATACATTGCATCAATTATTTCAGTACGAGCCCAAGTATTCAAACATGTACATAGCTTAAGTTACCTTGCCATGTGAAAAGTCCCCTGTAACATCATGAACCGTTAATTTCAAGTACTAAGCGAGAGTGAGTGGATAGATCTATCGAGGGTGACGCCTCCATCCGTGGTAGTGGATACCAACAGTAAGCGGATGCATGTCATGTCTTTTACATTTGAATGTTTCGGCAGAACATTCGGGAGGGGCTTACAGTTTCATCAGTCATAGCTTCGGTGTCATGAGCTTAAGGCTATTGTACAATTTTCACGAGATTTTTATCTTGCATTTTTTACTTGTGGTGGCCGTACATTATTACATTTTACAAACCTATGGAATTCACCAACATTCGTGTTGACGTTTTAGCAATGTATTTCAGGTTATTAAGGTAGCTCATGTGACATGCATTTGGACCTTCATGGAGTCGCGGAGTCGACGCGTCTCATCATTATTTCATGCACTTATGTAAACATTTGATCTAGTACAACTTGTTTTCATAAACATGCAACACATTTTGGGGACCTCATGTTATAAACTCTGAATTATTTCAATGATCAAATGCAATATTTTCCAAACGACACTTTAGGTCGTTCAATGTAACTGTAACTGTGGTGCTATGACAGACACCCCCAGGTATTCCATTCCGCTGCAAGTCAGGTAAATTGGGGGTGTGACACAACTCTCCTTGGCTAATGCTTGTTCTATTGTCTTAGGCTATTCTTGAGACAGAAAGCAAGCAAATAGACACAATTTTTGATCCTTGTGATTCACCCTGTTCTGCTTGTAAATAAAGCTAAGTAAAGAAGTATGTTGTTGAGACATATTCTTAGCTTTAGCTTTTGTAAGCACTCCTGAATCAGAAGGTCCAATTATTTTACTGACAGGATGATCTTTATGAATTCTTAGTGTAGGTGTTGGTGATACTTCAATATTATCTTCCAAATTTGTGAGGTCAGGGTCTTCATTAGAATCTGAGAAAATGCCTTCTTGTTCCAATTCATCATCAGTATCTTCTAAGGCAGGCATGGTTGGATCAGTTAAATCATCAGCATTCTTCCAATTTGAAGTATCTAAGACTTGAGAAGTACTTTCAAATGGATCAGCAGTACTTTGGGGCAAAGTGCTGTCAGTGCCTTTAGCCTTCTTCTTTTCTACTTCATAAGCTCTCCTTTGATCATCTTCATAGGACTTAGCAATTGTTTCTTGAAGAAGCATCCTATTAAGTTCATCTTGGATAGCTTGGTCTTCATCAGATATTGTGGTCTTTGGTGGAACAGTACTTTGTGGATCAACAGTACCTTGAGGTGCAGCAGTACTTTTCTTCGCATTACTGAGTGCCTCATCAGAATCATCTTCAGATCTTATGTTAACTCCATGAACAATGTATTGTGAATCCTCTTCATTGTGAACAACTTGATTTTCTTCTCTTACAGGAACATAGTTCAGGGATGAGGACATTAAATCAAGATCAAACATCCAATCAGGACCTTTACCTTTTTGATTGTCTTGTTCTTCTAGAAATTCAACATGAAGACATTCTTGAACCTTTTTGGTAGCCCTGTTGTACACTCTGAATCCTTTACTACTGATACAATAACTCAATAAGTATCCTTCATCTGATTTACCATCAAATTTTCCAAATTATCAGCAATATTCAAGATAGTCAGGGGACATCCAAAAGTTTTCATAAACTTAATGTTTGGCTTCCTTCCCGTGAGTAACTCATAAGGTGTCTTCATCTGAGGTTTTTTCACTGATATTCTATTTAACACATAACAAGCAACACTTACAGCTTCAGCCCAAAATGGAACAGGTAATTGGGAGTCTGCAAGCATTGTCCTTGCTGCCTCTATTAGAGTTCTATTCTTCCTTTCTGCAACTCCATTCTGCTGAGGTGTTCTGGCAATACTGAATTCTCTCTTAATCCCTTTCTTGGCACAAAATTCTTCCATAAGCTGATTCTTGAATTCAGTTCCATTATCACATCTAATACCTCTAACCTTGAGTCTTAACTGATTTTCAAGTGCTATTATTAGATCATGAATAGCATCAAAAGTTTCATCTTTGAATCCCAAGAAAAAGACCCAGCTAAATCTGCTACTGTTGGATCGATATAGTCTGACCAAACTACTTTGTAGCTTGTAAGGTTTTAACAATCTTGAATAACTCAAAACAGTTAATATTGAAACAATGATATTACTTTGTAAAGTATGCGGAATCTACTAACACAAAGCTAAAAAGAACTTTGTTAATATTAAAACAACTCTTAAACCTGCCTCTCTAATTACAGGTTCACTAATAATCCCTAACTTTCTCTAAAATCGTTTTTAAAACTTTGTATGACTTCATCTAAAACATATATCTCTAATACCATCATAAGGCTCCTTATATAAATAACCTTAAGTCGGTTTACATCATCTACTTAAACGACAAGTAATTATCCCTAACTAATTCTAGAATATTCATACAATATTACATAATAATCCTTTAATCAATATTGCACTTAAGTCCTTGTTCTTCGAAGTACTTTGCATAATCTTCAAACACGAGCAGTACTTTGACCTTGATCAGCATGTTACTAGTTAGCAATACTTTGACTTCATATCCTAACAATCCTCCCCTAACTTGAACTCCACTAGCTTGATTTCAAGTTTCTTTGTTTTCTTTGATCTTCAAAAATCTTTATCATTCAGAAAAATTGTTTCTTTATCTCTTTTGAATCCTTTATGTCAAAGTGCTCTTGATCATCATCTTCTCAGCAACTCAGCAACTTTTTGACAAAGTGTACATCAAATCTTTTAAAGTTTCATATTGTTCTCATCACTTCCAGATGTGTAAACTTCTGTGAGAGGTGAATCATTGAACTTTTAATGGATTTTGATGTCTCTTTACCAAAGCCATTAACTCTGGAGTAGCCAATGTTTAGCTTAGAACAACCATGGTACATTGATAACCATATGATTTTTAGCAAATCATCAGCTATCAACGGATTTGAGTAGTCTTTACCAATAGCCGTTTGCTCTTGGACTAGTTAGTTCTTTGATCTCAACCATGGTGAACTAATTACCATAAATGGTTTTCCACAGCCTTTACCACAAACCATTTTCTTGTGAGCTAGTCAACTCTTCACTTTTACAGAAATGGTGAGTTGAATACCATACAATTTTTAGTAAATTGTCAACTAAAAACGGATTTGATTATCACATCAGAGCCGTACCCTCATGATGAGTCAAACTCTTTATTGTCTGTTAGACATGGTGAGTTGATTACCATTTGTTGTGCAGTACAAATACTAACACCATGTTTTTCTCTTCAAATCCTTTTATTTACTTCACCTTAAACATCAAAAACTTTTTATTTTATTTTACAAAGGACTTATACTGGTTTTATGCAGCAAGCAGTACTTTGGTAAAGTACTGTTTGTCTTGCAGTACTTTAAGAAAAATACTTATTATACAAAACAAATCATACCAGTATTTTGCAATATTATTCTTCTGATTTAGTCCACCTGATAAATAGCTTAATCACCATAAAAGCTACTTCAGTCTCATCTTCAAGCTCCATTCGATGATCCAACATCCTGATCATAAGTTCTCTTATCAAAGGATATCTTCTTTCAGCTAGCATGTGAATCATGGTACCATCTTCCATCTCAAGTGAATGAACTCCTGATGACTCAAAGAATCTCCATCTTGTTTTTTCCCAATTTTCTTGATCATTCCACAGAGTATCATTACTTGTTTCGTCTATTTCCTAGATGGTTATTAAATCTCCAAGTAAGATTAATCCCACTCCTGTTGCTTCAATATTCTCATAATATGTCTGCACTTGCAAGTATAAATTGTATAAATCTTCTCTGTCAATTAAATGCAGAACATCCCATAGCATATTAAACACTGTGAAGCTTTCATCTTCTCTGTTGAACATAAGATAATTCCCTTCTTTTGATTCAACCACAGAGAATGAGATAATCTTTGATTTCTTTCCAGGGTCTTCTGTTTTCTTGTTCTCAAAATCAACCACTCTGAAATAATTCTTCAGTTCATCAATTGTATCTTCATGTATCATTTTGAGCTTCTTAGACAATTGATCATCTTGAACTACTTTCTTTGTTTTTAGCTTTCTTTTCTCAGCTTGTTCCTTCCTTATATCTTCTAACTTCTTTCCCTTATCAACATCCATGGGCACAAAGCTTTCCAAATCTCTCTTAATAGACTCTTGTACTTCATCCCATAGAGCTTTTACTTCTGGATATCTTAACTTTTATAGATTCTTGAATCCTCTCTTTTTCAAGAAACTAATCATCCAGTTTCTTTCTTGAGCTTTAGTCATAGGCTTTCTTGTTACAGCAACTAACTTCTTTACTTCTTCCAAGTATTCTGCATCATACACAGCTTGTTGTTGTCTAGCAATTTCTTCATTCTTTGCTACCTCTATTTCTCTCAGCTGTGCAAGAGTAAACTTCTTCTTTTTCTTCTTAATCTTCTTTTGCTTCATGATCCCTTTACCTTTGTCTTTGGATTCAGAAGAAGATTCAGAAACTTGTTATGCAGGCTCAGAAATATGTATACCTCCTGAAGGTCTATCCAAATTGAGCATTATCTAAGCTATAGTTTCATCATCACTTGCTGTATGCTCCTTGACTTCTTCTTGTTGTATAGGATTGGAAGGACCAGCTTCATCTTCAAAAGTCTTTGTAGAAGGTCCAATTCCATCAATATCCATAGCAGCAGTACCTTGTACATCAGTACTTTCAGCAACAGTACTTTTAACATCAGTTCCTTCTAAATCAATTTCTTCTGTATCTCTACTTTTAACAGCATCATCCTCAACTTCAAGATTAACTTGTTCAGTCTCATCACTTTTCCTCTCAGTGATATCTTCATAATTTGTTTCTTGTTGAGCAATGTTCTCTGCCTCATCATAATGCCATAAATGAGCATCTTCTGAATATTGAATTCCAGCATCATCTTTATTCAAATTATCTTCTTGATTCCTCCCCAATTTGAAAGATGATGACTTCTTATGACTCTTCTTAGACTTAGAAGCTTTCTTGGCTGATTTAGGCCTTTTCTTTTGAGATTGTTTCTTCTCTGTCACATACAGCCTAAAATTTTTCACAAGTGGCCACACAAATCTCTTTAGCCTTCTGAACTTGTTTCTCAACCTTTTAATTTCTGCAGTCTGATTAACCATATCTTTCTTCATCCTCCATAACTCTCTAGTCAAAGCATACTTATCCAAAGGACCCTCAATTCCCTCATATCCTCCAGGTGTTTGAAACCCACCTGTGGAAGTATAATCATTGGGAGAAGGTATTGGAGTATCCTCTGAAGCAGCACCTTGCAGAGAAGTACTTTGTGGAGAAGTACCTTCAGCAGAAATAAGGTTTTCCCTAGAAACTGATACTGAGGGAGTTCGTTCACTTAAGTCATCAGGCTGAGGTGAAGCAATAGGTCGTGTAGGTGTAAGTACTGATGCAGAATGCTCAAAAAAACTGATGTTGTCATAGACATAGCAGTTTTAAATTTATAAAAGTTTTCCCGTTAGATAAAATAGTCACTTTTGAACAAATAACGATTCTATCTCCCGAGGTCGTTTTCCCAACGAGATTTGAATTGAGACTTACGTTGTGTTTTTAGGTAATGCTTGAATATCCAATATTTTTGGTTTTTAATAAAATATTTTAAAAACTAATATAAGTGGTAAAAATTAGATTAATCAAGCAAATCTACCAAGATGAAACTAAGGTCTAGAAGATAAGACGATAAAAAGAAATGTTTGCTAAGTGATAAAGATTTGTGACTTAAGTATCATCCCTAACAGCCTGTGCTACCTCTAACATATAAGCATAAAGAGGTGTATTATTTCCAGAAAAGTTAACTCCCTTGTGAGACATAAAGGTAAACACCTTAGGTGGCATCCTAACCGTAGGTATATAATCCTGAGGTTTTTGTATCCCATCAAGTGGATTCTCTAAGATAAGTTGAACAAATCTAGGATACATCAGAAAAGGTGATCCAGCCTTAATATGTGCAATCATACCATTAAGGATCATATAGGAAAAGTTGAATGGTTGATTGGTAACTAGGCCAACTAATGCAGAAGCTATGGCATGTCCAAATTGATCCCAAGCAGTACTTTTTGGACTTAAGCAATGAAGTAAAACATGAATAAGATACTTCCAATGAGGACTTACCATTGCTTTCTGAAAAGTAATCTTGTTCAAAGGACCTTCATACCCAATATCTCTTAGTGCATCCCAAATTTCTTGTTTAGCAAACAAAACAGAGCCTCCCTCATTATCAAACAACAAAACCTCCCTGATTGTTGCCTCAGTAACATGGATAGCTCTCCCAGTAACTGTAGCATGAATAACATCCTCTCCATCTTCAATCTCAGCCCTAGCCGTAGCCCAAAACACTTGTATCCAAGGTCCAATAATTTCTGGGTTTACTAAGAGTGAGTAATTGATGGTGGTTCCGGTGAGAAAATCAATGATTCCATGAAAGTCAATGTTCCTTTGTGTTTTCTCAAGGTTTGCAATCATGTTGTGTTTGTTGATGGTTGGTCGGTGTGCCATTGTGATAATGATTTGAGAGAAGAATGGTAATCGTTGATGAACTTGGTGGATTTGATGAATGATAGTCGTGAATGAATACGGGTGTATAAATATGAAAAAGATATGAGTGAAAAGGGATAATATACAAAGAATCACGGTGAATTAATTAGTTTACTGTTATTTTTGGAAGTTATCTTCCCCATATCTTTCGAAAGTTTGTTACCCGCATTTTTGACCGTTGGAAGAGTATCCTGACACGTCAGCGTACCCTTCAGAACACCAAGCAGTACGTTCCATATACCATGGAGCAGTACTTTCAGTTGTAAAAGCAAGCAGTACGTTGGGCAAAGTACTTTCCAATCAAAATGTCTTAAGTGTTGACTATTTGACCAAAATATCTTTGAAAGTCAACCCGAGATAATTAATACCTTTCCAAATTAATTCTCAAAGCTACCAAGGCAAGTAGAATTCAATGAACTTCATTAATTACCCGTATAACTTTTCTTGCCTATAAAAGTAACTTTCCACCAACACATCTCTTTCATCAATATTTGTAAAACTCTCACAAAAACCCTAGTGAACAACATGAGTCACTTCCCATTGGTGTACATCTCTTCTGATTCAGACGGCTCCACAGACTCAGAGATCATCTACTATTCGGACTCTGACTTTGATGATGATGCAGGATTGAGTGGGTACTTTCCTCCTGATGTATCAACCTCTACCATCACAGATGCAGCAAACACTACCAACCCAAAACCCAAGAAAAAGGTGTTTGTCCCTGCTTCTGGTTCTTCTTTGGCAAATGAACTTCCACAAGCCTTGACCCAAGCCCTTGAGTCAGCCATAAAGAATATGAAGTGGCCTGCTCCAAGAAAAGAGAGACCTCCCAAACAAGTTCTTGGCCTGGCTTGCCCAAGGAAGCAAGGTTCTTTTGATGACAAAAGAAAGACTGCTCAAAAGGGAAAGCAAAGCTATCAGGGAAAAGGAAAAAGGCCAATGGAGTAGGGTGTGTTGGGTAGGGTAGGTAGGTGTGATGTAGGGTGTTTGTGGTAGTTCTCTGTGTGTCCTGTTTGTGTCTTTGTCATGGTTGTCTATATCTCATGGACTTCTGAATGTAACCTCTGAATAACAATGAACAAAAATCTTTTCTTTAGAATGATACATATAGCCTCCCCTCAATTAACGACTAACTACTAATGCCTCCCCTCAAAAATAGCTTAATTACTAATCATACCAATACTCACAACTAAAAAGGTAAATCTTGAAACATCAAAGCCCTTTGTGAGTAGATCTGCTACATTATCATCTGTATGAACTTTAACCACATTTATAAGCCTATGCTCATAGGAATCTCTGATAAAATGATGTCTGATTTGAATGTGCTTTGTTTTGGAATGATAAACTGGATTCTTCACAATACAAATGGTACTCTCATTATTAATGTTGATAGGAGTATTCTTGAAGTTGAATCCATAATCCAAAAGCTGATTTTACAACCAGAGTACTTGTGTACAACAACTTGCAGCAGCTACATACTCTGCTTCTGTGGAAGAAGTTGCTGCAAAAAGTTTGCTTTTTGCATTGCCATGAGACTAATCTACTTCCAAGATACTGACACCCTCCAGTTGTTGATCTTCTGTCATAGTTGTCACCAGCATAATCATTGTCTGAAAATGCTTGTAGATGAAAAGGTGGCTCTCTAGGATACCACAATCCTAGCTTAGGTTGTTGCCTAAGGTACCTAAAAATCCTTTTGACAGCATTCAAATGTGATACCTTGGGATGAACTTGATGTCTTGCACATAAACAAACAGCAAAAGTAATGTCAGGCCTAGATGCAGTTAAGTACATTAGACATCCAATCATAGACCTGTATAATGTGACATCAATATCTTCTCCTTCTTCATCTTTTCCCAAAGGCTTGTTAGGATCAACAGGTGTGGATGTTGGTTTGACAGTTGTGAAATTGAATCTCTTAAGAATGTCTGCAACATACTTATCTTGACTTATAAATATTCCACTGCTTGATTGTTGCACTTGAAGTCCCAAGAAGAATGTTAATTCTCCTATTGAACTCATCTGAAATTCTTTTTGCATAAGATCTTCAAATTCCTTCAACATAGATTGCTTAGTAGCACCAAAAGTAATATCATCAACATAAACTTGGACTAGCATGATATCCTTCTTATCTCTTTTGATAAACAAAGTCTTGTCAATAGAACCTCTCTTGTAACCATGTTGCAATAGAAAATTAGTGAGTGTTTCATACCATGCTCTTGAGGCTTGATGAAGGCCATATAGAGCCTTGATAACCTTGTAGACTTTGTTTGGATGTGCAGGATCTTCAAAACCAGGAGGTTGTTTAACATAAACTTCCTCAGTGATAGTGCCATATAGAAAAGCACTTTTAACATCCATTTGATATACAGGAAATCCCATATAAGATGCAAAAGCCAAAAATAGCCTTATGGATTCAATCCTTGCCACAGGAGCAAAGACTTCATCATAGTCTACTCCTTCTTCTTGTCTATATCCTTGAGCTACTAACCTTGCTTTATTCTTGATGACATTCCCTCTTTCATCTTTTTTTACTCTGAAAACCCATTTTGTTCCAATCAGTCTCTTACCATCAGGTAAATCACATAATACCCATACTTCTTGAAGTTTGAACTATAAGAGTTCTTCTTGCATAGCTTCAACCCAACTCTTCTTGGCTAAAGCTTGTTTTACTATCTTAGGTTCTTCTTGAGATAGAAAGCAAGCAAATAAACACATTCGCTGATCTTTATGATTTACCCTGTTCTGCTTGTAAATAAAGCTAAGTAAAGAAGTATGTTGTTGAGACATATTCTTAGCTTTAGTTCTTGTAAGCACTCCCGAACTAGAAGGTCCAATTATCTTACTGACAGGATGATCTTTGTGAATTCTTAAAGTAGGTGTTGGTGGAACTTCAAGATTATCTTCCAAATTTGTGAATTCAGGGTCTTCATTAGAGTCTGAGAAAATGCCTTCTTGTTCCAATTCATCATCAGTATCTTCTAAGGCAGGCATGTTTGGATCATGTAAATCATCAGCATTCCTCCAATTTGAAGTATCTAAGACTTGAGAAGTACTTTCAAATGGATCAGCAGTACTTTGGAGCAAAGTACTGTCAGTGCCTTTAGCTTTCTTCTTTTCTGCTTCATTAGCTCTTCTTTTATCATCTTCATAGGATTTTGCAATTGTTTCTTGAAGAATCATCCTATTAAGTTCATCTTGGATAGCTTGGTCTTCATCAGATACTGTAGTCTTTGGTGGAACAGTACTTTGAGGATCAACAGTACCTTGAGGTGCAACAATACTTTTCTTCTCATCATTGGGTGCTTCATCATAATCATCTTCAGATCTTATGTTAACTCCATGAACAATATATTGTAACTCTTCTTCATTAAGAACAACTTGATTTTCTTCTCTGATAGGTACATAGTTCATGGATGAGGACATTAAATCAAGATCAAACATCTAATCAGGACATTTACCTTTTTGATTTTCATGTTCTTCTAGAAATTCAACATGAAGACATTCATGAACCTTCTTTGTAGCCCTGTTGTACACTCTGAATCCTTTGCTACTGGTACAATAACCCAATAAGTATCCTTCATCATATTTACCATCAAATTTTCCCAAATTATCAGCAATGTTCAAGATAGTCAGGGGACATCCAAAAGGCTTCATAAACTTAATGTTTCGCTTCTTTCCCATGAGTAACTCATAAGGTGTCTTCATCTGAGGTTTTGTCACTGACACTCTATTTAGCACATAACATGCAGCACTTACAGCTGCAGCCCAAAATGGAACAGGTAATTGTGAGTCTGCAAGCATTGTCCTTGCTGCTTCTATCAAAGTTCTGTTCTTCCTTTCTGCAAGTCCATTCTGCTGAGGAGTTCTAGCAATACTGAATTCTCTTTTAATCCCTTTCTTAGCACAAAATTCATCCATAAGCTGATTCTTGAATTCAGTCCCATTATCACCTCTAATTCCTCTAACTTTAAGTCTTAACTGATTTTCAAGTGCTATTATAAGATCATGAATAGCATCAAAAGTTTCATCTTTGAATCCTAAGAAAAAGTCCCAGCTAAATCTGCTACAACCATCTGTTATAACCAAACAATACTTCTTCTTATTTAATCTAGCAACTGAAACAGGTCCAAACAGATCCATATGTAGCAATTCCAAAGGCTCCCTAATTGTTCTTTCTTCAATTTTCTTACATGAAGCCTTGTGTTGTTTACCCTTCTTGCAAGCCAAACATGAATGATCAAGTTTGAATGTTTTAGAAGGTAAACCTCTAACTAAATTTCCTTTGACCAGCTTATTGATGTTTTTGAAATTTACATGCCCTAGTCTTCTGTGCCATAGATGTGCTTCCTCCAGTGTTGCCCTTGCAATTAAGCATGTTGCCCTTTCAGCAGAATTGATATTCTTCAAATCAATGCTATACACATCATTGGTTCTTGGTGCTCTCAGCATCACCAAGTTTTCATCATCTAATCTAAACTCAGGGGAGAGAATAAGACATTCTGTGACAAGAAACAACACAGGGTACTTCTTGTCACAGATCTGAGAGACTGACAGAAGGTTGAATTTAAGCTACTTCACATATTTGACATTCTCAAAATCAATAGATCCTGCCTTAATGGTTCCTTTGCCAGTGATTCTCCCTCCATCAGGATCATTCCCAAATGCAACTCTTCTTCCAAAATAAGCCTTAAAATCTGAAAAGAGCTCCTTTTCTCCTGTCATACTTCCAGAGCAACCACTATCCACAATAAGATGATCTTTAAGCTCCTCTGCTGGGTTGCCCTGCATAAAAATGAAAAGGGTTAGTTTCTTTTAGGAACCCAAGCCATTACTGACTTGTGTTCCCCTTGTGGAGTAACATACTCAAATTCTTTGAGCATGTAATCACCACTGTTTTTGAAAATACTATCAAGAACTACTGTTTTTTATTCCAAAACTTGTGTTGAATTGTTATCAACAACCCCTTTTTCACCCTTATTATCTGAAAATACTTTGTTAGTTTCAGCAGTACTTTCTTTCTTAACCCACTTAGATGTAACTTTTGGTGTTGGGTTTTGTTTTTTAGAAGCTTTCCTTTGGTTGTAAGGCCTTCTAAGTTTGTAAGAATTGAATCTCTTAGGTCTTACACTTGAATTTTTGCTAGCAGTACCTTGATTAGAAAACTTTCTAACAGTACTTTGAGAAAGTACTGCCTGACTAGTGCTTTGTGAAGGTACTGTGGGTTTAGAGAATGGTCTTTTCTGATGAGGGTACCTTTAATCTTTTGAGAAATTACTATGTTTAACCCTATTTGTGTAATTCCAAACTGGTTTATTCTCCCTTGGTTTATTCTCTCTGTGCTTATGGGTTGTAGATGTGGTCTTTGGGTATTTGCTTAAGTATTCTGAGTGATAATCACAGTCCTTGATCAAATGATGAGGACTATAACATACAAAGCATAACTTTCGACCCATCATCCCAAATCTATTCTTAAAAGGTTTTCTATGATAAGCAGTATTATGAAAAGAGTTTCTTGTAGGTACTACTGAATGATCAGCAGTACTTTGAGAAGTTTTTGGAAGAACTGCTTGTTTTGAAAGATCCTTTTCACATTCAGAAACCTTATTATCAACCCTAGGTGCTTCAACAGATTCTCCTAAAGACTCAGAATTTGATTGACCTTTAAGCTTTTTCCTAAATTCTAGGTTATCTACCCCATAACAAGAGACATCTGTCCTAGGTGGTTGAAAATTGCCTGGGGATGGAGGAACTTCATTGTAACTTTTGTTTTTCTTAAACTCAGGAGGTGTTGAACAAGGTGATTCCTCATCACTAGATGTGTTTCCTTCTAAACTTATGAATTCTTCATCACTAGTCGAGGTTTCCAGAGAAAGATTTAACTCTTGGTTCCTAGATGAAAGTACTTCTAAATCATAACCTAGGCCAGTTTTAATGTTTGATGTTCTCTGTTTTTCAACAAAACTAACATGTGACAGACCTGATTCTTTCCAAACAGCAAGTTTTTCTAGCAACTTATCTCTTTCTTTAGTGACCTTTTCTAATTCAGAAACTTTAAATCCTAGCTTCCACTCACTTAGCTTTAATTGATAATCTTGTTGTTCATATTTTTCAGCCCAAGCTACTTCATTATTCTCATGTGTGATTATCTTAGCTTCTATGGATTCTAAAGTCAATTGGTAACCAAGTATCTCAGACCTAGCCCTTCTATAGTTATCTCTTTCTGTTTCATATTCTTTAAGCATCTTTTGATAAGAGTTACTACATTTGGAACATACCTCAGAGATAGTGGATGAACTTGGTGACGTAGCCCTCATAGCAAGTTGAACAGTTTCTTCTTCACTTTCCATGCTCCAATCAAAGCTTCCTAGACCATCTCTTGATTCCAAAGCTTCATATCCAGGTTCTTCATCAAAAGATGTGCTCCAGTCAACCTCTTCGAATGCAACCATAGAATAGGTTACTGGTTCATCATCAAATTCTTTACTCCAATCAACTTCTGACAGGTCTTCTTGAGCAACCAAAGCCTATGACTTTGGCTCAGTAATAGGGACTTCTTTTCTTTGAACCTTGGGTTTAGGTTGTTCAATCATCATGTTTGCTTGATACTTTGCAAACTTGCATTCCCTTGCAAAGTGACCAGTCCTTTGACAGTTAAAGCATTCAACCTTGGACTTGTCAAATGCTATACCTTGCTTAGCCTTGAAATCAATACCTCTCCCTATCTTGTTCATAAACTTCTTGATCCTTGCAGCAATCATGGCAACCTGCCATCTTATGTCAATTTCTTCCATAGCATCATCATCAATTTGCAAAAGATCTTCTTGGTAAGTAACAGGTAGAGTAGCTTGTTGAGCAAAGAATGAACATAGAACATCATCTGAATTGGGGTTATGTGATGAAGTGGTAGAGATTAAAGTTGTACATGGATTCTGTGTTTCTACAACGGTACTTTGGATAGGATGAGCAGTACTTTTAGTGGAAGTACTGCTTCTATTTTCAGAAGAGACAAAAGCAATGTTGTGAGAACTTGAACCTTTATTACCCTTCATCTCATGCTCATTACCCTTCATCTCAGGCTCATACACCTTTAGATTATTGTAAAGATCATCAAAGTCCATAGTGTCCAAACCAGGTTGTCCTCTAATCATTGTAGCAACCACATGCCATGCAGAAGGCAAACTCCTCAAGAACTTCAAATTAGCATCTTCAACTGTTGCTTCAGCTCCATATAACTCTAGCATGCTGAGTAGATTTTGATATCTATCATAAGCAGAATCAAGACTTTCTCTTTCACCAAAAGTGAAGGTTTCAAACTGCTGCTTCAATAGGTTCTTGTGCATCTTCTTGGAAGCATCATTACCTCTAAATCTTGTTTTAATAGTAGCCCATAGTTGTTTTGCATCCTACGCATCATGAAACTTCAATAAGTGACCATCAGGAATGGCAGAGAGTTGTATGTTGAGAGCCTTGTCTTGATTTCTTTTGGTAGCAGCTGGTATGGTTGGCTTAGGTGGTGTTGGTTGTCCAGGGATCTCCAATGGTTCTTCGATTTTCATTTTACCATTGACAATCACATCCCATAGTGCATGGTCTGTGATGGCAATGTACTGCCTCATCTTCATGGCCCATAGTTCATATTCTCCCTTCTTGACAATAGGAATTCTGACAGCAGTGATGGATTGAGCAGGTGCAACATCTGTTGACATCTTTAAGGGTTTGTAGTAGAATCGGTTTAATAGGTTTTCTTCTTAATCAGAGTTTCCAACACAAGCTCTGATACCACTTGTTGGATCGATATACTCTGACCAAACTACTTTGTAGCTTGTAAGGTTTTAACAATCTTGAATAACTCAAAACAGTTAATATTGAAACAATGATATTACTTTGTAAAGTATGCGGAATCTACTAACACAAAGCTAAGAAGAACTTTGTTAATATTAAAACAACTCTTAAACCTGCATCTCTAATTACAGGTTCACTAACAATCCCTAACTTTCTCTAAAATCATTTTTAAAACTTTGTATGACTTCGTCTAAAACTTATATCTCTAATACCATCATAAGGCTCCTTATATAAATAACCTTAAGTCGGTTTACATCATCTACTTGAACGACAAGTAATTATCCCTAACTAATTCTAGAATATTCATACAATATTACATAATAATCCTTTAATCAATATTGCAATTAAGTCCTTGTTCTTCGAAGTACTTTGCATAATCTTCAAACACGAGTAGTACTTTGACCTTGATCAGCATGTTGACTATTTAGCAGTACTTTGACTTCATATCCCAACAGCTACAGTCATCTGTTATAACCAAACAGTACTTCTTCTTGTTTAAACTAACAACTGAAACAGTTCCAAACCGATCCATATGCAGCAACTCCAAAGGCTCCCTAATAGTTCTTTCTTCAACCTTTTTACATGAAGCCTTGTGTTGTTTACCCTTCTTGCAAGCCAGATATGAATGATCAAGTTTGAATGTTTTAGAAGGTAAACCTCTAACTAAATTTCCTTTGACCAGCTTGTTGATGTTTTTGAAATTTACATGACCTAGTCTTCTGTGCCATTGATGTGCTTCTTCCATTGTTGCCCTTGCAATCAAGCATGTTGCTCGTTCACCAGAATTGATGTTCTTCAAGTCTATGCTATACACATCATTGGTTCTTGGTGCTCTTAGCATCACCAAGTTTTCATCTTCTAATCTCAACTCAAGTGAGAGAATAAGACATTCTGTGTCAAGAAACAACACAGGGTACTTCTTGTCACACATCTGAGAGACTGACAAAAGGTTGAATTTAAGCTCCTTCACATATCTGACATTCTCAAAATCAATAGATCCTGCCTTAACGGTTCCTTTTCCAATGATTCTCCCTCCATTAGGATCATTCCCAAATGCAACTCTTCCTCCAACATAAGCCTTAAAATCTGAAAAGAGCTCCTTTTCTCCTGTCATACTTCCAGAGCAACCACTATCCACAATAAGATGATCTTTAAACTCCTCTGCTGGGTTGCCCTGCATCAAAATGAAAAGGGTTAGTTTCTTTTAGGAACCCAAGCCATTACTGACTTGTGTTCCCCTTGTGGAGTAACATACTCAAATTCTTTGAGTATGTAATCACCATTGTTTTTGAAAACACTATCAAGAATTACTGTTTTTGATTTGAAAACCTGTGTTGAATTGTTATCAACACTCCCTTTTTCACCATTATTTTCTGAAAGTACTTTGTCACCCTCAGCAGTACTTTCTTTCTTAACCCACTTAGTTGTAACTTTTGGTGTTGGGTTCTGTGTTCTAACAGCTTTTCTTGGGTTGTAAGGCCTTCTAGGTTTGTAAGAATTAAATCTCCTAGGTCTTACACTTGAGTCTTTGCTAGCGGTACCTTGATTGGGAAACTCCCTATCAGTACTTTGAGAAAGTACTGCTGGACCAGTGCTTTGAGAAGTGTTTCTGAAAGGTACTGTGGGTTTGGAGAATGGTCTTCTTTTATGAGGGTACCTATAGTCTTTTGAGAAATTACTATGGTTAACCCTATTTGAGTAATTTCAGGCTGGTTTATTCTCCCTTGGTTTATTCTCTTTGTGCTTATGATTTGCAGATGTGGTTTTTGGATATTTGCTTAAGTATTCTGAATGGTAATCGCAGTCCTTGATCAAATGATGAGGACTATAACATACAAAGCATAACTTTGGACCCATCATCCCAAATCCATTCCCAAAAGGTTTTCTATAATAAGCAGTATTTCGAAAAGAGTTTCTTGTAGGTACTGCTGAATGATCAACAGTACTTTGAGAAGTTTTTGGAAGTACTTCTTGTTTTGAAAAACCTTTTTCACTTCCAGAACCCTTATTATTATCCCTAGGTGTTTCAACAGATTCTCTTAAAGACTCAGGACTAGATTGTCTTGAATTAGATTGACCTTTAAGCTTTTTCCTAAACTCTAGGTTGTCTACACCAAAACAAGAAACATATGTCCTAGGTGGTTGAAAACTACCTGTGGGTGGAGGAACTTCATTATAACCTTTGTTTTTCTTAAACTCATGGGGTGTTGAACAAGGTAATTCCTCATCACTAGATGTGTTTCCTTCTAAGCTATTAATTCTTCATCACTAATTGAGGTTTCCTGAGAAAGATTTAAATCTTGGTTCCTGGATGAAAGTGCTTCTGAATTATTATCATAACCTAGGCCAGTTTTAATGTTTGTTGTTCTCTGTTTTTCAACAAAACTAACATGTGACAGACCTGATTCTTTCCAAACAGCAAGTTTTTCTAGTAACTTATCTCTTTCTTTAGTGACCTTTTCTAATTCAGAAACTTTACATCCTAACTTCCACTCACTTAGCTTTAATTTGATAATCTTGTTGCTCATATTTTTCAGCCCAAGCTACTTCATTATTCTTATGAGTGATTATCTTAGCTTTCATTGACTCTAGAGTTAATTGGTAACCAACTATCTCAGACCTAGCCCTTCTATAGTTATCTCTTTCAGTTTCATATTCTTTAAGCATCTTTTGATAAGAGTTACTACATTTGGAACATACCTCGGAGATAGTGGATGAACTTGATGAAGTAGCCATCATAGCAAGCTGAACAGGTTCTTCTTCACTCTCCATGCTCCAATCAAAGCTTCCTAGACCATCTCTTGACTCCAAAGCTTCATATCCTGGTTCCTCATCAAAAGCTCTACTCCAATCAACCTCTTCCAATGCAACCATAGAATAGGTTACTGGTTCATCATTGATGAGTGAGCAAACACTCATCATTTTTATCGTATTTAAATTGCCAAAACATACAAAAACAATCGAAAAGTAATCAAATTACTTAAATTATCCCAGGGATTGCGTTTTATGTGTTTTAAATGCAAAACGAGCAAAAACAAACGAAAAACGATCAAAGTTTGCAATATTGGCAGTTTTAGTCCCCCAAGTTTAAAAATTTGTCAAAAATAGTCCCTATGCATTTATTTTGAAATAAAAGTCAACCCAAGTCCCTAAAAAATCAAAAGTTATCAAAAACGGACTTTGGGTGAAAAATGTGGAAAATTTAAATGATTGGTCCCTGGAGTTTGGAATTTTGCAAAAACAGTCCCTGGGAAGTTTGAAAATAAAAAAATTTGCAAAATTGGCTTTTGGAATATTGATCTTGGCAACATTGGTCCTGATTGGTACTTTTGGGGAATTACAATTTCAGTCCCTTGGTTTTGTGTAAATTGCAAACATGGTCCTTGTGTGAAACTATATTACCAACCGTATCCTTAGTTTAATAAAACCCAAAACAAATCAAACCCAAAACACACTCCAAGCCCACTCTTATAACTCACTTGGCCCAACACCCTCACAGCCCACTCCAACCTCAGCCCACTACAAACACCCCGTTTAATAATAATAATACTCCCTCGGTCAAACTTTGACCCCGTCCCTTCCACCTCACCCTGCTACAAGCCAACCCCCCTCATCATCACCCCTACCTTCACCACCTGCACACTCAATTCCCCCCCCCCCCCCCCCTTTGCCTACTCAAACAAAGGCTAAACTCAAAAAAACATCCTCCCTGGCATCAATAATCCAAGAAACAGCCAAAGGGAGTTTTGGCGCCAAGGAATTTAAACGGCCAAGATTAACCCTAGTAATCCAATGGTTACAATTGCTGCTGGGAAAGAGACAAGGACTCATGGGAACCCTAATTGGAGTGTATAAAAAGGAAGAGATGCAGTAGAGCAGTTTGGCTAGTTTTTTAGTAATTTTAATGTAATTTTTCAAGTATTGTACTTTTAATTTCAATCAAATTCTCAGTTGTGATGTAACTCTTTCAGTATTAATATAAGTATTGTTTCAGAATTTCAAGTTTCCATTGCATTTTCAGTTTCATCAAATAATAAACATAAAAAAATAAATAAACAGAAAATAAAAAAAATAATTGAAAGGTAAAGACAAAGCATGGAGCAGGGTGTATGTGGGATGGCCCTGGGTTAGAGAATCCATGGGGATTCAATAGGATGGTAATTGTGGTCCTTGTTCTTGGTGATTCAGCTGGAATGCCACTTGTGAGCTCCTATTTCCATTTTTGAGTTATTTATTGTTAGCATTAGAAGTGTTGATCATTTATGTAATCAAAGGGAGATCTCAATGATCGTCCCTTAGGGGGAGATTGTTAGCATTAAAAGTGACGATCATTATTGAGTCGACAAGTATTGTAATAGTTAAGAATATTGGGCTATGGACTTGGTATTTATTTAGTATATCATGTAAGCCTTTATTAGAATATGTAAACCAAGCCCATTAGACAAAGCCCATGGAAAGCCTTTTATGGCATTATGTAAGTTACTATATAAACACCTCAAAGGCTCATTTGAGGTGTGTGCTTGTGTGTGTAAGTGTGTGTGTTTTCTCTTGAATAAAAGCTCTCATCTTTTCCATCTCTATCTCATATATACGATTCACATATACATACTACAAGTCACCATCTTTCTTCTCCCCCTCACTTGTAGGACCTTAGATACTACAACTTTATCACAACACTATAAGCTTAGAAGAAGTAGAGATGGAAAGATGGTGACTTGATGTATATATATGTAATTCGTGTATTGAGAGAGAGAGATGGAAATGAGAGCTTTTATTCAAGAGAAAACACACACACTTACACACACAAGCACACACCTCAAATGAGCCTTTGAGGTGTTTATATAGTAACTTACATAATGCCCTAAAAGGCTTTCCATGGGCTTTGTCTAATGGGCTTGGTTTACATATTCTAATAAAGGCTTACATGATATACTAAATAAATACCAAGTCCATAGCCCAATATTCTTAACTATTACAATACTTGTCGACTCAATAATGATCGTCACTTTTAATGCTAACAATCTCCCCCTAAGGGACGATCATTGAGATCTCCCTTTGATTACATAAATGATCAACACTTCTAATGCTAACAATCTCCCCCTAAGGGTGATCATTGAGATCTCTCTTTTGTGACCTTGATCTTTGATCTTTGAAGCTTGTTCTCTTTGAACTTTGAGTCTTTGTGTAATAGCTTTGCTAGATTCTTTGTTCCAATCATGCTTTGTGATCTTTGATAAATGTCGTTTGGTTGTTCTTGCCTTTGATCAACATCTTTACTCTGTTGTCTTTACGTCTTTTCCAACATGCTCATACTTTCTTTGGCATTGAATTCTTTGTGAAGTTCTCTTTTCTTTGACTTTAATCTTTGTTTCTTTAGTTTGTAGATTCTTTGACTTTGACTTAGAAACGTTCTGAACTTTGTTTTGCTTTGATCTTTGAAGAGAGCTTTGCAGGGTATGAGCATGTGGATCTTTGAGTGATGGTAACGGTCTTTCTCCAAGGAACATTCATCAGTACCTGCATAAAACAGTTAGCAATAAAGCATCCGGTACTTACAGGTTCGGAATTAGAGATCGTTAACAGCATAGTGTGAAAACTCTCTCTAACCCTTGCCAAGGCCGTTCCTGAACCAGATACCCCTGAAAAGGGCTTACTAGATCCACCAAAGTACATCAATGATTCAGGTGAGTTGCTGGAGATCACCCCACAACTGTAGACCGTTTGAGACATTGTAACCATCATGATAGATAAGGCAAGATCCGTAGATCTCATAAAGACTCTTACAACTTGTGTCCTTTTTGGCGAACACAAGTGTATTCATAGGAAAATGTATCCTAAGAGATCTTTTAATGTATCTCATGGCTCTAGACTCGATAAGTGCATAATTTGGTTTCCTATGCGGAGACTAGGGAGGGGTCTCCTGCTTCAATATCAACCATCTCTAAGAGATAAGTCGATAGATTACACTGGTTCCCCGTGAGAATGAAACAAGTACCTTTTGAGAGATACTCGAGTGGCAAGAAGGTTTAGTGCAGTGCGTCACTGGGTCCATGACGTCTTTATCTTCAATACCGGTGTCACCTTAGCAACAACCAGTAGCATATGAATTGAACCCGGTGTCTGCCCTAAGGTTGAACATATGGAGGGCTATTTCTTTTCACCCTTTTCATTTGCTTTTCTTTTTAATTCTTCAACCCCTTCTTTCTCCTTTCTCATTTTCTCCTTTTTTCAATCATACCTAAGGACTTCTAATTCTATTCTATTGGAATTGTCCTTGGGTAGATCCCTCCGGCTCTGGCGGATCATAGGACGGTTTTTCCTAACCTTAGTCACCTTATAACTTCATGACTATCCTATTGTTGCCATTAAACCACTTGTGAAAATCTCTCAAAGTGTTTATGATAATAAAACATACTTTGTTAACACTTCGAGAGTTTTGCATTTCATTTGAAGGACTCCCCCTTCACATGTGCTCATGTGTTTTTTTTTTAATAAATTTGCACATGCGAGAGGAGTTTGCACTTTTTGAATAGATTCACTTTCAATGAACACAACCGATTCGAGACACGCTTACATCACTAGTTAGACTAGCTTGAAGTTATTACCCGGCCTGGTCATATCCACATAAAGTTTCTCGAAACGGTACATTTCTACTAAGACAAATCCTTTTCGAGACACGCTTACGTGGCTAGTTAAAGAGTGGGTTACCATTTCTACTAAGACAACTTTTGGAACCCATTTAAGCACGGTGCCAACTGGGTTACCATATTTTGAAATCCATTTGAAAGTTGTGTCAATCCGAGACATAGAAGTTGAATTCCAACGAGAACTGAAAACCGGTGTTTCATTTTGAAATAAAGCTCGTGGAATCAACGGTGATTTAAAACTCTTTTGCTTTTGAAAGTTGTTTGAGAAACTCGGTGTCTCTCTTGGAGTTTTAAAACTTGAAGAAGAAGTTTTCCATCCATTATTGAAACTCGGTGTTTCGTTTCGAAAATTCATTTTTGAGATGAATGGAAACCTTCCAGAATTAGGATTTTTCCAAGCATAGCCATTCCTCTGTTGTAGCGGAAGCATTTCCGAGTATGAATATGTCAAATGTTTTGAACGGCTTTGCTTTGGTTTCCACACTGGCTTTACCGGAGTAAAACAAGAGTATGGAGTTTTAAAACCTTGATTCTTTACTTTATGAGCACTTGCATTTGAAACCTTTTGAGGAGTAAATGTTTCAGAAAAATTTGGTCTCTTTGAAAACTTCCTTCCTTTTTACAAAGAATAGGTGGTAAATTGAGAAACCCTTTTAGAAAATGGTTTTGAAGATTCACCCGTGTAAACCTTTTCTAAAACACTTACTTGTGGTTTAGACTCGTTTGAAACTTGAGATTTTCCTTTTGACCGGTTAAAAACATCAAACTTTGCTTTTAAGGCATTGTATGACGTTCTCAAATCATTGTATTCTTTTTGAAGAGAAAGATGATCTGATGATGCCATTTTTTCTTGCAAAGAAGCATTTTGATTTTCAAGATGTGCAAAATATTTTTCATATTTGTCGGTTTCGATTGAAAAATTATTTTTGGCATCACCAAAATCCTTGGTTTGTTGTGCAATCGTTTTTTCCAATTCAGCAATTTTCTTTTGAAGCACAGACTTTTCTTTTTCAAAAAGATGATTTGGTGTGGTCTGAGAGTCAGATTTGTTTGAAGTTTGATTCTGAACTCTTGACGGCTTGATTGAATCAAACAAGTTTTTGTAAGTTTGTTTCAAATGTTCATTTTCTTTTTGTAATGATGCCACAGCATGTTCCAATTCAAGATTTTTAGTATCAAGTTCATCAAGATCAAACTTGATTTTCGTATCATCACAGTTTTCTTCAAAAATCTTTTCTTTTCCTTTAAACACCGATGTCGAAGAGTTTTCCGAAAACTTTTTCTCATTGTTCTCTTGCAGTTTAAGTTGGAAAGAGATACTTTGTGCTTCGAGTTTTGCAAGATGTTTCTCAAACTGAGCTGTTCTTTTTGACAATTCTTCTTTGACATCAGCTGCTTCTTTTGAAAGTTCGGTGATTTTATTTTTGAGACAAAGATTTTCAGATTTCAAAGAAGATGTTTGTTCAGAATTCACATTCTCATACTCATGGTTGACAGATGCTGACTTGAACGACTCTATTTGATTTGTGAAAAAATCCTTTTGAATGTCAAGTATTAAGCATTTTTCATCAAATTCGTCTTCAAGAGAATGAACATACTTTAAATCTTCTCTCATTTCAGTGACAAGATGTTTTTCAAAGTACTCAAAACTTAAGTTGAGATTTTTCACATGAGGTTCAATCTCATCTTTCAAAATCTTTTTGACTTCAATGTTAAGGCGTACATCTGATGACAGAGGATTGGAGAAAACGCTGGTATCGATGTCTACTTGCTTAAACCAAATGGCCTTTAACGTATGCTCAATGTGATGTTTAAGACTACAAAATTGTTTCCTTGCTCTATTTTCCCATAACGTAGCATCATAAGTAGCAAGTTGAGCTTCTTTGAAAAATCTTTTCACATTTGTGTCTTTTCTTTTGAAAGGTGCTTTTGGAAAATCTGTCAATTGTGTACAACCATACACAAAGCCGTGGTACGAGAGAGGGTTTTTGTTTGTTTTACTTTCAAACATTTTTCCTCTTCAGATTTTAAAATATCTTGAGACTCAAACAAAAGATCATCTGACAATTCTTTTCCCATATCTTCAGCGTTGTACAAAATAGGTGTCAACTTTTTCACTTTGTTTAAAAAACACGGTTTTCCATTTTCCAACTGAGCACTATTTTCAAAACCAATTCCAGATGTTTGTTTAGAAACTTCCTCATCTTTAGTAGGCAGCATGTTGATTGTCTGAGAAGTTTGTCCCAATTTTCGAAGTTTGTTTTCAAGATCGTTTGTTCGTTTAAAAAATTCTTGATTTTCATTCTCAAGTTTTGTATTAACAATCTCAAAATTTGAAGTGGTTGTCTTAAGCCTGGAATTTTCACTTTTTAAATCACTGTTCTCTTTTACAAGTGTTTGAACCTTTCTGTTGTTAAGAAACATTTGAGCATCCAGATTTTGAATGGAACGTTTTTCACGAAGAACAGCTTCTCTATAACCAACTTCAAGTTCTTCATTTCTTTTTAAAAGTGGTTTGACAGACTCTCCATTCATTTCAAACTTCTGAGCTTGAGATTTAAGGTTTGAGTTTTCGAATTCAAGTTCAGCTTTTCTTTTAGTTACATTTTGAAAACCTTTTTCCATTTCTTTAAATCTCTCAAGCTCTTTTGCAATAAGACATTCGCTTGCTTAGCTTTGCGATTGTCCTCATTGCACTTTTCAAGTTCATGTTTGAAATTATCGATTAAAGAAGCAAATAAGGCACGATCTTGTTCATAAGAAGATCCATCCTGGGCAGGCTCACCTCTATTAGGATCCATATCTGGAGTAACAAAAGTGATATTACTATCATTTTGTTCCACTACATATGTATCACTAATAGACTCAGAATGCTCAGGATGTGTCTGATTATGAGCAAACACATTATCAAACACAACACCATTATTGTTTGAATGTTGTACCTTAGTGAATATCTCTGTGTCTGATGAGGGTCTGATGTGATCATCCTCAGTATCCCAAACTGCTTCATTCCTTTGTGTACCATCAGCATCCGAATCATAGCTAGGACTGTTGTTTTCAACCTGCTGTTCTGAAGATGAATCACTTTCCGTGAAAACCACACTAACATCTGATGCATCACCCTCATTGACTGTTTCCTCTGCTGTTTGAACATCGTTCTCTGTCTCTTTTTCAATCACCTCTGTTTCCTTTAACTGCTTCTTTCTTTCAATTAGCTCTCTTTCTTTAAACTGCATATCTTTTTCAATCTGCTCTCTTTCTTTAAACTGCATATCTTTTTCAATCTGCTCTCTTTCCCGTTTCAGCTTCGCAATTTCATTTAACTCAGTTTCTTCAGCATCAAGTATCTTTTCGAGTTCCCCCATGTCATTTATGCATTGAGTTCTGAATGTCGAATAGCTTACCCTAAATTGTTGGTAAAATGCATCGATAAACTCTGACTGGTTCATTATCCAAGGGTTAAAGATACTCTGAAATTGAGTTTGGATCACTATAAGAGCTTCTCTGCAGTCACGTGTATGAAGTTCTTCTTCATTAAGTAGCTTATCCAGTTGATTCAGGTTTTGATTGAGTTTTTCTTTGAAATAATGAAATCGGTCTCTGACGTAGTATTCAAATGCTTGGTCGAACCTTGACTCATATCCAAATATGTTGATAACCTTCGCAACCTGTGACTTGAACACTGTAAACTTTTTCTTAAAATCTCTCTCCTTCATTTGCATTTCTGTTTCCATTAGGTTCTGATGTGTGATAAAGTTGATCTTGGATCGTTCCAACGAAATAGGAGTTGAGTTTGGTGAAGGTTATTCTCGAAACTTTGACACCAGAAAAATTCTCGAAACTTTGTCACCAGGAAAATTCTCGAAAAGTGTTCTCGATAAAATTATCTAGAATTGTTCTCGATAAAATTATCTAGAATGCGTTTTAGATAAAATTATCTAGAATGCGTTTTAGATAAAATTATCTAGAATGTGTTTTAGATAAAATTATCTAGAATACGTTTTAGATAAAATTATCTAGAATGTGTTTTAGATAAAATTATCTAGAATACGTTTTAGATAAAATTATCTAGAATGTGTTTTAGATAAAATTATCTAGAATACGTTTCAGATAAAATTATCACCCAAAACTTTCTAAATTATACAATTTAGAGAGTATACCACGAGTCGAAGTGTTTTCTCACTTATACAAGCAAGGGAAACACCGAGTAAGCAACGGGACCAAGTGTGTTCTCGAAACTTTAGAGATTTAGAAACTTTGTGATTTAGAAAAATTTCTAGAATTTTGAATTTGCAAAAAGCACACCCAAATGAAGTTTGTATTCCAAGATTCTTGTACTTCTAGTTATAAAAACACCAAAACTTGAAGAAAGTTGCAAACTTGATGGTTTTTATAAAAACTTTTTTTTTTTAGATCTCGAAAACAAGTACAAAACCAAATTCGAATTTTTAAGCTAGAAATGTTCAAAAAGATTAAAACTTTCTTGTTGGGAAAGGTTTATAACACTAGTTTGTAATCAAAAAAGTGTTAAAAACACAAAACAAACAAGAAAAGTAATGATTTTTTGAGAAAAAAAAAAACGAGAATAAAGCTTAAAAAATACGAAACAAACAACCCCTCAACCCTCCTAGATCATTGTTAGGTGATTGATACCACTTGTAGGACCTTAGATGTAACACCCCCAATTCATGGATGCAGCGGAATTCAAACTGGGTGTTACTCGACGGCACAATAGTCACAATGATAGAAAACGAACTCCAATTGAGTCGTTTTGAAAAGGTTTATCATTCAATTTATATAAATATCAGAGATTACAAAATGAGGTCCCAATTGGTTCCATGTTTACAATGTATAATAAATGAGTTTTGAATGATAATAAAATTTATAGCCCTCTTGAGTATCCGTGTCCTTCCGTGCCATCCTTGATCGTCATGAACCTGAAATACATGCTTGAGAGGTCAACACAAAGGTTGAGTGATATTCATAGAGTTTGTTAAATCATTTGAACACAATATGTTGGTAGTGTGAGTTATAGGCTCACACCAATGTTTGGAAAACAAAACAGGTAGGCTACGTTATTATACGCCCGGAACATGTATTATACACTAAGCTTATGACACCATAACGTTAACGTGTACCAATATCAATCGGAGGTTTTATCCCGGTAGGTATGTTACTAACATACCTAAATCTCAAATATTAATGCATTTGTTTGAACTTAGTCAATACAAATGGGATTCGTCAATCCCAATAGGCCTATTCACAATATTCGCGCTCACTAATACTAGTGATTAAATGGTTCATAATAAAGGATCTCGGTTTAGCAAGGATGGTACTTAGTGATAATAAAACAATCAGGTAAGCATACAATTTAAAGACATTGTGCTCGGTTATAAATAGCATGTATTCCCCCCAAGGGTTTGTAAAACAATTAAGTAATCGAAAGTGGGGCTATGAACTCACCTTGAGTTGGATGATGTATAATGAGAATGATGGATATGCCGTAAGAACTTCTACGAGCAACCTAGAATAATTGTTGCAACTTAGGTTTGGAATAATGTCTAAGGAAACATAAATATGCCAATATATGTATGTCTTGCACTTAGTCCATGATGTGGTATGATGTATAATGTAAGTCGTTGAAAGAAATGATTCATGAAACATGTATGTCTTGTATATCGTTTACTACCGTTCGGGCCGACATAATTCAGAAGTCATGTTAGTAAGCGTTCGAGGAGCCAGGACACTTTAACTCGTAAATCCACAACTCAACTCGACGGCTTACATAATGAACTCCTCACATAAGGCTCCCTACTATTGTAGTAGTTGATGAAATATATAGATATAAGTTTTGATCCGAAAAGTTACATGTCCGATACTTGAATAAACTTAGGAAAGTTTATTTGTACATGAAGATTGTTATTAGGGGTAGTTTCATAAGTCTTGTATGACCATTTTCTCTTTGTAATATCTCATGGTTCCTTTTTAAGTGAAGTAGATTCAAATTGCTTGTTCAAGTTCTCGTCAACTCTTTGTTTCATGTTTACGCCTATGTAAGTTGGTATGGTCATTTCGTCATGGCCTAGCCATGACCTTTGGTCCTTGTTTCAAGGTCATGAGACACAACCTTGGCTCTAGCCATGGTTGTGGTCTTGATTATAGGTCATAAGACCTCTTGTTCCTTTCAAAGTATAACCATAATCTTGTGACTTTCGCCTAAAAATGGGCTGTTTAGAATTTGAAGAATTTTATCACTCGGAAAGTGTTTTTAGGTCTCGAGCTTCTTTGTTCCTGAACGAAAACGTCGTTCCGGACAACTTTCGTGTTTTAACTTTTTGATGAATCGGACCAGAAGTGGGACTTTCAAAACCCAAATTTGATCAGAATGGTATTTGGCAGTTTGCCGCAAAGTTTTGGTAACTTCAAATGGGCGTAACTTTTGACTCGTATACTCGTTTTAGGTGGTTCAAATTGCTATGGTTTCCTTGTTAAGTCCTATACTGTAATATGTAATGATCCAACATCATATCTTTACCATTTTGATCAGGTCTTACCAAGAAAGTCACTAGTTTACTTGTTTTAGTAACTTGTCTTAACAATCAATTACAATAACTTGTTTTGTTCATTTTTATACATCATGGACATGCATACAAGACATAATATAGCATGAATAATAGGTAAATAACATGAACATGATTATTTAACAAGAAGCAAGTTAGGGTTTGCTTACAACTTGTGAAGAAACTAACTAGAACCAAGATCAAGACCAAGAACCACTACTTAATCTTCCAAAAACCGTTCCAACCATAGCCATGCTTCCATATCAAAAACCCTATCTTATAATTCCTTGATAAACACTAATCTATCACAAAAACAAGCCTTAGTAAAAATCTTCACTAAGAACACTTGGAAATTTGATGAGTTTTTGTGGTGATTTTATAGAGTTTTATGGTTGAAAGGTGTTAAGGATCAACTAGGAATTATGACTTGAACTTGTGATGGATTGAATGAGCAAGATCAATGATCAAAATGGTAAGTTAAGGTTGTTTTGGGTCGTTGGTATGGCCAAGGAGAGGAAGAGAAAGATTAAATAAGGTCTTGAGGAGGTTACAAGCTTGACTAGTCAACACTTGGAGACCAAGTATAACACATGGAATCAATCTAAGCCTCCTAGCATGAGATCAAGCCACCTATGGGCTGAATTCCCCCCCCCCCCCTAAGTCGGTTTGTATATCTTGGGGAGCAAGGTTTGACTTGTGATGATATTATCCAAGATATCTAGTATGTTTTGACTCCGTAAAATGCAAACCGTAAGTTGTTACGTCACAAAACGTAAAACCGGGTATCGTAAAAATACGAAACTTGGAGGAATGATTAAACTTGTCAAAATACTCCATAATAAAATATAAAATGAGTGGTAGGTTCCATTTGGGTGGTAAAACCCTGCTAAAAACTGGAAACACGGGTCTAAAACGCGTAATACGTAAAATGTACGAATATTGCGTAAAATTGAGAAAAGTAAAATATTACTTTTCTAATAGGTTATAAATGATTTAAAATGACTTATAATGTCTAGACTGGGCTCAGTCTAGTGTCGGTTGGTATTAAATGTCTTTTAGACATCAAACCGTAAGCCTAAAAATCAATGAATGACTTATAAAATCAAGGAATGATTTTTGGTCAATGGAGGAGGGAAAAATATGTTGACTTTTTCTAATAAGTTGAAAACTCAAATAGTCTTAGAAATGCGGTGCAGGTATAGGCTAAGGTTACGGCTGAGTAAAAACGCTTAAAAACTGAAATTTCCAGTTTTTCACGGCCGAGGCTTATTTTGGTCATGTTTTTCTCAGTCATGATTTATTCTCAAATAAATCATGAGTGTGTCAAACATTTTTCTGATACGGGGAAAATTAACGCGACCGAATTTCGTTGTGCGTAGAATTTCTGAATGACGTTTTACCCTAAAACGTGTAATCCCGTGTAATTCCTTAATAGCTTTCACGAAAATGAGCTTATGAATGTCAAACTTTTAATTTGCCATGGAAATGATTTATCACTTGAGCCCAAGAAATAAAAATCAAATTTCGGGAAAATTTTCGGGAAAAATGAATAGTAAAAGTGAATAGTGAAATTTCCCGGGAATAGTTATTATCCTGAAAATGCGAATTGTTACATTAGATATCACAACTTTATCACAAATATAGAAGATTAGAAGAAGAAAGATGGAAAGATGGTGACTTGATGTATATATATGTAATTCGTGTATTGAGAGAGAGAGATGGAAATGAGAGCTTTTATTCAAGAGAAAACACACACACTTACACACACAAGCACACACCTCAAATGAGCCTTTGAGGTGTTTATATAGTAACTTACATAATGCCCTAAAAGGCTTTCCATGGGCTTTGTCTAATGGGCTTGGTTTACATATTCTAATAAAGGCTTACATGATATACTAAATAAATACCAAGTCCATAGCCCAATATTCTTAACTATTACAATACTTGTCGACTCAATAATGATCGTCACTTTTAATGCTAACGTTTATTATATAAATGCTTTTTAGCAATAATCTCTGTGTTTCTAGGTTAGTTCTGTTCATCTAAGTTGTAATTTGGCTTAAAAATTTAAGCTTGTTAACTTAAATCAATTGTTGCTTAAAATTCCTTATTTAACTGTCGTAATTAGCAATTATAGTTATCCTTAGTATTTGTGACTTAAATCTGTGCTTCTGTGTAAGTTTGAGCTTATTCATTGATCAAAAGTTGGTTAGAATCATTACACTCATCATTGGGTTCTGTTTACCTCAAAAATCCAAAAATTAGTTTTATAAAGGGGTGTTTGGTTCTGTGGAAATCACTGAGTCTCAGTGATCTTTGTGGGTTGTCTTTGTTTAGTACATGCTCATTTAGGTGTAATTAAGGAAAACAAGTAATAAAAAGGTGGTCTAGTTTGTTAAATAGTCAAAAATTCCATTCAATCCCCCACACAGTTAACTGTGAGGGAATTGTGAACACCAAACTTTTCAAATTAGTTAACAAGTAGTAAATGTAGCTTAGTATAGTTGTAATATAGCTTAATATAAGTTTCTTAACCAATAATCATCCACCAAAACTCACAAAACTCAAACTGCTAGTTTTACTAAAAAAGTCAAAAGTGCAATCTCAGATTTTTGCAAAAATTGGGTGAATTTTCATGATTTTTGTGTTGTGATTTGGGATTTGAAAATTCTTGTGTGTAGAATCTATCAGTAGAACTTGTGATTTTCACAAGTTTTATATTTTTGTGATTTTTTTAAGTGGACAAAATTGCCCTTGGAAGACAGCTGCAGGGCAAGCTTATGCCCTGCTTCAGCAGACCCATTTCACCCAGCCATCTTTGGTGGCCATTTGTGGTTAACCCAGTGGGTCCCACACCTCATACTTAGGTCATTACAACCCCCTCCTACCATTGTTTGAAAATTGACCATTGTTTTGACCATTAGACCTGTGGACCCCACCTGGATTTGCTCCCCAACTCTGTCCCATTCTGTCTCAGAATAGCAATAAGCAAGTGCTTATTTGTTGTTGTGTGGCTTATTTGCTGTGCTTATCTGTGTGAAACTTGCTTAATATTGATCAATCAACTCAGAGGAACCTATTTTCACCATTGTGGACCCCACCTTCTTCTATTTGAGCTTAAATCTCTCCACAGTCAACAAAAGTCAACTGAGTGGATCAATAAGCTCTCAAGTGCTTATTGTTGGGTTACATCAAAAGTGTTTTCATAAAAAGTGCTTGTTTTTAGTGTATAATTAGTTTAGAAAAAGAAAAAACACCAAAAACCAACTTTAATTATATTGATAGCTTCTATTTAATATGATTTATCATTTTAATTTTCTTTTTAGCTTATTCATAAGCAATATATTATTTTTATATTTTTATTAATTCTCTTTTAGGTTAAAATAATTTTAGAAATTTTTCCAGATTTTTCTTTTGTCTTTTAGTGGTTTTTAGAATTAATTTTAGTTTAATTAATTAGTAATTAATATTAAGTAATTAAATAGCATAATTAGATTTTATAAAGTACAACCTAGTTTTTATAATTTTTCTAGCTTTTATGTAAGTTAAAACATTTTTATAAATTTTTCTAGAATTTATACTGTTCATTTTCTATTTTTCTTAATATAATTAGTTTAATTAGAAATTAATTAGTAATTAGTAAATTAGTTTAAAAATACATAAAATCAACTTTTTATAATTTTTTAGGATTCCTGTGATGGTTAATTAGATTTGTAAAATTTTTCTTAATTTTCTAAGTCTTTCTAGTATTTTTAATAATTCTAATTAGTTTAATTAGTTAATAAATAGATAATTAGTAATTAATTAATAATAAATAATTAAATAGTATAAAAATAGTTTTTCTTTTTCTTAAAATTTTCTTTATTTATTAGGATTGTAAAAATAATAATTTTACACTTGTAACCTTTTTCCGTCCATCAGTTGTACTTTTTGTTTCGTTCGTCTGCGTACGTTTTTAATTAAAACGTACGTTTTTAGGTTTTAGCTCAAATCTTTGTAATCTCAATTCCCGTAATCAATCACGTAGATTTCCTAAGCTATATTTGTTAATAATTTCCAAATAATTCTTATCACAACCCTTTTCTGTGAATAATCACCCGATCACAAGTACGCTAAAGCACAATCCACACCTCGTCGGGACTTAACGACCTGGTGATACCCTTTATTACCCGGAAGCATTGGTCTAGGCTCTTTGACTTTGTTGACCATTCTTTGGTCAATATAAGTTGATGGTTTAGTGATGAGGCGAAAAATGAACCACTTTTAGGGGGTCATTTAAGCCCGGAATTGAATTTATTTGATCAAATATTGCCCTAAATCATTCCTTTTGTGATTTTAGGTACTTTGGGAGTGAAATCTGGAAAAGGAAGCAATTCGGACGTTTTGGAGCATAAAAGTGAAGAAAACGCCAAAGTCTTAATTTTCCTTGCTGGGAACAGTAGGTGACGGCGTCAAGAGTAACATCCTGACGGTGTCAAGAGTAAATTCCATGACGACCCAGTACAGATTTGACGGCGTCACAAGAAAGGGCGTCAAGAGTAAAATGCATGACGGCCTGGAAATGCATAACACATGACGGCGTCAGAAGTAGATCAAGGCAGTCCGAGAAGAGTTTTGGCGGCGAGGTGACGGCGTCACAAGATTGGTCTTGACGCCGTCAGACCCTATTTCCTATATATAGTTTTCTAATTTTCACATTAAAAAAAGAGAAGTTTTGGAGAAACCCTAAGTACGAACTTGGTGCGAATTTTACAGGTTTTTCAAGGGTTCTAAGCCCTTGATACCTTTCATGTGTAATTGAGATAAGTATTCTTTTAATTCAATCAATATGTCTATGTGTTGGTTGTTTATATCTTGTTCTTGTCTTAATTTCATCATGTTAGGCTAGATCTATCTTGTGTTTGCTTGGATCTAATGAAACCTAGATGTTAATTATGTGTTGATTACTTGTTTATAATTGTTTTGGATGAATGATTTATATGTTAGGCTTAAGAAAACTGGCAGATCTCCAAATGGTAACATGCTTGAACGTCTTAGGAAACATGAACCGATGGCACTAGGTCTTTATTGGTTGTATTTAATGCATGAGCCACTGTTTATAATCCCTATGGTTGTGCTGGGCATGGCATAGGAGGAGATAAGAGCTCATAGAATTGGGGAGTTAAGTGCGCTACCCCATGAATGGTATTAAGGAATACAATCCGTCATCCATGCAACTATAACAAGTAATTAGCATATAAAAGATGTCTAGGGAGTAGTGAAATCTAAGTAAACACATTTTCTCCACTTATTGCTCACAACTTTAGTTCAATTTAGTTTATTTTCATTTCTAGTATTTTATTTTGATTGCATCTTTAGTATTGGGTTAGTTGACTAGCAACTAATTCCGCTCAAATCCTTCAAACCCGAGATTTTTACTTGCTTTCTAAAAAATATAAAAATACAAAAAAGAATCATCTCTCACCTTTAGAACTAGTATTTAGGTTTTCTAATCCTAGCGACACTATTCCTAGGTGAACGATTAATCCCCCGGTACTTGTCACTATACTATACTACAACGATCAGGTATACTGCCTGGTGGGGGTTGTAAGCTTCTCAAGATCCCTTGAGAGGTAAAGCCTGGTACGATTCCCACGTATCAAATTTTTGGCGCCTCAGCCCGGGGAATAGTTATTGTCTAGGTTAGAATCTCTTTTTATTAGATCTACTTGCTAGATTCCGTTCTAGTAAGATTTTATTTTTATTTTTAGGTCTTCTTTAGTCTATCTTATTTCTTTGTGTCTTTGTTCATAACTTTTCACCACCCGACATCATGGACGATGGGAACATCTTTGAACCCGTCATCCCACCACAACAAAACCCACCACTAGAACCTCTTAGGCCCCGAACCTTAGGAGAGTATTCCCGACCTAGCCACCAAGGCTACCGAAACACCATTGAGCTCACCGGAGCCAATGTGACCCCCTTGCGATCCGACACCATCCGGTTGGTGCAAAGCGGATGTGCATTCCATGGACTTCGTTCCGAAGATCCAAACCAACATCTTAAGGACTTCCTCAAAATCGTAGATTCCATAGACCTTGATGTTGCAACTACAGAGACAACCCGATTACGCCTATTCCAATTCTCTCTACGGGATCAAGCTAGTCAATGGCTTGAGCGTTTACCCGCGGGATCCATCACTGTAACAATTCTCAATTTCAGGTTAATTACTATTCCCGGAAAAATTTCACTATTCACTTTTACTATTCATTTTTCCCGAAACTTTCCCGAAAGTTGATTTTTATTTGATATTCTCGAGTGATAAATCATTTCCATGGCAAATTAAATGTTTGACATCCATCAGATCATTTTCGTGAAAGTTATTAAGGAATTACACGGAATTACACGTTTTATGGTAAAACGTCAATCAGAAATTCTACGTACAACGAAATTCGACCCCGTCAGGTGACCCCACATCGGAAAAATGTTTGACACGCTCATGATTTATTTGAGAATTAATCGTGACTGAGAAAAACATGACCAAAGACTTCCCAGCAGGTCACCCATGTCGGTACTACTCTCACATGAGCACGCTTAACCGAATGGGCGATTAACCGTTAGACCACGAAACGAGTTTCTAAGACGTTTTGAGTTTTCAAACTTATTAGAAAAAGTCAACATATTTTTCCCTCCTCCATTGACCAAAAATCATCCCTTGATGTTATAAGTCATTTCGTGATTTTTAGGCTTACGGTTTGATGTCTAAAAGACATTTAATACCAACCGACACTAGACTGAGCCCAGTCTAGACATTATAAGTCATTTTAAATCATTTTTATCACATTAGAAAAGTAACATTTTACTTTTCTCAATTTTACGCAATATTCGTACGTTTTACGTATTACGCGTTTTAGACCCGTGTTTCCAGCTTTTAGCAGGGTTTTAGCACCCGATAGATCCTACCACTCATTTTATATTTTATTATGGACTATATGGACATATTTAACAATACTTTCAAGTTCCATAATTTTACGACACCCGGTTTTACGTTTTGAGGCTTAATCATTTACGATTGGCATTTCCCGGAGTCAAAACTCATCTAGTAACTTGGATAATATCATCCAAGGCACACCTCACCCTCCCTTATCCATGTGAACCGCCCTAGGAGGGGGGTTTCACACTATGTGGCTCAAACTTATGAATTTACCCTTAAAATCAACACTTATTTACAACTTGGTCACCAAGTTGTAACACTTTCCTAGCACTTTCCTAACCTCCTCATTTTTGGACTATAAATACTCCCTCCCCACCCCTTTGTGTTTGCCGTCCATACCTCACCCCTCAACACTCTCTCCATAGCTTTATTTCCTTCAAAGTTCTAGCAAGGTTCAAGTGTTTCTTCAAGGTAGAAACCCTAGTTGATCTTAGGTTACCAAAACTCTTCCAAATCCTAATATAATTGGTGATTTCTCTTGAGTTTAAATCCACTCAATTCACCTTAACCTTCATCATCCATCTTTCAAGAATACCAAGGGTAGAAAGATTGCATGAAGTGAAAAAGGGTTGAAGCAAGTCTATCAATGTCCTATCCTTACATGTTAACTTCCTTTCATCTTTGAAAGCCAAAAGTTGTGAGCCAAACCCTAACTTGATTCTTGTTAAATAATCATGTTCATGTTATTTACATATTATTCTTGCTATATTATGTCTTGTAGTTATGTCCATGATGTATAAAAATGATCAAAACAAGTTATTGTTATTGATTGTTAAAACAAGTTACTAAAACAAGTAAACTAGTGACTTTCTTGGAAAACCACGACCAAAATGGTAAAATTATGATATTGGATCCTTAAAAATTACAGTAGAGGACTTAACAAGGAAACCATAGCAATTTGAACCACCCAAAACGAGTATACGAGTCAAAAGTTATGGCGATTTGAAATTACCAAAGATTTCCGGCAAAACTGCCAAATAGCTTCCTGATCAAATTTGGGTTTTGAAAGTCCCACTTCTGGTCCGATTCATCAAAAAGTTAAAACACGAAAGTTGTCCGGAACGACGTTTTCGTTCAGGTATAAAGAAGCTCGAGACCTAAAAATGCTTTCCGAGTGATAAAATTCTTCAAATTCTAAACAGCCCATTTTTAGACAAAGTCATTACATATAGGTTATGGTTTATGAAGACCAAAGGGGTCTTATGACCTATAATCAAGACCACAACCATGGCTAGAGCCAAGGTTGTGTCTCATGACCTTGAAACAAGGACCAAAGGTCATGGCTAGGCCATGACGAAATGATCATACCAACTTACATAGGCGTAAACATGAAACAATGAGTTAGGCGATAACTTGAACAAGCAATTTGGATCTACTTCACCTAAAAGGAAACCATGAGATATTACCAAGAGAAAATGGTCATTCAAGACATATGAAACTACCCCTAATAACAATCTTCATGTACTAATAAACTTTCCTAAGTTTATTCAAATATCGGACATGTAAACTTTTCGGATCAAAACTTATATCTATATACTTTATCAACTACTACGATAGTAGGGAGCCTCATGTGAGGAGTTCATTATGTAAGCCGTCGAGATGAGTTGTGGATTTACGAGTTAAAGTGTCCTGGCTCCTCGAACGCTTACTAACATGACTTCTGAAATATGTCAGCCCGAACGGTAGTAAACGATATACAAAACATACATGTTCATGAATCTTTTCTTTCAAGGACATACAATATACATCATACCACATCATGGACTAAATGCAAGATATATATATAGGCACTCCGTTATATTCTCTACACAAATCCTAAGTCGCAACATTCTATTATAGGTTGCTCATAGAACCTTCACAATTCGACCGTTACATTCATTACTTGCTATCTTACTTAAGGTGAGTTCGTAGCCCCACTTTCTGTTGTTTAACTATTTTACAAACCCATGGGGGGAATACATGCTATTATTTTTCTACTCGAACACGATGCTTTCTACTGTATGCTACCCGACGATGTTTTATTATCACTAAGTAACGATTGCCATGTTCGAAGTCCCTATATCATGAACCATTAGTCACTACCTTTAGTGAGCGCGAATATTGTGAATAGATCTATTGGGATTGACGAATCCCATTTGTGTTGAACAACGATGAGTTCACACAAATGCACTATATTTGAGATTTAGCGGTATAACGGCAAAAGTACCTTGATAGGGCTTCTATAATGCCAATTTTGTTGGTTCGATGTTAACGCTTTGGTTGTATGAGCTTAGTGAAATAAATAACGATTTTGTTTTCTAACTATGAATGTGTGATTAATTACCTCACATTACGATTATTGTGTTCAAATGATTTAACTAAACTCTACGAATTCCACTCAACCTTTGTGTTGACCTCTCAAGCATGTATTTCAGGTTCATGACGATCAAGGATGGCACGGAAGGACACGGATACTCAAGAGGGCTATAAATTTTATTATCATTCAAAACTCAATTAATGTAATTTGTAAACATGGAACCATCTGGGACCTCATTTCGTAATCTCTGATATCTATATAATTTGAATGATAAATCTTTTAAAACGACTCAATTGGAGTTCGTTTTCTATTATTGTGACTATTGTGCCGTCCAGTAACACCCAGTTCGAATTCCGCTGCGTCCATGAATTGGGGGTGTTACAGATTGGTACCAGAGCCATGGTTATAGAGAAACGGGTCTAATTGAGACCTAAACTATAACCACACTACAAGCAAAAACATTTTATAGCCTTCCGCTCTCCGTGTCTTCCATCCTCCAGACGATTATGGACTTATTAAGCATTTTATGCTACATGAACATATATGTATATTCATATATACACACTAGGCATTTTACACTACACGAACAAATACTAGTATATTTATATATACATTCGAGTTATTTTCAATCATTTTATCTAAACATATCTACACATGCCTATTCTATGGCATTTCGACACAACCACATTCTCCCAACCATGTTCCTACTCCAACATTTTATATCCAAGATATTGTAACGAATTACGATGGTCTTTTCTATTTCCCGAACATTGTATGACACAATGGTCTAATCTACTTCCGAGACATTGTGATTTGTGCAATGGTCTCTCGAATTATTCCACCACCTCATCAATATCATTTCATATGATATCAAAAACCCATCACAATCTATCGATTTCCAAACAAGAAATATGAATTTCTAAAGGACAAACTAATCCATCATCGACAAAAGCTGAACTTTCTCTACATCCATCAAAGTTTTCTTCTGAAACCTTCATTGTTAAAAGTTTGTAATTCTAGCCCAGTATAGACTGTTTTAGAATTACTTCAACTTCTTTTCCACACATATCTACCCGTACTATCTTCTATGCAATGGAATGTGAAAACATACGTTACAAGTCTCTTATGGCGGGACTTGCAACTGAATGGTTTGACATCGCCTTTGTTTAGCGGACAGTTTCCCGAAAGCAACAGACATATCAAAAGTATACCTAATTTAGGTATTTGAAAATTTTATCGAACCTCGGCTAAATATAGACTAGTCACCTATATTTAACCTAGGGACAGTGGAATATAGTCTGACTAACTATATTCGACTTAAAATTTTCAAATACTGAGAGTAGTTGTACTAGGGTTATGTTCAGATTGATTTCCTACTTGAACTCGATAAACCACCCGAATTCTTTAAAACGATCTAGAGACACGATAGTGTTTTACCACTCAGCGAAATCTTAACACCTTATTTGTACTACCAAATTTCATTCTTGAAAGTTTTCATTTATGAGATAATCCGAACTACTATCTTGGGATAGTTATCAATTCTTCTCTTCATCCTGTAGAAGTACTATCCTGTTTAGGTTCTAAGGATACCATTCCATCATAAACTTTTAGAATCTCTTAAGATTTTTAAAGCAAACTCAACATCTATACCTAAGAGTATTAATGTTAAGCCTACACTACACACTTTTGTTCGTCAACATATCACATCATTATCTTTACAATCGTTGGAACCACAAGCTCATTAACAGATGTTGATGCACTTTTAAAGCTCAAATCATCCTTAGCTACACCACAAGTACCCTAATCAGCTTTACAAGTTTGAATATTCATCTTGGAACACCAGTATCATCTCGTAATACCCTACCTTGTAACTCACCGACTAAGTATGAATGTTGTGTAGGATGATTTGTAATTATTTGAATGGATTGGGATGCCTTTTCATTTAAATAAAGACATTGTAAATCACTAAACCATAAGTTTATATTTCCTTATCTACATTGTTTGGGATGCCTCTCTATGTAAATAAAGAATTATAAACAAGTGGGCTTATTTGTATCCGAAATAACATAAGTATGAAGTCAATAAACACTAGGTACAACAACCGATTACCTACTAGGCTATGATTGCAACTACGATCTCAAATTCCTATTAACATTCGACTGCTATATCAATTTCCTTTGATATTCGACTATTACCATACCTTTCCTACATAAAAGTAAGCCTCATCCTACGCCATACACTAAAACGACAAATCAAACTACATCACTGGTAATCCCAGACTATAGTCCTCATAAGTAACCACACATCTTTATCGACACCACTCCAACATATGACACACATAGAACTTCGGGACGAAGTTCCCCGTAAGGGGTAGAGACTGTAACAATTCGCAATTTCAGGTTAATTACTATTCTCGGAAAAATTTCACTATTCACTTTTACTATTCATTTTTCCCGAAACTTTCCCGAAAGTTGATTTTTATTTGATATTCTCGAGTGATAAATCATTTCCATGGAAAATTAAATGTTTGACATCCATCAGATCATTTTCGTGAAAGTTATTAAGGAATTACACGGAATTACACGTTTTATGGTAAAACGTCAATCAGAAATTCTACGTACAACGAAATTCGACCCCGTCAGGTGACCCCACATCGGAAAAATGTTTGACACGCTCATGATTTATTTGAGAATTAATCGTGACTGAGAAAAACATGACCAAAGACTTCCCAGCAGGTCACCCATGTCGGTACTACTCTCACATGAGCACGCTTAACCGAATGGGCGATTAACCGTTAGACCACGAAACGAGTTTCTAAGACGTTTTGAGTTTTCAAACTTATTAGAAAAAGTCAACATATTTTTCCCTCCTCCATTGACCAAAAATCATCCCTTGATGTTATAAGTCATTTCGTGATTTTTAGGCTTACGGTTTGATGTCTAAAAGACATTTAATACCAACCGACACTAGACTGAGCCCAGTCTAGACATTATAAGTCATTTTAAATCATTTTTATCACATTAGAAAAGTAACATTTTACTTTTCTCAATTTTACGCAATATTCGTACGTTTTACGTATTACGCGTTTTAGACCCGTGTTTCCAGCTTTTAGCAGGGTTTTAGCACCCGATAGATCCTACCACTCATTTTATATTTTATTATGGACTATATGGACATATTTAACAATACTTTCAAGTTCCATAATTTTACGACACCCGGTTTTACGTTTTGAGGCTTAATCATTTACGATTGGCATTTCCCGGAGTCAAAACTCATCTAGTAACTTGGATAATATCATCCAAGGCACACCTCACCCTCCCTTATCCATGTGAATCGCCCTAGGAGGGGGGTTTCACACTATGTGGCTCAAACTTATGAATTTACCCTTAAAATCAACACTTATTTACAACTTGGTCACCAAGTTGTAACACTTTCCTAGCACTTTCCTAACCTCCTCATTTTTGGACTATAAATACTCCCTCCCCACCCCTTTGTGTTTGCCGTCCATACCTCACCCCTCAACACTCTCTCCATAGCTTTATTTCCTTCAAAGTTCAAGCAAGGTTCAAGTGTTTCTTCAAGGTAGAAACCCTAGTTGATCTTAGGTTACCAAAACTCTTCCAAATCCTAATATAATTGGTGATTTCTCTTGAGTTTAAATCCACTCAATTCACCTTAACCTTCATCATCCATCTTTCAAGAATACCAAGGGTAGAAAGATTGCATGAAGTGAAAAAGGGTTGAAGCAAGTCTATCAATGTCATATCCTTACATGTTAACTTCCTTTCATCTTTGAAAGCCAAAAGTTGTGAGCCAAACCCTAACTTGATTCTTGTTAAATAATCATGTTCATGTTATTTACATATTATTCTTGCTATATTATGTCTTGTAGTTATGTCCATGATGTATAAAAATGACCAAAACAAGTTATTGTTATTGATTGTTAAAACAAGTTACTAAAACAAGTAAACTAGTGACTTTCTTGGAAAACCACGACCAAAATGGTAAAATTATGATATTGGATCATTACAAATTACAGTAGAGGACTTAACAAGGAAACCATAGCAATTTGAACCACCCAAAACGAGTATACGAGTCAAAAGTTATGGTGATTTGAAATTACCAAAGATTTCCGGCAAAACTGCCAAATAGCTTCCTGATCAAATTTGGGTTTTGAAAGTCCCACTTCTGGTCCGATTCATCAAAAAGTTAAAACACGAAAGTTGTCTGGAACGACGTTTTCGTTCAGGAAGAAAGAAGCTCGAGACCTAAAAATGCTTTCCGAGTGATAAAATTCTTCAAATTCTAAACAGCCCATTTTTAGACAAAGTCATTACATATAGGTTATGGTTTATGAAGACCAAAGGGGTCTTATGACCTATAATCAAGACCACAACCATGGCTAGAGCCAAGGTTGTGTCTCATGACCTTGAAACAAGGACCAAAGGTCATGGCTAGGCCATGACGAAATGATCATACCAACTTACATAGGCGTAAACATGAAACAATGAGTTAGGCGATAACTTGAACAAGCAATTTGGATCTACTTCACCTAAAAGGAAACCATGAGATATTACCAAGAGAAAATGGTCATTCAAGACATATGAAACTACCCCTAATAACAATCTTCATGTATTAATAAACTTTCCTAAGTTTATTCAAATATCGGACATGTAAACTTTTCGGATCAAAACTTATATCTATATACTTTATCAACTACTACGATAGTAGGGAGCCTCATGTGAGGAGTTCATTATGTAAGCCGTCGAGATGAGTTGTGGATTTACGAGTTAAAGTGTCCTGGCTCCTCGAACGCTTACTAACATGACTTCTGAAATATGTCAGCCCGAACGGTAGTAAACGATATACAAAACATACATGTTCATGAATCTTTTCTTTCAAGGACATACAATATACATCATACCACATCATGGACTAAATGCAAGATATATATATAGGCACTCCGTTATATTCTCTACACAAATCCTAAGTCGCAACATTCTATTATAGGTTGCTCATAGAACCTTCACGATTCGACCGTTACATTCATTACTTGCTATCTTACTTAAGATGAGTTCGTAGCCCCACTTTCTGTTGTTTAACTATTTTACAAACCCATGGGGGGAATACATGCTATTATTTTTCTACTCGAACACGATGCTTTCTACTGTATGCTACCCGACGATGTTTTATTATCACTAAGTAACGATTGTCATGTTCGAAGTCCCTATATCATGAACCATTAGTCACTACCTTTAGTGAGCGCGAATATTGTGAATAGATCTATTGGGATTGACGAATCCCATTTGTGTTGAACAACGATGAGTTCACACAAATGCACTATATTTGAGATTTAGCGGTATAACGGCAAAAGTACCTTGATAGGGCTTCTATAATGCCAATTTTGTTGGTTCGATGTTAACGCTTTGGTTGTATGAGCTTAGTGAAATAAATAACGATTTTGTTTTCTAACTATGAATGTGTGATTAATTACCTCACATTACGATTATTGTGTTCAAACGATTTAACTAAACTCTACGAATTCCACTCAACCTTTGTGTTGACCTCTCAAGCATGTATTTCAGGTTCATGACGATCAAGGATGGCACGGAAGGACACGGATACTCAAGAGGGCTATAAATTTTATTATCATTCAAAACTCAATTAATGTAATTTGTAAACATGGAACCATCTGGGACCTCATTTCGTAATCTCTGATATCTATATAATTTGAATGATAAATCTTTTAAAACGACTCAATTGGAGTTCGTTTTCTATTATTGTGACTATTGTGCCGTCCAGTAACACCCAGTTCGAATTCCGCTGCGTCCATGAATTGGGGGTGTTACAATCACCACATGGGATGATCTCACCACTCGTTTCCTTGCTCAATTTTTCCCACCGGGGAGAACTACTAAGCTTAGAAATGACATTTTGATCTTTGGCTCCAAGTCCAAATTTTTTATGACCATATCGATCTCTCCACGAGGCGAGCCATTGACCAATCGGCCGGTGGTAAGCTACGTGATCTAAGTACGGAACAATCATGGGAACTCATAGAAGATCTTGCTCTCTATGACAACGAAAGTTGGAATGATCCCCGTGATTTGAACAAAACGGTCAAGGCAATATCTTTGCCTTCGAACAACTCTAGCACTCCCGACCGTAGGATCATGGAACTTGAGGACCAAGTCAAGTTTCACATGAAATCTTACGAAGCTCCTAAACCTTCAAGCCAAGTGAACAAAATCACTTCTTCATGCGAATTATGTAGTGGTCCCCACGACACTCTTGATTGTGTGGAACTCCCCGGAACAGCTTTTGCGGACTACGCATCCACGCGTACCGACGAAGCGGGAGATAAGTGGTACACTTTCAAGCCCGAGCCGAACCCTTACGGTGATTCATACAACCCCTCTTGGAAAAATCACCCAAACCTTAGGTGGAAACAAAATCAACCCAATTCTTCTAATCCACCTAATCGTTACCAACCAAACGGTCCACCATCCAACCGTACTTTTAACAACAATCCTTCTAACAACTATGGTAGTACCAACAATCTTGAAGGATTGATGTCAAAGTTTATGGCATCTCAAGAGGCTTGCATAGCTAGGTTTGAAACCGAATTCAACCAACAACAAACGGAGATGACCAACAAGATTGACAACTTGTTGAAAGCCCTCAACAACCAAGCGTTAGTCACACCTAGGAAGGACACTAGGGACACCAATAACGGAATCCAAATTAAGGATCCCTCATCATCCAAACATGTCCACTTTGTCAATGTTGTCACCATTAAGCCAATAGATAAGTAGATAGAAGAGAGTGACAAGGATGAAGTTAGAGTAGAAGCCGAGACTAAGGATGAGAGTAGGGAAGTTGAGGTTAATAGGAGAGAGGAATTAGAGGAGGTAGAGCCTATAGAAAAATACTTTGATAAGTTGCCCACCAAGGAAGAACGGGAATACCATAAGGATTTATTCGATAGTCCCGAGAGACCATATATCCTTGGCACCCCCTTATCAAAATGGGAGACCCCTCTAACATTAACATACCATGCAATATCGGGCACATGCATATATGGAAAGCTTACATCGACCCTAGATCCCCCGTGAACATCATGACTAGGACTTATTACAATTGGGTGATGAAGAAGCAACTTAATTTTAGGATGATGCATAATAAGAATCTGATAAGTAATTTTGCAGGAAGAGTGAAGGGATTGCATGTGATTATAGGGAATCTCACCTATGAGATCGATTTTATGATAGTTGAAGACACTCGTCCGGTGATAGATGCTTGCCTAAGCCAAATAATATTTGGAAAACCATTTGTTGAGGCCACTAGGATGAGTTATGATCCGACTTTAGGGATAGTTAGATTCAAGGAAGAGAATGATGAGGTTGCTTATCAAATGCCCTACAAGATTGAGCAATACCGCCTTCTCTCTAATTTCGAAAAGGAACACAAGCAAGCGGCTTATTATAGGAATGAGGAGGATAGACGTAGAGGAGTAGAGTATGTAAAGAATAGGATGCTTGGTTTCTACAAAGAATGCTTGCAACTAGGTCCGGAATACAAAACTGGTTTAGAAGAAGACCTAGAGAGTGGAACCAATGATGAGGTCACGTAGTAACCCATGACCTTGAGTCTAGCTACAAGACTCGTAAATAAAGAAAAGCGCTTCTTGGGAGGCAACCCATGCTTTGTGTGATTTTATTTTTGTTTGTTTGTTATTTGCTTCCTTATGCATGCTTTATTTTTAATGTTGGTAGATCATGTTTCTAAACTAAATAGTGGAAATACTTTACTTTGTTGTTGTAGCTTAGTCTTAACTCCACCTAAAAGTATTTTTGCAAAAGATAAGTGTAAGGGGAAACCCGAAATATGTTTTTAAGAAACACACCGATCATGATTCTCCACAATATTAAATGAACATGTATATTAGTATTGGTTAGAGTCAAATGCTTGTATTGAGTCATAATGAAGTTTTGTAGGATTTTCCAGGAAGTAGGACCAAGTTTTCCCAGAAATTTTCCGGAAACTTAACATAAGAATTTCTGCATATCACTTCTGACGGCGTCAAGAATTAACTCTTGACGGCGTCACGTGTAAAAATCTAGAAATTTTACCGGTTTGTTTTTCTAACGGAGTCTTATGGTTTTTGTGAATTATTAAGTTTTATAATCTCCAGGAGATCTGCAAACTTCATTCCACAAGCATTATATCTTATCTTGTTTTCTAGGATTTAGTAACTTATATAGGATGCCGCCGATTTTATGCAAGGTTGTTTTGTCTATTTTCTCAGGATTTACAGGTTATGTTTGACAAGAAGATGATTTACATTCTGGAAGGGAAGCTTTGATTGTTCATTTTCTTGGAGGAAGATTTAACCTGACCACCTTATTATCCATACCGAGCGAATTAGGGGAGTATTTGATTGAATTTTTGTTACTTATTTCACTTTTACATTCTTTACTTGAACATTGGGGACAATGTTCATCCTAAGTGTAAGGGGAGGGTAAAATGATGATACCTTACAGATACACTTTCGCTTGAGTTTGTTTTGTTTGATGGTAGATGTGTAATAAAACTATGAGAAATTCTTGTTAGTGCAATTTTAACGCCAAATTTAAAATTTTTTACAACATTTAGGAGTGAAACTTTAGCCATAGCAAGCGTCTCATGGATAGGAGATTGTATGACTAGCACATAACCGTATATTCAGAAAAATTTTCCACCCAAATATGTGAGGTTCGCCTTTAGATTTGATAGAAAAAGCATTTACTATTAGTGCTTATGAGTGTACTGGTAGCATTTAGATTCTAGAACTTGCGTTAGTGATGTATCCCAAGACCGCTAGTGAGACTACATTCGTGTAGTAGGATTTACTACATGATAAGAGGCATTAGGATCACCTTTGTGTTAAATCCGTATTACAATTACTTGACCATTTAAGTCATATTACTTGGCTAGTTAAGTCAACTAATTTTTCCCACACCCTTAGCGTTGTACTCATTTTTAGTACACGAAACCCCTAGTACACCCCTCGGAGCCTATCTTTTCGTTTCTAACTTTAAGCATTTTACTTAAAGGAAGAATTTGTTACACCCCACTTAAATGTACAACCAAATCGCCTTAGCCTTCTGTGTATGCGCTCATTTTTAGTGCATTATTGTTATTTGTTAAACCCTAAGTTAACTATCTAATTGATTACATGGTTGCTAAGTCGAGTCATATCTTCGTACATATTGTTTTGGGACGATTGGGACTCATGGGTAAGTACTTATTTTATGGAGTAATGGGGAAGAACATCATTTATTACCACCATACGTACGTTAATCTTAAAAGTGCTCCAAGTGTTTTGATTTTCTAAATTCGAGTCATTAGATTAGTTTAATGTAAAGTATGTAAAGATTCAAGTGTAAGGGGAATATTCATTCCCTATAATGTATTATTTTGGATGGTAGGGTAAGAGTGTATGTAAAAAAATAAAAAAAAATAAAAAAAAAATAAAAAAAATTAAAAAAAAAATCTAAAAAATCGAAAAAAATCAAGAAAAAGAAAAAGAAAATAGAAAAAGGAAAAAGAGAAAAAAACATACGGAGTACCATCCTGTTTCATTCTATGTTTATTTTATGTTTTTGTTATTTTTCATTTATTAGCTTAAGTCGAGTCTAGTCTTGGCTTAGCAACGCCATATTGTACATGTAATTAACCAAGATTGTTAACTCGCCACCAGTAAAACTTCCTTTATCCAACAAAACCGTGTATTTCATATCCCTACACCTAACGTTGCAACCCTTTAAAAGACCTCTTTGATAGTTTATCCTAGGTGCTTACGCCATGTGGTGGAGGTTTGATCCTTTCCCAAGCCTATGGTAATCTATTTTGCTATGACAGGTAGTGAGAGATATCTTCCGTTTCCATATTGTAATTTATACTTTATTACACCCGAGAGATGTGAGTATCTAAATACTATTTGTGAGGTGCTAGTGTATGACCTCCGTGCTTGTCTATTGGTCTTTAGTGGAACGATTATTTGTTGTAATTACTTTTATATTAGTGTTAAATGACTCCTAACTTGTCTTTTGAGTAGAATAAAAGTGCATTTGCTTGAGGACAAGCAAATCTCAAATGTAAGGGTATATGATGAGGCGAAAAATGAACCACTTTTAGGGGGTCATGTAAGCCCGGAATTGAATTTATTTGATCAAATATTGCCCTAAATCATTCCTTTTGTGATTTTAGGTACTTTGGGAGTGAAATCTGGAAAAGGAAGCAATTCGGACGTTTTGGAGCATAAAAGTGAAGAAAACGCCAAAGTCTTAATTTCCCTTGCTGGGAACAGTAGGTGATGGCGTCAATAGTAACATCCTGACGGCGTCAAGAGTAAATTCCATGACAACCCAGTACAGATTTGACGGCGTCACAAGAAAGGGCGTCAAGAGTAAAATGCATAACACATGACGGCGTCAAAAGTAGATCAAGGCAGTCCGAGAAGAGTTTTGGCGGCGAGGTGACGGCGTCACAAGATTGGTCTTGACGCCGTCAGACCCTATTTCCTATATATAGTTTTCTAATTTTCACATTAAAAAGAGAGAAGTTTTGGAGAAACCCTAAGTATGAACTTGGTGCGAATTTTACAGGTTTTTCAAGGGTTCTAAACCCTTGATACCTTTCATGTGTAATTGAGATAAGTATTCTTTTAATTCAATCAATATGTCTATGTGTTGGTTGTTTATATCTTGTTCTTGTCTTAATTCCATCATGTTAGGCTAGATCTATCTTGTGTTTGCTTGGATCTAATGAAACCTAGATGTTAATTATGTGTTGATTACTTGTTTATAATTGTTTTGGATGAATGATTTATATGTTAGGCTTAAGAAAACTAGCAGATCTCCAAATGGTAACATGCTTGAACGTCTTAGGAAACATGAACCGATGGCATTAGGTCTTTATTGGTAGTATTTAATTCATGAGCCACTGTTTATAATCCCTATGGTTGTGTTGGGCATGGCATAGGAGGAGATAAGAGCTCATAGAATTGGGGAGTTAAGTGCGCTACCCCATGAATGGTATTAAGGAATACAATCCGTCATCCATGCAACTATAACAAGTAATTAGCATATAAAAGATGTCTAGGGAGTAGTGAAATCTAAGTAAACACATTTTCTCCACTTATTGCTCACAACTTTAGTATAATTTAGTTTATTTTCATTTCTAGTATTTTATTTTGATTGCATCTTTAGTATTGGGTTAGTTGACTAGCAACTATTTCCGCCCAAATCCTTCAAACCCGAGATTTTTACTTGCTTTCTAAAAAATATAAAAATACAAAAAAGAATCATCTCTCACCTTTAGAACTAGTATTTAGGTTTTCTAATCCTAGTGACACTATTCCTAGCTGAATGATCAATCCCCCGGTACTTGTCACTATACTATACTACAACGATCAGGTACACTGCCTGGTGGGGGTTGTAAGCTTCTCAAGATCCCTTGAGAGGTAAAGCCTGGTGCGATTCCCACGTATCATTTAGCATCAATCAATTTTTGGCGCCGCTGCCGGGGAGGTGTGCGCGTTTCTATAGCGTCATTTGAGATTAGTGTTATTTCACCTCATTCACTGTACAAATACCACCACTTTTGTAAATTTTAAATCAAAACATAAAAAAGCCATTAACACTTTTCCTAAAGTGTTAAAACACCAAAAAAAATTAAAAAAACAACAAAACAGATCGTAACGTTTTCTGAATCGGTTATCTTTTAAGGTGATTCTTAAAGAGAAACGATTTTAGATTACGAGACGATACCAAAAATATTGTCCAAAAGTTTTTAAACCCATACACAAAACACAAAAAAATCCATCTTTTCTTGTGAATAATAATTCTACATAAAAATAAATCGTCGCAAACCAAGACAGAACACCTACCAACTGGGGGTGTGGACATAATAAGTTCCCAAACCAAATATATAAAACTTGCCTTTGTATCTCTGTGAGTGGTGTACCTTTCCTAAAGAAGCCATTCACTTGTGATTATTGGTTTAAGTTCACTGTCGTTTTGCCTCGATTTTATTTTGAGTGAGTTTGTTTTTAGTGCATGCGCACTCGCTCTTCTAGGTCTACTAGCCCATTACGTGAGCTTGTAAGAATACCTAGAAGACGTCGTCGACGTTCAGCACCAACAGTCGGATCTGAGATCCGTACTGTTCCCACATCTTCCGTTATCATGGCTGCTGAGCCAACTATGAACGAGCTTCTCCAAGCATCCGTCGAGGGTTACGGAGATGCTATCGTTGTTCCGGCCATCGTGGCCGAGAATTTTGAGCTTAAAACTGGGTTGATAAACCTGGTCACTCCGCGTCAATTCTACGGTTTTGAACGGGACGATCCTCATGATCACATTCGATGGTTTAATAAAATCACATCCACCATCAAATGCAAAAATGTCCCTGAAGAGGCAATCAAACTTCTTCTCTTCCCTTTTTCCATCGATGGGGCTGCCCGGATTTGGCTTGATAAACAAACCCCTCGATCGATTGTGACATGGGAAGATTTGGTAAAAAAGTTCGTGAATGAATTCTTTCCTCCTTCTAAAACCACAAGTCTTAAGAATGAGATCATGAAATTCACGCAGAAATTTGATGAATCATTTAGTGAGGCATGGGATCGCTATAAGGAATTGCTTCGCAAATGCCCTCACCATGGCTTTTCCGAGTTGATGCAACTCGATACTTTCTACAATGGTGTGAGCCAAAGCGATCAAGACTCTCTCAATTCCTCCGCTAGGGGTAATTTCTTGAATCGTACCACAAAGGATGCTTTAGCGATCATTGAGAATAAATCTAAGGTCCGCATTCCACGAAGCAAACCGGTTGTTTCCCAAGGGAATGTTGTTGCTTCTACCTCATCGCCCGTGGCTCAGTCTAGCACCGATGCTAGACTTGACAAACTCACGGAAGCAATTCATGCATTGGTTCTCACCAAAAGCAAGAAAGTTTCTTCTCCTCAACCTTCTCCACAAGCTAAAATCAAAAAGGTAGAAGTTTGTGTCACTTGTGGTGGTCCACACTCGTATTACAATTGCACTGCCACCGAAGGCAATCCATTTGAAGTCAATGCAATAGCCGGAAGTTCCAACCAAGGAGGTAACCAATACCGTCCTCAAGTGGAACCAAACTACCGCGCTAGCGACCTAGGTGGACCACCCGGGTTTCCTCAAAATCCAAATAGGTTTAATCCTAATCCACCAAGGGGTAATAACATGCAATATCAAACTCATACCCCTGTGAATCAATACCCACCCCAAAGGGGTAATCAAGGGTATTCAGCTCCTAATTACCAAGAACCTCTCCCTAACGAGCTCAATAACTACATTAAAGTTAATAAGACCAAAATGAGGGCAATGCATAATCAAATCTCAAATTTGAAGAATGAATTTCAATCTTCAATAACCAAGCAAGGTAATGAGCTGAAGAATGAGCTTATAGCAACAAACAACAAAATTGATCAATCTCAAAACAAGATTGAGAATATGTTTGCTAGTCTCATGAGTCATATCGCTCCACCCTCTACTTCGGGAGGTCTTCCTGGTAATACAGTTGTCAACCCTAAGGGTGAACTCAAAGATATTACCACACGTAGTGGTAAAGCTTATGATGAACCGCCACTACCTCCTCCTCCTCCTCCTTTTCCCAAGGTAGTGGAAATTGAGCCTGAGGCAACCAAGGACAAGGTGCAATCTACTAGCCCACGAAGTACCGCACATGTCCACCCTCAGGTTGTTCCAAAGACCAAACCAGGAGTTGTATTTGAACCACCAATAACTCCTGTTGAGAACCCTAAATCCAAACCTTCGATACCATACCCATCTCGACTTAATGAGCAAAAGCTTCGCGAAAAGGCTAGTCACCAAATGGATAAGTTTTATCAAATCTTTCAAGATTTTCATTTTGACGTTAGCCATCCGGATGCTATCATCCTGATGCCCAAATTTGCATCGATGATCAAAAACTTGTTAAGCAACAAGGAAAAATTGTACGAAATGGCAAAGACTCCATTGAACGAAAACTGCTCAGCAGTTATCTTAAAGAAGCTTCCTAAGAAGCTTGGAGACCCTGGGAGATTTCTCATTCCATGTGTTTTTCCTGGGATGGTTGAATGCTTCGCCTTGGCCGATCTTGGCGCTAGCATCAACCTGATGCCTAATTCAGTGTGGAAGAAACTTTCTCTTCCAGAACTTACTCCTACCAGCATGACTCTTGAGCTTGCAGATCGGTCCATTACTCATCCCCTTGGCATTGCCAAGGACGTATTTGTGAAAGTAGGAGAGTTTCACTTCCCCGCTGATTTCGTTGTTGTTGAATTCGATGCTGATCCTAGGGTTCCTCTCATTCTTGGAAGAGGATTCCTGAGAACGGGCCGTGCTCTAATCGATGTGCACGAAGAGGTAATAACTCTTCGTGTTGGTAATGAAGCCGTAACATTCAACCTCGATCAAACTTCGAGGTACTCCTCAAATTATGACACTAAATCGGTTAACCGAATCGATGTCACTGATGTTGCTTCTGAGGAGTACGCTCAAGAGGTTCTAGGTTTCAATGATAATTCTTCGAGTAAAAACTTCACTCCATCTTCTTACCCCATCATTGCCAATTCTTTTCCTTCCCCCACTCCGTTTAAGGGAAGTGACTTCATCTCAGAAGAAATTGAGGCCTTTCTCAAAAGTGATTCGATTCCTGAAGGAATCTATAACCAAGAGATTGACCCCGAGAGGGATATTCTCCTGCTTGAGAAATTATTAAACAAAGATCCATCTCCTCTTCCTGTTCTACCACCAACACTTCATAAAGAGGAGATCAAATATGTTGAGAAAACTGATGATTCTCCTCAAGTCGAGCTCAAAGAGTTGCCTCCTCATCTTGAGTATGCATTTTTGGAGGGTGATGATAAACTACCCGTCATTATTGCCAAAGGCTTGAAAGATGAGGAGAAAACCGCACTCATAAAGGTTTTGAAGTCACACAAGCGAGCAATTGCTTGGAGACTCTCCGACATTAAGGGTATCAACCCTGAATTTTGTTCACACAAAATCTTGATGGAGGATGACTTCAAACCCGCGGTGCAACATCAAAGGAGGGTAAATCCTAAAATTCACGAAGTTATCAAACAAGAAGTTCTAAAACTTCTTGATGCTGGATTGATTTACCCTATTTCTGATAGTCCTTGGGTGAGTCCCATCCATTGTGTTCCTAAGAAGGGTGGCATAACTGTTGTCACCAATGAGGAAAACGAGTTGATTCCAACTCGTTTGGTTACGGGATGGCGTGTATGTATAGATTATAGAAAACTAAATGAAGCCACCCGTAAAGACCATTTTCCTCTACCCTTCATGGATCAAATGCTCGAGAGATTAGCGGGGAATGAGTACTATTGTTTCCTCGATGGTTTCTCGGGATACTTTCAAATCCCCATTGATCAACAGGATCAAGAGAAAACTACCTTCACATGCCCTTACGGAACCTTTGCCTACCGTCGCATGCCTTTTGGTTTATGCAACGCTCCTGGCACTTTCCAAAGGTGCATGATGTCAATCTTTTCCGACATGATCGGAAAAACAATGGAGGTATTCATGGATGACTTTTCGGTCATTGGGGATTCGTTCCAATCTTGTCTCTCCCACTTGGAAAATATGTTGAAACGATGTGAAGACATAAACTTGTGTCTCAATTGGGAGAAGAGTCACTTTATGGTCAAAGAGGGCATTGTCCTCGGCCATAAAATTTCAAAGAATGGGATTGAGGTTGACAAAGCCAAAATCGATGTCATTGCAAAATTACCTCATCCCACTACCGTCAAAGGTATTAGGAGCTTTTTGGGTCATGCCGGTTTCTATTGTAGGTTTATTCAAGATTTTTCTAAAATCGCCTGGCCTATGACCCATCTCCTCGAAAAGGATGTTCCTTTTATCTTCTCCCCAGAGTGCATCGAAGCTTTTGAAACACTTAAGAAAAAGCTTACCGAGGCACCGATTCTTGTTGCCCCCGATTGGGACTTGCCCTTCGAGCTCATGTGTGATGCTAGTGATTATGCGATAGGGGCAGTCTTGGGGCAACGAAAAACAAAACATTTTCAGCCTATACACTATGCCAGCAAAACTATGACCGAGGCTCAAAGCCATTACACCACTACCGAAAAAGAATTATTAGCTGTGGTGTATGATTTTGAAAAATTCCGGCCATACTTGATACTGACCAAAAGCATAGTGTATACGGATCACTCGGCTTTGAAGTACCTTTTTGCAAAACAAGATGCAAAGCCGAGACTTCTTCGTTGGGTTCTCCTCCTACAGGAATTTGATATCATTATTCGTGATAAAAAAGGAGCTGAGAACCTAGCTGCTGATCATCTCTCCCGATTGGAAAACCCCCATCAAGATGTCTTCGAGAGGAAAGAAATTAATGAAACATTCCCTCTCGAGACACTCAATGCGGTTACCTTTCGTGGAGATTCTATTACCCCGTGGTTTGCCGACTTTGCAAACTACCTTGCGGGTAACTTTGTGGTGAAAGGGATGTCGTCCCAACAGAAAAATAAATTCTTCAAAGATGTAAAACATTACTTCTGGGACGACCCCTACCTCTTCAAAATCTGTGCAGATCAAGTCATCCGGCGGTGTGTATATGGTCAAGAAGCCACTGAAATTCTTAAGGCTTGCCATGCTGGTCCCACGGGGGGCCACCACAATCCAAATTACACCGCCAAAAAGGTGTTTGACTTCGGATTCTTTTAGCCCACGATTTACAAGGATGCCCAAGAATTGGTCAAATCCTGTGACGCTTGTCAACGTCACGGGAATATTTCACAAAAGAATGAAATGCCACAAAATGCAATTCAAGTTTGTGAAATATTTGACGTATGGGGCATTGATTTTATGGGGCCATTTCCGTCATCTCATGGAAACAAGTATATACTCGTGGCTGTTGACTATTTGTCAAAATGGGTTGAAGCGAAAGCTTTACCCACAAATGATGCCCGAGTAGTCGTGAAATTTTTGAAAGCTCTCTTTGCTCGATTTGGAACTCCACGTGCTATAATTAGTGATCGTGGTACGCATTTTTGCAATGACAAATTCGATAAAGTCATGCAAAAGTATGGTGTAACTCACCATCTTTCTACTGCGTACCACCCTCAAACCAGTGGACAAGTAGAAGTTTCCAATCGAGGCATCAAGAGAATATTGGAAAGAACCGTTGGGGAAAATCATGCATCTTGGTCGAATAAATTAGATGATGCACTATGGGCTTTCCGTATGGCATACAAAACACCCATTGGGTGTACGCCTTACAAGCTTGTGTACGGGAAAGCATGCCATCTACCGATCGAGCTTGAGCATAAAGCCTATTGGGCTCTCAAGCATTCCAATTTTGACCTCAAAACTACGGGTGATCATAGAAAAGTTCAACTAAATGAATTAAACGAACTTCGTGATCAAGCTTACGAGAACTCTTTGATCTATAAGGAAAAGACAAAGAAGATACATGACTCAAAAATCAAAAACCGCGTTTTCAACGTTGGTGATCGAGTCCTTCTTTTCAACTCTAGACTCAAGATCTTCTCGGGAAAGCTCAAAACCCGATGGACTGGTCCATTCACTATCGTTAAGGTTTATCCCTATGGCACCGTCGAATTATCTCAAAATGACGGTCCTAATTTTAAAGTGAATGGAGATCATTTAAAACATTACTTTGGAGAGGACATACCATCCATGGTTGTCCCGGATCTCCAAACTTTCCCCAAGGACAATTAAATTCGGGGATCGAGTGAAGCTAGCGACTCGATGAACAAAAACAATAGCACAAAACGGGTTTTCACCCGTATCTCTGATTTCCTTCTACTTTCTACCACCCTAGTGTGGGGGAATGGCCAACCCCCCGCTAATTTGAAAATGTATATATGTATATAAGTTCAAAAAAAATGTGTGATTGTATGTACAGATAAATAAAGTGAAAAATACAAAACAATAATTCCACAGTTAGCTTCGAATATTATCTTTTTACGTTCAAAGAGTCGGCATAATAGCCGGGACTTTGAATATTGAGGACAATATTCATTTCTAAGTGTGGGGGGGGGGGGGGGGAAATTCTAGCGAATTTTATCGCAAAATACTTTCAAGTACCCCCATTTTGGCCCAAAATTTTCAAAAATTTTTCACTTTATTTCAAAATTTTTGTGGTAATCAGTCCGCCGTGTCTAAACGACAAAAGGGATTGGCTAATCCAGGAGCAAACGGCTCTTGGTAAAGATAACTCAAATCCGTTTACGGCTTGCAATTTGCCCAAAATTGTATGGTTCCTCAACTCCCCATATCCCATAAAGCGAATGAGTTGGCTAGACCGCAAGATTATGGCTTGTGGTAAAGGCAGTGGAAAAACCATAATTGGAAATCAGCTCACCAAGATGTTGACTATTCCATCAAGAGCTGGCTAGTCCAGGAGCAAACGGCTCTTGGTAAAGACAAATCAGATCCGTTGACAGCTGGTGGTTTGCTCAAAATCACACGGTTATCAGGTGTGCCACAGTTCTTACACCTGGCTACTCCAGAAGTGATGGCTTTTGGTAAAGAGTTTAAAATCCATCAAGTTTTCCAAAAATATTGCTAGGGACTAGCAATAGTTTAGTGTGGGGGATTGATGAGTGCGCAAACACTCATCATTTTTATCGTATTTAAACTACCAAAACATACAAAAATAATCGAAAAGTAATCAAAATACTTAAATTATCCCAGGGATTGTGTTTTATGTGTTTTAAATGCAAAACGAGCAAAAACAAACGAAAAATGATCAAAGTTTGCAATATTGGCAGTTTCAGTCCCCCAAGTATCAAAATTTGTCAAAAATAGTCCCTATGCATTTATTTTGAAATAAAAGTCAACCCAAGTCCCTAAAAATTCAAAAGTTATCAAAAACGGATTTTGGGTGAAAAATGTGGAAAATTTAAATGATTGGTCCCTGGAGTTTGGAATTTTGCAAAAACAGTCCCTGGGAAGTTTGAAAATAAAAAAATTTGCAAAATTGGCTTTTGGAATATTGATCTTGGCAACATTGGTCCTTATTGGTACTTTTGGGGAATTACAATTTCAGTCCCTTGGTTTTGTGTAAATTGCAAACATGGGCCTTGTGTGAAACTATATTACCAACCGGATCCTTAGTTTAATAAAACCCAAAACAAATCAAACCCAAAACACACTCCAAGCCCACCCTTATAACTCCCTTGGCCCAACACCCTCACAGCCCACTCCAACCTCAGCCCACCACAAACACCCCGTTTAATAATAATAATAATACTCCCTCGGTCAAACTTTGACCCCGTCCCTTCCACCTCACCCTGCTACAAGCCAACCCCCCTCATCATCACCCCTACCTTCACCACCTGCACACTCAATTCCCCCCCCCCCCCCCCCTTGCCTACTCAAACAAAGGCTAAACTCCAAAAACATCCTCCCTGGCATCAATAATCCAAGAAACAGCCAAAGGGAGTTTTGGCGCCAAGGAATTTAAACGGCCAAGATTAACCCTAGTAATCCAATGGTTACAATTGCTGCTGGGAAAGAGACAAGGACTCATGGGAACCCTAATTGGAGTGTATAAAAAGGAAGAGATGCAGTAGAGCAGTTTGGCTAGTTTTTTAGTAATTTTAATGTAATTTTTCAAGTATTGTACTTTTAATTTCAATCAAATTCTCAGTTGTGATGTAACTCTTTCAGTATTAATTTAAGTATTGTTTCAGAATTTCAAGTTTCCATTGCATTTTCAGTTTCATCAAATAATAAACATAAAAAAATAAATAAACAGAAAATAAATAAAAAATAATTGAAAGGTAAAGACAAAGCATGGAGCAGGGTGTATGTGGGATGGCCCTGGGTTAGAGAATCCATGGGGATTCAATAGGATGGAAATTGTGGACCTTGTTCTTGGTGATTCAGCTGGAATGCCACTTGTGAGCTCCTATTTCCATTTTTGAGTTATTTATTATATAAATGCTTTTTAGCAATAATCTCTGTGTTTCTAGGTTAGTTCTGTTCATCTATGTTGTAATTTGGCTTAAAGATTCAAGCTTGTTAACTTAAATCAATTGTTGCTTAAAATTCCTTATTTAACTGTCATAATTAGCAATTATAGTTATCCTTAGTATTTGTGACTTAAATCTGTGCTTCTGTGTAAGTTTGAGCTTATTCATTGATCAAAAGTTGGTTAGAATCATTACACTCATCATTGGGTTCTGTTTACCTCAAAAATCCAAAAATCAGTTTTATAAAGGGGTGTTTGGTTCTGTGGAAATCACTGAGTCTCAGTGATCTTTGTGGGTTGTCTTTGTTTAGTACATGCTCATTTAGGTGTAATTAAGGAAAACAAGTAATAAAAAGGTGGTCTAGTTTGTTAAATAGTCAAAAATTCCATTCAATCCCCCTCACAGTTAACTGTGAGGGAATTGTGAACACCAAACTTTTCAAATTAGTTAACAAGTAGTAAATGTAGCTTAGTATAGTTGTAATATAGCTTAATATAAGTTTCTTAACCAGTAATCATCCACCAAAACTCACAAAAGTCAAACTGCTAGTTTTACTAAAAAAGTCAAAAGTGCAATCTCAGATTTTTGCAAAAATTGGGTGAATTTTCATGATTTTTGTGTTGTGATTTGGGATTTGAAAATTCTTGTGTGTAGACTCTATCAGTAGAACTTATGATTTTCACAAGTTTTATATTTTTGTGATTTTTTTAAGTGGACTAAATTGCCCTTGGAAGACAGCTGCAGGGCAAGCTTGTGCCCTGCTTCAGCAGACCCATTTCACCCAGCCATCTTTGGTAGCCATTTATGGTTAACCCAGTGGGTCCCACACCTCATACTTAGGTCATTACAACCCCCCTCCTACCAGTGTTTGAAAGTTGACCATTGTTTTGACCATTAGACCTGTGGACCCCACCTGGATTTGCTCCCCAACTCTGTCCTATTCTGTCTCATAATAGCAATAAGCAAGTGCTTATTTGTTGTTGTGTAGCTTATTTGCTGTGCTTATCTGTGTGAAACTTGCTTAATATTGATCAATCAACTCAGAGGAACCTATTTTCACCATTGTGGACCCCACCTTCTTCCATTTGAGCTTAAATCTCTCCACAGTCAACAAAAGTCAACTGAGTGGATCAATAAGCTCTCAAGTGCTTATTGTTGGGTTACATCAAAAGTGTTTTCATAAAAAGTGCTTGTTTTTAGTGTATAATTAGTTTGGAAAAAGAAAAAACACCAAAAACCAACTTTAATTATAGTGATAGCTTCTATTTAATAGGATTTATCATTTTAATTTTCTTTTTAGCTTATTCCTAAGCAATATATCATTTTTATATTTTTATTAATTCTCTTTTAGGTAAAAATAATTCTAGAAATTTTTCCAGATTTTTCTTTTGTCTTTTAGTTTTTTTTAGAATTAATTTTAGTGTAATTAATTAGAAATTAATATTAAGTAATTAAATAGCATAATTAGATTTTATAAAGTACAACCTAGTTTTTATAATTTTTCTAGCTTTTATGTAAGTTAAAACATTTTTATAAATTTTTCTAGAATTTATACTGTTCATTTTCTATTTTTCTTAATATAATTAGTTTAATTATAAATTAATTAGTAATTAGATAATAATTAGTAAATTAGTTTAAAAATACATAAAATCAACTTTTTATAATTTTTTAGGATTCCTGTGATGGTTAATTAGATTCGTAAAATTTTTCTTAATTTTCTAAGTCTTTTTAGTATTTTTAATAATTCTAATTAGTTTAATTAGTTAATAAATAGATAATTAGTAATTAATTAATAATAAATAATTAAATAGTATAAAAATAGTTTTTCTTTTTCTTAAAATTTTCTTTATTTATTAGGATTGTAAAAATAATAATTTTACACTTGTAACCTTTTTCCGTCCATCAGTTGTACTTTTTGTTTTGTTCGTCTGCGTACGTTTTTAATTAAAACGTACGTTTTTAGGTTTTAGCTCAAATCTTTGTAATCTCAATTCCCGTAATCAATCACGTAGCTTTCCTAAGCTATATTTGTTAATAATTTCCAAATAATTCTTATCACAACCCTTTTCTGTGAATAATCACCCGATCACAAGTACGCTAAAGTACAATCCACACCTCGTCGGGACTTAACGACCTAGTGATACCCTTTATTACCCGGAAGCATTGGTCTAGGCTCTTTGACTTTGTTGACCATTCTTTGGTCAATATAAGTTGACGGTTTAGCATCAATCAATCATCGAATTCATTACTCCAATCAACTTCTGCAAAGTTTTCTTGAGCAACCAAAGCTTGTGACTTTGGCTTAGCAATAGGGACCTCTTTTCTTTAAACCTTGGGTTTAGGTTGTTCAATCATCCTGTTTGCTTGATACTTTGCAAACTTTCATTCCCTTGCAAAGTGACCAGTTCTTTGACAATTAAAGCATTCAATCTTGGACTTGTCAAATGCTATACCTTGCTTAGCCATGAAATCAATACCTCTCCCTGTTTTGTTCATAAACTTCTTGATCCTTACAGCAATCATGGCAACCTGCCATCTTATGTCAATTTCTTCCATAGTATCATCATCAATTTGTAGGAGATTTTCTTGATAAGTAACAGGTAGAGTAGCTTGTTGTGCAAAGAATGAGCATAAAACATCATCTGAGTTGGGGGTATGTGATGGTGATGAAGTGGTAGTGATCAAAGTTGTACATGGATTCTATGTTTCTGCAACAGTACTTTGGACAGGATGAGCAGTACTTTTAGTGGAAGTACTGCTTCTGTTTTCAGAAGATACAAAAGCAATGTTGTGAGAACTTGAACCTTTATTACCCTTCATCTCATGCTCATACACCTTTAGATTGTTGTAAAGATCATCAAAGTCCATAGTGTCCAAACCAGGTTGTCCTCTAATCATGGTAGCAACCACATGCCATGCAGATGGCAAACTCCTCAAGAACTTCAAGTTAGCATCTTCAACTGTTGCCTCAGCTCCATATAACTCTAGCATGATGAGTAGATTTTGATATCTATCATAGGCAGAGTCAAGACTTTCTCTTTCACCAATAGTGAAGGTTTCAAACTGCTGCTTCAATAGGTTCTTGTGCATCTTCTTGGAAGCATCATTACCTCCAAATCTTGTTTTAATAGCAGCCCATAGTTGTTTTGCATCCTTGGCATCATGAAACTTCAATAAGTGACCATCAGGAATGGCAGAGAGTAGTATGTTGAGAGCCTTGTCTTTATTTCTTTTGGTAGCAGCTGGCAAGGTTGGCTTAGGTGGTGTTGGTTGTCCTGGGATCTCTAATGGTTCCTCAATTATCATATTGCCATTGACAATCGCATCCCATAGTGCATGGTCTGTGATGGAAATATACTGCCTCATCTTCATTGCCCATAGATCATATTCTCCCTTCTTGACAATAAGAATTCTTACTGCAGTGATGGATGGAGCAAGTGCAACATCTGTCGACATCTTTAAGGGTTTGTAGTAGAATCGGTTTTAAAGATTTTCTTCTTAATCAGAGTTTCCAACATGTCTCTGATACCACTTGTTGGATCGATATATTCTGACCAAACTACTTTGTAGCTTGTAAGGTTTTAACAATCTTGAATAACTCAAAACAGTTAATATTGAAACACTGATATTACTTTGTAAAGTATGCGGAATCTACTAACACAAAACTAAGAAGAACTTTGTTTTTATTAAAACAACTCTTGAACCTGCTTCTCTAAATACAGATTCACTAACAATGCCTAACTTTACTAAAATCGCTTTCTAGCAATTGTAATGTGAAACTCTAAGATTCTTAGGAAAACTTCGTACGTATAATACCATCGTAAGGCTCCTTTTATAGGCATACGGATAACCTTAAATCGGTTTACAATATTTACTTGAACGACAAGTAATTATCCCTAACTAATTCTAGAATGTTCATATAATATTACATAGTAATCCTTTAAACAATATTGCACATAAGTCCTTGTTATTAGTAGTACTTTGCATAATCTTCAATCACGAGCAGTACTTTGACCTTGAACAGCATGTTGACTTTGAGCAGTACTCTGACATAGCAGTACTTTGATCTTTCCAGCAGTACTTAGATCTTCATATCCCAACAGAAACCCATTACCACTACTAGTACATAATATTACCACTGCTACAGGATAATTGTTAGGAAACGTGTATTAGATAAGTATAGAAAAGATCTTGTGTATATTCTATCATTCTAGGTTTATACTTATCTTGTAAAGGGATCCTTGTGTCCTATAAAAGGAGGTCTTAGGTTTAGGTTTACACACACGTGTTCATTAGCTAAAGCTTCAAGGTTATAACCCTAGTGATAAGCAAAGATCACTCGTATTATTATCTTGAATAATATTGAAGCTGACCGTTTGTTTAATCCATTGTTTATTCTGTTATACATACATATAATTCATACACATCACTTAAACACATCTTCTAAAGTACTTTGTAGTAAATTCCGCGTGCTACTAAGTATACAGTATACACTTAAAGTATCTATCTAACACAAGGTGTGTGTTTAGATCCATCAATTGATCAGGCTGGAATTAAAGCCATGTTTAGCTTTTTCATGATGGCCTCCGCAATTAAGAGTGCTGAAATGTGAGGTTCTATCATGACCTAAGAGCCAAGATCCAAGAACATCCTGATCAACATGTGCTTGAAGCAAAGATACCTAAGCTTGAAGCCCTGGGATACAAGTTCTGACTGATGAATCTACAAAACTAACTTTATCTTTTATTTCACTATGTATTTTGTTAGGATTGTAATAATTATGAACAAAACTTTTGATGTTTCTTTTAATGTTTAGTGTCCTAAACAATGCTTAGTGAATCACTCAGTGTGGGACTATAACCTTTGCTCTCTCACACTGAACCTAGAAACACTTAGGTTGTTTATATATCCAAATAGGGGGAGACTGTTAGGTCTGTAATACACAAACTCCTTTAAACTAGGATTTGAACATAAAATATTGATGAGGCGAAATTTGTTACGCTTTTAAGGGGTCATTTAAGCCTTAAGTCGTGATAATATGATCAATTATTACCTTAAATCGTTCCTTTTGTCATTTTTAGGTACTTTTGAGAAGAATTCTGGAAAACAAAGCATTTTGGACGTTTTTGGAGCAAAAAGTGAAGAAAACGACAAAGTCAAGAATCCAAGCTGGAAATTGTACCTGACGGCGTCACCTATTCCAAAGGGATGGCGTCAGCCTTTAAGACAAGAGGTGGATATTGCATTTATACTTGACGCGCCAAAAGACAATTTGGGTATTTACACGTGACGGCGTCACCCTATACTAGAAGTAGGCCACCACGTGTATTCTCTAAAGCGTGACGGCCCAGAACTCGTACAAAGTGACGGCGTCAAGAAATTGGATTGGGCGACAAGAAACCATAGCTGCGGCTAGATGACGGCGTCAACCATCAAAAGGTGACGCCGTCACCCTTGTAAATCTATATATAGTTTTTGATTTTTCATTCATTAGTGTGCAACTTTAGAGAGGAACTTTTTGGTGGAATACACACACAAACCCTAGCACGAATTTCAGAGGTTTTTTAAGGGTTTCATACCCTTTTTTCATCCATGTTCAATTAAAGATAAGTAATCCATCAATCATTCAATATGTCAATGTATTGTTTGATTCTATCTTATGCTTGTCTTTCTTTTAACATGCTAGGCTAGGTTTATTTGTGTTTTCCTAGATGTAATGAAACCTAGTTATTGATTATTGATTGATGGTTTGCTATTAGTTGTTGTTGCGTGATTGATAATCGATGTTAGGCTTAAGAAAACTAGCTAATCTCCTATTCGGTAACTTGCTTGAACGTCTTAAGAAACATGAATTAGATGTGTACTACGATTTTAATGGTTGTATTTAATGCATAAGTAACTATTAAGGAGGCCATGGTAAGGATACTTAACGTGTCGCCATAGGAAGAGATAGAAGCTTATAGAGTTGGGGAAGATCATACACGGCCCCACAAATGATATTAAGGAATGCAACCCGTCACCCACGCAATTGTAACAAGCTTATCAATAAATAAAACATAAGTAGGGAGTAATGAAATCTAAGTAAACACGTTTTCTCCATATACAGTTTTCACATTTTATTTTATTGTCACTTTATTTTTATTGCTTAGTAGTTAATTGGGTTAGTTGACTAGCAACTAATTCCACCCACTCTTCCAAAACCCGAGATTTTACTTACTTTTCATAGAATATAAAAAATACAAAAAGAATCATCCCTCACCTTTAGACCTAGTTATATTAATTTCAATCCTAGCGAACATTATTCCCTGTGGAGAACGATCAATCCCCCGGTACTTGCCACTTCACTATACTTCATCGGTCAGGTACACTGCCTGGTGGGGATTTTAAGCTTCCTAAGATCCCTTGAGAAGTAAAACTTTAGTGTATACCGCAATCCGCACATCAAAGTTTTTGGCGCCATTGCCGGGGAATAGTTATTGTTTAGGTTGAATTTTATCTTTATTAGATCTACTCACTAGATTCCTTTCTAGTGAGATTTTTATTTTTTTATGTCTTCTTTAGTCTATCTTTTTCTTTGTGCTTTTGTTAGTAAATTGAGCTCATTGACTATTCCGTTTGCCATTATGGAAAACGTGAATCCGCCCCTTTCACCTGAGGAAATGATTGTGTTGCGTGATCAGCTTGAAAGTGAGATTAGAGAACTTAGGGAGCTTATTAGGTTAATTGATATTGAGCTTGATAGTACACTTAATGACCTAGCAATCACCATGTATTCAAATGAGGACTTAGGACCTAATGATTTTGCGCTTGTTAAGGATGTAGGGGAACATGAGGAATGGGAGATAGACGCAAAACTTGATGATTACTTCAATTATATCCCACTAAGTAGGAGATCGCTTACTATAACAATCTTATTGATAATCCTCGGCCCCTTTTTGTTAAAATTGACCCTAAGATAAAGAGAGGTAGCCCTAGGAATGTGAAGATACCATGTATGATTGGATATAAATACGTTGAGCAAGCTTACATCGACTTTGAATCCCCAATCAACATCATGTCTTCAAGTGTCTACAACGATATCATGAAAACTCGACTTGCACCTATGAGAGATCCCGATTATCCCGGTGGGATTTGTAATTTTGTTGGGAGAATTAAGGATCTTCACATTTTAGTCAGAGACTTCACTTATATCACTGATTTTATGGTTGTAAAAGACTTTGCTAGTGTTATAGATTGTAGCTTATCACATGTTGTGTTAGGTAAGCCATTTGTTAAGGAGTCCAAGTTAAAATACGGCCGACAGAAGGAACGGTCCAATTCTCTAATGAAACCAATAAAATCACATATAGGATGCCTAATAAGATGAGAAAATTCTGTTATGTGCCTCAATTAGAAAGGGATAACATTAGTGCAATTGAGGAAATTAACGAATAAGATAATAAAAAAGAGAATGAATTTTGTCAGGGAAAAGAGGATCCTTTATACAAAAATTGCTTAACCCTCGAACCCAAATATAGAGTTGACATGGAAATAGTTCAAAGGTTGAGAGAATCGATTGAAAAGTGGGAAAGGAAAACTTAATAGGGCATGACTTTGAGTCTAGCTACAAGACTCGTTAATAAAGAAAAGCGCTTCTTGGGAGGCAACCCAAGCTTTATTTGTTTGTTTGTTTATTTGATTTTATTTGCTTCCGTATGTTTGTTTTATTTTCATTGCTTATTGTTCATGTATCAAAAATTTTGTGAAAATGCTTTATTTTGTTTTTTAACTTCGACTTAATTACATATAAAAGTATTTTGCAAAAGATAAGTGTAAGGGAAATCCAAAGTTGTTTTTAAGAATGGATTGAACATGAACGATAACAATGAGATATAACATACATATTAGTATTTGTTTGAGTCAAATACTTGTATCGAGTTTGATTGGCTCCAAACGGTCAACCTAAATTGACCAAATGAATGGTCAACAAGGTCAGACTGCCTAGAGTCAATGCTCCGTGGAATACAGGGTTTCCCCGGGTCGTTATGTCCCGACGAAGTGTGATGGTATCAAAAACGGGCTTGTGATCGGGTGAATTTAGACATAAAAGGGTTGTGAATGATTACACTACTGAAATATAAAAGAAAATAGCTTAAATAAGCTATATTAACAAGACTGTAAAATTAGAAAACCCAGAAACGTTTAAAATGTAAAAACGCGTACGTCTGATTTAAATTTACGTTGACGTACGAAATAAAACGCGGGTTTTATAGAAATAAAATACCTACGGATACGAAAATTATATTTTTACAATCCTAATGATAAAAGAAAATTTTTGGAAAATTAAAACTATTTTTACAACTATTTAATTAATTATTATTAATTAATTACTAATTATTATATATTAATACTAATTTAAATTACACTAAAATACAAATAATTATGAATTTAACTTAGAAAAATAAAATTTAAACTTGGAAAAATCTAAAATAATATAAAACTAATTTTCAAACAGAAAATATATTTTTTAGACTTTCAAAATAATTATTACTAATTAAAAACTATTTATTAATTAATTTAATCTAATTAAAATTAAGAAAAATAGCAAATGAACAATGAAAAATCTAAAACTTTTTTCTAAAATTATTTTATAACTACTAGAATCTAGGAAAATTATAAAAATGAAGATTGCTTATTGAATAAGCTTAAAATAAGCTAAAAATATTAAATAGAAACTATCACTTAATTTATTTTTGACTTTTCTGGATTTTATTTTTTCAAAACTATTTATAAACTTAAAATAAACAACTTTAACAAAGGAACTTTGGATAAATCTAAAAAATAAGCACTTTGAAAAGCAAAGTGCTTATCAGTTGGTATGTTTAAGGCTTATTAGGACTTATTGCAACTTGAATAAGCTACCAAATGATATCCCAAGTACAAATAAGCTATAAACAGACCAATAAGAACTTGAATTAAGCAAAGTGAAACAAAATTGCACAAGAAATAAGATGATATAAGCCAATAAGCACTTCCAAACCAACCACAGACCACACAGGCCAAAATGGCTACTTAGCAGGCCATGTGGGGTCCACTAGGAAGATTGGAAGCCCAATCTTATAATGGATACTAAAAGCCTAGCTCCTTGACTTTTCAAAAAGCTAGAGAATAAGCTCTGGGGCCCACTAGGTTGGTCAGGGGATGGCTTGGAACATGGGAACAAAAACTGAGTGCTCAGCATACATTCATAAATGGACAAAATAGATGGACAAGCATCCCTATGAAATAAGCTCTAAACATGAAAATAAGCAATGACCCCTTAATTTTGGCTTATTGGCTTTCCAATAAGCCAAAAACCTAAGTGTGGGGCCCACTATGGTGCAAGATGTGGTACAACGAAAAGTGGGCTGAGGGGCTGATGTTTGGTGCAGGGGAATGCACAGGCCTGCAGGCCACTTTAAGCAATGAAATAAGCCATAAAGAAAATTCACAAAAATAAGCCAATTATGGAATTCAATAGACTAGGTGGAACACTACAATATGTAAAAAGATCAGGGCTTAAATCACAACACAAAATTCAAAACAATTCCTAGAACTTTTGCATTTTCTGCCAAAGGTGAAATTTGACCTTTTTTTTATTAAACTTGAAACTTGACTTATTTGAGTTTTGGTTGTTCCCAAATGACTAAATATGATATATTAAGCTGAAATAAAGCTAATCTAACCTAAAGCTTTAACTTATAAGCTAATGTGATGGTTTATGGAGCTCAATATCCACACAGTTAACAAGTAAGAAGGATCCTTGATGATTTTGACTTTCTGCAAATGGAACTTGGTTTTTAAGCTTTACTAGACCTAAACTGACATAAGGTTATACATAACAAGCATTATCAACAGCAATGAGCTACTTGAGCCCTCAACATAACATGAACCAAACACCCCCTTATCTTGACTGTCTTAATGATTTGAGAGGCAATTGGTGAACTAAGGTGATCCTACTGAAGCTAACTAGTGGTATAAACTAGGGTGACTAAATGCAAACTATCTTGAACAGGAAACAAGCATAACAACAAGCAAAAGAACAATTAGGTAATTGAAATTATCATGAAAACCACAGGATTGATTTAAGATAAAAATCAAAGTTACACACCTCAAATTAGAAGCCTAAAGCTCATAAAAGCTTGTTGCCAAGCTGAATGGCTAGACACAACCACCAATACCTTTCTAAATCACCACACCACACTCATGATCTTTTGTTGACTTTTGTTGACTTATGGACTTATTGCAATAAAGTGATGATTTGAACACAACTAATGCTCACAACAAGCTATAATCAGCTTAAATAAGCTTAGTGAACATGAATGGAAGCTTATGAAAGTTATTTGAGCACAATTGAGTTTTTAGTCTAAATAATAAAATTGGACTGTGAATAAATTGCAAAAAGAAACTGAATTTCTTTTGTGATAAGATTAATTTTATTACTGAAACAAAGTTTACAAAGCTAAATTTGAAATGTTACATTAATTAAAACTACATTCGACCCTAAATTATACTAAGAAATAAAAACTAACTAACTAACTACTTCTTTGTTCTTCCTTCTTGACTTAAATAGGCCAGGGATTGCTTCTCTTTCTTTCCCACTCATTTGTGAGCCCTAGGATGGCTGAAACTTGATCCTAGCCGTTTATCTTGTTTTGGCGGGAAAATGGATACAAGTAGTTTTAGTGGGTTTGGTGAGTTAGGTTGGAGTATTAGTTGAGGAGGGTTGGTGTATTAAATTAGGAGGGGCAATTGAGTGGGGAAGGTGAGAAAAAGGTGGTATTGGAGGGGACATGGAAGCAGGTTTGGGGGGAAAGTGAAGGTGAACAGTGGTACGGGGGAGATGGTGTTTGACTGGGGTCAAACTGGGGTGAAGTATTAAAAGGGTGTGGGGTTTGGGCCTGGGTAAGGAGTTGGGCTGGTGGGTGTTTCTGGATCAGGTTGTGTTTAGTGGATTGGATGTTTGGATTATTAGTTTAGGAAGTAAAGGGTCCATTTGGTTTATTGAATCACAAGGACCATTTTTGCAATTTTCTGAAAATGGATGGGCTGATGTTGTAACTTTCCCAAAGTATTCCAAAGGACCAATTATGCCAAGCTTCCATAATCCAAGAATAAAATTGCAATTTTCCATTTTTAAAATTCCCAGGGACCAATTTTGCCAACTTTGAAACTTGAGGGACCAAACATGTAAACTTTTGAAACTTTATACCCAAAGATCATATTTTGTAATATTTGACTTTCAAAAGACTTGGGTTGACTTATCTTTCAAAATAAATTCATAGGGACTAATTTTGACAAGTTTTGAAACTTGGGGGACTGAAGCTGCCAATTATGCAAACTTTGTTCGTTTTTCATCTGTTTTTACTCATTTTGCATCTAAAACATATAAAACACAATCCCTGGGATATTTTCAGTATTTTGATGCCTTTTTGAGTATTTTTAAATGTTTTGCAGCTCAGATTTGACCAAAAATGATGAGTGTTTGATCACTCATCAGAGTCATAATGATTGTTTTGCAGGATTCCAGGATAGGTTTTTCTAGAAATTTTTCAGAAACAAAATAAAAGAATTTTGTCAGGTCAATTCTGACGGCGTCAGGCATCACCTGACGACGTCAGGTGTAATTTTATGGAAATTTTGCAGGTTTTGTTTTTCTGCCGGAATTATAAAGTTTCGTGAAATCTGTATTTTATAAACTCCAGGAATCTGCAAACATTCATTCCACAAGCATTATATCTTTACTTGCTTCCTAGGATTTGATTTTATGTAGATTACCGCCGATTTTACGCGAGGTTTTCTTGTTTGTTTTCTTGGCTAATTAACATGTTATATTGGATAAGAAGATGTACATGGATAATTAAGTTTTTGGCGTTGCTTTAATCTTGAAGTTTTCACATTTTCTTGGAGGAGGATTTAACCATGTTACTACATCATCCACATCGAACGAATCAGGGGAGTATTTGTTCCATTCTTTCATTTTCCTTACTTTTACTTTCTTTCAATTGAACATTGGGGACAATGTTCAGCTTAAGTGTAAGGGGGGAGGGTAAATGAAGATTCCTTAGAGATTAAAATTGCACTTGATTTTTGTCTTGTCCAATAGTAGATGTGTAATAAAACTGAGATAAACACTTGTTAGGGTAATTTTAGCACCAAATTTAAACTTTTTTGCGACATGTAGGAGGGAAATTTTAGTCTTAATAAGCGTCTCACGGATAGGAGTTATATAACTAGCACAAAAACCGTACCACTCAAAAATTTCCACCCCAAATATGTGAGGTTCGCCCCTAGATTTGTTAGGAAAAGCCTTAGTGCTTAATAAGCGTCTCACGGATAGGAGTTATATAACTAGCACAAAAACCGTACCACTCAAAAATTTCCACCCCAAATATGTGAGGTTCGCCCCTAGATTTGTTAGGAAAAGCCTTAGTGCTTACGTATGTACCGGTAGCATTTAGATTCTAGAACTTGCGTTAGTGATTCATTCCAAGATCACAAGTGAGACTACATTCGTGTAGTTGGAATTACTACATGATAAAAATTGACTTCACTGGTCAAGTAATTTTCCAACACCTTTGCGATGTACTCATTTTTAGTACACGATACCCCTAGTACACCCCTCAGAGCCTATCTTTTTCATTTCTAACTTTAAGCATTCCACTTAAAGGAAGAATTTATTTACAATCCACCCCCAAATGTACACCCAAATCGCCTTAGCCTTCCTTGTATGCACTCATCTTTAGTGCATTATTGTTATAACATTTTTTTAACCCTTTGTTAATTGTCTAATTGATTACATTGTTGCTAAGTCGAGTCATATCTTGTACATATTGTTCTGGGACGATTGGGACTCATGGGTAAAGTACTATTGTTATGGAGTAATGGGGAAGAACATCATTTATTACCCCCATATGCGCGTTAATATTTTAAAGTACTACAAGTGTTTTGATTATCTTAATTCCAGTCATTAGATTAGTTACATGTAAAGTATGTAAAAGTTCAAGTGTAAGGGGAGAACCGAGCCCCTTTGATGTATTATTTTGGATGGTAGGGCAAGAGTGTATGCAAAAAAAAATAAAAAAAAAATAAAAAAAAATCAAGAAAAATATAAAAAAAAAAAATTGGAAAAAGAAAAAGAGAAAAAAAAAACATACTGACTACCATCCCGTTTCCTTTTGTTTTTATTCGAGTTTATGTTATTTATTTATTTAGCCTAAGTTGAGTCGAGTATTGGCTTAGCAACGCCGCATTGTACATGTAATTAACTAAGATAATTAACTTGCCACCAGTAAAATATCCCTTTATCCAACAAACTGTGTTTTCCATATCCCTACACCTAACATTATAACCCTTTAAAAAATACCTCTTTGATAGTTTTCCTAGGTGCTTACGTCAAGTGGTGGAGGTTTTTGATCCTTCCCAAGCCTATGGTAATCTATTTGCTATAACAGGTAGTGAGTGATATTTTTCCATTTCCATTAGTAATATTTTGGTGTATGACACCTGAGAGATGAGAGTATCCAAACATTATTTGTGAGGTGATAGTATATTAACTCCGTGCTTGTTTTGATTAAGGTGGAACGATCATGTGTTGTAATTACTTTTGTATTAACGTTAAATGACCCCTAACTTGTATTTTGATTAGAATAAAAGCTCATTTGCTTGAAGACAAGCAAATCTCAAGTGTAAGGGTATTTGATGAGGCGAAATTTGTTACGCTTTTAAGGGGTCATTTATGCCTTAAGTCGTGATAATATGATCAATTATTACCTTAAATCGTTCCTTTTATCATTTTAGGTACTTTTGAGAAGAATTTTGGAAAACAAAACATTTTGGACGTTTTTAGAGCAAAAAGTGAAGAAAACGACAAAGTCAAGAATCCAAGCTGGAAATTGTACCTGACGACATCGCCTATTCTAAAGGGACGGCATCAGCCTTTAAGACAAGAGGTGGATATTGCATTTATACTTGACGTGCCAGAAGACAATTTGGGTATTTACACGTGACGGTGTCACCCTATACCAGAAGTAGCCCGCCACGTGTATTCTCTAAAGCGTGATGGCCCAGAACTCGTACAAAGTGACGGCGTCAAGAAATTGGATTTGGCGACAAGAAACCCTAGCCGCGGCGAGATGACGGCGTCAACCATCGAAAGGTGACGCCGTCACCCTTGTAAATCTATATATAGTTTTTGATTTTTCATTCATTAGTGTGCAACTTTAGAGAGGAACTTTTTGGTGGAATACACACACAAACCCTAGCACGAATTTCAGAGGTTTTTTAAGGGTTTCATACCCTTGTTTCTTCCATGTTCAATTAAAGATAAGTAATCCATCAATCATTCAATATGTTTATGTATTGTTTGATTCTATCTTATGCTTGTCTTTCTTTTAACATGCTAGGCTAGGTTTATTTGTGTTTGCTTAGATGTAATAAAACCTAGTTATTGATTATTGATTGATGGTTTGTTATTAGTTGTTGTTAGGTGATTGATAATCGATGTTAGGCTTAAGAAAACTGGCTAATCTCCTATTCGGTAACTTGCTTGAACGTCTTAAGAAACATGAATCGGATGTGTACTACGATTTTAATGGTTGTATTTAATGCATAAGTAACTATTAAGGAGGCCATGGTAAGGATACTCAACGTGTCGCCATTGGAAGAGATAGAAGCTTATAGAGTTGGGGAAGATTGTACACGGCCCCACAAATGGTATTAAGGAATGCAACCCGTCACCCACGCAATTGTAACAAGTTTATCAATCAATAAAAGATAACTAGGGAGTAATGAAATCTAAGTAAACACGTTTTCTCCATATACAGTTTTCACATTTTATTTTATTGTCATTTTATTTTTATTGCATTAGTAGTTAATTGGGTTAGTTGACTAGCAACTAATTCCGCCTACTCTTCTGAAACCCGAGATTTGACTTGCTTTTAATAAAATATAAAAAATACAAAAAGAATCATCCCTCACCTCTAGACCTAGTTAGATTAATTTCAATCCTAGCGAACATTATTCCCTGTGGAGAACGATCAATCCCCCGGTACTTGCCACTTCACTATACTACATCGGTCAGGTACACTTCCTGGTGGGGATTGTAAGCTTCTCAAGATCCCTTGAGAAGTAAAACTTTCATGTAGACCGCAATCCGCACATCAAATATCCCAAGTGTTTGTTAAACTTAAACATACTCAAGTCACTGAATGAACAGTCATTCAATGAGTCATCTTTAGGAAGCTCAGGACGAGCCCATAAAGAAGGGTTCTCCATTCAGTGAGGCGGTACTCAGTGAATGATACCTGAGCCAAAGAAGAAGATGATGAATTCAGTGAGTAATGACAATATCTCACTGAATCCCCAAGACTCCTCACCAACACTGAAGAATGAGAGCACAAAGACTGAAGATATGAAGACTGAAGTAAAGGCGGGATTAGGCGAGATAAGTTTGAATTGATAAGGAAGGGTCCATATTAGACAAAGGTCAACTTACCCTGAATGGGTATAAAACAAAGAGTGTTGTCAACACTGAAGTTTGGAAAGCAGTCTTGTCTTTTACTACTTATAGCCAAATGTAACAGTGACAAAATGCCTATGCATTTTGTCCAAAGTAGGCTTATGTCAACTTTGTCTTTTAGGCAACTGTTGAGTTTTACTTGTGTATAAATAGTGTCATAAGAGAGATGTAAAGATCAATTTTGTGCACTTAAAGCTTAGAAATTCACAAACCAAATCTTTACTCTCTCAAAATAGCAACAGTCCATGAGATAGCTCAATTGGTCATTAGTTGTTACTTAAGCTTAGCTTGAGTTTAGTGAGGAGTAATACACTATACTTGTCATTCAATCCCAAGTGTTATTCCGCAAACACTTAGGTATAATTCTTTGATTGATTTCTAATAAGAATTAAACGTTGAAAATATTGTGTCTTTTATCTTTTACATTTTTTACTTTTTGGTTTTAATCATTACTTTTCTAAGTCATGGAACTTAGTTAGTTTACCCCCTAGTTAACACTAACTAAGTATAAGGGAACAAAAGAAGTACAACAAAAATAATGAAAGCCAAATTACAAAAGTTTTTGATAAAAGGAACTAAGGTTGAGTTGGAGAAAGAGGAAAGTTAGGCTCAATCTTTTTCAAATCTTCCATTTAAGTGGTTCTCGCTTCTCCTTGTTCCTGTTCCTAACTCCTCCCCGGGTAGTTCCCAATGTTTGGCACTTTCCATACTTGATGGGTGCAACATCAACAAATTAGCTCATGATCAAGTTACAAAGGGAAGTCCAAGATTCTTAGAAAGCAAGGACAAATAAGACCACTGCTTGGAACCAAACTCAGCACTAGCCTTATTAACCTCCTTCGTAGTAGTATGGCATAACCTAAAGCAATCATCAGGAATCTCAGGACGAAGTATTTTGAGAACCAAAGAAAAGGAATGGTTGGCAAGAGCAATAACACGCTGCTGAACATGGTCCGCTTCCGTTCCAAACTTTGGGGACAGAATGAGCCTATTCACAAATGTTGGAAAAAAAACTCTACCAAATCTTTCCTCTCAGACTCAGCAACATTGAGAGCAGCCTAAGACGAAATCCTCAACTCACTAAGCTCAACCTCCATTCCGGAAATTTTCTTAGTCAACACAACCTCTCTTGCTCGCGCCTGTGTAACAACAAAATTCTTCTCCTCAACTGCTTTCTTGAGCTCTTTGAGTCAAGGATTATTTCTTAGCTTCCCAACGAGCTCTCTCAGCATTATCCTCCTGCCTGGACTTGATCATGCGTTCTTCATCCTGAAACAAAGAGGCCTGCAAAATCGGAATTTGTTCCTCAGAGGAACTGTTTACCTCAACTCTTTGAATCAACTCGGTATGCTCAGAAATATGGTTGGTCATGGATCGATCCATAGCAAGTCGAACCTCATCTAGGGACCTAATCTACTAGGTAGCCTACGGGCATCAGGGAAAATAGAACAAATATAAGAACATCAAAACAGCGGTTCGTCACAAAGATCATTCACCTGAAGGGTGGTACGGAAAGTCATCGTTAGTTCTTCTACATCAGAGGACCCAACCTTTCCATCAACAGAACTACTACTTGTAAGGCAGTCAACACATAAATCAACAAAACACCTCAGAATAACAAAGCATCATAATACAAAGACGGCTACACACCTGGAGTAGAGGAAAGACCAGCACCAACACATGAGACGACGTCATTTTCATGCAAGCTTACATCCAAACATGAAACGATGTCGTTTGCAGCCAACTAAAGGGGGGAAATCAAAATGGCGTCGTTTTATACTAGACATAAAACGACGTCGTTCGCACCATAAATGTATAAAAGGGTAATGTTTTCAAAATAAAAGTCCACCCGTAGTCTAGACGGAATGGTGGGTGAGAGCTCAAACCTCACACGTGAGGTGTGCTCAAACCGGGCTATAATTGTGACTTGGTCACCCTAGGCATTTATGCCGAATTGAGTGTTTTTATTATTATTAATTTGGTTTGTACGTGTGTGGGGTATGTTTGTATAAAGTTGGTATTTTAATTAGGGTTTTTTTAATTTGTGCCCAGAGGCATATGTTAAAGAGAGTCACACAGCCTGGTGTCACTCCCTGAATGGCCAGTAACCACTTATTGGTTCTCATTATCCTTAAACATCTGGCCGACAACCATTTATTGGCAATTCAGATGGTGACGTCAAAACTGTGGGACCTTCTTTAAAATGTGCCCCTATAGCACAAGTTAGAAAAATCATTTTAATTAAGGGACAAGTTATCCACACCCTCCAATAGGGAGGGTATCCGATGATTGGACGCATCGCTGACTTGTACGGTGTGCTTCGCTGACTTGTACGGTTCGACCAAACCCTCCCGATGTGACAATATAGGGAGGGTTTGTATAGTATGATTAAAAGTGAGAGTGGTGGTGACCATTACGAGGTGAAAGGTGAAAGGTGTGATGTGAACAGAGAGAGAAAACTGATATGACGCTGATTTGGGACTCGGTGACCACTGCTTCCCGTATTAACAAATCCCCATTATGAATAAAAATAAAAAAAGAAGATAGGAGAAATGTGTGTGTACTTGTAGCAGTGTGTGAGTAGAGAGTCTAGAATGTCTGAAGAGAAAAAAAGACGAATAACATTTTCAAACAAAAACATCAACAGCGATGAAGAGTCAGAAGAAGAGGCAGGTGAAGTAATAGAATCAGCATCGCCACAGGGTGTAGGTGAAGTCCGTATTTTCAACTCTACCGGCCTTACTAAAAAACTCATCCGACGTGGCCTTGGCTTTCAAACTCCTGAACTCGGCGATGAACCAACTGGTATATACTATATAGTGTGCCTATTCGCAAAAATAAGCACTTTAGGAAATCACGAGAGTTCAAAGTAATCTTTATTCCATTTCAAATAAGCACATTGAATTTGCAATAAGCACTTGTCCCATTTCAGTTGATCACTAGTCTCTTATATGAAAAAAGAATCAAATCAATCTCAAATAAGCATTTTGAAATAAGCAGATCGTTGGTTATCAGGAATTGCTTATATTACTCCAAATTAATAGGATAAGCAGAAGGATGACTGATCTGGTTATAAATAAGCAGTTAAGTAGAAGCGCATAAGAAACTTGAAATAGGTAGTCCTGGAAACAGTGTTTTAAGATTTGCTTTTGCAGTAAAATATATACAACTAGACCTGAAATAAGCAGTCCCAACTTCAACATGCATATTAAATACTGCTTATTTTACCCCTAAATAGGATGATAGGAGGAAATAGTTTGTTTTGTGTGAACACTCAAACTGCGTATTTGCTTAAAAATTACTCGTAGCAAATAAGTAATACCAAACACCCTCTTTTAAGCAATCCGAAACAGCACTTACAGCAATTTCTTTTTCTTCCCTAGAAATTCATAGTTTGTTGATATTTAAGCTAATAAAACTTTTTACTTTTTTTTTTTTTTTTTTTTTTAATGGATTTCAGTTCATTTTGTCGGGAGTTTGGTTGATGGGGCTACGTTTATATCCACTAGAGATAAAGGAGAACCCTTCACCTTCAAGGTCGGCCAAGGTTAGTTTACTTCTTCACGATAAGGATTAATTTCTTTGAAACTGCATATTTTGAAAGATGATTGTCTGGTGTTTGCATTTGGTGAATACGATTATCTGGTTGTTTTGAGTTCCTTTTAAACACTTAATCATCTGATTCTAAATACTCCATATCGCAAAATTTATATTCAAATTGTAATGTCAAACACTTACAATGTTGATATCATCTGTGTGGTTCTTTTGACATTATCAGACAAGATATGCCGTGGGTTCAATGAGGCAATTCTTACCATGAAGAAAGGGGAGATATCATTGTTTACATTGCCTCCTGATCTAGGATTTGGGGCTCTTGGCACGGATGGGGTCCCTCCAAATTCCATTATTCAGTTTGAAATCGAGCTCATCTCATGGATCAAAGTAGTAGATGTTTGCAAAGATGGTGGCATTCTTAAGAGAGTAGTGAAGAAGGGGGAACATACAGGGCAACCTGGCGATTTGGACGAGGTTAAAGGTAGTCTTCTAAACTCCTTTTTTTGCGGTTCTAATTTTCTTTATGTTCTCAATTAAGGGGTGTTTGGATAAACATATTTTACTTTTGATCATCTGATTATTCAAGGGTAACATATTATTACTCCTTTTTTATCCTTTTGCTCTAATTTCACAAAATGTTTATCTTTTCTCTATAATTATGTCCTTATCCTTTTGTTCATCTTTTAATTTACTCATAACCAAATATCCAGACGCTTAAACATGTAATTTCTCAATTGTTACGTCTTCAAACAATGTAAGTACGTCCAAACTAGCCGATTTACAGCCTGTTGTTGTCACAACTCGTAAAATTTGGTCTTTTCCCGAACTTTCAACATTTACTATTCATTGTTACTATTCATCGATCACTATTCATCATTTTACTATTCATCTTTTTCGGAGTCAGTTTGTGATTCTGAGAAGCTTTTTAAAATTTTACTATTCATAAAACACTATTCACCTCCGGAGAAAATTTGTCATTTATGCGTGAGTTGCGTCATTTCTGTATACGTACGGTGATTTACCTAATAAACGTTATCTTATGAGCTATTATTTTAAATAATTGATCCGAAAATCCCAACTATGGTCCTAACATATTTTTATACTCATAATAATAATATAAAAATTATATTATTAATTTACCCGGTGTTTTCAAATCAACTGTTACGTTTTCCGGTCGAAGCTTATAACTCCGTCGGTTTGCGATATTTTAACCCGATCATTATTTTAACTTACGATTCTCATCAGGAACATTATTTTATATTATTTTTATTTTATCTCGTTACAATTTATTTTTAGTTAACTCGGTACCCGGTATCACCTAAAACTAATAATAACTACCTAAACTACATCAAAAGTCCAAGATATCTTTCACAAAATTTCATTTTTCCTTCCTACTTTCCATTATTGCCGCCCCCCCCCCCCCCCTTCCTTTCCCATTTAATTTTCCCCTAAATTATGGATCTTGTCTACTCTTATAATACATATAATCTAAATGTACACTTTTCATCTCATTTTTCTCATTTCATACAATAATACAACTAGCAAAATTCTCTCTTCTTCTTTCCTTCTTTGGGGTGATCGGCCAAGAACAACCAACAAGGAGAAACCATGGATTTTTGAAGATCAAGTGTTAATTAGGTCTCATATGTATTTCTAGTTAGGGTTTTGTGATAAAACTCTAGTTTTCTTTACATCATCATCTTCAAAACTCATCCCATCATCAAGTAAGCTTCAAGATCACTTGTTGATCTTTCCATACTTTCATTTTTCTAGTTTCATATTGTTTATTCAAGATCTATATGCATATGTTAGTTTATACCACTCTATTTATACTTTTTATAACTTATGAACTCTAGAAATGGATTATAGTTAGATCCTTGTTAGATCCACTTGATTTATGATGTTTAGGAACCCATGACACCCTAAGAAGGTGTATGGTAAGATTAGACTAGATTTGTGGTGATTGAAAGTGGTTTGGTTGGATTAGAAACTAGTTTGGAATATTAAAAATGGATTTTAAACACATATAAAAACCTACTGTCCTTAAAATGAAAACGTGGCCAACTCAGTGGGTTTGGGGTAACTTTTGACCAAATATTTAGAAAATACATTCCGAGACGGAACTATGGCCGAAAACGGGGATGAAAACGAGTTAATAACGAAGGAGATACGCTAAAAACGAGTTTAACGACGAAAACTATATTTTCTGAAAACTGCATGCTGTTTGACAGTTTTCGACGGGCAAATAGAGGCGTTAAACGTAACCTAGAGGAGCCGAGCTATTGAAAATATATTAGTATATACTAAAACGAATCCGTGGATGTAAAGAATGTAGAAAACGAGCTTAAAACGACCAAGATATACACTTTTGAAACTAGGCGAACTATATATATATTTGACAACTTCTAATAGCACATATTCTCTTAAGTTATGGAAACACTATAAATCAACGCCAACGCTTATTTTCAAACTACGAGTGGTATAGGCTTCATGTGCATGTACATTCATCGCATCCCCTCATAATTTAAGTAGGTCGTATCATTCGTTCATTATAGGTCGCGGTTAGAGATCGAACCTCATTTCTGTGTATCCACTTTTGTCGTCATTGCTATCGCTTCGAGGTGAGTCATAGCCCCTACTCTTTTAAATTGTTTTGTCAACTTTTGGGGGAGAATACATGCTCGTTTTTACTTGAACTATTACTTGACTCTTTGAACATTGTTTTGAACCTTGAACTATTATGAACTCATTTGACCTTATAACTTGTTTGGAACTATTGAACTTGTTTTGACCTTTTGAACTTGACTTGACCTTTGAAATTGACTTGAACTTTTGGACTTATTGTACTGTATGTTCTAAGACTTAAAGTCTCCCTTGTTCGGAGCAACGCTATAAAGTCTCCCATGTTCGGAGCAACGCTATAAAGTCTCTCATGTTCAGAGCATCTTTAATAATTCTCGCCATGGTGGAGTGACTAATAATTCTTCACCAAGTCGGTGGAGTGACTAATAATTCTTTGCCTAGGTGGCGGAGTGACTTCAAGTCTCCCATGTTCGGAGCAACTTTATAAAGTCTCCCTTGTTCGGAGCGGCCTTGACTTATTATATATGTGGTGCTTATATTGTGACTTATTATTGACCACGGGTGCTTGACTACTAGACCTAAACTATTTTAGCAGTGGGTTGTGAACACACAGGTTACAAGGCTCTTATGGTGGGACTTGTAACTGAGTGGATTTACGATGCCTTTGCTGTGTGATCATTTTTCTATAAACTTTATTTGTTAAACAAACTCTATGAACTCACCAACCTCGTGTTGACACTTTAGCATGTATTTTCAGGTTTTAACCAATGGCACGCTACAGGAGGTTTTGGCAGGGTACGGCATGGTCATAGAAGACTCTGATTATTTATTTGGGGACCGTTTTAAAACTATTTTAAGGGCCTACTTCCGCACTACTTTTAACGATGTAAATTTAACATTTTTGATTAAACGATTTTATTCTAAATGATTAAAGTGAAAACCATTTTTGTACTTGTGTTGTGATACCCATTGAGTTACACCCCAGCTACACGTATGCTTCCGCTGGACCCGATTTTGGGGGTGTGACAGATTGGTATCAGAGCTTTGGCTATAGCGAACTAAGTGTTTTTAAAACCTAGACTATAGCTACTTTTACGAAAAACTTAACCCTATGACCGTCACGTGCCTGCCTGCCAAGATGATGCCTCACTTGTGGTTTGTTGCTGACTTAGGTGATGAGATTTGTGTCTCATTATCTGGTTTATTATACTCACTTATTCTAGTGGATTTCTATCATTGTCTTTCATATAAGCATGTTCACGTATCATATATGTCACCCTGTTATGTTTCTCCTTGCATAGCCTCATCATTTGACCTCGAGTTTGGTCACCTGCCTTAGTCTTTCTGAACGTCTTGGTATTTGTAAAGGACATAGTATTAGTATAACTGAGTTGAGTATTTCAAAATTCATGGAACCTCGGTGGAATATAGACTAGTCACCTATATTCAACCCGGGATAGTGGGACATAGGCTGACTACCTATATCCGACTCAGAAATGAATTTTGCGACACTGAGAATGGTTATAATAAAATTCTGTCCGGATTGAATCCTCTACTCAATTTCCGAATGCTTCATTTATGTGTGTGTATACCCTCGTTGTCAGAACGCTTATACTTTTTCTCACCTCGTGAACCGCCGCCTGAAAGCACGTCAACTGGTCATTTCATCTCATGAATCTTCACCTTTATAACACTTCGGAGACCAACGTTAACTGAACTTCGGGACGAAGTTCCCTTAAGGAGTAGAGACTGTCACAACTCGTAAAATTTGGTCTTTTCCCGAACTTTCAACATTTACTATTCATCGATCACTATTCATCATTTTACTATTCATCTTTTTCGGAGTCAGTTTGTGATTCTGAGAAGCTTTTTAAAATTTTACTATTCATAAAACACTATTCACCTCCGGAGAAAATTTGTCATTTATGCGTGAGTTGCGTCATTTCTGTATACGTACGGTGATTTACCTAATAAACGTTATCTTATGAGCTATTATTTTAAATAATTGATCCGAAAATCCCAACTATGGTCCTAACATATTTTTATACTCATAATAATAATATAAAAATTATATTATTAATTTACCCGGTGTTTTCAAATCAACTGTTACGTTTTCCGGTCGAAGCTTATAACTCCGTCGGTTTGCGATATTTTAACCCGATCATTATTTTAACTTACGATTCTCATCAGGAACATTATTTTACAATTTTTACAACTTTATTATTTTTATTTTATCTCGTTACAATTTATTTTTAGTTAACTCGGTACCCGGTATCACCTAAAACTAATAATAACTACCTAAACTACATCAAAAGTCCAAGATATCTTTTACAAAATTTCATTTTTCCTTCCTACTTTCCATTATTGCCGCCCCCCCCCCCCCCCCCTTCCTTTCCCATTTAATTTTCCCCTAAATTATGGATCTTGTCTACTCTTATAATACATATAATCTAAATGTACACTTTTCATCTCATTTTTCTCATTTCATACAATAATACAACTAGCAAAATTCTCTCTTCTTCTTTCCTTCTTTGGGGTGATCGGCCAAGAACAACCAACAAGGAGAAACCATGGATTTTTGAAGATCAAGTGTTAATTAGGTCTCATATGTATTTCTAGTTAGGGTTTGTGATAAAACTCTAGTTTTCTTTACATCATCATCTTCAAAACTCATCTCATCATCAAGTAAGCTTCAAGATCACTTGTTGATCTTTCCATACTTTCATTTTTCTAGTTTCATATTGTTTATTCAAGATCTATATGCATATGTTAGTTTATACCACTCTATTTATACTTTTTATAACTTATGAACTCTAGAAATGGATTATAGTTAGATCCTTGTTAGATCCACTTGATTTATGATGTTTAGGAACCCATGACACCCTAAGAAGGTGTATGGTAAGATTATACTAGATTTGTGGTGATTGAAAGTGGTTTGGTTGGATTAGAAACTAGTTTGGAATATTAAAAATGGATTTTAAACACATATAAAAACCTACTGTCCTTAAAATGAAAACGTGGCCAACTCAGTGGGTTTGGGGTAACTTTTGACCAAATATTTAGAAAATACATTCCGAGACGGAACTATGGCCGAAAACGGGGATGAAAACGAGTTAATAACGAAGGAGATACGCTAAAAACGAGTTTAACGACGAAAACTATATTTTCTGAAAACTGCATGCTGTTTGACAGTTTTCGACGGGCAAATAGAGGCATTAAACGTAACCTAGAGGAGCCGAGCTATTGAAAATATATTAGTATATACTAAAACGAATCCGTGGATGTAAAGAACGTAGAAAACGAGCTTAAAACGACCAAGATATACACTTTTGAAACTAGGCGAACTATATATATATTTGACAACTTCTAATAGCACATATTCTCTTAAGTTATGGAAACACTATAAATCAACGCCAACGCTTATTTTCAAACTACGAGTGGTATAGGCTTCATGTGCATGTACATTCATCGCATCCCCTCATAATTTAAGTAGGTCGTATCATTCGTTCATTATAGGTCGCGGTTAGAGATCGAACCTCATTTCTGTGTATCCACTTTTGTCGTCATTGCTATCGCTTCGAGGTGAGTCATAGCCCCTACTCTTTTAAATTGTTTTGTCAACTTTTGGGGGAGAATACATGCTCGTTTTTACTTGAACTATTACTTGACTCTTTGAACATTGTTTTGAACCTTGAACTATTATGAACTCATTTGACCTTATAACTTGTTTGGAACTATTGAACTTGTTTTGACCTTTTGAACTTGACTTGACCTTTGAAATTGACTTGAACTTTTGGACTTATTGTACTGTATGTTCTAAGACTTAAAGTCTCCCTTGTTCGGAGCAACGCTATAAAGTCTCCCATGTTCGGAGCAACGCTATAAAGTCTCTCATGTTCAGAGCATCTTTAATAATTCTCGCCATGGTGGAGTGACTAATAATTCTTCACCAAGTCGGTGGAGTGACTAATAATTCTTTGCCTAGGTGGCGGAGTGACTTCAAGTCTCCCATGTTCGGAGCAACTTTATAAAGTCTCCCTTGTTCGGAGCGGCCTTGACTTATTATATATGTGGTGCTTATATTGTGACTTATTATTGACCACGGGTGCTTGACTACTAGACCTAAACTATTTTAGCAGTGGGTTGTGAACACACAAGTTACAAGGCTCTTATGGCGGGACTTGTAACTGAGTGGATTTACGATGCCTTTACTGTGTGATCATTTTTCTATAAACTTTATTTGTTAAACAAACTCTATGAACTCACCAACCTCGTGTTGACACTTTAGCATGTATTTTCAGGTTTTAACCAATGGCACGCTACAGGAGGTTTTGGCAGGGTACGGCATGGTCATAGAAGACTCTGATTATTTATTTGGGGACCGTTTTAAAACTATTTTAAGGGCCTACTTCCGCACTACTTTTAACGATGTAAATTTAACATTTTTGATTAAACGATTTTATTCTAAATGATTAAAGTGAAAACCATTTTTGTACTTGTGTTGTGATACCCATTGAGTTACACCCCAGCTACACGTATGCTTCCGCTGGACCCGATTTTGGGGGTGTGACAGTTGTACTCAGCTGATTGTCTGCTTCGGATTATTATCACATTATCATTTTCAAAATGCTCATCCAACATTCCTTATAAAGGTTGTTATTAGCTGACAAGTGATGCAGAAATAGATCTCATCAATTACCAATGCTGTTTAATGCAGTGAGGTATGAAGTGACGCTGCTTGATGGTGTTAAAATTGCTGAATCACCAGTAGAGGGTGTTGAGTTTTACTTAAAAGATGGTAAATAATATCTTTATGCAATTTTTTAACTTTATTGTTACATCTTTATGCAATCAAAATTCTCTTAGTTGGATAGATAGTAGTACTTAACCAACAAATGCTATGCTTCTTCCTTCTAGGTCATTTTTGTATGGCACTACCAAAAGCAATCAAGACCATGACGAAAGGCGAAAAAGTTGATCTAATTGTTCAACCACAGTGTAAGTCCTTGGTTTCTCTTAAATTCTCTCATCACATCATTTATTTATTTTCCCACACCTACATTTTGAAGGTTGCTATGTCTTTGGCCTGCTAATTGTTTTCAGCTAACTACTTAACAAGAGTTGATGTTTGATATTATCAAAGCTATGGTCATATGAATTTATGTTGTTGCTTTTAAACTTCTGTTGAGTAGCATTCTTTCATTCTACTGTGATGAGCTTCCAACAGTTCACAGGGTGAACTAAACATGACTGGCCAAATGGACATGTCGTGCAGATTGGGTAAAGGTCAGCAGATGGGTTTTCAGTAAGAGTCAAAATGTTCGGGTCCTTTTCGTGACCCCAAACACGGTAACTTGTTAAATAATGAATGTCTTCAATATGATTACGAAGTGATATTATTACAATAATTAATTAATTAATTTTATAAACATGTTTTAGTAATATTAATATACAATGAAATCATGCATTCCAATACATTTCGGATGCCACTCCGTCCATTCGATCTGCACGACCCATTTGAGACGTTTCCTTTGTTAGCTAAATTGTTCAGCTTAACACTTTTGACCCGTTACCGATAAAACATAATCCAAATCGATCCATCTAATGGGCCCAGATTGCCATATCTTTAGACTAATAGAATTTAAATGCAGATGCCTTTGGTGATGGAGTTACTTCAGTACCCAATGGGTACTCTTTTCCACCAAGTTCTGTGCTGCGTATTTCTTTGGAATTGCTATCATTCAAGCCTGTAGTTAATATAACAAATGATTTAAAGGTGGTAAAGAAAATCATAAAAGTAGGTGAAGGTGCTCTTCCTGCAAATGAAGGTGCTTCGGTTACTAGTAAGTAAACCAAATTTTGCACATAGTACTTATTTTTCGAAATATGCATGTTAGATGATTATTAAGGCCCACACTATCTAGTTATCACCCATTTGATCTCACTAGGCGAGTACCCGTGCATAGCAACGGAGGTTTCTAGCGGCAAACAATTAACGATATGCAATATTGTAGTAAGCGTTTCGTATAACGTTCAAAATAGAACATGAAAAGATCAAAATGTAATTGCAAATGTTTGTACCATGCAATAATTCAACAAGATCAAGCAAAAATTCGTAACATGTATCGAAGAATATATAAAAACATTTAGTGAAATGGAGATGAAATCACCTGTAGGAAGATGAAGAAACATCGAAACGAAGATTAAATTGACAAGAAAAATTAAATAACTGAGATTTAAGAATACCATATGAAGAAGAAGCATATCCATCGAGATTCAAATGATCTTCGGTGAGGAGTGTATATTGATTCCGGAAAAAGTTGAATTCAAAAGTAGCTTGTAGGAAAAGCTTTGTAGCATTCCCGTGGATATAATTTCCCAAAATAGAGTTTCTTACATTAAACATGTTTTAATCTCTCACCTTTGACCATTTTTCAAAATTTCACATTTGATCATTTTTACATTATAGCATAATACCCGTGTGTTGCATCGGGACAGTCATATATCATATAATTTAACATTTAGTAAAAACACAATTAAACCAAAAACTTTATTGTCTAACATACTTTTCATAAGAGGTTATTAAAAATTTATTAATTAGTTGATTAATTAAAAGGTAAGAAGTAGTAAAAAACTAAATAAATATATTAACGAGGAAAAAGTTATTATGAAAGCTTACGTTACATTAGCTTGATGGAGGTGGCATAAGCTAATATTTTGAAAGAAGTAATAGGTTCAACCGTTAAACGATATCCTTGACCCTCCATCTAGCTCGTTCCCATCATTGTCCTAGGGATCACTTTGTCCAAAAAAAAAAAAAAGAAATATAATACAGTAGTTCACAACCTTTTCAGTTTGTGACTGTGGTCTAAGCTCATGTTGTCAAAAAAAATACGTAATATAATGGTACTAATAAATGTATTTTTTAAATACAGACAAGACGGAATTTGGCGAGGTACTTATTAGTCTGAGAATAAATTTGCCGCAAGTGAATCAAATCACATTTATTAGTACCAATATAGGATAATTGTGATCAGTAATGCATTTGAGAACTTTGTATCGTGTCGTTTGTATGACATAGATATCGAAGCAAGAAAGAGTAACTATTTATTATATATAAGGTGAACAAATAATGTGCTTGCAGATGAAACCCAAATCGATTTTGACCCATAGCCCTCCCATCTTGCCAACTCTTAAGATAAAATGTAAAGCATTAGAATCAACGTTTTTTATGTTGCTCATATGTCCAGCACATCTTTAGTCGTGATTCCAGCCACATTCCAGCACACTTCTCAATGGCGTGCGAAACAGTCAGGTACTTAGATTCAGCCTCACCCTCAGCTCTTTGAATTAGCAAACTTTTATCTGCTGCGGCTTTTTCAGTGGTTGCAAACCTCAGTCCTGCAACCTGTGGTATACAAAGATATGTGTTAGATCAGGAGGTGAGAAAGGGGAGGGTCATGTAGATTCATAACGGGTCAAAGCAGGTTGTGGAGGCGACTGTATAGCCAAAATTTATTTTAATCTATAACATATGTACTCTATAATTTGCACTATACTTTTTATAATTTGTGCTATCTTGACTATTTATTCGCATCTTGTAAGAGGTTATGGTCTACTCCATTATCAAGTACTTCACTACCTTAATAGTTTATACATCCTAATATAAGTAAGGCTGCAATGCAAAACTGTAATAAGAATTGGACACAACGGAACTATTTCCAACCCACATATTCATTAAGCACTAATATGTTATACTTCCAAATGAACACTTTACATAATAGCATTTGGTAATGAGAAGGCCCTAAGACCTCATTTTTGGTCCTGTTGATTTCTTCTAAAGAGTTCTGAAGCCTCATTTGTCTATAAGTTTTCCATTAATTAGTCAAAAATATAAAGAGAAATTTATGTAAGATTCACGAAGAATGAGATCAAACTTATAAAGCACCTAAGGTTATTAGAACATTAAAATGTTTCTACGTTCTCTATTACAAATCCTATTCCAAAATGCTCCTAACAACTTGCTACAACATTAAACACCCTAAAGGTCAACCTGCTGATTAAGATAGTGATTTCCATAGTCAATAACTTGTATAACATAATCCGAAAATAATGCCAACAAACTTAAAACCAAGAATTAGCACTAACTGTATAGTATGATCAGAGCTTGAAAGACCATTACCAGTCTAGCAAGACAATATGTGATCTTTTTTTAACAACATATAAGCTCCTTCTCGGGTTTTATCATGACAAAATCTTGCATGAACCCTGCAACAACAATAAGCCAAAACGGAGGTCAATGCATAAAAAAATAACACACACACACTGACACACACACATATGTATATATTAGGCTGCGTTGCATTTTCAGACATCAGATTTGTCCAAAATGGCCAGTTTTTGCAAATTAAAGCGTGCTTTTTGACGAACTTTTTTGTAATGAAGATCTCTAACTTGAGGTGAGAATCATTAAGGTCAGTAAAAAAGTTAATAAAACGGAAAAAAAATTGAATGCGGTTGTTATCCGGGAAGGGAGAATGTTTGACCTAGATGTACGCGGCCTAACCGGGTATCCCGGTGGTCGTTTCCAACCCTTTTATGTACAATACAATATTATCACTTATATGGCAACATCATTTTTACACTAAAAAACAAATAAAATGCTAAAAATAATGAAAATACAAACCTCTTCTAGCAAGCTCAGATGATGAAAAACCAGTCAAAGTAATAAGCAAAGATAAAATTTACCCCAAAACAAGACCTATTAGTGTCTTGTTTGCCATTATTTCCTTCAATTTAACCATTTTTTTATAACAAAAAATAAAAAACACCAAAGTTAAAGAAAATTAAGAAAACCCAAATCAAGAAACCTCAAAATACACCAAAAAAACAACAAATTATGAGTTTTTTTAGAATTACACAAAATTAATAAAACCCATATCAACAAAAGCTCAAACTAAACCAAATTATGAAACCTTAATTGCAAATAACTAATACCCAGAAATCTTTATATAATTGCAAATAACTAATCCAGTAAGGCAGCGGCAACAACAAAAGTTCCGGCGAGCCAGCGGCTATGTCAGAAGATTCCGGCAAGACAGTGGCTTAATATTCGTCATCAGCGGTGGCGGCGGCTAAACTGAAAAAATAACAAAAACGTCGAAAACTCCGATCTGAGATAGATTTCAAACAAAGACAAAAAAAAGTCCAAATCTTGAAACCAAGAAACCACCATACCGTAGATAGATCTTAACAAATTCGAGGCCACCAAACATACCAAAGACCAACAAACAAACCCAGACACCTTATCGGTCAGATCCGGTCAAAACACCACCGAAAACATCACCAAAACCAAAATAGCACCACCGAGACCACTGAATCATCAATGAAACCACCGAAACTCAAACACCACCAGATTTTGCAAGAACCGGTGATGTTTGTGGCGGAATCTGTTGATGGCGGTGGTGGTGGTGGCGAATTGGCAGTGGTGCTATTTTATGGTGTTGGGGTATCATGTGGGTGTTTTTGTTTTAGAGAGAAAAGAGAAAGAGAAAGAGAGATGAGCATATGTGAATATGTCAAACCGTGTTTTTAATAGAATTGGTGTTTCAGCAATGGTTATCAATACTTTCCCAAAATAACTTAATGCAATAACTGAGCCTTTGATACTTTCAATAGTTTCCAGCCATAGTTCCATAATCAAAGCGCTGCATTTAACTGTTCCTCGTAATTCCATATTTACTCATCCATATACTCGTAATTCCATATATAATTCAGCCCCATTAATTCAGCAGGCTATTATTTTCGTTTGACATTTTCAGGGGTAATATCGGGATTGACCGAAAGTTAAGTTTTCCACAATTTCACTTTGACCATTTGTCTATTATAAGTAGTAAAGATATGATATAAAACCATATTTTTACATCACAAATCTATCTTGCGTCTCTTTGTCATTCTAATAAGAGATTATTGTTATACCATCTGTAGTTCGGTATAAAGCTATGCTAGAAGATGGAACTGTATTTGAGAAAAATGGTTATGATGGAGAGACTCCATTCAACTTCATTACAGATGAAGGTTAGTCTCTGATATGTCTTCCTTATGCCGAAATTGTCAAAAGTTATGCATAAAACCTCCTAAATAAGTTGATTCAAAATTTGTTTTTCTTAAAATGAAATGCGTTTTTATAATCATATTTGACGCTCTAATTATTGCTAAAACATTTAAAACTTTTGGATAACTAGTGTTTTGAGTCAATCTCAACCTGACTTCGCGCTATGGATACCCGTTTTTCCTTGTTATGAAACTTGCCTGACTCGCCCATTTTGCTACATCTACTTACTGGGTTATTCTTGGCAAGATGACAGTAGTTATCCAAAATACTAAATATTTGTGGTTGCAGAACAAGTAATTGCTGGCTTAGACCAAGCAGTGGCAACAATGAAAAAGGGGGAGCAGGCAATATTAACCATCAGTCATGAATATGGATATGGAATCGAAGAAGTGAAGTGCGATCTGGCTGTGATTCCTCCATTTTCCACTGTAGTTTATGAAGTCGAATTGGTAGATTTCGAAAAGGTAACTTCAACAGATTAGGAGAGAAGCCCTTTATCTTATTTATTGGTATCTGGTATCTTTATTGTATGAATAATAAGTTAAAAAGTTGAACCTTGTGTTTCCAGTGGCTAAAAGTTTAAATTTTATATCTAAATGAAGTGAATATATGGAGGTATGCTAAAGCTCTCAAGTAGATTTGAATCGATAATATTATAAATTTACATTATGGCAGCTACAAACTAGACTAACAAGTAATAAGGGCATTTTAATTTGTGATAATTTATAGATAAAATGCTTGTTTCTTTTTCCCAAAATTGTTCATTGCATGCTCTTTATAGATCAAAATTTCTGATTTGGTGACTTTGTCTTGATGAGAACTTCTTTATGTAGATCACACTTTACAACCAAATGGTTTTTTACTTGTCGAGTATTTTCTTACTTATTGCCTTATTGGTGCATCATTCTATCCTTAATTACGTCAACATTAAATACTTATCTTCACCTTCATGTCATACATCCAAGTTTCACATGTCACGTACTTAAAGTTTGTATGACCAAAAGGGCTTTGGCTCAGTTGGCTTCAAAGCCAGTCTACAAACTTTTGCTTTTGGTGACCAGTTTCTCATGATTGCGCATTCTATCTTGTATCAACTTGGCAGGAAAAAGCTCCATGGGAGATGGCGACTAACGAAAGAATCAAGGCAGCTGGAAAGAAGAAAGAAGAAGGAAATGTGCTGTTTAAAAATGGTAAATACCAAAGAGCGGCCAAGAAATATGACAAGGTAAAGTAATCATATCTGTCTCCTGAGGTTAGGATGGCCAATTTAAACCACTTTTATGAAAGCAGCTCAATTCCAGTTGTCTTTTTTTGACAAATGATATAACGTTTAAAATTCTGAAGTAGTAGCTATATGAAACGGGGCAAAAGTCATCTAACTTATATTATAAGTGGTTACAATGTCTAAATTCAACTTATTTGCTGTGAAATCACATTATATTTGGATAGTATATTATTTAATGAATTAATTACTAATAAAAAAGTGTACAGTGCACTATTTCTGAACCGTCCCTTTTGACCCGCACATAAACTTTACCCAACTTGAAATGAACCTATTATGATCCATCACACCAACTGCCCGTGTAGCCACCTCTACTGAAAGTGATGTAACTATATACACATTATTTATTTATGTCTATATCTCTCTGTTTTAGGCAGTGGATTATGTTAATGAAGATGGGGTATTTGGGGATGATGATCAAAAACTTATCAAGTCATTAAGAGTTTCATGCTGGTTGAATGGTGCAGCTTGTAGCCTCAAACTGAATGACTACCAGGAAGCAATCAAGCTATGTTCAAAGGTAATTAGTATTGACCATGTTGACTTTATGTGGCGTTCAGAAACCAGTTACCTGCTGTCAAGGTTGAAGATTACGTTAAAGTAAATTACTCAAATGGTTTCTATTTTGGGTTAGACAAAAAGATTTCGAGCAATTAAGCCATAATTGTATGACTTATCATGCTGAACAAAATTAATAGTTCTGGGAATCATGTAAAATTTCAACAGGTGCTCGATGTCGAGTTTTACAATGTGAAGGCTTTGTACAGACGGGCACAGGCTTATATGGAAACATCTGATTTGCAGTTGGCTGAGTTAGACATCAGAAAGGCCTCGGAGACAGATCCAAATAGCAGGTAATATTGTCAAATTTCCCATTTAGAGGTTTATTCAATGTGAGAATCTTTCTTACTTTTCAGTTGCTTTTGATTTGTGTATTGTTTTGCAGGGAGGTAAAATCGATTCAAAAGACTTTGAAGCAACTTCAAGCTGCGAGTAACAAAAGAGATGCAAAACTATATACAAATATGTTTGCACGAATGGCTAAAGATTCTTCCACAGGGACAAAGGTTGGTGCTTATTGAGTATGCTGTTATTCTATCTTGTAAAGCACTACATTTTTCTATTATAATTATTTATATAGGTTGAAAAAAAAGTTAGAGTTGGTTAACGGGTCAAAATGGTTTCTATTATATTATTTATATATAGGTTGAAAAAAAGTTAGGGTAGCGGGTCAAAATGGTTCGCGTAAGTTTGAATTTGAACAGTCAACACACTTTTGAGCAATTCTATTAACATAATTAATGTGATCACAAAAAGTTTTTGTAAAATGGTCATTTGTTATGAATAAAAGGGTTAAAGAAGTTGTAAGCAGTTGAATACATGTCAGGCAATCTTGACTTAATCCGTCTGTTTGAACTGTGAACCATTTGACCCATTTCAGTTTGTAGCCAACATTCTATAAATTAGAACCCAAATTGGTAAATTCTTGTATAAATGGGTTGAAATCGTCAAATTGCCACCTCTAGGTCCCTACTTTTACTTCCTAATTTTGCGCTCCTAATTTCTTTTGGATTGAATCTTACACATTTAATTTCAACTCTCTAGGAGATTACTATGCTTTCAATAACATAGGCATAGTAAATAGATGTTTTTGGTATTGATTATCATGACATTTTTTAGCTATATGTTTTTGTAAAGTAATACTCGGTATATGTTTTTGTTATTGATTATATGTGACATAAATATGATCCAACCCAAGTCTACTATTATTTAATCAATTAGCTTGTATGAGCTTATTTTGATTGTTTTTTCTTTCTTATTTGTCTGGTTTGAATACAATATTTTGGCTTTATATTAGTTTTCTAATGTGGTTGATTTTTACTTATATTGACGTTTAGTTAAATCATAGATAGAAGTTGCATTGTGAATAAGGCTTCCAAGCCTTAAAACGCTAATACATAATCTTTAATAGGGTGATCAAAGTAACTTTGTTAACTTGTTTATCATATAATAACGCACTTCTCACTCGAAGCAAAAATTATTTGTGCCACACACTTAAAAAAGCTGGATCCGCCACTGATAATTGTGTTTGTGGGTTTGCCAACCCGTTTGGATCCGTCCGTTTGACCACACCTCTATGATCAATTAAAGGTTAATTACCATTTCTCATGGAACTTTCAGATTGTGCTTTCACTAATATTCTATGAACTAATTCTGGCAGAGGCCAAAGCTCGAGAAAGTGGCCAAGGATCAGAAAGATGGCGTTATGGCAATGGAATCGGAAAAAGTTGCAGGGAGTTCAGGCGCTTCTGAGAGCGAAATGGCTGTTAAAGAGTCAGATTATACGTAAGTGAAATATAATTTTAAAGGTGATTGATTGGTATAGGTAACAGTTGGTGTAATCTATTTTGCTGATGCATGAGTGAGCATAGAAGTCAGTAGAGCCATGTATATCAAGTTTTGAATTTAATCTAATTGTAAATTTTAAGATTTCAGAAGAAAAATATGGTAAGCAGTAGCATGCTAATTTCACATATCTTTTTATTTCTTTGTTTCTGATGTAGTACGAAAAATGTGATAACACAAATCGAGCTTGTTGATTCACTCGAATACCATGAACAATTCTTTCAATAATCGTTGATTCAATCGAATACCCATTATTAGGATAATTCTTTGCAAACTCCCAAAAATAGACTTTTCATACTTTTTGGAATTGATTATTGAGGATTATAGGGAAGCTATTAAATAGATACAAAATTGAAATGGGCCTATACAAAATCAAAATGAGCCCTAAAAGACAAATGGGCCGCATAAAAGTGCAAATAACTCGTAAAGTAGGGTGTTTTGGGGCCCGAAAGTTCCGTAAATGGACGATCTTGGGCCTGAAACGAAGTTTCGTAGCTCAAGTTATGCTGATTTTTGTGAGGCTCTTTTTCTCACACGATATTGGGTCTCGAGATACATTTAATGGCCTGTTCTTCAATGCTTGGCCCCCTTCTGAGTTGGTCTGTTTCTAGTTGATTGCGCAAAAGGGCAACTTATTTTCACACTTTGATCGATCAAGACAACATAGTTGTACTTTCAAACTTGTGCATGTTTAATCATTCACGACAACCTACTAATAAGTAAAAACCTTTTAGGAATCACGTCGACATACTTTTACTAGACTCGATACGAATAGTAGCAAAATGAATGTGAGTGCTATTTATGCTACTTGATAAATACGTTGCCGTGACTAGTAAAGTAATTTATGTCCTATATAACTTCTTTTTATTGACATGTTTTAGTCTCAACAAAAGCAGTTAACCATAATCCAATGAACATCCAGGTCTTTGACTTTTAGGACACTGTGGACTAGGGAGTTACGTATTACAGTACTACTCCGTATTTTGTTTCTATAAATTGGTGAGAGTTGTCTTTGTCACCCAATGTACTAGAGACGTGTGACAGTGAAAGTTCATGTTATTGGCCACAGCTAGTAATTTTACGTATTTTACTTTTTTTAACTTATTCGGACATTTATTACAATATTTAATACGACTGATAGAGGGGCTGAGTTTTTAAGATCATCCCCATCCATAACGTATTGCTCCACATTAAGTCACCATAACACGCGTTAAGGCACGTTAGTCGTTGCATCCACATGCGTTAAACCCACGTTAACGTGGGGCGTTATGTGGCTAACGCCACGTTAAGGTACCAAATGTGTATTAAAAAAAAAAAAAAAATTCATTCAGCCCCCTCCCCACTTCACATTAACGGCTAGTTTTTAAAAAAAGTTACAATTTCGCCCCCCCCCCCCCCCCCCCCAACGTTAACTAACGTAATAAAACGGCTAGTTATCCTAAAAAAAAAAAAAAAAAAAACATCTTTCAAAACCTTTTTTCAACCAATATAAATACCCATTTACCCTACTTTTTTTTCCCACACTTTCACTACTCACTATCTTCTATCTACAACTTCTAAAACCAATACGCAGCAATACGCTCGAGGGACTTTGAGTTTTTGTTGCTCGACACTACCGGCAAAGATCCTTATTACGTGACGCTGGTGAATATGGAAAAGGATCGTATCATTGAAAAATACGGGTTGCCAAAACGTACGGAATGAATAAATGTGTTGTGGTTTAATTTTTTTTATGTCTTTTTATTTTTTTTCGTATTGTATTAATGTAGTTTTTTTTTTTTTTTTTTTTTTTTTTTTTTTTTTTTTTTTTTTCTCTTTCGTAATGTAATATATTCAAGAATTAATGTTATGTTTTAAAAAAAATGAAATATTAGTTTTAGTTTAGGGTTGAAATTGAAAATATTTAAAAAATTGAGTTAAAGTGAGTTAAGGTGGAGTTATGAATGGGGGTGTTTTTTTGTGAGTTAAAGTTAAAGTGGTGGCGCTGACGTGACGCTGAGTTATAACTTAACTCAAGTTACAGATGGGGATGCTCTAAATGACCACATTATTTTTAAATTTTATTTAACAAAATAGATACTTTAAAATATATTTAAATTATAATTGTACAAACTAAACAGAAAGATATGGCATGAGTTATAAGGACGGGGGTTACTTTTTTATTCTAACGGGGGTTATGCTATTTTGGCATTTTGTGACTTTTTTTTTATTTTTATTTTATTATTTTTTTTTTTTTATAATTTTGTTTATATCAAAAAGCTATAAACCTTAAAGTGCGGAACAAAAAATATAAAGTTTAATAAATCAAACTGTTAAAACTGTCAAAAATACAGAACAAAAACTGAGCTGCGCTGAAAAAAAAAATGACAAAAGAGGAGACAAGGGACTGACACCCTTGTCCCCCGTTAGAATAGTACATCCCGAAGATATATGCACATTGCTGAAAATAACAAAGGACAAACTTTCAAAAACAGCTGTCCTGTACGTGGATTGAAAATGATATAGCACCATTAATCGGTTTTGTTTGAACTTATGTTATAGCAAGTGTATTTTTTTTAAAGGTGAATTTCAACTTAGAAATGATCACCTTCGCGGATAGCGAAGATCCTATCGTCACCTCGCCAGACTATATTGTCTTAACCGGGTCCACGCTGATCTCAGGTGGTAACGGGTTTCTCCCGAAAACCGTACTGCCTTCACACAAGTTTACCTTGCTGGAGAAACAGCCGGATGAAAACCGGGCCATGCTCAAGATTCGAACCCCCGCAACGAGTGGCTTGAAGGTTCAAATCCATCATTGCAATATATCTCCGGAACAATATGGTCTACAAGTGGACCACAAGTGAGGACTTCCCGGGTGGTCATCCACCCGGTACTACTCCCACTTATAACTCGCTTAACAAGTTATTGCAAGTGTATAATCGGCTTTTTTATATAGCACCAGTGTTGAACTTATGTTCAAGTCATCAAGTGTATATTTTATATATGTTGAACTTATGTTCTGCAAGTGTATATTCGGTTTTAAAGGTTTGTCCTTTGTTATTTTCAGCAATGTGCATATATCTTTCTGTTTAGTTTGTACAATTATAATTTAAATATATTTCAAAGTACCTATTTTGTTAAATAAAATTTAAAAATACTATAATAATTTAAAATACTAAATATATATATATATATATAGGGACTTTCTTACGAGAATCATTTTATCTGCGAGAACTGAGAGAACTACCAAAAACATGCATGCACGCATTTTAAAATAAAATAAAAATACATGCAAATCATAAATAATCGTAAGCATCCACGTATGTTCTTCAATATCATTATGAACTCATCATCTTTTTTCACAAAAACCTTACCCACGGCCGCAATATTGTCGTTGCACGTCTTATAAGAGCATACATGCACACCTTCAAAGAAAAATTTTGTATTTTTAATTTCTTAACAAATTCTTTAGAACAACTATGTTTTTTTTAAACATATGTGTTGTTTTTAGAACATATGTGCAAAAATACAATTATTGAAGACGTGCATGTATTTTTTTGTGGTTCTCTCAATTCTCGCAGTTAAAATGGTTCTCGTTTGAAAGTTACAATATATATATATATATATATATATATATATATATATATATATATATATATATATATATATATATATATATATATATATATGTTAATTTTCATTAAAAGACTTACTAAGAAGAAGTTGGAGAGGTAATAAAACACACATTATATATATATATATATATATATATATATATATATATATATATATATATATATATATATATATATATATATATATATGTTAATTTTCATTAAAAGACTTACTAAGAAGAAGTTGGAGAGGTAATAAAACACACATTATAATGTCTTATTACAAACCACTGTGGGATCACTACCTCAGCACATTAAAGACGATGTAAATGCCTATTCGTGTGAAGAATTTGTAAGTGAGATTGGATTTAAATTTCATCTTCAAATGTGTCTTTACGAGGCAGCTTAGAGTCAAAGCAAACTCAATTCCTATTTGCATATTGTTGAGGTAAAACCTTTACCGGTACAAAAAGTATTATTAGTCACGCCAAAAATGTGTAATGATATGCATATAGTCACGTACGTTTTTTTCGTCATGTGTAACAAAAGGTCCCGCCACCTTAGGTGGCATATGGTCACATTGTTGAGTTCGTGGCCTTTTTCATAAAAAAAATAGTGATCAAAACCCCGAATATGTGTGACAAATTAGGCACAAGTTTTGTTGGATTAGTCATTATCAGTGACCGTAAACACCTTATAGTCACACGAATGTTTTTTGAGAGTGACTATTACTCGTCCTTTGCTCACATAGATATATAATATATGTGACATTTGAAATGATATATTTAAGTAAATATGTATTTTGTGTGACTATTGATAATCCAATGGCCACATGAATATACAATAAATGTGACGTTTGTGATGATTTAGTCACACAATGGGTGTTATTTTTTTGGAGTTAGTCACATACAATTTAACACAAAGTAGCCAAAAGTGTAAATAAGTGTGACCATATGCTGTTTAAAGTGAAGAAATGTGTATTTTGTATCACTATTGATCATCCAATGGCTACATGAAGTTTATGTTTGCGTGGCCTTTTGTAATATTTAGTCACATAAAGCATGTTTGTTTTGGGTATTTAATCACATACCATTAAGCAAACAGTGACCAAAAGTGTGAATAAGTGTGACCATATGCTGTTTAAAGTGAAAAAATATGTATTTTGTGTGACTATTGATCATCCAATGGCCACATGAAGTTTATGTTTGCGTGGCCTTTTGTAATATTTAGTCACACAAAGCATGTTTATTTTTTGTATTTAGTCACATACCATTAAGTAAACAGTGGCCAAAAGTGTTAATACGTGTGACCATATGCTATTTAAAGTGAAGAAATGTGTATTTTGTGTGACTATTGATCATCCAATGGCCACATGAAGTTTATGTTTGCGTGACCTTTTGTAATATTTAGTCACATAAAGCATGTTTCTTTTGGGTATTTAGTTACATACAATTAAGCAAACAGTGGCCAAAAGCGTTAATAAGTGTGACCATATGCTGTTTAAAATGAAGAAATGTGTATTTTGTGTGACTATTGATCATCCAATGGCCACATGAAGTTTATGTTTGCGTGGCCTTTTGTAATATTTAGTCACACAAACCATGCTTTTTTTGGGTATTTAGTCACATACAATTAAGCAAACAATGGCCAAAATCGTTAATAAGTGTGACAATAAGCTGTTTAAAATGAAGAAATGTGTATTTTGTGTGACTATTGATAATCCAATGGCCACATGAATTTTATGTTTGTGTGGCCTTTTGTAATATTTAGTCACACAACGCATGTTTTTTTTTGGGTATTTAGTCACATACAATTAAGCAAACAGTGGCCAAAAGTGTAAATAAGTGTGACTATATGTTGTTTAAAATGCAGACATGTGTGTTCTGTGTGACTAATGTTAATCCAATGGTCACATGAATTGTTAATTCGTGTGGCATTTGGTAATATTTATTCACACATCGAATTAAAAAAAAAAAAAGAGTGACCAATGATGTTAGTATTGCTTGTACTAAGTTACTACTGTTGGATCAGAGTTACTACTACTGGATCAGAGAAATAAAACTGCTATTATATAAATAAAACAGAATTAAAAACAAAAAGCAATTACAAATTCCATACAATTCGAATGTATATAAATGAACAAAATATATATAGAATTTTAATGTCGCATGTAATGAAATTGTCAACTACTATAAGTTAAAACCTTTTGAATCTTCCCCGGACCCCTAGCTTGCTTTTGCACTTCTGCACTAGAGACATAATTTCTGCACTTCGGTTGTAGTTTTGGTCTAGGAATCGGTTCACTAACTTTTGGTTTCGTAGCTGGTGGTGTAACCTGTAGTAAACAAAAGACGCTTGTATCAAACATTGAATTTAATATGAAGGAGTATATATATATATATATATATATATATATATATATATATATATATATATATATATATATATATATATATATATATAGGGTGGGGTTATTTTAAAAAGGCCCTTATAATAAAAAGTGTAGGAAGGATTGTGGGAGTGATATATGTCACCCCCATGCCACATCATATGACACGTGTCACCCCCACCCCCCCCCCCCCCCCCGAACAAAAAAAATTTTCCTGCCAAAAAAAATTTTTTTTGGGCAAAAAAAATGTTGATATAAATAATTGACTAAAAATGTTATTCATATCTTTCGATATCTCTATGTTTTGATAATCACAAAACGAAAACCCATCAAACCAAAGATCATGACGTAAACAAGTATTTAGTAGTAAATACTCACTTTCACCATCTAATCACTTAAGGTATGAATAAACAAAGTGTCTAATGCATTATAAGATCAAAGGAACATTTTTGTTAATCACTAGACTTTTATAAAATGTCACAAAACATTTTATATCTTTTATAAAACATTTTTTGAGTTAAAAGAATACGTTTAATTAATTACAAATTTATGAATTCAAATTTTTAACCAAAAATGGCAAATCTAATCCAGAAAAATTTTGCTCACAAAAGGACAAGAAAATCCAACGTTCAGGAGGGCGGCTCCCTTAATCATTAAGGGGACCGCCCCTTAATTAAGGGAACCGGCACACTCCAGAACAGTATTTTCCGGCCCTTTAAATACTGGATCATTCCAAATATTTTTCTCACCTTTTTGCACTAAAAACTTTCTGATTCAAACCTCCATTTCTATCTCAAAAATCATTTCATCATATAATTCATAAGTCTTTGTTTCTAAGTGATCCAAAGCTTCATCCACTCAAGTGCAAAGAGAAGAATACTTCTATCTATCAAGACTAGAAGTATTACAACTTAGTATCATCTTGCTATCCAAGTTGTTTGATCATTTCATCTTGTAAATCATTCATTCTTTGGTGTATAAAGTGTATACATTGGTTAGCTAGATTTAGATATAGGATCTAGATTTGTTGAAGGTGTGAAGTGGTACTAGAAGTGAAGAAGTAGAGGTGCATAGGATTAGTGGTAGGAGATATAAGAAGTGATAGTATATTGTAGTAGAGATTAGTAGTGAAGACAAAGAAGTTGAAGCCTTAAAGTTGAGAAGACATAGAAGCCTAGAAGTTGTGAAGAAGTATAAGTCTTGAAGTAGTGGATAGATTGAAGTTGTGAAGGTGTGAAGAAACAAGTGGTGTGAAGAAGCATAGAAGGTGTGAAAGAGTGTAGAAGAAGTTGTGTGATTATAGTTGTGAGATTGATTCTAGCTACGATTAGAACCCGACATTTAGCTTTGTGTCGTTAAATTGGTGTATGCTAAGGTGTGTACGGTTTTCTCCGCCATAAGGGAGGTTATTAACTTAGTGAAGAAAACTCTCAAGTTCGGTGCTTGGGGAGTGGATTAAGGCAAGGAATGTGTCCTTGTAGCTGAACCACTATAAATCCTTTGTCTCTCGGTTTGATCTTTCCATCTCTCACTCTTTGTTTACTTACTTGTTAGCTATTCGTATATAGTTATAATTACTTGTGTTGTGCATATATTCATTTCACATAAAGATCAAACTAGGTTCCATTTACAACATTAATTTTATACAAACAAACCAAACGGATATACTCATATTAAAACACACACACACACACACACACACACACACACACACACACACACACACACATATATATATATATATATATATATATATATATATATATATATATATATATATATATATATATATATATATATATACTTATATGTGATATATGAAATCATAATTTTTACTCAACATTATATATAAGTAGTGTTTATTCGAAAATTGTGAATAAACTAGTATCTATATTTTTGTATCAAAGATTTTTGAAATTTGCGTCTATTCTTTAGAAGCAAACTTTTATAAAACGAAAAAGACGAAAAACTATTCAAACCCCCCCCCCCCCCTTTTCTAGTTTTCCACAATTGGTATCAAAGCCACGTCTAGCAAGATTTTTTAAAATATATTGTATTTTAAAACTTGTAACGATCTATGGAATTTGAAAAATATCTAGAAGGGGAATTTACGCAAAAACCACCATTATTTGAAAATGATCATTTTCTTGAATGGAAAAATAAAATTTAAAATTACGTGAAATCAATAGATCTTGATCTTTGACATATCATTTCAATTGGTGATCTTCAACCAACTATAATGGATTTTGAAAATCAATATAATAATCTTCAAACAAAGATCGATAAAAATACTAAAGCTAAATTACTGATTTACAAAACTCTACCAAGAGTTGAATATGAAAGAGTACTCTTTTGTAAAACGGCAAATGCTATTTGGAAATGTCTTTTAAATTTTCACCAAGAGAAATATAAAACCAAAAATGATAAACTTGATGTTGCACAAGAATTAGTCACTCTAGAACATTTGATAGACAAATATTTTGTTAAAATAAATACAAGTACTACTAGTTCAAATGTGATCATTGAAGGTATCAATAACAAAGAATACATGAGTCAAATCCGAAGAAAGAGTGTAAATAAATCATGTGGCGACAAGGACGAAGAAGATGATGAAAATATGGCGTGCGAAGATATTCAAACAAATGTAAATACAAGTATTGATGGCAAGGATTACATGTTTCAAGATATAAGCGAAACTACAAATAAAACATGGAGCGACATGGACGATGGAATTGATCAATATATAGCATGTGAAGATTGTATAACTACAAATAAGGTACAATCCGAAGCCAAACATTTTTGCTATGATCAATTTATATTAGAATTTTTAAAATTGGAAAACAACTTCAAACATCTTTGCAACATTGACTCAAAAATTATTTTTAAAAATGGATCTTCAATTTCCGTTGAAAATAACTTTGAAAAAGAAATAATTTTAGAAGATAAAATGTCTAGACTTGAAAGTAATATTAAAATTGATCTTGAATGTATAAAATGCCAAGACTACAAACATGAAATTAAAATGGAAAATGAAAAAGCAAAAATATTAGCTAAATTCGAAAATAGTTCTAAATCTTTAAAATATCTACTTAACATTCAAAAGTCATTTTATGATAAAACCGGTTTAGGATTGACCGCAAATGATCCTTTAACAAATATATCAAAACAAATAAAATTTGTTAAACCTAGTGGAGAAATTTAGAACTAATATTATTTACATCCATTACTTATTACTCTAGTCAAGAAAGTCATTGTTTGTTAGTTAAAACAAACTATTGATGAATTCTTGTACTTCTCGGCGACATCCTCATCATGTGCATTTAAATGCAATGGATGTCCTCAACTAACCATCTCGGACCCATGAGAATCTGGGTACCAAGCTCTTTTTCATGTTTAGGTAGTTAACGAACGAAGAGACTATTACTTGTTGGATCGCTCACTTTGCTTTCTTACATTTGATGACTATTGGTTCCTATTACTCTGATTCATATTCTACACACGATTTGCATATGACGCTGTTGCGGCCATTTATTGTTTCGGCGTTTGTTCCTCACGTTTGGAGTATTGGTTTTATGGTGTGTTCGTTACTACCTCATGATGAAGGATTCAAGCGCAATTATTCTTGATCTACACGACTTATGATGATTGTTGTAATCGATTAAGTATTTCGGATCAAGCCTCCTTGAATTTTATTGCGTTGGGATCTTACCTTGCTACTTCGACATGCTTTGGGCAAACCTTAAAGATGTCTTCTTACACTCTCATGCCCACTCTTAAGGAAAAGCTGGACCTGAGGTAAGTTTTCTTTTCAAAAACTTGTCAATATCACATTATATTAAAGTATGCTATAATTAGTATATTAATATGATTAAATTTATAAGTTGCCCTATTCATATATCATTAATACTAATATATGTATACATGAAATTAGGCTAATTAACCCTCTTGATTTTAAGTCTATTATCATTTTTCTTATTCATCATTTATATTGGAAATCATCTATGATCAATAGTAGAATACTTACTATTTAGGCTAAATGACTATTCTAGTTGCATTAATAGATGTGCTATAATTAAGACTTGTTAGCATTTAATACTATGATATATATATATATATATATATATATATATATATATATATATATATATATATATATATATATATATATATATATATATATATATATATATATATATATATATATATATATATATATATATATGTGTGTGTGTGTGTGTGTGTGTGTGTGTGTGTGTGTTAATCTTGTATCTATAGATGATTTACTTTATCCCTCTCAATCATATTGCTTTAAGATCATTAGAATTTACCATCACTCATCCATGTATTTAGTTGCCATTAAAGATGATTATATGTGACAATGGGCTCAACTAATTTTCTTGAATATGATAAGTTTCTATTTCAAATCCTTCATTTGTGATTTCTTGCTATCAAAAATAAAATATCATGTTTAAAACCTCTCGCTTTGAAAAATAATCTTTCAAATATCTATCTCATCTTTCTTCAAATAACATACTTAACTGTAAGCTAGCATAACTTTATTTTAATTAAAATCTAGCTTGGAAAATTTTTCTTATCCAATTTGTCAACATCTTATGAAGCAAAACTCAATCTATTTTACTCTAATACACACTTGAATCTATTTCAAAGCATTGTTGAATAAAACCAAAAATGTTTTATTAAAAATATATTTGATTATCTCATATGTGTCATACACTTCTATGAAAATGACATTCATAATTTAATCAAATCATTTCATGAGAATCATGGTTTGCCCATATGGATCTTGTTTGTAACAAGTCTTGAACTCCATACAATCATATCTTCCCATTTGTTACTTGTAAGCACTCATCAATATGTTTGAATTAGCCTACATATTATCATATTTAACTAGTATGTTTTATTGCTTCCTTGGTTGTTTAACTTAATTGGCCAATAAGTAGATTGCATGTATATTAGAAATTAATTGTCTACTTAATTTGTTTTAATAACATTCTCTACACCTATGATTAATATATCCTATATTGTCTCAAAGAGTTGAACTTACTTGAATCCAAACCCAAAAACACAACCTTTCTGAAAATTTTCTGCCAAAAACCCAATTCTGGCATTCTGGAATTCACCAGATGGGCGGCCCCCTTAATTATATAAGGCGGCCCCCTTAATGATTAAGGGGACCGACCCCTAATTAAGGGGACCGGCCATCTGATGGTCGGGGTTACTGTTTTCTTTATCACTTTTTGACCCTCTTCATACTATACCTCACAATTTACCTTCCTAAACCACATTTCTCTTACACTATAAATACATTCTTCCCATCATAAATGCTATCACATCCAAACATGTCATTCCCCAACAACCAAAAACCTAAGGTTTCAAGAACCGCAAGGATCTCCGTCAAACTCGTTTGGAGGAGGAAACTTGATTCTTGTCACAACTCAAGTGATGTTGTTCCAAGTCAACCAACAACTAAACCTCAAACCCACACTAATGACTCATCTCACAACCTGTCATCCACTCATGCCCTCATTAATACTTCTTCATATGATGAGCATGCTCAATCCCAAAACAACAATCCCAATCTCTCAACCAATACTTCACATGTTGCTCATTCAACAAAAACACCATCCACTCATGAAGCACCTCTTCCACCCATATCATGTTTTCATGATTACCCATGTTGCTCATTCAACAAAAACACCATCCACTCATGAAGTACCTCTTCCACCCATATCATGTTTTCATGATTACCCATATCATGTCTCCACCACCAAGAGTACCGCCACCACATCCTACAACCTCACATGTCATTCCTATGTTGCTTGTTCAAACCTTCACCCAAGACAACTATCATGCTCCTCCACCATCACCTTCCTCCGAACATTTGAAGTTCATTGAGGAGCTAAAAGAAGCTCATGAGCTTAGTGCTCTTTTAGCATTACATCTTGCTCAACGCAATTTGAATCAAGCTCACCATCATCACCACACAACATTAACCAAATTGAGAAGCATGTTAACAATTGCCCTTGTTGCATCTTCCTCCAACAACAAACAATTGCATTGAATGAGCACTTTACTTGGATTGAGTATCTTCTTACTAGATCTCAACAAACACCATCACTTGAACAACATCAAAACCAACAACCAACAAACCCAACTCCAAATTCACTACCTCCAACCTCTACATCACCAAACTCACCAACATCCATGTAACCAAAAGTCACCAACATGATCCCCATTTACCATTCTCAACTAAGCATTCTATATGCTTATGTCTTTTACTTTTCCAATAAAACACTTCAACCTTTTTGGGATGCAAGCAAGTTTGATGACACTCTCTATTGGCACAATAGGATTATCTACTTGGTTTTGGAATTTTAGCATTTTGGATTATGTAACAATGATTATGTGGTTGACTTAATCTTTTTCTATTAATGAATGGCTCAATATATGTTTCAAATTCTCTTTTGCCATGCTTATTATTAGTTGTTATTATGCTATATGTATTTGCTTGTGCCTCTAATATTTTTCTTGCAAGAATTCCATAACTCGAACCCTTGGTGCCCTCAAACGAGGGGGAGCATACATCAAGGGGGAGCTTTCATTTTATCGGCTTGAACCTTTTTGATTCTACAAAAAGGGGGAGAAGTGAATACAAACTCACTAAATACTTGTCTAAAAATTAATTTTTGGATTTAATGAGTTTAGGTTTTGTAATCATCAAAAAGGGGGAGATTGTTGATATAAATAATTGACTAAAAACGTTATTCATATCTTTCGATATCTCTATGTTTTGATAATCACAAAACGAAAACCCATCAAACCAAAGATCATGACGTAAACAAGTATTTAGTAGTAAATACTCACTTTCACCATCTAATCACTTAAGGTATGAATAAACAAAGTGTCTAATGCATTATAAGATCAAAGGAACATTTTTGTTAATCACTAGACTTTTATAAAATGTCACAAAACATTTTATATCTTTTATAAAAAAATTTTGGAGTTAAAAGAATATGTTTAATTCATTACAAATTTATGAATTTAAATTTTTAACCAAAAATGGCAAATCTAATCCAGAAAAATTTTGCTCACAAAAGGACAAGAAAATCCAACGTTCTAATTATACTAGGCGGCCCCCTTAATCATTAAGGGGACCGGCACGCTCCAGAACAGTATTTTCTGGCCCTTTAAATACTGGATCATTCCACATATTTTTCTCACCTTTTTGCACTAAAAACTTTCTGATTCAAACCTCCATTTCTATCTAAAAAATCCTTTGAGCATATAATTCATAAGTCTTTGTTTCTAAGTGATCCAAAGCTTCATCCACTCAAGTACAAAGAGAAGAATACTTATATCTATCAAGACTAGAAGTATTACAACTTAATATCATCTTGCTATCTAAGTTGTTTGATCATTTCATCTTGTAAATCATTCATTCTTTGGTGTATAAAGTGTATACATTGGTTAGCTAGATTTAGATATAAGATCCAGATTTGTTGAAGGTGTGAAGTGGTACTAGAAGTGAAGAAGTAGAGGTGCATAGGATTAGTGGTAGGAGATATAAGAAGTGATAGTATATTTTAGTAGAGATTAGTAGTGAAGACAAAGAAGTTGAAGCCTTAAAGTTGAGAAGACATAGAAGCCTAGAAGTTGTGAAGAAGTATAAGTCTTGAAGTAGTGGATAGATTGAAGTTGTGAAGGTGTGAAGAAACAAGTGGTGTGAAGAAGCATAGAAGGTGTGAAAGAGTGTAGAAGAAGTTGTGGTGTGATTATAGTTGTGAGATTGGTTCTAGCTACGATTAGAACCCGACATTTAGCTTTGTGTCGTTAAATTGGTGTAAGCTAAGGTGTGTACGGTTTTCTCTGCCATAAGGGAGGTTATTGACTTAGTGAAGAAAACTCTCGAGTTCAGTGCTCGGGGAGTGGAGTAGGGCAAGGAAGGTGTCCTTGTAGCTGAACAACTATAAATCCTTTGTCTCTCGGTTTGATCTTTCCATCTCTCACTCTTTGTTTACTTACTTGTTAGCTATTCATATATAGTTATAATTACTTGTGTTGTGCATATATTGATTTCACATAAAGATCAAACTAGGTTCTATTCACACCATTAATTTTATACAAACAAACCAAACGGATATACTCATATTAAAACACACACACACACACACACATATATATATATATATATATATTATATATATATATATATATATATATATATATATATATATATATATATATATATATATATATATATATATATATATATACTTATATGTGATATATGAAATCATAATTTTTACTCAACATTCTATATAAGTAGTGTTTATACGAAAACTGTGAATAAACTAGTATCTATATTTTTGTATCAAAGATTTTTGAAATTTGCGTCTATTCTTTAGAAGCAAACTTTTATAAAACGAAAAAGACGAAAAACTATTCAACCTCCCCTTCTAGTTTTCCACAAAAAAAAAAAAAAAAAAAAAAAAAAAAAAAAAAAAAAAAAATTCCTGCCAAAATTTTTTACTGCATCACTGTTATAAAGTTACTGCATCACGGTTATAAAGTTACTGCATCACGTTTACTACATCACAATTATGATTTTACTGCATCACGGTTACTGCATTCATGGTTTTAATGTTACTGCATCATGGTTATAAGGTTACTGCATTATAGTTATAAGAAATTGCATTATCATAAGTTTTCTGCATCATATATGTATGTAACTGCATCACAGTTAAAATACGATTCTTGTTTAAGTGTTGGTGCATCTTTATTATAAGTTACTGCATCATAGTTAATAGTTTAGTACATCAATTATGCTACAGTAACTTATAACCTTAATGCACTAAAATTTAAAACTGTGATGCAATAACTTTTATAATTGTGATGCAGTAACTTTATAACTGTGATGCACTAAAAAATTTGGCGTAAAAAAAAAAATTTTTTTGCCTAAAAAAAAAATTTTTTTTTACGGGAATTTTTTTTTTGCAGGGGGGGGGGGGTGACATGTGTCATATGATGTGTCATAGGGGTGACACATGTCGCCCTCACAATCCTTCCTACACTTTTTATTATTTTTTTTTTGAAAGGTGAATTTCAACTTAGAAACGACCACCTTCGCGGACAGCGAAGGCCCCATCGCCACCCCGCCAGACTATGTTGTCTTAACCGGGTCCACGCTGATCTCAGGTGGTAACGGGTTTCCCCCGGAAACCGTACTGCCTCCACACAAGTTTACCTTGCTGGAGAAACAGCCGGATGAAAACCGGGCCATGCTCAAGATTCGAACCCCCACAACGAGTGGCTCAAAGGTTCAAATCCATCATTGCAATATATCTCCGGAACAATATGGTCTACAAGTGGACCACAAGTGAGGACTTCCCGGGTGGTCATCCACCCGGTACTACTCCCACTTGTGGCTCGCTTAACAAGTTAAGCCCCACCCACTAGACCACAAGTCCTTATAAGGGACTTTTTTTTAACCCATATATATATATATATATATATATATATATATATATATATATATATATATATATATATATATATATATATATATATATATATATAGGGCAGGGTTCAAGAGAAAAGTGCATTTCGGTAGAAAAGTAGAAAATAACTGCGATGCACTAAAATAAACACTGTGATGCACCGTTTTTTCTTTTAACTGTGATGCACTAAAATAAAAATTGGTGCATCACAGTTATTTTCTCACTTTTCTATCGAAATGCACTTTTCTCTTGAACCGAACACTATATATATATATATATATATATATATATATATATATATATATATATATATATATATATATATATATATATATATAGTTTGAAAAAACACATGTATGTACCTCCTAATGATCAGCAAGAATATCTTGATCCTTTGGCCATGCAAAGAAACAATTCACGCCTTCCCTAATTGTTTTTAACCCAATATTCCCTATGTCCGGTATGCATGCTGCATCCACTAACGATTTATCAATTGAGACTCTGTAGCAATCATTTGGGAGTGGTTTGTTATATAGCATTTGTTTTCCTGGAATGTTGTGTATGCGACCCAAAGCAACGATATTTAATTTCTTTATGTGCCACAGTTTGCAATTGATTGTCTAAAAAAATTTTTTTTTGCATACGTATATATCAGAAATTATTTAAACAAAATTAAGAATAACAAGAAGAAACATGTTGAAATACATACTTGTGCTTGTGTTGTTGGAGACACATTATCCTGTGATAGGGAAGCTGGAGATCCGTTTCGTCGTGACTTACCCGTTTTCTTAGGTACGACATTTGTAACAGGTTCCTATACGTATATATATATATATATACACACATATACATACATATATATATATATATATATATATATATATATATATATATATATATATATATATATATATATAAAACACGGTACATTATTTTAAAAATAAAATAACAAGAAACATGTTGCATGAAATACATACTTTTGGTAGTTCTTTTGTTGGAGATGCATCTCCTTGCGATTGGGAATCTGCAGACCCGTTTTGTCGTGTCTTTGGTGTTTACTTAACATTGTTAACACGTTCCTATATGTATATATAAAACACGGTACATTAGTCATGTAGGTAAAATTAAAAAATCAAAGGGGGATAATGTTTTACTCCTTACCATTGTTTCCATTACCGTTCCAAAGTTTCAATCACAGCTGTAGGCTTCTTCTGAATTATCACATCTTTATCACGTGCACGTACACCAACACTAGACTGAGTTCCATCGACCACCTGATGATCATTAGGGCTGATATCTATATTATCAATGGCCATTGGAGTCGTCACCTGCAATATAATTAAATTAAATTAAGAAATACATTGGTGTTAGCATTAGAAAATGAAATTGTTAACAACATAAAAAATGGCTTACATTTGAGTCTAATGGAAATGGAGATGCCATATCCAACTTAATCCCCTGTGAACTCAAAAGACTCAGCATTTTAGAAACAATTCCTTTTGTATCTGCCATCTCAGCGGACAATTGCTTGACTTGGTCATCTTTTTCTTACATCTCGGTGGACAGTTTCTTGAGCATTAGATCTTTTTTTTTACGCTCGCTTCTCTCATTATCAAGTTGAGTTTGAAGTAACTCAATTCTTTCATCAGTTTCTTTTCTGGTTCGAGGAAGATTAAAATACCTCTTATATGTAACTCCATTTCCCACTCCTCTTGCATAACCTCCCTTTTCCTTACCAAACACAACTGTCATGGCATCAGTGCCATCATCAACAGCCAAGGTTCCTTCCTTGATCTTTTCATCAGCTTCTTTCTGCAAAAAAATATGGGAATTGTTGGTATTAAAAGTTAGTACTGCTAGTATACAAGTTAGTACGGCTAGTACAAAGTTAATGCTGCTGGTATATAAGCATAATAATAGAATTTGCAGTCAAATTTACAAGTTTATCTTCCACCGAACTAATCTCAGCATCTGGAGATTCTCCGTCTTTGTTTTGCCTTCCTTTGACCCACAATACACCATGCGGCGGTTCAACATCTGCTTCAATTTCTTTTTTTTTTTCGATCTAATGGACATCAAGTGCATACACATATATGTAAAGTTAAACCAAGATAATCGATTATGATCAATTAGTAAAACAAACAGTATGTATAACCTTACCATTTTCTCTTTAACATAAACATATCCACCTCGTCCCATTTTGCTGATAAATATTTTTGGAACGCGACAATTTAGCTTTATCTGATTTCTCCTAAAAAACACAAAATCATAAGGCATTTAGATATGCGGTAATGCTGCAAACTAAAAATTATGAAATGACATATAAACTAAATAAAGATGACTAATTGAAACCTTGTATTCATTGGTGGTCGTGTAGGTTACAAACTCAACCCATTGTTCTTATGTCACAATTGTGCTATACTTTTTCGGCCTTTCATTCATTTTCTCAGGTGTATCTAGGTTGGGCAATATGTATTTTTCCCTGAGTTTCATTCTGTAATTTCTTAGTAGTTGACCAAGACGATTCATTACCACCTTTTTGAATGTCACGTCAACATCAAAATATCGCTGCAAAGATTAACACAATGTTTTTAATTAGTTGTAGATAATTGATAAATTAAACTTATATAATGGGTTAAAAATTAGTATATATGTAACGTGATTTCATCCCATAAATTTTTGTCTTGATTCTTTATCCACCTTCTTCCAGGATAGAACCTTCAAACCTATGTGCTCACGAACCACATCTCCTAAAAAACTCGCAAACAGTGCTCTGTTTAACCCTGTAACCTTATTCAACGCATCGATGGTTACCTTGTGCTTTACTTGACCAGGATGGCCATATTGAAGGCGAAACTTAGCTAGCCTGGTTATGCCCCTATTAGATATTTATCTATTTAATTGGTTGTCATTTTCTTCATCAGATGAAGCATATGTTTCGTTCTCATACTGTATTGTGTTAACATCAGCTTCATTATCTGGAAGCAAAATATCAGTATCAATGTCTTCAACCATTTCCATGACGACTCTTGAGCAACAATGTGTACAAGAAAATGATTTTGGCTTGGAGAGTAATGGTGATTGAAGATTTGATTTTTGTGTTTTGGTTGCAGTGTTTAGTTTAATTAGGAGACAAAACAGAGTGTTTTCATGAATATGGGCTCTTATTTATGTTAAATGCCAAATAATTAGGTGATTTAAAAATTTTGGATCGAAATTTTGGCTCCAAATTCTTGTAAATTATTTTCAAAAAATTTCGCTTATAAACACAAAATACTTTTCTTTTCTCCAAGATCATGAGTACTATTGAGTCAGGCGGCTTCTTCGATCAGAAAATCGAGGAGAGTAATTAAAAGTTAAAACAGTAATCATAGATGATGATAAATACAAAGTCCCAATATTGTTGTTGTTTTACCCTTTAAGTCTTTCTTTTACAACTTTCACCTTAAGTTTTCTATCTTGTGTTATATAATACATTTAGATGGATGGATTGCGCATCAAATATTATACAACACAAATACAAATATTTAAAGTCAAAGTTATAAAAGAAAGACTTAAAAAGTTTCTAACAAATCGGTTATAATTTTATTCGGGTCATAAAACATGCATAAAAAACGTGTAAAAACAAACAGAAATAGGTAAAAACGGATGAAAAGGGACTAAACGTGTAAATCGTGTTGTTGGATTAGTTCGGTCTCATTACATCGGTTATAATTTTATTCGGGTCATAACACATGCATAAAAAACGTGTAAAAACAAACAGAAATGGGTAAAAACGTATGGAAACGGATGAAAAGGGACTAAACGTGTAAATCGTGTTGTTGGATTAGTTCGGTCTCATTAAATCGGTTATAATTTTATTCGGGACATAACACATGCATAAAAAACGTGTAAAAACAAACAGAAATGGGTAAAAACATATGGAAATGGATGAAAAGGGACTAAACGTGTAAATCGTGTTGTTGGATTAGTTCGGTCTCATTAAATCGGATAAAATTTTATTCGGGTCATAACACATGCATAAAAAACGTGTAAAAACAAACAGAAATGGGTAAAAACGTATGGAAACGGATGAAAAGGGACTAAACGTGTAAATCGTGTTGTTGGATTAGTTCGGTCTCATTAAATCGGTTATAATTTTATTCGGGACATAACACATGCATAAAAAACGTGTAAAAACAAACAGAAATGGGTAAAAACGTATGGAAACGGATGAAAAGGGACTAAACATGTAAATCGTGTTGTTGGATTAGTTCGGTCTCATTAAATCGGTTACAATTTTATTCGGGTCACAACACATGCATAAAAAACATGTAAAAATAAACAGAAATGGGTAAAAACGTATGGAAATGGATGAAAAGGGACTAAACGTGTAAATCGTGTTGTTGGATTAGTTCGGTCTCATTAAATCGGTTACAATTTTATTCGGGTCATAACACATGCATAAAAAACGTGTAAAAACAAACAGAAATGGGTAAAAACGTATGGAAACGGATGAAAAGGGACTAAATGTGTAAATCGTGTTGTTGGATTAGTTCGGTCTCATTAAATCGGTTACAATTTTATTCGGGTCATAACACATGCATAAAAAACGTGTAAAAACAAACAGAAATGGGTAAAAACGTATGGAAACGGATGAAAAGGGACTAAACGTGTAAATCGTGTTGTTGGATTAGTTCGGTCTCATTAAATCGGTTAAAATTTTATTCGGGTCATAACACATGCATAAAAAACGTGTAAAAACAAACAGAAATGGGTAAAAACGTATGGAAACGGATGAAAAGGGACTAAACTTGTAAATCGTGTTGTTGGATTAGTTTGGTCTCATTAAATCGGTTACAATTTTATTCGGGTCATAACACATGCATAAAAAACGTGTAAAAACAAACATAAATGGGTAAAAATGTATGGAAACAGATGAAAAGGGACTAAACGTGTAAATCGTGTTGTTGGATTAGTTCGGTCTCATTAAATCAATTACAATTTTATTCGGGTCATAACAGATGCATAAAAAACGTGTAAAAACAAACAGAAATGGGTAAAAACGTATGGAAACGGATGAAAAGGTACTAAACGTGTAAATCGTGTTGTTGGATTAGTTCGGTCTCATTAAATCGGTTATAATTTTATTCGGGTCATAACTACCACCACAGCCACAACGACCACCACCGCACCAGACACCACCATAATCACAACTAGCCACCAGCAGCAGCAACCACCACCACCACCACCATGTATCACCACAATCACAACTAACCACCACCACCAGCATCACCAACACCACCACCACCACCGGCCACAACCACCAGCCACCACCACCAGCAGCAACCACCACCAGCCACCACTACCACCATCAGCCACTACCACCACCAGCCAAAACCACCACCACCAGCAGCAACCACAACCACCATTAGCCACTACCACCACCAGCTACCACCACCACCACCACTACCACACCACCAGCTACCACTACCACCATCAGCCACTACCACCACAAGCCAAAATCACCACCACCACCACAACCACAACCATCCACCACCACCCGCAGCAACCACCACCACCACCATTAGCCACTACCACCACCACCACCACCAGCCACCACCACTACCACACCACCAGCCACCACTACCACCATCAGCCACTACCACCACCAGCCAAAACCACCACCACCACCACAACCACAACCAGCCACCACCACCAGCAGCAACCACCACCACCATTAGCCACTACCACCACCAGCCACCACCACCACCATTAGCCACTACCACCACCAGCCATCACCACCACCATTAGCCACTACCACTACCAGCCACCACCACCACCACCACTACCACCACCAGCAGCAACCACCACCACCACCACCACCACTGGCCAGCAACCACCACCACCACCCTTTTTTTTAGTCATCTTTATCATAAGTATTAAATGTGGTGATCATTTAATTACTAGAGTGTCATAATTTGGACTAAATTATACATTAATTAAGACTTATATATTAAAAACTTAAATAGTGATTTGATTGATTTGCATGAGAACATGAACAGACTGCATGGGAAGACTCAATACTTTGAATTAGTACTCTATAAGTACTTTTTGCAATGATTTAGTTTACACAGCCACATATATATGTTTGGAGAGTAGATTATTAATTAATTACCGTATCTATAAGTTTCATCCCTAGCCACATAAATCATCATCAAAAAACATAATTTCTTACTTAACCATTATTAAATCATCATCTAAAAACATGTCTGGATCTCCTAATCTCGATGAACTAAAAGATTTGTGTGGGTCTGATAAACTTCACAAATGTCTCAAGTTCCTCTTCAGTCAAGAAATTCCTCTAAATGAAGTAATGATCCAGTGTTTGGTTGAGAAGCGTGATGAGCTGCGGATAAGTGTTGATAAGCGCACCGAGAGAATGGCTGAGGTTTTAGATCTTAACTTTGATGAAGAAGAAGCTGCTGCTGATGGTTATGAGTCCCTTGAGGAGGTTTAAGTGATGGAGCGCCGTTTTCTGGAGTCCCTTTCGGCCATTTTGGTTGACCTTCGTGCTCTGGTATCCAAGAAGAGGAAGCCATTGCCGATATGGATTATTATGATCAGAGCTCCAGTTGAATGGTTGTTTAATTAGGGTCTTTTTGGTTGGGTTTCGTGGTTCCTTAGCTTGTTATGTTTTTGGTTGTTGTTTTGAAGGAACTGGTACATGTAATCACATTCCTTAATCTTTAATAGTAACAAATATGATTTAGGTTTTTAATTATGTCATAATCTTGTGTTTTTATTTTAAATATACTTTATTTATAAGCAGTTGAGTTACCTTATATCTCACACTTTGAAATATTACACACATAAGAAACATATATTGGTGAAATAGGTATCTTCAGCGAATTTAGGGGTTTCAAAATGAAGTAACAAAAATGAAATCAGCAATAAATAATCAAAATAAACGCTCTATATAAGAGCTTGATTGTTTTATCATCATTACAGGCATCCATTTGGGTGTTTATCAAGTCATTCATGTATTAGTTTTTTAATTGTTTGCTAATAAGATTTTTAAGTTGATTAGGTTACGATTTTTTGTGTGATTCGGATGGATTATTAAGGGTTCCTTGATTCTTATTGTCTGCTATAGATGTTATAGAGTGTTTGGGATGGATTATTAAGGGTTCGGATGGATTATTAAGGGTTGATTGAAATTGATGTATGGATATGTTTGCAAGTTAATTAGATTATTTGTGTTTAAGTAGCTTGTTTAGTTAGTACTCAGGTTGTGATATGATAACATTGCACAACTGTACTACGAAATTTTGTAGATTTCTTCAGGTCAATCATGTTCCATTGTGGCTAGTCTTCGTTTGCGTTTAATGTATTTATAGTTCTGTCAAGAATTATAATCATGCATCCCTGGCAAATGCTCATCCCAATGGATCATGATTGGCCAGAAGATGTTGTGAAGGTTCAAGCCAGTCTGCATATAAAACTTTCACCCCACTTTTGGGAGAAACTGATGCTACTAGTAATGTTGAAGAAATGGCTAAGGTGGTACAACAAGACCAAGTTTCTACTGCTGTAGAGGTTTGGATTGTATGTTATTCTTTGTATCTGATCTTGGGAATGCCCATATCAGCAATTGTTAATGTTGTAAAAAAACTTTTGGTAAGTAATATAATTCACCTTTTGTGAGATTACAATTGCTGTAGAGGTTTGGATTGTATGTTCTTCTTTGTATCTGATCTTGGGAATGCCCATATCAGTTTCTACACTTTTTTTTCCTTCCTGAAATAGTGAATTTTATTAATTAAGGAACCAGCAACTTACAAAGATTATACAAGCAGTCAAATTGAACACACTCATTTGACTGATACAATATAACAGATACATTCTACACAATCATTCACGAATCACGAAACTAGCTGATTCAATATCCACCATTCTTCTAGACTTAGCAACTACATGCTAACATCTAGGAAACCATGGAGAAATATCCCTTATTGGCTACATTTCCACTAAACAAACACCCTTCCTAATTCCATCCTAGTCAGTTTCTATAGTTTAGTTGTTTAGATTTTGTAACAAAATGAAAAAATAGTCTATAAGAGGAATATAAAAATAGTCTATAAGAGGAATATAAAATACCTGTTGCTCCCTTTTTTGGTATGTCCTCCCCAAAATTTTTGAAAAGCCATCTATATTTTTTTCACCAAATTTTGAATTATCCCTCCACCCATTTCCATCTCCACCCACGTTTCTCATATTTCTCACCAATCACCACTCACAACCACCAATCACCAATCACCAATCACCAGTCACATCACAACCACCATTCACCAGTCACCATCCATCATATCACTTGTCGGTCCGGCCATCAACAACGGAGGGAGGTTTATTTAGATATAAATTAGGTACTTTTTTGAATTAGGAATTCATTATGTTGGAATTTTAACTTATTATTCATTTTCATTGTATATTTTATTTGTTATGGATTTGTTGGTTTCTTGTTTCTTTGATAATGTTAACTTATCGTGTTTTTGGCCGAATCGTTTAATTAACCAACAACACAATAAAGATAACACAATAAAGATAACACAATAAAGATAACTTATCGTGTTTTTGGCCGAATCGTTTTATTTGTTATGGAATACACGTTTCCATATTTGACATTTGAAGCTTAATTAGATTGATGCCCAATACATTCATTCCATTGTGTTGTTGCAATTCTTATTGTAAACCTAGATTATTAATTAGCTAGACACTTGTGACTTGACATTGGAACTTCATCAATCTAAATCTTCATATATGCTTATATTGGTTTAACTTGTAACTTGTAGGATATATACATTATCATTTGACCTCAATAATAATAGCATGGACAAGTCTTGGATGACAACTTGTAGGACCAACAAAGAATATATTGATGGAGTAGCAGCGTTTATTAAGTATGCTCTACACAACTTTCAGAAGATGAAGAACATCGACCCACGAGTTAATATACGACAGCTTAAGATGCCATGTCCGTGTACCACATCTTTAAACAAAATAGAGCAAATAGTTGATGACTTGGAGTACCATTTATTCTACTACGGGATTAATCTTAGATACAGAAAATGGGATAAACATGGAGAAAAGGATGAGCAAGCAACAACAGCCCAAATACCTAATAATGCAGAAATAGAGTTTGTTGATGACACGGATTTCGACATGGAGTCACATTCAGAAATTCCAACAGATGGCCCAGCAACAGTAGAAATGGTTAATGCTACGAAAGAAAATTTTGATGAGGATGACCTTGCCAAGTTTCAAAAACTATTATTAGACGCAGAGAAGCCACTTTATAAAGGATGTCCTGACTTTACAAAGTTGTCCGCAATAGTTAAACTACTCAACTTGAAGGGTAAGTATGGAGCTTCTGATAAGTTCTTTACTGAATTACTAGGATTGATAACAAAATGCTACCTACTGGTAACGAAATGGTTGAAAAAACTTATCAGGCCAAAAAATTAATGAGAATGATGGGATCAGGATAGGAAATGATACATGTATGTAGCAACAACTGCATTCTTTACTGGAAGACTAACAAGGAGTTGACTGTTTGTCCAACTTGTGGGATATCAAGATGGAAGGTAGATAATAAGACACGTAAAGTGTATGAAAACATTCCGGCAAAGGTCATGTGGTACTTTTCAATTATACCAAGACTGTAATGACTCTTTAAGTTAGAGAGTATTTCAGAAGATCTAAGATGGCATGCCACAAGGTGGGTAATAGATGGTGTTTTACGTCACCTTGCAAGTTCACAGGCATGGTGTACCATAGATGAAAAATTCCCCCACTTTGCTCAAGATCCGAGAAATCTACGGCTAGGAATATCGGCTGATGGGGTTGACGTCAACTCAGGAACTAGGCATCACAGTGTATGGCCAGTTTTATCTGTCATATACAACCTTCCTCCATGGTTGTGTATGAAAAGAAAGTTTATCATGCTTTCGGTATTGATATCAGGATACCCGGGAAATGATATCGATGTATTTTTAGAACCGTTGGTTAATGATCTGCATACCTTATTCGAGGATGGGGTTGATACATATGATGCTTGTACAAAAGAAATGTTTAAACTGCGTGCCGCTGTGTTATGGACAATAAATGATTACCCTGCACTTGGTACATTATGTGGCTGCCCATACCGTGGATTCAAAGGTTGTGTAGTATGTAGGAAAGATACACACTGTGTTAGACTTTCCGCCTCATCCAAGCAAAGTTATGCTGGACACAGACGATATCTACCATACAACCATGTGTTCAGAAAGCAAAAGGCGGCGTTTAATGGAAAAGAAGATTTTCAGCTTGCTCCAACTCCATTGACTGGGGAACAAATATACAACGAGGTACAACTAATTGAAAATAAGTGGGAAAAGGAAAACGAACAAACAATAACACCTCGAATAACCAAGAAGATACGAGAGGCAATGGTGGGAAGATTACAACGCAGAAAAGGAAAAAAACAGAAGCAGAGGGTAGTGCAAGCCAAGTAAATGAACCATATTGGAAAAAATTCAACATTTGGTATCGAAAGCTAAGGTATTAGAGACATAATGTTGTTCCACATTGTATTGACTTCATGCATGTAGAAAAGAATGTTGCTAAGAGTCTAGTTGGAACTTTGTTGAATGTTCCTGTAAAGATAAAAGATGGAATGAATGCTCGATTGGATCTGGAAGAGTTGGGGATAAAAAAAGAGTTGTTTGCTAGGAAAGAAACAGACAAAACAACACTACCTCTAGCAGGTTACACATTAACGAATGCTGAAAAAGACATCTTTTGTGAAACGTTAAGCAACATCAGGGTACCACAAGGCTATTGTTCAAATTTCTCTAGTTTGGTCAGCCAAAATGATAAGAAGCTCATTGGCCTTAAATCACATGACTATCACATGCTAATGCAAGAGTTTCTGCCCATTGCTATACGTTCAATCATGCACCCACCCACACGATTTGCTATTATCAGGTTTTGCTTTTTCTTTAAAGCTATATGTAAGAAAGAAATCATCTTGCAACAACTAGATAAGATGCAACAAGAACTTGTTGTGACACTGTGCCTTCTCGAGAAGTTCTTTCCTCCCTCATTTTTTGATATTATGATACACTTGACAGTGCACCTAACTAGGGAGGTAAAATTATGTGGTCCCGTATACTTTCGGTGGATGTATCCCTTCGAAAGATTTATGAAGGTTATTAAAGGACATGTGCGAAAAATAAATAGACCAGAGGGATGCATTGCTGAGGAGAATATCGCGGAAGAAACAATAGAGTTTTTTAGCGAGTATCATAAAACCATGAAAACTATTGGTATCCCACCTGATAAACATGTAACCAATGAAAATGAGGATGGAAGCAAAACAAATGTACTTACCAGAGATGTCTTTCAGAGAGCACATTTGTATGTAATACAGAATACAGATGAAATTGTGCCGTATATCGAGTAAGTATTACTAACACATGTCTATTTTGTTGCTTAAAATGTTGTATCAAATATAATAATCAAATACATTGTTTTGTTTCAGCTGACACAAGCGATTTTTTAAAACAAAATACCCGGGTAGAAAAATGGCATTGTTGGAGAATAAGCACACTAAATCTTTTGCTAAGTCGTTACACGAAGATGTAATTACTCGTATGTTGTTTATACTACTTGTTTGTTTGTTGATAAATATAAGTGAGTTGTTCCTGCAATTTAAAGGTAATATATACTTGTAATGAAATTCAGGTTGAGAGAGAATTAGCGATATCAAAAGATAGTGTATCAGAAACTGTGAGGTGGATATCATTTGGACCACGCGCCAACGTAGTGAAATACGAGTCATATAACATCAATGGGTATACATTTCGTACGAAAAGTAATGATGGCATAGTTTACCAGAACAGGAGGGTTAGTGTTGAGGCAGCAGATCTTCACATATCGAAAGAAGTTGCAACCACAAGAAAAGCATTTTATTATGGGATTTTACAAGAGATATGGTACTAGATTACCGTTTCAGGCAAATTCCTCTTTTCAAATGTGATTGGGTTAATTCAAAACATGGTGGGGTCAAACGCGATACTCTTGGTTACACATTGGTAGACCTGAATAATTTAGGCCACAAGAATGATCCGTTTATATTAGCCTCACAAGCACGACAAGTGTTTTATGTGAAAGACCAGGCAGATAAAAAATTATCTATTGTCTTTAAAACACCTACCAAGAATTACAAAGATACGTATGACGATGTCGATGAGGAATTTAGTACATTCAATCACGAGCAAAATGATAACATATTGCCGCGAATAAATCCACAAGGAAAAGATGCCTACTATCGAACCGACTGCTAAGGTATTGTTATACGAAAATCAAAGTGAAGCACGTGTCATTCTCAAGCTGTAACACTCTGTTTAGGGATTTATTTTTGTCTACAGAACCTATTTAAGCTTTTGTTTTGCTGCAAATACTCTTTTAAAGGATTTATGTTATTGTTGTTGTTGTTGTGTTAATTGTTTAGTTCGTACTTGCGAATACTCTTTTAAAGGATTCCAGATTATACAAAACTATAACTTCTGGAAGCATAAACTGTGTACTAGCATTATTAACTATGTACTAGCAGTAGTAAACACCCTGCATATTTTTGTTACAGTTGTCTTGTATATGCAGTTTTCATGTATGTGGTTGTGCCTTTATATAGTGCAGAGTTGAAAAAAAAACAGTGTTTGGTATGAAAGATTCTCAATTTCAGGCACAATTTGTTGAAAAACAGTGGTTGAAAAACTAGTCAATATGCAGTCATGACTAATAGACTGAACTCAATTAAGTGAATATCAAATTACATAAGTTATCAGAAATGTGTGACCATATTTATCGAATTGTGACTACGCTTAAGTAATGTGTGACAAAATATGACTATGATTTAGTCACACAAAAACTCAATGTGACTAATATCAAGTTTAATGATAACTCATGACTTCACACTTTGCTATAAATAATAGTCACATGAATATTTCACAATGTGACTATTTTGAATGTATTGGTCACATAAAATACCCTTATAATGTGGCCATAAACATCATTTAGATACACATTTGTGATATGGTGTGACTATTGTAAAGCCTATAGTCACATGATCGTGCTTCAATTAATTATGAGTATACACATTAGGATTTGGTAAGCAAACACACACTAAACTTTAGACACACATATTAATTTACGTGACCATATGTATCGAATTTTCGTTACACTTAATCATGTTTCTATGGTTTAATGTGACCATATATGACTTTTGGTCACACTCGTCAAGTGTGTAACATATAGTTGTCACTATTAAATGCATATCGTGACTAACGCTTCAAACTTACTTTTCCGTTGTCACACATTTCAAACGCTATGTGGCTAAATATTCAGCAAAGAATAGCAGTCACATTTAAATAATGTGTGACAAACTTGACTCTATAATTTAGCCACATACACAATTACCTCATGTGACCATATATATATTTTGGTCACACTTTTAAATTGTGTGACATATATTTGTCACATATGTATATCTATAGTGTGACTAATGTTTCTAGCTCATTTGTATCTGTTACACCTCTCGAATTAAAAGTGACTAAATAATCTAAATTTTTTTTTCCAGTTACCTCTAGTCACATAAATATTCAAATGTGTGACAATAGAATTCCGAAATGGTCACACAAGTCGGATCAAGTGTGGCTGTTCATTTTATTCTGGTACATTTAGTCATGTATAAATGTTACAGTGTGACATTTCAAAATCGACCATGCGTGACCAATAGAACTTTTTGTACTAGTGCTTGCCGATGGTCCAACTTCTTTAGTTATCCATCGGAAGTGTCCTCCGGATGTGGTGTTGTACCTACACACGAAACACGCACGTCAGTCTCGTCTTGGGTTTTATCCCAAAGACAACCCCCGGCGTGAGAGTAAGTATATGATAGTACGAAGGGCTAAGTAATAAATGGGAGTAAATGCAATAAGTGTGTGTTTGTTGTTTACATTAAATAAGGTGGGGGTATTTATACTACCCACACCTCGTTATTTGCGTAGCCTAGGGACTATGCGAGCCGGCCTAGGCCTAGCCTAGTTCGTAGGTGCCAGGCTGTACAAGGACAATATCCCGTGAAACATGGGATGGCGGCGGTCCGTACTATTGTCCGTAGGGTATGGCACATTACCCGGGTAAAAAAGGTTACTCTTTGAAGTGATTCGGATTGTGCTCTTCGGATCTATTATCCGGAGGCGGGTGATAAGTCCGGAAGGTACGAACCTTCCGGGTACATACGCCAACATGTCTTCCCCAGTATTGTATCATCGGTTGTAGATTGATGGTGCAATACTTAGAAAACTTGTCTTCTCGTAGTCGGAGGGTTTATGGTATCTGAAGGTCAAAAAGTCACCCAAGTTACCTTCTTTGGGCCCGGGCTCATCAGGCCCATGGGCGGAATTAAATAATATTATTTCCGCGAATAGCTGGATGCCAATAACGCCACGTCGCATATATCCGACTTCCCTCGTTCTGCCACGTAAGCCATCTACTGTGCGACATGACATTTCGAGTTCTTCTAGGTTTTTTCTCCCCTATATATAGATCTTTACCCCTTTCAATTTTTACCTTTTACTGTACACTCTTCCGAGCTTTATTTTCGATCTTACATCCTGTCATTGCCGGACGTCTTGTTCCACGTTATTTCGAGGTACGTCTCATATTTCCTTTTGTATTTACTTTGCACATACATACTCCTCGGCATCCTTTTAGTAATGGCCGGTAGTGAACTAGGGGAAATGAACGTAGCTGAAGAGAAAATGCTTGGTGGGAAGGCCGGACCTTCGCGAACTTCCCCCTTGGGAAGTTTGATATGCATGTTTATACTTCTAAGTTTTCCCAGGGTGACTTAGACAAAATAATTTTAGAATATGGCATTCCTGAAGACTTACATCCCATTCTTCTGCCAGCGGGTATGACCATGAATCAGTTGCCGGACGATAAGATAGGTATTTACGAGCATCAATTGAAAGTTGCGGGTGTTAGGATTCCTTTCTCTACTTTTTTGTTGGCCGCAATATTATACTTTAGGGTACACATCTCTTAGGTAGTGCCGATAGGTTTGAATAGGGTGATGCTTTTTTAGCTCCGTTGCTATAGCCTGGACATTCGTCCTATAGTATCGTTGTTTAGGGTGTTCTATCGACTTTGTAAGCAAGGTAATTGGTTTTCGTTTGAGAGTCGGACAGGAAGAAGGGCTAAAAAATGCTTCGAAGAAGTGTTATCTGGTTTGAAACATTGGAAGGATCGTTTCTTTTTGATAGACCGAAGAGCAATTCCTGACCCTATGCTATGGAGGCATAAAGATTCCAAAATCAGCGACTACTTCCCTGAGACTCATTTGGATACGGAGGTGAGCAAGATTGCCAGGAAACCCATTCTGCTTCGCAAACCACCGACGAGTCTTCTTTGGATTACCGGACTTTCCCCTGTCTTCAAGAATCCGGGACACGAGGTCGTTCTAAAGGATGCCGAAGGGCATGGTAATATTGTGCTTCCTGTTATGCAATACTTGTCCCTTTTTGTTCTTCTCCTTTTAGATCTTACTCTTATTATTCCTATTTTCTTGTTGTTCTCAGCATGTCATAATACTTGGAGCTTCCTGAGTTAGAGGGAACTGTGGTTAGTAAGGGAGCTCCACTTCCCGCTGATCACAAGAGGCCGAAGCGAACAACCGAACCATTGGGACCTAAGGACAAGATTCCGGAGAAAACTAAGCTTCAAAAGGTTGTTGAGAAAGAAGACAAATATGTCATCGCTAGTCGTGACGAGAAGGAAAGGAAGAAGATGGAGAAACAACCCATTGGCAAGAAAAGGGCCACTGGCGTAGCGAGTGCTGCTCCGAAGAAAAGGAGGAGGAAGAACCAGGCTGACGAAGAGATTATTTCTTTTGAAGATAGGACTATTGATGCTATGCCTTTGAACCAAGCTGACCCAAGGGATGCAAATGTGGAGGCCAACAAACCATAGGATGTTGCCGAAGATCCGGATTTGGAAGAAAAGATGGCAGAGAATGATGATACCCACTCTCAGAGGCAGGAGGATCCCAAGGAAGATGAAAGGCACTCGCATACTCATAAACCTCCTTTTGACAGTAAGATAGACCTACTGCCTTTCTTGCTTGATTATGCGTACGTTGTGTCATATGCAGTATAGGGGTAATTGCCTATTTCAAGTTTTACATTTATATTTAGCCGACTTATCCTATAACACACACACTAACGGACAGTATATCCGATCAATATGTATATAGTGGTAAGTAGAGTGCGATCACTAAGAGTGGAACGTAAAGATTAATCTGTCTATCAGTATTTTAATATCCTAAGTTAGTTTTACAATCTAATCTAACGCTAGGGGGTTTAGTCTGAGAGACTAGCACAGTTTTGGTTTTATTAAATAGTAAATTAAACTAATGAGAACGAATCAGCAAATTGCAAAACGTGCACAGATAGATAATAGAGACTACAAGAAGACCTGTCATGATAATTAAGTAGCTTGTCACTTGTTTTATTGCTAGTTTTATATGAAGTGCATCGTAATCTATTCTCTCTCGTTGGATCGTAATATATCGGTGAGTAAACCCTTAATGATCACTTATGTCTATCCTACTTATCCAAAGACCTTAGATTAAATAGGCGAGGGGCAGATATGGCAGTCCACGAGCTCAGCCAGAAATAGAGGTTATCAAAGCACTAATACAAGTCACCAAAGACATCAACATATAAACTTTAATTAATGGGAAAGCAATATTAAGGGGAGTGTACGATGTTCCGTAGTCACATATCACAAGCCCATCAACCTTGATGAATTAAAGTGTACTATTACAATAAAAAAAACTACTTAATGAATTAAATACATGCAGGACCTTCTTACAGCGCTAATATCTTTATTTGGAGTGTGTCTTGTGAAGCTTCTTCGACTGAATTCATCTCCTTAGGGTTATGTTGCACACAAAATTCGTAACGGTCTTGGGGTATTTATACTTTCTGTCTGAGGGTTCGATGTGGCGCATTAAGTAACGAGATGCGGCGCATTGACTTAACTTCGCGTGGGGTCCAAGATTAATATATTCTGGAATATTCGTACACCGCCTTTAGATGTGGTGTAACTTGATTCTTGTATGCGGTGCATGTCCTTTAGATTCTTGGATTATATCAGGTGAAGTCTTGATAGTGATACACTGTATTTCAGAAATATGATGCGGCGTATCTGGAGTAGAACAAGCTTGATCTTCTGATGAAGCAAAAGTGTACCGCTTTTAGGGGGTCATTTAAGCCCTAAATCATGATTATTTGATTAAATATTGACCTAAATCGTTCCTTTTGTCATTTTAGGTACTTGGGACGTGATTTCTGGAATATGAAGCATTTTGGAGTTTTTTGGACGTTTTTATGCTCAAGAATAAAGAATACGAGAAAATCAAGAATCCATGCTGGAAACAGTATCTGACGGCGTCAAGCTCTACAAGGTGACGCCGTCACTCATTGAAGAAGAGGTGGATACTTTTACACTTGACGGGCCAGAAAGTTTTCAACACATTTACACATGACAGCGTCACGTGTAATTTCACCAAGGCCGTCACGTTATTTGACAACAAGAGACGTCCTAGAAAACTTTTAAAGGTGACGGCGTCAGGATTTAACCTGACGACGTCAGATGATATAGAGTGATGACGTCAGGAAGAAGGTTTACACAAGAAGAAACCTTAGTGAAACCGTCACAAGATGATCGAGACAATCACAACTTGCGCGCAGAGTAGCTGACACTGTTTTGGCCATAACTTTTGCATACGAACTCGGATTTGAGCAATTCAAAAAAGGAAACGATCGGGACGAAAAGATATACACTTTGGTGAAGAAAATTTGGTCTTGATGCCGTCAAGGTTGGTTTGATGCCTTCAAGACGGGCCGGGCAGAAAACAGCCTATAAATACAACATCATAACTTCATTATTTATAAGCCCCCAACTGTAGGTCCGATTCTTGGGTTAGGGTAGGTGCTTTTCCAGCAACTTAGAGGGTTTCAATCACTCCATAAACATCTTACATTGGTTTATTGATTCTATCTTAATTATGTTTTCCATTATCATTGTTGCTTACTCTTCTTTGATGATGTTTTGCTAATTCACCTTGTGTCTACTTATGATTGTGTGAAACTTGTATATAATTGATTAGATCTTATTGATTCCTTATTGATGTTTGTGTCTATCTTCATCAATTAGGGTGTGACACTTTGATAGGCCTAATTGATTTAGCTTATAATTCTTGTTTCCTATTGTCTCTTGTTTAATTGAATGATATCGATGTTAGGCTTAAGAAAACTGGCAGACTTCCAATTGGTAACATGCTTGAACGTCTTAAGTAACATGATCGGAGGTGTACTACGTTTATATGGTTGTATTTAACGCATAAGCGAATTCTAGTGATCCCATGTTAGGAGCTTTTAGTCGGCTTGACATAGGAGTGAAGTAGGAGCTTATAGAGTTAAGGAAGATCGTACACGGACCTACGAATGGTTGATGAGTGCTCAAACACTCATCATTTTTGGTCAAATCTGAACTGCAAAACATACAAAAACACTCAGAAATGCATCAAAATACTAAAAATATTTTAAAATTGTGTTTTATATGTTTTAGATGCAAAACGAGTAAAAACAGATGAAAAACGTACAAAGTTTGCAAAATTGGCAGTTTCAGTCCCCCAACTTTCAAAAATTGGCAAAAATAGTCCCTGAGCACGTATTTTAAAAGAAAAATCACTAAAGGTCCTTTTGAAATCATAAATTGTCATATTTAGTCCTTTGGTGAAAAATCTCAAAAGTTTTGGAAAATTACAAGTTTAGTCCCTGGAGTTTTGGAAATTGGCAGAATTGGTCCCTGGTGGGATATTTTTGAAAGAAAAATCATTCAGGGTCCTTCGCAAAATGAAACTTGGCAAGAAATGCCCATGGATAAAAGTTTTGACAAAATGGCAAGAATGGTCCCTTAACTATGAAAAATATCATTTTTGGTCCCCGGGAAATTTTGAAAAATGAAAATGGCAAAAGATGGTTTTTGAAATATTGGTGATTGGCAAATTGGTCCTTGGTATTACTTTTGAGGAATTACATGATCAGCCCCTCACTTTTGGTAATCTACATATTTGGTCCTTGTGGTGTTTTCTAAGTTACAAAACATACGGACCCTTGATATAAATACCACCCATCAACAAATCCAATCCAACCCTTTACCCTTAGCCCACTCCAAGCCCAAACACACCACCTTATAACCCCATTACACAAAACAGCCCACCACCACTAATATACTCCCCCGTTTAATAAATAAACTCGGTCAAACATCCCTTTGACTCACCCCTAACCTCCCAACACACTCCCCTAATTACCAGGGAAACTTTTCCCCCCTCCTCATTAATATTTCACCAAACCACACTACCTGCCTTTTACCCTTTTGGCGCCAAAACAAGTTTTGAATGGCTGAGATTAAATCAAGGCATCCTAGGGCTGGAATTCCATGTGGGAAAGTAAAAGAAACTTCTCAGGGCTAATAAAAGAAAAGAGAAAGAAGAATGGAGTAGTATATAATAGTAGTGTAATTGTAGAATAGTTTTATCATATAATTTAGTTTGATTTTCAGTTTCCTAGTAATTTTTAGCTCAAAAGCTCTGTTTAATAATCTGCAGTATATTTTAAACTAAGTTCAAGTATTAAATTCAAATTTCAGTTTCTAAGTTCCAATTTGTGTTTTTCAAGTGAAAATTCAATATATTGTTCAAGGATTATAAACTAGTGCTCATTGTTTGTTTAAGCTCACTGTAGCTTATTTATAAGCTATGTTAGGTATTTAGATCACTAAGGTCAGTCTTTACTCAGTTTGCATAAGAAGCTCATATATGCTCAAAAATGGTCCATAAAGTAAAACTCACTGTGGAAAGGAAGAAGCAAAGAAAACAAGGTAGAAGCAAGGTTGTTTTTGGTTTAGAAACCTCAAGGGAGGTAATAGGTTAAAGGTTGGTTCTCAGTTCATTGTTCTTCATTTGGAAGCCCTTGTGAGCATTCTTTCCAAATCCTTGATAATTGTTGTTATAAGTGGTTGATTTATGCTTGTTTGAATCTGTTTTAGCATAATTTAAGTTAATTCATTCTTGTAGTGAAATTTAGTGGTGTGCTTGTTTATTCTTTGCAATCAGTCAATTAAGGGGTGTTTGGATAAGTAGTTTTCACCTCTGAGTTCTGAGTTCTATTTGTGGTTTGTAGTTTTAACAAGTCATATTAGGTTATTGTAGGACATGTAAGCCTTAAAATCCACACTTCATTAGCAAAAAAGTCAAAATCCTACCCAAACCTCCTTGACAGTCCACTGTGAGGTTTGTGGGTTCCAAAACTTACCCATTTTGTTCATAGGTTGTACTTTTAGTCATATTTAGTCTTCTTGCAACTTAACACACCCAATTAAGTCAGTTATACCAAATCAAAAGTCATTAAAGTCAAATTCCAAATTTTGCTTAAAAAGTCAAAATGCATGCTTTCAGTTTTTTCCCAAACTTGCAAGAATTTTTTAGATTTATGTAATGTGATTCAGGACCTGATCTTTTGATATGTTATAATATGCCATCTCAACTCTTGATCCCCCTTGTTTTATTTTTGTGAATTTTGTACTGAGCCCCACTTAGCTCCAAAGTAGGCTGCAGGGCAAGCCTTTGCCCTGCACACAGTTAATCAGTCCCAACACCCAACTTCCTAGGTTTCTCCAGGGTTCATAAGTGGGTCCCACAAGCTAAAATTGGGCTTTTTGGAAAGCCCTGGTGCCACACTTGTTGATTCTAGGATCCATTTGCCTTATAGCTTATTGGATAAGCTTGAAATCAAGCTTGAATAAGCCTGCAGGCCTGCTTGTTGAACCAACCTTTGGAATTGCTTATTTTGAGCTTTTCACTTATTCAGTGGTTTGGTTTAGTTGTTTCTGGCTTATTTCTACTCATTGGACATGTTTCTACCCAATTCCACCCCTAGTCTAAGCTGAGAGCTTATTTCACAGCTTATAGCTTGGACAGTTGACCAAAGCCAACTGTCAAGCTCATAAGCTCTTGTTGTGCTTATTTTTGAGTTCCAAAAAGTTTGTTTTTACAAAAGTTTTATACTTTTAGGTATAAAATAGTTTTCCAAAGAAAAAATCCAGAAAAGTTAATTTAATTTTTAAGTGATAGTTTCTATTTAATTTTATTTTTCATTTTTTAATTTTTATTAAGTACTTAGCTTTTTTATATTTTTATTAAATTCCTCTTATATTAAAGTATTTATAATAATTTTCTCAGATTTTTATTTTGTCCTTTAGTATTTATTAGGATTAATCTTAGTTTTATTAATAATTAATTAATAAGTAAGTTTTAAATAGGATAATTAGTTTTTATAAAGTGATACCCAGTTTTTATATTTTTTATAGCTTTTATAAGTTATAAAACATTTTTAGAAATTTTCTTGTAATTTTTACTTTTCATTTTCTATTTTTCATAATTTAAATAGTTTAATTAGGTAATTAATGTTTAATTAGTAGTTAATTAATAGAAAATCCACAAAAAGACAAAAATACTTATTTTTAATTTTAAAACTTATTTTTAGTTATTTTATAATTTTAGAAATTTTATTTTCACCTTTTTAGTATCTAATTAATATTAAATTGTATTTAAGTATTTTAAATATTAATAATTAGTAATAATTAGTAATTAATTAATATTAAATAATTAATTAGTGTAAAAATTAATTTTCTTTTTCTAAAAATTTTCTTTTATCTTTTAGTTTGTAAAAAAGTCATTTTCACCCCCTGTGGGTTTTCAGATTTCACTTTTCACTTTTTATTTCGTACGTTTACGTTATTTAAAACCTGAACATACACGTTTTTAGGTTTTAAACGTTTCTGTTTTTTCCTAGCTTCCAGTCTTATTTATATAGCTTGTTTAAGCTATTTCATTGTACAAATCAGTAGTGTAATCAATCATAATCCCCTTTTCATCCAAATTTACCCGATCACAGAACCGTTTAATAACCATCACACCTCGTCGGGACATAACGACCCGGGAAAACACTGTACTTCCGTGGAGCATTGACTCTAGGCAGTTTGACCTTGTTGACCATTCCCTTGTCAGTTTAGGTTGACCGTTTGGAGCCAATCAAATTTTGGAGCCACTGCCGGGGAGGTTGTGTGCGTTTTCTAAACGGTTTTTCTGATTAGTGCTTTTGGAATTCGTTCCATTGTACATTTATCCATCCTTTGTTCATATTTTCTTATTATCAAAACAAAACCGTTCCCGAAAACATTTTAAATTCAGTTTTCAACGAACACAAAAATACAAAAACATTTTCTTTATCATTTGTATAAAATGTTTTCCAAAAACACCAAAAATATCCTTCTTCACCCTCCTACCTTTTTGATTCTCATTTCCTCACCCTCTATACACATTTGATTCTTTCTATGTCTCATCCACACTTTCTGGTTTGCCAATGGTGTGGTAATCCTCATAATGGTGGCAATTTCCCCAGTTGTGGCATGGTGGAATCAGGAAACGAGTCTGTCTATAACCAAGATCCCTATTCCTACCATGACACGACTGATTCATTCCATCAGTTACCACACCATGATGCTCAGCAGTTTTACTGTTGTGAGTACTGTGGTGGTTCACACTACAGTTCTGATTGTCAATCGGGAAACACGCTTGTCTATGAGCAGTTTCCTGATAACGGTTATAACTCTAGCACGTACAACCCACAACCACATCAGTTTTACTGTTGTGATTACTGTGGAGGTCCGCACTTCAGCTCCGATTGTCAAACAAGGAATCCATTTCCTTATAACAATTTTGACACATCGTATTATGACGAACCTCCATCCCCACCAATTCCTCAAAGTCTTCTCCTTGATCTTTTGGATTTAGTGAAAGATTTGAGAGGACTCACACACACCCCAGATAATCCAAACCAAAAATCGATGGAAGAATTGTTAGCTGAAGAACAGGCTGCTAAAATAAATTCCCAAGATGCTTATGAAAGATCTATTAGGGAATCAATAGCAAAAGAAAAAGCAGCCAGATCTAGATCTCGATTTCGTTTCATTCCTGATGACAGTGATGATGAGGATACACTTGATATCCTTGGATTTTATAAAGATTCATCAGGGTCATCAGATGAGATTCCATCAGTTGAGATTTCATCTCAACCCACTCTTATCACACCCGAGGTTCCCACTCACTCTTTGATCATGGGGGACGAGCATCTTGACACTGTTCCTGATAAGGAATCGGACGAATTCATAAAGTCTAGTGTTGAGGACCTTGTCCCAATCCCAAGAGAGTCACAGGGAACTCTTGATCATTTGTGTGATATTCCTCCTCCTCTATTCTTCCCATCTAATCATGATGAGATGTTCTCCGATTCTACTGATGACGATTTGTTATCTTGTGGAGACATCGTTTTTATGGAAGAATTACCTTTTAAGTTAGTTAGCTTAGAAGAAGAGAATGTTGAGATTGACACTGAAATCAAAGATGAAGCCCTTCGTGCAACGTTATTGAATGTCGATCTCCTCATTTCTAAAATCGAGGCTTTCAATATGAAACCTATTTCATCTCCTATCCCGATTAAGGATAGTGACATTTTCTCCGATGATCCTATTCCAGAGTTTGAAGCCTTTACCTTTGATCATATGGGAGAGAAGATTAGTGGCAGTACCACTTCTCATTCTCATAATTCTCTCCCTGAGTATGATTCATTCACCTTTGAGGAGTTCTCTGGTGAACTCACTCATATCATATCTCCACCGGAGTATGATAACTTTCACTTTGATCTAGACAAAGATGATCTTTGTGTTCCGGAGGGAAATATTCTCAACCTTGAGAATTTGATTTATATCAAAATCCCAACCCTCCCACCCATATGTCTAGATCATACGAGCCTAAACAATGAGATTCATGATACACCAATCATGGATTCTCTTTTTGATGATGATGAATCAATCTTGATTGTCATCAAGATCTTTCTACCTTTCTTCACCTACAGGGTGACTTCTCCTGTTCTTCATTCCTTCGGGAGTGAAGACATTATCTTTGACCCCGGCATCACCGCTTATAGTTTATACTATTTTCAGCCTGGGTTTGTATATCTCATCGGTGTGGAACTTTCACGTGCTTCAAATGTTTGTCCAAACATCTTGAATGAAAGTCCGATTGAGATTGTTTCTTCCACATCATGCTTCCCCAAGGACAAATGAATTCGGTGTCGAGTCAAGCTAGCGACTCGGTAAACAAAAACAGTAGCATTCATATAGGGTTTTCACCCTAAGTGTGGGGGAGTCCCCCATGCTATGGTTACAAATGAAGTGAAAATACAAAACTGGTGTTTCCACATTTAGCTTGTAATGTTGCCATTTTACGTTCAAAGAGTTGGCATAATAGCCGGGACTTTGAATATTTAGGACAATATTCATGCTAAGTGTGTGTGGGGGGGGGGGGGGGGGGTATTCGCTATTCTAGCGAATTTTATCATATTTTACTATATAATACCCCCGTTTTTAGCCAAAATTTCAAAAATTTTTAAAATTTTTTTCACTAGTGCTTCAAAATTTTTGTGGTAATCAGTCCGCCTTGTCTAACCGACAAAAGGGATTGGCTAGTCCAGGAGCAAACGGCTCTTGGTAAAGACATCTCAAATCCATTTATGGCTTGCAATTTGCCCAAAATTGTATGGTACCTCAACTCGCCATATCCCATAAAGCGAATGAGTTGGCTAGCCCGCAAGATTATGGCTTGTGGTAAAGGTAGTGGAAAATCCATAATTGGTAATCAGCTCACCAAGATGTTGACTATTCCATCAAGAGCTGGCTAGTCCAGAAGCAAACGGCTTTTGGTAAAGACTAATCAAATCCGTTGACAGCTGGTGGTTTGCTCAAAATCACACGGTTATCAGGTGTGCCACAGTTCTTACACCTGGCTACTATAGAAGTGATGGCTTTTGGTAAAGAGTTTAAAATCAATCAAGTTTTCAAAATAATTATTGCTAGGGACTAGCAATATTTTAGTGTGGGGGATTGATTAGTGCTCAAACACTCATCATTTTTGGTCAAATCTGAACTGCAAAACATACAAAAATACTCAGAAATGCATCAAAATACTAAAAATATTTTCAAATTGTGTTTTATATGCTTTAGATGCAAAACGAGTAAAAACAGATGAAAAACGTACAAAGTTTGCAAAATTGGCAGTTTCAGTCCCCCAACTTTCAAAAATTGGCAAAAATAGTCCCTGAGCACGTATTTTAAAAGAAAAATCACCAAAGGTCCTTTTGAAATCATAAATTGTCATATTTAGTCCTTTGGTGAAAAATCTCAAAAGTTTTGGAAAATTACAAGTTTAGTCCCTGGAGTTTTGGAAATTGGCAGAATTGGTCCCTGGTGGGATATTTTTGAAAGAAAAATCATTCAGGGTCCTTTGGAAAATGAAACTTGTCATGAAATGCCCTTGGATAAAAGTTTTGACAAAATGGGAAGAATGGTCCCTTAACTTTGAAAAATATCATTTTTGGTCCCCGGGAAATTTTGAAAAATGAAAATGGCAAAAGATGGTTTTTGAAATATTGGTGATTGGCAAATTGGTCCTTGGTATTACTTTTGAGGAATTACATGATCAGCCCCTCACTTTTGGTAATCTACATATTTGGTCCTTGTGGTGTTTTCTAAGTTACAAAACATACGGACCCTTGATATAAATACCACCCATCAACAAATCCAATCCAACCCTTTACCCTTAGCCCACTCCAAGCCCAAACATACCACCTTATAACCCCATTACACAAAACAGCCCACCACCACTAATATACTCCCCCGTTTAATAAATAAACTCGGTCAAACATCCCTTTGACTCACCCCTAACCTCCCAACACACTCCCCTAATTACCAGGGAAACTTTTTCCCCTCCTCTTCAAACTCCACCAACCATTCACCTTTTCATTAATAACTTCACCTACACTCAACCAACCCCCTCCTCATTAATATTTCACCAAACCACACTACCTGCCTTTTACCCTTTTGGCGCCAAAACAAGTTTTGAATGGCTGAGATTAAATCAAGGCATGCTACGGCTGGAATTCCATGTGGGAAAGTAAAAGAAACTTCTCAGGGCTTATAAAAGAAAAGAGAAAGAAGAATGGAGTAGTATATAGTAGTAGTGTAATTGTAGAATAGTCTTATCATATAATTTAGTTTGATTTTCAGTTTCCTTGTAATTTTTAGCTCAAAAGCTCTGTTTTAATCATCTGTAGTATATTTTAAACTAAGTTCAAGTATTAAATTCAAATTTCAGTTTCTAAGTTCCAATTTGTGTTTTTCAAGTGAAAATTCAATATATTGTTCAAGGATTATAAACTAGTGCTCATTGTTTGTTTAAGCTCACCGTAGCTTATTTATAAGCTATGTTAGGTATTTAGATCACTAGGGTCAGTCTTTACTCAGTTTGCATAAGAAGCTCATATATGCTCAAAAATGGTCCATAAAGTGAAACTCACTGTGGAAAGGAAGAAGCAAAGAAAACAAGGTAGAAGCAATGTTGTTTTTGGTTTAGAAACCTCAGGGGAGGTAATAGGTTAAGGGTTGGTTCTCAGTTCATTGTTCTTCATTTGGAAGCCCTTGTGAGCATTCTTTCCAAATCCTTGATAATTGTTGTTATAAGTGGTTGATTTATGCTTGTTTGAATCTGTTTTAGCATAATTTAAGTTAATTCATTAGTCTTGTAGTGAAATTTAGTGGTGTGCTTGTTTATTCTTTGCAATCAGTCAATTAAGGGGTGTTTGGATAAGTAGTTTTCACCTCTGAGTTCTGAGTTCTATTTGTGGTTTGTAGTTTTAACAAGTCATATTAGGTTATTGTAGGACATGTAAGCCTTAAAATCCACACTTCATTAGCAAAAAAGTCAAAATCCTACCCAAACCTCCTTGACAGTCCACTGTTGAGGTTTGTGGGTTCCAAAACTTACCCATTTTGTTCATAGGTTGTACTTTTAGTCATATTTAGTCTTCTTGCAACTTAACACACCCAATTAAGTCAGTTATACCAAATCAAAAGTCATTAAAGTCAAATTCCAAGTTTTGCTTAAAAAGTCAAAATGCATGCTTTCAGTTTTTTCCCAAACCTACAAGAATTTTTTAGATTTATGTAATGTGATTCAGGACCTGATCTTTTGATATGTTATAATATGCCATCTCAACTCTTGATCCCCCCTTGTTTTATTTTTGTGAATTTTGTACTGAGCCCCACTTAGCTCCAAAGTAGGCTGCAGGGCAAGCCTTTGCCCTGCACACAGTTAATCAGTCCCAACACCCAACTTCCTAGGTTTCTCCAGGGTTCGTAAGTGGGTCCCACAAGCTAAAATTAGGCTTTTTGGAAAGCCCTGGTGCCACACTTGTTGATTCTAGGATCTATTTGCCTTATAGCTTATTGGATAAGCTTGAAATCAAGCTTGAATAAGCCTGCAGGCCTGCTTGTTGAACCAACCTTTGGAATTGCTTATTTTGAGCTTTTGACTTATTCAGTGGTTTGGTTTAGTTGTTTCTGGCTTATTTCTACTCATTGGACATGTTTCTACTCAATTCCACCCCTAGTCTAAGCTGAGAGCTTATTTAACAGCTTATAGCTTGGACAGTGGACCAAAGTCAACTGTCAAGCTCATAAGCTCTTGTTGTGCTTATTTTTTAGTTCCAAAAAGTTTGTTTTTACAAAAAGTTTTCTACTTTTAGGTATAAAATAGTTTTCCAAAGAAAAAATCCAGAAAAGTTAATTTAATTTTTAAGTGATAGTTTCTATTTAATTTTATTTAAATTTTATTTTTCATTTTTAAATTTTTATTAAGTACTTAGCTTTTTTATATTTTTATTAAGTTCCTCTTATATTAAAGTATTTATAATAATTTTCTCAGATTTTTATTTTGTCCTTTAGTATTTATTAGGATTAATCTTAGTTTTATTAATAATTAATTAATAAGTAAGTTTTAAATAGGATAATTAGTTTTTATAAATTGATACCCAGTTTTTATATTTTTTTATAGCTTTTATATGTTATAAAACATTTTTATAAATTTTCTTGTAATTTTTACTTTTCATTTTCTATTTTTCATAATTTAAATAGTTTAATTAGGTAATTAATGTTTAATTAGTAGTTAATTAATAGAAAATCCACAAAAAGACAAAAATACTTATTTTTAATTTTAAAACTTATTTTTAGTTATTTTATAATTTTAGAAATTTTATTTTCACCTTTTTAGTATCTAATTAATATTAAATTGTGTTTAAGTATTTTAAATATTAATAATTAGTAATAATTAGTAATTAATTAATATTAAATAATTAATTAGCGTAAAGATTAATTTTCTTTTTCTAAAAATTTTCTTTTATCTTTTAGTTTGTAAAAAAGTCATTTTCACCCCCTGTGGGTTTTCAGATTTCACTTTTCACTTTTTATTTCGTACGTTTACGTTATTTAAAACGTGAACGTACACGTTTTTAGGTTTTAAACGTTTCTGGTTTTTCCTAGCTTCCAGTCTTATTCATATAGCTTGTTTAAGCTATTTCATTGTACAAATCAGTAGTGTAATCAATCACAATCCCCTTTTCATCCAAATTCACCCGATCACAGAACCGTTTTATAACCATCACACCTCGTCGGGACATAACGACCCGGGAAAACACTGTACTTCCGCGGAGCATTGACTATAGGCAGTTTGACCTTGTTGACCCTTCCCTGGTCAGTTTAGGTTGACCGTTTGGAGCCAATCAATGGTATTAAGGAATATAACCCGTCAATTAAAATAAGGATGTGATAATTCAATAGGTAGAATGGGATAGCTAGCAAGGAGTAATACATCATAGGTAGATACGCTTCACTTCCCTTGTAGAACCTTAATGTACTTTTCTTGCACCTTAGTTTAATTAGTAGCTTTTGGGTTAGTTGATTAGCTACTAATTCCGCCCACGCTTCCAATACCTGAGATTTTTACCTGCTTTTCATAAGATATAAAAACACAAAAAGAATCATCCTTCACCTTTAGACCTAGGTAGATTAATTTCAATCCTAACAAATACTATTCTTAGAGTTGAACGATCAATCCCCCGGTACTTGTCACTATACTATACTACAACGAACAGGTACACTGCCTGGTGGGGATTGCAAGCTTCTAAAGATCCCTTGAGAGGTAAAACCTTTTGCGAGGGTGCAATTCCACGCATCAAGTTTTTGGCGCCGCAGCCCGGGGAATAGTTATTGTTTAGGTTGAAATTTATTTTGATTAGGTCTACTCATTAGATTCCTTTTTAGTGAGATTTTTATTTTCATTTTATTAGCTTTCTTTAGTCTATCTTTTCTTTGTGTCTTTGTTCGTAAAAACCTTTCCATTGACTCTTCTGTTCACCATCATGGAGAACGCGAATTCACCATACTACCGACCACAAAATCCATTCACCCCTAATGACATCTTGGTGTTCATACAATATCGAGATGAACCCATATATGATGCATGGACTCGTTTTAAAATTTTACTCCGAATAGTCCCTCATCATAGTTTCGATCTATGGTCCCTAGCTAAAATCTTTTACGATCGTGTCAATTGATATGACCAAAGGTACATTAACGATTTTGTCAATGGGGACCTTAGGGAATTAAATGCTGAAGAAGCATGGGATGCCATAGAAGATTGTGCCCAATATTATTATAGAGTAGACAACCCAACAGACAACATCACAAATCAATTAATAACAAGTTTGAAGGAGTAAACAGGAAGTTTGTCTAGGGATGATTACTCAGGGATACCTAAGTGGATGTCGCCTAATATCATAGTACAAAACAAACACATAGGTAATCTAGATACACTGGAGGATGAGGTGGACAATCCAAAACCACAAAGTACCCCACAAGTCCTACCATCATTTGAGGCACATACACCGCCCGTGACTTACCCGGAAGAAGTAGAAGAGACTTTAGGAATCCCAATAGAGGTAGACCCGTTAGACCAAGCACCAATTGAGGATATAGGTTTGAATACTTGCAATGATAACCTTACACCTAGGGAATTTCCTAGTGTTGATAAACCGGAACCTCAATCTGTACACGACTTTCCATCCTTAGATTTACATCTAGGAGACAAAAGAGGAACCGACCCACCCATCAACCAATATTATCCGGGTAGTTTTAGGATGAAGGAAGCCATTCACTCACCCCCTTCACCTCACGTGGCATATTTCCACCCTAAGGGTCTGTATCGCTACTTCTACCCGCACTTAATTCTAAGTGTAGGGAAAACCTCCCTTATTTCCATTAAATAAGGGTAGAGTCAGGCTCGTGACTCGAACAAAAACAAGCGCTTGTTGGGAGGCAACCCAACCCATGTTTTTAATTGTTTGATGTTTTTAATTTATTTGTTTGTTTGTGTTATATATACTTAATCATAATTGTTTAATTTTCATGTTTCGAATAATTTATGAAAATACTTTATTTTGTTTTTAACCTCGTCTGAATTGCATATAAAGGTATTTTACAAAAAGACAAGTGTAAGGAAGTTTATTGTAACACCCCCTAAATTTCATCTAGAGCAGCGGAAGACTTTGTGGGGTATTACTTAGAGGATCGAAGTCAATGTCATAGAAAATGACTCAAAGAGACGTTTTAAAGTTATGTTTATCATTCATTTAAAAGAAAGTTTTCAAATACAAAGATGTTCCATTTGTTTCAACATATCATAGAAGATATGAGTTATTAAAATCAAATGACAAAACATTTTATTTTACACCCGTATAGGGGTTTAGTGCCCTCTCCATGCCTTGAGCTCCTTCGCATTAATTTCCTGAGATAAACATGCTAAAAGTTAACAAAAGTTGAGTGATATTCATAGGTTTAAGTTTTATAGTTGAACACAAGCGATAGTGATAATTGCATCGATTTACAATTATAAGTTAAAATCATTTATTATTGCATTAAGCTCATGACACTCAGCCGATTAACAGATCTCATCATAAATGATGGATTATAGTAACAGGTGCCCTCGGGATAGGTCCTTGCCAGTAACCTATTAGATTTCAAATAAAGTGCGTTTGGTTGTTTTCTCAACGCCCAAACGGGGATTGTCAATCCCTAATAGATCTATCCACAATTATTTACGTTCACCCTCTGGGTGACTAAGGTTCATGATATGACGGGCTTTTGGCAAAAAAGGGACTTAAGCAATAACAATTTCAGGCATAGTATAAGAAAATACTTGTGTTCAGATTTTTAAGCATGTATCTCCCCACGAAAACAGTTTTATAAAAGTGGGCTATGAACTCACCTTAGTGGTTTAGTGAATAAAAATATCGATACTCAGTTTGCAAACTGGGAACGGCTCCACACACGACCTAGATAATATATGTCAAGTTTTAGTGTTTGATAGTCTTAATGTTTTAATCGCGAGTAGTTTTTGAATACGTGATTTGTTAATTTAACGATAGTAAAACTTTTGGTTTTATAGTATATCGTACGTTTAGTGTGTGTATATATATATATATATATATATATATATATATATATATATATATATATATATATATATATATATATATATAACGTAACGTTTAATAATAATAATAGTAATAATAGTTTGAAATAAAACGTAACGTCGTGACGTGAAACCGTAAAAATGGAAAACAAAAGTAAAAATGTTAATTTTTATATATGGCCCTTGTCTTTTCCAAAAATTTACACTTTTTACCCTAACGGCGTTAGGGTTACACCGTTAGTCCAAAATTAAATATATTTACGTTTTACGTCCAAAACTTTATATTTCTTACACTTTTCACCCAAAAGTTTATAAAAATTAGTTTTCATCCTTAACTTTACGAAATGACAGTTTATACCACAACTTTGAAAAATTTACACTTCTAACCCGATTTTTATATAATTTGCAAATCTAGTCCAAACTTTACAAATTTCAAAACTTAGTGTTTTTATTTCTTAATTAGTTTCAAAATAGCTTATTTAACTTATTCTAACAACTTATTAGTTCGAAAAGCTTATTTGATAGCTTATGGGCTTTTTAACGAAAATGTAAGGTCCGTTAAGGTTTTCAGATCCAATGGGCCTACGAGGGTTTTGGGCTTTTTTTTGGGCTAAGGTTAGGAGTATAAATGCTTTGAACTCGGTCCAGGTGAGTTGGAATGCTTCAGTCATCCCCATAGTTTGGGTGATAGAATTCCACCAAGACAGAGCATCTTGCAAAAGTGTTCCGGTAGCAATGGTAACTTTACAATCCTCCGAAAAGCCACTCCTCTGAAAGGCTGTTTCGGTTCGCTCGAACCACTGAGTAAGTCCAGTCACTCCTTCCGTACCCTTGTAGAAGGTTGGTTGACAACCTATAAAATCTTTATAGGTACACTTGCGGGGTACAGAGGTTCCACTTCCTCCTGGTGGCATACTGGTGCCGCTATTGCGTGCATTTGCTTCTAACCCAGCGGCGACACTGTCAGCAATTGCTTTCTCGATATCAGCCGGAGTCATAGTTGGTGTGGACGTTTCGGTTACAGGGGTTGCGGTTTCGGGTGTTGTAGTCGCAGTCGCTTTCCTTGTCTTAGCCATGGCTCTATCAATATCATATATATAACTACGTTATGTTGAGAAATTATCGGGTAAAATTTATAACATTATAAATAATCATCACGACATGCTTGAATAAATTAAAACACACAATAGAAGTATAAATGCTTGGTTTGGTTTGTATAGACTGACATTCCCTGTGACAACATATATATGAGAACACAACAACGCATAAAGATACAACCATAGAAACATAGATCAACATCAATATATTACAAAGTAACTGACAACATAATATTAATAATGTCTCGTTCATTCATTTTACAAGAAAACATAACAATACAAGATTTCTTTATTAATGCCACATTGGCAGGCTAAGATAGTCCTTAGCAATAATGATATGTCCCTGATCTATGGATTTCCTGGTGCATCCCCGACTCTGCGCTGAAGGTCTTCAATCATAGTCATCATGGTCTCTATTGTCAAGTCTCTGGCTCTCTCTCTGGCCTGGGTGTCCCTAATCATACTCCTCAGGTTTAGGACCTGAATGCTAATCCTGTCGATCTCGTCATCCTGCGAGTCGATCTCTCCTTGCATCATGATGGCAATACCTCCCAAGGTACGTATCGTCTCAATAGCCCCTTCCAGATGGGTGCTCATCAGCTCAAAGCTCTCCTCCATTGCAACTGACCAATCTCAAGATTTCCTACATCTTCTCCTATAGCCTCTATCTGCTCTAGTGGGAAATCATCGATAACTCTAACAATGTCATCAAGACGATCCTCATGGCGGGCTATCCTGGCGGCTAGTAAAGGTATGGTATGGTGGATGGGTTCTACGGTAACTGGAAGAATCCTAGAAGCAGCTGAGGATGAACTCTCTCCTAGTTCCCTAGCACTAGGAGCACCTTCCTGAGATCTCCAGTACTGAAGGATTGGAAGTAAGAAAGACCATTTTCGAGCATCGACCCTCCTACAGGTCTTAGGACGGGAAGTAGCCTCTGTTACGGTTTGCTCACAGAGGTCAGATAGGGATGAAACCACAACACGTGGCCTCCTACGAGGTGGGGCTGATAGTGAGGTAATGGTTGGTGAATCAGGTGTTGGTAAGGGTACAGTGGTGGTTTGTTGGTAAAGGACGGTATTTGGTGGAACTGGGGATAGTCGTATAGTCCTAGGGTGCTCAAGGGATGAGGACGGTGATGGCCTAATTCCAGTCATAGGCGAGGTGGGAAATATCACTGGTGTTGGTGATACGAGTGGAGTAGGTAGAGGTGGAGATGGTGGTGGTATACGTGGTGTAAGTGTCACATGCACATGTTTCCGGGGGGTGTGCTTACAGACAGGACCTCCTCCGTAACGTCGGAAAGGTTGACCAAAGGGTTCTGGCTCGTAAATCTGGAGTTGACGCACATGCCAATGCCTGCGGTTTTGGGCAGGTGATGGGGGTGGTGGTATTGGGAGAGAAGTTTCTGAGTCCGAGTCAGATGAGAAGGTGATAGGATGGGAAAAAGACGACATGGTACTGTATTAATCCCGAATAGTAAATGCAAGTCATTAATATAATCATAAACTACGTTAACATTATAAAAAGCTCATAAGATAAATAACATTTTCTAACCGTTGATGGAGCTGCGAAGGCACGGAGGGCGTAACATGACTTTTGTAAAAATGGTCCGTTTGAAAAGCGTAGTTATAGTCCAGTGTTTTAAAATACACCTGGTTCTCTATAACCTTGGCTCTGATGCCAATCTGTAACACCCCCTAAATTTCAACTAGAGCAGCGGAAGACTTTGTGGGGTATTACTTAGAGGATCGAAGTCAATGTCATAGAAAACGACTCAAAGAGACGTTTTAAAGATATGTTTATCATTCATTTAAAAGCAAGTTTTCAAATACAAAGATGTTCCATTTGTTTCAACATATCATAGAAGATATGAGTTATTAAAAGCGAATGACAAAACATTTTATTTTACACCCGTATAGGGGTTTAGTGCCCTCTCCATGCCTTGAGCTCCTTCGCATTAATTTCCTGAGATAAACATGCTAAAAGTCAACAAAAGTTGAGTGATATTCATAGGTTTAAGTTTTGTAGTTGAACACAAGCGATAGTGATAATTGCATCGATTTACAATTATAAGTTAAAATCATTTATTATTGCATTAAGCTCATGAAACTCATCCGATTAACAGATCTCATCATAAATGATGGATTATAGTAACAGGTGCCCTCGGGATAGGTCCTTGCAAGTAACCTATTAGAATTCAAATAAAGTGCGTTTGGTTGTTTTCTCAACGCCCAAACGGGGATTGTCAATCCCTAATAGATCTATCCACAATTATTTACGTTCACCCTCTGGGTGACTAAGGTTCATGATATAAGGGGCTTTTGGCAAAAAGGGACTTAAGCAATAACAATTTCAGGCATAGTATAAGAAAATACTTGTGTTCAGATTTTTAAGCATGTATCTCCCCACGAAAACAGTTTTATAAAAGTGGGCTATGAACTCACCTTAGTGGTTTAGTGAATAAAAATATCGATACTCAGTTTGCAAAATGGGAACGGCTCCACACACGACCTAGATAATATATGTCAAGTTTTAGTGTTTGATAGTCTTAATGTTTTAATCGCGAGTAGTTTTTGAATACGTGATTTGTTAATTTAACGATAGTAAAACTTTTGGTTTTATAGTATATCGTACGTTTAGTGTATATATATATATATATATATATATATATATATATATATATATATATATATATATATATATATATATATATATATATATAAATATAACGTAACGTTTAATAATAATAATAGTAATAATTGTTTGAAATAAAACGTAACGTCGTGACGTGAAACCGTAAAAATGGAAAACAAAAATAAAAATGTTAATTTTTATATATGGCCCTTGTCTTTTCCAAAAATTTACACTTTTTACCCTAACGGCGTTAGCGTTACACCATTAGTCCAAAATTAAATATATTTACGTTTTACGTCCAAAACTTTATATTTCTTACAGTTTTCACCCAAAAGTTTATAAAAATCAGTTTTCATCCTTAACTTTACGAAATGACAGTTTATACCACAACTTTGAAAAATTTACACTTCTAACCCGATTTTTATATAATTTGCAAATCTAGTCCAAACTTTACAAATTTCAAAACTTAGTGTTTTTATTTCTTAATTAGTTTCAAAATAGCTTATTTAACTTATTCTAACAGCTTATTAGTTTGAAAAGCTTATTTGATAGCTTATGGGCTTTTTAACGAAAATGTAAGGCCCGTTAAGGTTTTCAGATCCAATGGGCCTACGAGGGTTTTGGGCTTTGTTTTGGGCTAAGGTTAGGAGTATAAAAATGTTACCAAACTGCTTATTGCCATAGCTTATTTGATCGGCTTATTTTTGGATGATTGGGCCTTAAGGCACAATCGGTACTAATTAGTTTTCACAACTATCTCCTATGTCGATTTGCTTTGTGACTTTTATAGGTTCAAAACGTGATTTTTATTACAAAGTTTTTATACGAAAATGATTGTTTGTTAGGGGGTCTATTGGTTTGTGAAATAAAACAATACGCTCGTTAAGTAAATTTTAGAAATATACGTGCTTTTTGGGGCTTGCATGGGACGAGTTTTTAGTATTAAAAGACTTAGAAAAATTTTAGAGTTTTCAATACTTGTTGTATACGTTAGAAATGGTATTCCAAAATAGATTGTGCATAGCTTTTTAGTTTCAAAACTTTTCATAACTTGATTGTTAAGGTGTAAAACATATAGACTTACATAAAATATATATATATGTCGTTTATTTAGTTTTTGAATACTAAGGTGCATTTGTTTGTGTCGTGTTCTAAAATAATGCAATTGTAAGTTTAACTAAATAAGGAAATGAGTCGTTTAGGAACTTACGACACCAAAATGGTGGGGTAAATGAGACGTAGAGTCGAGAAGTGAGTGGTATGAGTACGTAGCGTGTGTGTTTGCTCGACCAAGGTTTACAAACAACAACTTGTTCCTCCTAAACCCACACGATTCCTTTGAACTCCTATCCAATTGCTTCGACCCAAGGCTAGACTAAAGACTTAAAGGTTTTTGGTGAGTTTTTGGTTTTGCATGGAAATGAAAACGCAAGCATGCATCCATGGGGTTTTTATATGGTACCTAGTGTATTCTAGTGTCTAAGATTTAATGAGACGGGATCGTTACGTGTATTATAAAGTCCAATGTGTAAGAGTAAACAAGTTACTCAAGGTTTTTGGTTTCTTATGGTGTCGACATCCTCAAATTCATAGAAAACGTGGAGCTTGGATTATTAAAAGGGCATGGTACTTGCGAAATACATTTTAAAAGGTTGTAGTACTTGGCCTAGGTGAATATAATATGCAATGAGTGAGCTTGAAACAAGGAGGTACTAGTTTGTTTGGAAAAGTGCATGTCGACCACCATTTCATTTGTTAACCGATTTGTAAATCGGTTGAGACTTGTGAAATTTGATAACTTTGCAACATTTAGACATTAGGTTGGGTTTAGAAATGATTTTAGGATATTATAGAAATAAACGTGGGTTAAAATGGTTGAATTTTGGATTAGTTGGAATTTTGTGAAATCGTTGTTGGGACATACGCTTTGCCTAGTAAAAACATATCTAAACTCGACGTGGGGAACTAAAAATCGACACTCTAATTGTTGGCTAGGGGAGGAACGAGCATGTGTAAAAATAAGTGTGTGTCGTGTGTAGGATTTGAGCGTACGAAGCTCATTTCTAGCTTGTTCTTAGTCGAATGTTTGAAAATAAAATAAAGGTAAATGGGCTAAATTGGTTTTGGGCTAGGAATAGTAACAGGCCGAGATTTATGTTGGGCTTAGGGTGAGATTTAGGGTCCGGTTTAGTGTAAGTGTAATTAGTAAAATTATTAATTATAATTAGTGAAAAGTTTAGAATGTAATTAGTGAGACGTTTACGTGAGTCCGGACGTTGTCGAACGCGTTTAGTTAAAATACGTTACGTAAGTTCGTAAGTGGTAGAGATACGGCGCATCTTCTGGGTTTCAGTAGACTTTTGAAATCTTGTTCGTTTTGCTCCATATTTCGTCCAAAATCGTTAAGTTTCACCAATTGCTTGTTTTTACCTGAGAATTACTAAAGTAAATAATTAAGTATCGATTCTCATAAATAATATAATAAAACAAGTCAAATAAATAGGATAAATGTTGACAATAAAATGCACTTATTTGAGTTCATCAAATATCCCCCACTTGAACTTTACTTGTCCCCAAGTAAACTCCAGATTATAAATTATGAAAATGTATCCTAAAAGGTATTAGGATTTATTTTTATCATTAAGCATGTATTCATTTTATCATAATCACACAACCAAACACTTAATGAATTAGAAACAAAATTAAAAATTTCAATTTAAGACCGATCTAATCGTCTCATTGTTTAATTGAAGCGAATATTCTATCATAGGCTTGGCAATCATACACATCTCCTCCACTAAAGCTAAGGAATGACAAGCCTAAAGCGGTAAAAAGGGTTTTTGAGGCTTAAGGGTTAAACCTAGCTTCGTTCAAACATCTCCTGCATAAACTTAGTAGATCGCTAGCGCAAGTCCTCTATGCTTCAACTAACAGATGGTCACCAATGTCCTCCTTGGATCGCTGGCAAGTTATTTGCATAACGGATGGTCACCAATTCATACACTAGATCGCTAGCGCGTTAGTCGATTAATCTAATACTCTGATGGTCACTACCTTATTCACACATTTAATATTCTCACTTGGACATCATTGTATCCGGATGCTCGAGAGCTAACAACGAATACAACAATACGGTTGGGTAGGATAACATTTAGGATATAAAAATGGGTGTAAAATAAAAAATAAACAAACATATAGATTAAGTCCTAGTGTGGTTAATCACTTTCCCAACCATCCCATGAATAAGACTCATATCATTGAATAACTCACGCTTTTGACACTTGTAACTCACGCTTTAGGTAGACACAAGTTATACTCAATAAACTCTTAATCAAAGAATAAACCTTAGTTGGCGTTCCCATAACGGCCAACTCCCAATCAATCCATAAATATAATACAACAACAAATAGTGGCGATATCAACCACTTAATACAGAACTTTACAATAGTTGGTTTAACAAACTTCCAACTTTCTTCTTTCTTTTTCTTTTCTCTTTTTAAAAATTTTTTTTTTGCCATCAACATATAAATAAACTACGATGTGTAAAATTTCACCACATCACTTATAACGATAATTCTGGATAATTTTTTTCCATACTTTCATAACTTCAAATATAACGGTAATAGTGAAAGTAGTAAACACACAAAAAATAACACGACACAAAAATTATACAATATGTACTTTCACTCCATTGCATTGTGCAATTTCCCGACCTAACAAAATATAATGAATTTACGCACTCAAACACAGGTAACGCAAGGAAACACACTTTGCCTTAAAGCAACTAACCACAAACATTAATCTATAGGGTAGGCTAAGGTTTAAGGTGTAACAAAACAATTAACAAATGGTGTATGAAACGAAAGGAATGGTTCTGAGGGTTTTTCTAGGGGTATCTTACTCTAAAAATGAGAGTAACAAAGGGTTTTACACGGGGGTTAACTAACCAGTGTAGTTAGTTAATAAACATAACATATTAAAGGCTATTTGGTGTATTCCTAGAAATTTACCGAGTTAGAAAGGTCATTCCTATTATAACAATTACGCTCATTATGGTGGACTCAAATAGTATGCGAGCCAAGTTCTAAAGTTTACTAGTCACACAAACAAAAAATATTTTAGCAAATAAAGTTATGTGTGCAGTTATGCAACTTAGATTTAACAAAAACATGCTAAAAATTTTACATTTTGATATATTAAGTATAGATTAAGCATATTTTTAAAATTTTAGGACAACTAAGCGTTATAATTCTCCATCCCCCCACTTAAGTTGAACAACGTCATCGTTGTTTCTAACAAAGATTAAAAACGGGAAATAAAAAGAATTAGAACGGGAAACTCCCCTAAGATTTGCTCGGTATGATCCTGCATTATGCGTTTGTAAGCAACATCTACTTTCTTGTGGGCGAAAAGGCGTTCATCCCTCCATGAATGACGTCTCCATAGAAAGTACAGAAACGTATATATACCTTTGTTCAAATAACACACCTGTATTAAGAAAGTAACTACTTGCACGTAATTCATTAGTAGTTAGCGAAAACAAAACCTAAAAATTAAAATTAAAAATTTGGAAATCATCAGGTCAGTCGATACGCCGCATCCATTAGACTAGATGCGCCGTATGGAGCCTGGAATAAGTACAAATCAGAGAATCAAATCCGTCGCATCCTTAACCAGGGATGCGCCGCATTAAATAAACTGACAGAATGTTTTAAAGTCTGAAAATAAAATAAAATGCATAAAATAAAAGATATGATCTGTTTAGTTGATACGCCGAATCTATAGGATGAGATGCACCACATCTACTGTAGATCTAATAGACTCGACACAAAAAAAAGTAAATGATAAATCCGGGTTGTCTCTCGGTGAGCACTTTTCTTTATTCCAAAGTCTTCAAGTTAGACTCACGTTCAGCTCCTATTTTGTATCATTGACCCCCACATGTCCATGCATGATATATTTGCTATTAACTTCGTCACGGACATATTCCGGTCCCAAATTGAGTACACCTTTTTAGAATCCTTCTTCGCATCATTGTCATTTGTTTAAACCTTATCATGCAATCTAGCTGAAGCATTTCCTCCATCTACTTACCCTACACTCGTAAAGTCCAGAACGGGCACACTAAATACCTTCCTTTGGTAAAATCTCCTTAGTCTCATGAGGTAATCATCCTCAGCACCTTGAGTCAACCCCATTAACTCAAAACGTAGCCACGCATGCCTTCGGCTGCAACGGGTGATTCCATTCTGAAAAACAAAGAAATTCTAAGAAACAAAGAATATTAGTAATCTCTTTAAAAGTTGTGTGATATGGCATATTTCATAGGTTGATGCGGCGTATTAGCAATACGCCGTATCTTTTAATGAAAATGTGAAGTATGCAACAATTAGTAATAATGCGCCGTATTGATAAATGACTTTACGCCGTATCTAAAAGTTGATATACTGTGTAAAGGGCAAGAATAATTTTTCGGAAAAAATATTCAATCCGGCGCATAGGGAAAACTTATGTGGCCATACAAACCACTTACAGATGCGATTAGTACCTCAATTTATCAAGTAATTGACCCTGGAAAACGATTCAATGATCTTGATTGAATTTTTTGGAAAATTAGTCGAGGGATGCGCGTTTTACTGTGTTTAAATATTTGGTAATAAATCGAAATCCGGCGCATCCTCTCTGTTTATTTGGGGTAAATTCGATGTGGCCCATTGCATAATTTTGAGGTGCCATATTTATCTAAATTCGTTTACTGTCAATAGGTTTTCATAAGTCAGAGATACGGCGCTTAGAATATTGAGATGCGCCGTATTGTTGTGCCAGTGAAAAAATTTTAAATAAGGAACGTACCTTGGCCTCCGCAACACTTTTTCCTTATACACCAACTTAGGGTCAAACGGTATACGATACGGTATATATAAATTCAACATAAGAATAAAAGGTACAACCGTTTGAATGTAAATCATAACCTCATTGTTCAGTGAATAATAATTTATTCCATGGTTAGAAACAAATAAATTTTTAAGCATATCAAAATTGAGATTGTAATCAGGAGATGATGTATTGCGTAGACCAATGTCTTAGTAATCTTTACCGAAATTACGACTTTCGTTGTGGATTTCGATGTTTTCAAATTTAGGTAATTCATAAGAAAAGAGGTTTGTATCAATTTTTAATATCTCAAACTTCTCCTTTTTAGCAAACCGTTTCTTAAAAATTTTCTTTTTAGACATGTATGTGCAATAATCAGTATTGGGTTAAAATAATTCACTTTTATCATCAAATATTTGGGAAGAGTTTTGTAAAGGACTCTCCTTATAGCAGAGTGAATCATCATATATGATAGCTGGAAATTTGATTTAAAAGAATTAAGACATTCAATGTTACCTGCATTGAGTTTTCTTCTAGTCTTACCTTTTACTGCGAGTTTCCATTTATTGAAGATTTGATCATTCCAACATGCTTCTCCAGTTAGGTTCAGAATGTAATCTTCCATAGTGATGCTTGAGTCATCCATTATTCTGAAAATTAAACTTACTCGTGCAAAAAAAGAGTGAAACAATCAAAGTAAATTAAAGGTTTCTGATATCCGCTGATTGTTGGGAATTCTGTGTAGAAAGAATTCTGCTGCTGTTTCTGCTGAAGCAGTGTATCTGCTGAAGACATAGTTCAGCTTTATTAGTTTCTGCGGATATAGTATTTCCGTGTTTTATGTAATGTAGTTTGGATATGCATGAGTTTATTTAGGAAGTGATAATGCATATCTTTTAGAAGTTTTAGAAGATACGTTTCTTGAGAAACGGTTTAGGGTTCCTTGAGTATAAAAGGAACACACGGTTTATGTATTGAACAACTTTTAGAAAATTCTTAATATAATTAAAAGATCCATAGAGGATCAAGTATTCTTAGTATCAAGCTTGTGTTTTGTTTCCGCTTTATAAATACAAGTTGCAGGGATTATCTATTAGTGTGTTATTGATTACAGTAACATTACTAATGATTCTAGAGTGCTCAATAAGATCTATCAAGGTCTATAGCTCAACAAGTGGTATCAGAGCCTCGAGAGAGTCTCTGCCATACTAAGAATCACAAATCTTACACATTTACAATCCAAACAAATCAACAAACATGCCTGGATCAGATGATGAAGTAGATACAACCCAGACCATTAACACCACTTCTCTTCAACAACTCAATCTCTCAAACAGTAATGCTAAGTTTCCATACTTGAAGAATGCAGAAGATTACCATCTGTGGTCCATGAAGATGCAGAACTGGATCACAAACATTGATTGGAATCTATGGGAGGTTGTTAAGAAAGGGAATAGTCTGAAGAAGCATGTTACAGATGCTGATGGAGTTGTTACAATTGTAGGACCCAAAACTGCTGAAGAGATTCTGGCTGTGCAGAGGGAGAGTAAAGTAAGAACTATTTTGGTCCAAGCTATACCAGATGACCATATGGGTGACTTCCATTTTATGGAGGATGCCAAGGATATTTGGATGGCTATAAAAGCAAGATTTGGTGGGAATGAGGAATCAAGAAGGTTGCAGAAGTCTTTGCTGAAGCAGAAATTCCAAGAATTTCAGATATCTGAAGAAGAGGGAATTCGTAAGGGTTATGATAGATTTCATCGAATATCGAGTCAACTTAATCAGTTGAAGGCTAGACCCGACAATGAAGACTGCAATTCTAAGTTTTTGAGATCTCTGCCACCATCTTGGTTACAAGTTTGTATTGCTCTCAAGACCAAAGGTGGGTTGGACATGATGTCTTTTGATGACCTCTACAATAGGCTTAAATCACTTGAGCCTGATGTTAGAAGTCCCATTCGTCCATCCACTCATTCTGCATTTGTTGGTGCCTCTTCTAAACCTGTGCATCAAGCCTCAAGTTCATATTCATCAGGAGCATCTTCTCAAACTTATAATCAAACTGCTCCTAAATCAAAATCAAGTAATGTGTTGGAGGATCTTATTCATTCATTTGTAGCTGAATATGAACCTCAGCAGTTTATTGCTTATGAGGACTTTGAACAGGTAGATCCATTGGAAATGGAGGAGATGCACTTGAAATGGGAGCTTGCAATGATCTCAATGAACATCAGAAGATTTGAAGCCAAGTCTGGAAGAAAGTTTGGTTTTAATGGCAAAGAAGCTGCAAGGTTTGATAGAAGGAAGGTTAAATGCTACACTTGTGGTCAAGTGGGACATTTTTCAAGGGAATGCAAAGATAGAAAGGCTGGAGATGAAGTTAGATATGGTTCTTATCCATTGGAAGCAGGGAATACCAAGACTGTACCTTCAAAGGCCATGGTGACTCTGGATTACCAAATTGATTGGGCTGATCATGAACCTGCTGGAGAGGAAGCTGCTACTTCTTCACAATTGAATCTGCTGGCATTCACACCTTCAGAAGACAAGAAGGAGCAAGTCTCCTTGATGGGAATCTCTCAGGTAAACAACTGTGTGTTTGGATGTAGTGTAAGATACAATGAGCTTAAACAAGAGTTTGATGAATTGAAACCAAAGTACAATGAGTGCTATATAGAGGTAGAGTCTTATAAACTGGCCTTAAAAACATTAGAGAAACAAAAAGTATGGTTTCAAAAGAATCAAGTTAAATATGAAGAAAAAATAAGAGTTCTAGAAAGTGATTTAGAGGTTGCTAAGATAGAATTAAAACGTACTGAAAAAGAGAAGTCTGATTTAGATAAAGAAAAACAAGAGTTACAAGCTAAATTAGATAAAGAGATAACTGGTCGAATGAAATGGCAGGATGGGGCATCTAATTTGAGTAAATTAATTGATGGTCGTCAATCTGTTAGGACTAGAAAGGCATTAGGATATGAGAAATATATAGACCCTGAAGAGTTAACCTATCCTGATATGTCTAGTGTTTTTGACCCTGAACCAGCCTTAGCTTATCAAACACCTGTTAAATATGTTAAGGAAGGGGGAATGAATGCTGTACCTGGACCTATAAGAGGAGAACACACGCCTATAGACTTGTCCAAACCTTCTGACTTTGATGGATCACATCATTTATATGGAAAAAAGTCAACTGACTTTCAAGACCCTATTGTGAAATCTAATGACTTTGTCTCTTGTTGTAACAGTGACAAGTCTTCTGATGAAGGGTCTACCTCATTTACTAGCTGTGATTCAAGTGAGAAGTCAGACCTGCCCAAGACCATGCCCAAGACCACTCCCAAGACCACACCAAAGACATCACCCAAGACTCCCCACAAGCCTTCTAGAGTTGCTGCTGATAACAAGACAGTTTCTACTGAAGACTTGTTTTTCAATTCTTTGCATAATAATACTTTTGGCTTTGTTAAAAACAATTCTGTTTGTCATGGTGATTTGAATACTTTTTCATGTTATGGAAATTCTTTTGGTTTGAATAAATCTTCTAAAAAGAAGAAGTGTTTTGTGTGTGGAAGTAAATATCACTTGATTAAGGATTGTACATATCATGAGCAAAGAATGGGTGCAGGTGTTAGTCAAAGAAAAACTAGGCAAATGTGGAAGAATGTTAGTGACATACCATCTTTTGTTCCACATCAGCAGAAACCTAATTCTGCTGAAACTCATTTTTCTTGGAGAAAAACCAGTACTAGACCTTATGTCAGACCCACTAGTTCTTTCTTTTATAATGATTATTGGCCTAATCACTTTGACTCAATGTGTAATGGTGGTGGGAAATGGAATACTGCTGTGAAGCCCTCAGCAGGTTGTTCTTGGACTAAGAAGGGACCTAATAAGCATTACAGGCCCAAGAACAATGGTGGATCTAAAACATCTACATGGCCTGTTACTGATGATCCACAAGGCAGGCTCAAGTCAGCAATGACTTGAGTCTCCAATGTGTACTAATATTGTATATTTTGTTGTTATTGTAGGAACATCCTTTGAAAAGTACTGAAGTTGGCATATTTGATAGTGGTTGTTCTCGAAGTATGTCTGGGAACAAGGATAAGATGCATGACTTTGAGCTCATTGAAGGAGGTGGCACTGTAACCTTTGGTGGTGGAGATGGCAAAATAACAGGGAAAGGAACCATAAAGACTCCCTTGTTAGACTTTGAAAATGTTTACTATGTGGAGGAACTGGGGAATTTTAATCTTATCTCAGTATCACAAATTTGTGACTCTAAGCATAAGGTTTTCTTCTCTGAAGATGAGTGTCTTGTACTTTCCAAGGACTTCAAACTCCCAGAAGACACAACTGTATTGCTGAGAGTTCCTAGGACCTTCAACTTATACGCATTCAATCTGAATGATGTTCAGCCTGAAGGTGATCTAACATGTTTGGTTGCCAAAGCTTCCCTGGATGAATCTAATAAATGGCATAGAAGAATGGCACATGTGAATTACAAGACCATCAACAAGTTATCAAAACTTGGTCTTGTTCAGGGCCTTCCTTCTAAACTCTTCACCAATGAACACAACTGTATTGCTTGCAACAAGGGAAAGCAACACAGAGCCTCCTACAAAACAGTCCAAGCAGTGAGCTCCATTTCAGAACCTCTTCAGTTGCTGCACATGGATCTTTTTGGTCCAACCCCCATTAGAAGTATTGATCACAAGTACTTCTGCCTGGTTATTACAGATGATTATAGCAGGTTTTGCTGGGTGTTCTTTCTTAAAACTAAGGATGAAACAACTCCAATTCTGAAAGAATTCATTATCTTAGTTGAGAACCAGCTGAATAAAAAGGTTAAGGGAATTAGGTGTGACAATGGTACAGAATTCAAAAATGTTGTATTTATAGAATTCTGTAAGTCTAAAGGGATTAGAAGGGACTATAGTACTCCAAGAACTCCACAACAAAATGGGGTTGCTGAAAGGAAAAATAGAACCCTCATTGAGGCAGCAAGATCAATGCTTGCAGACTCCAAACTACCCACCATGTTTTGGACTGAAGCAGTCGGTACTGCATGTCATGTCTTGAACAGGGTATCCATCACTAGACTTCATGTCAAGACACCTTATGAACTTCTCACTGGGAAAGTTCCACACATCCATTACCTTAAGCCTTTTGGATGCAAGGTGACTATTCTGAATACTGCTGATATACTGGGTAAATTTGATGGGAAAGCTGATGAAGGTTATATAGTTGGGTATTCAGCTCATAGCAAGGCCTATAGGGTTTATAATCTGAATGCCAAAAAGATTGAAGAGACCCTTAATCTGAGATTTCTTGAAGATCAGCCTAATATTCAGGGTCAAGGCCATTCTTGGTATTTTGACCTAGACTATTTGACTGACTATTTGGGTTATACTAGGCATGCTTCTAATCCTGATGCAGGTACCAAAGATTCAAGTTCTAACCCTGCAGGTTCCATGGATGATGACTCAGATTGTGAGTCTGAGCCAGAAGAGAATACTTTTGTTGTATCATCTTTTCCACCTAACCATTTTGTAGGTAATCACTCTGCTGCTGAACAAGATGATGAGTCACAATATGCAGAAGATCTTGCAAGATTGCAGAAGTAGGAACATGCTGCTACAAAGGAAGCTCAGAAACTCAATGATAAGGTTACACAAGAGACTGAGGCTATCCTACATCAGTCAGCCCAGGCAGTCAGTGGAAACAAGGATACTGCTGAAGGCACACCTGTTCCCACTGACAATGTCAAAGATACTGATTCTGCTGATGTTCATTCTGCTGATTCTACTAAAGTCTCTACAGATTTTGATAAGCCCTTTACCAGATTTCCTAGTCCTTCTGACCTTGGAAATTATCAACCAAAGCTTGGTTTGTTTAACTCAGCCTCTTATGATGTAACAATTCGCATTTTCAGGTTAATTACTATTCCCGGAAAATTCACTATTCACTTTTACTATTCATGTTACTATTCATTTTTACTATTCATTTCTTTCCGAAATTTTCCCGAAAGTTGATTTTTATTTGATATTCTCAAGTGATAAATCATTTCCATGGCAAATTAAATGTTTGACATTCGTCAGATCATTTTCGTGAAAGTTATTAAGGAATTACACGTTTTAGGGTAAAACGTCATTCAGAAATTCTACGCACAACGAAATTCGATCCCGTCAGGTGACCCCACATCAGAAAAATGTTTGACACACTCATGATTTATTTGAGAATTAATCGTGACTGAGAAAAACATGACCAAAGACTTCCCGGCAGGTCACCCAAGCCTGTACTACTCTCGCATGAGCACGCTTAACCGTATGGGCGATTAACCGTTAGACCACAAAACGCGTTTCTAAGACAATTTGAGTTTTCAACTTATTTGAAAAAGTCAACATATTTTTCCCTCCTCCATTGACCAAAAATCATCCCTTGATGTTATAAGTCATTCCTTGATTTTTAGGCTTACGGTTTGATGTCTAAAAGACATATAATACCAACCGACACTAGACTGAGCCCAGTCTAGACATTATAAGTCATTTTAAATCATTTTTATCACATTAGAAAAGTAACATTTTACTTTTCTCAATTTTACGCAATATTCGTACGTTTTACGTATTACGCGTTTTAGACCCGTGTTTCCAGTTTTTAGCAGGGTTTTACCACCCAAATGGAACCTACCACTCATTTTATATTTTATTATGGAACATATGGACATGTTTATCAAAACTTTCAAGTTCCATAATTTTACGACACCCGGTTTTACGTTTTGAGGCTTAATCATTTACGATTGGCATTTCCCGGAGTCAAAACTAACCAAGTATCTTGGATAATACCAAGAAAAGTCCACCCTTGCTCTCCAAGGCCATGTGAACCGCCACTAGGAGGGGGGTTTTCACACTTGAGGCTTGATCTTGACCCTTGATTCCTTGGATGATCACATGTGTACAACTTTGGCTCCAAGTAAAACTTGGTCACCAAGTGTTGGTATTTTCCTAGTTGTTTCCTAACCTCCTCATGACCATATATATACCCCCTCCCTCCCCTCTTTGCCGTGGATATCACACACACAAACACACCATTCATTTGCTAATTTTCTCCAAGTTTCATGCATGATTCAAGTGATTCTTCAAGATAGAAACCCTAGCTAGATTATCATTCACCAAAACTCTTCCAATCCCTAATATACTTGGTGATTTCTCTTGAGTTTAAATCCACTCAATTCACCTCAACTTTCATTACATCTCTTTCAAGAATACCAAGGGTAGAAAGATTGCATGAAGTGAAAAAGGGTTGAAGCAAGTCTATCAAAGTCCTATCCTTACATGTTAACTTCCTTTCATCTTTGAAAGCCAAACGTTGTGAGCCAAACCCTAACTTGATTCTTGTTAAATAATCATGTTCATGTTATTTACATATTATTTGTGCTATATATTGTCTTGTTATCATGTCCATGATGTATAAAAATGACCAAAACAAGTTATTGTTATTGATTGTTAAAACAAGTTCATAAAACAAGTAAACTAGTGACTTTCTTGGAAAACCACGACCAAAATGGTAAAATTATGATATTGGATCATTACATATTATAGTATAGGACTTAACAAGGAAACCATAGCAATTTGAACCACCTAAAACGAGTATACGAGTCAAAAGTTACGCCCATTTGAAGTTACCAAAACTTTGCGGCAAACTGCCAAATACCATTCTGATCAAATTTGGGTTTTGAAAGTCATACTTCTGCTCCGATTCATCAAAAAGTTAAAACATGAAAGTTGTCCGGAACGACGTTTTCATTCAGGAAGAAAGAAGCTCGAGACCTAAAAACGCTTTCCGAGTGATAAAATTCTTCAAATTCTAAACTGCCCATTTTAGGCGAAAGTCACTAGATTATGGTTATACTTTGAAAGGAACAAGAGGTCTTATGACCTATAATCAAGACCACCACCATGGCTAGAGCCAAGGTTGTGTCTCATGACCTTGGAACAAGGACCAAAGGTCATGGCTAGGCCATGACGAAATGACCAAGTAAACTTACAAAGGCGTAAACATGAAACAATGATTTAGGCAATAACATGAACAAGCAATTTGGATCTACTTCACTTAAAAGGAAACCATGAGATATTACCAAGAGAAAATGGTCATTCAAGACTTATGAAACTACCCCTAATAACAATCTTCATGTACAAATAAACTTTCCTAAGTTTATTCAAATATCGGACATGTAACCTTTCGGATCAAAACTTATATCTATATATTTCATCAACTACTACAATAGTAGGGAGCCTCATGTGAGGAGTTCATTATGTAAGCCGTCGAGATGAGTTGTGGATTTACGAGTTAAAGTGTCCTGGCTCCTCGAACGCTTACTAACATGACTTCTGAATTATGTCGGCCCGAACGGTAGTAAACGATATACAAAACATACATGTTTCATGAATCATTACTTTCAAAGACTTACAATATACAACATACCACATCATGGACTAGATGCAAGATATATATATAGGCACTACTTCATATTCTTTACTCCGATCCTAAGTCGCAACATTCTATTATAGGTTGCTCATAGAAACCTACACGATCCGACCATTACCTTCATTACTTGCTATCTTACTTAAGGTGAGTTCATAGCCCCACTTTACATTACTTCAATGTTTTACAAACCCTTGGGGGGAATACATGCTATTTTTAACCGAGCACAATGTTTTTAAATTGTATGCTTGCCTGATTGTTTTATTATCACTAAGTAACATCCTTGCCAAACCAAGATCCCTTATTATGAACCATTTAATCACTTGCGAGGGTTACTTGCAAGTGAGCGCGAATATTGTGAATAGGCCTATTGGGATTGACGAATCCCATTTGTATTGACTAAGTTCAAACAAATGCATTAATATTTGAGACATTAGGTATGACGGCAAAGTACCTACCGGGATAACTCCGCCGATTGATATTGGTACACGTTAACGTTTTGGTGTCATAAGCTTAGTATTTGATAATAACTGTTCCGGGCGTGTAACAACGTGGCCCATATTTGTTTTCCAAACATTGGTGTGAGTCTATAGCTCACACTACCAACATATTGTGTTCAAACATTTAACAAACTCTATGAATATCACTCAACCTTTGTGTTGACCTCTCAAGCATGTATTTCAGGTTCATGACGATCAAGGATGGCACGGAAGGGCACGGATACTCAAGAGGGCTATAAATTTTATTATCATTCAAAACTCATTTATTATACATTGTAAACATGGAACCAATTGGGACCTCATTTTGTAATCTCTGATATTTATATAAATTGAATGATAAACATTTTCAAAACGACTCAATTGGAGATCGTTTTCTATCATTGTGACTATTGTGCCGTCGAGTAACACCCAGTTTGAATTCCGCTGCAACCATGAATTGGGGGTGTTACATATGACACTGAGTTTGAGCCTACACTCACCAACATTGATGCCAACATTGATGTTCCACCTACAGCTACCAAAAGGATTCACAATGCTCATCCCCTATCCAAGATTATTGGTGATCCTAAAGACCCTGTTCGAACTAGAAGCACTGTCAAGAATACAAAATATGGAGAAGTTGCTTTTATCTCTTATGTCTACAATCAAAAGAGGAACAATCACACAGACTACAAACATTGTCTGTTTGCATGTTTTCTTTCTCAGATTGAACCAACTAGTGTTCCTCAAGCACTGGCTGATTCAAGTTGGCTTGAAGCAATGCAAGAGGAGATGCTGCAATTTAAGAATCAGCAGGTTTGGATTTTAGTTCCTCTTCCTGATGGGAAATATGCCATTGGGACAAAATGGATTCTGAAGAATAAAAGAGATGCCAGGGGTATTGTGGTGAAGAACAAAGCAAGACTAGTGGCTCAAGGTTTTAGACAAGAGGAAGGCATTGACTATGATGAGGTCTTTGCACCAGTGGCCAGAGTTGAAGCCATAAGGATATTTTTGGCCTATGCCTCTTATATGGGCTTTATGGTTTATCAGATGGATGTAAAAGGTGCTTTTTTGTATGGAGAGATTGAAGAGGAGGTTTATGTGACTCAACCCAAAGGATTTGAAGACCCTGATCATCCTGAGTATGTCTACAAAGTTGTCAAAGCTCTCTATGGACTGCATCAAGCTCCTAGAGCTTGGTATGCTAGACTCTCCACATTTCTGCTGAAGAATGGCTACAGAAGAGGTGCCATTGACAAGACTTTATTTCTCAAGAAAGATTCTAGGGATATTATTCTTGTGCAGGTGTATGTGGATGATATTATCTTTGGTTCTACCAAAGAAGCCTGGTGTAGAGAGTTTGAGGATTTGATGAAGGGAGAATTTCGGATGAGTGCCATGGGAGAACTCACTTTCTTTCTGGGTTTGCAAGTTCAGCAGAAACTTGATGGTATATTTATACATCAGGAGAAATATGTAAAAGATATGTTGTCCAAGTTTGCTATGGAAAATGTCAGGACTGCCACAACACCATATGAGGCTCCCAAACCAAAGAACAATCTTACTCCTGATCTTCCTGTGAATGTTCATCTATACAGGTCTATGATTGGTTCTTTGATGTACTTGACTGCCTCAAGACCTGATATCACATTTGCTGTGAGTGCATGTTCAAGACACCAAGTCACTCCACTTACCTCTCATATGAATGCTGTCAAGAAGATTTTTAAGTATCTTAAAGGCCAACCACAATTAGGTCTTTGGTATCCCAAAGAGTCTCCATTTCAGCTAGCAGCTTATAGTGATAGTGACTATGCTGGTGCCAATTTGGATAGAAGATCCACAACTGGAGGTTGTCAATTTCTTGGAAGAAGACTGATTTCTTGGCAATGCAAGAAACAGACCATTGTTGCTACCTCTACTACTGAAGCAGAGTATGTTGCTGCTGCCAATTGTTGTGGTCAGGTTCTATGGATTCAGAATCAATTACTGGATTATGGGTATAACTTCATGAATACTACCATTTTCATTGACAATCAAAGTACCATTTGCATTGTTAAAAATCCAGTTTTTCATAATAGAACCAAACATATTGAAATCAGACATCATTTTATAAGAGATGCTTATGAGAAACATTTGGTTAAAGTGGTCAAAATTCACACAGATGAAAATGTGGCAGATTTATTAACCAAGGCATTTGATGGACCAAGGTTTCAATATTTGGTGGTCCATATTGGCATGTTAAACCCTTAACTGCAAAGTTTAAGGGGAGGTATAAGCCTCAGGGGAGGCATATGCCTCAGGGGAGGATGATGACTGTAAACTTTGGATTATTTGTATATGTAGTATAATAATTTCTGAGTTTTTAACAAGTTTTTAACACTAACCCACTAACAGTTGTGCAAGTTGTTTGGTGTATTTGCTTGTTTGGTGGTTGTTTTGCAGATGTTCTGAGAATGAAAGTTCCATGATTAATGTCACCAAGAGCTAAAGTCAAAGGAATGTGGTCAATATGCTGAACATGGTTTCTACTGATCAATTGAATCATGCTGAAGGTCTTACACAATGGATAAAATCAACTAAGATCTTTTCATTCATTCATAGAAACAAGTTACAGCTTACATTCAAGTTGCAATTGAGATACAATGACCATTCCTAAACTTTTGGCTAATCCAGTACTACTAGCTTCTATCACTTATTACAAAATACTTGAGGCTATGACAAGTACAATGAAGAAGCTGAAGATGAAAATGGAAAAAGAAGAGAAGGAAGGATGAGAAGATGTTCATGAATCAAGGTCAAGAAAATACTCAAGAACCTTGTTCCATGGTTACATTCCTCAATCACCTACTTCTGCTTCTCCTTTCCCTTACGTATGATCTCGGACCTCTTGCTCTTTCCAATATGTTCTTGATGTGGAAGACCAGGTCCTGGAGCAGGAAGATCCAACACCACATTTTGTGATGTTGGAAGAGATGGATCCCTAGTACTTGATCTTGGTTGGGATCTCTCTGGTGTGGAAAGAGGAAGAAAGGTTGGATCTTCAGGTTCTTCCTCTGAAGAGTCTTCATCAGAGGTATAGATGAAGGGAGAGACAAGCTCTCTTTCAGCAGGATTGGGTGCATTGCTTGGTTCACCCTTCAAGTGAGCATTCCATTGTCTTTCTTGTACAGCACATCGATTCTCCAATGCTCTTGCAAAGTCAGAACCTTCAAGTCCCCAAGGATGTGGTGGTATATCTTCTTCTGATGATGGAGAAGAGGAATTTGAATCTGAGGTTTCTGGGTGTGAAGACATGTTTTGAATGGTGAATTGGGATTAATAGAAATTAGGGTTTGAAAGATAATTTGGGAAAGTTGATGAATGAGATGTGTGATTTGGGGTGATTAAATAAGCTAATTTTAGGAGTTACGATATTAAATGCGAGTTGGGTGGCACAGTAAAATCAAGATATTGACCGAAGATATTTTTACCTTTGGTTGATTCTGCTGATAGTTGACTGTGCTTCAGCAGGTTTGACTTTCGTTACTGCTGAAGGGTTAATTTTAAAATTAGAAGTTTTGTCAGACTTGGTCAATAAGTTGTTCCGATCATTTTGACCACGATTGGGGAACTTCCAAATTTAACTCACTCTGCATATCTTTTCGAACCAAAAATTATTCGCTTATCACTTCAAATAAACCCATTATTATTTGGAGAAATTCATAACATTCTCACACACATTCAGTCAAATGGCTCAACTTGATTGGAAGGGAGATCATAACAAATATGCTATTCTAACAACAAAGAAGGGACATGAAGAATTCGATTTGATGGTGGACTTTCTACAAAGGTCAAAGATAAACTATGCTTTAACCTATTGTCCCAATTTGGTGTGTGAATCCTTGGCGAAGCAATTTTGGGCATCTGCTACTAAGAGATCTGCTACAGAGATTGTAGCTGAAATTGATGGTGTAGAATATGTAGTGACAGAAGGGTTGATAAGGACAAAGCTTCAGTTGGATGATGAAAATGGTGTGTATCATTCCAACACTGCAGAGATTCTTGCTGGGTTAAGAGAAGCTGGATATCAAAGTACTGATACATCAAAGTGGCACAAGAATCAATTTTGTCCAAAGTGGAGGTATTTGGTGCATCTGCTGCTTCAATGTATGAGCAACAAGTGTGGTGGATGGAACCAGTTCTCTCTGCAATTGGGTTGTGGTATTGTTTGTCTATCTAAGGGTGAAACTTATAATTTTTCTAAGTTTATTTTTGAAAATATGCTAGAAAACATAGATAAGGAACAGCATAAGTTTTTAATGTACCCTAGATTCTTACAGATTATCTTAGACATAACCACTGAAGATGTGACCCATATACCCATTAAAAGTCTAGGTTCTAAGTTGTTTGCCTCAATGAAAACAAATTATACTGGGGCACATTACCCTATGTTAAAAGCAATGTTGCCACAAGGCAATGCTAATGTAGTTGAGGGTGATGATGCTGGTAATGTGCCTGCTTCTAATGCTGCTGATGATGGTAATCCATCATCTTCTGGTGTTGCTACTGATGGTATTCCTTCAGTGGTAATGGAGGAAGCGCCAGCTACAACTGCTGAACCTTTACCTGATTCTACTGACTTACCACCACCTACCCCTGTACACATGTCACCTAGCCCTACCATCTCACCAGTTCAGGATGCTCCAACTGAGCAATTTCATGAGTTTGAAGATGATTTACAGACTTTTGAACCTGAACTTAATAGACTACCTTCACCTAGTTCTTTGGGAGAGCACATTAATGTAGGTTCTCCTAATGTTGTACATGAGTCTGTTTCTCCTACAGGGTTCACTGAAGCTCCTCATACCACTGAGCAATCAAGTGGTAGAGCAGAGGACCCTATTACTCTCACATTTGTATATGAATCTCTTAACAGGTATATGAAAATGACTGAAGATCTCCAGAAAGAACTTGCTGAGACCAAGACTTCTCTTGGTAATGAGATTCAAGTTCTGAAAAGCAAAGTCAAAGATTTGGAGACACAGCTGGGTCAGCAGGAGCAAAACAAAGATGGATTGGACTCTACTGAAGTGGCAAAGGAGGCAAATCTGGATTCTCTTGAGATTCTAGCTGAAGTTGCTAGACAGTCTCATGTTCTTCCTCCTAAAGCTGCTGCAGCATCTCAATCTAAACCAATCATACTAGTTCAAAGAAGAAGTATAAGACAGTATTTGGCAAGACAAGTTGCTGAAGCTTCAAAAGTATCTGGTAATGATAATGATGTGCTGATGACTGAAGCTGTGGATATACTTCAGGAGAAACAATCATTCAGAAGAGTTACTGCTGATCAATCTGCTGACACAGGAAATGCATCAGGGGAAACATTTTTTGTAGCTGGGAAAGAATACTTGAATTCTCCTGTTCATCATTCATCTGAGAACATACAAGTTTCTACTGATAAAGAGGTTCAAGATGTACATGATGAACCTATGGCAGATGTGCATGTGTCTAATGATGATGTTGCTGAAGTTAATGTTCCTCATGATGGTTTGGATGAGCTTATAACTGATGAAGATAGAGCTGGTCAAGGTAAATTATTACAAGAATGGGAAAATTATATGAAGAGTGCAAATCTTGCTAAGGAAGTACAAGCTAAGTTTGATGCGGAATTAGATTCAGAGACTCAAAGATATGTTTCTACCTTACCCATTGCAAGACAAAGGGAATTGGATGCAGCAGTTCTAGAGTTTGATGAGTCAGACTGGCAGACTATTGGAAAACAGATGCTTGCTAATCCTACTGTAACTGCTGATCTTTTTGGAAAGAGAGTAGAGGAACAAGATTATGAATCTGAGATTGTGAAAATGTTAAAGATGAGGAAGAAGGCAGCTGATGAATTAAAAGCTAAAGCAAAAAGGGAAAAACCCATGACTCAAGCACAGCAAACAGAGTATATGAGAACATATGTAAAAAATCAGAGCAGCTCAGTATATAATTCTGCTTGGTCTAAGAAATATGTATGGGGACTTCCGTTTAACAACCTAGTTGAGATTTATAATAGAATCAAAACTAGGAATGCTAAAGCTGGAATGGATGCTTCAAAGAAAATTCCACTTCTAAATGTTGATGAGGATTCTTCTGAGAATATTCATATTGCTGCTGCACAAGTATCTTTACCTGCTACTTCTACTGGTGTTGATGTGTCTATGGATAAAGGTAAAGCCAAAGCAACAACATCAAATGCTCCAACTAGGAAGAGAACTAGGAGACAATTGGAGCTGGAAAGATTAGGTGAAGAAACTGCTAGAAAGTTGACTGAAGATCAAGAAGCTGAACAAAGGGCTGCGCTTGCTAGATTTCATGATCTGAAGACAAGAGAAGTTGAAATTCAAGCTGCTAGAAACAAACAAATCAAGAAAGCTATGGATGAACAATATGCCTCTGCTGCACTTGAATCTTCTGAAGATTCTGCTGATGACCAAATGGATACTCCATCAGTGGATACTGAAGCTGCAGAAGGTGATTCTGCTGAAGCAGCAGTTCATGATGCTATTTATGTTCCTGGAAGAAGAGGAAAGAGAATGGCTAGAGTAGGATCATTACACAGTCTAATTAATGTAAATGATTCTGATGCTACATTTATAAGGGAAGGATCATCTGATGATTGGCCAGAAGGAACTAGAGTGGTTCTAGTGAGTTGGGAGTTAAGTCAAGATGGTCAACTCAATATAATTCATAGATTGGATAAGTCATCCATATCTTTTGTTTTTCTTCAGCTGATTCTTCATCTTGTAAATTATCAAGATTTGGTCACTCTACATGAGTTGGTTACTAAGTATTATGCCACTCATACTCCTGAAGGTTCTGGATTGTATTTGTTGGGTGATCTTCAAGTATTGTTTGATTCTTCTACTCCTACTGGTGCAAGTTATGATATATGGAAGAATAATCAGAAATGGAAAGTTCAGAGTTGGAAGTTCTATCCTATGTCTTATGTACATGTGCTGGAAACTACCACTGGTCTGAGGATTATCATGGATATTATTCACAAATATCCTCTGAAGGTATCTTTGATGGAGAAAATGTTACAACAGAAGTTGGAAATTCCTCTTGATCCAGCTGGTAATACAAGATTGTTTGCTGAATCTTTGGTGAAGGTTTTCAAACAAAGGATTAAGACTTCCAGAGCAGCAGTTGAGTAGGGATATTATGTTGTATATGTATTTAAAAAAAAAAAAAAAAGAAAAAAAAGAAAAAAAAAAAACTAACATATTGTTGTATAGTATTTGTCTGCAGGTTTGGTTATCAACTTACCTGATGTTGACTTTTCCATCATAAAGTTGGCTAGTCCAAAGGGTACAGCTTTGGTAAAGACATATCAAATCTGTTGATAGCTGTAATGGTTTGCTCAAAACCATAGGGTTGTCAACTCACCAATGCTTTGTTGCTGAGTAGTTGAAATGGTTGTCAATTGACCATGGATTTTTCCTTTATGGATTCTGAATAATTGGCTAGCCCACATGTATATGGCTTGTGGTAAAGGCAGTGGAAAACCATATTTGGTAATCAGTTAACCAAGATGATTTTCATCAAGATAATTGGCTAGTCCTGAGCAAACGGCTACAGGTAAAGACATCTCAAATCCGTTTATAGCTGATGATTTGCTAAAAATCATGTGGTTATCAGTGTACCTTTGAACACTTGGCTACTCCAGTAGTGATGGCTATTGGTAAAGAGACATCAAATCCATTATTTTCAATGATTCACCTCTCACAGGAGTTAACACACCTGGAAGTGATGAGAATAGTATGAAACTAAATTGTTTTGATGTACATTAAGTCATTTGTTGCTACAAAGAATGGAGCTTTTATGTGTATGCTGATCATAGAGATTCTGCTGATGATAATTCTTTGCTGGTGCTCTGTTACAATCCTCTTGGTATGTTACTTTAAAGATCTATCAAGAATCTTGAACTTAACTAGGTCAAATTCAAGATTAGGGGAGGATTGTTGGGAATTCTGTATAGAAAGAATTCTGTTGTTGTTTCTGCTGAAAGGATCCTGCTGAAGAGTTGGTTTCTGCTGAAGCAGTGTATCTGCTGAAGACATAGTTCAGCTTTATTAGTTTCTGCGGATATAGTATTTTCGTGTTTTATGTAATATAGTTTGGATATGCATGAGTTTATTTAGGAAGTGATAATGCATATCTTTTAGAAGTTTTAGAAGATACGTTTCTTGAGAAACGGTTTAGGGTTCCTTGAGTATAAAAGGAACACACGGTTTATGTATTGAACAACTTTTAGAAAATTCTTAATATAATTAAAAGATCCATAGAGGATCAAGTATTCTTACTATCAAGCTTGTGTTTTGTTTCCGCTTTATAAATACAAGTTGCAGGGATTATCTATTAGTGTGTTATTGATTACAGTAACATTACTAACGATTCTAGAGTGCTCAATAAGATCTATCAAGGTCTATAGCTCAACACTGATGATGCGCCGTATCCTAATAATAGGATGCGCCATATCTTAATCATTAAAAATAAATCAGACTTTTATTTAGAAAATCAATACGCCGCAATTAATAAATTAAATGCGTCGTATGTTTTAATAATCAATAAATCAATTATATTTCTAAAAATAAGATGCGCCGTATTAGCAGAAGCCAATGCATCGTATCTTCGTTACGTTTCAAAATGAAAGATTTTTTATTCATATAAATGCGCCGTATCGACAAAAATCGATGATCCGCTTTTTTTTAATTAATTCGAAAACTGTTTTTAATAAAAAGTTTAAATACGCCGTCTCTGTGTAACAGATGTGTCGTATGTCGGTTAGGGTTTAAAATTTTTCTTATTAAAAACAAAATATGTCGTATCTAAAAGATAGATGCGCCGAACTCGAATAATTAAATGCGCTGTATATAAAAATTAAAACGACATACGCCGCATCTGGAAAACAGATGCGCCGTATCGTTTGTATCAGCAGAATACAATGACAGCAGTTTATGCAGAAAACATGGAAAACAAACAAAAACACACAAAACAAACAAACAAATAAACACACAAAAACAGAAAATATGCAAAATATACAATGAATGCAAACAAACAAAACAAAAACAAAGGGTTAGTAAAAATAAAATCTAAAAAACCTAAAAAATCAAAAAGTTAGAAAACCTAATTAAAATACTAATAGATAAACAAGTTTTAACAATTCACTCCCCGGGAACGGCGCCAAAAATTTGATGCGTGCATTGTGTCATATGCAGTATAGAGGTAATAGCTTATTTCAAGTTTTACATTTATATTTAGCCGACTTATCCTATAACACACACACTAACGGACAGTGTATCCAATCAATATGTATATAATGGTAAGTAGAATGTCGATCACTAAGAGTGGAACATAAAGATTAATTTGTCTATCAGTATTTTAATATCCTAAGTTTTACAATCTAATCTAACGCAAAGGGGGTTTAGTCTGAGAGACTAGCACAATTTTGGTTTTATTAAACAGTAAATTAAACAAATGAGAACGAATCAGCAAATACCAACACATACACATATAGATAATAGAGACTACTAGAAGACATATCCTGATAATTAAGTAGTTTGTCACTTGTTTTATTGCTAGTTTTATATTAAGTGTATCGTAATCTATTCTCTCTTGTTGGATCGCAATATATCGGCGAGTAAACCCTTAATGATCACTTATGTCTATCCTACTTATCCAAAGACGTTAGATTAAATAGGCGAGCGGTAGATATGGCAGTCCACGGGCTCAGCTAGACCCAGAGGTTATCAAAGCACTAATATAAGTCACCAAAGACATCAACATATAAACTTTAATTAATGGGAAAGCAATATTAAGGGGAGTGTACGATGTTCCATAGTCACATATCACAAGCCCATCAATCCTGATGAATTAAAGCATACTATTACAATAAAACAAAACTACTTAATGAATTAAATACATGCAGGACCTTCTTACAACTCTAATATCTTTGTTTGGAGTGTGTCTTGTGAAGCTTCTTTGACTGAATTCGTCTCCTTAGGGTTATGTTGCACACAAAATTCGTAACAGTCTTGGGGTATTTATACTTTCTGTCTGAGGGTTCGATGCGACACATTGAGTAACGAGATACGGCGCATTGACTTAACTTCACTTGGGGTCCAAGATTAATATATTCTAGAATATTCGTACACCGCCTTTAGATGCGGCGTAACTTGGTTCTTGTATGCGGCGCATATCCTTTAGCGTCTTGGATTATATCTGGTAAAGTCTTGATAGTGATACGCCGTATGTTAGAAATATGATGCGGCATATCTGGAGTAGAACAAGCTTGATCTTCTTCATTGACCAAAGTTTCATATGCGGTGCATGCTAGAATTGCATGCGGCACATTCTTCAAAGTCAGGCAATGGTCTTTGAATTCATCTAAGTATAATATTGTGGCGTATCTATTGAGAGAGATATGGCGTATCTTCTGGTTTCAGTAGACTTTCGTCCAAAATCGTTAAGTTTCACAAATTTCTTGTTTTTACCTGAGAATTACTAAAGTAAATAACTAAATATCGATTCTCATAAATAATATACTAAAACAAGTCAAATAAATAGGATAAATGATGACAATAAAATGCACTTATTTTAGTTCATCACTTGATTACACTGTAGTTTCGTTGTTTTGTTTTTGTTGTTGTGTTTTTTTGTTTTTTTATACTTTTTCCGCCCTTCTTTTCTTCAGATCTCTCGATTCATACTGCCCATTCTCAGCATCAACCTTCCCACCATGGGGGCCCCTCGGCGTAAAACCATCCCGTTCATGAAGGTATAAAACGTTCTTCCTTCTCTATTAGTGTTTTAATTTAACTTTGGCTAAAATTTGCATTTTTGTGCAGAGGGGCATACTGATCAAACCGGAGGATATTTTATTCCTGGTTGGACTTTGCGGGATGACGTTCGGATGAATTCCTTCCAGGCATGTCGGGAGATGATTAACCATCTCGCCACCCCGGCTGAGCAAGAGGCCCTTTCTGAGTTGAATAATAATCAACTGCTGCGCCAAGCTTATGTTAATGTTGGATCATTGGTGGCTCTTCAGGCTGACTGCTTTAGTGCTTCAACAAGCTAAATAAAGATCATCGTGAGCTGGAGGAAGTTCACAAAGGTTTTGGCTCCTTGACGGAGAGGTTGCACGAGGCCGAAGAGGAACGTAATGCTCAGGCCGGGAAGTTCGATCAGCTGCTAAAGGAGTTCAGGGAGTTAGAAGACGAGGTGACGGCTGCTTCCAATCGGTTGGAAGGCCTGACCGATCAGTTGGAAGAAATGGAACAGGATTGAAACAAGTGGATGAAGGTCTCTTTTTCTCAGGCTGAAAGGATCAAAGAGCTTGAGAAGCAACTGGAAGATAAGTTTTCCGAGGTTGACTGCTTGACGAAAGAAAACAAACAACGGGTGACCGAGGTGGCCTCATCCGTAATCATTTATCACAACACCATCAAAGAGCTCATCCCAGCCGCTTTTCGCCGACTCTTTTCGAGTGCGGAATATAAGAAAAGTCTTGGGCGAGTGTACAGCTTGACTTATTCCAGAGGTTTTATTGACGGTGTTAAGGCCGAACGCAAAGAGGAAGATGCTATGAAATTACTTGAAAAAGTTAAAAGGCTCAACATGGATGCCACTTCTCTTTGGAAACCGGAGTACCATAAGCTATTTGAAGCTGAGTATCCATACGTTCGGAAGCTTGCCGAGGCTTATCGCCTCCTTCTGGGTGATCTGATGAACCTCCTTTCAGATGAACCTGTGCCTAAGGTTGTAATTTCTAAAGAAGTTCCTCTGGCCGCTACTGCTGATCAAGAGCCAAAGCCGGATACTGAGCTAAAGAAGACCTTGTGATTATTGTTGTGTTTATTCAGGATTAATGTAATGATATAATGTTTCTCAAAAACAATGTTATAATCTGTGTAATGATTTGGCCATCAGGTGTGTGGTCATTTCGGTATTTATGTTATTGATCATTTGTCCTTTCTTTTATTTATAAATGAGTGTCGAATGGTGTTTCATTCATACTACTTGTTTAACTTAGTTATGTGTTGCATTGTACATGGAGTGATTCTGCATGATCCGTTTATAGATTAGACGGGCTGATTCGGCACGATCCGTTTAATAATTGGACGGAGTGATTCTGCATGATCCGTTTAATAAATTGGACGGAGTGATTTTGCATGCTCTGTTTAATAAATTGGATGGAGTGATTCTGCATGATCTGTTTAATAAGTTGGACGGAGTGATTCTGCACGATCCGTTTAATAATTCGACGGAGTGATTTTGCACGATCCATTTTAATAATTTGGACGAAGTGATTTTGCACGATCCGTTTAATAATTTGGATGGAGTGATTCTGCACTATCCGTTTAATAGATTGGACGAAGTGATTTTGCACGATCCGTTTAACTTTCTTCGTAAAAAATAAGACAAAGTATGACTTTCTTGAAAACTTGCCTCCCGCTAGCGTTGGGTGAGGCATATCTGCATTAATTTCAATTAACATTAAACTTAAAAAAAGAAATTACGAAGGTTAACCGCATTCCAAGTACGAGGGACTTCACGTTCGTCCATCGTTTGGAGTTTATACGAACCGTTCTGGTAAGCTTCGATCACTCTGTACGGCCCTTCCCAATTTGGGCCTAACTTCCCTTGGTTTTCGACCCTGATGGCTTCAATTCTCTGGTATACAAAATCCCCCACTTTAAATGACAGCGGTTTGACCCTATGATTGTAGTATTGTTCCACTTTTGCTTTGTACTTCGCCTCCCGAATTGCTGCCATTTCACGTCTTTCTTGTAGCAAGTCTAAGTTTAAACTTTGCTGTTCCTCGCTGTCTTCTGGATTGTAAAGCATGGTCCGATAGGTAGGCATTTCTATCTCAGCTGGTATTACGGCTTCGCTTCCATAGGTTAAGCAGAATGGGGTCTCGCCATTGCTCATTTTCAGAGATGTTCGGAAGGCCCACAAGACGTTGGGTAGTTCATCGACCCACCCGGCCCTTTCTCTTCCTAGCCTGGTCTTGATGCCATGCATTAGACTTTTGTTGGCTCTTTCCACCAAACCATTGGCCTGAGGATGTGCCACCGCTGTGTTGATTTGTTTTATTTTCAACTTCTCACAACCTTTGAATGGATCGTTTACGAAATTGGTTCCGTTATCTGTAACGATTATACCCGGAAGCCCGAACCTGCAGATGATGTTCTCCCAAACGAACTTCTTTACATCCTTACCGGTGGTCTTGGCTAGCGGTTTTGCTTCAATCTACTTTGTGAAGTAATCAACGGCCACGATTACAAACTTTACCTTTCCGGGTGCCTCCGTTAGCGGACCTAACACATCCATTCCCCACTGATAGAAAGGCCATGATGCCATGATGGACGTCATGATGATTTTTGGCAATTTAGGTACCGGAGCATGGATTTGACATGAATCGCACTTACCAATTTCTTCCCTAGCGTCCTGGTGCATCGTCGGCCAATAATAACCTTGGCGCATGAGCTTGGCCACTACTGACCGGGGGCCGGAGTGCATTTCACATATCCCTTCGTCGACTTCCCGGATGACATAGTTTGCTTGCATCGGGCCAACACATCGTAGAACACCGTTCTCCATCACATACTGAGGTATCTTCATCCGTAATGCTCTTGCTTCATTCTGGTCTTCTGGCCATATGCCTTCTTCTAAACACCGGATGATGGGAATCATCCAGTTGTCTCCCTCCTCTTCAACAATCACTCTGACAGGGCTTCCTTCCATCGATGGTTTCTCCAATACTTCGACAAGAACTTCCATAGTTAAGTGGTTAAAGGCCACCGACACTAACTTGCTAAGTACATTTGCTTTTTGGTTATGCGTTCTCGGTATGTTGCAGATCTTGAATTTCTTAAATTCTTTAATGTGTTCCTTAGCCATTGCTAGGTATCTTTTCATGCTTTCCTTGGTTGCCACAAAGTTACCGTTGATCTGACTTGCGACTAGTTTAGAATCCACCCGGACATCTAATGCATCTATGTTCATTTTCCTTGCAATTCTTAAGCCTACCAGTAATGCCTCGTACTCGGCCTCATTGTTGGTGTTGTCGAAGTTAAGACGGAGGGCGTATGTATGTTCGACCTGGCTTGGTCCGATGAGCACTAAACCTGCCCCTGATCCCTTATTGCTTGATGCCCCATCGGTGTACAGGACCTACTCATCTTCTGAGACCTCACATATTTCCTTTTCGGATCTACCAAGTTGATCTTCTGGGTTTATTGGAATTTCTGAGATGAAGTCCGCGAGGACCTGCCCTTTTACTGAGTTCCTTGGTACATACGTGATGTCATAAGCTCCTAACTCTACGAAAAATTTAGCCATTTTTTCGGAAGCTTCTGCCTTGCCTAAGACTTGCTTATTCAGTTGATCCGTAATGACCCTGATGGGGTGAGCTTCGAAGTACCTTCTTAGTCTTCGTGACGAGTGTAGCAGAGCTCGTGCCAGTATTTCTATCGGTGCATAATTCTTTTCGGCTTTTTGCAGGGTTCGGCTTATATAATGAATGAGGAGTTATTTTCCTTCCCTCTCCGTTAGGAGAACTGCACTGATTGCCTCCTTAGCAGCCGAGAGGTAGACATACAGAGTTTCCTTTAGGATTGGTGATGACAGAGACGGGAGTTCTAATATGAGTTTCTTGAGAGACTGGAATGCCTCTTCGGCTTGAGGAGTCCATCGTTATTGATTGGTTGCTAAACAGTCAACTAAAGTCAACCACATATGTGGTCAATATAGTCAAACAACCTAGACCAATGCTTCCGGATAGTACAGTGTTTCCCCGGGCCGTTATGCCCGACGAGATTGAAATGGTGTTTTGAAACGTTTATGGGAATGAGTGATACTGAGAACAATAACCAAAGATGATTTGGATTTGAATTACACTACTGGAATTATTTGGATAGCAGTAAATAACAAGAACAGGAAACAAATATGTATACACGTGAACTAAAATAGAAACAGATACGATTACGTGCTAGGAAAAGGTGAGTTTTAGGCTAAAATAAACTACATGGGGTGAAAATGAAAATTTTACGAACTTAATATTAAAAGAAAATTAATTTAAAAAGAAAAATATTTTTTTGATTATTTTATTAATTATTATTAATTATTAAAATAAAAACTATTTAATTATTTAATTAAAACTATTTAACTTATACTAAAAAGCTTTATAATACAAAATTAAGCTAGAAAATTGCAAATTCAATTTATAAAATTCTAAAATGACTTAAAACAAATTTAGAAACTAAAAATATATATTTTTGTCTTTTTGTGGATTTAATATGAATTAATTACTAATTATATTAATTAAACTAATTCAAATTACTAAAAATACTAATATGACTTAGATAATTATGAAAATTTTTATAAAACTAATTAACCATCACAGAAATTCTAAAAAATTATAAAAAGTTTATAAAAATTATTTTTAAACTATTTTACTAATTATTAATTAAAAACTATTTAAACTAAATTAATTAAGAAAAATAGAAAATTAACGGTGAAAATTATGAAAAATTTTATAAAATTATTTTATGATATATAAAACTTATTAAAAATATAAAAAAGTACTGTTGTTAAATAAAAATTAATAAAACTATTTATTATACTAATATTACTTAATTATTATTTTAACTACTATTAATTATAATAAATACTAAATTAAAAGAGGAAAATCTAGAAAAATTCCTAAAAATACTTTAATATAAAAGAAATTTAAGAAAAATATAAAAATGTAAAAGTGCTTAATAATAAACTGAAAGAAAATTTAAATAGATAATTTATATTAAATAGAAGCTATCATTATATTAAAAGTTATGGTTTTTTGGATTTTCTTTTTGAAAACTATTTATACACTAAAAATATGAAACTTTAACAAAGACAAACTTTTTACAACTTAAAAATAAGCAATTTGCACCCCCAATAAGCTTGAAGGATTGATATTTTAGATTTTTAATGATGCAAAAGCTCTTAATAAGCTACACAGTGGACACAAGCTAGCAAATAAGGTGTAAACAACTTATATGAACACAAATTAAGCCAAAGGAACTGGAAAAGCACAGTGAATAAGCCAAATATCACAAATAAGCACTTAGGTTTCAAACAGGCCACTTAGGCAAAAAAATGACCACATTGCAGACCTTGTAGGGCCCATATGGGTGATCAGGGATCCAATTTGAGACTTGATCCAAGAAGCTAGCCAGAAGGGCTTTTCAAAAAGCCAAGTGTTAAGCTCTGGGTCCCACTAATAAGCACTAGGTGAGCTTTGGAAGTTAGGTGAGTTATACTGATGACTCAGTATGAACCAGGGAAAAGTTCTTAGCAGCCCTACCAAATAAGCCAGAAATAAGCAAATAAGACCTGAACCTTAAAGATGGGCTTATTGGGTTTCCAAAAAGCCAAAAATCACAGGGTGTGGCCCAATAATGAAAGAGGTATGTTCTTATAAACTTTGGTGATCCACACTGAGTGCTAAGCATACACAGTGAAATAAGCAAACTTTGAGACTAAAATAAGCTATCTAGGTGACTACTGAGATCCAATCTAAGTCTTAATTTAGAAAGATAAGCTCAAGGGCTTTCTAAAAAGCCAAGGCTTGAGGTGTGGGGTCCACAATTGAAGTCAGGAGAGGGTATAGAAAGTTGGGTAAAAATCCAAGGGGGCCTGGTGCAGGGCTGTACTTTGCCCTGCAAGCTTTTTCAAGCTATTGCACTAGCCAGAGAAAAATTCCTAAAAATAAGCCAATGGTGCACTTTGAAAGCTTAGCTGGTATATTTTAACTTGTGAAAAGCATGTGGCTTGAATGTAAGCACAAAAATCAGGAAAACTCCTTGAAAATTTGGTTTTCTGAAAGTACTTTGGTTTTTGACTTTTTGATTTCACTCTTAGTTTGACTAAATTGAATTTTGATCTTGATTTATGGACTGAATAAGGTTAGTTAAGCTATATTAAGACTAAAATAAGTTACAATATTCACTTGTGAGTTGAAATGGGGCTTATGCTACTTTAAAATCCACACAAAAGGTTATCTAGGGGTGATTCACGGGATTTTTGACTTTCCTGCTTATAGGTGCCTAAGTGAAGATTTAATTGAACTACAATACCACTGAGTAAGATGTTCAACAAGCTTCAAGCACTAGAAGACACAAGTATACCACTACACAGACTAATCCAAACAGCCTAATAAAATTGTGATTTTATAGAAACTTGGTGAAATTAAGAGTAGAGCTAAATCTAAGGACTAGGTATTATCTAATAAGCAATATCAAACATAAATAAGCAATAATCAAGCACTATTAAGCAATGGAATAGTGATTTATGAAAATTAAGAGAAAACCTTACAAATTGCAATCCTGCTAAAACCAAGAACCATGAACCAAGTGACCAATCCTACAGGCTTCCACAAGCCACTAAACCAAGGCCATCCTGAATTTACCCTGCTCTAGCCATCATCAACTTCATACCTGTATTTTTCATTTTTCTTTGATTTTTCTTAAAAATTTTTTTTTTTGATTTTTTACTACTAAACTGATTTTTAATGGTTTCTAATAGCTTAGAGAAGCTATATGGGAGCTTACATGAGCTTATATGTCCTTTATATCAACTACAAACAACAATTAAGCTATTTGAGATTTTTGAAATAAAAAGAAATTGCATAAACTGAGAATTGAACTGAAACTTTAATTCATTGATTGAAAAAGGTTCAAATTACACTAAGATGATTGAAATTACAATTTAGAAGCTAAAACACACACTGGAATTTTAGAAAATTATTAATACGACACTGATTTTACTCTAAGACACTACACTCTCTTCCTTCTACATCTTCTTCCCTATATAGGGGTTTTCTAGGGTTTGTGGAAGATCTATGAGCATTTCCCACTTCAATTCAGAACTATTGGATCACAAAAATTCAATCCTAGCCATCCACGTCATTTTGGGGCCAAAAATATAAAATTGCAAATTGGACTGTGGAGATGCAACAGGGGGTGGTGGCATTTATTATGGTTTGTCTTGTTAGGTAAGGTAGTGGTTTGGGCGGTGGGATGTGATGGTGATGGTGGGAGGGGTGATGGGATTGTTCTGCAAGTTGGGAGGGAGTGAGAGGGAAGGGATGGTGTTTGTTGACTGGTTTGACCAGGGTCAAACTTTGACCCTGGTTTTGGTATCATAGGGGTGTGGTGGATTGGGCTTCTATTTTGGGTTGGGTGAGGGTGTTGGGTATATGTTTGTTTTGGATTGGATTTGTTTGGTTTTGGGTTTATAATAATAAAGGTATCCGTTTGGTGTTGTAATTATCACAAGGACCAAATGTGTAATTTCTGGATTTTTCAGGGGCTGAACATGTAACTTTCCCAAAGTTCTAAAAGGGTCCTATCTTGCCAATGATGAGTAGTTCAAGGACCTCTTTTGATTTTTCCACATTTTTGAAATCCAGGGACCTGTTTTGCCAACTTGTGAAACTTCAGGGATCAAACTTGTAATTTCTCTAAACTTTTCACCCAAGGATAATTTTTGCCAAAGTTCAATAATACAAGGACCATAATTGATAATTTCCAAAAGATTTTAATCCCAGGGACCATTTTTGACAATTTTGCAAAGTTCAGGGACTAGTTTTGTAAACTTTTGAAATTTTTCACCAAAGGACTAATTATGACATCTTGTGATTTCAAAAGGACTTTGGTTGACTTTTCTTCCAAAATAAATGCTCAAGGACTAATTTTGACAAGTTTTGAAAGTTGAGGGACTGAAACTGCCAATTATGCAAACTTTGTTCATTTTTCATCTGATTTCAATCATTTTGCATCTGAAACATATAAAACACAATCCTGGGATATTTTCAGTATTTTGATACATATTTGAGTATTTTTGGATATTTTGGCAGTTCAGATACGACAAAAATAATGAGTATTTACACATTCATCAATCCCCCACACTAAAATATTGCTAGTCCCTAGCAATCTTTTATGAAAACTTAATGGATTTGATGTCTCTTTGCCAAAAGCCATTACTTCTGGAATAGCCAAATGTTTCAGTATGTGATACTTTGGTACACTGATAACTAAATGATATTGAGCAAACCATCAGCTGTTAATGGATTTGATTTGTCTTTACCAAAAGCCATATGTTTCTGCACTAGCCAACTTTTCACGATTAAAGATATGGTGAGTTGAATCCCATAAAACTTTTGACAAATTGTCAGCCATAAACGGTTTTGAGATATCTTTACCAAGAGTCGTTTGCTCTTGGATTAGCCAATCCTTATGTGATTTAGATATGGTGGACTGATTACCATTTATTGTGTTTAGTGCGAAGCATTTCCACTAAAAACAATTTTGGCCAAAACGGGGGTATTATGGCACTATAAGGTACAAAATGTGATTAAAATTCGCTAGAATTCCCCCCCCCCCCCCACACTAGAATTGAATATTGCCCTCAATATTCAAAGTACTGGCTATTATGCCGATATTTTGAAAAGCTTTAGATGTGAAAATTTTAGATTTGGTCAAGTGTGGGAACAACATTTTTTTTTTTGAACTGAGATTACTTTATATACAACAGCATGGGCAACTCCCCCACACTAGTTTTTAGAAAAGAGAAAGAAGTCAGAGATATGGGTGAAAACCCATGTTGTGCTAATTTTTGTTCACCGAGTCATTAGCTTGACTCGATTCACGAATTCATTTGTCCATGGGGAAAGTTTGGAGATCCGGGACAACCATGGATGGTATGTCCTCTCCAAGGTAATGTTTCAACCGATGATCATTCACTTTGAAGTTAGGGCTGTCAAGTTGAGATAACTCAACAGTCCCATATGGGTAAACCTTTGCAATAGTGAATGGTCCTGTCCATCGGGTTTTTAGTTTGCCCGAGAAGATCTTTAACCTTGAATTGAAAAGAAAGACTCGGTCACCGACGTTAAAAACACGGTTCTTAATCTTTAAGTCATGGATCTTCTTTGTCTTTTCTTTGTAAATCAAAGAGTTCTCGTAGGCCTGATCACGAAGTTCCGTTAATTCATTGAGTTGAACTTTACGGTGATCACCCGCTTTATGAAGGTCGTAGTTGGCATGTTTCAAGGCCCAATAGGCTTTGTGCTCAAGCTCGATAGGTAAATGACACGCCTTCCCATATACAAGCTTATAAGGAGTACACCCGATGGGTGTTTTGTAAGCTGTACGGAAGGCCCAAAGTGCATCATCTAGTTTATCCGACCAAGAGGCACGGTTTTCACCTGCGGTTCTTTCCAGAATCCGTTTTATACCACGGTTAGAAACTTCCACTTGCCCACTAGTTTGTGGTGATACGGGGTGGAAAGACGGTGAGTGACACCGTACTTAAGCATGACTTTTGAGAATTGATCATTGCAAAAGTGCGTACCGCGATCACTAATGATAGCACGGGGAGTTCCAAAACGAGCAAAGAGGGATTTCAAAAATTTCACAACAACTCAAGCATCGTTGGTGGGTAATGCTTTTGCCTCAACCCATTTTGACAAATAGTCAACAGCCACGAGTATGTACCTGTTTCCACGAGAAGATGGGAATGGCCCCATAAAATCAATGCCCCAGACGTCAAAGATTTCACAAAATTGAATGGCATTTTGTGGCAGTTCGTTCTTTTGTGAAATATTCCCATGACGCTGACAAGCATCACAAGTTTTGACTAAGTCGTGGGCATCCTTATAAATTGTGGGCCAATAGAAGCCGGAGTCAAACACCTTTTTGGCGGTGTAGTTTGGACTATGATGTCCCCCGGTGGGTCCAGCATAGCAAGCCTTGAGAATATCATTGGCTTCCTGTCCGTAAACACATCGCCGGATGACTTGATCAGCACAGATTTTGAACAAATAAGGGTCGTCCCAGAAGTAATGTTTAATGTCTTTAAAGAATTTATTATTCTGTTGGGACGACATCCCTTTCACAATGAAGTTACCCACATGGTAGTTTGCAAAGTCGGCAAACCATGGGGTAGTAGAGTCTCCACGAAAAGAAACCACATTGAGCGTCTCGAGAGGAAATGTTTCATTTATTTCTTGTTTTTGGGACACATCCTGGTGACGGTTTTCTAATCGGGAGAGATGATCAGCAGCCAGGTTCTCGGCTCCTTTTTTATCACATATTATGATATCAAATTATTGCAGGAGGAGAGCCCAATGGAGTAATCTCGGCTTTTCATCTTGTTTTTCAAAGAGGTACTTCAAGGCCGAGTGATCCGTATACACTATGCATTTGGTCAATATCAAATACGGCTGAAACTTTTCAAAGGTATACACCACTGCTAATAGTTCTTTTTCAGTGGTGGTGTAATGACTTTGAGCCTCGGTCATTGTTTTGCTTGCATAGTGTATCGGCTGAAAGTATTTTGCTTTTCGTTGCCCCAAGACCGAACCTTTGGCAAAATCACTTGCATCGCACATAAGCTCAAAAGGTAGGTCCCAGTCGGGGACAACTAAGATGGGTGCTTCTGTGATATTTTTCTTGAAAGTTTCAAAAGTTTCGATGCACTCAGGTGAGAAGATAAAAGGAGCTTCCTTCTCGATGAGATGGGTCATAGGCCGGGCGATTTTGGAGAAATCTTGAATAAATCTGCGATAAAAACCGGCATGACCCAAAAATCTCCTAATACCTTTGACGGTAGTGGGATGAGGTAATTTTGTGATGACATCAATTTTGGCTTTGTCAACCTCAATCCCGTTTTTTGAAATTTTATGGCCGAGGACAATGCCCTCTTTAACCATAAAATGGCTCTTCCACCAGTTGAGACACAAGTTTGTGTCTTCAAAACCTTTTAGCATATTTTCCAAGTGGGACAGACAAGATTGGAATGAATCCCCAATGACCAAGAAGTCATCCATAAATACCTCCATGGTTTTCCCGATCATGTCGGAAAATATGGACATCATGCACCTTTGGAATGTGCCAGGAGCGTTGCATAAGCCAAATGGCATACGAAGGTAGGCAAAGGTTCCATAAGGGCATGTGAAGGTAGTCTTCTCTTAATCATGTGGATCAATGGGGATCTGGAAATAACCCGAGAAACCATCAAGGAAACAGTAGTATTCATTCCCCGCTAATCTCTCGAGCATTTGGTCCATGAAGGGTAGAGGGAAATGGTCTTTACGGGAGGCTTCGTTCAATTTTCTATAATCTATGCACACACTCCAACCCGTAATCAATCGAGTTGGAATCAACTCGTTTTCCTCATTTGTGACAACAGTTATGCCACCCTTCTTAGGAACATAATGAATGGGACTCACCCAAGGACTATCAGAGATATGGTAAATTAATCCAGCATCAAGAAGTTTGAGAACCTCTTGTTTGATAACTTCGTGGATTTTAGGATTCACCCTTTTTTTATGCGGGTTTAAAGTCATCCTCCATCAAGATTTTGTGTGTACAAAAGTCCGGGTTAATACCCTTAATGTTGGAGAGTTTCCAAGCAATTGCTTACTTTTGTGACTTTAGAACCTTTATGAGTGCAGTTTTCTCCTCATCATTCAAGTCTTTAGCAATAATGACGGGTAATTTATCATCACCCTCCAAAAATGCATACTCGAGATGAGGAGGTAAGTCCTTGAGCTCGACCTCGGGAAATTCGTCAGATTTTTCAATAGATTTTATTTCCGCTTTATGAAGTTCTTTTGGAGAGGGAGAGGGTGAAGGATCGTCATTTAACAATCTTTCAAGCAGAAGAATATCCCCATCGGAATCAAGATAGTTTTCATCAACTTCATTTGAGATCGAACTATCCTGAGCAAGAAAAGCCTCGACTTCTTCCAAAAGGAAGTCACTCCCCTCAAACAGAGTGAGAGAAAGGGAAGAGTCAGATATGATAGGCTTAAAAGGAAGAGTGGTATTGCCACTTGGAGAGAAACCGAGAACCTCTTGAGAATACTCCTCTAAAGCAACATCGATGAAGTCTATTCTGTTAACCGATTCAGAGTCATAGTTGGAGGAGTATCTCGAAGTTTGATCAAGGTTGAATTTGATGGCTTCATTACCAACACATAAAGTGATTTCTTCTTCGAAAACATCGATTAGAGCACGACCCGTTCTTAGGAATCCCCTCCCGAGAATGAGAGGAACCCTTGGGTCAGCATCGAAATCAATAATCACGAAATCTGTAGGGAAATGAAACTTTCCTACTTTCACAAATATGTCTTCGGCAATGCCGAGGGGACGAGATATAGTACGATCTGCAAGCTCGAGAGTCATGCAGGTAGGAGTGAGCTCCGGAAGAGAAAGTTTCTTCCAGGCGGAGTGAGGCATTAGGTTGATGCTTGCACCAAGATTGGCCAAGGCAAAGCATTCAACCATCCTCGGGAAAATGCAAGGAATGAGAAATTTCCCCGGATCTCCAAGTTTCTCGGGAAGCTTTTTCAAGAGAACTACTGAGCAGTGTTCGTTCAGTGGAGTTTTAGCCATCTCACAGAGTTTTTCCTTGTTACTTAACAAACTCTTGATTGTTGATGCAAATTTGGGCATCAGAAGAAGAGCTTCCGCGAAGCTGATATCAAAATGTAATTCTTGAAAAATTTGGTAGAATTTTTCCATTTGATGATTAGCTTTTTCGCGAAGCTTTTGATCAGTCAAACGTGAAGGATATGGAATCGAAGGCTTGGGATTGTTTGTGGGAATTTCATCAGGAATTTCCTGAGTTTCAAACACAACTTTCGACTTGGGGGTCGGGACCGGGACAACTTGAGGGTGGACGTCGTTGGTACCTCCGTTATTAGTAGGAAGTACCATGTCCGTAGTAACCTCAGGTTCATGTTCCGCTATCTTGGTAGGAAGAGAAGAAGAGGTAGAAGGAATCGTAGGTCCATTGTATGAAACTCCACTTCAGGTAGTGATCGCCTTAACATCGCCCCTCAGGTTAGCGATCGTGTTGCTCGGTAGTGTACCTGAGCCCGAGGCTCGATCATTTAAAGACTTCTGAAGTTCAGAGATCTTGCTAACCTATAACCGATTTGTTTCCTCTTGTGCTTTCATGAATTGTTTTAACACTTCATCGGAGGAAGACTGGGTTTGAACAACATTTTGATTTTGGTTAGGAAAATTTTGAACACGGTTGTTTTGAAAATTTCCTTGGTTTTGGTTGTTGTTACCCTGAAAATTGTTTCTCTGATTGAAATTACCCTGATTGTAATTCCCTTGACCTTGATTTCTTTGAAATTTTCCTTGAAAACCTTGGTTTTGATTGCCATTTTGAAATTTTTTTTGATTAAAATGACCTTTATTTTGGTTTTGATTTTGGAAATTCGGGTTTTGACCTTGGTTAAAATCTCCTCGATTCTGATTTTGATTTGGGTTACGGTTTTGATTTTGATTGAAACCGGGTGGCCCGAGAAAATTGTTGGAACGATAGCTTAAGAGATTACGGTCCCCCTGTGGTTGGTAAGAGTTACCCCCATATTGTAGGAACCTTGAGCAGCATAAACGTTCTCTTGAGGGTAACCAGCAGTGGCTGGACACTCGGAATAAAGATGTGGGCCTCCACAAGTTTCACAACTTCGGGCAACGGCTTCAACTTGTTGATTATGGATGGTTTGGTTCATCCTCAACATAGCCGTAGCGAAATCGTCCATCTTTTTAGTGAGAGCCGCAATGTCAGGAGACGAAGGAGTGACAGATTTACATGACTCATCCCTCTCCGCAGAGGAATCCCAAAAGTTATGATGGGCAGTCGTGTTTTCAATCAGATTGTAGCACACTTCGGGACGTCTTTTCATAAAGGTCCCACCAGCAGCAACATTGAGAATATATCGGTGCCTCAATGTTAGACCATTATAGAAGGTGTCTATTATTGTGACTTGTAAGATATTGTGGTTAGGGCACCGATCAATTGCGAGCTTATAACGTTCCTAAGCCTCAAACAAAGACTCATCGGGACGCTGACGGAAGTTGCTGATATCATTACGTAACTTGGTAACCATGGAAGGTGGAAAATATTTGGCTAAAAACTTGGTTACCATTTCATCAAAGTTATGAATTGAATTCTTGGGGAGTCGGTCAAACCATGCAGTGGCATGATGGGTGAGAGAATAAGGGAAGATATACAGACAAAGGGCATCATCAGAGACACCGTTCTGTTTCATGCTTTGGGTGACGGTAAGGTATTTGTCAAGATGCTTGTTGGCATCGTCACCAGGTAAACCGTGACTTGCTGGATCATGTAATGTTTGAGTCCAAAATCCGTAGCCGTGATGTTGAGAGGGGCAATAGATCCACCTCTCCCTTGCATGGTATGCTGACACAACTCCTCCATCGTTCGAAGATCGGGAGCTGCCTCATCCTTGGGAGGGTCAGGTAGTGGTCCGTCGTCCATTTCTGTTTTGGGTTCTTCAATAACGCACGTAACTCGGGTACGTTTTTCTTATTTTTACGCTTTGTTTGTGAACGAGTGCACATGCACTAAAAACAATTTGTCAAAACAAGATCGAGGCAAAACCACAGTGAATTTAAACCAATAATCTCAAATGAATGGCTTCTTTAGAAAAGGTACACCACTCACAAAGATACAATGGCAAATTTTAATCTTTTGTTTGGGAACTTATTAATGTTCACACCCCTAGTTTGTAGGTGTTCTGCCTTGTTTTGCGGTGGTAATATTTTATGTAATTATTATTCACAAGAAAAAGACGAATGTTTTTGGGTTTTTGGGTGTGTGTGCAAAAAACTTTTTGGAAAATATTTTTGGTATCGATTCGTTAACCGAAATCGTTTCCATTAAAATTACTCGCAGAGTGGCGGGAGAGAAGAATGGATCTCTCTTCAGTTCGCAATTTAATGTCAGACCTTCCGTATTCCACCTGTGTAGGTTGTAATCTTAAAGAAACCGAAGTAATTTTGTAACACCCCAACCCGACATGGGTCCGGAGCGCTACAGTATGGTGACATATCAAAGCATACAACGCAAGCGGAAGACTTAAAACAAAATGTTACAAGGGAAAAATCTAAAAGTACAAAAGAAATACTAAAACTATAAAAGAAAAGAAAATACAAACTAAACAAAGTCTAATCTAATCCAAGTCCAAAACTAGTCCAGATGTAATGGGCTTCTAGTGCATGGGGTAGTCCACTAAATCTCCTATGCTCTCTCTTCACCCAAACCCAGCTCCAACCTAAAACCTGCCGCAAGAAAAGAAAATGCGACTGAGCTTAAAAAGCCCAGTGAACAGATATAAAAACAAAGCAAACGGATAAACGAAATGTATATAAGTATGAGAAACAGGACATCATAAACTTCTACTGAAAGGAATATCATCTGTCAAATGCATAAGAGATTAACGAATATTGTAGTATATTCATAATTGTAACATGTATGGTTTAGTGGTTGGATTGATTCAAGAAAGATGAATAAGAAGTGAGTTTAGAGAGAGAAATGAGTTGGGTATTTCTAGAGAGAGAAAGAGATGAGAGAAAATGTAATATTAGATTAAGAGAAGTGAAAGCACCAACCCTCTCCACATGTGGAGAGGGGTATATATAGTTTCCTACAAAAAAGATAAAAACGCCCACACCCGGGCTGTGGATCAGGCATACAGTGGGTAAAGAGCCGTCCTTCTTCCACGATGTTACTTAAACTAATTCTAACTAATAACTAAACTAACTAACTACGAGCTAACTTAAAAGCTATTACATCAATTAGGTGACCGAGTCTTCTATAGGAATAATTGTATTCCTAATAATCTCCCCCTAAGCGAGGTCACCTTAGAAATTAAGCTCTTTGATCTTTAAGCATTCATAAGTCATTGTAGCTCGTAGGTTTTGATTCTTCACTTTTCTGCACACTTTGTGTCACAACTCACCATTTCACGTCATTTACCATTTCAGGTCATTTTCCCAAACTTCGACTTTTTACTATTCATAAATCACTATTCATCAAAACACTATTCATCGTTTTACTATTCATCGTTTTCGAGGTCAGTTTGATGTTCTGAGAAACTTTTTGGAAATTTACTATTCACTGAACACTATTCATTACCGGAAAAGTTTTCATCATTCACTTGCATTACTCATTTCATCGTAAATTTAGTTTACGGGTATTCAAATTCGCGTAACCGGATTGGTTTAGGTGCGAATTCATTTCATTAGTGTTAAGTACACTGCATACGGACTGGGGATAGTCTGCATATCATCATAACAGCATTTTCATGTTATACCACTCTCAGGATTTTCAAATTTCTATATTCAGTACATTTAACGTTTTTACGTATACGTAATTATAATAAACGTTAACACCCGGTTTATACACGACGAATATATCTAAATATTCCCACAATGGTCCCGACATATTTTTATACCCATTTTAACATCATAAAAGTTATAACATTCAGTTACCCAGTATTTTGGAAATTTATTTTATTTTTAACGTACGCGTTTGAATATAGCGTCGGTTTTCGTTAAAACTAAACATTAATCACCCGATCACTCAGTAAAAGTACCCAACATATTTTTAATATGTTTTTAACATTATTATAACAAATTTCATCCCGGTATACTTCGTGAACATTTATTTCTAATAAAACCGATACCCGATCGTAACTAAAAACCACAAACTAGCACAAATTCTTACATGGTTTTCTAATTAATTCACAAGTACCCCTACCCCCCCCCCCCCCTTCTACCCTTTGAAAACCAGCCATATGACACCATTTTAACCCTTGGCATTAATTTTCCTAAGTATAATACTATAAACCTCCTAAACACTTAACTTTACTAAATTAGAAATCATAATTCTCACTTTTCATCCAAGATCAAGTTCATCATTTCTCTCTTGCTCTCCTCCATACCCACGACCTCAAACCAAACTCCATGATCAAGTGATCATTTTTCTTGAAGTAAAACACAAAAGTTATTCATTTTACAAGTCTAATCAAGATACAAGTAACAAAAACACAAGAACATCAAGCATAATCATCCAATAATCATCTCTTTTGGTCAAGTAAGTTTTCATCTTTATTTTTTCATGAATCATCCTATTTTTACTTGTATTACATAAGAATCATGCTAAAAACCATGTACAAGTAGCTATACTATACTTTATTTTTGCTAAATTGAAACATACAAACCCTAACTTTCTTGTTATGAATCCCCTAGCTCTAATAACTTGGTTAGGAGTCCATGGCACCCTAAGAAGGTGTATGGTAAGATTAGATTAGCCATGTGGTGATTACAAGAGGTTTGGTGATGGTAGAAATTGATTTTTAACCTTGGAAACTTGATTTGGAACCTATTTTAGACATGCTGTCCCGTTTTGTAAAAATCTGGAAAATCAGTAAACACCAAGGAGACTTTGGCAAAATTTTTAGAAAATACTTTCAAAAACGAATCCGTAGGCGAAAGAACGGATTAAAAAGAGTCTATAACGAAGGAGTTATGATTTTTGCAAGATTGTAGACGAAAAGTATTTTTCTGAAAATGTATGCTGTTGGACGTTTTTCATTGGTCAAAAAGAGGCTTTAGACGTAACCCGGAGGAGCCGAGCTTTCCAAAATATATTACTACATACTAAGACGAAACCGTGGACATAAAGAACAAGTAAAACGGACAAGTAACGACAAAGATATACTCGTTTGAATATCGGCTAAAACCACTTTTTAATTGACAGCTTTTATTAAATTTGGCGCAAAAACTACGAAGTGCATTTTCAAGCTAAACATAATATCAAGTACCGAGCTTTTAAACTAACGTAGTATTAGTTATTACGAGTATGTTTTCATCATTTCAAGGATTACAACCCGAGTATTTCAACGCTTACATGGAAACTTACGTTATATATATATAAGTATATATATATTATAACTAGCTATTTATATTTTCTAATAGCAATATTTTCCAAATTCTTGGATTATATACTTTTGATAACACAAGTGTTTTTACAAAGAGTAGAGTGGTATAGAAACATGTGCATGGACATTCATAACATCATTTCATGATCTAAAGTAGATCGTTCATCATTCATTTTAGGTTGCGGCTAGTGTGCGCGCCTTGTTTTTCAGCTCATTACATGTTCATGGTACCATCATATCAGGTGAGTCATAGCCCCACTTTTACTGGTTTAATTACTTTACAAACTCTTTGGGGGAGATACATGCTTAAATACTCGTGTTATACTTTTATACGATTTCAAATCCTATGGGGGAGAATACATTGCAGCAACTATTTTTGTACAATGCCAAAGTATAAAGTTCTTACATTGCTTAAGTAGTCTTATTACCACGACACGACAAGTCCCCTTTATTTCATGGACCGTTAATTACAGTACAAGCGAGAGTGAGTGAATAGATCTATTGAGGGTGACTCCTCCATTCGTGTTTGGGTTGCTCCAACGGAATTACGAATGCATTTCATTTCTAAATTACGAGTGTCTGGTAAACACTCATTTGGGGCAGGATTTAGTACGTCTAGCTTCGGGGCCATGAGCTTAAGAGACAATGTGGGTTTCATCATTGAAATCTTAGTACTTTACTTTATACTTGGGCATTTGCACATACAAAATTACTGATGAATTCCTGATACTTTTGCACCAAGTCTTATTACTGAAATACGATGCTTTTGCATCAAGTCTTATTACTGAAATACGATGCTTTTGCATCAAGTCTTATTACTGAAATACGATGCTTTTGCATCAAGTCTTATTACTGAAATACGATGCCTTTGCATCAGCCTTATTACTGAATTACAATGCTTTTGTATCAAACTTATTATATTTGGCAGTGGGTTGTAAACACACAGGTTACAAGTCTCTTATGGCGGGACTTGGAACTGAGTGGATTTACGATGCCTTTGCTGGGGAATCTTCATTTCAATGCATTACATTCTTTTTCACAAGACTCTATGAACTCACCAACCATTGTGTTGACACTTTAGCATGTATTTTCAGGTATTAACTAATGGCACGCTACAGGAGGTTTTGGCAGGGCATGGCATGGTCATAGAAGACTCTGATTATTCATTTGGGGACCGTTTTTAACTATTTTAATGGCCTACTTCCGCATTACTTTTAACAATGTAAATTCAACATTTTGATTTAACTATTTTATTCAAAATGATTCAAGTGCAAACCATTTTTGAACATGTGTTGTAATACCAATTGAGTTACACCCCAGCTACATGTATGCTTCCGCTGGACCCGATCTTGGGGGTGTGACAGATTGGTATCAGAGCTTTGGCTATAGCGAACTAAGTGTTTTTAAAACCTAGACTATAGCTACTTTCAAGAAAACTTAACCCTATGACCGTCACGTGCCTGCCTGCCAAGCTGAAGCCTCGTTTGTGGTTAGTTGCTGACATAGGTGATGAGATTTGTGTCTCATTATCTGATATATTATATTCATTTATTATAGTTGATTACTATAATTTTTTTTCATATAAGCATGTTCACGTATCATATATGTCACCGCATTATGTTTTTCCTTGCATAGTTTCATCATTTGACCTCGAGTTTGGTCACCTACCTTAGTCTTTCTGAACGTCTTGGTATTTGTGAAGGACATAGTATTAGTATAACTGAGCTGAGTATTTCAAAATTCATGGAACCTCGGTGGAATATAGACTAGTCACCTATATTCAACCCGGGATAGTGGGACATAGGCTGACTACCTATATCCGACTCAGAAATGAATTTTGCAACACTGAGAATAGTTATAATAAAATTCTGTCTGGATTGAATCCTTTACTCATTTTCCAAATGTTTCATGCATGTGTGAATTGTCAGAACATTCATACTTTTCATCACCTTTTCACCAATATGTTTTCAGAGACCAACATAAACTGAACTTCGGGACGAAGTTCCTTTTAGAGGGGAAGACTGTCACAACTCACCATTTCACGTCATTTACCATTTCAGGTCATTTTCCCAAACTTCGACTTTTTACTATTCATAAATCACTATTCATCAAAACACTATTCATCGTTTTACTATTCATCGTTTTCGAGGTCAGTTTGATGTTCTGAGAAACTTTTTGGAAATTTACTATTCACTGAACACTATTCATTACCGGAAAAGTTTTCATCATTCACTTGCATTACTCATTTCATCGTAAATTTAGTTTACGGGTATTCAAATTCGCGTAACCGGATTGGTTTAGGTGCGAATTCATTTCATTAGTGTTAAGTACACTGCATACGGACTGGGGATAGTCTGCATATCATCATAACAGCATTTTCATGTTATACCACTCTCAGGATTTTCAAATTTCTATATTCAGTACATTTAACGTTTTTACGTATACGTAATTATAATAAACGTTAACACCCGGTTTATACACGACGAATATATCTAAATATTCCCACAATGGTCCCGACATATTTTTATACCCATTTTAACATCATAAAAGTTATAACATTCAGTTACCCAGTATTTTGGAAATTTATTTTATTTTTAACGTACGCGTTTGAATATAGCGTCGGTTTTCGTTAAAACTAAACATTAATCACCCGATCACTCAGTAAAAGTACCCAACATATTTTTAATATGTTTTTAACATTATTATAACAAATTTCATCCCGGTATACTTCGTGAACATTTATTTCTAATAAAACCGATACCCGATCGTAACTAAAAACCACAAACTAGCACAAATTCTTACATGGTTTTCTAATTAATTCACAAGTACCCCTACCCCCCCCCCCCTTCTACCCTTTGAAAACCAGCCATATGACACCATTTTAACCCTTGGCATTAATTTTCCTAAGTATAATACTATAAACCTCCTAAACACTTAACTTTACTAAATTAGAAATCATAATTCTCACTTTTCATCCAAGATCAAGTTCATCATTTCTCTCTTGCTCTCCTCCATACCCACGACCTCAAACCAAACTCCATGATCAAGTGATCATTTTTCTTGAAGTAAAACACAAAAGTTATTCATTTTACAAGTCTAATCAAGATACAAGTAACAAAAACACAAGAACATCAAGCATAATCATCCAATAATCATCTCTTTTGGTCAAGTAAGTTTTCATCTTTATTTTTTCATGAATCATCCTATTTTTACTTGTATTACATAAGAATCATGCTAAAAACCATGTACAAGTAGCTATACTATACTTTATTTTTGCTAAATTGAAACATACAAACCCTAACTTTCTTGTTATGAATCCCCTAGCTCTAATAACTTGGTTAGGAGTCCATGGCACCCTAAGAAGGTGTATGGTAAGATTAGATTAGCCATGTGGTGATTACAAGAGGTTTGGTGATGGTAGAAATTGATTTTTAACCTTGGAAACTTGATTTGGAACCTATTTTAGACATGCTGTCCCGTTTTGTAAAAATCTGGAAAATCAGTAAACACCAAGGAGACTTTGGCAAAATTTTTAGAAAATACTTTCAAAAACGAATCCGTAGGCGAAAGAACGGATTAAAAAGAGTCTATAACGAAGGAGTTATGATTTTTACAAGATTGTAGACGAAAAGTATTTTTCTGAAAATGTATGCTGTTGGACGTTTTTCATTGGTCAAAAAGAGGCTTTAGACGTAACCCGGAGGAGCCGAGCTTTCCAAAATATATTACTACATACTAAGACGAAACCGTGGACATAAAGAACAAGTAAAACGGACAAGTAACGACAAAGATATACTCGTTTGAATATCGGCTAAAACCACTTTTTAATTGACAGCTTTTATTAAATTTGGCGCAAAAACTACGAAGTGCATTTTCAAGCTAAACATAATATCAAGTACCGAGCTTTTAAACTAACGTAGTATTAGTTATTACGAGTATGTTTTCATCATTTCAAGGATTACAACCCGAGTATTTCAACGCTTACATGGAAACTTACGTTATATATATATAAGTATATATATATTATAACTAGCTATTTATATTTTCTAATAGCAATATTTTCCAAATTCTTGGATTATATACTTTTGATAACACAAGTGTTTTTACAAAGAGTAGAGTGGTATAGAAACATGTGCATGGACATTCATAACATCATTTCATGATCTAAAGTAGATCGTTCATCATTCATTTTAGGTTGCGGCTAGTGTGCGCGCCTTGTTTTTCAGCTCATTACATGTTCATGGTACCATCATATCAGGTGAGTCATAGCCCCACTTTTACTGGTTTAATTACTTTACAAACTCTTTGGGGGAGATACATGCTTAAATACTCGTGTTATACTTTTATACGATTTCAAATCCTATGGGGGAGAATACATTGCAGCAACTATTTTTGTACAATGCCAAAGTATAAAGTTCTTACATTGCTTAAGTAGTCTTATTACCACGACACGACAAGTCCCCTTTATTTCATGGACCGTTAATTACAGTACAAGCGAGAGTGAGTGAATAGATCTATTGAGGGTGACTCCTCCATTCGTGTTTGGGTTGCTCCAACGGAATTACGAATGCATTTCATTTCTAAATTACGAGTGTCTGGTAAACACTCATTTGGGGCAGGATTTAGTACGTCTAGCTTCGGGGCCATGAGCTTAAGAGACAATGTGGGTTTCATCATTGAAATCTTAGTACTTTACTTTATACTTGGGCATTTGCACATACAAAATTACTGATGAATTCCTGATACTTTTGCACCAAGTCTTATTACTGAAATACGATGCTTTTGCATCAAGTCTTATTACTGAAATACGATGCTTTTGCATCAAGTCTTATTACTGAAATACGATGCTTTTGCATCAAGTCTTATTACTGAAATACGATGCCTTTGCATCAGCCTTATTACTGAATTACAATGCTTTTGTATCAAACTTATTACATTTGGCAGTGGGTTGTAAACACACAGGTTACAAGTCTCTTATGGCGGGACTTGGAACTGAGTGGATTTACGATGCCTTTGCTGGGGAATCTTCATTTCAATGCATTACATTCTTTTTCACAAGACTCTATGAACTCACCAACCATTGTGTTGACACTTTAGCATGTATTTTCAGGTATTAACTAATGGCACGCTACAGGAGGTTTTGGCAGGGCATGGCATGGTCATAGAAGACTCTGATTATTCATTTGGGGACCGTTTTTAACTATTTTAATGGCCTACTTCCGCATTACTTTTAACAATGTAAATTCAACATTTTGATTTAACTATTTTATTCAAAATGATTCAAGTGCAAACCATTTTTGAACATGTGTTGTAATACCAATTGAGTTACACCCCAGCTACATGTATGCTTCCGCTGGACCCGATCTTGGGGGTGTGACACTTTGTACTTCAAGCAACACGAACTTGTGATTTGGATTCCTTTGCGATATGTGATCTTTGAGCTTCTTTGAGATCATCAGCCATAGTAAATCTCCAAGCTCATCCATAGTAGTATCGCCTTCATGTGATGTAGTGACTTTAGGACCGTCATGCTCACACCCTTCAGTATTAGGAGACTTCACATCAGAGTTGCGGATCAGGAGACTTTTCATCAGAGTTGCGGAAACGTTGTTGGCAGTCTCTCAACATTCGTTGTAGTAAGTCTCTCATCATCATTGATAGTGAGGAGGATGTGTGAGCATGAGGTATGGATTGACCTGATTCTGCTGGAAATAGGAGCCATCAACGCCATCTTTATATGTGTCCCTGAAATAAAACAGTTAGCAATAAAGATAGAGAACGAATATGGCTTTGTCATTCGTTCTGCGAGGACAGACTACCCTCCGGTTTTGTGAAAACCGACCTGTGATCAGGTAGAGTCTCTTTTAAAGAAGACTCTCCTTGACAGGAATTTGCAGCTTGTAGTAATGAATTTTAGAAAGAATCCACTTCGGAATCTTCATACTAAGCATGTTCTCATACCGGAACGTCTCAAAGCAGACAGCACGATAGAGTGAATCGGTCAATTGATATTCATGGATTAATGAAAAATTGATTTATAGAAATCACTCTCGTGTCATATGATAAACATTTTTGAGACACGACTAGAGTTTTAAGTTTTGAATCATATTTCCATCAAAAATACTTTTGTTTTGAAAGATATACACAATCAACGTGCTCGAAAGTAAGTTTGTGAGCACATTGAAAGGTTTTCGGAAAAGTATACGTCAATCCATATCCTGGAACAAGTTTGATTCAATGTTGAATCGCACCATCATTGCTTTCCAGTTCTCACTTGATCATTGATCCAAGATGGATCTCACATGTCACCTACCAAGAGCTTGAAAGATGTTCGCTCTAGAAGGATTTCCATCTTTATTATGAATATTTTCATATCACTCGGATGTTCTGGCAATACCACAAGGATAATGTGTAGGACTCTAATTATTTTATCTTATTTTCCACATTGTGTGAAACAATAAGCATATTTGGAATGTGTCCTATCGAGATTTATGGATGATCTCTTTGGCTCTAGACTCAATAGTGCGTTTTGATCCGCTCCTGGAGACTGGGGAGGCATCTCCTGTTTTAGGTATCAACATAGCTCGCAATGAGCGGTCGATACATTACACAGGGTTCCCCGTGAGAATGAAACAAGCTCTTTTAAGAGAACTTGAGTGGTTGGAAGGTTTAGTGCAGTGCGTCACTGGGTCCATGACGTCTTGTCTTCAATACTGGTGTTACCTTAGTAACCGCCAGTAGATTATGAATTGAACCCGGTTTCTGCCCTAAGGTTGAATATAAGGAGGGCTATTTCTTTTCACCCTTTCTCATTACAATTCTTTTTAATTCTTCAACCCCTTCAGTGCTTACCGAGACTTCACCACTAGAACCTTGTTGGGTTTGTTCCAGTCCTAGCTCTATCTCAGTCCGCACTCTTCCCTTTCTCACTTTACTCCTTTTTTCAATCATTCCTAAGGACTTCTAATCTATCTAGAGGATTGTCCCTGGGAAGATCCTTTCGGTTCTGGTGGATCATGGGAATTCATACCTAACCTTAACCAACCTTATAACTCCATGCATAAAAATAAATGGTCGGTCTTTGGTATAACTTCCACAAACGCCTTTTGCTCCCCCTCAATATGTGCATCGATATTCGAAAGAGTTTAGCACATATGTGGGAGCACATTTATTGAGTCCAAATGATCGCATTTGAATATCAGATTTCATATATAAATCACATTCTCTCCCCCGATAAAAAATTTCAAATCTTTTGAGATTTTGGATCTCAATTGATTTAAATAAGTTAGAAAGCTTTTAGGAGAGAAATGCGGCCAATTTTAATATTTTCTGACAAAATGAACTTTTTCTTGCTCCCCCTCAATTTGTGAGGGAGGTTGTTATGTGTCAGATTTGAAGAGTTTACAAAAGATTTGAAGTTTTTAACGAAAACACTTTAAAAATTTCTCATTCTGACACATAACCATCACAAAGTATATTGTTTCCAGGTTTTTGTACAAAGTATGGAGAGTTTTGATGATACGTAAAATTTTGAGAAAAATCACTCTCCCCCTCAATCAATGACGGATGTTAAAGCTTAAATAAGTGATGTCATTGATTGAGTGAAAAATTTTGTCAAAATTTTGAGTACAAATTGATTTTCAATCAAAATCTCATGGTACCACCAAGTTTTGCACAAATACTTTCCGGAAAAATCATAGAAGGGAAAGTATTTGGCGATAAAAGGAAGATTTCTCTTCTTTATAAAGAAATAATGCACTGAATCATACATTAGATCGAGGAAACATGGATATAAAGTAATCCATGCCCAGGTGAACTTCACCCGGTACAAGGAACAACCGTCTTTTTGGCGACGTGTTTTCCCCATTTTGAAAAACGGGTTGCTATCTGAAGTAATAGCAAGCCATATTTTTGAAGTCCGGATTACAGCCTGAAATGACTGCAAGCCATAATTTTAAGAATGTTTTGAGAAACGACATGTTTTAGAAAAACATTATTTGAAACCGAAAAACTCCTGCTCAAGCATATGTATGATTCTGTGTCATTGTTGAATGACATTTCTAGAAATGTACATAATATTGATTACACAAGAGACATGTCGTAAGAAGAGTATTTTTGGATATTTTATGATTTTTCAGATTTTTATGGTTTTTATAGGTTTTATATTTTTCTATTTACAATTTAGTATAATATATGTACAGAGGATACTAATCAGTTTAAGAAGATGTTGACTTGAGTACCAAAATGATAGTATCGTTCAGCTCGTTGTAGAAATCAGTAGTCAACATCTCTTAAACTTTCACCACCAAAGCTTTCGAGGCTCCTGAATAATCGTCTGAAGCGGTAGTTGTCATGATATAATCTTAAACGGGATTTTACAACTCTTGTGACTTAAACCGAGAGATCGATTCTCTCCCGGGATTTTACTAAAGTCAACAAAAGAAACCGAAAGATATAATATGCGAGTTAAACTTAGAGAGAGATCTTGGATAAGTGACAATTAGCATTAAGTGTCAAGTCGCGACAAGTCAAGTTACAATAGATCCGATCGTAATAAGTCAAGTCGTAAAGATTAACTCACAACGTCAAATTACAATCAGGCTAATCGAAACGACTTAAGTCACAACAATTCACCAAATGCAAGTAGTTAACAAATCACTAGAATCTCACAACTGAGTTACTCGCTAGACACCACCAAATCGCTGAGTTTTAGCCTCCTCAATGTGAAGCTTTGGTAGCTTCCCCCAAACCGACAATCATCTTCATGAGACTACATCCCCAAGTAGTTGAAGTGTTTCAAAATGTCTCATAGTATGATGTTCAAAGTCCCAAAGAAAATGATAGCATCGAAGTAACAAGGTGAACCATGGATCATCTCTGCGGTTATCTATCCCGGAATGTATGATGAAGCCCGATCACATGACCCTGTTGTGCGTCCCCAATGTACACATTACTTTGAGGTTTGGAGCAGTTGTCTATTAGGGGGAATAAGATATCAGCATCTTCATTTCAGTAAATGCTTTCTAGTTATCTTACACATACCAACTCAATCTATATTGTACGCATGTATCCAACATAAGAAGAAACGATGACACCAAAGTAACAGGTTGAAGCACTGATCATCTCTGCGGATATCTCCTCTGGAATATATGATTAAGCCCGATCACGTGAACCTGTTGCGCATCCTTGATGTACACATATCTCTCCCCATGATGGTTGCGATCTTATCGGAATCAGCATAACAATGTGTACATGAAGCATTAACCAGAAGCACTTTATCATAACTCTTATCAGCTCATATGAAGATGTCAATAAGAAATATCATCTCACGTTCCACACATCCTTCTCATATTTCTTCCCACTAAAATCTGAAGTAATTCACACCACAAGTATCAAAAGACCACTTCCCCCACGTAGTTGGAATAACACACCAAACGCTGCGAGTTAAGACACTGAGTTTCTCTACGGTTATGACATATGTCTTCTCGGGATAACTTCAATTAAGAAGAAGTATTAAGTTCATCACGTGTACTCGTTATGCATTCAGATGTATGTCTCCTTCCCCCTTGCTGGTTTTGATACATCAGACCAGCAACAACTTTTACGCACATCTACTTGAAATATTAAGAAGGACCAAATAAGCTAAAATGTATCTAGTGAGAATCAACTACTATAGAAACGCTCACTAACTGGGTTAATCCTCCCTCCCAATTAGTAAGCCCATAAGTGTAGTTGCTCCCTCCCAAACTGACGACCCGTTTGAAATAACATTGATGCATGTTGAAGAAGTATCTCTTAATTCATCCCAAAATGTCTTCAGTCTCTTAACATGTCATCCACAACGTAAAGTGGATCATAGACTAATAATCTATAGCTTCTTCACGGTTTTGTTTGGCGAATGTCATGTCGACATTTTCAACTCACTTAGAATGCTTCCAGTTCTTCGATAAAAGCCCCAATGTACACAATTCTCCCTCCATGATGATGATGATCACTCGGAATCATCATAACTGTGTGTACATAAATATATCAACTGGAAGTAACATACAAATCACTACCCCATGAGTAGATGTCGATAACAATTCTCTTCAACAATTCACTGTAGATCAACCCCTAATTAAAACCTCTTTTCACTTCCACTGGCTAATAGTAAATGACCACGTATGGAGAAAACCCGATATACCAAACTTGAAACTGAAGTAGAGTTCCCCGCTCTTGTGTCTTAAGCTTGCACTAATGTTGGAAGAACAGTGTAGAGAATTTATGCTCCAAGCAAATCTCTAAGTACTCACTACCCAACCAAAGCATGAGACATTATCACCTCTTGCGATTATCCACAACGACAGCGGCGTGTGACACTGAGTACTACAATGTAACTCTTTAAAGTGATAGTTAACCAGGTCTTCAACCATCCACCTCGACTGCTGGTAACTAGATAAATCAAGTCTTCAACTTAAATCTCAAGCACGAACAAGTTATCGTTGAAAGTCATTCATCCAACCAACCCCGACTTCAAGATAAGCTAAGAACACGCCTTTGTGAAAGTCAACTTCAATCTCAAATATGTGATACCCAATCAACTCCGTAGTCACAATAAGTCTTCCTTAGTTAGTGGAACATTAGGTGTAGGAGGAGAGGAGAGTCATTTCACACATCAATCAACATGTATTTTATTCACACTTCCCCCCCTCAAATATTGCATATGAGGATGCGATTTTTGATTGAACAAGTGAATAGAAATACATGCAGTTTATTCACACTTCTCCCCCCTCAAAAATTGCATAAGAGGTTGATCCACTGTTCACACTTCTCCTCCTCAAAAATTGCATTCAAGGTTTGCCATTTTTGATTGAGCAAGTGAATAAGAATACAATTAATCATGTATTTTATTCACACTTCCCCCCCTCAAAAATTGCATACGAGGTTGCCATTTTTGATTGAGCATGTGAATAAGAATTCACTCAATCATGTAGTTCATTCACCCTTCTCCCCCTCAAAAATTGCATACGAAGTTTGCCATTTTTGAATGAGCAAGTGAGTACGAATTCGATCAAAGATGAGTAGATCCACTTGATAACTGAACGAACATGGAGGAAGCATGAATCATGTTGTTGAGAATGGTCAGAAGCAAGAGCATAACACTTCTTCAGAAGATAAAGCGCACTCTAGCATACACTTTTCTTTTCTTTGATGAACGGGGCCTGAAGTGTTGTCAGCAGACACCATAATGATGACATTGAGGAACGAGGCTTGAACTGAATTGTTCAAACATCATAGTCGATGAAGAACGAGGCCTGAACTTAAGTATTCAGACGTCATAGCAGACATACATCAGCATTGACCTTCTATACCTCCTGAAGTAGGAGATATGTTTGATTTGGGCCTCCAGACTTTGAGTCTTCTCATGTAGTGAGTGATTGATGTACCTGCAATAGAGTGAGGACTACCTGCACTAACAAAACAAACTAGATTGCATATATATGGGTTAGTGACATTGGTATCCAAACCCTTGGGGGTTTTACGGTCAACCATGGCATTGCCATCAGTAAGCACCTTTCCGGTAGGTATCCACTTAAGTCCAACATACTTAAAAATTTTACCAGTTGGAATCCACTTATGGCAAGGTCTAGAATTTCTAAGCTTCTTATGCATAGTGGAAGGCTTATCGATATTCCTAGACTCCAAAGATTTCGCAGTTTGTATCCACCTAGGAGAAGTTTTAGGTATGTTTCGCTTCTTATGCATTGAAGATGACTTACTATAAATCCTAGAGTTTGCAGGTTGAACTTTAGCAATGTTCCTCAATAAACTAGGAGGCATCCTACAAGGTTGTGAGCCTAAGATACCATCCTTTTGAAGTAGTGCCCTTTTCCTAGCCTTTTCTAGATCATAGTTCTTGTGCAAGTCACTAATATCATAAGAGTTTTTAATCTTAATGCTTGGTTTCGAAACTGTTTTCGAACTAATCCTAGAGGAGCTTGCTGTAGGGGTAACTACTTGTTGAGGCTTAGCAGAACTAGAAGCAATAATCTTAGGCAAATAATGCGGAGTGACTGGTTTTGACAAAACTTGTACCGCATCAACTTGGGAGGCAAACCGTGTTTTTGAAAATTTTGGACGTTCAGATCTAAACACAGTCGGTTGTCTAACAACTGATTAGTTTCTATTCCATTGTAAAACTGGTTTCCCCAAGATTGATGGTTTTGCAATCTTAGTATTCACACTATCTCCTATTGCTTTTCTAAGCTCGTTTTTAATGCTGTAATAGTGAAACCCTTTTCCAGAAGTTGAGCTTTGAATTCATCATTTTTGGCAATCAAAGAGGTTGTTAGTTCTATCGACTTAGTTCTCGTTTCTTTGATTGAATCACTCAGTTCATTACGATGAATTTTCAAAGACTCATTTTCATCAAGTAATTTAGCCACATTATGTTCCAATTCAATAACATCGCAGTCATGTTTAGCCTTAACTTCATTGCACATATCACACATCTCAGAAATATGGTTTTTCAGGTTGTTGATTGTCAGGTTTTTGGTTTCTAGTTGAGCTTTCAAATCATTTATCACAAAGAATTCACAGAAATCAGGAAGTTCCGGATTTTTACATGGTTGGTTAGTTTGAAAACTTTCTTCCTTTTGTTGCATTGCGATTTCAAGTGAAATACAATTCTTTTCAAGTTGTAAGAATCTGTTTGAAAGTTCATTATACACCTCTTTATCAACCATATCATGTGATTTGAAAGACTCAACCGTAAACAAAGAACTTGACTCATCATCACGTTCAGCATCCTGGTCACTTTCTCCCCCTTTATGACTCATATTTGGTGAATTAGAAATGATATTGCTATCAGTCTTTTCCAACAAATTTGTGTCATAAATGGGCTTAGTTTGATCAGTATGTTGGCGTTCATTAGAGGGCATATTATGTTGATCAGTTAAGGGTACCTCAGCACATGACACATGTTCTTTTACCGGTCTGAAATCTGCATCCATATCATGTGTAACAAGAGTAACTGAACTGCTGGTAGTGTCACGCTTATCCGTCTCTAATCCTTTGCATTTAGTGACAACTGACCCAACATTCGATGCTTTACCCGAATCAACAATACCATCACATGATAGCACCTGACATGCCTTCACCTTGTCGTCATACATAAGTATGCGTTGTGCTCTTTCCTCAATGAACCTCTTCACAGTACCCATGAGTTGGAGTAGTGTGTCTCTGAACGTGTCAACCTCAATTTCCGTGTGATCAGCAAAACACTTCATTGTCATCTGACTTTCATAGTCATAAATCATAGCGGATTTTGATTTTATGAACCTCTGCAGTTGTTTGCTAAGCACACAGAGGGCAGCTAAGGATCTAGTATTGGAAGATTCTTCTTGGTCCAGTTGTTGTCGTAATTGATCCAAATTAAGAATCATTAGGTCTGTGAAAGTTTGAACATCTTGACCGAAGAGAGTTGTAAATGCACGTTCAAACCCCATTTTGAATCCATTACCCTCTAATAGTATAGAGCGATGTGAGTGAAGCAGTCGAAAGCATTCAATGTGTCATTCCCTTGCATAGTCAAGTAATTTACTTGGCTGATGAATCACATTCTCTTGAGAATCTGAGCACGAATGTATCATTGAAGCATTATCAGGTACAAGTCCGTTCATTTGTATAGAGAGATTAGAAGTCAATGGTACATCAACCATGTCGTATAATTTGAGAATTTCGAGTATCACTGAATCTGAAGAATTTGACATGATGTGGACGTGCACGGGATTTTACACTTCTATGATTTAACCGAGAAATAGATTCTTTCACGGGATTTTACAAAATCAAGAAGAGGTAATCGGAATCTGAAGGTAAACTCAAACTGGAGGTAATCTCAATCTGAAGGTAAACTCAAACTGGAGGTAATCTCAATCTAAAGGTAAACTCAAACTGGAGGTAATCTCAATCTGAAGGTAAACTCAAACTGGAGGTAATCTCAATCTGAAGGTAACCACAAACTTGAGCTAACCACAAACTTGAGCTAACCGCAAACTTGAGCTAACCACAAACTTGAGCTAACCACAAACTTGAGCTAACCACAAACTTTGAGCTAACCACAAACTTGAGCTAACCACAAACTTGAGCTAACCACAAACTTTGAGCTAACCTCTAAACACAAAAATACAAGAAAGTCACTATCTTGCCAGTTTGTCTTTTTCCCGCTTTTGATCTAATCTCAACCAAGAAACAAGCTAATCTCAACCAAGAAACTTGCACTAAATCACATCAAACATCAACCTAACAACTAATTCAACCTACCCAAGTGAAAAGTTAAGTATTACTAACACCTCAAAACACAACAATACCACCAAATCATCAACAACACCACAAATAAAAGTCAATTCGAGGTGATTTCAAGAAAAACATTTCGAACCAAAAAAATGAACCACTAAGCCAAGCCACAAATTTGAGCACCAACAATCCTAGGATGAAACCTTGGCTGTTGATACCTATTGTAGTATATTCATAATTGTAACATGTATGGTTTAGTGGTTGGATTGATTCAAGAAAGATGAATAAGAAGTGAGTTTAGAGAGAGAAAATGAGTTGGGTGTTTCTAGAGAGAGAAAGAGATGAGAGAAAATGTAATATTAGATTAAGAGAAGTGAAAGCACCAACCCTCTCCACATGTGGAGAGGGGTATATATAGTTTCCTACAAAAAAGATAAAAACGCCCACACCCGGGCTGTGGATCAGGCATACAGTGGGTAAAGACCTGTCCTTCTTCCACGATGTTACTTAAACTAATTCTAACTAATGACTAAACTAACTTACTACGAGCTAACTTAAATGCTATTACATCAATTAGGTGACCAAGTCTTCTATAGGAATAATTGTATTCCTAACAAATATCATAAGTCAAAGGGAAATGAAATATCATAGATATATCAAGCATAAACAAATCATAAGAGAATCAAGAGCACGTATCAACAAAGGCGTGTCTACCAGAGTCACTCGAATAGACACATAGAAATATAAGGAAGCCACAAGCCGACCTACCAGAGTCACTCGAATAGGTCTAAAGCACCGACATAATCCGTCAAATCATAATTTCACAAGGCGGTGCGACCTCACATGTACCAAAAGTGAAAGGGGTACAAGGCACGTACAGCCAGTCACTACCTAACCTTAACAAACAAAGCCTAGGATGCATCCATACACTCCCTGAATCAAACAAAATACATATGCCAGCTCATGACTTGTCACATATATAACTAATTGGCCAGTGTACACATATATATCAAACAAAAGGGAATGCCAGGGATCAATCACACCTCTGCAGAAAGTGTCATGCCAGTGGTGCCATCACTGACACGCCCATGGTACCTCCATGGATAGTTTACAAGCTCGGGCATAAGAACAGAATCATATCAACAAAGCATATCCATATCAAACGAATCATATCATAATCAAACAAAATCTCAACCATGAGATAGAAATCAGGTAACCAAACAAAATGGATAGCAATCGAATCATATCAAAGGATCAATCAAAAGCTCAAATCAAAGGATCACACGAAAGGGAACATAGCAATGGCAAAGGATCATAGTAACATAGATTGAAGGGAATCTCTACTGAATAGAGACAGAATATCTGTACCTTAAACCGCCAACGAAACCACATCATAACATAAGAATATGAAGTCACTCCTTCTTCAGCGGATCTACACGAATGATAATCGTTTAATTATTAATAACTTGTTTTAAATCAGGTTTTAGTCGGCTTTCCATTTTTAGTGACTTTCCAATAATAGTAACTTTCCATATTTAATACGTTTCCTGAATTAGTAATTTTCCATAATTAGTAGGTTTCCTGAATTAGTACGTTTCCCGAAGTAGCAGTATTAGCCATTAGTGATACCAATTAATACTTAATTTAGCTCAAATACCCAAAAGAAACATCATTTGTAGTTTATAGTTAACTATGACAATATAGCAAAGTTTAAGGATTAAAATGTCAAAATAGCAAAGTGTAGGGTCTAAAGTGTCATTTATTAAATAAATCATATTTTAGTTTAACTAATTAATATTTAAACTCTTTCTCTTTCGTATGAACTTGTTACAGGAGCATGCCGAAAACGATTCGCACTTCATATTTCATGTTCCATGTTTAACGTATATAAACATACTTCGATCCATTATATAGTATGTACTATATACATTCAAACGTACATGTATTAAATATATATTATTAGCTAAGATGTCTTATAATTTGATTTAGAAAAAGATTAGTTAACCATATCAAGTCTTAACTTTGAATATCAGTTGCTTCAAAATAATGTTTGACCACTTATACACGAAGATGACACGTTAAATTCATTTTGGTATGACATGTTGCCAGGACCCAAGTGTGCATGCTATCACGTTTTCATCCTTAACAAACCCGAAGACGTAACGTATTCGAACTAGAAAACCGTACCGAGACCAGACTTAACAAAACCCCATCTCGGTATCACAATTCACATCGAAAAGTATAAACAACACACACTCGACACACACATCAACGAGACCAAGCATGGAACAACCCAGATTTAATATACTCACCCTTTTGTTTTGAAAATCTTACGTACAAACATGTCTCCATAATTCTTTATGTATATTTGATCTTTGCATAGGTTTTTAATAAGTGTTAAGTTGATTCGAAGGCCACCAAAACAGAAACAAAACCGACTTTAAGCATTCATGATATTACACATATTCAAGTCCTTATACGTACAAAAACATATACGTTCATGTGCATGGGTCTTTTTATATATATATATAAATCTTAAGCTGTGACAAATCAATACATGCATGCTTATTGGCTGATTAATAAGAGTTACCAAGTTGTGATTTCATGTGACTAACAAGGATTTTATCTGTTCTTATTATTCTCGATTGCATGCAGGCGATTCGAAGATAGAAAGTATGATCGAAGCAGAACCAAAAGAAAGAGTTGAACAATATTACGAAGGTACCTTTGAAGCGTAATACGACAAAGAAAAGCAACATAAGGTCGAATGTTTGTTTATGTCACAACTGAAACACAACACCCCTCGAGCAGCTTTAACACCCACGATTAACACATCTCTCGAACCAGAATTAACCACCCACGTTCACCCCTTTTGGACCAGCAACAACCCACGAACCAAGAACCTTGTCGAACCAGAAAACACACGAGCCAACACACCTTCGTTTTCATGCCGTGTCTGAAACCCTTTGCTCCACCTTCTGGTCTATCGGAAAAGAAAAAAAAAAACATTGAACAGCTGCTATTTAGTTAAGTTTTATTTTTAGGGTTTTCAAAAGTTTTGTATGTGTTTAAGAATAGGGAGATACGGTTTGTTATTCAACTGTGTGATGTGATTTAGAACAAAAGGGAAAGAACCGATTATTATGGGATTGATTGATTGTAAAAGATTTAGGCTTAGCTTGTACCATGACACATTTTATTTAATCTTATGTTTTAATATTAAGATCATCAATTTTTGGCCCAAGATTTAAATACTAGGCGTGTACACATTTTAACATAGGTACAAATTATATAAGTTCCCTTATCATAAGTATTTTAAGTTCCAAATGTCACGTATATTCAAGTATTATCATATGAATACTTAGGTTATGATCAAAATTTAAGGTTTCAAATTTTAGGGTGTTATAATTCTTCCCCTCTAAAAAGAAAATTTCGTCCGCAAAATTGAAGTCGCAAAATTAGACGGAGTCGTAGCAGATCACAAAATATCGTCACAAATATACTCACGCTCGGTGAGGTTCTTCCAAAAATCCTCACAACGACATAGTTTCTCATGACTCGATCCAATTGGACATAATCATAACAAATCTAATCCAATCGGATGCGAAGCAAATGTGTAGCAGATGACAGATGACAGATAAAATTCCACGAAGCACATAAACCTACAAAGCAAACATGGTGATAGTACTAAGCTATGAATCTTCATCAACTCCTACCAAATTCTGAATGGATAAAGGAACTTGCCAAAGTCGAAGGAATACGAATCGAATCATCAAATGTATCAAGAGTCTCATAGGGAGGTGGGTAACATAATCATACTGACATTCCAAATCACAAATCAAAGTATCAAAACGTATCAAAAGGCATAACCGAAGAGATAGAATAATCATGTGGAATAGAACAAATCCAAGATCTAACACGTCGCGAACCAAAACTCCCTCAAATGCTAAGACGTCTAATTCTTCTATAATTCTTCTGAAGGTGTGAACTAAAATGCAATTCTCAGTCACGATCTTTGTAGGCGCGTCATGTAGCTTGAATGATCTCCTGCCGAAAGAAATCTCCACCAATCCTCCAAGCAAGCCGTCCTAGTCGATGCTCCACAGCAACTCTACTTGTGTTGTCCTTCCTTCTTCAAGGAAACCACTGACGTAGTCACCACCATTTTCATGCCATCCCGTCCAGCTCCTGCTTCGAGACTCTATACATATTAGTAAAACTAAGATGAATAGAGTCGATAAAACTATGTGCTTCACTTCAAACTGCTTCCTTCCATCTTCCATCATAGCTAATCTTTCACCGCCTTGCTCATGAGCTTCTTCATGCCTGGGAAGAAACAAATTTCTTCTAAGCTTCTTAAACTTCTTCTCTCATATCCTCCAACAAAATTACTCTTCGAGAAATATCACATAGAGTTTCTTCTAACGAAAAAATATCAACACAAAATACGAAGATGGTCCTCGTGTTTCTCTTTCATCTCTGAATATACTAAAATGTCATACCATGACAATTTGTCCAAGTATTCATGAAAGACACGATTGATCGATTTCCTAGGGACAGTCGGAGTAGTAGCCAATACAATCGGCATCACAACGTTCATAGAGATCACAACGAATATGAAAAGAAATTTCTAAGAATATCTCGCTCTTCACACAAAACATGACACGATTCAGCCTCCAAAATCAATCCACAACCTCATACTATCATCATTCTCCTCCACGAATAAAACAAAAATACACAAAGATACATAGCGAACGTTCCAAACAAATCGAATAACCCTCGAGTCGAGTCTCATCAATGAAGTATCTACACAACCATAAAGGATTAATGCACGAGTTTTCAAAACAAAGATGATCATAAACGATTATCAGGTTAAGAATCATGAACTTCACAAAACGTCAAAGGTGACAAACATAAAATGACAGTCGTCATCATCAAAATACTCAGGCAACAAATCTAAATGAAGAATAACATCGAATCGAACATCTCCAACGTAAACAAATTAGCACCACGAAATCTTCTCCAAATATCTCCAAAACGCATCAGACAAATCGAATATACACGATGAAAAGGTCACGAAATGATCATAGGGGTAGAGTAGGTAAGCTCAAAAATCAACAATGGAGAAGGAATTAAAAGCAAGGAGGAGTCATAGGGTGTGTCGAACACGTAGGTATCATACATACGCAAATCTCTGAACGAGTGAAAGGCATTAAACGAATGTCAAAAGAATCAAGAATCGAAGTTTAAAAGGATAACTAATGAGAAAGAACCTATAAGGCACACTACGAAGTCTAAAGGCATCCTAAACACATGTGGCAAATCCTGATAAGTCTTCTAAGTCTCCGAAATGAATGATCTAGTAAGAGTTTAACGAAAAGCAAAGGCATAAATTAGAGTAAAACGGAAGCAAGAAAACCAACGTCTGATCATATATCTACCCAATACTCACCGGTCATACTAAAGCTCTTAAGGGGAGAAACTTAAGGCAAAACCTTCCAAAGTTATTCCTAAAGCTTCTAAGGTGCTAACCTAAGGGTCCAAAACTCACAGGTCATAACTTAGTTACTACAAGTCGCAGCCTTAGCTCTGATACCATAATTGTAACACCCCAACCCGACATGGGTCCGGAGCGCTACAGTATGGTGACATATCAAAGCATACAAAGCATACAACGCAAGCGGAAGACTTAAAACAATAGGTTACAAGGGAAAAATCTAAAAGTATAAAAGAAATACTAAAACTATAAAAGAAAAGAAAATATAAACTAAACAAAGTCTAATCTAATCCAAGTCCAAAACTAGTCCAGATGTAATGGGCTTCTAGTCCATGGGGTAGTCCACTAAAGCTCCTATGCTCTCTCTTCACCCAAACCCAGCTTCCAACCTAAAACCTGCCGCAGGAAAAGAAAATGCGGCTGAGCTTAAAAAGCCCAGTGAACAGATATAAAAACAAAGCAAACGGATAAACAAAACGTATATAAGTATGAGAAACATGACATCATAAACTTCTGCTGAAAGGAATATCATCTGTTAAATGCATGAGAGATTAACGAATATCATAAGTCAAAGGGAAACGAAGTATCATAGATATATCAAGCATAAACAAATCATAAGAGAATCAAGAGCACGTATCAACAAAGGCGTGTCTACCAAAGTCACTCGAATAGACACATAGAAATATAAGGAAGCCACAAGCCGACCTACCAGAGTCACTCGAATAGGTATAAAGCACCTACATAATCAATCAAATCATAATTGCACAAGGAGGTGCGACCTCACATGTACCAAAAGTGAAAGGGGTACAAGGTACGTACAGCCAGTCACTACCTAACCTTAACAAACAAAGCCTAGGATGCATCCATACACTCCCTGAATCAAACAAAATACATATGCCAGCTCATGACTGGTCACATATATAACTAATTGGCCAGTGTACACATATATATCAAACAAAAGGGAATGCCAGGGATCAATCACACCTCCCCAGAAAGTGTCATGCCAGTGGTGCCATCACTGACACGCCCATGGTACCTCCATGGTTAGTTCACAAGCTTGGGCATAAGAACAGAATCATATCAACAAAGCATATCCATATCAAACGAATCATATCATAATCAAACAAAATCTCAACCATGAGATAGAAATCAGATAACCAAACAAAATGGATAGCAATCGAATCATATCAAAGGATCAATCAAAAGCTCATATCAAAGGATCACACAAAAGGGAACATAGCAATGGCAAAGGATCATAGTAACATAGATTGAAGGGAATCTCTACTGAATAGAGACAGAATATTTGTACCTTAAACCGCCAACGAAACCACATCATAACATAAGAATATGAAGTCACTCCTTCTTCAGCGGATCTACACGAATGATAATCGTCTAATTATTAATAACTTGTTTTAAATCAGGTTTTAGTCGGCTTTCCATTTTTAGTGACTTTCCAATAATAGTAACTTTCCATATTTAATAAGTTTCCCGAATTAGTAATTTTCCATAATTAGTAAGTTTCCTGAATTAGTATGTTTCCCGAAATAGCAGTATTAGCCATTAGTGACACCAATTAATACTTAATTTAGCTCAAATACGCAAAAGAAACATTATTAGTAGTTTATAGTTAACTATGACAATATTGCAAAGTTTAAGGATTAAAATGTCAAAATAGCAAAGTGTAGGGTCTAAAGTGTCAATTATTAAATAAATCATATTTTAGTTTAACTAATTAATATTTAAACTCTTTCTCATTCGTATGAACTTGTTACAGGAGCATGCCGAAAACGATTCGCACTTCATATTTCATGTTCCATGTTTAACGTATATAAACATACTTCGATCGATTATATAGTATGTACTATATACATTCAAACGTACATGTATTAAATGTATATTATTAGCTAAGATGTCATATAATTTGATTTAGAAAAAGATTAGTTAACCATATCAAGTCTTAACTTTGAATATCAGTTGCTTCAAAATAATGTTTGACCACTTATACATGAAGATGACACGTTAAATTCATTTTGGTATGACATGTTGCCAGGACCCAAGTGTGCATGCTATCACGTTTTCATCCTTAACGAACCCGAAGACGTAACGTATTCGAACTACAAAACCGTACCGAGACCAGACTTAATGAAACCCCATCTCGGTATCACAATTCACATCGAAACGTATAAACAACACACACTCCACACACACATCAACGAGACCAAGCATGGAACAACCCAGATTTAATATACTTACCCTTTTGTTTTGAAAATCTTACGTACAAACATGTCTCCGTAATTCTTTATGTATATTTGATCTTTGCATAGGTTTTTAATAAGTGTTAAGCTGATTCGAAGGCCACCAAAACGGAAACAAAACCGACTTTAAGCATTCATGATATTACACATATTCAAGTCCTTATACGTACGAAAACATATACGTTCATGTGCATGGGTCTTTATATATATATATATATATATATATATATATATATATATATATATATATATATATATATATATATATATATATAACAGGAGGCGTTACACGTAGATAATGTCACGTAAACGCCACATCATTGCCCAGTAATTCATTATCAGCCATGTCATCACATTCTGTCCATGTAAGCAATTTTTATAATTTATTTTGTATTTTTTTTAATTTATTTCGAAATTCTAACATCATATTTGTGTATGTCATTTTTTTGTCCATGTTGGCGTTTTTGTATAATAAATTTCATGTGTTTTATAAAAAACAACACTTGAGATTCGAACTCATGACCTTCCGGATGTTATGTGGCATCTTAACCACTCAACCACCACATTTTTTTGGTGATATTTTGTAACTCCAAATCTATAAAGGATAACATTACATTCAGTAATTAGCCATTTTTATTCTCAATTAATAACACGAAACTCATTCAGTGCCATATCTCAAAAGAAAACCCTAATAAACTCTTTCTTCCCAGCCTCTTCAAAAAAACAAACATGATTCCTCTTTGTTCCTACACACGACTGTCATTCATATTACGCAATATATCTCTCTTTCTTCCTAAACTTTTTTACGGTTTTAACAATGGCTGCAAGATATAATGTTTCTAAGATATATGTTTACAATAGGTTGCTCTGATATGTTATTACTGTCTACTCACATAAAAAGATTCGAACCTTTTCAAAACCCTAACATCCTTTTGGTTTCCTCACAAACTGACGCCATGATCCTAATGCTATCAATGTTTATTTCTATTAGGTGATGATTATCTATTCCTTGCCCAATTAATTCATTATATCTTCTTTTTTTTACTCAAAACCCTAATCTCAATGTGGAAAATATTCGGTCGTGCAAGGACGTGTTATCCATGGATAGTGTTCTTCGATGAGGTTGATTTTGTGATTTGAATCATTTGCTCCTGTATCTAATTACATTTTTACATTTATGTGTGATATATCATACTATAGGTTGATATTACTCTTTCTGATGGAACTTTGGCCAGAGCTGTTGTTCCAGTGGTGCATCCACCGGTAAGATCTCATTAACCTGTGATAGCAATCATTTTTTATTCAGAATGAAAATGCATGCATTGTTTTGGATGCATAGTTGTAAAATATTAGTGTGATTTATGTGGTGTAAGTGTCTATGAGGCTCTTGGATTAAGAGATGGAGGTTCAGACTACCTCAGAAAAACGTTGAAATTAAAGTTACAATGGCATGATTCCATGCTACGAATAAGTTATATATATTATTAAAGTTACATGTGATAGGCTATGTTGATTAAAGTGAGGAGGAGACTAATTTCACAGTATTTGCACTAGGTTTGACATGATCATAATCTATCAGTTTATTTTTCTTACATAACCTGTTTTCATCTAATATTGTGTGTTTGAGTGATTGTTTTAGTACGGGCGTTTTGTGCATTTGAACGATCAACGGGTACAACCTCTATTTCTTTTATTTTATATATATATTTTTTGTTTGGCGGATAGTTTACATATGACTTTTTAGGCTGTACTTAACAGTAGCAAATTTCCATTGCGGTAAATAGGCCCGGGTTGCAACAATAGGGGATCTTTGTATTGCACACAAATAAAAGGCGGAGATGTTCAACAGGAGGAGGTTTGTTTACTACGATATACTGTTTACGTTAACGATATAACTAACTAACGTAGGAAATTTTTTGACATTACCTTTTGTTTTTGTCGGTCTATAACACCATTATACAACCTTACGTGTGTATGGATAGTTTTCTTATATATACAGTCGCGGTCTACCGAAGAGTATATAATTGATACCTTAATCTACATTCCTTATTTATAGCATCTTTCTGGAACAGGTACCACTGTGTTTCTGTGCAATGGCGATTCTGATTTGCAAACAGATGGAGTGGCTGAGCATCCCTCATGTTCACGTATATTACAATATCACTGTTCTCTACAACAGATTTCGTCTTACTTTCATATTCATTTGTTTATTTTTTTCTTTATTAACCGAGGCAAAGGTCAGAAGCTAGATGTTGGATTTTCTAAAACAATCAAACAATGGGAGAATATGTACGGGCGTACGGCTCAAGGTATTGGAGAGCAAGAAGAATCCTAAAATAGAAAAGGTTTTGGTAACACACTAAAACTGATTATTGCAACACTAAGTCATGGTGAGTATCCTTTTAAAGTCACGTTACAATGCCCCATAACTTTTTCGGTATGAGATACCTACTGAGTGTGATTATGGTTATAATAATAGAATTTCTCTCTACTTTATTTCTCTCCTTTATCTCTCAACACCACGCCCCATCCTCTTCACCACCTAGGTTTGTGTGTAGATTTCGTATTTGAGGCATGAACGTCTTACACAAGGTTTTATTATGTGTTAGTATATAGGCTAAGTAAACTTTATTTAATTGAATAGCATTGATCTCTAAGGTCTTGCTTCCGTTTTTTGATTGTTGTTTAATGTTTAGTTAACTAAACCTCTGCATGTAATCGAAAGTAGTATTGGGAACCTAATTTGCTGTGTAACTTTGTCTTGGTTGCATCAGGTACTAACGACACTGTGGTCCATCCTTGAGCATCTATGTGTGCTCCTACAAACTATGATTAGCAACCTATTGAAGGTGAGTTAAGGCTCCCGAAACTGACCCACGTTTTCCTCCAAACTTGCGGTACCAGAACGACAACAAAAGACTTCAAAACCTTATTTTCTCAGATCACTACTCGGTTTTGAGGTACAACATCTTTATTAATTATCTTCATTAAAGCACACATCAATATACTATTAAGCATTGCTACACTAACAGTTAACTAAGCCCAAGTAGATGTGGATATATGTGCAAGCCAGACATTTCTTAGATAACAAGTCAAATAGTGTGAGTCACAAAACCTTTTAATTCACTTTATCATAGCAAAGTTAGATCATATTGTTGTATTAACTTGTTGTTAGTAGTTGTATTTATATTCAGCAATATATATATGGGCAAATCGCATAAAAAGGTATCCATCTTAGGTCCAATTTCAATTAAAGGTACTACTCTTTTTTTTCTCAATTTAAGGTACCCGACTTTTTTTTTTGGCCGATTAAGGTTTTTTTCTAACTTTCGTTAACTATTTCGTTAGTAAATTACATAATTGGTCCTTGAGTTTGTATAGGCATTTCATGTTTAGTAAATTACATGATTTAGGTTTTTTTTCTAACTTCCGTTAACTATTTTGTTAACTTTTTACGTTTTTCGTCCGTTTTTTTATGTTTTCGTCCGTTTTTTCACGTTTTCGTCCGATTTTTTACGTTTTCGCCCGATTTTTCACGTTTTCGTATGTTTTTTACGTTTTTCGTCCGTTTTTTTCACGTTTTGGTCCGTTTTTTGTCCGTTTTTTCACGTTTTCGTCCGGTTTTTCACGTTTTCGTCCGTTTTTTCACGTTTTCGCCTGATTTTTTTACGTTTTCGTCCGTTTTTTTACGTTTTCGTCCATTTTTTCACGTTTTTGTCCGATTTTTCACGTTTTCGTCGGTTTTTTCACGTTTTCGTCCGTTTTTTACGTTTTTGTCATTTTTTTACGTTTTCGTCCGTTTTTTTTACGTTTTCGTCCTAAATCATGTAATTTACTAAACATGAAATGCCTATACAAACTCAAGGACTAATTATGTAATTTACTAACGAAATAGTTAACGAAAGTTAGAAAAAAACCTTAATCGGCAAAAAAAAAAAGTCGGGTACCTTAAATTGAGAAAAAAAAAGAGTAGTACCTTTAATTGAAATTGGACCTAAGATGGATACCTTTTTATGCGATTTGCCCTATATATATTTCCCAAAAGAAAAAGTGCATGTGTACAGACCCACACCTGGACCGTGTTTAATTACCCACACTATATACCACCCATTTCAACCTTAACCCCCCCCCCTTTTTCGGCTCATTATCCTTAGTCTTAACTGCCAAACCTGAACCGACCCATTTAACTCGTCTATATACCATGTCTCACTAATTTTAATTAACTACTCTGTTACTATAGGCTATCCATTTAGTCTCAAAGAAGCTCGAAGAAGGGTGTAGCGTTGAAGATGCAATGGCTGTTTGTGAGCCTGATGTTCTTGATCAAATAATGAAGTGGAAGGTAGGTGTCTAAACAATACTTATTTTCTTCATTTAATAAAATGTGTCAGTATTGCTTTCATATTTTCTTATTTGTTTTTCGAGATAAATGATTTTATCAAGTTGAAGTATATTAGGAGTTGAAGCATGTTATACAATGTCTTGATATGGTTTAAGCTAAAATTAAATATTTAGTTATACATATTAGTTTGAACAAGGTATAAGCAGGTATGAAACTTATTTCGATCATTTATTCTTTCTACATACTAAAGAAACTTTCCTATTATGTTAAACTTGCGTTTACTGTTACAGTACTTAACACACATTGATAGGGTCTTACAAACCAGATTCCGTAACTGTTAGATTTGTGTGCATTCATACCAATCTACTACGTGTGTACATATAGTAATTATGAGTTTATAGAATGTGATTCTTATTATTAGAGCAGGTTTACTCTATGTGGTTTACTTAACCTTCTTGCATTGCAGGTCAAAACATAACAATTACAACGATATTGCTGAAAGATTTGCTCGCTGTTTAAACTTAGATGATCCAACTACGATTTGTTACTTTTCTGTATCATTTTTCTACTCACAGAGATAATATTGCTCACTTTAGTGATTTTGTTCAGGCCTATTCTTTGCAGGCAGAGGAGTTTATCTCAATCAAAATTGGAATGTAGATTAGGGGAAAAAAGAGAAGGTTAGTTATTAGACATCTTAGCAATTAGAGGTGGACAGATTGGCATATCGGGCAGGTTGGGTAATGGTCAAAATGGGTTTTTTGAGTTAGTTCATTTAATTTAAGTACGGGATGAAACGTAAGATTCTGGTTCGGTTGATTGCAAACACTTTTCTGTCCAAATTTTAAATATTTTATAAACATTAAGTACGCTGTTGATCTTAGCAGATGTCAATTTTTTATATGTGTTCCGCTAATCTTATTGTTTTTTATCAAAAGAAGAAAAAGAAACCTGAGCCCATAATGCACACTGTGTGGAAGTTGTTGATGCTATGGGTATGGATACTGAACGTGATTTTGAAGGCTCGGTGTTAGCTCAGCAGAAATGTCCCATCACCTAGCGATATCATGACTTTAACAGCTGCGGCCGGTACGAGTAAGTCCATATTCCTTTTTTTCCCTTTACTTTCCATTGCAAAATAAGCCTTTTTAGAGACAACTAACAAGTAACAATAGCAAAGAAATAAATAATTCAAACAATTATACATCTATCTTAATGCATTTCGAACAGTATGGGGGTGTTTGATATTGCTCAACGGGAGTGCCATGTTAAATACGTTGGCCGAGTCGTATATGGCGAAAAATAGGAAAATAAATTGTGATGTTATTATGGTAACCTTACATTCAAGTGCCTTGAATTCATAAAATGGAACCGTAAGAATATCAGATCTCTCAAGTTTTCTTTTTGAAGTTTATAAGGTTATTTGTGAGGGAAAAAACCGATAAGCTTAATATCCCACTTTGGAGCTTTTTGGGGTTCCAAAGACACTACAGGAGAAACCTTCCAACTATACAAAATTAAAACACAATAGCAAAAACTTTCCAAAATCAAGTAAAATACCTTGCACTAAAATTTAGTGCTACAAAATACCTTAGTTCTTAAATACATATATCAGCTTCAACATAAGTAGGAAATTTTATATATCTTGATAAGAGCCTTTTAAAAGCATTTCCTAGCATTCATGTGACCTTCAAGATCCTTAACAGTTGCGCTTTGGATAATTGTGTTATTTCAAAAAAATAGATAGGTGTATTATGATGTGGAGCCAAACATTAAGACATTCATTAGTGACAGGAAACTCGGATAGAGCCTGGAACACATGAGCAACATATATTAATATATGAAAAAGATGGCAAAAATATTTTTATTCCTATGTTTCTAAGTGTTGGCAATTGATCCAATGGTTAATATGGGTTAAATTGGGTAAGTATTTATCATCTAACGGGTTTTGTTAGGTCTTATACTAAATATTCAAGATGAGCATGATTGGGTATTTTATGTAAAACTCAATTGTCTAACAATTATGCAATTTGTTTAGGGCAAATCTAGCAAGTCTAGCTGGTCAATGAAAAAAATAAGAAAGGCTATTTTCAGATTCCTTTTATTATCATTATTATTATTATTATTATTATTATTATTATTATTATTATTATTATTATTATTATTATTATTATACTGAAAATAAAAAAATTGAAACGGTCGTGTCAATCCAAGCCGAGTCCCAGACGAGTGATGTCAAAATTACCACTCTTTTTTATTATTTAGAAACATGAATCAATTAGAAAATATAGAGGCACACCGGTGTTGATATGTCTACGTTTTAAGCATATATCGTTTTTTTAAATAAAATTGTAAGGTTGCTAAAATGTCATTATTACGCTTCTAAAGGGTGCAGCTAAAAACCTCTATCGAACACAACAGAATGCAAGCATGGGGTTGACGAGTATGGTAGGCCCCCGTTGGCAAAATGTCCATAGGTAGACTTTAAAAGGCTTTTACACCATATGGTATTCAACGTTCCACATGTATCGCCATTCTTACATTTTATAGTGAGAGCTCTCATTTTCCTACAAAAAAATTATTTTGTACCACATAACTGAATTCAGGATCTTTTTATTTGTATCAAATCCACTATTCAAATTAACAACTATTTTCTTCTATGTTAATTTTTGCAGAGCAGTAAAGTAGCCATCACGAGTTACATGAACATGCTCAGGATGGTGATAGGAAACTAGAAAGGGATCATAGATCATCTGAAGCTTAACACATGCATTCAAGAGGCTTATGATTTGATTTTCAAGGCCGCACTAGATTCTAAAAGACATGAAAACTCACACTCTTATGAATAACTTTTAATCGGTCTACATGTGTTCTTAGTTATATAATATTAGCTTCGATTTTCTTTGTTTTAAGTACGTATGTATTGCATTCATACATAAATGCAAAACACGACATTTGATATTTCCTTATTGTAAGACTATAAAGTGTACATTGATGGCATCACTAAACCCGATTTCATTTGATCATGTCATATTTGATTATTACCTACGGAGTATGTTTTAAAATACTGTAAAATTTTGCTACCTTCTTTCGCTATAGAAAAATATTCCAACGATAAATATAAGACATGCCCGTCCATCGGGCGGGCTTTGAAAGCTAGTATATATATATATATATATATATATATATATATATATATATATATATATATATATATATATATATATATATATATATATATATATATATATATATATAAATCTTAAGCTGTGACAAATCAATACATGCATGCTTATTGGCTGATTAATAAAAGTTACCAAGTTGTGATTTCATGTGACTAACAAGGATTTTATGTGTTCTTATTATTCTCGATTGCATGCAGGCGATTCGAAGATAGAAAGTATGATCGAAGCAGAACCAAAAGAAAGAGTTGAACAATATTACGAAGGTACCTTTGAAGCGTGATACGACAAAGAAAAGCAACATAAGGTCGAATGTTTGTTTATGTCACAGCTGAAACACAACACCCTCGAGCAGCTTTAACACCCACGATTAACACATCTCTCGAACCAGAATTAACCACCCACCTTCACCCCTTTTGGACCAGCAACAACCCACGAACCAAGAACCTTGTCGAACCAGAAAACACACGAGCCATCACACCTTTGTTTTCATGCCGTGTCTGAAACCCTTTGCTCCACCTTCTGGTCGATCGGAAAAGAAAAAAAAATATTGGGCAGCTGCTATTTAGTTAAGTTTTATTTTTAGGGTTTTCAAAAGTTTTGTATGTGTTTAAGAATAGGGAGATACGGTTTTTTATTAAACCGTGTGATGTGATTTAGAACAAAATGGAAAGAACCGATTATTATGGGATTGATTGATTGTAAAAGATTTTGTACCATGACACATTTTATTTAATCTTATGTTTTAATATTAAGATCATCAATTTTCGGCCCAAGATTTAAATACTAGGCGTGTACACATTTTAACATAGGTACAAATTATATAAGTTCCCTTATCATAAGTATTTTAAGTTCCAAATGTCGCGTATATTCAAGTATTATCATATGAATACTTAGGTTATGATCAAAATTTAAGGTTTCAAATTTTAGAGTGTTATAAATTTAACTTCACGATTTATTTTGTTGTTTTTGATTTTTTTGGTGTTGTTAACACTTTATGAAAAGTGTTAATGAACTTTTTTTTATATGATTAAGATTTTTACAAAGTGGTGAAATTTGTACAAGGATGGTTTTGAAAAATCACTAAACCTAAAACGTTTTTAAAACACGCAACAACCTCCCCGGTAGCGGCGCCAAAAATTGATTGGTTGCTAAACAGTCAACTAAAGTTAACCACACATGTGGTCAATATAGTCAAACCACCTAGACCAATGCTTCCGGATAGTACAGTGTTTCCCCGAGTCGTTATGTCCCGACGACATTAAAATGGTGTTTTGAAACGTTTATTGGAATGAGTGATACTGAGGACAGTAACCAAAGTTGATTTGGATTTGAATTACATTACTGGAATTATTTGGATAATAGTAAATAACAAGCACAGGAAACAGATATGTATACACGTGAACTAAAATTGAAACAGATACGATTACATGCTAGGAAAAGGTGAGTTTTAGGCTAAAATAAACTACAGGGAGTGAAAATGAAAATTTTACAAACTTAATATTAAAAGAAAATTAAATTAAAAAGAAAAATATTTTTTTTGATTATTTTATTATTTATTATTAATTATGAAAATAAAAACTATTTAATTATTTAATTAAAACTATTTAACTTATACTAAAAAGCTTTATAATACAAAATTAAGCTAGAAAATTGCAAATTCAATTTTTAAAATTCTAAAATGACTTAAAACAAATTTGGAAACTAAAAATATATTTTTTTTTCTTTTTGTGGATAATATGAAATAATTAATAATTATATTAATTAAACTAATTAAACTAATTCAAATTACTAAAAATACTAAAATGACTTAGATAACTATGAAATTTTTTATAAAACTAATTAACCATCACAGTACTCCTAAAAAATTATAAAAAGTTTATAAAAATTATTTTTAAACTATTTTACTAATTATTAACTTAATTATTAATTAAAAACTATTTAAACTAAATTAATTAAAAAAAATAGAAAATGAACAGTGAAAATTATGAAAAATTTCCTAAAATTATTTTATGATATATAAAACTTAGGAAAAATATAAAAAAGTATTGTTGTTGAATAAAAATTAATAAAACTATTTATTATACTAATATTACTTAATTATTATTTAAACTACTATTAATTGTAATAAATACTAAATTAAAATAGAAAAATCTAGAAAAATTCCTAAAAATACTTTAATATAAAAGAAATTTAAGAAAAATATAAAAATGTAAAAGTGCTTAATAATAAGCTAAAAGAAAATTTAAATAGATAATTTCTATTAAATAGAAGCTATCACTATACTAAAAGTGATGATTTTTTGGATTTTCTTTTTTAAAACTATTTATACACTGAAAATATGTAACTTTAACAAAGACAAACTTTTTACAACTTAAAAATAAGCAATTTGCACCCCCCCAATAAGCTTGAAAGATTAATATTTTAGATTTTTAATGATGCAAAAGCTCTTAATAAGCTACACAGTGGACACAAGCTAGCAAATAAGGTGTAAAAAACTTATATGAACACAAATTAAGCCAAAGGAACTAGAAAAGCACAGTGAATAAGCTAAATATCACAAATAAGCACTTAGGTTTCAAACAGGCCACTTAGGCAAAAAATGACCACATTGCAGACGTTGTAGGGCCCACAGGGGTGCTCAGGGATCCAATTTGAGACTTGATCCAAGAAGCTAGCCAGAAGGGCTTTTCAAAAAGCTAAGAGTTAAGCTCTGGGTCCCATTAATAAGCACTAGGTGAGCTTTGGAAGTTGGGTGAGTTATACTGATGACTCAGTATGAACCAGGGAAATGGACAAACTAAAAGCTCTTAGAAGCCCTACCAAATAAGCCAGAAATAAGCAAATAAGCCCTGAACCTTAAAGATGGGCTTATTAGGTTTCCAAAAAGCCAAAAATCACAGGGTGGGGCCCACTAATGAAAGAGGTATGGTCTTATAAACTTTGGTGATCCACACTAAATGCTTAGCATACACAATGAAATAAGCAAACTTTGAGAATAAAATAAGCTATCTAGGTGACTACTGAGATCCAATCTTAGTCTTGATTTAGAAAGATAAGCTCAAGGGCTTTCCAAAAAGCCAAGGCTTGAGGTGTGGGATCCACAATTGAAGTCAGGAGAGGGTATAGAAAGTTGGGTAAAAACCCAAGGGAGCATGGTGCAGGGCAGTACTTTGCCCTGCAAGCTTTTTCAAGCTCTTGCACTAGCCAGAGAAAAATTCCTAAAAATAAGCCAATGGTGTCTTTTGAAAGCTTATCTGGTATATTTTAACTTGTGAAAAGCTTGAGGCTTGAATGTAAGCACAAAAATTAGGAAAAATCCTTGAAAATTTGGTTTTCTGAAAGTACTTTGTTTTTTACTTTTTGATTTCACTCCTAGTTTGACTAAATTGAATTTTGATCTTGATTTATGGACTGAATAAGGTTAGTTAAGCTATATTAAGACTAAAATAAGTTACAATACTCACTTGTGAGTTGAAATGGGGCTTATGCTACTTTTAAATCCACACAGAAGGTTATCTAGGGGTGATTCACAGGATTTTTGACTTTCCTGCTTATAGGTGCCTAAGTGAAGATTTAATTGAACTACAATTGAGTAAGATGTTCAACAGGTTTCAAGCACTAGAAGACACAAGTATACCACTACACAGACTAATCCAAACAACCTAATAAAATTGTGATTTAATAGAAACTTGGTGAAATTAAGCAATGGAACAGTGATTTATGAAAATTAAGAGAAAACCTTAAAAATTGCAATCATACTATATTATAAAGCATGAAGGCCTACTATTATTAGAAATACTTAAAATTAAGCAATACAACTTGTAAAGCTATAAGTACAACAACTAATGCTACTTATAGAAATTCCCCTCATATTTAATTCTAACATAAAATTAATACTAACATTAAATACAATAAATAAATTATTATGTACATTAAACACAATTAATTAACTGGTTAATAAATATAATTAATGCACTTATTAAAACACCACTTATATAAGAAATACAAATTATCAAACATATTGTACAACCAACTTAAACATAATTCCCGCATTAAATGTCACTAATACAAATAATAAAGCATATTATACAAATATTCAAGCCCGAACGGGCAATGGGCCAAATGGGCTCGAGCCCGAACGGGCACAGGTCAAACGGGCTCGAGCCAGAACGGACACGAGCTAAACGAAATTTTTGATATCCGTAAATTTATTGTCAAAAAGAACATAATAAATTAAATATGTTCACATATTATAAAACCAAGCAAACTACAAAAATAAAATAAAATAAATAATAATAATAAATAAAATAATACAAACTAAGCTAAATTTCATCAAACATTTGCTTTAAAAAACTAATCAGTAAAGCTATTGCCAAAAAACGTACAAATAAAATATATTATTAGCCGTAAAAATTAAATTACAAGGTGCCCGCAGCTGCATCGCGCGGGGACCCTGCTAGTCCTGCTAAAACCAAGAACCATGAACCAAGTGACCAATCCTACAGGCTTCCACAAGCCACTAAACCAAGGCCATCCTGAATTTACCCTGCTCTAGCCATCATCAACTTCATACCTGCATTTTTCATTTTTCTTTGATTTTCTTAATTTTTTTATTTTTGATTTTTTACTACTAAACTGATTTTTAATGGTTTCTAATAGCTTAGAGAAGCTATATGGGAGCTTATATGAGCTTATATGTCCTTTATATCAACTACAAACAACAATTAAGCTATTTGAGATTTTTGAAATAAAAAGAAATTGCATAAACTGAGAATTGAACTGAAACTTTAATTCATTGATTGAAAATGGTTCAAATTACACTAAGATGATTGAAATTACAATTTAGAAGCTAAAACATACACTGGAATTTTAGAAAATTATTAATACGACACTGATTTTACTCTAAGACACTACACTCTCTTTCTTCTACATCTTCTTCCTTATATAGGGGTCTTCTAGGGTTTATGGAAGATCTCTGAGCATTTCCCACTTCAATTCAGAACCATTGGATCACAAAAATTCAATCCTAGCCATCCACGTCATTTTGGCGCCAAAAATATAAAATTGCAAATTGGACTGTGGAGATGCAATAGGGGGTGGTGGCATTTATTATGGTTTGTATTGTTAGTTAAGGTAGTGGTTTGGGCGGTGGGATGTGATGGTGATGGTGGGAGGGGTGATGGGATTGTTCTGCAAGTTGGGAGGGAGTGAGAGGGAAGGGATGGTGTTTGTTGACCGGTTTGACCAGGGTTAAACTTTGACCCTGGTTTTGGTATCAAAGGGGTGTGGTGGATTGGGCTTCTGTTTTGGACTGGGTGAGGGTGTTGGGTATATGTTTGTTTTGGATTAGATTTGTTTGGTTTTGGGTTTATAATTGTTAGGTGCCCATATTGATGTTACACAAGTAAGAATAAGATAGATATAAGGATTGTTTGATTATATGATATATGAAAAGTGAAAGAACAATAGTTTCATTAAGATAACAAAATAACCAACAACTAAAATGTTTACATAAGCTTAGTATTTATAGGAGGGAAGTTAGGGCAACATTCCCTAGTCCCTTTCATGATCTCAACGTGGGCTTCTCAAGCCTTATGGGCTTTTACAACTTGCCCATGATCTAAAACATAAACATAAATATTACTTATGCAACCTATTACAAAATGTAATGACCGAGACTTGACTAAATACAAAAGTATGTTCCCAACAATCTTCCCCTAAGGGTCGGTCATCATGGTTGCTGGACGTCTTCATCTTTGTCTTTGACTTTTGACTTGTATAACTTTTGACGTCTTGAAAAATGTTGTTAGAAGAATGTGCTTTGCTCTTAGACTTTGTTCTTTGGTGATAATGTAGTGATTATGTTATGAAGGTCTGCCGTTCGTCACTTCTGTGTCTGTGGTGGTTGTCCGCCATTCCAACATGCTCATACATCTTTGGACTTTGTCTTTCAAGTGCACGAAGTTCCTTTTCTTTCATACTGATCTTTAGTCTTTAAACTTTGTAGACTCTTCTTTTTGGCGTAGAATATGTCTTTTGAACTTTGTGGTGCTTAAATCTTTGAGGGAGCTTTCAATGACTTTAAGATGTATGCATGAGCATGCTGGAATCTACCATCATAGAGGTGATATGTACCTGCAGGTAAAGAGTTAGCAATAATCAACCGGTAGTTACAGATAAGGAATTAGAGCTCGTCAACAGCATAGTGTGAAGACTCCTTCTAATCCTTATCAAGGCCGTTCCCATGTCATATACTCCCAAAGGAGCTTACGAGACCTACTAAGTAGCTCAATGATTGGGTGAGTCGCTGGGGATCACTCCACGACTGTAGATCGCTATGGAACCACCGCGAACACTAAGCGTAACCCGTGAAGGGTTACCGAAGTGACCTGCTGTTCGGGCTGTTTGATGTTGACCCTGGCAGGAATTTCCATTCAATCATTGAGAAATATTTAAGTAATTCTCTCATAAACATTCTCGGCAGATTGCTAAGATCTGCAAAGGACTCGATAATTTACAGCTGGTGTCCATTGATGTAGAACACCAGTTGTAGAAATACTAAGTGTTCCTTAAGAGATCTTTGATGTATCTCATGGCTCTAGACTCGATAAGTACTCACTTAGGTTTCCTATGCAAAGACTAGGGAGGGGTCTCCTGCTTCAATATCGACCATCTCTAAGAGATAAGTCGATTACACTGGTTCCCCGTGAGAATGAAACAAGCTCTTTTAAGAGAACTTGAGTGGTTAAGAAGGTTTAGTGCATTGCGTCACTGGGTCCACGACGACTTTATCTTCAATACCGGTGTTGCCTTAGCAACAACAAGTAGCATATGAATTGAACCCGGTGTCTGCCCTAAGGTTGAACATATGGAGGGCTATTTCTTTTCACCCTTTTCTTTACTTTTCTTTTTAATTCTTCAACTCCTTCTTTCCCCTTTCATTCTTTACTCCTTTTTTTGTATCATACCTAAGGACTTCTAATTCTAACTATAGGTGTTGTCCTTGGGTAGATCCCTCCGGCTCTGGCGGATCATAGGACGGTTTATCCTATCTTAATCCCCTTATAACTCCATGATTATCCGACAATTGCCAAGAAACCTTTGATTGAAAATCTCTCAAAGTGTTTGTGATTATCAAACATTTTGTTTAACACTTTGAGAGTTTTATGTTTACTTTTGAAGGGCTCCCCCTTCACATGTGCTCATAAGTATTTAATAAATTTGCACATGCGGGAGGAGCAAACACTTTTTGAATTGATCCACTTTCAGTGAACAAGACCGATTCGAGACACGCTTACATCACTAGTTATACTAGCTTGAAGTTATTACCCGGCCTGATCAAGTCCACAGAAAGTTTCTCGAGACGGTACCTTTCTACTAAGGCAAATCCTTTTCGAGACACGCTTACATGGTTAGTTAGAGATTTCCATTGTCAGCTTTTAGGTGACAACTAGCTCTAGTAACTAACTTGATGTTATTACCCGTCGAGGATATGTCTTTTCTAGATTTATAACTTTCATGTTTCGTCAATTCCTGGGTCAATTCTGAGTCTAGCTCGCACAAGATACAACTTTTAGCTTTTTGACCACTTATATTTTAATCACTTTTACATTTTCCCCCCCTCAAAAATAGCATACGAAATGATATTTTTGACGATCTTTTTAGATTAAAATATGCCTTTTTGAGTCTTATGGGGAGATTCACCAAGAACTTTTAACTTTTAAGAACAAAGAATTTTGATGTGACAAGTGCTCCCCCTCAACAAGTGATTAGGCTTATTGAGGTGAAATACTTATCCTTTTGAGCAGAATTATGAAAATCATAAAACAATTTATTAATTCTACTCAAAAGTAAGAAGCCTTCGCTCCTTATATGAGGATTGAGGCACTGATGCGTACCTCAAGGTCCTTACTTTACAAGTTCGGGTTGTACACTGTAATGCATGCACAAGCCATATTGATTAAAAGTATTGACAAATCAAATCAAGATCTTACAAACTTCTACCATTCGGGTCTCTGAAATGTCAACACTGGAAATCCTGGTCTACCTCCCACATAGCTTTCAAATCTCCTTATCTGATCATTACGCTTCAGCCGGTTCTCAATCCTTGTGATGAATCTACGAGCTTGTCTGGCCTCATCGGTATTCCACCTTTTGGATTTGTACAGTGCAACGTCATCTAGTCGGCCTTTGATTCCATCTCTGAGAAACTTCAGTGTTTCATCACAGAACTTGTGGATTTCATCATATGCCATGAAGCAGTTGCGTCGGTTGACACTGCGATAGGTGAAACCAAATGTTGGCTGCTTGATCAAGGTGTATTGAGATTCGTGTTGAAGGTTGGGGACATTGTAAAGGTTCGGTTTCGTGAGATTCAACTTCTTTTGGTAACTTTCCACTCCTAATTGAAGATCTTCTACTCGTTCTTTGATGACGATGTGTCACATGAAGATGAGAAGAGCTGTGATAAAGGCAAGCTGCATTTCTTTAGGTAGGTTGCACAACTTTCCTTGGACTTTGAGTAGATACATGTCTTCGATGTCATTAAGAGCAATCATGGAAAGTCTGACTCGGAAATCACGTACTCTTGTTCATCTAGTCTTTTGAGCACGATCTTGCTGAGAAAGGAGTACCCAAAGTGAGTGACTGTAGAAATAAACTGAATGGAGACAATCTTTAACTCACTCATCACACTTCCCATTGTTTGATTGAGTCTGCTGCTTCGATAGTATTGTGCCCGGTTTTCTGGCCAATGGTGAATCCCGTAGAGTGCGTTCCAGTCATAGGCAACAACTTTGTCCACAAATAAGTCTGATGCTTCTTCTTCTATGGCGTTGTTGAGGTATCTAGCTGCAGGGATAGAGAAGGTGAGTGATGTGGCGTACTTCGTCTCTATTTTGCTTCCGTGTTGTAGAAATTCCAAGTCATTGTTGAAGAAGAATTTGTAAGGAATTCTTTCTTGCTTAGGCTTTCCAACCAGGGGTATATGTTTGGTCCAGTCGGTGTAGTAAGGCCCTTTATTCTTTGAATAGTAATCAATGTTAGACTCCGGGTTTAGCCAGTCTATATCGTTTGACATTGCTCGGGCAATATTTTCCTGGTGATACTCGAGTTCAACAGAGTTGGCAGAGCGGTCTTTCAATAGGTTGAATACAGCATTCTTTACCCTTCTTAGCTCTTTCTTGCTCATTTCCTTTAAACCGTAGTCCTGTTGCAGGAGTTGTGCATATTCCATGGTTCGGCCATCTTGTGGTGATTGATTTTCTGCAAGGGGTGGTTGAGCTTTGACCATTTCATCAAACCAAGAGTACTCAGCCGTTTTGTCTTCGTCTAGCCAGTTGAGGATATTTTTCGATTTCTTAGGTTCTTTGCCTTTCGAAGAGGTGTCAGGTTTGTGTTGAGGATGTTTTCGTTTCCTTTCTTTCTTCTTTGTTGATGAAGGTTCTGGTATGTCATCGGGCTGAGGGAAATCATCTCCGCCGGTGTACTCGAATTGGCTTGGGCTTTTGGATCTGAACCGGATGCCTTAGGTTGGTGAGTTGACGTTGTAGTTGTTGGAGGAATGACAAGTTGTTTGTGTTGAGATGAGGGTCCTTCGGATTGCTTTTGCTTCTTTGCCTGATAGTTAGGATCTTTGTCTTCATCATCTCTTTGACGTTTCAATTTATCGGCCTCAGTGCTGCATGATTCTTTGGACATCTTGGCTTGTAAAGCTTCCCAGACTTTAATATCTTTAGGTGTCATGGTGGTTTTACTTGCCAATATGTTGAAGAGTTGAGCTTCTAATTCGTCCAATGTCATCTCTTGTTGTGGTAGAGGTGTTTTGTCAGCTCGGAGAGTGAATGAAGTAGTTCTGATCACTTTCTTGACCGCTTGTTCAGCAATCTTGGTGAGTTCATCCTTCATCGGCTTCAGCAACTCTTTCAATTCTGCAACTAAGTGTTGGTCCATGTACTGATTTGCTTGAGCAGCCAATGTAGCTTCTATGTCTTCTTGCACATCTTTAGCTAAGAAGGCATCCACCTTTTCATGCATTTCCTGAACATTCGTCATTTGTTTCGTCAATTCAGCAACTTGACTTGCTAGTGATTCAACTTGATTTTCTAATTTGTTTTTCTTCTTTTCACGAACTCTCTTTACTGCCTTCTTTATCAACTTTGATGCAGCTGAGGCTTCAATTCTTGAAGGTTTCTTGATTGATTCGTCATATGTAGGTTGTGAGGAGGTGATGATTGAGAAGATTCAATGTAGGTGGAGGTATCCTTATCATCTCCTTTAGGTGATTCGGGTTTATCCTTGGGCTCTTCTTTCTTTTCTGAAACTTTCTCTGCTTCAGCCTTTAATCTCTTCTCTTCTACTAACTTGTCTGCTTCTTCTTTTTTCCTTAGCTCTTCGGCTAGTCTGGCTTCTTTTTCTTTTCTTTTCTTTTCTTATTTTCTTCTTGAAGCCTTAATTCTTCAGCAAGTTTTTCTGCCTCTTCAGCTTTCCTGCTTTCTTTCATTCTTATTGCTTCTTCAAGTTTGGCTTGTTCTTCTTCCTCAAGCCTCGCCTCTTCAGCTTCTTGTTTTCTTTTGAGTTCTTCCTCTTGAGCCTTTTCTCTTGTCTCCATCTCTTCCATGGTCATTAGGTGTGGAAAATCAGTATCCATATGGTCCTCCTCATCATCGTCTCCTCTTTCTGAAGCATTTTGCATTTCTATGTCATCAGGTGATACTGTGGGAGATTTGTAGACGATCATTTCAGCATTGGTACCTGTTTCCTGAGTTTGATCAACTGGAGTGGACTCAGGAATACTGCTAGATCCGCCTGCCTCAGGAATACTGCTTGATCCGCCAGCCTCGCTCGTTTGAGTAAACGGAAGAGGTGGAGGTTGATCAGCTTGGAAGGAGTTGATTTTGCTGTGGAGGAGACCTAACTTGAGAGCTCCTTCATTCTCTTCTTCCACAGACAAACCAAGGTTAGTGTGACCCTCTTCTTGTCTTTCTTGTTCTTCAGTCATGGGTTCCTTCAGCTTTTCACCCCTAAACCGTTCTTCTTCCAATTTAGCATCTTCTTCGATCAATGGTCTTTGGATGAAGGTAGTTTGTTTTTCTACTTCTTCAACAAATTCATCGATACTTCTGTCCCAATCTTCGATAGTCATGTCCAGATCTTCTAGATCTTCTTCCTATTTGCTGCTTGCATAAGCTTCCTTATAAATTGGACCACTATCGGATTCGGTTTCTGATTCAGATGGTTTTGGAGAAGATGGTGGTGTAGGTTCAGGAACTGGTTCAGGAACTGGTTCAGGAACAGGTTTCTTGACTGGTATTCTGATCCTAAGTGATCTCTTGTGTGGCTTTTGAGCAGATTTGGTAGAGCTTTCAGAGCTGCCATACTTGCTACCTCTCTTTCCCTTTTTCTGCATAAACGAAGGTAGAGGAACTTCGTCTAAGAACCCTACTTTCTCTTCCTTGAGAGCTTGAACGTAATACTTGTAGTTCTTGCATTTCTTTACTTTATCATTCAAAAGACATGCGGGAAGTTTCATTCCTTGCTTACGTGTACTGGTATCAACTCTCTTAATCTGCTTAAGAGTGGACTCATTTCTGAATGTGTTCTTGTCTTCATCATCCAGTCTTGGAGGAATGTCGTCATACTCATGGAGGAAGCTTTGTATGAGTAACTTGGTGAAGCGAATGAATGGAATCTTAGCAGACTTGTGTTGTATGTGCCAAACAATATCTTCCCAGATAATACTAGCATAGTCTACGGATTTGACATTTGCCATAACTAGAAGAGTTTGAGATGTTGTAGTTTGGGGTGTTCGTAACCAACATCTCTGCCAGATAAAGACTTGGCAATAAGGATGTAAAGAGTTCTCCATGGTTGTGGAAGAAATCTTGTGTTGACCTTTGAGTTTCTGGTCACTACCTCTTCTGACTCATCGTATCCAATATCCCGTAACCATGCAATTAACTCTTCTTCATTAGGAACTGGGTGGTATTGTTCATCTAGACCTAGTTTGGGCAAACCAAGAACGCCACGAAGAGTATCTTTGTCCATAGCGACTTGTCTCTTATAAAGCATACATGTGAAAGATTCTTCGCCAAGGTCCAGTTGAATCGTGTGCCAAAATTGGTGAATGTAGAAGCAGGCCACTGATGCAGTTTTTGTGAGCAGGATTTTGTACGGGTGATAGAGTAAAGCATCCACAGCTACAATGCAAGAGGATTCATTGCATGTGAATTTGTTGAAGTTGACCCTTAGGTTGTTCTTTCCAATCTCTCTAGTGTACTCTTCGGGAAAAGTTTCTTCCCAAGTGAGCTTAGGTTCAGGTTCTGGTTCTTGTGGAATGTTTTCTTGTTGGGCCATCTGAATTGATCATACACAAACACAGACATTGCAATAATATACTTTGTTAGCTCATATATTAATTTACAGGTTTATGTATAATTGGATTGATCAGTGGGTGTTTGTGTTCAAAATGTTGTGATATGATAAACTTGTATTTATGATGTTAAAACTTAATAGAATTTGATCACAATCAAGGCACAATATGTGTTAACAAATACAAGAGTTTATACATTTGAAAAATTACAACACTTAGACAAATTTCAAGGAATCAGTCAATGTTACGCGTAAGATATGGAAATCCTACGCATAACATTTCTTATGCGTAAGGCATTACATTAGGCGTAAGATCAGGAACTACGCTTAACTTATATCTTATGCGTAAGATTAAACTTTCGCGTAGGCCAAGTCTTATGTGTAGGAATAAATCTTTCGCATAAGATTTGGGCTTATACAAAGGTTTGAATCTTATGCGTAAGTTATAACTTATGCGTAAGTTTAGACTTATGCGTAAGATAAGTACTTAGGCGTAAGAAAATTCTTATGCATAAGAATTACACTTTCGCGTAAACATTGTCTTATCCAAGACAAGTTTTTCAAAGGGGTCGAATCTTACGCGTAAGATTTCATCTTACATGTAAGATGAGTTAATCTTTTGCGTAAGAGCGTGCTGATTGATAATCACCTTCAAAACAATTAAGTATCTTTGATTCCTGAAATGTTTAAACACAACCACTGATCAATATATTATCCAACATCATCCCAAAACACTTAAAGCACCAAAACTTATGCGTAGACATGCAATAAGCAAACTTTTGCGTAAGAACGCAAGAACATCAAATCATAACTCATAAAAACATGATTCTGGGTTGAAAAAGAAGTTAGGTGAGTGTTCAATACATGCTAAGGAACATATAGACCAATTTATAACACATTTTATCCACAAAAACTCAAAATCATAACTGCTAGTGACGCACGACCCTAATCTCATCAATTCAAACTCAAAACATGTTTCTGGAACAATTAAATCACTAAGACATGATCATAAACACTTATAAACACTATCCTAAGCATTTAATTATCACATAACATCATAAATCAAAAACACCCAATTCATACGATGAACCCTAAATATGATCTTGATCAATTGATGTTTCTGGGCATGATTTGAGTTCAATAACATGTTAAGTATTACCCTAGGAACAAATCCCATCAACCATTTCAATCACAAACACTCCAAATTATTGGGTCTAATTTTACGCAAACCCTAAAGCCATTTTAAAGATTAAAGATAAAACAAGCCGTTGGATTAAGATGAAATTAAAAACCCTTGTTTAGAAACATGATCAAAACATTTTGGAACTTACAGATTTGAAGAACAACGTTTGGGTTAGCAGGTTGAATGTGAGTCGTTGATTTCGTTAGGTGAGTGTATTAAATGTGAAAACAGGTTTTTGCAGTTGGTGAAAAAGTGGTGGGTCAAATTGTATTGACTAGGGTTAAATTAAGTATCATGAGTTGACAACTTTAGCCCCTAAACCTTAGTATGCTTTTCAAGCTTAATGCCCAACTAACTCACATATAACAAATGTTAACTACACCATGTATAAAAGAACAATTTTGGATAAATTTGCTCCCCCTTGACCTTAGACCGATGTCCTTTTGATTTGAAAATTTTGTTTCAATAGTCAAGGAGAGAAACCCGAAAGACCTTTTAAACAACACATTTAATTAATATAAATAGAAAATATTTTTGGTAAAATGCAAGTACGAAGTAAAAGTTTTGAAAATTTTAAAAAATTGCTATAACTCCCCCTCAACACTTGTTTTTGAAATATTTTAGAAATTTGTAAAAAATAAAGTGTTGAAAAGAGAGGTTTGTACTTGCATTTTTTTTATGAAAAGTGAAAGAGCAGAAAAGATAAAATCTTTTTGTGTTTTTGTTGGTTTTATATTTTTGTATTTTGTTTTTGGAAAGATATTTACAAAGATAGTTTTTGATGTTTGACAATCACTTGTGTTTTAAAAACTTTTCCAGATCTTCTGGAGTCAAACATCGCATACCAATTTGGTGGACTAGATCAATAAACCTTGTTGAAGGTAACGCTTTAGTGAGTAAGTCTGCCAATTGGTATTCAGTTCCCACAAAATATAATTCAATTGTAACCTTTTCGACATGCTCTTTGATGAAATGATAACGGAGATCAATGTGTTTTGACTTGCAGTGATGAACGGTGTTGCAGGAAATGGCAATGGCACTTTTGGAGTCACAGTAGATCGGAATCTTATTGAATAGGTAGCCGTAGTCCTTAAGTTGTGATCTCATCCAAATGACTTGAGCACAACAAGCAGACATAGCTACGTATTCTGATTCTGTTGACGACAGTGATGTGCAGTCCTGCTTCTTAGATTGCCAAGACACAAGTTTATCTCTGAGAAACTGTAATCCACCAGATGTACTTTTGCGTGTGTCTAAACATCCTGCATGGTCAGCATCTGAAAAAGCAATTAGTTCAAAACCAGAATCCTTCGGATACCAGATTCCCAAATTAATGGTTCCCTTTATGTATCGAAGGATTCTTTTAGCCTCATTGAGGTGCCTTTCAGTTGGTTTGGACTGATAACGAGAACACATGTAGACAGCAAATACTATATCAGGTTTGCTAGCTGTGAGATACATGAGTGACCCAATAATACTTCGGTATTTGGTAGGGTCAACCGGAGTCCCATGTATATCAAAATCTAGTTTTGTGGTATAGGCCATTGGTGTATTATAAGTATCGCAACTCATCATTCCATGTTTCTTTAAAATTTTCAAAGCATATTTGGACTGATTTAGAAAAATTCCACGGGGTGATTGATGAACTTGTAGTCCTAAAAAGAACGAAAGTTCACCCATCATGGACATTTCAAAATTTTCTTTCATTAAATTTGCAAAGTCATTTGAGTAACTTCTATTTGTTAAAGCAAAAATAATGTCATCGACATATATTTGAACAATTAGTAAGTCCACCCCGTATGTTTTTGTAAATAATGTTGGATCCACCGAACCTTTAGAAAATTTATTGGCCAGCAAGAAAGCAGATAGTTTGTCATACCACGCCCTTGGGGCTTGCTTGAGTCTGTAAAGAGCCTTTTTGTGTCGATAAACATGATTGGGACGCTCAGGATCAACGAAGCCTTCTGGTTGGCTGACATAGACCACTTCACGGAGTTCACCATTCAGAAATGCCGTTTTCACATCCATTTGATAAACAACCATGTTCCTATAAGCAGCATATGCCAGAAAGATCCGAACAGCTTCAAGTCTAGCAACTGGAGCAAAAGATTCTTCAAAATCAATTCCTTCTTCTTGGAAGTATCCTTTAGCTACCAAGCGTGATTTGTTACGTATGACAGTGCCCTCTGCATCCAGTTTGTTTTTCCAAATCCATTTTAGCCCAATGACAAAGACTCCGTCAGGTCTTTCAACTAATTCTCAGACTTCTAATCTTTTGAATTGCTGAAATTCCTCTTGCATAGATTCAATCCAGTTGTCATAAGTCATTGCTTCTTTAATGTTCTTAGGTTCTTCTTGACAAACTGTGAGTGCATAGATGCAAGTTTCACCATCTGTGTGAAGTCGTTGTCTCGTCATGATTGGTGCATCTGGATGGCCAATAATTTGAACTAAGGGATGATCTCGAGTCCATTTGTGTGTCGAAGGGTGTAGTTGATAGGTATCTCGCATGTTAGCAGGATCCAAATTGTTTGTAGACGACTTAGCTATTTCAGGAAATGTTGGAGCCGATGCAAATGGGTTAAAGAACGCATTTAGATCATACTCTGCGGGTTGTGGAACTGATTGTGGTGTAGGATCTTCAGCCGATTGTTGTGAGTTGGAAGCGGTTTGTTCTGCTGTTATGGGAGATGCAATTGGAGGACCGTCTTTCTCAACAGTTGTAGTTGTTTGTTGAGGTGAGTCAGGTACTTGAATATTTTCAGGTTGTGCAGTGGAAATTGGTGAGACCTCAGAAGAACAGTATTCAATTGTATCATCAAATAGTGGAGCAAACAGGGTTTCCAATTCTTTGCGGTTGAGAGGCAATGGATCAGCTGAAGAGTCCGGAATGTTAAGACGGTTGGATTCAGGTCCTAAGTTGTTTTGCTCAGAAGCCATTTGTGTGTTCATCAAAATTAGCATGAATAGTTTCTTGAATTTCTCTTGTACGACGCTTCCATATCCGAAATCCTTTGGAATTTTCACAATATCCTATGAACACTCCGATGTCAGCCTTTGCTTTAAGTTTACCTAAATCATCATGATCATTTTTCGGATAACAAAGTGCTCCAAATACATGAAAGTAATCGATGTTTGGTTTTCTTTTGTGAACAAGTTGATAAGGTGTTTTGCGATGGTGTTTTGTGATCATGAAACGGTTTTGGGTGTAACATGCAGTTGAAATAGCTTCAACCCCATAAGTAATCTGGTAATTGAGCATTTATCAACATGGTTCTTACAGCTTCCACTAAAGTCCTGTTGCATCTTTCAATGACTCCATTCTATTATGGGCTTCGTGCAATAGATGTTTGATGCTCAATTCCCACTTTCTCAAAATATGACCGAAGAGTTTGATTCTTAAATTCTGTACCATTGTCAGTTCTGACCATTCGGACCGTGTTGCGTAACTGAACTTGAATTTTAGTGAGAAAGGTGATAATCATTGAAGGAGCTTGATCTTTACTTCGAAGAAAATAAACCCAAGTCCATCTGAAGTAGTCATCAACAATTACAAGTATGTAGCGTTTACCGTTGATACTTTGAACACGCATCGGGCCACACAAATCCATATGAAGCATTTGTAAAACATGATTCGTACTGTGCTCGGTTTTTGAAGGAAAATGAGCTCGAGTACTTTTTCCTTGTTCACAGGCCGAACATAAGTGATCTTTGGTAAAACAGAATCTTGGAAAACCATCAACAAGTTTGTGACGAGCAAGTTCAGTCATAGTTTTGAAATTCAAGTGCGAAAGACGTTTATGCCATAACCAAGATTTAGTTGATTCTGCTTTGGAGAGAAGACATATCGGAGATGTTGCAATCATGTAGACATTGATATAGTATAAAGAATTGAACCACGTGAGCCAGACATAAGATCATTTCCTTGTAAGTCACGAACAAAACAAGTTTTCTCACGAAATGCTACTTCTAGATCTTCATCACAAAATTGACCGACTGAAAAGAGGTTGTGACCTAGGCCTTCCACATAATATACACGACTGATTTCAATGTTCCCACTTACATAGTCACCGTATCCCATGATTAGAGCGTAATGATCATTCCCGAATCTGACAGTTCCGATAAACTTTGATACAAAGTTGACTAACAGTTTGAGATTGCCTGTCATATGTCGGGTGCATCCGCTATCAACAATCCAGAGAACAATCTGCACCACCTGTATCACAAGAAGACGACGAGGATGGAACAGAAGTAAGGGTGGAACCCAAAGAAAGTGTGGGTTCCTGTTGGTTAGAAGCACACGTATTCAATAATTTAGGAATCCTTTTTAATTCTGGTTTATATTGTAACCAACGTTGCCAATTCCAACTAGTTCTCGCTTTCTTTTTGGTGAACTCACTAGTTTTGGGCTTGTTCCTAGATTTGTTCTCTTCAATTATGGGGGTAACTACAACATTATTAGAAACCGTAGATGGCGGTTTTCCTAATATTGACTTAGAGGCAATAGTGGGCCTAGAAGGAATGCCTGTCCTACATTTCTTATGACGATTTAAGAGATAATTAGCTACACATTTTGCATGATCACCAGATGATACACTTTTACGACAAAACACACAAGATGCATTAATATTCAAAACATTCAAAGGTTCATCATTCGTTACATTGAGATTTTGATTACAATTTTCCATATTAGAATCTAAATCAGATGCAACATGAGTTTTATTCAAGTTCCTAAGTTGATCTTCTACTTCTTGAGCTTCTAGTGTTCCTCTTTTACGTTGCAAGATCCTATTCTTCTTGTTACCTTTTCGCTTGGGTCTGCTAACGATATTATTGGAGGCTAGTCCTGTGGAAGTGGAAGGGTCAACATTAGTGTTTTGAACATAATTCCCTTATCAGTTTTGTCTAATTGGTACAATTCTGGTGCTATCACAGTGGTGTCAACAAAATTTCCTTTTTGAAGTAGCTTAATTTTCTCTTTCAATTCAATGATGATGTGATTTTTATCCTGAATATCAGACTCAAGTAAACCATTGCAATAATGAATGCGATCGCGGTTTTGTTGCCATTTGACGTTTTCAATTTTTAAATTCGCAATTTCTTTTTCATATTGAAGACATTTATTTTTGAACGATTCATTGTTATTGCAAATCTGACAAGATTTTGAAACATTTTGACTTTGAAGTTGCAATTCCAGTTCAAGACTTTGAGCTTGACACCATTCAAGCCTTTGTTTGAGTTGATAAATTTCTTTCGAAAATTGTTTTCTCGCATCATCATTGTTTTTCCTCATTTTATCATTTTCTTGTTTTAATGTCTCAATTTCGGTGTTTAGCAAATCATTATCAGCACAGTGATCTTCCACAAGCATAGAAGTACCAGATTTATAGAGATCATTCGTGATAATAGACAAAATATCAGCATTGAGAACTTCTTCCAAGAGTCGATCAGCATCATTTTTCAAAACTCTGTTTCTTTGCTTTTGAACCAAAATCGCATTTTCATTTGATTTGAAAATGTTTATCATAGATTTGACTTCTTTTGAAGTTCCTATTCCCAACTTGTAGCACAATGACGGAGGTGTTGAATGATTGGCAACATTTTTTTTTTTGAAAAATATCTCTCTTTTCTTGCTCGTAAGCGGATTGAAAAGTTTCAATTTTTATTTCTAAATTACGTTCAATTGTTTCCTCCAAAATTTTGATGTCTTCCATAAAAGTTTTGAAATAATTTAAAACACGACAACTTTTTGGTAAAGGTGTAACTTCACCAGAAGATGGTAACGGACCATTTACTTGTGCCACAGTTTGGACAGGAGCCGCATTAGAAGATGAAACATATGACTCAGTGACAAACCAAGATTTCTCAGGTATTTCCTTTTAACGAACAAAAGATTTAGAAATGTGAGGAGCTTTTGAATAATCATATGGTTTCCAATATTCAACTTGACTCATTTTTGATCGACTCTCTTCTTCAAGTTCTTCCTCTTCCTCAGTATCATAAACAATAGTACGCACAATCGTATCATCACACATATATTCCATACTGTAAATTTTAGGATTTTCTTTGAATGCTTTGTGAAGAAACATTGATTTGTAATCACCAAGTGCAAAACCTTTATCGGGTCTCGGTTTTAAAGTAAATTTTTGAATTGTTGTGATAGAGCCCCCAGTTTTATAAACAACATTACGAAATTCTTTTAGTTGTTTTTCTAGATCAACAATTTCATATATTAATTTTTCTTCATATTTCCTTTTTCGCACTTTATGTTCATAAAAATCCTTTTTGCAAATTGACAACTCTGTTTGTGTTTTTGAAAGTTCTTTTTGAAGTTGTTCAACCTGTTTTTGAAGTTCACACTTATCATTTTCAAGTTTTGAAACCAAATTTCCATTTGACTCAATTAAATCTTGCATTTTGTATTGAAGATCTTGTTCTTTATTGTAATATTCTTGAAAAGCTTTTTCAAAACTTTTTTCATGTTTAACCTTGTGTTCCAGATTTGAAAGTTGTATTTTATAACACTCAATGTCTCTTGTAAGTGACTTATTTGTTTCTTTTAAAGCTTTATTTTTCTCATTGCATTTCATTATTTGCAATTGTTGAGCGTTCAGTTGTTTAGACAACAATATAAGGTCAGGGTCTGGATCAAACAATGGTTCATGTTGTTCTACAAGATCATGTTTATCATTCTCAATATGATCATCAAATGAAACAACTGTGTCATCATCAAATGTAACTACTGTGTTCATTTGTTCATCTTCTTGAGAAGATAAAGATGAGTCAGATGGAACAACTTGCGCCTTATCTGATTCAAAAGCAGAGGGTGATGCTATTTCATGTATTAGGCATGTATTAAGATCATGTACCTGAGACATATTAGAACACTTGTGTAATGTAGGATCTTATAGAAGATTGAAATGCACGTTCCTTTGGTTAAGATCAAAAATCCTTTGGCAAAGTTGAAACAATCTTACGCGTAACAATTAATCTTATGCGTAGACTTTAATTTCATGCGTAAGAGAGGATGTTATGCATAAACTCAAAGTTTATGCGTAAGATACTCTTTTACGCGTAAGATTAAACTTATGCGTAAGATTCAAGTTTTGCGTAAGGTTATCGAACCAAACAAATCTTTCAAACTTGCCCAAGCTTGAAAGATATCCGTAGTCGAAGTATTCCACTAACTTATCCAAGCTAGGGAAGTACTGAGTCACCGTTGCTCGAAGAGAAGACCGTTGATGAAACTTAAGAGTAGATCTGCAACTTACGCGTAAGATTCAATCTTAGGCGTAAGATTCCAACTTCTGCGTAGAATGGCAACTTAAGCGTAGGATATCAACTTTGGCGTAGGAATGGGGTATTCTGCCTTAACTTATGCGTAGAAAACACACTTAAGCGTAGGAATGGGGTATTTTGCATAAACTTAAGCGTAAAAATCACTCTTATGCGTAGGAATGGGGTTTTTGGCTAAAACTCACGCGTAAAAGTACCAAAAAGTACTTTTGACAACTTTAAACTTGTACTATTCCAAAATCTTACGCGTAGAATGACCAGAAACATGTAAAAATCACTACTTTTTGAAGAAAAATGCTTAGAAATAAGGTTCTATTGATCAAATAACTTCCCCAACACTTAGAAAACACTAAATATGAAAGATTTAGCTAGCAAAAACTAGTTTTCTAATATCAAAGAAGCTACAAAACTCAATAAACTAAGAGTAAAAGTAGTAAAATCTTAAAAAGATCAAAACTTTATGCAAAATCTAAGCTTCTAATCACTATATCAATCTTTGTCCAAGCTTTAAGATTTGAGTGAAAGAAACAAAGAAAAAGAAAAAATATAAAGAAATAACACCCTTAACCCCACGTTAACCTTGAAACAAACACTTTAATCTCTATTTGGCGAATGATACCACTTGTTAGGTGCCCATATTGATGTTACACAAATAAGAATAAGATAGATATAAGGATTGGTTGATTATATGATATATGAAAAGTGAAAGAACAATAGTTTCATTAAGATAACAAAATAACCAACAACTAAAATGTTTACATAAGCTTAGTATTTATAGGAGGGAAGCTAGGGCAACATTCCCTAGTCCCTTTCATGATCTCGACGTGGGCTTCTCAAGCCTTATGGGCTTTTACAACTTGCCCATGATCTAAAACATAAACATAAATATTACTTAAGCAACCTATTACAAAATGTAATGACCGAGACTTGACTAAATACAAAAGTATGTTCCCAACAATAATAATAAAGGGATCCGTTTGGCGTTGTAATTATCACAATGACCAAATGTGTAATTTCTGGATTTTTTAGGGGCTAAACATGTAACTTTCCCAAAGTTCTCAAAGGGTCCTATCTTGCCAATGATGAGTAGTTCAAAGATCTCTTTTGATTTTTCCACATTTTTGAAATCCAAGGACCTGTTTTGCCAACTTGTGAAACTTCAGGGACCAAACTTGTAATTTCTCCAAACTTTTCACCCAAGGATCATTTTTGCCAAAGTTCAATAATACAAGGACCATAATTGATAATTTCCAAAAGATTTTAATCCCAGGGACCATTTTTGACAATTTTGCAAAGTTCAGGGACTAGTTTTGTAAACTTTTGAAATTTTTCACCAAAGGACTAATTATGACATCTTGTGATTTCAAAAGGACTTTGGTTGAATTTTCTTCCAAAACAAATGCTCGGGGACTAATTTTGACAAGTTTTGAAAGTTGAGGGACTGAAACTGCCAATTATGCAAACTTTGTTCATTTTTCATCTGATTTCAATCATTTTGCATTTGAAACATATAAAACACAATCCTGGGATATTTTCAGTATTTTGATGCATATTGGAGTGTTTTTGGATGTTTTGGCAGTTCAGATACGACAAAAATGATGAGTATTTACACACTCATAAGGTATTCATCCTTGTTTTCCTTCGTGATGTTTTTCAATGTTCCGAAGAAAGGGAGTGACTTCTCTGCTGACTTTATCAAGAAATGATTTAGGGCTGCCAATTTTCCGCTTAAACTTTGCATTTCTGCAAATACAAATAATGTCAAAAATGTCATTTGCATTAATCGGTTTCTACTAGTTTTGTTAATCACAAAATATAAACACACGTTACATAAAACTACGACTAATAAGTTTTTAATCTGGAAAACTCGTTTTCGTCATCAACATCACTTAAGGTATGTACAAACTTCTACCAACTTGTGTATGTGATCAAAAGATTTAAAAACTTTACATTTTCATGTCACAAAACATTTTTACAAAAGTATTTTTGTATAATTTAAAGAAATGTTTTATTAAGAAAATGTTTTCAACATTCAAAACCATAACAGCCATATTTCCCGCTCAAAACCGACAACAAAACTTCACCAGATAGTTTTTCACCACGTCAGGACAAAACGAGGAGCGTTTGTCTAGACGGTCCTTTAAATAGGGCAGAGATCCCTTATCGATAAGGGGCCGTCCAGCATTTAAGGCACCGTCGCCTCTCTCCTGACGCCTATAAATACAGAACTGTTTTCCTTCAGAAATCTTCACCTCTTATGCACCAAAATCTTCTGTATTCTGAAATTCTCTCTAAAACGTACTCTTTGATCACATTATCAAGTTCTAGTTGTTTACAAGTGATCACACTCATCTTTCCTCTAAGTGCAAGAGAAGAACATTCGTTGTAATCATGAAACGAAGTGTTGAAGAAGAGTTTTGCTCATCTCATCTTATTTTTGCGGATCTATCATTTCTTTCATTCATTGTTTCATATATGTTATAGGACTTGAGTGCAAGTCTTATATTGTGTATTGTGTTGTATCGTGCCATCGCGTTGGTACGAGGTGTGAAGCCACGTGGGCTTAGATTGGTTCTAGCTAGGATTAGGACTCGACATTCGGCTTAGTGTCGTTAAACTTAGTGTAAGCTTGTGTAAGGTTTGTTCCGCCATAAGGGAGCGTGTTGATATAGTGTTTGTGAAACTCTCGAGTGTGACACTCAAGGAGTGGAGTAGGGACGAAGGAGTGAGCTTCGTAGCCGAACCACTATAAATCTTCGTGTGCTGGTTTGATCTTTCCTTTCTTTATCTTTACGTGTTTACTTATCATTGCTTATATCTATTGTTGTGTTGATTTCACGTAAGCTTCGAATCGAACCTTTTTGTCAAACACAATTTGTAAAGTCAATTTTATAAAAACGTGATTAATAATGGTGAAACTATTCAACCCCCCCCCCCCCCCTTCTAGTTTCTACAATTGGTATCAGAGCCAGGTTGCTCAAGGATTTCTAAAATATACTGTATTTTAAAACTTGAAACGATCAATTGAATTTGAAAAATATCAAAAAGGGCAGTTATGCAAAGACCACCACTCTTTGAGCCCGATAATTTTACTTATTGGAAAACTCGATTCGAAACGTATGTGAAATCAAAAGATCTTGATCTTTGGTATGTTATTACAATGGGTGACTTTAAACCTATTGAATTTAATCTTGAAACTAAACAAAATGAAGTTGTTCCTTATGACAAACAAAGTGATGCTCTTAAAAATAAATTCGCTAAAAATGATGAAGCAAAAATGGTTATTTACAATGCTTTGCCTAAAAAGGAATTTCAAAGTATTTTTATGTGCAATACGGCTAAAGATATCTAGAAAACTTTGTTAGTCACTCATCAAGGTAATAATCAAGTCAAAGACAATAAAATCGATCTTTTGGTTCAACAATATGAATAATTTATCATACCTGAAGATGAATCTATAGATAGTTCATTTGCTAGATTTAACACCATAATCATGAGTTTAAAAGCACTCGATGAGGAAATTTCTATCAAAAGTTGTGTTAGGAAATATCTCAGGGCTTTACATCCGAAGTGGAGAGCAAAGGTCACGGCGATTGAAGAATCCAAAGACTTGGCATCTTTATCATTAGATGAGCTCATTGGTAACTTGAAGGTCCATGAGTTAATCATCAAAAATAATTCCGATGTTGTAAATAGTAAGGGGGAAAGAAAATCAATTGCATTAAAAGCTAAAAAGGAATTAAGTGATGATGAAGACTCAAGCTCGGAAAGTGATGATGAAGAGTATGCATTGGCGGTTAGAGATTTCAAGAAATTTTTTAAGCGCAGAGGAAGATTTGTAAGACAATCACGAGAGGAAAAGAAAGCTCCTCAAAAAGCTCGTGAAGATAGATACATCAAAGGTGAGAAGAGATGTTTTGAATGTGGTGATACAAGACACTTAGTTGGAGATTGTCCACACCAAACAAGGGACAAAAACCAAAGGGCATATGTTAGCGGTGCTTGGAGTGATGGCGAAGAAGATGATAAGAATGAGACTTGTCTCATGGCCGGATCTTCAAAAGAGGTACGTACCGAAACCAATTTCCACAATTTTGATATTTGCTCACTAGATTCTCTTGATTTAGATAATGAATATGATAAAATTTGTGAAGTGAGTCAAAAGATAATTGTGAAAAACAAATCTCTAAAATCCACCATATCTAAATTAGAAAAAGAGATATTGGAATTAAAAGAGATGTTATCTAGACTTGAGAAAGGTAAAGAAATCGTTTCGGAGTGTAAAACGTGCAAACTTCTTAAAATCGAAAATGAGGAACTATAAGAGGAAGCCTCAAAATTAAATAAGTTTGAAAAGAGTACTCACTCTCTTAACCAATTAATGGGAGTTTAAAAGGCTTCCGACGATAAAACTGGTATAGGTTATAACTTTTTTGAAGTATCACCAAACATATCAAAACAAATAAAATTTGTGAAATCTCAGTCGAACTTGGCTACTAGAGACGTCCCTCAAATCCACCCGATGGTCCCTCACCTTTAATGGATCGTTCCATCAATAAAGGACCGTCTCCAGTAAGGAAGACTGTGATCTTACCCAAAGTCACCACAGATTCTAGTTCAAAACAGTCAATACTAGGAAAACCAAAAACACCCGTTGCTAGTATAGAAGAAGTAAAACAATTCTATAGACCAATACTAAAACTCGGATTAGGTTACAACAAACCAACTATAAGATCTACACCTCCATCCCCTATGAAAACAAATATACCAAATAGACAAACTTGATAAAAAAACAGCTAAAAATAAAAATCATTATAAGAACTACTCCATGAATTGGAACAATGATTTCCCTACAAAGGGATTCTACTCACCATTTCCACACCCTAGACAAGTGCAACAAATATATAGGATGTTTACCGCTAACAACTTTGGACCCATGAGATATTGGGGACCATATGTTTGAGTTTGTCTGTGTTATCATTAGATATGCTTGGGAATTGGCCTGGAGCCCGACGAATGGGTCAAGGATAGTGGCTGCACAAATCACATGACGGGTAATCGCAAGCTATTCTCGTCATACAATGCAAGTACTGGAGGTAATGTTACATTTGGTAGTAAGCTCAAGGGTAATATCATTGGCAAAGGTACGATCACTCATAACTTTCTTACTATTACTAATGTAGAACATGTGGATAATCTAGGTTTTAATTTGCTTAGTATTAGTCAAATCTGTGATAATGGTTGCAAGGTAATATTTTCCAAAGAAGATAGTGATATAATTAAGAACGGAAAAGTTATTGCAAAAGGAATTAGAAAAGGTAGCCTATACGTTATGAAAATAAGTAAAAAACCTAGTGAGAACATATACTTAGCTACGGTTAATGATAACTCTACTTTATGGCATAGAAGATCAGGACACGCCAACATGCGTCTATTACAATCATTGTCTTCTAAGGATCTAGTTAGAAACCTTCCCAAACTTAGGTTCAATCAACACTTTTGTGATGCTTGCTAGGTTGGAAAACAAGCTCACTCCAGTCATAAACCTAAGAACATGATCTCAACATCTAGATGTCTAGAGCTTCTTCACATGGATATCTTCGGTCCTTCTGCCATACGGAGTTATGGAGGAAATCTCTACACCCTAGTGATCGTGGAGGATTACTCTAGGTACACCTGGACTAGGTTTCTTAAAAACAAGACTGAAACTTTTGATCAATTCAAAATATTTAGTTAGAAAATTCAAAATCAATTAGGATGCAACATAGTCTCCATTAGGACGGACCATGGTAGAGAATTTGACAATGAAGTTCAATTCGGAGCTTATTGTGACGCTAATGGTATTACTCACAATTTCTCAGCTCCACAAACTCCACAATCAAATGGGGTAGTCGAAAGGAAAAATAGAACCCTACAAGAAATGAGTAAAACCATGCTCAATGAGTAATCGATTCCCCAAAAGTTTTGGTGTAATGTCGTAGATACATCCACCTATATTCTTAATAGAATTTTAATTAGACAAATCACAGGAAAAACCCCTTATGAAATTTTGAAAGGTAGGAAACCTTCCCTAGATTACTTTAGAGTGTTTGGTAGCAAATGCTATATTCTAAACACCAAATACAATCTCACCAAGTTCGACCCAAAGTCTTACGAAGGTGTATTTCTAGGTTAGTCTCAAACTAGTAAAGCCTACATTGTCTTAAACAAGGAAACACTGGTCATCGAAGAATCACTCAACATGACATTCGATGAGAGTTCCCTTCCATCTAAAACTTCACCTTTGGTAGATGATGATTTGGATGAAGAAAACGCCATAGTTGAAAACATGAAAAACCTAGACATATCTCAATAAACCATCAAAGTAGGTGAAACTTCAAATGTTAAAGAATCTAAAAGCCACCCTTTAGATAACGTCATAGGAAGCCTAAACCAAAGAACCCTTAGATCACAAGTTCAAAACAATAGCAACTTCTTTTGTTTTGTTTCAATCATTGAACCTAAAAATGTCAATGAAGCATTGAAAGATGAAAGTTGGATCATAGTAATGCAAGAAGAATTAAACCAATTTAAATCTAATGATGTTTGGATGTTAGTACCAAGACCTAAGAATATCACAATAATAGAGACTAAGTGGGTATTTAGAAACAAACTAGATGAAAATGGTATTGTATCTAGGAACAAAGCTAGGTTAGTCACACAAGGCTATAATAAACAAGAAGGAATTGATTATGACGAAACCTATGCACCCGTAGCTAGACTTAAGTCCATTAGGATATTACTCGCATATGCATGTGCATTAAATTTTAAGTTGTTCCAAATGGATGTGAAAAGTGCATTCCTAAACGGTCACATCAATGAGGAGGTATATGTTGCACAACCTCCAGGATTCATTGACTTCGAGTACCCCGAGCATGTTTATAAACTAAAGAAAGCTTTATATGGTTTAAAGCAAGCCCCTAACGCTTGGTATGATAGGTTGAAAGCTTTTCTTCTTAAGCATGAATACTCGATAGGAATGGTAGATAACACTTTTTTCACCAAGAAGAAAGATTCAAACATCATAATCGTCCAAATATATGTTGATGACATTATATTTGGTTCAACTTGTCAAGACATGTGTGATGAATTCTCAAGAATCATGTATGACGAGTTTGAAATGAGTATGATGGGCGAGCTTAACTTCTTCCTTGGACTACAAATAAAACAATTAGATGATGGAATATTCTTTTATCAATCCAAATATATTAAGGAAATGCTTAAAAATTCGGACTAGAAGATACTAAACCTATGAAAACCTCAATGGTTACGGACACAAAGCTCACCAAGGATGAAGAGGGTGAATCCGATAGTACTAAGTATGGAGGTATGATAGGAAGTTTATTGTACCTAATGGAAAGTAGGCCTGATATCATGTTTAGTGTCTGCCTTTGTGCTCGCTTTCAAGAAGATCCCAAATCTTCTCACTTAGAAGCGGTTAAACGTATCTTACGATACATTTGAGGTACTATGCACTTAGGTTTATGGTATCCTAAGGGGACAGGCATAGAAACTATGGTTTACGTCGACTCTGATCATGCGGGAGATTATGTGGATCGAAAAAGTACTAGTGCCATTTGTACCTTCATGGGTTGTTACTTAACTTCTTGGTTCTCCAAGAAACAAACGGCACTAGCTATCTCCACAACCGAAGCCGAATATGTAAGCGCCGGAAAGGCATATCAACAAGCACTATGGATGAAACAAGCTCTCGTAGACTATGGTATTACACTTGATGACATTCCAATCATGTCTGATAATAAAGGATCAATAGAATTAAGTAAAAACCCCGTGAAACAATCTCGTACCAAACACATTGAGATTCATCACCATTTTCTTAGAGATAATGTGTAAAAGGGTAACATATCTATTGAAAAAGTGCCAATGGAGGAAAACATAGCTGATATTCTTACTAAACCACTTAAGCATGAACCATTCTTTTATCTTCGATTAGGATTAGGAATGATGGAACACATATCTCCTTAGATTTCATGGTTAATAAATCCCTTCTAATCTGAGTCTAGGATTCTATTGCGCACAAAAATTAAAAATTGGGGAAGTAACTATTTATTTTTATTAACAACCATTGTTGCATGATAATAAGAGAACTTGATTTTGTGCATAAAAACCCCAGTTCATGTGTTCAAAATCTTCTCACGAATAGGAAAAATCAATTTTTTCTTGCATTGTTAATACAATTCAAAAACATTTTTCCATGCATGCACGATGCGCTCAATTCCTCTATCGGATCATGTAATAAATATGTTATTCGACATGGAAAGATGAGCAAAATTGAAATTAGGAGACTTTGGATTATCTCTTAGGATTTCTCTTCTCTTTTAGGGTCAAGATAATCACATCTCCACATATGTTTCATATAGGCACACACTAGAAACATTTTCTGAAATTTGGCAAACTTCCTGGTGGCGGTCCTTTATCGACCCACGGTCCCATAAGTGATAAGGGACCGTCCACCTATTTGAAGGATCGTCCATCTATTTGTGCGTCATTAATTGCTTTATGTTCCTGCATGTTTGACTAGCCTACCCTTGGGTCTTGTGGACATTCCTAATTTGCTTAAGCATCATTTGAACTAATCTAACCAAGCATGCATGCTTTACTATTCTTGCTACCTTCATCCTCTATTAAAACCACCACCTCCTTCATCCATTGCCATGGCATAATCCTTCCTCTTCTCAATGTCATCCAAGAAAATGTCATCCCCTAAAAAACCAAGAATATCGGTCAAACCTATATGGAGGAAGAAACAAAGCCTTGGCAATTCACACAATAACCATGTAAATTCCAATCCCACATCACATAATGAGGCATCATCTTCATCATTCTCCTTCTTTGCCTCTCAACAACAAAATGGGCCACCATCCACTCACAATGAGTATACAAACCCGACTCCTTAAGATCATTCATCACCACCTTTGTTTCCACGTCAAATGACAAATGTCAACTCCCTACACTCCATCAAAGCTCAAGAATTCTCCAATCTTGTTGATTTGAGCCTCCTCAATATCATCCTATTCCAAAAACTTCATCCTCCAACTATGTCTCATCCCACTCTTGCCCAAGTGGATACCCATAGGGGTTATTGTGCTTGTTGCATCTACAACCACAACCACTTTCAAATAATGTAGAATGATCTTGACTACATCATTTCCATCCTCTTGTCACCCGGGTTTCTACAACCCAAAAACTCCTCTCCACCTTGCGGTCGAAAGTTCTAGGGAATCATGCATGATCACTAATAAAACCGGACTTAACATGAGATATCCTAGGAGATTAGACTAGGATTATGCTTGTAAACTCATGTTGTAAATGTCATATGAATGACATTCTTCTTGTCTTTTAATGAATGATCTATTTTATGCATGAATTGTTGAAATATTGTTCCAGAAAACCCTCCTGCCGATGGTCCCTTATCAAGGTGGCGGTCCCAAACTTTAAAGGACCGTCGACCCATTTATGGGACCGTCCTCAATATATGCCTATCCTGCCTTTCTCTTATCTTTTCTGCAGGATTTCTATGTTGGCTTGCATGTTTCTTCTAACATATTGCAGCTTAATTCCATCGATCAATTCCCGAGTGTCCTCATCAAGGGGGAGCACTAAGCTAGGGGGAGTCATCATAATGTTGTGGATTTCATCTCTTCTACAAAGCCTTTTTAATTCTACAAAAAGGGGGAGAAAAAAACGAGACTCATTTTAAAACTCATTAATGCCTAGTTTTATCTAAAATGAGTTTATATTTTGTAATCATCAAAAAGGGGGAGATTGTTAATACAAATAATGTCAAAAATGTCATTTGCATTAATCGGTCTCTACTAGTTTTGATAATCACAAAATACAAACACACGTTAAATAATACTACGACTAATAGTTTTTAATCGGGAAAACTCGTTTTCGTCATCAACATCACTTAAGGTATGTACAAACTTCTACCAACTTGTGTATGTGATCAAAGGATTTAAAAACTTTACATTTTCATGTCACAAAATATTTTTACAAAAGTATTTTTGTATAATTTAAAGAAATGTTTTATTAAGAAAATGTTTTCAACATTCAAAACCATAACAGTCATATTTCCCGCTCAAAACCGACAACAAAACTTCACCAGATAGTTTTTCACCATGTCAGGACAAAACGAGGAGCGTTTGTCTGGACAATCCTTTAAATAGGGCAGCAGTCCCTTATCGATAAGGGACCATCCAACATTTAAGGGACCGTCGCCTCTCTCCTAACGCCTATAAATACAGAACTGTTTTCCTTCAGAAATCTTCACCTCTTATGCACCAAAATCTTCTGTATTCCGAAATTCTCTCTAAAACATACTCTTTGATCACATTATCAAGTTCTAGTTGTTTACAAGTGATCACACTCATCGTTCCTCTAAGTGTAAGAGAAGAACATTCGTTGTAATCAAGAAACAAAGTGTTGAAGAAGAGTTTTGCTAATCTCATCATATGTTTACGGATCTATCATTTCTTTCATTCATTGTTTCGTGTATGTAATAGGACTTGAGTGCAAGTCTTATATTGTGTATTGTGTTGTATCGTGCCATCGTATTGGTACGAGGTGTGAAGCCACATGGGCTTTGGTAGATTGGTTCTAGCTAGGATTAGGACTCGACATTCCGCTTAGTATCGTTAAACTTGGTTTAAGCTTGTGTAAGGTTTGTTCCGCCATAAGGGAGCGTGTTGATATAGTGTTTGTGAAACTCTCGAGTGTGAGACTTGAGGAGTAGAGTAGGGACGAAGGAGTGAGCTTCGTGGCCGAACCACTATAAATCTTCGTGTGCCGGTTTGATCTTTCCTTTCTTTATCTTTACTTGTTTATTTATCATTGCTTATATATATTGTTATGTTGATGTCACGTAAGCTTCGAATCAAACCTTTTTGTCAAACACAATTTGTAAAGTCAATTTTGTAAAAACGTGATTAATAACGGTAAAACTATTCAACCCCCCCCCCCCCTCTAGTTTCTACAATTTCCTTGATTGTAGACGAAGACTTCATTTGGGCTATCGCCTTCGTTTTCTAGGGGTTTGCCCTTATGCCCTCTGATGTTACCATATACCCCAGAAACTTTCCCTCTTCCACACCGAAGGAGCATTTTTTGGATTTAACTTCATGTTTATCTTTCGTAAGTTGTAAAAAGTTTTAGCAATGTCTGCTAGCATCTCTTTTTCCCTTTTGCTCATTATCACCATGTCCTCCACATAAGCTTCCAGATTCCTTCCTATTTAGGATTGGAAAGCCGCATCTACCAGCCGCTGGTAAGTGGCTCCTGCATTTTTTAAACCGAACGGCATCTTCTTATAGCAATATGTTCCCTTTTCTGTGTAAAACGCCGTTTCTCTTCATCTTCTTCGGTCATTTGGACTTGATGATAGCCTTTATAAGCATCTAGGAAACACTTATATTTGTAGCCAATCACTGACTCAATCTTCCAATCAATCTCTGGCAAAGGGTAATAATCCTTTAGGCATGAGGAGTTCAAGTTCTTGAAATCAATGCACATCCTCCAGCTTCCGTCGCATTTCTTTACTAAAACCGGGTTGGAGATCCAAGTCGGATACCGTACAGGATGCATTATTCCTGCCTTCAGCCATTCTTCAACCTCCCTTAAAACTATTTGATTCTTTTCGGATTACAAGTTACGCTTCTTTTGCGCTACCGGCGAGTCCGCAACATTGACATTCAGGTGGTGTTTGATAAGTCTCCTAGGGACTCCGTTCATGTCTGCCGGTTGCCACGCGAACACGTCTTGGTTTTTTCTTAACAACTCTATCAAGTCCCTTCGGAACTCTTTTGAAAATCCTTTCCCGATAGTGACTAATTGTTCTGGGAAAGCATGGTTGACCAATACTTCTTCTGTCACACCGGTTTCTTCAGGATCCGTCATTTTTGCTTCTCGAGGGGTGTTCATATGCTTTCGTTCCTCCCTCTCTTCCAGCCTCCGACACTCAAGTACTGCCACGGGGTGAGTGGTCAACGTTGCTACACCTCAGGGAGTGGGGAATTTAAGCATGGAATGGATCGTGGATGGTATTGCTCTCAACTCTTTTATGTCAGTCCAACCAATAATCACGTTATACGGAGATGGGGATCAAACGACATAAAAATTCATGACCGTTTGGCAAGTCATCTTGCCCTCTCCAAAGCACACCTCCAAATCAATCGTTCCAAGTGGTCTATTAGTTTCTCCTGAGAAACCGATAAGCGGAGTGCTTGCCTCTCGGAGTCTTTCCCTTATTTCTGGACAGAGATTGTTGAAACAATGTTCGTAAATGATGTACACCGATTAACCTTCATCTACGTATATCCTCCTAACCAAATATCCCTTAATTTCCCCTTCCACGATGAGAGGTTCCTCCGATAATTCTCCTTCGGGGAGAGGAGGGTTCCTGTTCCCAGTGAACTCCCTGACCATATTGATGATTTTAGCTTTTCCCGGGTCACCTCCTCTTGGTTTTTCTCTACCCCTTCCGGTATCCCTTTGTTTCCAATCTCCTAAAAGATGATCCAACTTTTCGGACTTCAACGCGATCTCCAGCTGCTTTTAGAGTTGGTGACAATCATTGGTTAAATGTCCGTTTTCACCATGGTATTCGCAGAACCTGTCCATGTTCTCCATCTTCGGCCTTCCACCAGTCGGAGGTAGTCGGGGTAAGTTCAAATGATGCTCTGTTGCCAGTATTTCTCGAGGGAGTTTACTCAGGGCTCCTAATGCGGAACGGTTGGGATCATACCCGAATGATTCATTCCGCAGGTCATCCTGTCGGTTGTGATCCTGACGGTAGGTGTTGTTTCTGGGAGTCACATAGGGTTAGTACGTGCTCCCTTGTCCAGGATCGTTCCGACGATCTCCCCTTGGTCCAAGTGGTCTGTCCCCGTAAACGTTTCTGTTCTACCTTTCTCCCTTATATCTGGAGTACCCTTTCCTGTTCTGCTCGGAACCTTCCCCTCTTGGCAACTCTATTTCTCGAAACGCCTTCTCGGATCTGACAAAATCGTCTACCCTAGTAAACATTTCGGTGACCGTATGTTGTACTCTGTCCGAGAACTTTTTAGCCAGAGCCGGGCATTTGTGTGCTCCCATGAAAGCCGAGATGCGCATAATTTCCGGTACACCGCTGATATAACTTGTCTCATCTGTCCACCGTTCTTTGAAGTCAAGAAAAGATTCATGCGCCCTACAGACAATCTTCGTGATCTCCGCAGGGTCTTTGGTACATTTCTTGCGCAAGGAAAACCTGGTCGAAAATTGTTCCCTTAAATCATTCCAACTGTCGATGCTACCTGTTTCCAAGCGTTCAAACCAACCTCCGGCAGCACCATCTAAGGTTTGTTGGAACATGAGGAACCAAGTGGGCATCGGTCATTGCCCTTGGTTAGCGGCTCCAGTGAATCTTGTGAGATAGTCATTTGGATCCGTTGATCCATCATAAAACCTCATGTTCAAAGGCATTACGTAGTTCTATCTGGAAAACTCCACGATTCCGCGGGTGAATGGAGACCGCGAAATTTCTTTGAAAGGTTTCTTCAAATCATCGTCCTCTTCCGCCATTATCTCCTTTCCTTTGTCCTTCTGCCCTTTGTCCCTGAAATCAAGACGTATCGGTTTGAGTACGTTTTCCCCTTGGGCATTGATGACGTATAGTCTATATATGGACCACGAGCCCAAATGATAAACATTACTAAGGCCCAAAGCCACCATGCGTGGGCTATTATAACTTGGGCCGCATCAATAATGGGAATGGGCTCACGTAAGCCCAAACCCAATTAAACTATACACGGTATAGATAAGGATCATCTATATATGGAATAGATATCCTTAACCCGGATAAGTACCACGCATACGAAACGTAAGGAGCGCGAACCCTACAAGGATTCTGCGCCTATATAAGGAATGACATAACTCTCATTCAAGGTATGATTCACAAACCCTAAAACTCTTTACGAGAACCCTAAATCGATTACTTACTCTCACGCTGGAGTCTAATCGTGGGAGACAATCCCACGATAAGCCTAACGGTGTTGTTTATTTTCTTAGTGCGCAGGTTTCAAGCATTAAGAAGCAAATTGGTACGAGAGCAAGAGCCTATAATCAGGAACGCCCAACTTTTGTATCAACAAGTGGCGCCATCCGTGGGACCCTACTAAGAACTAAGAACTAGAATGATGAAGAATAAGAATTCAAGCCAGCGGACTCCGCAGCCAGAAAAACGTGACCCCCAGAGGAAGAATCAACAAGATTCGACCCCTAGGCAGGTTGTTGGGACAACCAGCGCACCTGGTCACCAAGAGGTAGGGACAACCCAATCTCTTCCAACGGTAGAACTGCCTGTAAGCACTACCCAAACCACCACAGTGATCCCAAGCGTTGAGGAGCTCCAACGCACCCTCTTCACTACTCCTCATCAAACTGTACCCACAGTGAACAACACTGTGCCACCAGGCGCACCTAACCGAGATAGGGTGCCTAATACTGAGGCAGACATTCTTGCAGCAACGGAGGACACACCCAACCTAACGTTGGGAAATTTTGTATCCCAAAATTATGAAACCCTAACTGCTCTCATGCAAGAAGAGGCAAGGAGAAGGTCAAGTACGAGCCTACAAGCTCGACTCAATTTTAGTCCTGAACGCGAACCATCACCACCGCGCCACCCACGAGGAAGACGCGCAGAACGTACTACCATCCACGATAGGCTGGGTACAACGTCTGATTCAGAGTACTCAGAAGACAGCGAGAGGCGCACTAATGTTCACTCCAGACTTGGCAGTCGAGGGATACAAGACCGATTAGGACCTCAGCATTCACCAAGCCAAGGATCCTCCAAATCTGGGAGTAAGAGAATTCACGACAGGTTGGGGAAAAGAATGTCCCCAAGTGAAAGCCCCTCAAGCTCTTCTTCTGAAAGAAGCCGGCGCAAGCACCGAAAAAGAAACTACTCCTCCTCCAGTGACTCCTCGGACAACGAGGACAAAGAAACAGGACACTGGAAGTCAAGAGGCAGACGTCGTGAAGAAGAAAATGAAGACATGTCTCTTCCATGGCGTCGCCAGAAAGTTGATGCGTTTACACGACGCATCAGCGATTACTCCGACCACAAAAGGAGGCGCATGCCCACTAACGTAAAAACATATGATGGAACAGGTGATCCTGATGATCACCTAAAAGTTTTCGAATCAGCTGCCACTATTGAAAACTGGCCACAGCTTGTGTGGTGCCATATGTTTAATTCTACGTTGGTAGGGAACGCGCGCACATGGTTTAGCAAACTCCCACGGCGGAGCATCGGTGTGTTTGAAGAATTGCGGAAAGCATTCCGTCTCAATTTCACCCAAAGAAAAAAGTGTGCTAAGAACCCTCTTGAACTAGCCAGAGTGAAACAGCGCCAAGGGGAATCAACCAGTGCTTTTATGGAACGCTTCAAGGATGAATGCATACAAGTCAAAGCATGTCCTGAAATTCTAAAAATTTCAGGGTTCATGAATGGGATTAATAACCCAGAACTTATCCGAAAGCTAAATGACAAAGTTCCCCATACTTTCGATGAGCTAACAAAGCGCACCAGATCCTTCATACAAGGAGAAGCAGCTGTTGCGGACAGCAAAAAGGGTTATTCCAACTATAGGCAGCAAGAACAGCCTAGGAGACAATCCAACGATCAAAATAACAACCACAGCAGGAATTACCGCAGCAGAAGAGACAATCACAAGTATACCCCTCTCACAAAAACTCCGAGGGAAATATTTGTAACAGAAGGCGCAAACTTTCCAAAACCTCCACCAATGCGCACCGCAGAGGAAAAGCGCGTAGGGAATGGATACTGCGAGTACCATGGTCAATAAGGCCATACAACTAACGAGTACGTCCAGCTAAGACAACTAATTGAAAAATTAGTAAGGGAAGGCAGAATGGACCACCTTGTAAAAAACATCAAAGAGGGAAAAGACAAACAAAGGAACGGAGGTAGGAAAGAACCCCCCAAAGAAAAAGCTAATACCATATACATGATACAGTCATGGCAGCGTAAGATAAAGCAAAAAGTCAGCCAAAAGTTCTCTCCAGAAAAAGAAATATCTTTCCCTACTCTAGCTGCGGACAACGCAGTTGTAGAACCTCTAACTATTGAAATACACACGGGAGGACATGATATCCACCGCATGTACATTGACGGAGAAGCGTCCACAGACATCATGTATGATCATTGTTTCAAAAGACTGCGACCTGAAATCCAAAGTCAACTGATACCAGCAACAACGTCATTGACTGGATTTACAGGAGAAAAGATTTGGCCCATGGGGCAGTTACGCTTGCTGGTGGTCGTAGGAGATGAACAACACTCAACCGCAACATGGATAAATTTCATGGTAATAAAGTCTCCCTCACCATACAACGGCATCATTGGGAGACCTGGAATATCATCCATGCGCGTTGTACCATCCACAGCGCACGGAATGCTTAAATTTCCAATGGAAGGAGGAGTTGTCACCCTCTATAACACAACAGTACCACCAAAAGAATGCAACGCAGTAACAACTGAAGTAGAGAATATTCCAGAACAGCGCACAGAAAAAACACCAAACCTAAAGGTCGCTATCCATCCCGATTACCCGGACCAACAAGTTTCGATTGGTGGATCTTTATCTGACAAAGGTAAAGCAGCCGTGTGTGTACTATTGCAAAAGAACCTGGACATCTTCGCATGGGAACCAAAACACATGACAGGAGTGCCAGGCTCCATCACATAGCATAAGCTACAAATCCGACAAGGATATCCCCCAATACGACAGAAGAAGTGCGGTTAGGCCCCAGATCGCGCAAAGGCTATTCTGTAAGAAGTACATAAACTCGTACACGCAGGCATCATGCGCGAAGTGTACTACCACGACTGGCTCTCTAACCCAGTTATGGTAAAAAAGAGCGATGGCAGTTGGAGAATGTGCGTGGACTTCACAGACCTTAACAAAGCATGTCCACAGGACTGCTATCCGCTGCCAGAAATAGATTGGAAGGTAGAATCCCTGTGCGGATACCCTTTCAAATGCTTCCTAGATGCATACAAAGGGTATCATCAAATTCAGATGGCAGTCGAAGATGAAGAAAATACAACTTTCCACACCAGTCAAGGAGTCTACTGCTACACAAAAATGCCTTTTGGCTTAAAAAACGCAGGCGCAACATACCAACGACTGGTGGACACAGCTTTCGAGAAACAAGTAGGCCGCAACTTGGAGGTCTACGTTGACGACCTTGTCATCAAAAGCCACACAGAGGATGAATTGGTGCGCGACATCGAGGAAATGTTCAGAACATTGGGACGAATAAACATGAAGTTAAATCCCAAGAAGTGCACCTTTGGCGTAACCGAAGGCATGTTCCTTGGATACTTAATAGAACATGATGGAATCAAGCCTTGTCCAGAAAAAACAAAGGCTGTTATTGATCTCCCCTCACCGCGCACACTCAAAGAAGTCCAGTCATTGAATGGAAAGTTAGCAGGGCTAAACCGCTTCTTATCTAAGTCAGCAGATAAATCACTTCCTCTCTTTAAAACACTCACGAAGTGTACTAAAAAGGGAGACTTTCGATGGACCGAAGAAGCAGAAGAAGCTTTCCAACAACTTAAACACCATCTGGCATCTCTTCCCAAACTTGTTGCACCATGACCAGGGGAAGAGTTAATCATGTACTTATCGGCAACTCATGGAGCAGTTAGCGCAGTACTATTGACAGATAGGAACTCCGTCCAGACACCCATATACTTTATAAGCAAAGCCCTGAAGAAGACAGAGACTAACTATAGCGCTATGGAAAAGCTGGTCTTAGCTCTAGTATTCGCAGCTAAAAGGCTGCGCAGATACTTTCAAGCGCACCCAATAGCTGTAATCACCGATCAGCCAATCAAACAAGTTATCTCTAAACCTGACGCATCAGGACGGTTACAAAAGTGGAGTGTACTGTTAAGTGAATATAACATCTCATATAGACCGCGCACTGCAATCAAAGGACAAATATTAGCCGATTTCATCGTTGAGAAGCCAGATAGCGACAGTCCAACATCTGCAACCAAAACAGATCTACAGGAACCCTGGATTCTATTCACAGATGGGTCTTCATGTGTAGATGGATCAGGCGCAGGCCTTATTCTCACAAATCCAGAAGGTATGGAATTCACCTATGCTCTGCGCTTTGAATTCACAGCCACAAACAATGAGGCAGAATACGAAGCCCTACTAGCCGGACTACGCATCGCAATCCAAATGGGTGTACGCAACTTGGAAGCAAATGTAGATTCTCGGCTAGTCGCTAACCATGTGCTAGGTGAATATGAAGCCAAGGATGAACACATGATCCAATACCTGGAAAAGACCAAGTCCTTAATTAAAAACTTTGGCAGATTCACAATAAAACAGGTGCCCAGAGGAGACAACAGGAAGGCTGATGCGCTTAGTAAGATCGCATCCACAAGCTTCGCGCACCTCTCAAAACAGGTATTGGTAGAAACCCTACAAAACAAGCCAATCTTGGAAATGGAGATATCCACAGTGATAGATGAACAAGATCCTACATGGATGACACCCATCATTGAATTTATTAGCAAGGGAATCTTACCGCAAGATCATAAGGACGCTCGAAGAGTGCGGCGCACAGCGCAACGATTTGAGCTACAAGACAACATACTCTATCGACGCTCTTTATTACAACCCTGGCTCATATGTGTTGGACCTCTTCAAGCAGACTACGTACTCCGAGAAATCCACGCTGGATCATGTAGCATGCACTCAGGGCCGCGATCTGTGGTGGCAAGCGCTCTACGGTCGGGGTATTATTGGTCAACCATGCACCGCGACGCACGCGGTCTGATAAAGAAATGCAGCAATTGTCAAGTACATAGGCCAATCCCGCGTCGACCACAACAAGAGCTAACACCCATTACCTCACCATGGCCATTTTACAAATGGGGCATTGACATCGCGGGACCCTTTCCAGTTGCAGCAGGAGGAGTAAAGTTCCTCATCGTAGCCATAGACTACTTTACGAAGTGGATTGAAGCAAAGGCGGTGGTGAGCATCACAGGAAACCAAGTCAAACGTTTTGTCTGGGACAACATTGTCTGTCGCTTCGGACTACCGGGAGAGATTATATCAGACAATGGAAAACAATTCTGTGATAACCCATTCAAAGATTGGTGCGCGCAATTGAACATCACGCAACACTTCGCTTCAGTAAAACACCCACAAACCAATGGCTTGGTTGAGCGCGCAAACTGCAGTCTAGGGGAAGGAATAAAAGCGCGCCTTGACAGACACAAAGGAAGGTGGGTGGACGAGCTCTGGCATGTCTTATGGGCGCATCGCACCACAATCAAAACCAGTACTTGTGACACGCCATTCTCCCTTGTTTACGGAACAGAAGCCGTCATACCAGCTGAGATAGGAATGCCAACTATACGAACAGCAGAGGTCAACGTCACAACAAATGACGAGGAGCGGCGCATAGACTTGGACTTACTGGAAGAAAGGCGTGAATGCGCAGCTATACGCGAAGTAAAGGCTAAGGCAAAAATGAAGAAGTATTATGATGCAAAGGTCAAACACACTTCATTCAGGCCAGGAGACTTTGTATACCGCGCCAACGATGCGAGCCACGCAGAAGACACAGGCAAGCTCGGACCAAAATGGGAAGGACCTTACGAGGTCACAGATGCGCTCGACAACGGTGCATACAGACTGCGCGATATGGAAGGTCACGACCTAGCACGTACTTGGAACATCTGCAATCTTAAAAGATGTTACTTTTAGGCTACGGCCATTACACAGACATCTTTGCACCCTAACAGGTGCCCAATAAGTGTTTGTTTTTCTTTTCTTTCCTAGGAATTATATTTTTATTTTTTTAAAAACTTGCAAGTATCAATAAAATGTTATGGTTTCTAGCTAACTCCATAGCGTATTTCACTTTATTGCGTACATACTTATATATGTCAATATTGTTATCTTATATTTTTGCCTACATGACGTGCATGCACTAATTAAGACCCACGAAGGCATAAAGGATGAGTAAACCTACTAATTCACTCGTTGAGTAAGAGGGTTGCAAACCCATCAACATTGGATCACGCATCCTTGCTAAGCGCCTTACTTTTGAGACGTCGAGGTAAGTTTCACGTGCGCATCCCACGACGGGTACGCAAATATTAAGTACACCGTACAAGCTTAGCAAATAACGAGCCAAGACACTTGGTCAACTAATAAAACTTAGCAAACAATGCAAGTATATTTTTAAGTCACGCACTTAATTAACAAAAGGGTATCTTATTCAACATTTTTTACACAAAAATTACAAGGAAAAGATACACTCCATTATTTACATAATACATATACAAAAATAGCCTACACGTTATGGCGATGCTCAGGGCTATCATCCGGGGCAGCAGAACTCCCCGCCTCTTGAAGTTTTCTCAAAATCAAGGCGTCCTTGGGAGATATGGTGGGAACACTCACAGGAACCTCATCAGACCTAGGGATGTGTGCAGCGCCCACACCGCACAACACTGCCTTGCCCTGAATGCCTCTCTTCTGGGCAGCCCTCTGCGCATGGCGCTCTAGAACTTCTTTCAAGGGAATTTCCCTCTCAAGGGCAAACGGGTTGAGCATGTGGTGAGGCTGCGCAAACACGGGAACCTGCAGCTGCGATTCATCCGGCTTCAGGAAGTAATCCGGTTGCGCCTCTGAATCCTCCAAAAGGTGGCGCTCCAAGGTCAACCCCGCCATAATTACCTTTATGGGGTTGTCTTGATCACGCTCCAACCGCACAATATGAGGCAACTCAAGGACTTTCAACCCCTCCATCGCCTGCATCAACTCATCATATGCAGCCGCGTTGTAACTAGGTACCTCTGCCAGGTCCTTGCTCAAAAGCTTGGCTTCATGGAGATCCTCCTTAGCCTGCGACTTTCCGCGCGCCACCGCATAGTGAACCACCTTCCCAAAGGCGTCCAACACCTCTTAGGACTCCAGAGTGCCCATAGCTGCCAGGCGCAACCCATGACTGATCAACCACCTACATCAAACAAGGACAACTTGTGTAAAGGAAAGGCATCACAACAAAATATAATAAAATGAAGAAGGCTAAAGAAGAAGTACCTACGCTCTGCAATGGTCGACATCAAATGAGGATATAATTCATCATCGTACTCTATGCTTAAGCCACGCAGCTTGTTCTCTTGGATCTGGATGATCTCCTCCATACGCTCTTTAAACTTAACAATGCTCGCATAGTGCTCCTCCTTCTTCTCCTCCAAGTACCTCACAGCCCAAGTCATGTTGGACTTGTAGTAATGAAGCTGCCCGCGCGCCTGCTCCACCTCAGCCAGTGCGGACAACTTCTCATGGGTAACCTTCTCAGTATACACCCTGGAGGACTCCACCTCCGCCTGCGCTTCAGCCAGCTGCACACGGAGCCTCGTTATTTCCTCATCCTTCTGGGCGAGAGTACTGCTCTCCCCGACATACCTAGTCCTCAACTGAGCCACCAGCTCAGTCTGACGCGCAGCAGTCGTAGCCAACTCATCCATCAGCTGCTGCGCAGGTACGCCCTCATCAACCTTATCTTTCCCCTCCTTGTTTTCATTCTGCGGAGAGGAAACCACATCCACGAAGACCCCATCACCCTTCGTGGCATCATCCCTACAATACATGAAGAAAATAGTTAGTACATATTACGACAAGTAATATAAAAGAAACAAAATAAAGACGCATATACTTACAAAAATGGAGAGGCCTCTGCAGCCTTCTTATCCGCGCCAGGAGCAGATGTATCTTCCTCCGCGGATGACTCCGCGTCCCCAATAAGGTGGCGTCGCCTCTTCGAAGTGCCACTGCTCCCAGCCTCCCCTTTGCGCTTCAGATTCTGCGCCACCTCTTCCTTCAGCACCTCCTCAGGATTTAGGATTTCCACGCTGTCAGATGACTCAGCGTGCGCCTCCTCCTCCTGCGCCATCTCCACATCTGGCGCCACGCTCTGAACAGGCGTTACTTGGAGCGGCGGCGTATCTTCGTGAGCAACATCCGGCAGCACGGTCAGATGACCCCAGGTTGCCTCCAGAAGTGGCTGCTCACCCTCCCTCAGAGGGCGCACTCCCACCATCACCTGCTTTGGTTTTTCCAGCTTAACCATAGCGAATAGATCCATCTCTGCGCACATAAACAAAAACAGCAAAACAAAAAGGATTAGTTACTAAATGTGCGCATATAAAAAGACTTACATATTTGAAGTAGAAGGGACGAACACCCACCCCGGCCTTCCTCATCTATGAAGGTTGGCACCTCGTCAACACCGCCGAAGTAATTGCGACTCAACCCCATGTGCACCAAAAACTCCTCCGGATAAGGGTTAATGGGTATGCGGTTGGCATCAAGAGTCTGTGCATCGGTCAGCCTATAGGAACCGGGTGCGGGGCGCCCATCCCTTGGCAAAGTATCCTGAGTATAAAACTCAAAGGGCGATGGAAAAACCACGTCATCAACCCAGAAAAAATGCTCCCTCCAATGTCTCAGGGAGTCTACCTTCTCAGTGTAACACTGAAGCGCCCTCGGGCGCTTCGCAAAGGACACCCATCCATTTAACCACGTTGTGTGGTAGAAGACACGGAACAAGGCTATGGTCGGCTCTATCGCAAGTAAACGGCAGTTTACTTCAAAGTTCGACACCTTAGCCGCACCTATACAGTGCAGCTGTGAGATGTGGAGGCGATAGTGGTTGAGCAAATTGCTCAGAAAGATAGATATCGGTACGCGGTAATTCGTGTACTCGAAGAAGCGCGTGTATAATCCTATTTTCCCTTCGGGGAAATCGGCTATACACGCGTCAACATCTGGAGCCTCTGGATGCACATCCAGAGAAATGAAGTAGTCAGATGTAAACTGAGTAACATCATTCTCAGTCATCGCAGAGCGAAAATCTTCTAATTGGGCAACCATTTTCATAACCTTACTGGGAAACGCACACAAAATTACCTAATGAAACGATTACTTTCTTTGCAAAAATACGCTTTCAAGAAAGTGAGTAAGGGTGAGTGTGTGTTTTACTGTGTGTTTTTGTAAAAATGGGGGCGGTGACTATTATATAGGGGGTAAAAAACCCTAGATGATGTCCACATGGATTCCACTCACAAAAACGTGTGCCTAGAACTGAAACGGTACATGCACTTTTTCTCGATTTACGAGGGACACGTGGACACAACCCCCGACTTTCGAGGTATTTCTTTGAAATATCTATGACTAGGTACAATGCACTCCAAAAATGGGCGGCAATATTTCAATGATCTCCCGCCACGCTTACCGTTGTTGTGATTAGTCTAGTATCCGCGGCTACGAGCCGCGCACACTAGACTGGGGGGACATGATGACGTATAGTCTATATATGGGCCACGAGCCCAAATGATAAACATTACTAAGGCCCAAAGCCACCATGCATGGGCTATTATAACTTGGGCCGCATCAATAATGGGAATGGGCTCACGTAAGCCCAAACCCAATTAAACTATACACGGTATAGATAAGGATCATCTATCTATGGAATAGATATCCTTAACCCGGATAAGTACCACGCGTACGAAACGTAAGGAGCACGAACCCTACAAGGATTCTGCGCCTATATAAGGAATGACATAACTCTCATTCAAGGTACGATTCACAAACCCTAAAACTCTTTACGAGAACCCTAAATCGATTACTTACTCTCACGCCGGAGTCTAATCGTGGGAGACAATCCCACGATAAGCCTAACGGTGTTGTTTATTTTCTTAGTGCGCAGGTTTCAAGCATTAAGAAGCGAATTGGTACGAGAGCAAGAGCCTATAATCAGGAACGCCCAACTTTTGTATCAACAGGCATTATGTTTCTTGATTAGTTCGGTTAGGGATGCTACATGGCCAAGGATCAGTTCTTGCAGGTTAGGAGAATTGCCCTCCGGATCATCGTGATCGCCTGCGTTGTTACTTGTGTTACGATCGTCATTGGTTCCGCTTCCCCCGGCTTGAGGAACAGGTGTGTGAAAAGGAGGAAGGCCAGTCATTCTTTCGCTTGGGCAGAATGAATAACGGGTCCCGCGGATGGTACCAATTTGTTGAGGTAAAACCTTGCCGATGGTTCAACTTCTTTAGTTATCCTTCGGAAGTGTCCTTCAGATGTGGTGTTGTACCTACACACACGAAACACGCACGTTAGTCTCGCCTTGGGTTTTATCCCAAATCCAACCTCCGGCGTGATATTAAGTATATGATAGTACGAAGGGTTAAGTAATAAATGGGAGTAAATGCAATAAGTGTGTGTTAGTTGTTTACATTAAATGAGGTGGGGGTATTTATACTACCCACACCTTGTTACCTGTGTAGCCTAGGGACTGTGCGAGCCGACCTAGGCCTAGCCTAGTTCGTAGGTGCCAAGCTGTACATGGGACATAATCCCGTGAAACCTGGGATGGCGGTGGTCCGTACTATTGTCCGTGGGGTATGGCACATTACCCGGGTAAAAGGGGTTACTCTTTGAAGTGATTTAGATTGTGCTCTTCGGATCTGTTATCCGGAGGCGGGTGATAAGTTTGAAAGGTACGAACCTTCCGGGCACATATGCCAACACATATGATCCATGAGCAGCATGAATCACAACATTAAGCCCAATCTTTGTCGTATTGGTAAAATAGGGGTGTCAGTAGAGTTGGGTTGGCCCAACCCGAACCCGATAAGCTTTATAGTGACGGGTTTAATTGGGTTAGAAAAGCTTATCGGGTTAGTTTAACCCAAACCCGATATTGTTGTCGGATCGAATTAGGGTTAAATTATTTTTCTTATTAGGTCAACCAGATATGACCCCTTTTTTTAGAGTATTGTTCTATATATATGGAGGACTGCTAGATCCATAAAAAACTTTTACAAAACACATCAATAAAATGAGTTAGCATTATTTGATTGATGTATTTGGCTATAGTTCATTCTCTTCCTTTTTATTAAGCAAATAAAAACTGACAACTCATTTTGCAGATGTATTTTGTGGAAGTTTTTATTATTATTATTATTATTATTATTATTATTATTATTATTATTATTATTATTATTATTATAATTATTATTTTATAAAACATCACTTCATTAGAAAATCATAGGATTTACAAGAAATTAGAGGGGAGCTGAGAAACAAGCTGGGCCCCCACTATTTGATAGTGTGAATTATTATTATTATTATTATTATTATTATTATTATTATTATTATTATTATTATTATTTATTTATTTATTTTTTAATCTAGCAACTCTCATATATTTGATAGTGTGAAGTATTTAGCCATGATGTAGCTAGTAGATGTATTATTAGATGTAAAAGAGTATATTAACTTATTATGTATTTTTATTTTACATGTAGATGATATACAAAGTTAACTAGTTTTAGAACTCCGTGCACACACGAGGCTTTAGGTTTACTTTTTGTTAGATTAGCTTTATGTTTAAAGATATATCACGGGGCTTTGGTTATACTTTTTTTTTTATATTAATTATGGATATAAAAAATGTTACTCTCATGTAACATTGGGCCTCGGTCCATCGTATTATTTTTAATATATAATTTTTGTTAGACTAATTTTAGGAATTTTAGGTTTCAAAATATATATTAAAAATAATACGATTTGTTATTATCGTCTGCCTCATTTAGTATGCAATCACGACAACTATATCAGGCTCACTAAAATGTTTTTTTATTAGTGTGTTGCTTGTAAAATCAGTGTTTCTAATTCACAAAAAAAAACTATTATAAAATCGGGCTCATAATGGGTCTTTATGGGCTGTAAGATCATCACTTAGGCCTCCATAATGATGGCCTTCTATTAAGTAGCCAAATAAGTTTACTTGAAATAGGCATTTATTTCTCTGTTGATACTCCAACAATGAATCATAAAGTGTGTGGCAGCTTTATTTTTAAACACAAGTTATCTTCTGAACAAACATTATCATACAATGTTATTTAACTTTTATATTTTCTTAATTATATTATGGTTTGCGTATTAGAATTATATGTGTTTCTTATATAGTATTATATGTGTTTCTTATATAGTATTTGATATGATTTTCATAATTCTGTCTTAGGATATGGGCTACAAAAATTATTGAATACAAATACATTAATGTTGATATGAAACATTTAATTGTCAATATCATATAACCAAATAACTTACTAAAATATGAAAATAAACTCATTAAATAAATTTGTTGATGAATATCTTCTGAACAAACACAATCATACAATGTTATTTAAGTTTTATATTTTTTAATTATATTTTGGTTTGCGTAACAGAATTATATGTGTTTCTTATATAGTATTATATGTGTTTCTTATATTGTATTTAAAGTAGTATATGTGTTATATAGTATTTGATGTGATTTATCCTTTTCAGATAAAAAAATTCGCTCATCAGAATCATTTCCAAATATAAGATGCGTGTTGTAGAATGTTTTAAAAACCATAATTATCTTCGTCAATATCTTTTCTATATTTACATTATATTACGTGATAAGTTATTTGTCGATATATTTTTTATATTCAAATTATGGTATGTGATAAGTTATAAATTTGTATTGTACATATCATTTCAAAATTTGAACGTGACATGAACTATAATTCCGTCTCAGGATATGAGCTACAAAAATTATTGGATACAACTATAATAATGTTGATACGAAACATTTAATTGTCAATATCAAATAACTAAATAACATATTAAAATATGAAAATAAAATCATGAAATAAACCTGTTGATGAATATCTTCTGAACAAAAATCATCATACACTTGTACCAATAAATAAACGGTTAATTTATTAGTTTACATAAAAATACTTATATTTTATTTATAATTTTACTTCTTTAAAAAATATTGATATCTTTATGATTTATTTTACCTTTATGTATAATGATTTATTCCATAGTTAAATCAAAGAAAAAAGAGTATGTTTTTCGATCAATATATTTTTTTTGTTTATTTTGATAAAATATTTATGCTTTATGTTAATGTTTTTATAATAATACGGGCAAAGATATCAACAATATATATTCCATATATTTTGAAGATTTGATATTATAATATCTACGTAGTTATGTATATTGTTATTCTGGGAATGGGTTAGATTTAATTTCTTAAAAATCACATGTTTATTAAGATGAAAGATTTGATATACAAACATAAATTAAAGGTAAAACATTTAATTGTCAATATCAAATAACTAAATAATTTATTAAGAGAAAAATAATAATAAAAATAATAACTATAACACTCTAAAGTAATTCGTACCCGCACAATCAAATTAAAATGTGAACATAAACATTAAATTCATTCAATTCATACATTCGGTGAACAAATAAAAACATTTACATCACAACTATCAAATCAGATACTAAACGCATTTTCCCACGGCAAACACGTCCTCATCAGAAACATCAATATATCTTTTTTTGCATTCAATTATGACCTTCTTAACCCTAATTTTGAATAAATATTAATGTCCTCAACTAAACAGTTAATAACATCTACAAAAACACAACAAAAAACATTAGGTTAACAAAATTGTATAAATTATATTTGTAAAATTTTACAATATAAGAAAAACATAATAAAAAGAATATGATGTAACATCTACAAAAACAAAACAGAAACATTAAAGTTACTATAAATGCACAAATTAAAATTTAACAACATCAATAAATCATATAAAAAACACTACAAAAACATTAGGGTTAGAACAAATATTCAAATAAAAATTGTAAAATTTAACAATATAAAAATCATGGATAAATTTGATAAGTACCAACTGAATTAACCATGCTACGATTAGTCTCTCCATACCCATCTATTCCATGTAATCTCTCATCTTGCACACAAAATAAAAAATAAAAGCATTTATTGATTAAATATCCTATTATAACACTATGATACAAGCATTAACATATAAGAAATTTTATTGGTGCCAACAAGAATTGTGAGAATGCAATGCTGAATGAGGGGGTATTTATAAGGCTGAATTAGGGTTTGTGTCATCATTAAATTCGGAAAAGATATGGTCAAATAAAGATATATCATACAAATTTAGTAATTATCAAAATTTATATTTTAGGAAAATATTCTGTTTTAATTTTTAGCAAAAAGTTTATCAGAATCTAATTTTTAGCACGAAAGTTTTATAAATTACCCCCTTTTTTGAAGTTTTTTTATTCGCAATTTCGACACGTTTATGTTTGAAGAGGTTTTTTTTTTTTTTTTTTTTTTTTTTTTTTTTAATTTATTTAAACTCCTGTAACTACCCTATTTTTTCTCATTTAGAAACTCAATTAACCAATGCGAGGGCTTGATTTCTAAATGGAGCCCTCTCATTGGTTAATCAAATCCCTCGATTTGGCCAAAAGTGAGTTCTCATATTATATAAAAGATTGCATGGTTTTTGTGTCCATCAAAACCACACTCTCATAAGCATTCGTGCCATGAGACTCAATTGGTCAATAACATGATTGTTAGGATTCCGATCCTGATCTTATGATCCTACGATTTTACGATACTGTAAAGCAAAAACGATCTGGATCTTACATAGGATCTTTGAAAGCTTAAGATCTTACATGATCCCGATCTTAACCATAGGATCTTAAGATCGAATCCGATCCGATCTTACTTTTCTCGAACCGCAAACTAAAAACCTGCAAATTTATGGTTTATGTTTTTATATAATTTAAAAACGACGTACGATTCTTTTAAACATTCTATATTTATAATTTAGTACAACATTTTCATGAAATATTCATAATTTCATGTTTATAATATATAACAATTTGTAGATTTGAATAATATTACAAAGATCATTAAACAAATAGCATCATAGTAGGATTTTAGGATCTCGATCCGATCTTACAATCACGATCTTGCAATGACGAAAACGATTTTAGGTAAAATCCCGATCTTGAAAACCTTGCTCTAAAATCCACATATATCTTATACCTCACAACCGACTAACATATGATGATGATTTTACTTCGTGCATTTAAAATTAGGTTGTAACTTACTCTTGCATTCTTTTAGCACAGAGAACATAAGAAATGTGTGATAAAATATTTGGTTGTAAACAAATGGCTTTGCATAATTAAGCAAGATTACTGTTTGGCATAATATATATTTGTTAGTTACGTGCAAAAAGTCCAAAGCAAAAAAATGGGCTGAAATAGGAGGATCAAATTTAACCTTGAGGTTATAGGGTTTAACTAATTTCCTTCAAGTATATGGGCGTGTTCCTTTTTGTTTTAGAATTGATACTCTTATCTCAATGCAAAATTTTATCTGTTACTAATGAAAACCCTGATTATCAACGAAATGCATGAATACAATATGTGCACTGGACATATGAAGTTAAGAACTTATTACAAATTGTACAAAAACCAATCCACTAAATATATGGAAGGAGACATTGGCTTTTATGTAAATTGGATGGCACTTACGTTTCCATTCTATTTTAATTGGCTTTTATGTAAATTGGATGGCACTTACGTTTCCATTCTATTTTAATGGAAACGAGCCATTCAAACTTGTTTTATTTTCGCAAAAACAGAAACTTAAATGATTTAGATGAGGCATAACCAGTCTTTAGACGTTGATGGAAACTTGGAACTAAAGCAAACGCGATTAACTCGGCAACGTATCCGACCCGATTCTCACCCGAACCCGATAACTTAACCCGATCGCTTATCGGGTCGGGTTGTGGGTTAGTCTTTTTCAAGCAAAACCCGAATTAACCCAACCCCGATAACACCCCTAATTATTATGTAATGTTTATACAAGGATATCCCGAAAAACTTTATAATTTGACTTAATTAATTGTCATTTTGTTCTATTAAACATGTACATTGTGTACAACATGATATTAATAATTAATTTAAATAACATGTCAGTTAAATAAAAATAAATCTTCATCCAACAAATATCTTTCAAAATATTAATCGATATTAATACATAACAAAATTTTTTATGTAAGTTGTACTAGTATCGCGATTACAAAACATTAAACATGAGTAAATTCATACTAGCATGGTACCCGCGCGATGCGGCGGCGGGTAGTCTGTGACTAAATTTTTCTGGTAATGTGATGTTATGCGGCCATATTTTTTTTAACGGTTAATTAACAAATAACAATAATTTTAGGGTTAGATCAGTTGGAAAACCCCTTTCATTTTAACATAGAGGTCAATGGTTCGATCCTCACTCCCTACAAAAGGCCGGAGGTCCTTTCCTATCTTAGATAGTCTTAGATTGGTCCTTCAGCACAATTACCTTTAAATTTCCTGACCTACATGCGACCTTTTAGGCATAGTAAGGCGACCGAAATTTATATTTTTATTTTTATTTCAAAAAAATCAATCTTTTTTACACTATATATATCCCCTACATTTTTATTTTTAATATATACTATTCACATGAACTAAATATCAAAATTAGCCCAAAATCAACTATACCATACAAATAATATACGTCTCAATTACCAAGGTAATTAGTCTAAAATCATTTTCAACCCAAACAAACTTTAATCATCAATATCTATTAAGGCCCATGATAAAACTACCAAACAATTTGTGATATCATTTAGCCAGCCCAATTAACAACCAAACCGGTATATAACCCAAATGTTAGGACTTGTAAATACGTTTACAAAACCTAAATTACCTCATTCCTGCCCTAATTTCCCCCACAAAAATACGCAACCATGATTTGCAGCCACACAGACATCACATACTCTTCCTTTCTTTCTTATCATGATAACCGAACATAACCAACAATCTATGTTTGCAAGAAAATCAGACCCTTTTCTTGAATATCAAACAAAAACTCTCTAAGGTTTTACGTTGTGTTGACCGTGATGGTGGTTTTGGGATGGGGTTACAACTGAGGTAGATGTAAATGTTGGGTTTTATTGTTACTGTATACTTTCTGTTCGTGGACCATAGATGGAATAAGTGTGATGTTTGTTTTGGCTTCATTGATGATTGTTCTTTTTTTTTCGTTTCATCTTCGTTTTTGTTTTGATATGTAACGGTACATTTTTTTTTCTTCTTTTGTGGAATGCATTAATCGGTCGAGGGGGTGACTGGTTGTGAATTTTTGGAGCCGTCCGACCTTGTGGTTGCAGTGGCGGTGACTCGGTCAGCGCAGGGGCGACCAGTCCGGTCGACCGACCACTGTGCCCAGCCTAATGGCTTTATTTTTAAGTACTTAGCTTAGTAGCTTAATTAGCTTGTACATTATGGTTAAATGATTGTATATTTTGGTGAATGAGTGAATTAATTAGTGTATTAATTATATGTGTTGAATAGATTGTTGACATTAAAATCATTGTGCTTTACATACTTGTGCTTTGTGTTTTATGACTTGTATTTACTTAAAAGTTATTGTACATTGTGCTTAAATGGTTGTAATTTTTAGTGAAAGAGTGTTTTTAATAGCATTAATGTTGTTTGGTAGAATTTTGGTCTTAAAATGACACCATGCTGTTTTTTGTTGTACAATATGCTTACTTTGTTGTAATTCTAAAAATTGGATACATTAAAGTGTTGTAAACCATGCATTATTTCTTGTAAATCTGAAAATTTGATACACGTGATTTATAAGGGGAGTGGCATTGTTGCCTAAAGGTTTATGGAGTTTAATTTTAATTGACAAATAAAAAGCATGCAACACATTTTTTGCCTAAACATGCCTAAAGTTGGTTTTTTAGTGGCAATGTCATGCCTAAGCATGCCTAAACCTTTTTTTTTTAACTCATAATTATATTTAACAATTAAATTAAAAACTTCAAATTTCATTAATAATTAAAACAAAAGTTACATGATAGATAGGAAAATCAAAACAAAACAATTTCTAAAAATTGCAAGGTCATCCATATTTCGCCGCGACTTCACGTTTTTTTGCAATCATAATATTGCGCATTGTTGGATCAAGTATGGTATCATGGGGGTCGTTGAAGAACTTCATAGCTCGAAAATAATTCTTTTCTTGAACCCCTTCTAGTTGTGCCGACATTAACTTTTCTGCCAACTCTTCCTTCGCACGTTTCTTCTCAACATTTTCATCCATTATTTGTGACTTCTTTGCCGCATAATCTGCTAACGATTCAATACTCTTCTTTGTCGACTCGTTTTCGGCCTTTTTCCCTTTTTTCTTCCGTGTAGGAGTTGTGTCGTCATTTAGATCCGGAATAATAGTCTCAAAATTGTCATTGCTAGATTCCGACGATTTTCTTCGTTTCTCCGTATTAGACGAAGATGTTTGACTAACGGTTGGTTGTTGCAACCATTTGTCCGATTTCCTAACTATCTCCCACGCCTCAATATTAGTAAAATTCTTGCCTTTGGGTTTCTTTTTATAATCGGCCAATGCATTTCTCATCACGTTAAGCTCGTCACACCCACTATCACGACATCGGTTCTACAATAATAAGAAATATAATTTAAATTTACACTATTAATTAAAATAAACAAGTATAAATTTAAACAAATAATTAATATAAAGAAAAAAAAGGTATATAATTTAAAATTTACTTGTTGTATGTATAGGCCGTTAAAAGTATTCATTTCGGTATGCATATTTTTCCATTTTGTGTTCAACCCATGGAATGTGCGCAAAGTATCCGGCACATTTTGCTTGAAGTGCTCTAGAATTCTTCCCCAAAAGCTATCGGACTTTTGTTGATTCCCGACCTTTGGGCATGTTGAGACATGAACCCAAGCTTTTGCCAAAAATACTTCTTCGTCGGTCGTCCAATTCTTTTTTCCCGCTTTACCCGGATTTTTTATTTCTTGAAAGTCATCATCATTTTATTCTTCACCTAAAACAAAGCAAAAATATATATATATATATATATATATATATATATATATATATATATATATATATATATATATAACGATTTAAAAAAAAAGTATAACGATTTAAAAAAAAACACTAACGATTTAAAATAAAAAAGAAATAAATATTAACGATTTAAAAAAAATAATAATAATACCGATTGGATTTGGGAATTGGGTTTCGGGAACAACTTCATCTTCATAATCGTATAACGGTAATTCTCTTTCGACACTTTGTTCACGTCTTGGTGGACTGTCTCGAAAGTCATTAAAAGGGTTGAGCTCGCTTGTCATTGCTATATTATAGTAACTTGGATTCAACGGTGGAGGTGCCGGATAGTAGGCTTGTGGTGGAGGTTGAGGATAGTAGGCTTGTGGTGAAGGTCGGGGATAGTAGCCTTTTTGACCACGTGGTTGTGCTTGAACCTTCGGCCGGACGGGATGTGATCGAGAACCTCGACCACGACCACGACTTCGACCTTTTGATGTTGAACCTTGTTGGGATTTACTTGGATTCATGTGATTGATTTTTAAAGTGAATTGGTGATTTGAAGAAAATATGTGATTGTGAATATGTGATTTGAAGAAAATATGGTAAAGTGAATTGTTGATTTAAAAGGGGTAATTTTATTTATTTATTTTTATTATTATTATTATTATTTTTTTTTTCTTTGAAAAAGCATTAAACGGTAACAAATTAAATGGTGCAACGGTCGAAAACATTAAAAGCTATGGTTTTACCGAATCGGTAAAACATGTCGTATTCCATGCCGATTTGGCCATGCCGATCTACTGGCATTGTGATGCCGATCGATGCCGATCCATACCGACCCTTTGCCGAAAACGTTGCCACCCCCTAAGTAGTTTAAATATACAAGCCGTATGCAAATTCGGCACGTAATTAATAGGTCAAGAAGTTACGACTAATTATTTGACACGCACACATGTGTCCTAGTAGTCACACTCAAATTAAATTTCCATATTTTCCCATAATATAAATCGTCCCATATGGCCATGTGAAACTCACTTCACTGACTTCTTAGAACAAGCCTAGCTAAGCCATGTATCGGTTTCTCATCATTATCGTCTTCATAGTAAGTTTCGGTGTTGCAAAATCGTCAACGGGGAGAGTAGTAGAATATCTTCCAGGCTTCCGAGGACCACTCCCTTTTTATCTTGAAACTGGGTACTCTTTCATTCACTCTAACACCATTTCTTCTGTTATTTATTGATTACAATTTACACGATTAAAACTACAAACGTTGTCTTAATTGTGTGTGTATATATAGTTATGTGGGGGTGGATGAAAATGAAGATGTTCAGTTGTTCTACTACTTTATAAAGTCCGAGTCTGATCCCGACCACGATCCTCTCATGCTTTGGATTACTGGAGGTCCTGGTTGTTCTTCAATCTCCGGCCTCCTCTACGAGATTGGTATTAATATATTACTACTAGTACTATTTACTTTGTAAATTTCTGAATTTCTAACACTTGGACTAGTTTTAGTGACAGGAGGTCTAATGATACAAAAACTTTTTGAAAAGTGTGCGTAAAAGGTCAAAATGGTGAGATTTAATACCACTCTTTTCAATTTTTTGAAAAGAGGATTGATTGGCACATCATTTTTTTTTGTTAAATACATCATTTTGTACAACACTATAATGAACAAAAAATACATAATACAACACTGTAATACACAGAATGTGGTGCAAAAATAAAAAAGTTTGGTATGCGAATCACCTCCTTTTTGAAAAAGCATGTGTCTCAAATGGCAAAAGTTAAAAATTATAGATTATATTTTTACACATTTCTTTTGTCATTATAACTGGACTTTTTTTGCATATGTTACTTTTAACTTGAAGTGTAGAAGAAACACCTCAAATAGCATTTTTTAAAATTGTTGACACTTCCATACCTTTAGTGAAATGACTTTTGCGACACTTTTTATGTGTCAACATTCTTTTATAGTGATGTAGAATAGTGAACGTTTAGTATATTTTCATAACTTCGAACCAAATTTTCCGTTCTGATAAGTTAAACATAAAGCTTTTAGCTCAAAATGATCTCTTTAGCCGATGGCATCTTTGAAATACTAGAAACTTTTTAAAATAAGAACGGAACATCCATCAAACGAGGAGAATAATCCTGCTAGGGGTGTTCTGTGTTCATCGAATCATCGTGTTCAAGTTGTTTGGGATGATTTTTTTTTTAGGCACAACCGAAAACCAAAGGGAACCTAGTTCTAAGTGGATCAAACCGAATCTAAACTCAATACCGTTTTGGGTTGGCCTGGAAAAAACCAGAATTTACATAATTTTTTTCACTTTAGCATATATACTTTTAACACCAAATGTATTTAATTATATAACTTAAACAATGTATACTCAAAATATATAGTACAACATCATTAACAAAGAAAAAGATTAAAAGCTTAAAAAAGATTATATATTTTTAATAGAGAAAGGTTTTATTTTTATTATTATTATTTTTTTGTATAAATATAAAAAATATATATGTCTAAATTTAATTTTGGTTCGATCTACTTTACGTTTTGGCAAAACCAAACCAAAAAAAAAATATTTAGTTCGGTTCGATTTCATAAAATTTTAGGTTTTCTAAAAGTTCGGTTCAGTTTTAAATAGGTAATATCCAAAGGGATAGGTTATCCATAGAGGTGGCAAAATGGTTGGGTTGGGTTGGGTTGGGTCTTGGGTATTAGATGGGTATGGGTATAGACGGGTATGGGTATAGATGAGTCACTTGGAAGGATGGGTCTATATGAGTTTGGGTCAAACGAGTCTTGGGTCGAGTCGGGTCGGGCTTTTTTGGGTATTTCATCTTTATCATTTTATTCATCCTTAATTATTCGGTTTCTTTTTGTTTTTGTCCGTTTTTTACGTTTTCGTTTGTTTTTTACGTTTTTGTCAGGTTTTTTACGTTTTCGTCCGTTTTTTACATTTCCTCCGTTTTATTTACGTTGTCGTCCGTCTTTATTACTTTTTCGTCTTTTTTTATGTTTTCGTCCGTTTTTTTACGGTTTTAACTGTTTTTTAACGTTTTCGACCATTTTTTGACGTTTTCAACCATTTTTTACGTTTTCGTCAGTTTCTTTACGTTTTCGTCAGTTTTTTTTTACGTTTTTGTCCAATTTTTTACGTTTTCGTCAGTTTTTTTTACGTTTTCGTCCAATTTTTTACGTTTTCGTCAGTTTCTTTACGTTTTCGTCAGTTTTTTTACGTTTTTGTCCAATTTTTTACGTTTTCATCAGTTTTTGTCCAATTTTTACGTTTTCGTCAGTTTTTTTACTTTTTCAATTGTTTTTTAACGTTTTTGACCTTTTTTTACGATTTCAACCGTTTTTTTTACGTTTTCTTCAGTTTCTTTACGTTTTCGTCCGTTTTTTTACGTTTTCGACAGTTTTTTTTACGTTTTCAACCGTTTTTTTTACGTTTTCGTCAGTTTTTTTACGTTTTCATTAGTTTTTTAACGATTTTGTCCATTTTTTACGTTTTCAACCGTTTTTTTACGTTTTCTTCAGTTTCTTTACGTTTTCGTCATTTTTTTTTTATGTTTTCGACAGTTTTTTTTACGTTTTCAACCGTTTTTTTTACGTTTTCATCAGTTTCTTTACGTTTTCATCAGCTTTTTAACGATTTTGTCCGATTTTTTACCTTTTTTTTTTTTTTTTTTTTTTTTTTTTTTTTTTTTTTAGTTTCTTTACGTTTTCATTAGTTTCTTTGTATTTTTTTAACGATTTTTTGGGGTGTATGGACAACTTATCCATACACCCCAAAAAGTACAAGTGGTAACCCTTGGCTTTTCTGAGGGGGTTATGTTTATTTATTTTTTATTTATTTTTTATTTTTTAATAATTTTGTTTATATTAAAAAAAAACTATAAATCTAAAAGTACGAAATAGAAAATATAAATTTTAATAAGTTAAAAATATTAAATTAGAAAATACGGAACACAAATTGTTAAAAAAATGTGTTTTACTGTAAACAGAGTGGGCCGAAGGTAGAACTTGTAAAAAGTACAAAAGTGGGTGTGCTAGGGGCGTATTCAACAATCCCTATCTAAATTGTAAAAAGGCGTGAAAAACTGCTTTCTTTGAAGTGTCATAGGGCCCAACGAATTGTTATCGTACGATTGCATGATGTTGTTTTATAATTTTGAAACACATTGTGTAATTTGTTCACTTAATTTAATAATTAAATAAAACAATAAACAAAAATTTAAATTAAACATAGGTTTTGTTTATAGTAAATTGCAAAAATCGTCTTTGTAGTTTGACAAAATTACATGTTATCCTTATGATTCGGAAATCGCGGGCGACCTCTCTGCGAGGAAATCTTAGATTCATTTTCGCTCGTGATCAAACTGAAATATCGAAAATACCCTCATCTTCTTCCTACTTGATTTTATCTTTGATTTTTTTTTCCAAATTGACATCTTCATTCGAATTTCCAGATTTGAAAACGAAATTAAAAAGAACCACTTAAAACCAAATAATCAAAAACACTACCTTATAAACACATGTGCAACAACCACTACTTTAAAAGCACATAATCCAATCTAAGCCTAAAACCTTAAGATCTACGTAAACAAAACCTAACCCTACATTGGTTGTGGCCATTTCTGTCTGCCGTCGTCTGTTGGATAGCTACTGGCCACGTGACTAGGCCTCATCATTAACCAGATCTCTTAGTTATACAAGTGTTGTTTATGCTTAGGTGGGGTGAAGTAAAGTAAATGGGGGGTTTTGAAGGATTTGTGATTTTAGATAAAGAAACTAGAATTATAATGAGAGAAATTAAGGTGCGTTTTGTAAATAAATATGTTTTTGAAGATGTGAAAGATGTTAATTGTGTTTTTGTTAAGATGGTGATGGATTTAGGTAACCAAGGGCTGGGTTTATTTATTTAGTTATTTGATTATTTATAAATCAGAAATTAGGATGAAAATGATAAAGTTAACTAAGAAAAAACAATCAAAGAGAAATGAAGGAGGATAAAGATGAGGGTAGTCTAGACATTTAAGTTTAATAATAGATGAAAATGAACCAAAGGTTTTCCTTTAGGGAGGATGGCAATTAAAAATCATAAGGCCTAAATATGCAATTTCACCAAACCATAACGACGATTTTACAATTTACTCGTTTTTTATAAATTGAAAAAGTAACATTTCTTCATGGTTTATGCAAACAGGAAAGAAAACATGTTTCAAGCAATGTTTGTCGTTTTTAACAGCAATGGAGTTATATTAAACCAATGTAACCTCTCGAAAAGACACCAAAGCACATATGTAATACATGTCTAATATATTCACTAACTCACATGTGGTGTGTGCACTTTTCGCATCTTAACTTTCACGCCCTTTGAATTTATCACATAACCTTCGATGCATTTAGTTTTTCCTTGCTAGGCCGACATGTAATTGTATTTCGATTGTATTCTAAATCATGTTCTAAATCGATTTTAACAAAACAGGTCCTATTCACTTTGAGGCCGTGCCTTATAATGGAAGCTTGCCCACCTTGATTTTGACACCCACTTCATGGACCAAGGTTAACTCTCTCCCTTTCTTTTATTGGTATGTATGGTGGAAAACGCCAATAATTGGCTTCACTCGATGATCCTACTCTAATTTGTTAGTAGCCGCAAATGAGCAGTCATGCAGGTTACAAGTTAAGTTGGATTACGTGTATGAACACAAAATAGTTGTTGGATTAACCTATAAACATATTTGTATTCTAATTTTATTGATCTCTTTATTGCCGGATATGAGTAATTTCATAAACAAAGTTTATAAAACGATTTAGGAAACTATATGTAATATGACTAATGATCATGTGCAAAGTAGGGAGAAAAGCTCACTGGCTAAAAAGTCTAAAAAGCCTCATATAGCCTAACGCATGTCTCTCCCTTCTCTTTCCTCAACATAAAGCAACCCATCTTTTCTTCCTCATCTCTTTTATAACTTCCCCATGCCATTATGTTAGTTTTAAAAATCTTTTAAATCATAAAATTAGGCTTCAATTTCTATTCAATTTCATCATATATTTGTTCAACCACTACAAGTCACAATCTTTTTCATCAAATTCATGTTTCGCTAGTTTAGAATAAAATTAGGGTTTTTTGTAATTTGAATCAAAACGAAAACTCTAAGAGCCTAAGGTACCCTGCGTTTTCCTTTACGTTTTCCCCCAAAACGCCACCCGACGGCACGAGATGGGTACCGGCCCTCACGTTTTCGAGTCCTAAGCCGTCGTGACCAGCCGAGATGGTCCCGGAAAACGCCACCCGACAGCGCGAGCCGGGTACCGTCCTTCGCGTTTCCCTTTTTTTTTTTTTTGCATTTTCTAGTTTTGTTATCCTTTTTCAATTAAATTAAAAGGCTGTGATCTTTTGTATTTGTTGTGTTGTTCGTGTTTTTTGGAGAGTGTAGTAATCTGAGAAGCGCATGTTTTTGAGAATGGGATGAGGAAGATGATTGCGTGGGTTTAAAATATGTTAGGGTTGTAAGTGGCAATAAAAATTAATGTATTTTGTTTGTTGGACTTTGTTGGGCACATGGGCCTAATGGGTTATGTTGTTTATTTAACATCTATTATTTTTCTTATGATGATTCTAATGTTAAATGGTTATTGCGTTGTTTAAAATTTTAAATGGTCCTCATGTAGTAAATGGAAATATGGAATTGGCAACGAGTAATTAAGTGTAAAGTGGAGTCGTTAATGACTAATAAGTGTGTGTTAATGAAAATTTTATTGTATTTTTTTCTTTAATGTTTTTTTTTTTTTTTTTTTTTTTTTTTTTTTTTGTTAATGAAAAATTTTAATTTTAGTTAAATGTGTTGATTTATGTAAATATGTTTAAACAAATGAAAAAAGAAAAACAAATAATATATGTGTGGCTAAAGGGTGCACGACGGCACCAGAAACTGGTGTTATATGAGGGAGATGGTTTTTGGTGTTGTTGTGAATTCTGGTGTTATGGGAAAATGTGCTGATGTGGCAGCATTTTTCCCCATGGCACTAGCGGGATGGCACCAGGGTACCTAGTGCTCTAAGGTAATTCTTAATCAACAAACCCTAAATAAACATCAATATTGTATCTACTTTTTTTTTTTTTTTTTTTTTTTTTTTTTTTTTTTTTTAATTTATAAAGTGTTCTCCTAAATTATTATAAACTATAACCTGTTCATGACAACACCCATAAAATGTTCGATGAGATGTCTCAATGAAGTAGTTTTGTGATTTTAGAGTCTCAATGTGTTTATTAGAATATAAATGCTTTAGTAATTCATATAAAGCTTCAATGTTTGATAAAAAAAATCAAAGTATACTTGACTAATGATAGTTTTGGGAATGACGAATAATGTTCACATGTGATGAACAAAACTTTGAATGTGCATTTGCTCATCACAAGAATGATCATCAAAGAATGTTCGTCAAAGATTGTTGAGGAAACAAATCTTTGAATTAGCAATTTTGTTCATCAGTGAAATACTGAAATGTTCATCAAAGAATGTTGAGGAAATAAAATCGTTCATCAAGTAAATGTTTATCAAAGAAAACAAAATGTTTGTTATGTTCATCAATTCAAAATGCTCATCAATTTTTTTTTGTTCGTCAATATTCTACCAAGAAGTTAATCAATAAAAAATGTTTATCAATACAAAATATTAATTATTACAAAATGTTAATCAATTGAAAATGTTCATTTTTTTTAATGTTCTATCAATACTCTCCTCAGAAGTTCATCAGTACAATATCATGTTCATCAAATACCGAATGTTTATTTGATCATCGACTACCTGTATAACAAAGGCACTTAAGGAGAAAGAACTTTGTGAATGATATATATTTGATTTACATGTAAGTCATATGAAGCTTCAAAGAACAGAAAAATAAATTGAGATAAGGTTAAAACATCATTATCAATTTATTTTACAACAAATCTAATGGTAAACAAAGTCTTTTTAAAGATATTCAAATTGTCTAAAACATCACTATCAATTTATTGTCCAAGTGAGTCCCATGATGGCCACCGGAATAATTTTATATCAATAAGGATTTAATAGACTAAGCGAGTATCCATGCATTAGTTTTTGAGGTCCTTATTATGAATTTTTGCATAGGACCCCTAAAAACTCGAGGACGGCCAGGTTAAGAACTAATAATCATATATGTAATATGATGAAGTAGTAGAATTTTTCTTTGAAAGGCAATATATAGTATTAATAATGGTGAATATAGTGGTTGGGATTGGGTTTCTCTTGTGGAGATCCCAGTTCACTTCTAGCTGCAACTTATGACTTGGCCCATCTGATTTGGTTTCATAGAAGATAATTTTATCTGCTAATATTGTCACCCATAGGAATATGGGCATTGCAATCTTGAACAAACAGTTAATGAGCATAAACTCAGAATTGCCATACACAAATTGTATTCGAGCTGAGACGTATGTACAAATAACATCTTCCAATTTGCAAATTGATGTCTGCCTTTTGAATGAAAAGCAGATGGCAAGCATAATTTTCCTTGATGTTCCTGTTGGAACTGGGTTCTCTTATGGAAGAACAACACGCGCCTCTAGTTCTACAGACATTCAGTTTTCAAACCAAGTACGAGTTTATGAGAAAGGTATGTTTTGGGAAATAACTCCACTACATCAAATAACTATATCACTGTTTAATCATATAGACGATTTCTTAACATCCTTGTGATAGAGATTGGAATTCATACGTGTTAAGTCTCATTCCTTGCAAATATCCTGATCATGCTTGGAAGTATTCTGCAGTGGTTAGAAAGTCACACAGATTTCATTTCCAATCCATTTTACGTAGGAGGAGACTCATACTCTGGAATCCCCGTCCCAATGATCACACAACTGATATCAAATGGTAAGGTTGGCGCCATTTGATATAAATTGATTATACTAACTTGCACAAATATGTCACTTATAATTTGTTGCATGTATCTACGAATGTGAAGGAAATGAAGCTGGCACTAAACCTTATATTAATCTAAAGGTATTTATAGCTACTTTCTCATCATATCTTATCCTGTCAAACTCGTAATATAATCTTTAACACATTTTACGAACAGTCTTCTGCTGTAATAATAATCTGGAAGACCTGGTAATATATAATGAGATAATTTAAGAATCCTATGAACCATATTGAGACTTGTTATTTTTATTTTATTTTTTATTATTTTTTTTTTATAATTATGATGACACAAAGAGTTTTTTGCATTGTTATTAACTTCATCCTCTAAATGGATAAGTTTTCTGCTAAAGGGGTATGTGCTTGGTAACCCGGTGACTTTTCCAGAGGAAAATAATTACGAAATTCGCTTTGCTAATGGTATGGGACTTATTTCAGATGAACTCTACAAGGTTAGCTCTGCTCCAACAATAGCTACCTCCTAATTTTCAAATTCTAACAGTAGTCTTTACTACCAATGTCATTATAGTTGTTGTATCATAGTTGTCATGGAGAGTATCGGACGGACTACATAAACCCTAACAATGTAGGATGTCTTCAAAATCTAGAGATGTACAATGAGGTACTTTAATTATTTTGCATCTACCCTTTTGTAAAGTATAAAATTTTCCATCTTCGATGCTAAAATAAGTGCACAATGTTGTGATTGAATTCTCCATCTTTTACTAGTGCCTAGATGGGATTGAATCCTCTCATGTCTTGGAGCCACAATGTGGTGATCTTGTTTCGCCAATCAAACTTCCAAGTCAGAAGCGGATTGAAGAAATTCGTCCTCTTTCAGCATTTTACTGTCGTGTAAGTCTCTACTATATACCATACATTTTTGTTTAATTAAAGACATAACTTGACTCTAAATGTATGTAAAATTTCAAACAAAATGGAATGTACTTTTACCCAAATAAATAGAAGAATTAAATGATCGTTTTGATGGGTACAGATTGATGGATATAAGCTTGTTTATTACTGGCTTAGTGATGCCAGCGTTAGGGAAGCATTGTATATCAGGAAGGTATTTATATTCATTTATTGTTAGATTTGATGGCATTCTTGCTTATAAATGCTAGAAAAACATAGGGAACCATAGGAGACTGGATAAGATGCAGCTCGGATTTAAATTTCACCAGAACACTGAATGATGTTAGACTTTACCATCTAAACCTCAGCAACAAGGGTTACCGCTCTCTCATCTACAGGTTCTCTTCATTTAAAGAGAAACTTGATATTTTGGAAAATAAAACTCTTATGTTACCACTGAATTTTTATACATTAATACAGTGGTGATCATGATATGATTATTCCTCACCAGTCAACTCAAGCATGGATAAATGACCTCAACTACTCTGTCACTAATCAATGGCGATCATGGAAGCTTCATGGTCAAATTGCAGGGTAATGTACATGATATACTTGCTGTTATAAACTTATAGTCACACTCACACTGTGGTCAAATAACTAAAGTTGAATTATGGTGCTTGGACAGGTACACCGAGACTCATTCCAATATGATGACGTATGCCACCGTGAAGGTAAGAAACCTTAGCATTACGAATCATTAGTGCTTATTTTTTTATTAAATAGGTGCCGTTGCTTTGCAGGGTGGGGGGCACACTGCCCCCGAGTACAAGCCTGAAGAATGTTTTGCCATGTTCATGCGGTGGATATCTCATCAACCATTATAACCATCATCTTATCAAATCCTAAATAACATCTTTGGAGATTTGCCAAGATATGGTGTTCCATTATCATTAGATTTCACGGACATAGACTGATTATCATATAATGAATCTACTTGATCCTAATTGTTTTATTCCTTGGTATGATGATAACAGCAATTAGCGTTAATTCATCTGAGGGTTAAGTTTATATCTATGCTACATATAAGAAGACCTATGTTACTGTGAAGGCAAGGAATCTCAGTGTTATTCTTCACGCATCGTTTATACTATATGTTTTTATTTTTTATTAGAAAATGTGGGGAGTACAGCATCGACATATATCCTTGATCAGTTTACTATTCCAATTGAGTGAATATCTGTGTCCAAAAACATGTCGGATATTTAGTAAATATGATGGGTAATTATCACATAGCTTTGCTTATTGCCCAATTAGGTCTATATTTTGACTTGTAAGCAACCTCTGACCCATAGGCTGCTTTTCTTTTTCTTTGGTGGCATAATGCTGTTAACTGAAGTAGACATGTCTGGTTGCAGGGTGCTGGGCACACAGCCCCTACGAAAAAGCCTAAAGAATGCTTAGCCATGTTCAAGAGGTGGATATCTTACCACCCTTTATAATGTAGAAAAACATGATTTCCTCGGTTTGCATTATGTATAATAGCTACTATGATTCAAGATTTAGTATAAACGAGTGGGGTAAGCCCGCGCGTTGCGGCGGGGTTTTGTATGTTTTGTGTTTTGTGGATTATTTGGTGTAATTATTAATCTTGGTATATGAATTATGTGTGTGTTTCTTTGGAAGCAAGTATTATTGTTATTATTTTAATTTGGTAATGTAGTTAACATAAAAAAGTAGTAAAGTTTAAGCTCCTCTTTTCGATAGCTGCGTTTAAAGCATTAGCGGAATATGGTATTATCGAATCATGGGTGACTTCCTTTATCGGGATGAGCGGAATTGGTTGGATTTTTTTTTTTTTTTTTTAATATTTTTTTTTATTTTATTTTTTTGTTGCTAATTTTTTTTTTTTTTTTTTTTTTTTTTATGCACTTCTATAATAATTTTTTGTTTGTATTGACATATAGTTATTGGGCCTTGCTAATAATTTGGGTCTAACTTTGTGTTGGCCCATGTCAGGTATATATTTTGGTTAGTCAAAAAAATTGGGGATAAAATTGTTTTACGGGGTTAGGGGAGCAGGTTCATTTAATGCAAAATGTACTTTGATGAAATTGCTACAGTGCTTTTGTATGAAAATTGTATTATTTACATACCAAATAGGATGTATACATGTGTCCCACTAAGTGGTGAAAGCCAATAACAAATGGTCTTTTTTTCCCTCATGTAACGGAGTATAGCAAAATAATAATGGTACAACTAATGTGAAGCAACTGTTCCGAACAACAGTTTGAAGCACGTTAGGTTGTACCCATAAACCTCCCCTCTTTTAGTATATATAGCTGGTTTACCCGCGCGTTGCTGCGGGATGATCATAATATGTGCGTTATTCTTTTATCGAGTCGGCATAATTATTTCGAAAAAGTCATACGTATTTATACTCATTTTTATTGTAAAAATTATTTCGTGAACAATGACGCAAGTTTCGTAATTTTTCGATTCCGTTTGATACCGGAGCTTTGAAAAACTTTGAAGTTTATACTTGATTTTATTGGAAAAATGATTTCGTGAACAATGGCGCAAGTATTGTAAATTATCGAGTCCGTTTGCTATGTCGTTTGAGCCCCGAACCGTTACCACAGGAAGTATTGTTGGTTGACAGTTTTGGTCCCTCGTGTATTTACTTTTTCATTTACTACCATTTTCACCCCACTCAAAAATATAAAAACCAAATAATTATAATAAAATTCATTTAACACATTTTCACTCTCTCTCTTCTCTCTCACCATCTCCCTTCTCTCTCTCTCTCTCTCGTTCGTCGGTAAAACATGACCGAAAAATTTATCCGGCCACCGGAGATTTTTCCGGTGACTCTTTTTATTTCACCAATTGATAGATCGGTTTATCCACATCATATCTGGAGAGTTTGAGCACTTGGCTCACCCCGTATCCGCCTTCACGCGCCACCAGCAGTCCGCAGCCACCTTTACCGAGACACCACCACCATCCCGAGAGTGTTAACCGACGGTAATGACCCTCACGCGCCACCCTTTTTTATTTTCTCAAGATTAAACCGAAACCCTAATTTTCTAAACTTTTACTTAATCCGATTTTATTATGAAACTTTTCACAAAAATGTTTTTAAGACTTATAAATCGTGTGGATCTACGATTTGAACCCTCGACTCGGCTGTGAGTCGGACTCACCGAGTCAGATTCAACTATTGTAGTTATATATTTATATGTTTTTTTAAATAAATCTAAGTTTTCTTATATAAGTTTTTTTTTAACGAATCTGAATTTTTAAAAATATTTTTTACGATATGATGTTTTTGTTTATTTGTTTTTTTTTATATGCCAAATCTATATACTTTTCAAGGGTTGAATTGTTTTTATAGATCTATATGTTGTACTTATATGACCGAGCTTTCTGTAATTTTTTTGATATTTTGTTTCAGAGCAACCGCTGCAAGAACGCCGGGATCTTGAGATGTTGCGGCCGTCGACCGTTTTTTTCTGCCGGAATTGTACCTTTTTTCTTTTTTTTTTTTTTTTTTTTTTTTTTTTTATGATTATAAAGTGTTGTGTAATTTTTATTCAATTTTCTTATGATTAAGTGTATAGTTTTAGTTTTGTAGGGCTTGGATTAGATTTCGGATCCGTTTGGGTTGTTAGTTTGTTTGTTCGACAGTCGAGCCGTGACAAACGGCGAGTCACGGCTAGTCCGAGATTTATTTAGGTTAGATGGATTTGGTTTGGTTTTGATTTGGTATTGTTTCGGATCGGATTCGGAAGTGTTGTTTGGATCGGTTTTGGAAAATGGATTAGATGAAAAAAAAAAAAAACTGTAGAAACCACTGTAGCTGCTACAGTGGTCGCACCAACATCCTCCCCATCTTTAGTATATATATATAATATAATTAAATTGATTTGTATCAGATAGAAGATTAGTTAAGTTTCGGTTAGTTTAATAATTTTCGTATTCAGTACTCTTGGCCCGACCCTTGTGTACAGATGGCCTTACAGGTGATATGGTTTCGATGCATCTTACATTACAAATATTATACAATGTCTGGTATCTGTTTTTGATGAATCCAAATTGAGACTAACAAAAAAGTCATCACCTTAAGTTCCTGCGCTAATTTATTTCGACACGTAAGTTGTAACCGTAATGTAAGGCAGGATACCACATTTCTTATCTTCCACCACTACAAAAAACTAGTTGAATTCTTCACATTTTAAAAGCCAAATGACCACATTTAGAAATGTGTAAAATTATTGATTTTCTCAAGTGTGGTAATAATGGGTGTGACAAATTTTGCTACACATACAAGTGTGGAGATATTATCTATGGTTAAAAGTGTGGAAACATTCTTTGAATGTCCACACCTAAAAGTGTGGCAAATTGCAAAAAATATTCAAAAATAAAAGTGTGAAGACATTTGCTACATCTATAACTGTAACTTTATTGAAATTATTCACACTTATATATGTAGATTGTTTTTTAAGTATTTGTCACACCTATAAATGTAGCAAAATTATTATCTATATATAAAAAAAAAAAAGTCCACAGTTGAACATACCGTGACAAAATAAGTGTGGAGAATAGCATTACTTTTTGTAGTGCACATAGATTCTTGACTATGACGACATCGTCCCGTCACCCATTATTTTACGACTATAGTTATCTCATAGTCATCATCCCATCTCTCACCATTTTACGTCTATAGTAAGCTGTATGCCAAATCACCCTTTGAATGTTATTGTTTTGATCAAATTTTTCATCATGAAGATACAAGCTAGGAACTAGATGCCCCTCAGTCCCTATACACATTTAAATGTTGAAAATAATGTACCAATATCATGCTTTCGTAAGAAGTTACAAACCTCTTGATAGTTCTACTAATCATAGTAGAGTGAGCAGCATTTGGATGATGTATCAAATCTTCTCAACTTCATAGCATTAGATGATATGAAAATTTATTAATCGTATATCTTCTTCTCAATGGATGTTGAGAAACTTATGTTAAAAAACTAGGCACATTGAGTCTCTCAAGAGATACTAAATTAGCTTCTTGTTTTTCTTTTTTTCTTTTTTTTTTTGAAAGTTATTTATTCTCATATTACTGCAAATGACTTAGGATCAAATGAGAAGAAAACTTAAAATAAGAAGGATGAGAAATAACTATAACCGCACATTTGAGATGCATCGACTTAAATTAGATGCATCCCTAATCTTTTAGATGCACTATAATATATTTTCTAGCAAAAAATTAGATGCATATACATATATTAGATGCATTTCATCAAGTTAGAAAAATCTAATACATTTTTCGTCCTCTGCGGATCAAATTTGTTGTTAGTACTACTTTGCATCGTTTTCACTTCAAATCATTTTTCGGAACTAATTGGGATGCATCTAAATGAATAGAGATGCATCTAAATCAAGTCGATGCATCTCAAATGTATGGTTATAGTTATTTCTCATCCTTCTCATTTTAAGTTTTCTTCTCACTGGATCCCTACCCTACTGCAAATAACTGCACATATGTTTATGTAATAAGTTATTAAAAAAATAATTCAAACTCGCCATTATATTGATGGACAATAAAGCTTTTATATTTGAATATGATTTGTCTTTAAACATTGAGTAATTGTTTTGCTTATGATGTCAATAAATTCGATATTGTAGAAGTTATGACTAATGATTAATGAATCAGTAACGTTCACATACATTCATCCAAATTTGCATAATCATCAATTCAATATTAATTGCATACATAAATTTCAAGTTTATATATTCTTCAGTTTTAGCCATTTCTCATAACAAAAATGGCTAACGTAGGTCAAGGTGAGCCAAAGCAAGCCGCTCCAAAACAAGCAGCTGCTCCTAAGCAAGAGTTGCAGCCACACCCAACAATGGACCAACTTTCGGGTGTTCAGTATTGTGTTAATAGTCCACCCCCATGGAGTAAGAATTCGATCAATACTTTTTGATCTTATATATATATGTATGCAGTAACGGCTCATATAGAAACATGCAGCTTATGTATCTTTGCAAATGCAGAGGAAGCTGTTTTATTGGGATTTCAGCATTATATTTTGACTCTTGGTAACACTGTTTTTATATCAACCATGACAGTTTCTCAAATGGGTGGTGACAATGTAAGTGATGGTATTTATATGAATTAAACATTAAATTGAATAAAGAAATGTCTTTTGAATCATGCTGGATCAATCTAGGCTGAGAAAGCCAGGGTGATCCAAACACTTCTTTTTCTTACAGGATTCAACACTTTAATGCAAACTATGTTTGGCACTCGATTACCATCGGTCGTTAGTGGAGCACATGCATTTCTAATCCCGGTTTATTCCATTATTCATGCAAAAAGATACAATACATACCAGGAACCTCACGAGGTAAGTAAATCATATCAATCCATTTATTTCGTACGGTCTTATATATATACTTCACCTTCTTTCTAATGTTTATCTGATATGTTACGAAACTTTATAGAGGTTTGCACAAACCATGAGAGGGATACAAGGTGCTCTGGTCATCGCCTCAGCTTTCCAGATGATCCTTGGATTCCTTGGCTTGTGGCAAAATATTGTCAAGTAAAGCATTTGATAGTATCTAGTTTAGCTGTTTAGTTTTATTTATACTGCTTTATTTTATAATCACGAATGGTGTATATATATAGGTATCTTAGCCCTCTTTCAGTTGTTCCTCTTGTTACTTTTACTGGACTTGTGCTATACTCTCTTGCTTTTCCCATGGTAAGAATAATTTGCATCTAGCCATCCATGGCTTTGATCACTTTCTATTCTTTTTAAAAGATAGTAGTATATATGTTTCGTATAATATTTTTGTTCTTTCAGATGGGGAAATGTGTGGAAATCGGGCTTGCAGAGTTGGTGTTGATGGTCCTCATCTCACAGGCAAGTTTTAACACCATTTATGAGTAATTTCCCAAACAGAAACTTCAATTAACTTAGTTTTATTTTACCCTTTTCAGTATCTTCCTCCATATATAACCTCCAAGAGGCCAATATGTGATAGGTTTGCGGTGCTGTTCTCAGTTCCAATTGCATGGACTTGTGCTGGAATTTTAACATGGAGTGGTGCCTATAACAAATCTACAGAAACATTTAACACTTGTCGTACCGATAGTTCTGGACTTATTAATGGAGCTCCATGGTGATCTTTTCTTTATAACTAGATGTAGAAAAAGTGCATAATTTATTTGTACCTTTGTGTGATCTTATTATATACGTTGCTAAATAACTCAGAACATGCAGGATATATGTTCCTTATCCATTTCAATGGGGCACTCCCACTTTTGATGCAGGAGATGTTATGGTGTTGATATTTGCATCCTTCGTCTCCTCCATTGAGGTATCATCTTTATTCAAGTTTTCGCTCATCATTTCATTCCTGAATTCATGTCAAAAGCTTTTCATTTGCAGTCTACTGGCTCATTTCTGGCAACAGCAAGATACGGAAGTGCCACTCCTGTCCCACCTTCTATTTTGAGTCGCGGTATTGGATGGCTGGTATGTTGCAACAAATGTTATTTTTCGTATGTGGTCTTTTTTGTGTCAGAGTTGGCAAGATGGGTGGGTGGTTCATTGGGTGAGGATCTTCTATTAATACACGTCAAAATGGGTCGGGTTGGTTTGTGTTGTTCTTGTCGATTCGTCAGATAGGTTATCAATAAGTAATTTGCTATAATTTTGATTGAAAAACAATACTACATTCAAAATAATAAAATATTTTTAACCCAGTTGAGATAAAACATGTCATAAGTTGACCTATTAAAAAGAAAATAGTCAAGAATGCCCACCCTGATTTCTTGTATGTCCCTTTTCAAAAAATTTAAACATTTTTTTCTTTATGCTAGGGATTAGGGACTTTTCTTGGTGGCCTGTGCGGTAGCGTAACTGGATTTTCTGCATCCATGTAATGACCTCAATATAACGATCTTTTTAAACATCTACAACATTTACCCCAATTTCATTTGTCCTTACATAGCAAAATGTTGTGATTTATAGTGAAAATTGTGGTGCATTGGCATTTACACGTGTTGGAAGTCGGCATGTGATTCAGATATCAGCTGCTTTCATGATCTTCTTTTCTGTCTTTGGTATCCACTACTAAATCCTATCTCGTATCTCCCTAACTGGATATCACTAGATATAATGCTAATTGGTTTTATCTCTTTGACAGGTAAATTTGGAGCAATTTTTGCTTCAATACCATTGCCAATAGCTGCAGCATTATACTGCATCTTTTTCGGTTGTGTGTGTATGTCCCAAAATACATTCTATGGCTATATAATTTTATTTATAATCTTATTCATTAGCTATAACATACGTTGTTCATATGCAGCTTCAGCAGGTCTATGTCACTTGCAGTTCTGTAACCTCAACAGTTTCAGAACGAAATTCATATTAGGCTTGTCTTTCTCGCTCGGACTTTCAATTCCACAGTTCTTTAGAGAACAATGGGTCGCCTCCAATCATAGTCCGCTGCACACACATTCAAGATGGGTATGTCTAACTTATTGTTTATTGCTTAAACATCACAAAAGACATTTTACGACACACACTGGTGACTAAAAGCGAACTATTGTTTAAGTCTTACTTCTCTAGTGTCATTGAAATAGTTTTAAAAAAAATAATAATAAAAAAAATTAAAAAAAAAAAAAAAAAAAAAAAAAAAAAAAAAAAAAAATCACAAGAATCTTATTTATACTGTTCCTAGACTTTTTTTCTAAGCAAGAAAAAATTCAAAACCTAAATGCTTACTTATATATGACATATATATTTCTAGTGCCGTGAAAGTTTTTTATTTGTATTGAAAATAAGTTTGAAAGAATATTGGGTTCGACCATATATGTATATATATAGTTTTGCATTCTATGTGCAGTTTGACAACATGGTATCCGTAGTGTTGATGTCACACGCAAGTGTAGCAGTAACGATTGCCATGATATTAGACTGCACGCTTGGTCGGGCAAACAACGAGAATGGGAAAGATTGGTGGGAGAAATTTGCTACGTATGGTAAAGATGTTCGCACCGATGAGTTTTATAAACTTCCGTGGAAACTTAACAAGTTTTTTCCAGCCTTTTGATGAGTTTTAATGAATCTTGTATTCTTAGTGTCCGATTAATTTTACTAATGGATGTAATGGATGAGAACAATTCATGTTTGTTTTTGCCTTGAGAAAATTCGTTTGTTTTTCAAATTTTTTGAGAAAAGGATTGTTCCTAACAGGGAAAAAAATCATTAATAATGACCAAGTTTCATTAGTGTTCTACTCACTCAAACTTTTCTTGCGATGAAAAACCACCTGTGGAGGCCTACAAAGAAAGGCACAACGCTTATGTTGCATGCAATATCTTGGAATCTGCTTCGATATAAGTCGGATGGATAGTTTCACAAGTGTTTCATTGTTGTGTAATTTTTAGTTTTTTTGCAAGTTACCAAGAATGTCATGTCATCTTTTAAATGATGTGTAAATTACACATATTACATGTGTTGGAATTTAATAATCATGACATAGCATATATTAAACAGTAATCACAAGAGCACGCAATAGAAGACTTAAACATAATAAGCATAAATAATCAACCGAAAACTAAATAGTAAGTGTACCTTTTGCAATCCAAGCAAACAACGATCAAGAAACTCAAACCCTAAATATTTAGGGTTTATGTAATCGACTAACACCTAAGTCGATCGGGGAAACACCAAAAATCCAAATAGGATTTATCTATGTCTTGTACACGCGTATTGTTAGCGCTTCAATGCGAATGCTAGGTTCTTGATAACAATAGATTAACCAAACACTTTAGTTACACTCAAGGTCACTCGCAAATCCCTTCGTGGGGTTTCACTCGTCGACCAAGGAGTAAGAGGGGAGAAGAGAAGAAGATTGGCCTTCTATTGAAATCAAGTGTACCAAAGAATGAATAAATGGGGATGTTTTTATACCCTTATGATAGAGGTCAAATTTACTATGGTTTTCCATGTGGGATCCCATGTTCAGCCGACTTCACAAGCCCAAGAGGGTTTCCGAAACCTTCTCTTGGCTTGTTTCCTTTTCTTCATATCCCTTTAACATTTAACGACCGTTAGTTACTTCTGTTAAGTACTTAACGTCCATTAATAGTTAATTGTGAATTCATAATTAAAACATAAGATTTATATTTAATTATTAAACATTGAGTCTCATAAGCAATGCGTGCAATCCCATAGTCTCGTGTTCGAATCAGGTCATACATATATTAAATATATCCACAAACTTAACAACTCCCACTTGTAGATATCTTAATATAGGTAATGACATTGGTTAGCGTCTAGCAAACACGCCAATGCCCCAGAACGACCCTGAGTGTGATTTCTTGGAAACCCTTTAATGATTCATCATTATACTTATCCTTTCGTTACTAATAGCATGTTAAATATGGATATTCCATTATTTAACTATTATGTTTCTCGTTATATCTGATTGAACAATATTACCAAATCATTTGAACGTTGGCCCAGCAATATTATTCTTCAAAACAAATTCGAAAGAACAAATTCTCTTTTGACTACAAGCAAAACCCAGGAATTTCACAACACTTCTGAAAACAGCCCTTATTACTACCAGTTACGGATAGTGTTAGACTATTTTACAAAAAAATGTGCTACACCCATGACAGTTTTCTGGTATCTCAAGTTAGAGGATACATATTCATGATTTTACGTAATGACAATAATCCATAAAGTACAATCATGCAGTTGGGATCAGTCCTATATGTTTGGAAAACATTAGTTAGATCTCCTTATGTTTTAATGATGACAAATAAACCTTCGAAACACATAAAATAAAAAACGTTAGCAAAAATTCTCCCGACCCAATAACTACTCCTGGCGTGCTGCCAGCACTCCGACGCGCCAGCAACACGCCAGGCCATTGTAATAGTCGGGATGAAATTTCAAAGTCGGCTTTCCCCTTACCCGAAAAATGTGGATCTTTCAATACAGGAATGAATATGTTATGTGCTTCATTGAGAACACTCGAAACGAGTTTTGAGATTAGATAAGCCCAAATTTACAAACTCCCATTTTCGGCTTATATATTTCATGTGACATCAAGTGAAAGTATTCATATGGCCATAATCCGTGTTTTCGTCTTCTCTAATCACGTAACGGGTTTACTCCCTTGTTGGTCAAACTAAGTCAAAGGTCTCTTTGCGTAAACGCATCCTTTCCCGTTATGGGATATGCTTTACAAAGATGCAAAGCACTTAACTTGTTTGCATCAAGATGATTATTGATTACGTCGAGTCATGAAAATTCATGAATTATGAGATTATGAATACTCGATGTTGGGATCAAAGTTTTACTATTTTGTCAAGTCTCGGTCATTTGTAATAATAGGTTGCTTAAGTTATTATTTACTTACATTTATGTTATGTTACATGTTTACTAGACTTAAGGTATTTTGGTCCATGGGCTTAGAAGCCCACACGAAATGTAAGTGGAAGGATAGGGAGTGTTGCCCTAGCTCCTTCCTTATAAATAGAAGCCTTAGGTCTCATGTAAAACTTGGTTGGTTATTTCATTATTCTAAGAAAACTCTTTCATTTCTATTTCTCATAGTGTCTTAATCAACCATCTCTCCTTCTCATCTTATTTCTATCATCCTTATACTTGTGTTTACATAAATTGTGACCTAACAAGTGGTATCATTCGCCGGAAGAAGGTGTAGTTCTTGTTTTCAAGTGAATCCGATCCAAAACCTCTTTTTCTACTCGAATTTTTGTGAAAATTTTGTACTTTCTTGTTTGTTTATTGGTTTCTATCACATCTTTGCTTACAAAGTTGTGCTACAAATCATAACAAACAAAAAAGTGTCAAACTTTCTTTCAAAAAAGTGTTTTGAGCTTGTGTGTTTCGAATTTTTTAAGCTCCTACACGTTTTATAAGAAAAAATCCTTACTTTTCTTGTTTTTCTTGGGTTTTAACACTTTTTTTTATTACAAACTAGTGTTATAAACCTTTCCCAACAAGAAAGTTTCAATCTTTTTGAAAGTTTCAAGCTTAAAAAATTCGATTTTGGTTATTGTACTTGTTTTCTAGAACACAAAAAATTTTCATAAAAATCATCAAGTTTGCAACTTTCTTCAAGTTTTGGTGTTTTTATAACTAGAAGTACAAGAATCTTGAAATACAAACTTCATTTGGATGAGTTTTTTTGCAAAATCAAAATTCTAGCAATCTTTCTAAATCACAAAGTTTCGAGAACACACTTGCTCCCGTTGCTTACTCGGTGTTTCCCTTGCTTGTATAAGTGAGAAAACACTTCGACTCATAGTACACTCTCTAAATTGTATGATTTAGAAAGTTTTGGTGCTAAGTTTCTAGAACACTGAAAAGTTTCTAAAACACTGAAAAGTTTCTAAAACACAAAAAGTTTCTAAAACACTGAAAAGTTTCTAGAACACTGAAAAGTTTCTAGAACATTGAAAAGTTTCTAAAACACTAAAAAGTTTCTAGAACACTGAAAAGTTTCTAAAACACTGAAAAGTTTCTAGAATGAAAAGTTTCTAAAACACAAAAAAGTTTCTAAAACACTAAAAAGTTTCTAGAACACTGAAAAGTTTCTAAAACACTGAAAAGTTTCTAAAATACTCATTTTTCGAGAACACAGTTTCGAAATTACCAAAGTTTCGAGATTACATATTTTTTCGAGAACTCTCAAATTCTTTCGAGAACTGCTTTCTGACTAAGTTTCGAGAATTGGCATTACATCTATACCTTCAATAAGATCCATCTATCACACAAGTTTCTTTCTAACATCTTCTTACTATCTTCTTTCTATTAAAAAAAAAAAATTCTTTTTCATATAATTTTGGAGGGAAAATCAAAATTCAGTATTTCGACCTTTGTGTGTGATATATCAACTATACATTTTAGTTTGATTATTCCGATTTCATCGCAACAATCACGGGGGAGAGAAAATGTATCAAACAAGTTCACAAGAGAGAAAGATGACTGAAGCTGAGAAAAGAGCCATCAATTCTACAGAAAATTGTTTAGCACATTTTGAATCGGTTAAGATTCAATGCAAGATTCTCTCAGATGCATGGTTTCCTTCCTGGAGTACCTTTACTGCATTCTTCGGAACTGAAATGAACCAAATAACCTTCCAAAGGAAACTCCAAGAAAACATCGTTCAACTAGAAAAGCTAATTGAACAGGGAAGTGATTGCATGGTAGAATTTAGAGCGCTCAAGACACAGTTCAAATGGTTCGTGACCATAGATTTTAAAGCTCTCATACACTATAAATATGAATGCAATGTATGGAGAGAGAATATCACTAGTATAGAGGTTGAAGCTTTTAGAGATCAACTTGCTTCACGACTGAGCTGCTTAGAATATGAGCTTAATGAAAGATCGCTTCATCTGAGTGTTGTCAAAGAACTGGAGATGCAAAAACGAGGAAGAGAATTGAATGAACAGGAGAATGGAAGTAAAAGGCAGACACATGAAGGAACAGTCAACAATGAAAGGACTGTTGGGAATACTGCAGATATCGGTAATGCAGGCTATCAGGATAAAATTTTGGAAGAGAAAGATGACAACAGCAGATTGGGGAATGATACAGATGTTGATTCTGCTGATATCAAACCCACTTTTGACTCAGAGCCCAACTTTGCCAAAGGACAGATGGATGAGGAAGATGTCATACCCATCTATGACACAGAACCTAACTTTGACAAAGAGCAAATGGTTAAGGAACAATCTACTGTTGATCATATTATGCCTACAAATGAGAAACAACAATCTGTGCAACCTAACTTCAGTAATGAAGGAGAGGTTGACCAGAATGTTGTTCAATGTCCTGACAAATATTCTGAGTCTGAGTCCTTACCTGATAATCCAATAACAGAAACATCATACCAAACTCTTGAGTCTGAAAACATTCTTCTCAAAAAGACCATTGTCCAGTTTCATAAAGATTTTTCAAAACTAGAGGCACATTGCATCTCGCTTGAACTTAAATTGCAAAACGAATCTTTAACTTCGGGCAACAATGGTCAAGTTTCGAATGAACTAAGTAAACGTGTGGATACATTAGTTAAAGAAAATGAGCTTTTAAAAGGTCAAATTCAAGCAAAGGTGTTTGCACATGCTGCATTGCAAAACAAATTAAGAAGACTGACTGGCAAGAGTGTGGATACTAAGTTTGCAAAACCATCAATCTTGGGGAAACCGCCTTCTCAAACAACAAAAAACAATCAGTGGTTAGACAACCAACTACATTTAAATCTGAACGACCTAAATTTTCAAAACCTCGGTTTGCCTCCCAAGTTGTTGAGAAAAACAATTTGACAAAACCAGTCACTCCACATTCTTGGGCTAAGGAAAATGCATCTGTGTCTGCTAAATCTCAACACGTGATTATACCTGGCTCATCTAGGATTAGTTCGAAAACAGTGTCTAAAACGAGCATTAAAAGTAAAAAGTCTTATGGCACATATGACATGTACAAGAACTATGATCTAGAAAAGGCTAGGAAAAAGGCGCTACTTCAAAAGGATGGAATTTTAGGTTCAAAACCTCGTGTGATGCCTTCCACTGTAGTACAGAACACTGCTAGTAGTAGCAAACCAAAACCTAGGAGTACTCTACAAACTAATAGGAATTAGCTAGCTTCTAAGAGTAGTTGCGTAAATAATCATGATGTTTGTGCTTTAGAAAATCTTCAAAAAGGAAATTCACTTGAAAAGGCTCAGTCGACTAAGACAAACAAACCCGTTGAACCAAAAGTCATAAGTCAGAAACCTAAGAAGTGGATCAATATAGGACATAGGTTTTCTCAACCAAGTGATGCTCCCGCTGCATCTAAAAGGAAAACATCTCCTAGATCTAACATTAGGTGGGTACCCACGGGTAGAATTTTCAAATCGATTGGTCTTAGGTGGATTCCTACAGGAAAGATTTTAGACATTTGCACCAAAACTAATGTGAAATCCACGACATCTATCCCTGAGGCGAGAAAGGAAATCATTGATATAGTGTGTCTGAGTGTCAAGAAGATAATTGACACTACATCTTTATGCTTCTAACATCCGGAACCCAATTACACTTGGGGATCCATGTTCTCTGTTTTTGTCTATTATTTCTTCTTTTCAGATATAACAGGAATGGCTTCGAAACAAATCAGTTTCGGACCCGCGCTTAATGTAATGGCTTCTAAGCACAATAGCTTAGGACCCGCATCTAACCGTCTAAACTTTCCGACATCTTCGGCTGAACCATTGTCACTCTCCCGTAAAGAATTGGAAACCCTGTTTGCTCAACTGTTTGATGATTCAATTGAAAACCGTCGTCAAGAGGTCTCACCAATTTCCGCTGCACACCCTGAGAATATTCAACAACCACTGTTGAGAAAGACGGTCCTCCAAGTGAATCTCCAACAACAGAAAGACAAACTGCTTCCAACTCTAGACAATCAGCTAAAGATCCATAGCAACAATCAGTACCACAACTTGCAGATTATGATGGAAATACTTTCTTCAATCCATTTGCACCGACTCCAACTGTTCCTGATATAATGGAGTCGTCTTCTCGCAATTTGGATCCGTCTGATATGCATACGTTCTACCAACATCACCCTTCGACACATCATTGGACTTAAATGGATTTGGAAAACAAGCTGGACGCAGAAGGCACAGTGATTCGCAACAAATCTTCTTTAGTTACAAAGGGATACAGTCAATGAAGCAGGATTGTACATCACTGTCATCAACAAAAGCTTAGTATGTAGCCATGTCTGCTTTCTGTGCTCAAGTCATTCGGATGAGAACTTAGCTCACGGACTACGGCTATGTATTTGACTAAATCTCAATGTACTGCGACTCAAAGGGTGCTATTGCTATCTCGTGCAACACCATTCATCATTCCAAAGCCCAACAAGTTGCTCTCCGCTACCATTTCATCTAAGAGCATGTCGAAAAGGGTACAATTGAATTAGAGTTTGTGGGTACTGAATACCAGTTGGCGGACTTGTTTACAAAGGCATTACCTCCATCAAGGTTTGTTGATTTAGTTCACCAAATTGGTATGCGGAGTTTGACTCCAGATGATTTGCAAGATTTTTTCTTAAAACCTAAGAGAGTCAAACATCAAACTCGTTTTGTAAATATTTTATCAAAAAGAAAATACAAATACTACAAAAAGAATCTTCTTTCTCTTGTACAAACTTCTAATCTTCAAAACTATGTTCCTCCATTAAAACAAATTTTTCTTCACATTGTCTAAATGGAACATGTTTTGAGGGGGAGAAAATTTTTCACAATATCATGAAGTTTGCACAACTTATAATAAGTCTTCTAGAAAAATTGTTTCTTCATCATTCGGATTAAAAAAAAAAAAAAAAAAAAAAAAAAAAAAAAAAAGAAAAAAAAAAAAAAAAAACTCGTTTTTAAAAGGTTCTTAGATCTCTCGAATTAAAATGTGCAAAAAATGTTTCACAAAGTTAATGCTAATTCGAGGGGGAGAAAAGAAATTTTTTGGGCAAGGATTCCAAGTTAACCATGTTTAGACTTCAAATGGAAAAGTAGTTAACCTTTAATGAGTAAAGTTCACAAAAGTCTTAAACTTAGGTAAAAGGACATTGCATGAAAAAATAAAACAGGCTCGAATCAATGTTTCCACAAATATTCTCAAAAGTTTCACACATAATTAAAAATCTCAACGAATCAGACTAATGTTTTTTTTTTTCTCGATTCTTTTCGATTGTGAGTTTCTAATTTCTTCATTGTTGTTGTCTAATCATTTCCTAAATGTTTCAAATGTTTTCAAAGGTCAAAAAAGCATAATCAGAAACTAGGGTTTATGTAATTATCGATCGGGGCGTTTCTTTCTTATGTGTTTAGTCTAATTAATTATTTCATATAACTTTAGAGAACACTAAAGAATGCTCGATTGGTGTGTTTGCACGATTAGAAACAACATAGGTTTGAAATCAAGTGATTTAGGGTTTAAGATTTAGATGTCTTTGCAGCTACTACTAGGGCGTTTGTTTGTTCAATATTCTTGCATGATGATGCTAACATGCGTGCAAAATCTCTAATCATAACCCCTAACCATTTTCATAATTGAAAAATCTCGAGTGATAGAATGAATTAATCTGTGATCTTGTGTGTTAATTTGAGATTTCTGAGCATTTTGGTAGATTTAGAATGAGTTTCTTGATTCATCTGTATACTTGTTTATGCCTGATGCATTTTCTCTGTGAGCAAGTACGTGTCATCCCATTGAAAGTCAAAACTTCAACAATTGTCAAAATGTTTCTTATGGAACATATTTTTGAGGACAAAGGGCTAAATGTGTCAAAAGGCTAAACTTGGAAAAGGATTCAAAATGGTGAGAAACAATTTTTTTTCTTCCAAACTCTACACTCTCGTTTTACTCTGGTAAAGCAAGTGTGGAGACCAAAGCAAAGTCATTCAAAACCTTTCAAATTTACAAAATGTGGAATGCTTTGGCTACAATAAAAGAATGACTCTGATTTGAACATCTCAAATACCAGAAGGTTTCCATTCATTACAAAATCAAATCTTCAAAAAGAACCCATGAGGTTCAACTTTAGATGGAAATCTTCTTCTGCAGATTTTAAAACTCAAAAGAGAGACTTGGGGTCTCAAACAACTTTCAACAGTAAAAGAGTTTTGAATTTCAAGCATTCTTTGTTGTATAATATTTGATTATGTTTTCTAAAACCTTGAGCAGAATCATTTCACGAATTTTCAAAAAGTATTTCTTAAATACGATTCAATGTTATGCTCAAGAAGACTATCTCTCGAATAAACTTCATTATTTGAGTGGGTTATTTTATTAAAAGAAAACAAATTTTGTATTCAAACGACGACTTGTGCACACATTTCAGTGTACAACTCGGTTTTCAAAGAAAGGAAAGTGCCTTGCTAAACCATTTCTTAAAACCAAACGTGCACTTATCCTAAAAACAAGAAGCAAGTTCTCATGCTAAGTTTATCTAAAGCTTCTTAATCTTGAGCAAAATTTATTCAAATTTTTTCAAAAGGTTTTTTCAAAACTTTTCAAAATTTTGCTCAAGATTTTTCAAACCTTTACTCCCCAATTTGCTTCAAAAGTTTAAAATTCTCAAAACATATGCGAGTTTTTGAGGGGGAGTATTACCAAAACAAAATGTTTTGTCAAAATCATGCTCAATGGATTGTGCACACATAACAGTGTACAACCCGCACTTGTAATGAAAGGATCCTGAGGTACGCTTCAGTGCTTCAATCCTTATATAAGGAGAGAAGGCTTCTTACTTTTGAGTAGAATTAATCAAACATTTTCTGATTTTCATAATTCTGCTCAAAAGTCAAGTATTTCACCTCAATAAGAATTCACTTGTTGAGGGGGAGCACTTGGAAAATTCATCGTTTGAAAAACCAAAAAGTTCTTGTTGATATCTCCCCATAAGATTAAAAAAGCATATTTTAACCAAAAGTTTATCAAAAACAACATCTCATATGCTATTTTTGAGGGGGAGAAAAAGTGAATGTGATTAAAATATGAAAGTTCAAAGTTGCTTAAAGTCAAATCTCATGCGAGCTAGACTTAGAATTGACCCAAGAATTGACTCTCGAAAAGACTTATCCTCGATGGGTAATGACATCAAGTGTTACTAGAGCTAGTTGTCACCTAAAAGCTGACAATGGAACTCTTTAACTAGCCACGTAAGCGTGTCTCGAAAAGGATTTGTCTTAGTAGAAATGTACCGTTTCGAGAAACTTTCTGTGGATTTGACCAGGCCTGGTAATAACTTCAAGCTAGTCTAACTGGTGATGTAAGCATGTCTCGAATCGGTCAGGTACACTGAAAGTGGATCAATTCAAAAAGTGCTTGTTCCTCCCGCATGTGCAAATTTATTAAAATACTTATGAGCACATGTGAAGGGGGAGCTCTTCAAAAGTAAACACAAAACTCTCAAAATGTTAAACAAAAATGTTTGATAATCACAAACACTTTGAGATATTTTCAATCAAAGGTTTCTTGGCTATTGTCAGATAATCATGGAGTTATAAGGTGATTAAGATAGGAAAAACCGTCCTATGATCCGCCAGAGCCGGAGGGATCTACCCAAGGACATCACCAATAGTTAGAATTAGAAGTCCTTAGGTATGATACGATAAAAGGAGAAAAGAATGAAAGGTAAAGAAGGAGTTGAAGAATTAAAAAGAAAAGTAAAGAAAATGGGGAAAAGAAATAGCCCTCGATATGTTCAACCTTAGGGCAGACACCGGGTTCATTTCGTATGCTACTGGTTGTTACTAAGGTGACGCCGGTATTGAAGATAAAGTCGTCATGGACCCAGTGACGCAATGCACTAAACCTTCTTAACCACTCAAGTTCTCTTAAAAGAGCTTGTTTCATTCTCACGGGGAACCGGTGTAATCTATCGACTTATCTCTTAGAGATGGTTGATATTGAAGCAGGAGACACCTCCCTAGTCTCCGCATAAGAAACCTAAGTGTGCACTTTTCGAATCTAGAGCCGTGAGATACATCAAAAGATCTCTTAGGAACACTTAGTATTTCTACAACTGGTGTTTTACATCAATAGACACTAGCTGTAAATTATCGAGTCCTTCGCAGATCTTAGCAATCTGCCGAGAACGTTTATGAGCGAATTTACATAAGTATTTCTCAATGATTGAACGGAAATCCTGTCAGGGTCAACATCAAACAGCCCTGACAGCAGGTCACTTCGGTAACTCCTTGCGGGTTACGCTTAGTGTTTGCGGTGGTTTCTTAGCGGTCTACAGTCGTGGAGTGATCCCCAGCGACTCACCCAGTCATTGAGCTACTTAGTAGGTCTTGTAAGCTCCTTCGGGGGTATCTGATATGGGAACGGCCTTGATAAGGGTTAGAAGGAGTCTTCACACTATGCTGTTGACGATCTCTAATTCCTTATCTGTAAGTACCGGTTGTTTTATTGCTAACTGTTTACCCGCAGGTACACATCATCTCCATGGCGACGGATTCCACATGCTCATACATACATCTTGAAGTCATTAAAAGCTCCCTCTAAGATCAAAGCAACACAAAGTTCAAAGAAAGATTCTAAGCCAAAAAGAAGAATCTACAAAGTATAAAGACTAAAGATTAAAAGTGAAAGAAAGGGACTACGTGCATGTTTAAGTCAGAATTCAAAGATGTATGAGCATGTTGGAATGGCTGACTACCACCACAGACGCAGAAGTGACGAAAGGTAGACAACTTCATAACTTGATCACTATCACAACAACAATGAACAAAGCACAAAGAACGATGAATGATTATTATCTCATGATTATTGAAAGACGTCTAAAGCTATGAAAGTCAAAGATGAAGAAATGACAAAGACGTCAAGCAACCGTGATGACCGACCCTTAGGGGGAGATTGTTGGGATCAAAGTTTTACTATTTTGTCAAGTCTCGGTCATTTGTAATAATAGGTTGCTTAAGTTATTATTTACTTACATTTATGTTATGTTACATGTTTACTAGACTTAAGGTATTTTGGTCCATGGGCTTAGAAGCCCACACGAAATGTAAGTGGAAGGATAGGGAGTGTTGCCCTAGCTCCTTCTCTATAAATAAAAGCCTTGGGTCTCATGTAAAACTTGGTTGGTTATTTCATTATTCTAAGAAAACTCTTTCATTCCTATTTCTCATAGTGTCTTAATCAACCATCTCTCCTTCTCATCTTATTTCTATCATCCTTATACTTGTGTTTACATAAATTGTGACCTAACACTCGACGTTGAGTTACTTGAGATTATAAGTAACCTTTGATTTTCTCAACCCATAATCATAATTGTCAACTCTTTTCTTTATTAATGACATTATGATTAAGCCTTAATCAATCCTTTGATTAATCTCCTCACCAAACTAAACCTCCAACCATTTGATGTGTTGGATATTGATAGAAATAAAAGCATACAAACTAAACTAAGAGATAGAGTTAGAAAGACACAACCACAATACAAGTATTTATAGTGGTTCGACTACAAGGACACCTTCGTTGCCCTACTCTAATCCCTGAGTCACCTACTTAAGAGTTCGTAATCACAACACCAAATCTCCTTTCACACGACGGAGAAGCCTTTACACCATAGCTCTCACTTTTTCTGGTACAAAGCTAGATACCGGGTCCTTAGCACGGCGGACCAAACTAAACCCAATACAACTCAACTAAAGGATTTCACTTCCTTTTTACACCTAATGACCCAACACCTTTACAACACCTTTAGAGAAGAAAGAAAGAACAACAATCACTTCTGTGATCTTGGAAGAGAAGATCCTAAGCAATTCATCACCCGAGCTTGCTAGTCTTCGAGAGGTTGTGTTCTCGCCTTTTGAAGGAACCTAAGAGAAACACAAAGAGAAACTACATAGAAAGATCCTTGGATATGAGGTTAGAGAGTTTAGAGTGTAGAGAGAAGTAAACACTCAAAGGGGTAAGAAACAAGTGAGAAATGGCTCACTATTTATAGGCAATTTGTAGGGCCGGAGCCCAGTTCGTATGAGATAGTCCAGGCCCAGTAAGCCTGCTATCCGTACTATACGTCATTAGTGGGCATGTCTTATAATTTTAATTTTGATGGTGTTACTTAACAGAAATTTATTTTTAAAGTACAGTGTTTTTTTTATTATTGTTAAAAATGTATTAGTCTACGTTACTTATTTTTTTTATTATTGTTTAAATGTTATCCAATATGATAGAAAAAACTTTCAAAGTGGTACGCAAGAACAAAGTATCAAAGCATAGCTCGTTCGATGGGCGAGCAAGCCTTATAAATATTGTTAAACAACTTAAGTTAACGAATTGGACCGAATGTTGTTGTTTTATGTTCTCCTTCACCAGGGAACATAAAAAATGAACCACAATAGTAAAATTTAGGATAGTTATTTTTGTTATGGTTACATTGATATCCTAAATATAAGGGCCAATTACTTAAAGAGACCAAGAAATTTTTTTTCCCACTATATAGACCAAATCCGCCTTTTGAAAAAAAAAAATCCAAATATAGACCAAATTTTGGCTCGACCTTCTTTTCTTAGCTCAACTCCATTAAGATTCTGACATGTGTCCCATCTTAACATCTTTTTTCCAACTATTATCCTGCCCTACGGGCAGACCTGAAAACACACTCCCTCCACTTATGTTTTCCCTCGACTCACACTATTTTTTCCCTCGACTGAGTTAACACACACCTCTCTATAATCCATCAGCATCAGTATAGCACATCTATTTTTTCTGCCATCTTCTTCTTCTCCCCCTTTCTCTTAGCCCTAATAACTATATGAACTTTCAGTTCCTACTTAATCGTCAGCCTTTCATAAACCAAATTCAATTGATTGAATGGATATTCGTAAGAGAGGATTCTATTTTACAAAACCCAATGGAGCTGCTAATAAATTCAAGTCAGGTTAGTTATTATTATTTCCTTCTCAATTACACTTGTTTATTGGTAATGAGTATGACCCGTTTGAGTTTTTGCAGAATTACTTGACTGATTTTAGAGTAGGGGGTGCTAATACACAGTTTGTGATTGAAAATGGTAATGGGAATAGTTCGAGTGCTGGGTTCGGAGACTTGATTATTTTCCAGGGTTTCGATGTCGTCCGGGTTTAGGGGGTTTAGTAAACCATATGAAAACTCAAGGTAAGGTGAAAGAATTATCTCCTGTATCATCATTTTTATCTTTTTTACAGCTTCTTATTGATATTCTTATCATATGGGATGAACCATTTTTATTCCGAATGTGTCCTAATCAAATAATCAGACGTTGTGTTTCGGGAGGTGAGGCAGTAAAAATCATGAGAGAATGTCACTCTGGCCCCTCTGGGGGCCATCATGGGATAAGCACCACCGCCCGAAAGATTTTTGACGCGGGATTCTATTGGCCCACAATTTTCCGTGATGTCAAAGAAATGGTACAAGCGTGCGATGCATGTCAACGGGCCAGGAACATATCAAATAGGGATGAAGCACCTCAGAATTTTATACAAGTATGTGAGGTTTTCGATGTCTGGGGAATTGACTTCCCTTTCCATCTTCAGGAGGGAATGAATACATTTTAGTTGCCATCGACTATGTTTCAAAATGGGTAGAGGCACAAGCCCTTAGGACCAACGATGCCAGGGTAGTTATTCATTTCCTGAAAAAGCTGTTCGCTAGGTTCGGAATTCCTAAAGCTCTCATTAGTGATAGGGGAACCCACTATTGCAATGCGCAAATGGAAAAGGTCATGAGGAGATACGGAGTGTCCCATCGATTTTCCACCGCCTATCACCCATAAACCGATGGCCAGGTCGAAAACACGAACAGGGCTATTAAAAGAATACTAGAAAAAACGGTTAGTCAGAATAGAAAAGAATGGTCATTTAAACTCGATGAGGCCTTATGGGCATTCCGAACTGCCTACAAGACACCTATTGGAACGACCCCGTTCCGCATGGTGTATGGTAAGGCATGTCACCTTCCGGTAGAATTAGAACATAAGGCTTATTGTGCGCTTAAGGTATGTAATTTAGATTATACAACTGCCGGGACAAATAGGTTCTTGAAACTACATGAGCTTGATGAGCTAAGATTAGAAGCGTATGATTCTTCCATTACATATAAGGAGAGGGCAAAAAGATGGCATGTCCAACGAATTAAGAAACCTAAGGAATTTTCAGAAGGGGACAAAGTCCTATTGTATAACTCTCGGTTAAGGTTATTTCCAGGGAAACTCAAGTCTAGATGGTATGGGCCATTTACGGTCAAAAGTTCCTCTAAAACTGGAGCTGTTGTGTTACTCGACGATGAAAGTAGAGAATTTACTGTCAACATACAACGTGTAAAACATTATCAAGAAAATAGTAATGAAATGATTAGTGAGGAGGATGTAACATTTGACGATGAGGTCACGTAGTAACCCATGACCTTGAGTCTAGCTACAAGACTCGTAAATAAAGAAAAGCGCTTCTTGGGAGGCAACCCGTGTTTTGTGTGATTTTTATTTTGTTTGATTGTTATTTGTTTCCGTATGCATGCTTCATTTTTATTGTTGGTAGATCATGTTTCAAACTAAAATGGTGAAAATACTTTATTTTGTCGTTTGGCTTAGTCTTAACTTCATCCAAAGGTATTTCGCAAAAGATAAGTGTAAGGGGAAACCCCAAATATGTTTTTAAGAAACAAAATTGATCATGATTCTCCACAATATTAAATAGACATGTATATTCGTATTTGTTAGAGTTAAATGCTTGTATCGAGTCATAATGATGTTTTGCAGGATTTTCCAGGGAGTAGGACATAACTTTTTTTCCAGAAATTTTCCGAAAACATAACATAAAGATTTCTGCAGGTCACTTCTGACGGCGTCAGGAATTAATTCCTGACGGCGTCACGTGTAAAATTCTAGAAATTTTGCTAGTTTTGTTATTCTAACGGAGTCTTAAAGTTTTTGTTAATTCTTTAGTTTTATAAACTCCAGGAAATCTGCAAACATCATTCCACAAGCATTATATCTTACTTTGTTTTCTAGGATTTGTTAGTATATATAGATTGCCGCCGATTTTACGCGAGGTTGCCTTGTTTGTTTTCTCAGGTTTAACAGGTTATGTATGACAAGAAGATGATTTATATTCTGGAAGGGAAGCTTTGATTGTTCATTTTCTTGGAGGAAGATCTAACCTTGTTACCACACTATCCATATCGAGCGAATCAGGGGAGTATTTGATTTCATTCTTTTACCTATTTTACTTTTACATTCTTTAATTGAACATTGGGGACAATGTTCATCCTAAGTGTAAGGGGAGGGTAAAATGATCAGACCTCATAGGATACACTTTCACTTGAGTTTGTTTGTTTGATGGTAGGTGTGTAATAAAACTATGAGAAATACATGTTAGTGTAATTTTAGCGCCAAATTTAAAATTCTTTACAACATTTAGGAGTGAAACTTTAGCCTTAGCAAGCGTCTCATGGATAGAAGTTGTATGACTAGCACAAAACCGTACTATTCGGAAAAAATTTTCACCCAAATACGTGAGGTTCGCCTTTAGATTTGATAGGGAAAACATTTACTATTAGTGCTTATGAGTGTACCGGTAGCATTTAGATTCTAGAACTTGCGTTAGTGATGCATCCCGAGACCGCTAGTGAGACTACATTTGTGTAGTACGATTTACTACATGATAAAAGGCATTAGGATCACCCTTGTGTTAAACCCGTATCATAATTACTTGACCATTTAAGTCATATTACTTTGCTAGTAAAGTCAATTAATTTTTCCCACACCATTAGCGTTGTACTCATTTTTAGTACACGAAACCCCGAGTACACCCCTCCGAGCCTATCTTTTCGTTTCTAACTTTTAGCATTTTACTTAAAGGAAGAATTTGTTACAACCCACTTAAATGTACACCCAAATCGCCTTAGCCTTCCGTGTATGCACTCATCTTTAGTGCATTATTGTTATTTGTTTAAACCCTTAGTTAATTATCTAATTGATTACATGGTTGCTAAGTCGAGTCATATCTTGTACATATTGTTTTGGGAAGATTGGGACTCATGGGTAAAGTACTTATGTTATGGAGTAATGGGGAAGAACATCATATTATTACCCCCATATGTGCGTTAATCTTAAAAGTACTCCAAGTGTTTTGATTATCTTGATTCGAGTCATTAGATTAGTTTATTATAAAGTATGTAAAAGTTCAAGTGTAAGGGGAATGTTCATTCCCTATGATGTATTATTTTGGATGGTAGGGTAAGAGTGTATTCAAAAAAATAAAAATAAAAATAAAAATAAAATAAAAATAAAAATAAATAAACAAAAAGAAACAAAAAAAGAAAAAACATACGGACTACCATCCCGTTTCATTCTATGTTTATTTTATGTTTTTGTTATTTTTCATTTATTAGATTAAGTCGAGTCTAGTCTTGGCTTAGCAACGCCATATTGTACATGTAATTAACCAAGATTATTAACTCGCCACCAGTAAAGATTGCGTATATCCAACAAAACCGTGTATTCCATATCCCTATACCTAACGTTATAACCCTTTAAAAGACCTCTTTGATAGTTTATCCTAGGTGCTTACGCCATGTGGTGGAGGTTTGATCCTTTCCCAAGCTTATGGTAATCTATTTTGCTATGACAGGTAGTGAGAGATGTTTTCCATTTCCATATTGTGATATATACTTTATTAAACCCGAGAGATGTGAGTATCTAAACACTATTTGTGAGGTGCTAGTATATGACCTCCGTGCTTGTCTTTGGTCTTTAGTGGAACGATTATTTATTGTAATTACTTTTATATTAGTGTTAAATGACCCCTAACTTGTATTTTGACTAGAATAAAAGCGCATTTGCTTGAGGACAAGCAAATCTCAAGTGTAAGGGTATATGATGAGGCGAAAAATGATATGTTTTTAGGGGGTCATTTAAGCCGGAATTTGAATTTACTTGATCAAATATTGCCCTAAATCGTTCCTTTTGTGATTTTAGGTACTTTGGGAGTGAATTCTGGAAAAGGAAGCATTTTGGATGTTTTTTGAGCATAAAAGTGAAGAAAACGGCAAAGTCTTAATTTTCCTTGCTGGGAACAGTACCTGACGGCGTCAAGAGCAATTTTATGACGGCGTCAGGAGCAAAAATGATGACGGCCCAGAGAAAACGTGACGGAGTCAAGACATGGCCGTCAAGAGTAAAAGTAGTGACGGCCCAGAACATGATTACACATGACGGCGTCAAGTCTGGATCTAGGCAGTCCGAGAATTTTATGGGCAGCGGGTTGACGGCGTCAGAACTTTCTTCTTGACGCCGTCACCTTAGTAAATTTATATATACTTTTTGTAATTTTCATTCTAAGGAGAGGATAATTTTAGGGTCGAACTTAATAAACCCTAACACGACTTTTACAGTGTTTTCACCCCTTGAAACCCTTCATGTTCAATTGAGATAAGTATCCTTTCAATTCATTCAATATGTCTATGTGTTGTTTGAATATATCTTATGCTTATCTTAATTTTAACATGCTAGGCTAGATCTCTTGTGTGTTTGCTTAGATGTAATGAAACCTAGATGTTGATTATAGGTTGATTGCTTGTTTATAGTTGTAATGGATGAATTATTTCAATGTTAGGCTTAAGAAAACTGGCAGATCTCCATTATGTAACTTGCTTGAACGTCTTAAGAAACATGAACCGATGTGTACTAGGTTTTTATGGTTGTATTTAATGCATGAGCGAATTCTAGTGATCCCATGTTAGGAGCTTCTTGCAGGCTCGACATAGGAGTGAAGTAGGAGCTTATAAAATTGGGGAAGTAAGTACGCCACCCCATGATTGATATTAAGGAATATAACCCATCATCCATGCAACTGTAACAAACAATTAACCTGTAAAAGATATCTAGGGAGTAGTGAAATCTAAGTAAACACAATTCTCCCATATATTGTTCACACCACAAGTTTAGTTAGCTTTATTTTCATTTTTGTTGTTTTATTTTGGTTGCATCTTAGTTATTGGGTTAGTTGACTAGCAACTAATTCCGCCCACTCTTCCAAAACCGAGATTTTTACTTGCTTTCATAAAAATATAAAAATACAAAACAGAATCATCCCTCACCTCTAGACCTAGTTTTTAGGCTTTCTAATCCTAGCGACACTATTCCTGAGTTGAACGATCAATCCCCCGGTACTTGTCACTATACTATACTACAACAATCAGGTACACTGCCTTGTGGGGGTTGTAAGCTTCTCGAGATCCCTCGAGAGGTAAAGCCTGGTGCAATTCCCACGCATCAGCACAAATAATCTCGACTTCGGGCTGAAATGACCCCTTAAAAACGGTTCATTTTTTGCCTCATCAAATACCCTTACACTTGAGATTTGCTTGTCCTCAAGCAAATGCGCTTTTATTCTAATCAAAATACAAGTTAGGGTCATTTGACACTAATATAAAAGTAATTACAACAAATAATCGTTCCACTAAAGACCAAAGACAAGCACGGAGGTCATATACTAGCACCTCACAAATAGTGTTTAGATACTCACATCTCTCGGGTGTAATAAAGTATATATCACAATATGGAAATGGAAAACATCTCTCACTACCTGTCATAGCAAAATAGATTACCATAGGCTTGGGAAAGGATCAAACCTCCACCACTTGGCGTAAGCACCTAGGATAAACTATCAAAGAGGTCTTTCAAAGGGTTATAACGTTAGGTGTAGGGATATGGAATACACGGTTTTGTTGGATAAAGGCAATATTTACTGGTGGTGAGTTAATCATCTTGTTTAATTACATGTACAATATGGCGTTGCTAAGCCAAGACTAGACTCGACTTAAGCTAATGAATCAAAAATAACAAAAACATAAAATAAACATAGAAAGAAACGGTATGATAGTCCGTATGTTTTTTTCTTTCTCTTTTTCTATTTTTTTTTCTTTTTTCGATTTTTTTTTCATACACTCTTTCCCTACCATCCAAAATAATACATCATAGGAAATGTACATTCCCCTTACACTTGAATTTTTACATACTTTACAATAAACTAATCTAATGACTCGAATCAAGATAATCAAAACACTTGGAGTACTTTTTAAGATCAACGCACATATGGGGGTAATAAATGATGTTCTTCCCCATTACTCCATAATACAAGTACTTTACCCATGAGTCCCAATCGTCCCAAAACAATATGTACAAGATATGACTCGACTTAGCAACCATGTAATCAATTAGAAAATTAACTAAGGGTTTAACATGTAACAATAATGCACTAAAAATGAGTGCATACACGGAAGGCTAAGGCGATTTGGTTGCACATTTGGGTGGGTTGTAACAAATTCTTCCTTTAAGTAAGATACTTAAAGTTAGAAACGAAAAGATAGGCTCGGAGGGGTGTACTAGGGGTTTCGTGTACTAAAAATGAGTACAATGCTAAGGTGTGGGGAAAATTAATTGACTTTACTAGCCAAGTAATATGACTTAAATGGTCAAGTAATTATGATACGGGTTTAAACACAAGGGTGATCCTAATGCCTCTTATCATGTAGTAAATCCTACTACACGAATGTAGTCCCACTAGCGGTCTCGGGATGCATCACTAACGCAAGTTCTAGAATCTAAATGCTACCGGTACACTCATAAGCACTAATAATGAACGCTTTTCCTATCAAATCTAAAGGCGAACCTCACATTTTTGGGTGGAAAATTTTTCTGAATGGTACGGTTTTGTGCTAGTCATACAACTCCTATCCATGAGACGCTTGTTAAGGCTAAAGTTTCACTCCTAAATGTTGTAAAAAAGTTTAAATTTTGCGCTAAAATTAAACTAACAAGTATTTCTCTTAGTTTTATTACACACCTACCATCAAACAAACAAACTCAAGTGCAATAGTATCCTATAAGGTATCATCATTTACCCTCCCCTTACACTTAGGATGAACATTGTCCCCAATGTTCAATTAAAGAATGTAAAAGTGAAATAAGTAAAAGAATGAAAGCAAATACTCCCCTGATTCGTTCGGTGTGGATAGTGTGGTAACAAGGTTAGATCTTCCTCCAAGAAAATGAACATTCAAAGCTTCCCTTCCAGAAAAATAAATCATCTTCTTGTCATATATAACTTGTTAAATCTGAGAAAACAAACAAGGCAACCTCGCGTAAAATCGGCGGCAATCTATATATACTAACAAATCCTAGAAAGCAATTTAAGATATAATGCTTGTGGAATGAATGTTTGCAGATTTCCTGGAGTTTATAAAACTAAAGAATTAACAAAAACTTTAAGACTCCATTTGAAAAACAAAACTCACAAAATTTCCATAATTTTACACATGACGCCGTCAGGAGTTAACTCCTGACGCCGTCAGAAGTGACCTGCAGAAATCTTTACGTTAAATTTCTGGAAAAACTTATGTCCTACTTCCTGGAAAATCCTGCAAAACATCATTATGACTCGATACAAGCATTTGACTCTAACAAATACTAATACGCATGTTCATTTAATATTGTGGCGAATCAAGATCAATTTCGTTCTTAAAAACAAATTTGGGGTTTCCCCTTACACTTAGCTTTTGCAAAATACCTTTATATGAAGTTAAGACGAAGTTAAACAACAAAATAAAGCATTTTCACAATTTTAGTTTTGAAACATGATCTTACCAACAATAAAAATAAAGCATGCATACGGAAGCAAATAACAATCAAACAAATAAAAATCACACAAAACATGGGTTGCCTCCCAAGAAGCGCTTGTTTTGGTTCAAGTCACGAGCCTGACTCTACCCTTATTTCACGGATAAAGGTGAGGTTATCCCTACACTTAGGATTAAGTGTGGGTGATAGTAGCGATACACACTATTTCGGTGGAAGTATGCCTCGTGAGGAAAAAGTGGTGGATGGATTATATGCTCAAAGATGTGTGCTCCTATCATCATAACCTTACCTAATTCAATTGGGTTAATGGGTGGATTAAGATTTTTTCCTAGAAAGGGATCATTTTCTATCAACTTCGAGAGACTCCTAGTTGAGAATCCATCTTGACCTAATAAATCTGGTTTAAACCCATAATGTTTCTTGTGATCAATCATAAATGGGTGATGTAAGCATGTAAGGTCATTTTCCACTCCTATATTGGCTTCTTCTCTATAAGGCTTAGAGTCCACTACCTTTATCCTAAGACTACCCGAACTATATGGTTTGATGGGTGGATCGGAACCTATTTCAATTCCAAAATTTTCATCCAAGGATGGAAGATTAGGTAACGGTTTTGGTTGAGGCTCCTGTTCATCAAAACTAGGAACTTCCTTAGAACTAAAAGAATGGTCATCACTACAAGTGTTAAAACCTATATTCTCTAGTTGTGCTTGATCCAAGGGTTCTACCTCTATTGGGGTTCCTATAGTCTCTTCTACTTCTTCCGGGTAAGTCAGGGGAGGTGTGTACGCATCAAATGATGGTAGGACTTGTGGAGCACTGAGTGGGCTTATGTTATTCACCTCATCCTCCATTGTATCTAGATTACCTATGTATTCATCTTGTATTATGGTGAATGTAACCCTGGTACTTTTTCTAAAACCTATTGCTAGCCAAATATCTATTTTCATACCTGAGACACATTAAAACTTTTATTTTGTGATTATTTGGGCTTGAGAAACGTGAGATATATTGGAAACGAGAACTTTATTCCTTGATTGACTCAGCACAGCCTAGAACACTCGAATTTTATTGCATTTGCCAAATTATTTGAATCATTTTGAGTTTTGGAAAAACTCTGAAGTTTATGCTTGAGTTTTGAAAAATTATTTCGTGAACAATGGAGCAAGTTTCGTAAATTTTCGAGTCTGTTTGCTATGTCGTTTGGACCCCGGAGCGTTTATCGTTAGAAGTTTACTACATTGGCAACCTTGGCCCCTAAACTAACCACCTTACCTTACATTACACTTTCATTATATACAAAACACACCCTACACTTTATTTACCATATATATATTCCTAAAACCCCCATTTTCTCATTTTATTAATAATAAAACACACACACTTCACACAAACTCTCTCTCCCTCTCTTGAAGTTTCCGGCCGCCGCCCCACCGGACACCAGCAGATTCCGACCGCCACCTCGCCGGAAAATTTTCCGGCCACCTCACTTTTTCTTGTACCATTTTATAGATCGGGTTACCCCCGTCACACCCGTACCACTCACTCACCCCCAAACACCCTGTAATACCCTCAAACCATCACCACCGCCGCATCACCATCACCACCGTACGCCACCACCTTCACCACCAACGGTAACACCACCCCGCCGCCTCTCTTTCTTTATCTTCTTTTTATTTTTAAAACCCTCATTTCATTTTATATTAAATTCGATTTTTGTTATAAAAATGTTTTAATAATATTTTTAAACTCAAAAACTTGTGTGGGATTCCATCTGGTTTTCGTTCGACCCGTTGGCCGCGACTCGGATGGACTCACCGAGTCAACTTGTGACTCGGTGAAGGTTGTGATGTTCTTGTTGTTGTTGTTTGATGTTGGTGACGAGGGGAGTATATATATTTTGTGTTTTGATTGGATTTTCGAGGGTCTGTTTGGTTGTTTGTCGCTCGGCTGCCGAGAACCACCACCACCGAGCCTTGGGTGGTGGTGGGGGGGAAGTGTTATATTGTTATTGTTGTTGTTGTTTGAGGTGTTTCGATTAGTTTAGGTTATGTTGGATCGGATTTGGTTTGTTTTATTTTGAGCCGAGGAGAGGGTATGGCTCGATTTGGATTTGGTTTGGTTTCGGGTTTATTTTTATTTGACTTGGGATTGATTTTTAGAGTTATTATTATTATTGCGGTGATTATTTGAGTATTGGTTGATTTCTAGGTCTCGGGATTGTGATATGGGTTAAACGGTAACTAATAATAAAACGGTTAATAATATATACGAAATCTAAACTGAATTGTTATAGTTAAGTGGACTTAATAATGGACATATTTCCATTCTTATGACATTGTGAGCTTGAATTGGACGTATTGGATTTACGGCCTTGGTTATTTGGATATTATGGACCTTTTGGTACACGAGACGGTAGGGTACGTTAGGCCCGTAAAGATCTTAACGTACCTGGAACCCGAACAAATACAAAATGGTCGATAAAACCTAAACAACTAATGGACTACGCGAATGATATATCCAATCATATTTATCTATATATATATTAATATTATTTGAAAAATAAAGAGTCGTTGACTCGGGAAATGTTATATAAACGGGCAGGTCATGCCGAAATTTTATAAAATTCTTTATAAACTTAAATCATATTTCCAAATATTATTATATTCTCAAAACCTTTTATTTCAACATTATTTTGGGAAAACGGGTAAAATCCGAGACTTATTGTTACGTGTTATTACTTATTTTTATTTGAGTGAGTATTCCATTTTTATTTCTTTTCTTTCCATTTCTTTTCGATGACTTTTTTCGAGGAGTTCTTTCGTCTTTCCTGCGTATTTTGTCGTTTCGCCGACTTATTTCTTTTCTAATTTTCTTGTCTCCCACACGAGACTTTACGAAATCTATTTCTTTCAAATGCCATTGTATTTATAAAACTTTTACTCAAGCATTGTTTATTGAGATATTCGAGTATAGTTCTGAGTTATGCCATTTATATTGATTAGGTTGTGCTAAAGTTCATTTGCTATGACGCATTATTTGATTGGTTACTATATCTTGTTTCCTGCTACTGCTATTGTTAAGGTGTGATTCATAGCCCCGCTTTTTATATTTTAATTGTTTATAAACCCATGGGGTGAGACACATGCTTTAAATGTTTTTTTAGCACAAGTATTTTTGGTATGCTTTTTCCTGAATGATATATATACTTCCTGACGATGTGCTAAGTAGCTTGTCTTGCCAGAAAGACCCTCAGATCATGAGCCATTAGTCACTTGCGAGTGAAAGCGAACTTAGTTTATAGGCCTATAGGATTGACCATCCCGCCCGGTTGTAAAGGGCTTGGCAACGCGGGTGTACTACTTTCGATTTTGCTGGGTATTGGCAAGTACCCGGCCTTGGGGGCACTTATTATTATGAAATTCCGCGGTTATTGTTTATGTTAGTACAGAGTTACTGACGATTGGTTTGGTTAACGTTTGTGTGCCATGAGCTTAGTACCATCAACCGTATGTATGCATGTATTGCCTCTACATATTGGGTGTTACCTTGATTTCCCTGGTATTTGCATTTTTTGCTTATATCGTATGATTAAAACCTTGTGCTCAACTTATTATTTTAAACCTATGGATTACACTCAACCTTTGTGTTGACTTTTAAGCATGTGTTTCTCAGGTACTGCTACTAATTAGTTTTGGAGCTTTATGATAAGGGCTTGGTGGAGTGGCAAGGTCGATGGAGTCTTTCTGTCAAGGCAGCTTTATTATCTTTACTATCTTTACTTTCATATCATTCGTAAAACCTTGGTGTGTCTTACTTATTTCCGCTGCAAAACTTTGTTAAATGTTTTCCGCTGCTAAACTTTGTAAACTTTCCGCTGCAAACTCTATTTTACTATTTCCACTGCTACTTTGATTTAAGAGTCCTTGTACTCTAAACAGTTTATAATTCGAATGATATGTTTTGCAACATTTATAAACATCTCGTGTTGTGGTCGTTAGCTATAAATGTGCTTGGTTTCTATTTGCGTAGTGCCCCCAGCATGTTAGCTGTCGTATTTTGAGTTGGGGGTGCTACAGAATGGTATCAGAGCATTGTTTATAGAGAACGAGCTAGCACTCGACTATAAACCTTTTCCTGGAGTCAAAATGTTTTGAGACAGAAAGCCGACAGCCCTCCGTGCCACTTCGCTCCTTGGTATTCTTTTAACTTTACATATATATATGTTTTATATTGAGATTGGTTTGGACTTTTTTCCACTATCATGCTTTGGCTTATAAAATGGTTTTTCGCGAAAATTTGGCTAGAATTTTTTATGTTTCCTTATACTTTTGTAGAGTATCATGTCTGTCCCAGTTCCCCGTGGTCAGGTTCCAGTCCCACCCGTTGTTGACCCATTGCCTTTAGGAGATGCTGTTGAGTTGGATGTTGATGTTGGTTTAGATGATGAGGTAGGTTTAGAGGCTGATGTTGATATTGAGGATGATGGAGATGAGGAGATGGATGACGATGATGATGACGAGGAGGATGATGATGAGGATTTTATGGAGGAGGATCAGGATGTTCCCCCGCCGCCTTCGCTTGTTGTGTCGGATGTGACTTATGAGTCGGATACATCTGAGGCATTAGGATACGCGCTTGAGGCTGAGGTTACTTCTATGCACGAGATTGGTGAGTCATCGGCCGCAGCCCGTGTTACTCTGTCAGAGCTTAGAGCTGCTATGAGTCGTCTGAGGCAGGATGTAGAGTGGTGTAGGAATAGTCATAAGAGTATCACTAGGCGTATGAGTGATAGGCAGACTGAGGTTGCAGGATTGAGGAGAGAGGTTCAGGATGATAGGAGAGCTGCAGGAGAGATGTATATGGAGCTTCAGAGGCAGGTGGAGAGGTTGAGTTGGTTAGAGAGGATGAGTGTTGCATTTCAGGAGCGTATGGATTCACTAGATAGGAAGATGGTTGAGTTGGAGAAGATGGTTGATAAGTTGACTATGAAGGAGGTGTTCTTGGACATTGATAGTCAACACTATCGTACTAGTATCAGCGAGTTATGGAGTGAGTTGCATGAGATGCAGAGACAGGCCTATGTAGATATGATGACCCGCCTTAGGTCTTATGACAGCATTGATGTGATGGCTATGTATGGAGATCGTTCAAGAGATCAGTGATTAGATCATTTATAGTAGTTAGTATCTTAATGGTAGTTTACCTAGTATATGCTAAACTGAATTCTTCAGTTGCTAGATTTTATTCGAAACTTGTACTTGTTTTGCATATCTTGTAAGACCAATGTCAAGTATGAAATCTATGATGTATTATGGTGATGTACTATTATTGATGTTGACTTATGCTATATTATGATTTTATTCATATGACGATGCTTTATCTTGTGCTATGATTCTGACACGTTAATCAAATACTTACAAGTGTTGTGCTATGTATTGATTGATAGAATTATGCCTCCTAGGAAGATGACCCCTGCTGCTATTCAGCAGATGATTGATGAGGGTGTTGCAGCAGCGCTTGCCAAGCAAGCAGGTGTTCCTCAGAATGTTGGACTGGCTAGAGCTCAAGCTGTTCCCAACAACCATTTTTGCACTTTTAAGGAATTCATGGATTGTAAGCCCATTGCCTTCAAAGGAACTGAAGGAGCTGTTGGATTGACTCAATGGTTTGAGAAAGTTGAATCGGTGTTTCATAGGAGCAATTGTACTGAGAACAATTGGGTGAAGTATGCGACAGGCACATTGTTGGAGCATGCCTTGTCTTGGTGGAATGCTTATGTACAGGAAAAGGGAATAGAGGAAGCTTATAGTACTTCATGGGAAGATTCCAAAAAAGCTATGGTTAAGAAGTACTGTTCTCGTAGTGATTTGAGGAAGTTGGATACTGAGTTCTATTATTTGGCTGTGAAGGGTTCTCATCTTGCTACTTATGTGCGACGTTTCCAAGAGTTAAAGGTGTTTTGTGCTCACATGGTACCCAATAATGAGAAGTTGCTAGAGAAGTTTATTGGTGGATTGCCTGCTAGTATTCAAGGGAATGTGACGTCGTATAATGTTGAGACATTGGATGACACTATTAGCATGGCTGAACGCCTTATGGATCAAGTGACTAAGCATGGTGCTGTTCAGAAGGGTAATCACTTTGACAACAAGAGGAAATGAGAAGATAATAGAAAGAGCAACAACTATAACAACCCCAACAACCACTACAACAACAATCAGTATCATAACAACAATCACCATCATCAACCGAATAGGAGACATGAGACCGTTAAGGCATTTGTGGCTGCACAAGGAGGAGCGAATGTTGGACAACAAACTCTTTGTGGGAAGTGCCACCAGCATCATAATGGACCATGTACGGTGAGATGTATGAAGTGTCAAAAGGTTGGTCACGTTTTAAGGTTTTGTAAGAATAAGGTTGTGGCGATAGAAGCAAATGCCCAGCCTGTGGTTACATGTTTTGGATGTGGAGAGCGTGGACACTATAGGGGTCAATGCCCGAAGAACGCTGGACAAGAAAATGGAGGTACTCGAGGTAGAGTGTACGTGATGGGAAATGGAGAGCCGCATCAAGATCCGAATGTTGTCACTGGTACGTTTCTTCTTAACAACCTTCGTGTTAAAGTTTTGTTTGATTCGGGTGCCGATATGAGTTTTGTGTCTTCTAAGATTGCGCCGTTACTCCGACTTACCCCTACTCTATTAGACGTTAGCTATAGTATTGAGTTAGCTGATGGTAACCTAGTTGACACCCGCACCGTGATCCGTGGTTGTACCCTTAACCTGTTAGATCACCCGTTTAGTATTGATTTGATGCCAATCGAGCTTAGAAGCTTCGACGTGATAGTTGGGATGGATTGGTTATCCAAGAATCGAGCGAGCATTGTTTATGGAGAACGAGTTGTTCATATCCCTCTCAATGATGAGATTTTGATTGTTCGAGGTGATAGGAGTGGAACTCGCCTGAACATTATATCATGTCTCAAGACCATGAAATACCTTAAGAAAGGATGTCACGCATTCCTTGCACACGTGGCTAAGAAGGAGTCGGGAGAGAAGCGACTCGAGGATGTTCTTGTAGTGCGTGAGTTTCCTAAAGTATTTCCTGAAGATTTGTCGGGACTTCCGCCAGCCCGACAAGTGGATTTTCGTATCGAATTAGTTCTAGGAGCTGCACCTGTTGCGCGTGCACCATATCGTTTAGCGCCATCGAAAATGGAGGAGTTATCGAAGCAATTGCAAGAGTTGTTGGATAAAGGATTTATTCGACCGAGTTCTTTGCCCTGGGGAGCTCCAGTGTTATTTGTGAAGAAGAAGGATGGAACGTTTAGGATGTGCATCGACTACCGAGGATTGAATAAGTTAACCGTGAAGAACCGCTACCCGTTACCGAGGATTGATGATTTGTTTGACCAGTTGCAAGGATCGAGTTACTACTCTAAGATTGACTTGAGGTCTGGTTATCACCAACTCAGGGTTCGGGAAGAGGATATTCCCAAGACGGCATTTAGGACCCGTTATGGTCATTATGAGTTTCAAGTGATGCCTTTTGGTTTGACAAATTCGCCCACAGTGTTCATGGACCTCATGAACCGAGTATGCAAGCCTTACCTAGATAAGTCCGTGATAGTCTTTATCGATGATATTCTGATCTACTCAAAGAGCGAGGAAGAGCACGAGCAACATTTGGCTACGATTCTTAAGTTACTCAAGGATGAGCAGTTGTACGCAAAGTTCTCTAAGTGTGAGTTTTGGATTCGTAAAGTTCAATTTTTGGGTCATGTAATTGATAGTGAAGGATTACATGTGGATCCCGCTAAGATTGAGGCGATTGAGAAATGGGTAACGCCGGTTAACGCCACAGAAATTCGACAATTTCTAGGATTGGCTGGGTATTACAGGAGATTCATCGAGGGATTCTCCAAGATATCTAAACCGTTGACTGCATTGACCCATAAGGATAAGAAGTATGAATGGGGAGAAGAAGAAGAGAAGGCATTTCAGAGTTTGAAGCAGAAGCTTTGTAGTGCACCGATCTTGGCTTTGCCAGATGGAGTAGAAGATTTTATGGTTTATTGTGATGCCTCGTATCAAGGGTTAGGAGCAGTTTTGATGCAACGAGAGAAGGTTATGGCTTATGCTTCTCGACAGCTTAAGACTCATGAGGAGAAGTATACCACTCATGATTTGGTGTTAGGAGCCGTGATTTTTGCCCTTAAGTTGTGGATACATTATTTTATGGTACTAAGTGTGTTGTCTTTACCGACCACAAGAGTTTACAGTATATTTTGGATCAGAAGGAGTTGAATATGCGACAGCGACGATGGTTGGAGACGTTGAGCGATTATGATTGCGAGATACGATACCACCCTGGAAAAGCTAATGTTGTAGCTGATACATTGAGCCACAAGGAACGTTTGAAACCGTTACGCGTTCGAGCTTTAGTTTTGACGATTAACTCGAATTTACCCGCCCAGATTCTACAAGCTCAAGAGGAAGTCGTGAAAAGAGGAGAGCTTAAGGACGAGAAAGTTGATGGGATGATCAAAAAGGAGAAACTTGAGAACATTCAGATGGAACTTTGTGTTACAAAGGAAGAAGTTGGGTACCTTTGTTTGAGGCAATATAGGATTAAGACTATTTAAGAGGACCGGCCATCTGATGGTCAGGGTTCCTGTTTTCTTTATCACTTTTTGACCTATTTCACCCTATACTTCCCAAAATTCACAAACACATTTTGCCCTAAACTACCCCTCAAAATTTACCTTCCTAAACCACATTTTTCCTACGTTATAAATACCTCCACTTCATCATAAATGCTCATCCATCCAAACATGTCATCTCCCAACAACCAAAGACCCAAGTTTTCAAGAGTTGCAAAGATCTCCGTCAAACCCGTTTGGAGGAGAAAACTTGACTCTTGTCACAACTCAAGTGATGTTGTTCCAAATCAACCAACAACTAAACCTCATACCCACACAAATGATCCATCTCACAACCAATCATCCACTCTTGCCTTCACTAATGCTCCTCCATGTGATGAGCATGCACAATCCCAAAACAACAATCCTAACCTCATTGCCAATACTTCACATGTTGCTCATTCAACAAAAACACCATCCACTCATGAAGATACTCTTCCACCCATATCATGTTTTCATGATTACCCAAGCTCAAACATGTCTCCACCACCAAGAGTGCCACCACCACATCCTACTGCTTCATATGCCATTCCTATGTTGCATGTTCAAACCTTCACCCAAGACAAAATTTATGCTCCACCACCATCACCTTCCTCTGAAAAATTAAAGTTCGTTGAGGAGCTAAAAGAAGCACATGAGCTTAGTGCTCTTTTAGCATTACATCTTGCTCAACGCAATTTGGATCCACCTCTATCTAGCTCACCCTCATCACCACACAACATAAATCAAATTGAGAAGCATGTCAACAATTGCCCTTGTTGCATCTTCATCCAAAAACAAACAATTGCATTGAATGGGCACTTTACTTGGATTGAGTATCTTCTCACTAGATCTCAAAAAACACCATCACTTGAACAACATCAAAACCCTCAACCAACAAACTCAACTCCAACTCACCACCACCAAGCTCTACATCACCAAGCTCACCAACATCCATGAAACCAAAAATATACCTCCGTTAAGCCATCAACATGATCCCCACTTACCACTCTCACCTAAGCATTCTATATGCTTATGCCTTTTATTTTTCAAATAAAACACTTCAACCTTTTTGGGATACAAGCAAGTTTAATGACACTCTCTATTGGCACAATAGGATATTCTACTTGGTTTAGAATTTTAGTATTATGTATGATGTAACAATGATTATGTGGTTGACATAATCATTTTGAATTAATGAGTGGTTTAATATGTGTTCCTAATTCTCCTTTGCCATGCCTATCATTAGTTGTTATTATGCTATATATATTTGTTTGTGCTTCTAATATTTTTCTTGCAAGTATTCCATAGCTCGAACCCTTGGTGCCCTCAAACGAGGGGGAGCATACATCAAGGGGGAGCTTTCAACTTATCGGCTTAAACCTTTTAGATTCTACAAAAAGGGGGAGAAGTGAATATAAACTCACTAAATATTTGTCTAAAAATTAATTTTTGGATTTAATGAGTTTAGGTTTTGTAATCATCAAAAAGGGAGGAGATTGTTGATATAAATAAATGCCTAAAAACATTATTCATATCTTTCGATATCTGTATGTTTTGATAATCACAAAACGAAAACTCATCAAACCAAAGATCGTGACGTAAATAAGTATTTAGTAGTAAATGCTCACTTTTACCATCTAATCACTTAAGGTAGGAATAAACAAAGTGTCTAATGCATTATAAGATCAAAGGAACATTTTTCTTAATAACTAGATTTTTATAAAATGTCACATAACATTTTATATATTTTATAAAATATTTTTGGAATTAAAAGAATATGTTTAATTCATTATAAATATATGAATTCAAATTTTCAACCAAAAATGGCAAATCTAATCCAGAAAAACCTTCCCCACAAAAGGACAAAGCTGGGCAACGTTCTGGAGGGGCGGCCCCCTTAATTATCTAGGCGGCCCCTTTAATCATTAAGGGGACTGGCACGCTCCTGATCCTCCCCAGCTCTGCCTTTAAATACTGGTTAATTCCACTAATTTTTCTCATCTTTTTGCTCTCAAAACATTCTGATCTAAACCTCCATTTCTATCCTCTAAAATCCTTTGATCATATATACATTAATCTTTGTTTCAAAGTAATTCAAGCTTCAACATTCAAGTTATAACACCCCGTAAAATTTTCCTACGATTAACACATTATTACAACATAAATTAACCATTTTTACCCATAACAATTTTTTTTATATATACTTTGTAAATTACAACGTTATTCACTCTCACCTTGAAACGACATTTACACCTAAACCTTAATAACCTAGATATCATACATAACTTAAAACATTGATACTTAATAAGTATACGTTTCAATAATTAACAAATACAATTTAAATAAATCCCGAGCCTACTAAAATTCCCATGTGTACTTGCTAATAATATTTAGACCCCTAAGAACCGAAAGGCTTTTGGTCACGTTTACTATAATTGAACCCAAGAGTTACTCTAGAAATATCAACCGAACCCATGTCCATAAATCATAATCGATATATCACCTTACCACATCTCTACTAACACATATTTCTATCCAATAAACATGTCAACTTGATCAATTCTTACAAACTAGAAACTAGGCCTCATGCACACATTTATATATATATTCGAGTACACTTTAGTTCGAGGATGGTTTTGTTGTATTTAAACTTAAGTGGTAACTACACTAACATTCAATACTTATAAAACTTGCAAGTCGAACTCTTTGTCGACATTTAGGCACACACTTTAAAACTCACAAGCCTTCCAAAATATGATGTCTAAAAGTCGTACCCCTTTTTGTGTTATTAGTCTTCACATGCTATACGACAAGTTTACAACTCTATTTTCATTTCACTTCTTGTGATACGCCACATAACCAAACGGATCATTACTTATACTCTGTCTACCATACTACTAAGGTGAGTCATAGCCCCTACTTTTACTTGTTTTATAATGATTTATAAACGTTTTTGGGGGAGATACATGCTTAACTACTGTTTTTACTTTTACAAGTATTCATTAACTAAATACATGACTGTATTTCATATAAACGTTACTGGTTTACACATTTTTATATCTCATAAGGAAATACCTGCTATAGACATGATTACAAGCGATTTTTCCAACGATATGCTATATTTGATCTCTATTGCCTAAGTACCTATTACCGAAAGTCCCTCGATCATGCGCCTTAATCACTTGTAGGGTGAACGTAAATAATTGTGGATAGATCTATTAGGGATTGACAATCCCCATTTGGTCGCTAGAGGAAAGCCACCAAATGCACTTTATTTGATTTCATAGGTTACTGGTAAATACCTATCTTGAGGGCCACTGTTTTACATCATTATTATGGATAATTTTGATGCCTGTTAATCGTTGAGTGTCATGAGCTTAGAGCAAGAGAACGGTAATAATATAGCACTGCAATGACTGATGTTAAGGGCGTACAATGTTGTAGCCCACTGTTTTATTAAACTACGAGATTGTGTTCACTATATAGCAGGAAAAACTATTATTAATTGGCAAACGAACTACTATTTTGGTGTTGACCCGATAAGGTCAAACAAACTACTATTTTGGTGTTGGCCCGGTGAAGGGTAAACCAACGGATTATCTTATTGAATTGACAAGGAAATCACTCATTTTCTAATTAACGATTTAAACTATAAACTCTATGAACTCACCAACCTTTGTGTTGACACTTTTAGCATGTGTTTATCTCAGGTAACTAAACAATAAGGAACTTGAAGGCACGGAGTGGGCTTGTAACCCGACATGGGCTTAAATAAACGTTTTGACACATTTCAAATAAACTTGTTGTTTAAATTATGAAACATCTCGATGTCTTGAATATTTGGTATTTTGAATGAATTAAACTTTAAAGCGTCACTTTTGTGTCGTTTTCTATGATTGTGATAAAGATCCTCGAAGTAACACCCAAAAAGTCTTCCGCTGACATTTTAAGTCTTCCGCTGACATCTTAAGTCTTACGCTGACGTGATGATTTTGGGGGTGTTACAGATTGGCATCAGAGCTACAGTTATAGAGAACCAAGTGTTTTGAACATTGGACTATAACTACACGTTTAAAACGGACCACTTTTACAAAATACCACCTTATGCCCTCCGTGCCTACGCGTTTCCAACATCTGGTAGAGACATTACTTTTACATGACTTCTTATATATGTTAACATGTTATGATTATGCTAATGACTTATACTTACTAGTCGGGATTATTACAAATACCGTGTCTTCATATTTCCGTCCACCAGACTATTATATGACTTTTAAATAGTTTATGCTACAACTACACTCTAGTATATATATATATATATATATATATATATATATATATATATATATATATATGCTCCCCCAACTATTTTGAGTACTATACCAATCCTCATTAATTACCACGCTCTCATCTTTATAGATGCGTATGACATACTCTTTTTGTACTCTCGGAAAATCTGCGCACTACCTCGTCGATCAGTATGGATGTTGAGTCAGAAATTCTTAAGTAGGATGATTTACAACGTCTTTATTTGAATGGATTGGGACGCCTTTCCATTGAAATAAATAAATTGTAAACCGCCGAACCATAAGTTTATACTTCGTTATTTACATCGTTTGGGACGCTTCTCTATGTAAATAACGAATTATAAATAAGTGGGCTTAATGGTATCTGAAATGGCATGCGTATGAAATCAAGGATCACTAAAGTTCATAAAACACTAAAACTTCAGCCAAAGACTCACAATTTTCTTCTGCGTATGCCTAATTCTAAGGCATTACGGCACAACCACATTTCTTCCATCATGTGCTTACTTTACATTCTGGCGATTTATGAAACCTTTTCACGACATTGTACGTGATTACAATGGTCTCTCTTACTTCTCCGGCACTATAAGTGATATAGTAATCTCCAAACCTTTCACAACTTTACCTAAAATCCATCAAAATCTATAAATTCCTCTAATAGAAATACAAGATATGGAATTGCTAAGGAACAAACCAATTCATCATCCACAAAAGCTTGAAACCAAATACCGTGTTGTCACCTAAAACTATACAAAAGCTTAAGTTCAACAACTTTCTCTACATTCATCAAGTTCTCATCCGAAACCCTCATTGATAAAAGTCTGTAACTATCAAACACTTTGTTTAATGGGTAGATTACCCCACATATTTTAACTTTCACGAAACAAGATATTGTGAACCATGTTTATCTTCAAAACATGTTAAAATAAAAATCTTCATTCAAAATGAAATTGTTTCTTAAGTCAAGTTAATCAAAAGGAATTGAACATAAAGACAACATAAGTAGTTAGAACTACTCAACAATTATGACTATGAGAACTGCTATCATCAAGAAGAAGCTAATGTAGTAGTAGATACGTTAAGCTTGAAAAGAACAATTAAAACCGCTCAGGAGTTAGATCGTTAGAAATGACTATTTGTTCACCCTTCCCACTCACCTTTACAGCTACCTTATCTTAGAATCCCGGGACGGGATTCCGTTTAACGGGTAGGTAATATAACACCCCGTAAAATTTTCCTACGATTAACACATTATTACAACATAAATTAACCATTTTTACCCATAACAATTTTTTTTTATATATACTTTGTAAATTACAACGTTATTCACTCTCACCTTGAAACGACATTTACACCTAAACCTAAATAACCTAGATATCATACATAACTTAAAACATTGATACTTAATAAGTATACGTTTCAATAATTAACAAATACAATTTAAATAAATCCCGAGCCTACTAAAATTCCCATGTGTACTTGCTAATAATATTTAGACCCCTAAGAACCGAAAGGCTTTTGGTCACGTTTACTATAATTGAACCCAAGAGTTACTCTAGAAATATCAACCGAACCCATGTCCATAAATCATAATCGATATATCACCTTACCACATCTCTACTAACACATATTTCTATCCAATAAACATGTCAACTTGATCAATTCTTACAAACTAGAAACTAGGCCTCATGCACACATTTATATATATATTCGAGTACACTTTAGTTCGAGGATGGTTTTGTTGTATTTAAACTTAAGTGGTAACTACACTAACATTCAATACTTATAAAACTTGCAAGTCGAACTCTTTGTCGACATTCAGGCACACACTTTAAAACTCACAAGCCTTCCAAAATATGATGTCTAAAAGGCGTACCCCTTTTTGTGTTATTAGTCTTCACATGCTATACGACAAGTTTACAACTCTATTTTCATTTCACTTCTTGTGATACGCCACATAACCAAACGGATCATTACTTATACTCTGTCTACCATACTACTAAGGTGAGTCATAGCCCCTACTTTTACTTGTTTTATAATGATTTATAAACGTTTTTGGGGGAGATACATGCTTAACTACTGTTTTTACTTTTACAAGTATTCATTAACTAAATACATGACTGTATTTCATATAAACGTTACTGGTTTACACATTTTTATATCTCATAAGGAAATACCTGCTATAGACATGATTACAAGCGATTTTTCCAACGATATGCTATATTTGATCTCTATTGCCTAAGTACCTATTACCGAAAGTCCCTCGATCATGCGCCTTAATCACTTGTAGGGTGAATGTAAATAATTGTGGATAGATCTATTAGGGATTGACAATCCCCATTTGGTCGCTAGAGGAAAGCCACCAAATGCACTTTATTTGATTTCATAGGTTACTGGTAAATACCTATCTTGAGGGCCACTGTTTTACATCATTATTATGGATAATTTTGATGCCTGTTAATCGTTGAGTGCCATGAGCTTAGGGCAAGAGAACGGTAATAATATAGCACTGCAATGACTAATGTTAAGGGCGTACAATGTTGTAGCCCACTGTTTTATTAAACTACGAGATTGTGTTCACTATATAGCAGGAAAAACTATTATTAATTGGCAAACGAACTACTATTTTGGTGTTGACCCGATAAGGTCAAACAAACTACTATTTTGGTGTTGGCCCGGTGAAGGGCAAACCAACGGATTATCTTATTGAATTGACAAGGAAATCACTCATTTTCTAATTAACGATTTAAACTATAAACTCTATGAACTCACCAACCTTTGTGTTGACACTTTTAGCATGTGTTTATCTCAGGTAACTAAACAAGAAGGAACTTGAAGGCACGGAGTGGGCTTGTAACCCGGCATGGGCTTAAATAAACGTTTTGACACATTTCAAATAAACTTGTTGTTTAAATTATGAAACATCTCGATGTCTTGAATATTTGGTATTTTGAATGAATTAAACTTTAAAGCGTCACTTTTGTGTCGTTTTCTATGATTGTGATAAAGATCCTCGAAGTAACACCCAAAAAGTCTTCCGCTGACATCTTAAGTCTTCCGCTGACGTGATGATTTTGGGGGTGTTACACAAGTGCAAATAGAAGAATACTTCTATCATTCAAGACTAGAAGTATTACAACTTAGTATCATCTTGCTATCTAAGTTGTTTGTTTATCTTGTTAATCATTCATTCTTTGGTGTATAAAGTGTGCATATTAATTAGTTGAATTTAGACTTGTTGAAGGTGTGACTCTTCCCAAACCAACCAGTCAAGCGTGTGCAGTTGATAGGCCCACCTGGGAGAAAAAGTCAAGTGTTAAAATCCGTGGAAGTACAGGGAAATCCCCGGGTCGTTAAGTCCCAACGAGATTGAAATTGTATTTGTAAACGTTTTTGGGAATAAATGGTACTAAGGACAGTAACCAAAGATGAAGTGGGTTTGATTTACACTACTGATATTATTTGGATAACAATATTTAACAAGCACAGTAAACAGCTATGTATGTACGTAAACTGAAATGTAAACAGATACGTATGCGTACTGAGAAAAAGGTGAGTTTTAAGGAAAATAAAACTACAGGGGTTAAAAATGAAAATTCTATAAACTTAAAAGAAAATTAAATTAAAAAGAAAATTATTTTTTTGATTATTTTATTATTTAAAATTAATTATTTAAATAAAAACTATTTAACTATTTAATTAAAACTAATTAACTTAAAAACTTAATAATACATATTTAAACTAGAAAATTGTAAAATTAATTTTTAAAAATCTAAAATGACTTAAAATAAGATTAAAAATTAAAAATATGTATTTTTGTCTTTTTGTGGATTTTCTATTAATTAAATACTAATAATATTACTTAAACTATTCAAACTATTTTAAATTACTAATTATACTAAAAATGACTTAGAAAATTTAATAAAAATTTATAAATCTAATTAACAATCATGGGAATCCTAAAAAATTATAAAACTTATTTTTACAATTTATTTTAAGCTATTTCTGAATTAATTACTTAATTATTAATTAAAAGTTAAATATACTAATTTAAATCTAAAAATTATAAAATTAAAAGTGAAAATTGCAAAAGTAATTTTTACAGATGTTTAATGACTTATAAAAGTTAGAAAATTTATAAAAAGTTGTCTAGGATAAAAACTAAATACTAAAACTAATTTATTTTTTACTTTTAAATTTAAACTAATTTAATTAAAATTAAATCTAAAAATTATCAAATGAACAGTAAAAAATATGAAAAATTTATGGAAAGTATTTTAAGTGATAAATAAGCTAGGAAAAATAAAATGGGGTCAATAGCTTACTCAGATAAGCTGGAATAAGCTAAACGGTGGAAATAAGCAAATTACACTAACACTACTATAAGTATATTGATATTACAAATACTTACGGAACTGGTGCCCCAGAGCAGATGGAAGGGGGTGTGTGTTATGCATGTTATACTAGAGGTCCCAGGTTCGATTCCCACACACCCCATTTTTGCCAAACATTTTATTTTTTTGATTTTCTTTTTGCAAAACCACTAAGTAACTAAAAATAAGCAACTTTTAAAAACACAACTTTTTTCTAACAGCCAAATAAGTTCTGTATGAGCTTATTTGCTTAACAGTTGGCTTAGAAAGCCAAAAAATGATATTTTGAATTGCAATAAGCTATGAATAAGCTACAAAGTGGAAACCTTAAGTATTTTAAGTTACAAGTGATTCAAAGATACTGAGAGTAAGCTAAAAACACAGAGAAACACACTTATAAGCTTTTAATAAGCAAATAAGCAATCTAAAATTCCACTCAGATGCACACAGGCCTGCAGGGTTCAAACAAGGATCTTAGGACCTCTGTGGGGTCCACAGAGGTAAGAGGAGGTTCAAAATGGAACTTGACCTTGAAAGGTGACCAGGTCAACTTCAAAATAAGCCAATAAGCTGTGCTTATTGCTTATTATTGAAGCTTGGGTGAGGCTTGGTACTTAGGTACAAACACTGAGTACTCAGCTTATAAGTGAAAATGGGACAAGGTTTATGGGGCATGCAGCCCTATCTAATAAGCTAAAAAGCTAGCAATAAGCCCTGAGCCAACAAGTAGAGCTTATGGGCTTTCCAATAAGCTAAGAAGCTTAGGGTGGGGCCCACTGGGGAAGTCACAACAAGCCCAAGAAAATGGGTCAACACCTGTGGTGCAGGGGAGCTTTTTGCTTAAAGGGTCAACTTTGAGACTGCTTATTACTAAGCAAATGATATCCAAACTCAAATTTTCTTTTGATACAGAAAGATAAGCTTCCAAACAACACAAAACAACAAAAATCACCTAATTCTAATTCCTAATAAATCCTACAGGTTGTTTTGAAATCTAAGCCATTTCCTCAAATTTGGAATTTGGACTTTTGAAGAAAACTACAAGTATGACTTTTATGAACTTGGGACTAAATTTATTAACTGATTATGGTGTTTTAGGTCATAATGAGATTATAATAAGCTGAGTTATCAACTTATGCAAAGATTTAAGTGAACATGGATCCTAAAAACCTATCTGTGAATAAACTTTGGAGGATCAAAATGATTTTTGACTTTTAATACTATGACCACGGATTTTTATGAGTCTTTTGACCTAGTATTACCTAAGGTAACATGTAATAACCACAAATAACCAAAGAAACTCACTATTGCTCAGTGAGTTACACTGAGCCAAACACCCCTTTAACAATCACTTATACTTGATTTTCAAAGCAACTAGTGGAATTAGACCTTAATATTGATTCTAAACCTTATATTATCATATCATAAGACCAAATTAGCATAAAACACCAATAACCTCAGCATGAAACATAGCAATCACAAATATGCTAATTTGATTGTGAAGAGATAATATAAAGTAAGTATGTAATTTACTTGACCAAGACTAAGGTTTTAAGAAATACTTCAACTTATAAACACTAAGTAAGCACAAAAGTGACAGAGATAAGTTGTAAATAGCAGTTGTACAGTAGAAAGCTAAAAAGTGCTAAATGAGCTTACAAATGGAATTAAGCTGAAACACAGAACCAAGGATCAAATAATACACCTATTAGCTTCCACAAGCTTCTAAACCAAAAGGCCATCCAAAATGTACCCTGCTCCAGCCTTGATCACCATGGAACCTTGATTTTTGATTTTTCCTTTATTTTTTTTTTTACTTTTTTTTTGTATTTTTCTCTTTTATAACTAATGCTGAGTTTTATGGTTTCTAATAGCTTATAAAAGCTATATGAGGGGCTTATATGAGCTTATGAGAAATTTGAAATAAAAGTAAACTTGCATAAACTGATAATTGAACTGAGGAACTGAAATTAAAACTGAAAATAGCTTTGATTATCACTTAGAATCTTAGAAATACAACTTGAAAACATAGAAATACACTGGAACTCTTAATTGACGAAGTACGAAATTTGGAAATACAAATTAAACTATATATCTTTCTCCTTGCAACTTCTTCCTTTTATACTTGAAGATTAGGGTTTGGGGACACCTTCTGAGCAAATCCCATCAATCTACAGCCCTTGGATTGCCTCAATTAATCATAACCGTTTAAATCTCTTTTTGGCGCCAAAATTGGAAGAGGTAACTTGCAGCCTGTTTCAGAGCATTAAATGCACTTGATATGACTTGTGATGGTGGAGGGGACAATTTGGAGTGTAAGGGTGGTCTTTGGGTGGTGGTGTAAGGTTTGGCAAGGTGTAGGGGTGGTGGAGGTTGTAGGTTTGACACGTGGAGTCCCCTGGTGCAAAACCAGGGGAAGGGGTTTTGTTGTGGGGGTGACAGAGAGTGTTTGAGGTGGAAAGGTGAAGCAAGTGGTGAAGGTGGATGGTGGTGGATGGTCGTAACAGGTGGAGAGGAGGTTGGGGATGATGGTCAACGAGGGTCAAAGTTCACAGGGTCAAACATTTGACCCCGTTTAATATCAAAGGTTGGGTTTGGGCTTGTGTAACTTGGGCCAAGGGTAAAAAGGTTTGGGCTGGGGTTGTGTTTATTTATTTGGATTTGGATTAAAAGGTTTTTGGTGTATTTGTAATATTAAGGGTCCGGTTTGGTTTGTATTTTTCACAAGGACCAAATATGTAAATTCTGGATTTTTGAGGGTGGGTTTTGACAACTTTCCAAAAGTACTTGCAAGGGTAAAACTTGCCAAGTTCCAATAATGTAAGGACCGTAGTTGACTTTTCCACTTTTTGAACTTCTAGGGACCTTTTTCTGCCAAACTGTGAAACTTTAGGGACCAAACATGTAATTACACCAAACTTTCCAACCAAAGACCATTCCTGCCATAGAAGATTAGTACAAGGACAAAAATTTATTTTTCTTAAAGTTTTAACATCCCAGGGACCATTTTTGTCAATTTGCAAAGTTGAGGGACTAAACTTGTAATTTTGTGAAACTTTACACGAAAGGACTAAATATGTTTATTTGTGATTCAAAAGGACCTTTGGTGACTTTTTCATATTTTTAGAATAACCAGGAACTAAATTGATAAGTTTTGAAAGTTGAGGGACTGAAACTGCCAATTATGCAAACTTTGTTCATATTTCATCCGTTTTTGATCATTTTGCATCTGAAATATATAAAACACAATCTTAGGATATTTTCAGTATTATGATGCATATTTGAGTGTTTTTGGATGTTTTGGCAGCTCAGATTAGGTAAAAATGATGAGTATTTACACACTCATCAATCCCCCACACTAAACTATTGCTAGTCCCTAGCAATCTTTTGAAAAAATTTAATGGATTTTATGTCTCTTTACCAAAAGCCATTACTTCTGGAGTAGCCAAATGTTTCAGTTCAAGTAAGAACTATGGTCCACCTGATAACCATGTGATTTTAAGCAAACCACCAGCTGTCAACGGATTTGATTTGTCTTTACCAAAAGCCGTTTGCTTCTGGACTAGCCAACTCTTGATGGACAAATTCGAAATCATGGTGAGCTGATTACCAATTATGGTTTTTCCACTGCCTTTACCACAAGCCATAATCTTGCGGGCTAGCCAACTCTTTCACTTTTTAGGATATGGCGAGTTGAGATACCATACAATTTTGGGCAAATTATAAGCCGTAAACGGATTTGAGTTATCTTTACCAAGAGCCGTTTGCTCCTGGATTAGCCAGTTCTTATGTGGGTTTAGACATGGTGGACTGATAACCATTTATTGCATTTCTAAGTGTGAAAAAATTTTAAATTTTGATCAAATGAGGGTGCTTGATGGAACATGTGTTTGAATTCGTGAGAATCCCCCCCCCCCCCCCCACAGTTAGAAATGAATATTGCCCTCAATATTCAAAGTACCGGGTGTTAAACCGACACTTACAACATAAGAAGAAAATACTAATAACCTTTATTTTAGTCTATTTACATGGTTTTTTTTTTTTTTTTTTTTTTTTTTTTTTTTTGAGGATATATACATATATACAACATGTGGGGCATCTCCCCCACACTTGGGTGGTACACACGGGTGCAAACCCTTGTTCAGCTACTGTTTTTGATTACCGAGTCGCTAGCTTGACTCGACCTCGAATTAAATTGTTCATGAGGAAGCTACTGTTTTTGATAACCGAGTCGCTAGCTTGACTCGACCTCGAATTAAATTGTTCATGAGGAAGCTACTGTTTTTGATAACCGAGTCGCTAGCTTGACTCGACCCCGAATTTATTGGTCCATGTGGAAAGTTTGGAGATCCGGGACAACCATTGGTTGTATGTCCCCTCCAAAATAGTGTTTTAACCGATGGCCATTCACTTTGAAGTTGGAACCCTCAGGTTGAGATAACTCAACAGTTCCATATGGAAATACTCTAGTTACAGTGAATGGCCCAGACCAAGAAGTTTTAAGCTTTCCTGAGAATATCTTCAATCGTGAATTAAAGAGAAGGACTCTGTCACTGATGTTGAAAACACGGTTTTTAATTTTTGAGTCGTGGATCTTCTTGGTTTTTTCCTTGTAAATCAAAGAATTCTCATAAGCTTGATCACGAAGTTCGTTTAATTCGTTTAGTTGAACTTTGCGGTGATCACCCGCTGTGTGAAGGTCGAAATTTGCATGTTTTAAAGCCCAGTAGGCCTTATGTTCTAATTCGATCGGAAGATGACATGCTTTCCCATACACTAGCTTATATGGAGTACACCCGATGGGTGTTTTGTAAGCAGTGCGGAAAGCCCATAATGCATCATCCAGCTTATCCGACCAAGAGGTACGGTTTTCTCCCACCGTCCTCTCCAGAATTCTCTTAATACCCCAATTCGAGACCTCCACCTGCCCACTTGTTTGTGGGTGGTATGTCGTAGAAAAACGGTGAGTTACACCATATTTCAGCATCACTCTTGCAAATTGTTCATTGCAGAAGTGTGTGCCACGATCACTGATAATGGCACGAGGAGTCCCGAATCTGGCAAAGAGAGACTTCAAAAACTTAACGACTACTCGGGCATCATTGGTGGGTAAAGCTTTTGCTTCAACCCATTTTGACAGATAGTCGACAGCCACGAGTATGTATTTATTCCCTCATGAAGACGGGAATGGCCCCATAAAGTCAATGCCCCACATATCAAATATTTCACAGACTTAGATGACGTTTTGTGGCATCTCATTCTTTTTGGAAATATTCCCGTGACGCTGGCAAGCCTCACAGGTTTTGATAAGTTCATGGGCGTCTTTGTAAATTGTGGACCAAAACAATCCCAAATCAAACACCTTTTTGGCGGTGTAGTTTGGGTTATGATGTCCCCACGTGGGTCCATCATGACAAGCTTTAAGAATTTCCATGGCTTCTTAGCCATGGACACACCGTCGGATGACTTGATCCGCACATATTTTGAACAAGTAGGGGTCGTCCCAGAAGTAATGTTTCACATCTTTAAAGAATTTTCTTTTCTGTTGGGACGACATCCCTTTCACAACGAAATTATCCGCATGGTAATTTGCAAAATGGGCAAACCATGGGGTAGTGGTTTCATCCCGGGTAGAGATTAGATTTAGAGTCTCCAGAGGAAAAGTTTCATTAATTTCTTTTTTCTTGAGAATATCCTGATGAGGATTCTCTAATCGGGCCAAGTGATCAGCAGCAAGGTTCTCTGCTCCTTTTTTGTATTTTTCTCTTTTATAACTAATGCTGAGTTTTATGGTTTCTAATAGCTTATAAAAGCTATATGAGGGGCTTATATGAGCTTATGAGTCCATATTATCAACTAGAACCAACAATGAAGCTTATTGAGAAATTTGAAATAAAAGTAAACTTGCATAAACTGATAATTTAACTGAGGAACTGAAATTGAAACTGAAAATAGCTTTGATTATCACTTAGAATCTTAGAAATACAACTTGAAAACTTAGAAATACACTGGAACTCTTAATTGACTAAGTACGAAATTTGGAAATACAAATTAAACTAGATATCTTTCTCCTTGCATCTTCTTCCTTTTATACTTGAAGATTAGGGTTTGGGGACACCTTCTGAGCAAATCCCATCAATCTACAGCCCTTGGATTGCCTCAATTAATCACAACCGTTTAAATCTCTTTTTGGGGCCAAAATTAGAAGAGGTAACTTGCAGCCTGTTTCAGAGCATTAAATGCACTTGATATGACTTGTGATGGTGGAGGGGACAATTTGGAGTGTAAGGGTGGTCTATGGGTGGTGATGTAAGGTTTGGCAAGGTGTCGGGGTGGCGGAGGTTGTAGGTTTGACAAGTGGAGTCCCCGGTGCAAAACCAGGGGAAGGGGTTTTGTTATGGGGGTGACAGAGAGTGTTTGAGGTGGAAAGGTGAAGCAAGTGGTGAAGGTGGATGGTGGTGGATGGTGGTAACAAGAGGAGAGGAGGTTGGGGATGATGGTCAACGAGGGTCAAAGTTCACAGGGTCAAACATTTGACCCCGTTTAATATCAAAGGTTGGGTTTGGGCTTGTGTAACTTGGGCCAAGGGTAAAAAGGTTTGGGCTGGGGTTGTGTTTATTTATTTGGATTTGGATTAAAAGGGTTTTGGTGTATTTGTAATATTAAGGGTCCGGTTTGGTTTGTATTTTTCACAAGGACCAAATATGTAAATTCTGGATTTTTGAGGGTGAGTTTTGACAACTTTCCAAAAGTACTTGCAAGGGTAAAACTTGCCAAGTTCCAATAATGTAAGGACCGTAGTTGACTTTTCCACTTTTTGAACTTCTAGGGACCTTTTCTGCCAAATTGTGAAACTTCAGGGACCAAACATGTAATTTCACAAACTTTCCAACCAAGGACCATTCCTGCCATAGAAGATTAGTACAAGGACAAAAATTTATTTTTCTTAAAGTTTTAACATCCCAGGGACCATTTTTGTCAATTTGCAAAGTTGAGGGACTAAACTTGTAATTTTGTGAAACTTTACACTAAAGGACTAAATATGTTTATTTGTGATTCAAAAGGACCTTTGGTGACTTTTTCATGTTTTTAGAATAACCAGGGACTAAATTTGACAAGTTTTGAAAGTTGAGGGACTGAAACTGCCAATTATGCAAACTTTGTTCATATTTCATCTGTTTTTGATCATTTTGCATCTAAAACATATAAAACACAATCTTAGGATATTTTCAGTATTATGATGCATATTTGAGTGTTTTTGGATGTTTTGGCAGCTCAGATTAGGTAAAAATGATGAGTATTTACACACTAAACTATTGCTAGTCCCAAGCAATCTTTTGAGAAAATTTAATAGATTTTATGTCTCTTTACCAAAAGCTATTACTTCTGGAGTAGCCAAATGTTTCAGTTCAAGTAAGAATATGGTCCACCTGATAACCATGTAATTTTGAGCAAACCACCAGCTGTCAACGGATTTGATTTATCTTTACCAAAAGCCGTTTGCTTCTGGACTAGCCAACTCTTGATGGACAAAGTCAACATCTTGGTGAGCTGATTACCAATTATGGTTTTTCCACTGCCTTTACCACAAGCCATAATCTTGCGGGCTAGCCAACTCTTTCACTTTTTAGGATATGGCGAGTTGAGATACCATACAATTTTGGGCAAATTGTAAGCCGTAAACGGATTTCAGTTATCTTTACCAAGAGCCGTTTGCTCCTGGATTAGCCAGTTCTTATGTGGGTTTAGACATGGTGGACTGATAACCATTTATTGCATTTCTAAGTGTGAAAAAATTTTAAATTTTGATCAAAAGAGGGTGCTTGATGGAACATGTGTTTGAATTTGTGAGAATCCCCCCCCCCCCCCCCCCACAGTTAGAAATGAATATTGCCCTAAATATTCAAAGTACCGGGTGTTAAACCGACACTTACAACATAAGAAGAAAATACTAATAACCTTTATTTTAGTCTATTTACATGGTTTTTTTTTTTTCTTTTTTTTTTTTTTTTTTTTTTTTTTGAGGATATATACATATATACAACATGTGGGGCATCTCCCCCACACTTGGGTGGTACACACAGGTGAAAACCTATGTTCAGCTACTGTTTTTGATAACCGAGTCGCTAGCTTGACTTGACCTCGAATTAAATTGTTCATGAGGAAGCTACTGTTTTTGATAACCGAGTCGCTAGCTTGACTCGACCCCGAATTTATTGGTCCATGGGGAAAGTTTGGAGATCCGGGACAACCATTGGTTGTATGTCCCCTCCAAAATAGTGTTTTAACCGATGGCCATTCACTTTGAAGTTGGAACCGTCAGGTTGAGATAACTCAACAGTTCCATATGGAAATACTCTTGTTACAGTGAATGGCCCAAACCAACGAGTTTTAAGCTTTCCTGAGAATATCTTCAATCGTGAATTGAAGAGAAGGACTCTGTCACCGATGTTGAAAACACGGTTTTTAATTTTTGAGTCGTGGATCTTCTTGGTTTTTTCCTTGTAAATCAAAGAATTCTCATAAGCTTGATCACGAAGTTCGTTTAATTCGTTTAGTTGAACTTTGTGGTGATCACCCGCTGTGTGAAGGTCGAAATTTGCATGTTTTAAAGCCCAGTAGGCCTTATGTTCTAATTCGATCGGAAGATGGCATGCTTTCCCATACACTAGCTTCTATGGAGTACACTCGATGGGTGTTTTGTAAGCAGTGCGGAAAGCCCATAATGCATCATCCAGCTTATCTGACCAAGAGGCACGGTTTTCTCCCACCGTCCTCTCCATAATTCTCTTAATACCCCGATTCGAGACCTCCACCTGCCCACTTGTTTGTGGGTGGTATGTCGTAGAAAGACGGTGAGTTACACCATATTTCAGCATCACTCTTGCAAATTGTTCATTGCAGAAGTGTGTGCCACGATCACTGATAATGGCACGAGGAGTCCCGAATCTGGCAAAGAGAGACTTCAAAAACTTAACGACTACTCGGGCATCATTGGTGGGTAAAGCTTTTGCTTCAACCCATTTTGACAGATAGTCGACAGCCACGAGTATGTATTTATTCCCTCGTGAAGACGGGAATGGCCCCATAAAGTCAATGCCCCACATATCAAATATTTCACAGACTTGGATGACGTTTTGCGGCATCTCATTCTTTTTGGAAATATTCCCGTGACGCTTGCAAGCCTCACAGGTTTTGATAAGTTCATGGGCGTCTTTGTAAATTGTGGGCCAAAAGAATCCCAAATCAAACACCTTTTTGGCGGTGTAGTTTGGGTTATGATGTCCCCACGTGGGTCCATCATGACAAGCTTTAAGAATTTCCATGGCTTCTTAGCCATGGACACACCGTCGGATGACTTAATCCGCACATATTTTGAACAAGTAGGGGTCGTCCCAGAAGTAATGTTTCACATCTTTAAAGAATTTTATTTTCTGTTGGGACGACATCCCTTTCACAACGAAATTATCCGCATGGTAATTTGCAAAATCGGCAAACCATGGGGTAGTTGTTTCATCCCGGGTAGAGATTAGATTTAGAGTCTCCAGAGGAAAAGTTTCATTAATTTCTTTTTTTTCGAGAATATCCTGATAAGGATTCTCTAATCGGGACAAGTGATCAGCAGCAAGGTTGTCTGCTCCTTTTTTATCTCGTATGAGTATATGGAATTCCTGAAGGAGCAGGACCCAACGGAGCAGTCTTGGCCTTGCGTCCTGTTTAGTGAACAGGTATTTCAAAGCCGAGTGGTCCGTATACACCACGCATTTGGTTAAGATTAAGTAAGACCTAAATTTCTCAAAGGCATATACCACAGCTAATAATTCTTTTTCTGTGGTGGTATAGTGCGTTTGAGCTTCACTCATGGTCTTACTTGCATAGTGTATTGGCTGAAAATGTTTTGTTTTGCGTTTCCCCAGAACTGCACCAATAGCGAAAACGCTAGCATCGCACATAAGTTCGAAGGGTAAGTCCCAATCTAGGGCAACAAGGATTGGTGCCTCGGTAAGCCTTTTCTTTAAAGTAGAAAAAGCTTCAACGCACTCGGGAGAAAAGATGAAAGGAGCTTCCTTTTCAAGAAGATGAGTCATGGGCCGGGCTATTTTGGAGAAATCCTGAATGAATCTCCGATAGAACCCGGCATGGCCTAAGAAACTCCTTATGCCTTTAACAGTGGTGGGATGAGGTAGCTTAGAAATAACATCAATTTTGGCCATCGACCTCAATCCCACTTTTTGAAATTTTATGGCCGAGGGCAATGCCCTCCTTAACCATAAAATGGCTCTTCTCCCAGTTTAGACAAAGATTAGTGTTTTCACAACGTTGAAGCATCTTTTCTAAATGGGAGAGGCATGAGTCGAAAGAATTCCCGATGACTGAGAAGTCATCCATGAATACCTCCATGGTTTTCCCGATCATGTCGTGGAAAATAGCCATCATGCACCTCTGGAAAGTGCCCGGAGCGTTGCATAACCCAAAAGGCATGCGACGATAGGCAAACGTCCCGTAAGGGCATGTAAAGGTAGTCTTCTCTTGATCCTGTGGATCAACGGGAATCTGGAAGTAACCAGAGAAGCCGTCGAGGAAGCAATAATACTCATTCCCCGCTAGTCTCTCGAGCATTTGATCCATAAAGGGCAGACGAAAATGGTCTTTGCGGGTGGCTTCGTTAAGCTTTCTGTAATCGATACATACTCGCCACCCTGTAACCAAACGAGTTGGTATCAACTCGTTATCCTCATTTGTGACAACCGTGATGCCACCCTTTTTTGGAACACAATGTATTGGGCTAACCCAAGGACTGTCTGATATGGGGTAAATCAATCCTGCATCGAGAAGTTTGATAACTTCTTGCTTGATAACTTCATGGATTTTTGGATTTACCCTTCTTTGATGCTGCATGGCAGGTTTAAAGTCATCCTCCATTAGGATTTTGTGTGTACAAAAATCCGGGTTAATACCCTTTATGTCTGAGAGCTTCCAAGCAATTGCTTGTTTGTGGGACTTTAAAACCTTGAGCAGCGCAGTTTTCTCCTCATCCTTTAAATCTTTCGCAATAATGACTACTTATCGTTACCTTCCAAGAATGCATATTCTAGATGAGGAGGCAGGTCCTTAAGTTCGACCTCGGGGAAATCATCATTTTCCTCAACATATTTGATTTCCGTGTTATGAAGTTGTTGAGGTAGAACAGGAAGAGGAGAAGGATCTTTGTTTAATAATTTCTCAAGGAGAAAGATATCCCCTCCGGGTCCATCTCTTGGTTATCAATTCCTTCGGGAACTGAATCACTTTTGAGAAAGGCCTCTATTTCCTCAAGCACGAAATCACTTCCATCAAACGGAGTGAGGGAAGGAGAAGAATTAGCGATTATGGGGTGAGAAAAGGGAGTGGGATTGCCACTCTGAGAACTATCAGCGAATCCAAGGATTTCCTGAGCATACTCCTCGGATGCAATGTCAATGACATCAATTCGGTTGACCGATTCAACATCATAATTCGAGGAGTATCTCGAGGTTTGATCAAGGTTGAACGTTATCGCTTCAGTGCCAACTCGTAACATGATTTCCTCATCGAAAACATCGATTAATGCACGACCCGTCCTTAAGAATCCCCTCCCAAGAATGAGAGGAACTCTTGGATCCACATTGAAATCAACAACGACAAAGTCTGCCGGAAAATGGAACTTTCCCACTCTTACAAATACGTCCTCGGCAATACCAAGGGGACGTGAAATTGAACGGTCTGCAAGCTCGAGAGTCATGCATGTGGGACTAAGTGCCTGAAGAGAGAGCTTTTTCCAAACTGAGTGGGACATTAAGTTGATGCTTGCACCAAGATCGCCCAAGGCAAAGCACTCAACCATCCCTGGGAAAATACATGGTATTAGAAATTTCCCGGGGTCTCCTAGCTTCTCGGGAAGCTGTTTCAACAGAACTGCAGAGCAGTTCTCATTGAGTGGAGTTCGTGCCATCTCAAATAGTTTTTCTTTATTGCTCAACAGGTTTTTGATTGTCGATGCGAATTTGGGCATTAAAAGAAGAGCATCCGCGAAACTAATATCAAAGTGTAGTTCTTGAAAAATTTGAAAGAATTTTTCCATCTGATGATTAGCTTTTTCACGGAGCTTCTGGTCTTGTAATCATGAGGGATATGGAATTGATGGTTTTGGGTTGGCTTTTGGATTTTCAACAGGACCTTCGGGAGTTTCAAACACGACTCTTTTAAGGGGAGTCGGGACCGGGATAACTGGAGGAGGGATGTCATTGGTACCTCTGTTATTAGTAGGAAGTACCGTATCCGTAGTATCCTCAGTTTCACATTCCTCTACCTGGATAGGAGAAGAGGTAAACGGAGGTGTGGGTCCTTTATAAGAAACTTCACTTCTTGTGGTGATCGCCTTTACATCGCCCCTCGGATTAGCGATCGTGTTGCTAGGTAAAGTACCTGAGCCCAAGGGTCGATCATTTAAAGACTTCTTCAAGTCAGAGATTTGACTAACCAGCACTTTGTTCAGTTCATCTTGGGATTTCATAAACTGTTTTAATAACTCATCAGATGATGGTCCAGTTGGAACAATGGCTTGATTTTGGTTTGGAAGATTTTGAGCCCGACTGTTCTGGAAATTCCCATGTTGCTGGTTGTTATTACCCTGGAAGTAGTTTTGTTGTTGAAAATTACCCTGAGGGTAATTGTTCTGACCTTGATTTCGGTTATAATTCCCTTGGTTTTGATTTTCTTGAACCTGGTTTTGACCAGAGTTGAAATTCCCTTGGTTGTTAAAACCTTGGTTCATTCGGTTCTGGTTCTGATTCTGGTTAAAGTTCTGGTTTCTATTTTAACCATTTTGGTTCAGGGACAGATTAAATCCCGGTGGTCCAATGTAGTTATTGGAACGATAACTCAACAGATTTCGGTCCCCTTGTGGTTGGTAAGAATTACCTCCCGTATTGTAGGAACCTTGGGCTGCGAATATGTTCTCTTGAGTGAAGCCACCGGAGGCTGGGCACTCATGGTACGGGTGTGGACCACCACAGGTTTCACAACTGATAGTTTTATTCTGCTGATTGTGATTTATCTGGAAAATTCGGAGAACCGCAGTAGACAAATCATCAAACTTTCTGGTAAGGGCAGCTATTTCATTATTTGCCGGAGTGACTGACTTACATGAATCATTCCTCTCTGCAGAGGAGTCCCAAAAATTGTGATGGGCAGTCATGTTTTCGATTAAGTCATAACACTCTTCAGGGGTCCTTTTCATAAAGGTGCCCCCAGCAGCAGCATTGATGGTGTCACGATGACGAAGTGTCAAACCATTATAAAAGGTATCAATAATGGTGACAAGAAGCATGTTATGATTGGTACACCGATCAATAGCAAGTTTGTAGCGTTCCCATGCCTCAAATAAGGACTCGTCGGGAAGCTGTCTAAAATTACTAATATCGTTTCTCAGCTTTGTAACCATAGATGGTGGAAAGTATTTAGCCAAGAACTTAGTAACCATCTCATCAAAGGTATGGATCGAATTCTTAGGAAGTCGATCGAACCAAGAAGTCGCATGATGAATGAGAGAATATGGGAACAGGTATAAATGCAGGCCGTCTTCGGTGACACCATTTTGTTTCATGCTCTGGGTGACGGTTAAAAATTTATCGAGATGCTTGTTAGCATCGTCACCCGGCAAACCGTGGAACTGACACGAATTCTGGACCTGTTGTATTATGTTGTGTTTTAGTCCAAAATCCGAGGCTTCAATTGTAAGTGGTGCAATGGGTCCACCCCTCCCGTGCATGGTAGGTTGACATAGTTCCTCCATTGTTCGGGTGTCAGGAACTATCTCCACCTTGGGAGGGATTGGGGGCTCGTCGTTCATTTTTAATGTGTGTTCTTCTTCAACAGTACGTAACTCGGTTACGTTTCTATGACGATTACGTCGTGATTGTGAACGAGTGCGCATGCACTAAAAACAATTTTTCAAAACAAGATCGAGGCAAAACCACAGTGAACTTAAATCCAATAATCACAAGTGAATGGCTTCTTTGAAAAAGGTACACCACTCACAAGGATACAATGGCAAGTTTTTATCTTATGTTTGTAACTCATTTCCTAGGTTTCATAAATAATTTAAGACTTTTAGAAAATAGATTCTTAAATTCCACTGTTCATTTTCTAATTTTCTTATTTAATTTACTTAAATTAGATTTAAATTAATTAATAAGTAAATAATTAGAAAAATAGTCTAAATATAATTTTTAGAAACTTTTTATAATTTTTTAGGATTCCTGTGATGGTTAATTAGTTTTATAAATTTTTCTATAATTTTCTAAGTTCTTCAGGTATTATTAGTAATTTAAATTAGTTTAAATAGTTTACTTAATATAATTAGTTTTTAATTAATAGAAAACACATAAAAAGACAAAAATATTTCTTTTTTAATTTTTATATTTTCTTCAAGTTCATTTTTAAAGTTTAGAAAATAGTTTTGCAAGTTCTTAGTTTAATTTGTAATCTTTATCATTTTTAGTTTAATTTAAATTAGATTTTAAATAGTTTCAATTAATTAATTAGTATTTAAATATTAAAATAATCATTTAAATAATTTCATTTTCATTTTAAATTTTCTTTTTATTTTAAGTTTGAAAAAGTTTTACTTGCACCCCCTGTAGTTGTAAATTTGTTAAATCTCACTTTTCTCAGTCTGTAATCTGATATCCCAAGTTGTGTATTTGTAATTATATCTGTATATCTGTGATTGTTAATAATTGTCCAAATACCAAATATACAGTAGCATAAATCACTTCCCAATCATCTTTGGCTACTGTCCTCAGTGCCACTCATTCCTGAAATGTTTTCCAAAGCACCATTGCAATCTCGCTGGGACATAACGACCCGGGGAAACACTATACTATCCACGGAGAATTGGAACTGAGCTGTCTTTGACTTGTTGACCTTGGTCAATAATATCTGACGGTTTAGCCCTAATAAAAATTTGGCGCCGCTGCCGGGGAGGTTGTTGCGTGTTTTTAAAATCATTTTAAGTTTAGTGGTTTTCAAAACCCTCCCTGTACAAATTTCACCACTTTTGTAAAAAGTTTTTGTAAAAATATCAATCATATCAAAAAGTTCATTAACACTTTTCCTGAAGTGTTAACAACACCAAAAAAAATCAAAAACAACAAAACAGGCTGTGAAGTTAAATTACTTCGTTTTCTTTAAGATTACAACCTGAAACAGTTGGTATAAGGTAAGTTCTGACATTAAATTGCAAACTGAAGAGGGATCCATTCTTTCCTCCCGCCAGCCTGCGTGTAATCTTAAAGGAACGATTTCGGTTAACGAATCAGTTCCAAAAATATTTCCCAAAGTTTTTTGCACACACATCCATAAGCCCAAAAACAATTTTCTGTTAATAAATACATAAAAGATTACCACCGCAAACCAAGGCAGAACACCTACCAACTGAGGGTGTGAACATAATAAGTTTCCAAACTAAAGATTAAAACTTGCCTTTGTATCCCTGTGAGTGGTGTACCTTTTTCAAAGAATCCATTCACTTGTGATTATTGGATTTAAGTTCACTGTGGTTTTGCCTCGATCTTGTTTTGAAAAATTATTTTTAGTGCATGTGCACTCGTTCACAAACAAAGCGAAAAGATCAGAAAAACGTACCCGAGCTACGTACTATTATTGAAGAACCAAAAACGGAAATGGACGACGGGCCACCACCACCCCCTGACCCTCCCAAAGATGAGCCAGCTCCCGATCTCCGAACGATGGAGGAGTTGTGCCAGCCTACCATGCATGGGAGGGGCGGGCCTATTGCACCACTCACTATTGAGGCTACGGACTTTGGCCTCAGGCACCACATGATCCAACAATTTCAAAATTCATGTCAATTTCATGGATTACCGGGTGACGATGCTAACAAGCATCTTGATAAATACCTTACCGTCACCCAAAGCATGAAACAGCATGGTGTCACCGATGATGCCCTCCGGCTGTATCTCTTCCCCTATTCTCTCACCCATCATGCCACTGCATGGTTTGACCGACTCCCCAAGAATTCTATTCGTACCTTTGATGAAATGGTAACCAAGTTTTTAGAAAAATATTTTCCACCTTCCATGGTTACCAAGTTACGAAATGATATCAGCAACTTCCGGCAGCGTCCCGATGAGTCTCTATTTGAGGCTTGGGAACGTTATAAGCTAGCTATTGATCGGTGCCCTAACCATAATATGTTACAAGTAACCATCATAGATACCTTCTATAATGGTCTAACATTGAGGCACCGGGATATTCTCAATGCTGCTGCTGGTGGGACCTTTATGAAAAGGCGTCCCGAAGAATGCTATGACCTAACTGAGAACATGACTGCCCACCATAACTTTTGGGATTCCTCTGCGAAGAGGGATGAGTCATGTAAATCAGTTATTCCTTCATCATCATCTCCTGAAATAATAGCTCTCACCAAAAAGATGGATGATATCTCTACGGCTGTGTTGAGAATGAACCAAACTATGCAAAATCAACAGGTTCAGAATCAACAAGTGAAAGCCGTGGCCCGAAGTTGTGAAACTTGTAGAGGCCCACATCTGTATTCCGAGTGTCCAGCTACTGCTGGTTTTCCTCAATAGAACGTTTATGCTGCTCAAGGTTCCTACAACATGGGGGTAATTCTTACCAACCACAAGGGGACCGTAATCTCTTAAGCTATCGTTCCAACAATTTTCTCGGACCTCCCGGTTTTAACCAAAATCAAAACCGTAACTCGAATCAGAATCGAGGAGATTTTAACCAAGGTCAAAACCCGAATTTCCAAAACCCGAACCAAAATCTAGGTCATTTTAATCAAAACAATTTTCAAAATGGCAATCAAAATCAAGGTTTTCAAGGAAATTTTCAAAGAAACCAAGGTCAAGGAAATTACAATCAGGGTAATTTCAATCAGAAAAATAATTTTCAGGGTAACAACAACCAAAACCAAGGGAATTTTCAAAACAACCATGTTCAAAATTTTCCAAATCAAAATCAAAACGTTGTTTCACCCTCGTCTTCCTCCGATGAAGTGCTAAAACAATTCATGAAAGCACAAGAGGAAACGAATCGGTTACTGATCAGCAAGATCTCTGAGCTTCAGAAGTCTTTAAGTGATTGACTCTCAGGCCCGGGTACACTACCGAGCAACACGATCGCTAACCCGAGGGGCGATGTCAAAGATATCACTACCCGAAGTGGGGTATCATACAATGGACCCACGATTCCCTCTACCTCTTCTTCTCCTCCTACTAAGGTAGCGGAACGTGAACCTGAGGTTACCACGGGCACGGTACTTCCTACTAATAACGGAGGTACCAACAACGTCCACCCTCAAGTTGTCCCGGTCCCGACTCGTAAGTCGAAAGTTGTATTTGATCCTCCTGAAAGTTCTGATGAAATTCCAAAGAACAATCCCAAGCCGTCAATTCCATATCCTTCACGATTGAATAATCAAAAGAACCGCGAAAGAGTTAATCATCAGATGGAAAAATTTTATCAAATTTTCCAAGAGTTACATTTCGATATTAGCTTCGCGGATGCTCTTCTTCTCATGCCTAAATTTACCTCAACAATCAAAAATCTGATAAGCAATAAGGAAAAACTCTGTGAGATGGCTAAAACTCCACTTAATGAGCATTGCTCAGCAGTGCTCTTGAAAAAGCTTCCCGAGAAGCTTGGAGATCCCGGGAAATTTCTCATTCCCTGCATTTTCCCGGGAATGGTTGAATGCTTTGCCTTGGCCGATCTTGGTGCAAGCATTAACCTTATGCCTTACTCAGTCTGGAAGAGACTCTCTCTCCCTGCTCTCACTCCTACCTGCATGACTCTCGAGCTTACAGACCGTACTATATCTCGTCCTCTCAGCATTGCCGAAGATATCTTCGTGAAAGTAGGAAAGTTCCATTTTCCGGCAGATTTCGTGATTGTTGATTTCGATGCTGACCCAAGAGTTCCTCTCATTCTCGGGAGGGGATTCTTAAGAACGGGTCGTGCTCTAATCGATGTTTTCGAAGAAGAAATCACTCTACGTGTTGGTGGTGAAGCCATCACATTCAATCTTGATCAGACTTCAAGATACTCCTCCAACTATGACGCTGAAATGGTTAACCGAATTGATATCATCGATGTTGCGTCAGAGGAGTATTCTCAAGAAGTCCTCGGTTTCTCAGCAAGTGGCAGTACCACTCTTTCTTCTGAGCCTATCATATCCAACTCTTCCCCTTCTCTCACTCCGTTTAAGGGAAGTGACTTCCTTCTGGAAGAGGTCGAGACTTTTCTTGCTCAGGATAGCTCAATCCCTCATGAGATTGATGAAAACTATCTTGACCCGGAGGAGGATATTCTTCTTCTTGAAAGATTGTTAAATGACGATCCTTCACCCTCTCCGTCTCCAAAACAACTTCATAAAGTGGAAATTAAGTCTATTGAAAAATCTGAAGAATTTCCCGAGGTTGAGCTCAAGGACTTGCCTCCTCATCTAGAATATGCATTTCTGGAGGGTGATGATAAATTACCCGTCATTATTGCTAAAGACTTAAAAGATGAGGAAAAGGCTGCACTCCTAAAGGTTCTTAAGTCACACAAGCAAGCAATTGCTTGGAAACTCTCCGACATTAAGGGTATTAGCCCAGACTTTTGTACACACAAAACCGTAATGGAGGATGACTTTAAGCCAGCAGTGCAACAACGAGAAGGGTGAATCCAAAAATCCACGAAGTTATCAAACAAGAAGTTCTAAAACTTCTTGATGCCGGATTGATTTATCCTATATCTGACAGTCCTTGGGTTAGCCCAATTCATTGCGTTCCTAAAAAGGGTGGCATAACCGTTGTCACCAACGAAGAAAACGAGTTGATTCCAACTCGTTTGGTCACGGGTTGGCGAGTATGTATTGACTATCGTAAGTTAAATGAAGCCACCATTTTCCTCTGCCTTTTATGGACTAGATGCTCGAAAGATTAGCGGGGAATGAATACTACTGTTTCCTCGATGGTTTCTCGGGTTACTTCCAAATCCCTATTGATCCACAGGATCAAGAGAAAACTACCTTCACATGCCCCTACGGAACTTTTGCTTACAGACGTATGCCTTTCGGCTTATGTAATGCACCAGGCACGTTCCAAAGGAGCATGATGTCAATTTTTTCCGACATGATCGGAAAAACCATGGAGGTATTTATGGATGACTTTTCAGTCATCGGGGATTCATTCCAGTCTTGTCTCTCCCACTTGGAACAAATGCTTAAACGTTGTAAAGAAACGAATTTAAGTCTCAACTGGGAGAAGAGCCATTTTATGGTTAAAGAGGGCATTGTCCTCGGCCATAAAATTTCAAAAAACGGGATTGAGGTTGACAAAGCCAAAATTAATGTCATTGCTAAATTACCTCATCCCACCACCGTTAAAGGTGTTAGGAGCTTTTTGGGTCATGCCGGATTCTATCGTAGGTTTATCTAAGATTTCTCTAAAATTGCCCGACCTATGACCCATCTCCTCGAAAAGGATGCTCCCTTCATCTTCTCTCCTGAGTGCATTGAAGTTTTTGAAACATTAAAGAAAAAGTATACCGAGGCACCGATTCTTGTTGCCCCCGATTGGGACCTACCTTTTGAGCTTATGTGCGGTGCTAGTGATTTTGCCATAGGTGCGGTCTTGGGGCAACGAAAAGCAAAATACATTCAGCCTATACACTACGCAAGCAAAACTATGACCGAGGCTCAGAGTCATTACACCACCACTGAAAAAGAACTATTAGCTGTGGTGTATGCCTTTGAAAAATTCCGGCCATACTTAATACTGACCAAATGTGTAGTGTACACGGATCACTCGGCTTTGAAGTACCTATTTGCAAAGCAAGATGCAAAACCGAGGCTTCTCCGTTGGGTTCTCCTCCTCCAAGAATTTGATATCATTATCCGTGATAAAAAAAGGAGCTGAGAACCTCGCTGCTGATCATCTCTCACGATTAGAAAACCCTAACCAGGATGTGTCCGAGAAATAGGAAATAAATGAAACATTTCCTCTCGAGACACTCAATGCGGTTTCTTTTCGTGGTGACTCTTCTATCCCATGGTTTGCCGACTTTGCAAATTACCATGCGGGTAACTTCATCGTGAAGGGGATGACGTCCCAACAGAAAAACAAATTTTTCAAAGACGTTAAACATTACTTCTGGGACGACCCCTATCTATTCAAAATTTGTGCCGATCAAGTCATCAGGTGATGTGTTTACGGACAGGAAGCCGTTGATATTCTCAAGGCTTACCATGCTGGACCCACCGGGGGCCACCATAGTCCTAACTACACCGCCAAAAAGGTGTTCAACTCCGGTTTCTATTGGCCTACATTTATAAGGATGCCCACGAGTTAGTCAAAGCTTGTGACGCTTGTCAGCGTCACGGGAATATTTCACAAAAGAACGAAATGCCACAAAATGCCATTCAAGTTTGTGAAATCTTTGACGTCTGGGGCATTGATTTTATGGGGCCATTCCCATCTTCTCGTGGAAATAAGTACATCCTCGTGGCTGTTGACTACTTGTCAAAATGGGTTGAGGCAAAAGCCTTACCCACCAACGATGCCCGAGTTGTTGTGAAATTCTTGAAATCCCTCTTTGCTCGTTTTGGAACTCCCCGTGCCATCATTAGTGATCGCGGTACACACTTTTGCAATGATCAATTCGCAAAAGTCATGCTTAAGTATGGTGTTACTCACCGTCTTTCTACCGCGTATCACCCACAAACAAGTAGGCAGGTGGAGGTTTCAAACCGTGGTATTAAACGGATTCTTGAGAGGACCGTAGGTGAAAACCGTGCTTCCTGGTCGGACTACAGCTTACAAAACACCCATCGGGTGTACTCCCTACAAGCTTGTATACGGGAAGGCGTGTCATCTACCGATCGAGCTCGAGCACAAAGCCTACTGGGCCTTGAAACATGCAAACTACGATCTTCATAAAGCGGGTAATCACCGTAAGGTTCAACTCAATGAATTAAATGAACTTCATGATCATGCCTGCGAGAACTCTTTGATCTACAAAGAAAAGACAAAGAAGATTCACGACTCTAAGATTAAGAACCGCGTTTTCAACGTCGGTGACAGAGTCCTTCTTTTCAATTCAAGGTTAAAGATCTTCTCGGGGAAATTAAAAACCCGATGGACTGGACCATTCACTGTTGCAAAAGTATATCCATACGGGATTGTTGAGCTATCTCAACCCGAAGGTCCCAACTTCAAAGTGAATGGTCATCGTTTGAAACATTATTTTGGAGAGGACATACCATCCATGGTTGTCCCAGATCTCCAAACTTTCCCCATGGACCAACGAATTCGGGGATCGAGTCAAGCTAGTGACTCGGTGAACAAAAATTAGCAAAATATGGGTTTTCACCCATATCTCTGACTTCTTTCTACTTTCTAACACTCTAGTGTGAGGGAGTGGCCGTCCCCCACCTTTTGCAAAGTAAATATGTATATAAGTTTGGTTTGAAAAAAAAATGTTTATATGTACATATAAATAAAGTGAAAATTACAAAACGATATTTCCACAGTTAGCTTAGAATATTAGCTTTTTCCGTTCAAAGAGTCAGCATAATAGCCGGGACTTTGAATATTAAGGACAATATTCAATTCTAAGTGTGTGTGGGGGGGGGGGGGGGGGAATTCTAGCGAATTTTATCAAAAAATACTTTCTAAGTACCCCCATTTTGGCCCAAATTTTTCAAAAATTTTTCACTTTATTTCAAAATTTTTGTGGTTATCAGTCCGCCATGTCTAAATGACAAAAGGATTGGCTAATCCAGGAGCAAACGGCTCTTGGTAAAGATATCTCAAATCCGTTGATGGCTTGCAATTTGCCCAAAATTGTATGGTAAATCAACTCGCCATATCCCAAAAAGTAAATGAGTTGGCTAGCCTGCAAGATTATGGCTTGTAGTAAAGGCCGTGGAAAAACCATAATTGTTAATCGAGCTCACCAAGATGTTGACTTAGTCCATCAAGAGTTGGCTAGTCCAGAAGCAAACGGCTTTTGGTAAAGACTAATCAAATCCGTTGACAGCTGGTGGTTTGCTCAAAATCACATGGTTATCAGGTGGACCATAGTTCTTACTTGAACAGATACATCTGACTACTCCAGAAGTGATGGCTTTTGGTAAAGAGATTAAAATCCATTAAGATTTTCTTAAAAGATTGCTAGGGACTAGTAATGTTTTAGTGTGGGGGATTGATGAGTGCTCAAACACTCATCATTTTTACCTATTCTGAGCTGCCAAAACATCTAAAAACACTCAAAATTGCATCAAAATAATGAAAATATCCCAGGAATTGTGTTTTATATGTTTCAGATGCAAAATAATCAAAAACAGATGAAAAATAAACAAAGTTTGCATAATTGGCAGTTTCAGTCCCTCATCTTTCAAAAGTTGTCAAATCTAGTCCCTGGTTATTCTAAAAACTTGAAAATGTCACCAAAGATCCTTTTAAATCACAAAATTACATATTTAGTCCTTTGGTGCAAAGTTTCACAAAATTGCAAGTTTAGTCCCTGAACTTTGAAAATTGACAAAAATCGTCCCTGGGATATTAAAACTTTGAGAAAAACAAATTTTGTCCTTGTACTTCTCATTTATGGCAGGAATGGTCCTTGGTTGCAAAAGTTTGGTGAAATTACAGATTTGGTCCCTGAAGTTTCAAAGTTTGGTAATTTTAGTCCCTGGAAAAATCAAAAGTGGAATTTATCATCATAAGTACCTTGGACTATTGAAACATGGCAGGAAATACCCTTGTGAGTACTTTGGGAAATTGCAAAACAAGTCCTCAAAAATTCAGGAAATTACATAATTGGTCCTTGTGATGCTACTACACCAAACCGGACCCCTTAATATTAATAATCCAAAACCAAACCAAATCCAGTCCATACCCTTCCCAAGCCCACCTTTATTCTAGCCCATTTTACCAAAGCCCACCCAAGCACCCCTTTTGATATCAAACGCTGGGTCAAACATTTGACCCTGAGGTCAAACCGGTCAAACAAACCACCCCCTTCCTCTCTTTCCCTCTCCCACCTCTCCACTTGCCCTGTAGAAGAGAAGAAAGAAGGAGTTAGTAGTTCATGTTTTTAGTAAAATTGTAATCGTATTAGTTGTAGAATGATATTTTAGTTAAGTTAAAAGCTTTTAAGCATTGTGTTAGTTAATTCAGTTGTACTCTAAACTTTTTCAAGTAATATATTCAAGTTTGAGTATCCTTTCTAGTATATGCAGTCTTCACTTTTATTTCAAAATCTTACATTAAGCTCTGTTGTTTATGTTTATGTTATGGAATTTTAGGATCACTTAAGCTCCCATAAGCTCACTGAAGCTTTTAGAAACTCTTAAAAGGCAATAGAATCATAAAACAAGAAAAAAAATCAGAAAAACAAAGAAAAAATAAAAAATTGCAGGTTAAAGATGGAAGATTGTTGGAGCATGGTTAATCCTGGATGGCCATGGGTTTAGTGGCTTGTGGAAGCCTGTAGGTTTGGTTCTTGGGTCTTGTTCTTGGTACTAGTTTGGAGTGCACATTGTAAGATCACCTTTTCATTTTAGCATTTTACTATAAAGCTGTTTAAATAGTGTAGATTTCTGTGTTTCCAGGTTTAATTTGTGTTTAGTAGTGATAATATTGATTAATAAGTAGTACTTGTTAGTTAGGATCCTTAGTTGCTTAAAAATCATTTTTTATCACTTGAATTAGCATAATCTGTGTTTTGTGGTTCTTGTTGTAATTAATTATGTTTCCTAGCATCTAATAGTTTATTATATCATATTAGAGTAATGTAGATTTGTTATATACCTTAAATCAGTATAAAACCTTGAAAATCACAAAACTAGTCCACATAAGGGACTGTTTGGAATTGCTAAGTTGGGGGTGTGTTTGGGAGTCTTGTTTATTGTTTCCTGTTCTCATATAGTACAATAGGTTCTAATAGGCTAAGTAAACCATAAAACCTAGTGGTAGTTTGTAAAAAAGTCAAAAGTACCTTTGATTTGGCTTAGATTGTTGCCTGTCAAGAATTTTGAGTCCAAAACCCTCATAATCACCTCATAAGTAGCTAAAATAGCTTAAATAAGTTTTATTACACCTTCTTATATCAAGATTAGTTAGTTAGAAAGGATCAAAATCCACCAAAGTCAAATCTTAGTGATTCTTCAAAAGTCAAAATTTCTTATCTGTCAAAAATGGTCAGACTTTCTTAAGCATCCACAATGTTTAATTCAGATTGGAAATCCAAAATAATTGTTGTTTTGAGTTATTTTGTTGCTTGTTAACACATTTCAAAAAGAAAAATCCAGTTTGTAACTCATTTGCTCACTTGAATTTGGTCTCAAAGTTGACTAGTTGGTCAGTTACCTCCCCTGCTCCAGGGGTGTGACCCTGATTTCATAAGCTCACCAAGAGTTTCTTTGTGAGCTTTAGCCTACAAACCTTGGCATTTTAGGAAGCTTGTTAGCCCAACTCAACATATCAGTTGTTGTTTTTGACCCTAGTAGCCTTGCCTATAGCCTGCTTGCCCCCACAAGTCACCCACACCATATTGAGTACACTGAGTACTCAGTGTTGGCATCAAAGTTTACAAGCTTGCCCAAAGCTTATTAGTGAACCATAAGCTCTGATTCTTGGATTATTATAAAGCTTACCTGGCCCACTTTTCAGATCAAGTTTCATTTTAGACCCTAGATCACTCCTGTGGGCCCCACATAGGCCTGTAGTTGCCCTCTTGGGACTGCAAGTATTCTAGGTTGTTGATTTTGGCTTATTTGCTTGTTACAGCTTATTATTTAGATCTTTTGCTTGTTTTAGCTTATTTTTAGTTCACTTAAGTTGTTTATAGCTTATTTTGCCTTCTGTGATCAGTGTTGAGCTTATTTCACTTGAAAAATCCAAAAATAAACTTATTAGTCCACTGTTTGATAAAAGGGGGTGCACATAGCTTATTTTTAAGCTATTGAAAAAGTGTCTTTGTAAAAAGTTCTTGTTATTATCTTATTTTCAACTGTCAAAAAGAAAATCCAACAAAAAACCAAATTTAAAATTAGTGATAGCTTCTATTTAATAGATTCTATATTTTTAATTTTCATTTTAGCTTATTAATAAGCACTTCATCATTTTTATAATTTTCTTAATTTCCTGTCACCTTAAGGTATTTTCACTAAATTTCTTAGATTTTTCTCTTTTAATTTGATAATTATTAGAATTAAAAATAGTTTAAATAATTAATTAGGTAATATTAGTAATTAAATAGTTTTCTTAAATTTAAATTAACAACAGTAGGTTTTCATATTTTTTCTAGGTTTCATAAATAATTTAAGACTTTTAGAAAATAGATTCTTAAATTCCAATGTTCATTTTCTAATTTTCTTATTTAATTTAGTTAAATTAGATTTAAATTAATTAATAAGTAAATAATTAGAAAAATAGTCTAAATATAATTTTTAAAAACTTTTTATAATTTTTTAGGATTCCTGTGATGGTTAATTAGTTTTATAAATTTTTCTATAATTTTCTAAGTCATTTAGGTATTATTAGTAATTTAATTAGTTTAAATAGTTTACTTAATATAATTAGTTTTAAATTAATAGAAAACCCATAAAAAGACAAAAATATTTCTTTTTTAATTTTTATACTTTCTTCAAGTTCATTTTTAAAGTTTAGAAAATAGTTTTGCAAGTTCTTAGTTTAATTTGTAATCTTTATCATTTTTAGTTTAATTTAAATTAGATTTTAAATAGTTTTAATTAATTAATTAGTATTTAAATATTAAAATAATCATTTAAATAATTTCATTTTCTTTTTATTTTAAGTTTGAAAAAGTTTTACTTGCACCCCCTGTAGTTGTAAATTTGTTAAATCCCACTTTTCTCAGTCTGTAATCTGATATCCCAAGTTGTGTATTTGTAATTATATCTGTATATCTGTGATTGTTAATAATTGTCCAAATACCAAATATTCAGTAGCATAAATCACTTCCCAATCATCTTTGGCTACTGTCCTCAGTGCCACTCATTCCTGAAACGTTTTCCAAAGCACCATTGCAATCTCGCTAGGACATAACGACCCGGGGAAACACTATACTATCCACGGAGAATTGGAACTGAGCTGTCTTTGACTTGTTGACCTTGGTCAATAATATCTGACGGTTTAGCCCCAATCAATCACCTAATTCTAATTCCTAATAAATCCTACAGGTTGTTTTGAAATCTAAGCCATTTCCTCAGATTTGGAATTTTGAGTTTTGAAGAAAACTACAAGTCTGACTTTTATGAACTTGGGACTGAATTTATTAACTGATTATGGTGTTTTAGGTCATAATGAGATTATAATAAGCTGAGTTATCACCTTATGCAAAGATTTAAGTGAACATGGATCCTAAAAACCTATCTGTGAATAAACTATGGAGGATCAAAATGATTTTTGACTTTTAATACTATGACCACAGGTTTTTATGAGTCTTTTGACCTAGTATTACCTAAGGTAACATGTAATAACACAAATAACCAAAGAAACTCACTATTGCTCAGTGAGTTACACTGAGCCAAACACCCCTTTAACAATCACTTATACTTGATTTTCAAAGCAACTAGTGGAATTAGACCTTAATATTGATTCTAAACCTTATATTATCATATCATAAGACCAAAGTAGCATAAAACACCAATAACCTTAGCATGAAACATAGCAATCACAAATATGTTAATTTGACTGTGAAAAGATAATATAAAGTAAGTATGCAATTTACTTGAACAAGACTAAGGTTTTAAGAAATATTTCAACTTATAAACACTAATTAAGCACAAAAGTGACAGAGATAAGCTGTAAATAGCGGTTGTACAGTAGAAAGCTAAAAAGTGCTAAATGAGCTTACAAATGTGATGAGTGCTCAAACACTCATTATTTTTGGTCAAATCTGAATTGCAAAATATACAAAAACACTCAGTAATGCATCAAAATACTAAAAATATTTCAAAATTGTGTTTTATATGTTTCAGATGCAAAATGAGTAAAAACAGATGAAAAGCGTACAAAGTTTGCAAAATTAGCAGTTTCAGTCCTTCAACTTTCAAAAATTGGCAAATATAGTCCCTGAGCACGTATTTTAAAAGAAAAGTCACCAAAGGTCCTTTTAAAATCATAAGTGGTCATATTTAGTCCTTTGGTAAAAATCTCAAAAGTTTTGGAAATTTACAAGTTTAGTCCCTGGAGTTTAAAAATTGGCAGAATTGGTCCCTGATGGGAAATTTTTGGAAGAAAAATCAATTTTGGTCTTGTGGTTACTTATTTTGGCAAGTTTAGTCCTTGGATTGAAAGTTTGGTGAAATTGCAAGTTTAGTCCCTGGATTTTGGAAAATGGCAAGAATAGTCCTTGGAAATTTAAAAATTGGACAAATGCAACTTCTATTCTTGGATTATTCATATATGGCATAAATGACTCTTGTGATAACTTTGGCAAAGTTGCATTTTCAGCCCTTGGATTTTTCGGCAAATTACATGAATGGTCCATGAACTAACATTATACCAAATGGACTTTAAGCTTAAAATAAATAAACAAACCAAACCTAACCCACCCAAAAACCTAACCTGATCCACAAAACCACCCCAACCCTGATCCATTACAACATCCTAAGCCCATTCCCACAACCCAAAATAATACACCCCCGTTTTTAATATCTCCCCCAGTCAACGCCCTAGTTTGACCTCCACCGCACCCCCTTTTTCCCTCCCTAGCCCTGCAACACAAACACCATCATCACAAACCCTCCCCCCTCCTCTGCCAACACTCAACATCCCTTAACCCTACAATTAACTTTCCTCCACTATCCTCCAAAACTTGCCCCCTGCCATAAGCTATCAGGCCCCAACTTGTTTATTTACTCTTTCCCGCCAAAACCAAATGTGCGGCCAAGATCAAATTGCAGTCATCCATTGGCTCAGAAGTGAAGTGGGAATATACCAATGAGCACTTTGGAGAATTATAAATAAAGAAAGAAGAGCAAAAAGCAAGGAGTTAGATAGTTAGATAGTTAGATAGTTAGTAGTTTAAGATTAGTATAGAAGTAGTAAACTTTAGATGTAGTTTGTTAGAGTGCAATTAAGGTTTTCAGCTTATGGTTTCTTTAATGTAATGCCATTTTAATAGTGTAATCTGTTTTTAATCCCAATAAAAGTTCTTGTTTGTTTAACTTTGTACTTAATCCGTTTTAAGCATACTTAGTCATAAGCTCTCATTTACATTCAAGCTCTTACTTTTAAGTTGTTTTAAGGTTCATTCGGCCTAAATAAACTTTTTACAAGCTTTCATTTTGCTAAAATTTAGTTTATTATAAAAAACCAAAAAAATCTAAAAATACCTTCAAAAATCAAGAAAATAAAATAAAGTGAGGAGATATAAGCTTGTATAAGCTCAAATATCCTCTGGATAAGCTCAGTAAGCTCTCTCATAGCTTATCTGAGCTCATCTCATCAGCTTTTAGCATTTCCATTTGATTCTGCCTTCAAGTAAGTTTTCCATTTTTATTTTTTTTACTTTTCTCCATAGTAGTTTAGTAACTGTATTTTATAGCTTAATTGTGTTTGGTGTTGCTCATTTCATCAGTTTAAGTGCTTTTCTTTGGCTTTTGTATGTTCTAAGTATAGTTTGTGATCCTACTGCTCTTACTTAGTTAAAACTGCAATCGTGTGTACTCAATGTTCTTCACTGTTTTTTTTTTTTTTTTTTTTTTTTTTTTGCTCAGTTAGCTTTTAATATAGTCTAGACTACTGGTTTGATCATTGGATTGCTTGTTCAAGGCCTTAATCTGCATAACTTAGTGAAACAGACAACATAAAGGGGTGTTTGGATATAGAGTTCTGTGTATGATAAAGCTTGTTGTTGTTGTTTGTGGTTGAAATATCTTACATTAGGATAGGTTAGAACCTTTAAACCATAAAATCCAGTTGTAGTTTAGTTAAAAGTCAAGAATCAATTGTATCACTCCTATTTCAATAACTGTTAGGATTAGTGGATCCCAAATCCTCTTTTTAGTTTCATAAGTTGTTAAGCTCACTTAATCTAGGTCCATATCATCTTATAACATCATGATAAATCAGTAGAGATCCTTAGAAACTCATGAAAGTCAACCTAGAAGCAAAAAGTAAAAAAGTCAAAATTTCAATTTAGTGTAGAAAACCATTTTTTCAAAGAATTGTTTAGAATTTTATGATTTGATTCAGGCTTTGAAACGTGTTTCTAATTGTAGTCCCCCAGCTCTTCTTTGGAATCCTACTCCCTTTGTAATTTTGTGAATTTTATTGTGAGCTCCATGGAGCCTCAAAGTCAGCTGCAGGGGGACTAACCTCCCCTGCTGCAGCAGCTCTTCCCAGCTCACCCAACTTTTGTGGGACCCACAGGCCTCATCAGTGGGCCCTACAACTGGTTCTTAGGTGTTTTGAAAAGCTCTCCTAGCTGGCTAGGTAGATCAAGGCTTGTTTTATGCTTACAAGCCCTTGCCCTCAGTCAAACCAGGCCTGCAACCTTGCCTGTGAGACCTGCTTGTGTTCAGTTTGATGTGGTTATGCTAATTTTTTGTTTTTAGATTTTCCAATGTGCTACTCAGTAGTTTAAGCTTGTTATGAGTACACTTAACTTGTTGGAATCTTGTTTTACCTCTAGTTCTCATTGTGTAGCTTTTCAAACAGCTTTTCAAATCAATTTAGACTCAAAAAGCTCACTGTTGAGCTCATCAGTTTGCACATAGCTCATTTTTAAGTTCTAGGAAGTTTGTTTTTGCAAAAGTCTTTTATTTTCAGTGTTCAAATAGTTTGGTGAAAGAAAAATCAGAAAATCATCAACTTAAATAAAGTGATAGTTTCTATTTAATATTGATTCATTTTCATTTTTAGCTTTTTCTTAAGTAACATGCATTTTTATATTTTTCTTAATTTTCTTTTATATTAAAGTACCTTCAGTAATTTTCCAAGAATTTAATATTGTCATTTAGTATTTATTAGATTTAATATTAGTTTAATTAATTATTATTTAATATTTAAACATTAAATAGCAAAATTAGTTTTTATAAAGTAACACCTAGTTTTTATATTATTCCTAGCTTTTATAAGTTATAAAATAATTTTAGGAATTTTCTTATAATTTCTACTGTTCATCTTCTAGTTTTTATAATTTAAATAGTTTAATTAGTAATTAATTAATATGTAGTTTAATAATTAGTAAAATAGTGTAAAAATATATAAAACTAACTTTTTATAATTTTTTAGGATTCCTGTAATGGTTAATTAGATTTTTAAATTTTTCTATAATTATCTAAGTCATTTTAGTATTTTTAGTAATTTAAAATTAGTTAATTAATATAAAATTAGTATTTAATTAATAGAAAAATCACAAAAAGACATATTTGTGGAAAACTAGAAGGGGGGTTGAATAATTTTATGTCTTTTTAATTTTATTATGAAAACTTAGTTTAGTTTTAAAACCTTGTTTGCTTTTAAAACTTTTATTCAATCTTATGTGAACTCAAATCTTGAATAATATGAACAAGTATATCTAAGTATGAACAATAATAATAATGTAAGCTAAGTATGTGAAATCAACACATGCATAATATAAGCAATTATAACTATATATAAGCGATAAGTACGTAATCGTTTATTTTATAATCCTTAGTTATATTTTGTATGAAAACTATACTTGATCGAAATGATCAATTATATGTATGTAGCCTTTTTAGTTTGATTGAAAAAACTTTGTTTTGTAAATGAAACTTTCGTTTGATCTTTAAGTAAAATCAATACTAGCACTATATGAGCAACTATATATATACGTCTACGTCTACAAAAGTAATAACGATATAAGCAAGATAATAAGTAAGATATGGAAAGATCTAACCGCGAGACAAAGGATTTATAGTGGTTCGGCTACAAGGACACCTTCCTTGCCCTACTCCACTCCTCGAGTCACCTACTCGAGAGTTTTCTTCACTATGTCAACAAGCTCCTTATGGCGGAGAAACCTTACACACCAATATACACACCACAACTTCGTCACAACTTATTCACACCTTCTACACAACTTCTTCATACCTAGTCACTACTTAATCACAACACTACTTCTTCACACCTATCTATCTTCACAACTATCTACTTCAAACCTATCTTCTTCACACCAATTTACTTCACAACTAACAACTTCACACCTAGCTTCTTCACTATAATCTAATTCCTAACTTTTCTTCTTCACACCAAACAACTAACTAATCACATAATCAATACACCTAGCACAACTATCTACAATCACATATACACAACAATCTTCACAAAGAGTAATGTAACTAATCTTGATGATGCACCAACAACTTGTATGTGGAGGTCACAATAAGTTGTAATACTTCTTGTCTTGGGGGGATAGAAGTATTCTTCTCTTGCACTTGAGAGGATGAAGTTTGAATCACTTTGAAACAAAGAATTATACACTTATGATCAAAGGATTAAGAGAATAGAAATGTGGATCTAGAATAGAAAGTTTAGGAGTGCAAAAGGTGAGAAAATTCTGTGGGATGAACCAGTATTTATAGGGAGAAAAATATTGTTTGGGAGCGTGGCCGGTCCCCTTAATTGGGTGCCGGTCTCCTTAATAATTAAGAGGACCGCCTAGTATAATTAAGGGGGCCGCCTAAGAAAAAAAAATTTTTTCTTCAGATTTTTTGTCTTTTTGTGGGGGAGGTTTTTTCTGAAGAATGTAGCCGTTTTTTGGGTTGAAATTTGAATTCAAAATATATATTTTGAATAAAACATTTTTTATAAATACAAAAATGCTTTGTATAAGTTTAAAAATGTTTGTCCCACTTTAATAAAATGTAAGGTTTGTAAAAATAAAAATTCCTTTGATCATAAAATGCATTAGACACTTTATTTATTCATACCTTAAGTGATATGGATGCTAAAGCAAATATTTACGACTAAATACTTGTTTACGTCATAATTTGTAGTTCAATGAGTTTACGTTTTGTGATTATCAAAACATAGAGATATCGATATATGTTAATAATGTTTTTAGGCATTATTTATATCAACAATCTCCCCCTTTTTGATGATTACAAAACCTAAACTCATCAAGTCTAAAAATTAATTTTTTAGACATGTATTTAGTGAGTTTATATTCACTTCTCCCCCTTTTTGTAGAATCAAAAAGGTTATGCCGACTAGCTTCATAAATGAAGTTAGACGGGATGAAAGCTCCCCCTTGATGTGTGCTCCCCCTCGTTCGATGGCACCAAGGGATCGAGATATGGAATGCTCGCAAAAAAAATATTAGAAGTACAAGCATATATAGAAGAATATGCAATATACAAATAACAAGCATAGCAAACAAATATTAAGGATACATAACAATTAATTCAAAGAGATTATGTTAAAGATCCTAATTTGCCAAAGAGAACCATCGGACTTGCTTGTAACAAAAGGTTGGTTGATTCGTATTTGGAAGTGAAAATCATAAGCATATAGTATGCTTAGATGGTTGATGATGGAGTGTTTGGAATGAAGATGGTTTAGTTAGGGTGAGGTTGTTGGATTAATGGAGGTATATGTTTGGGTCATGAATGTTGGAGAGTTTGGTTGTGGAGAGTTTGTAGCGGAAGAGGTTGATTAAGGTTTTGGATGTTGTTTAAGTGAGGGTATTGGATGTGATCTAGTGAGAAGATATTCAATCCAAGTGAAGTGTTCATTGAATGCAATGGTTTTTAGGAGAAAGATGCAACAAGGTCAATTGTTGACATGCTTCTCAAGTTGATTTATGTTGTGTGGTGATGAGGGTGATCTAGATGAAGGTGGATCCAAATTGCGTTGAGCAAGATGTAAGGCTAAAAGAGCACTAAGCTCATGGGATTCTTTTAGCGCCTCAACGAACATTAAGTGTTCGGAGGAAGGTGATGGTGGTGGAGCAAGATAGTTGTCTTGGGTGAGGGTTTGAACATGCAACATAGGAATGGCATGTGAAGTTGTAGGATGTGGTGGTGATACTCTTGGTGATGTAGACATGTTTGAGCTTGGGTAATCATGAAAACATGATATGGGTGGAAGAGATGCTTCATGAGTGGATGGTGTTTTTATTCAATGAGCAACATGTAAAGTGTTGGTAATGAGGTTGGGATTATTGTTTTGGGATTGTGCATGCTCATCATAAGAAGGAGCATTAGTGGAAGCACGAATGGATGAATTGAATGGATCATTTGTATGAGAGTGAGGTTTAGGTGTTGGTTGATTATGAACAACATCGCTTGAGTTGTGAAAAGATTATGAGGTTTGAGTTTAATGTAGAAGGATATGGGTGAGTAAAGGTTTTTGATATGTAATGTTGGTGAGAAGGAGAGTGAGGTGTTAGGTATGTAATGTTGAAGACATAGGAGGAATTTGGTGCTGGATGTTTGACAACATCATTTGGTTTGACGGGCTTTTAATGGAAGTTAGGCTTTCTTCTCCAAACGGGTTATTTGGTGGTTTTGGTTTAACGGGAGAGGTCATGAAGAGATGAGTATAGATTGAGAGGAATGAGAGTGTTTATAATGTAGGATTGGTGGGATTAAGGATGTATAAACTTTGATAGAGGGTTTAGGATAAAACAGGTTTATGAATTTTGGGAAGTGTAGGATGAAATGGGCTAAAAAGTAGAGAAAGAAAACAACACCTTCGACCATCAGATGGCCGGTCCCCTTAATTGGAGGCCGGTCCCCTTAATAATTAAGGGGGCCGCCTTATGATTTAAGGGGGGCGCCCATCTGGTGATTCCCAGATTGCCAAAAAAGGGTTTTTGGTAGTGAATTGCAGAAAGGTTGTGTTTTTGGTTTCAAACAAGTCCAACTCTTTGAGACAATTAAGCATATACTAATTATGTAGGCAATTATGTAGCCAAAGCATGTTAATCAAAGAGATTAAGTAAACAAGCAATTTCATCTAGCATGCAAACATACTCATCAAGCAAGTAAAATATAAGTGCTAGGAAACAATAAGCAACATCAAGTATTCCATAACTACATAACTAGGAGGATTAATCCTAATGTGTATCAATGTGCAATAAGTGGGTAGTTATGATAGCATGGATTTCTAGACTTGTTACAAACAAAGTCTTAATGAACAAACCATGGTCCTCTTGATTTGATTTAGTTCACTTATAAGTGTCATTTATATAAATATAGATGACAAATATGAGATCACCATGCATGATTTTAAAAGAGACGTTTTTAGCATTATTCAACAATGTTTGAAAGTAAGTTTTCACTTAGATGTGAGAGTTATTTGAATAAAATAGATTGGGTTTTTACTTCAAAATGTGTGAATGAATGGTAAAGAATATTTTCCCAATCTTTAGTTTTGATCAAAACAAAATTGTGGATATTGGTAGTGAAAACATGTTATTTAAAAGGGGATAGTTATTTGAAAAACTATTTTCCAAAATGTGAGGTTTTTGCATATTTTTAGAGATATTAGATTTTTGACAACAAATATCATAAATCAAATATTTTAAAAAATGTTTATTAAAGATCTCATGCTCAAGAGGATTGGTTAAGCCTATTATTATCTCATGCTATCGTTTCTACTTATCCTATGATCCTAAAGGAAATGAAGACGATAATTTATATGTTAGATGCGAGGGTGTTGAATGGGGTATAACCTAACATCTATAGTTCCTTAGTTTTCGCACGCTTATCTAACTTAATGCTATAGTCTACGAGAGCTTGTTTCATCCATAGTTTTCCTACTCGAGGGATCTAATCCTACTTCTATATTAATGATCGATCCACTTAACTCGTTTCACTTCATCACCATGAGTTTGCTAATAGTGGATATAGAAGATTTCCATTTTCTATTTCGTTCGGCAATGAACAGTTTTATCTTATTCCTAGGAGAGTCAACCAATGATGTTTCTAGGTTATAAGAATATAAGCAATTATGTACTAAGCATTAATCTAACTAATCATTTATCTAAGCATGCAAATTATAGTGATGAACTTAAAAGAAACGCGTACCTTTTAGTCTTCAATGGAATATCTTCAAGCACTTCAAGTGACCATGTTGACTTATAGAAGTCATTTGTAGATGATATTCCAACTTCTTCCAAGATTGACAACTTAGCCACTTGGTCCCCATTATCTCATTGGTCCAAAGTTGTTTGGTCCAAACATATTTAACATTTGGCTAGGATGCATGTATGGTGGTAATATTTCTCAAGGATTGTAACTTGGTTGATAATTCCACATTTGATTTCTAGTGTTATTGTAATATTGTCTATTTTGATTTCTTCTAGGTTGAGATGTTTTAGATCTTGGATGATGATTGTTAGGTTTTCTTGGTGGTGGAGTTTTAGATCTTAATTTAGGTTTAGAGGATCCTACTTCGGTCTTTAAAGATGGTTTATAAAAAGTTTTTACTTTTTCATCATTCGCAATGGGTATTTTTCTATCTTTTGTAAGTATATGCGTAGGTTTTGATTCTAATGATCTTTGTTTACTAGAATCACATTCAAACTTTATACTTTTATTTTCACTAATTGAAACATTAGTTGAGGTTAATCCTAGACCGGTTTTATCTCCCGAAGTTTCTTGAACACTTATTATTTTCTTAAGTGGGTTACTACTATTTTTAAACTTGTCAAGTTTGACAATTTTATCTTTAAGTTTTTCGTTTTCATTATTAACCTCTATGCATGTTTTACATTCTATAAAAACTTCTTTTCCTTTTTCCAAATGTTGTAGTCTAATTTTTAATTTGAGTACTTCATTTTCTAATAGATTATTAATATGTTTTAGTGACTTATTTTTAGCTATAACCTTTTGACCTAATTTGCATAACCTATTATATTCACTATCTAGGTCTTTTTCGTCTAATGATAAATTTTTGTCACTAAAGTATTCGGTTTCGGAACGTACCTCGCTTGATGTCTTAGCCATAAGACATTTCTCCTCATTTGTGATTTCTTTCTCATCGTCATCGCTATCACTCCAAGCTCCTCCAACAAACGCCTTTTGATTTTGATTTCTTGACATCATTAGACATTTTCCAATGAGATGATTTGGATCACCACATTTGAAGCACTTCCTTTCATTCTTCCCATTCTTGTCATTTTTACTTCTTTGAGATACTTTTATTTCATCATGCGGTTGTCTAACGAATCTTCCTCGTCATTTGAAAAATTTCTTGAAATCTCTTACGGCCATAGCGTATTCTTCATCATCACTTTTGGAGGTTGAGCTTTCGTCGTCACTAGATTCTCTCCTAGCTTTCAAAGCAATGGATTTGCTTTGTTCTCTTTTTCCTTTGACTATTTCGGAGTCCTTCTTTATTATAACCTCATGTACTTTCAAGTTCCCAATTAATTCGTCAAGTTGTAGAGTTGACAAATTCTTTGATTCTTCAATAGCCGTAACTTTAGCTCGCCATTTTGGATGAAGAGCCCTAAGAAATTTCCTGACAAAGTTCTTACTAGAAAAATTCTCATCAAGTGCTTTTAGACTTGTGATGATAGTGTTAAACCTAGCAAAAGCATTATCAATTGATTCCTTTTTCGGAATCGTAAAGTGCTCATATTGTTGCACAAGTAGATCTATTTTGTTATCCTTAACTTGACTATTACCTTGGTGAGTTATTAATAAAGAATCCCAAATTTCTTTTGCGGTTTTACACATAAAAATTCTTTCACATTCTTTGCGTGGTAACGCATTATAAATAACCATTTTGGCCTCATTATTTTTTACTAGTTTCTTTTTCAAATCATCATTTTGTTTTCCAAAAGATACAATTTCGTCCTTTTTAGTTTCAAAATTATATTGAATAGGGGGGAAATCACCAAAGGTAATAACATGCCAAAGATCTAGATCATTTGATTTCACATAAGTTTCGAATCGATTTTTCCAATATAAAAATCCATCACTTTCAAATAGCGGTGGTCTTTGCATAGATTGCCCTTCTAAATATTTTTCAGATTCCATAGATCGTTACAAGTTTTAAAATACAATATATTTTAAAAATCTTGCTAGACGTGGCTCTGATACCAATTGTGGAAAACTAGAAGGGGGGGTTGAATAGTTTTACGTCTTTTTAATTTTATTATGAAAACTTAGTTTAGTTTTAAAACCTTGTTTGCTTTTAAAACTTTGATTCAATCTTATGTGAACTCAAATCTTGAATAATATGAACAAGTATATCTAAGTATGAACAATAATAATAATGTAAGCTAAGTATGTGAAATCAACACATGCATAATATAAGCAATTATAACTATATATAAGAGATAAGTACGTAATCGTTTATTTTATAATCCTTAGTTATATTTTGTATGAAAACTATACTTGATCGAAATGATCAATTATATGTATGTAGCCTTTTTAGTTTGATTGAAAAAACTTAGTTTTGTGAATGAAACTTTCGTTTGATCTTTAAGTAAAATCAATACTAGCACTATATGAGCAACTATATATATACGTCTACGTCTACAAAAGTAATAACGATATAAGCAAGATAATAAGTAAGATATGGAAAGATCTAACCGCGAGACAAAGGATTTATAGTGGTTCGGCTACAAGGACACCTTCCTTGCCCTACTCCACTCCTCGAGTCACCTACTCGAGAGTTTTCTTCACTATGTCAACAAGCTCCTTATGGCGGAGAAACCTTACACACCAATATACACACCACAACTTCGTCACAACTTATTCACACCTTCTACACAACTTCTTCACACCTAGTCACTACTTAATCACAACACTACTTCTTCACACCTATCTATCTTCACAACTATCCACTTCAAGCCTATCTTCTTCACACCAATTTACTTCACAACTAACAACTTCACACCTAGCTTCTCCACTATAATCTAATTCCTAACTTTTCTTCTTCACACCAAACAACTAACTAATCACACAATCAATATACCTAGCACAACTATCTACAATCACATATACACAACAATCTTCACAAAGAGTAATGTAAATAATCTTGATGATGCACCAACAACTTGTATGTGGAGGTCACAACAAGTTGTAATACTTCTTGTCTTGGGGATAGAAGTATTCTTCTCTTGCACTTGAGAGGATGAAGTTTGAATCACTTTGAAACAAAGAATTATACACTTATGATCAAAGGATTAAGAGAATAGAAATGTGGATCTAGAATAGAAAGTTTAGGAGTGCAAAAGGTGAGAAAATTCTGTGGGATGAACCAGTATTTATAGGGAGAAAAATACTGTTTGGGAGCGTGTCCGGTCCCCTTAATTGGGTGCCGGTCCCCTTAATAATTAAGGGGACTGCCTAGTATAATTAAGGGGGCCGCCTAAGAAAAAAATATTTTATCTTCAGATTTTTTGTCTTTTTGTGGGGGAGGTTTTTCCTGAAGAATGTAGCCATTTTTTGGGTTGAAATTTGAATTCAAAATATTTATTTTGAATAAAACATTTCTTATAAATACAAAAATGTTTTGTACAAGTTTAAAAATGTTTGTCCCACTTTAATAAAATGTAAGGTATGTAAAAATAAAAATTCCTTTGATAATAAAATGCATTACACACTTTGTTTATTCATACCTTAAGTGATATGGATGCTAAAGCAAATATTTACGACTAAATACTTGTTTACGTCATAATTTGTAGTTCAATGAGTTTACGTTTTGTGATTATCAAAACATAGAGATATCGATATATGTTAATAATGTTTTTAGGCATTATTTATATCAACAATATTTTTAGTTTTAAAATTTGTTTTTAGTTATTTTATAATTTTAGAAATTTAATTTTCATTTTTCTAGTATTAAATTAATATGATATTGTATTTAAGTTATTTAAATATTAATAATTAGTATTAATTAGTATTTAATTAATAATAAATAAGCAATTAGTGTAAAAATTAGTTTTCTTTTTTTAAAAATTTTCTTTTAACCTTTGGTTTGTAAAAGAGTCATTTTCACCCCCTGTGGGTTTTCAGATTTCAGTTTTCACGTTTTATTTTGTACGTTTACGTTATTTAAAATGTAAACGTACGCGTTTTTAGATTTTAAACGTTTCTGGTTTTTCTAAATTTCCAGTCTTGTTCATATAGCTTACTTAAGCTATTTCCTTGCAGATTCCTTAGTTTAACCAATCATAAAACCCTTTCTTGTCCAAATTCACCTGATCACAGATCCGTTTGATAACCATTCACACCTCGTCGGGACATAACGACCCGGGGAATACACTGTACTTCACGGAGATTGACTCTAGGCAGTTTGACCTTGTTGACCACATCCGTGGTTGACTTTAGTTGACTGCTTTTGCCTCAATCAAAATTTTGGCGCCGTTGCCAGGGAGGTTGTGCGCGTTATTCTAAAACGGTTTTTAGATTAGTGAATCGGGATATACACTCATTGTATATTTACCCACCCTTGTTCATATTATCTTCTTATTTTCATATAAAAACAAAACGGTTCACGAAAACATTTTAAAATCAGTTTTCAACTAACACAGAAAACCCAAAAACATTTTCTTTCTTATTTTTACAAAATGTTTATCCAAAAACCCAAAAATATTCACATTTACCCTCTCACATCTTTGATTCTTCATTCCTTACCCTCTATAAACCTTTGATTCTTCCTATGTCGTATCCACACCATTGCGGTTACCAATGGTGTGGTGGTCCTCATAATGGTGGGAATTGTCCCGGCTGTAGCATGGTAGAGTCAGGAGATGGGTCTGTCTATAACCAAGCTCCCTATCCTTACCATGACACATCTGATTCATCTTACCAGCCACCACATCATGAAATACTGACATATCTGTGTGAGTTTTGTGGAGGCCCTCACCAAGGATTTGAGTGTCAAGCCGGAACCACGTTTGTCTATGAACAATTTTCCGGTGATGCTCAGAACTTTGGTTATGACCAATACCCATATGATTCACCAGTCCAGACTCAACAGTTTTACTGTTGTGATTACTGTGGAGGTCCACACTTCAGCTCAGATTGTCAAACGGGGAATCCATATCCTTGTGACAATTTTGACACACCTTATTATGACCAACCTCCACAGTACCAAATGAATCAAGCAATTCTTCCAGAAATGCAGAATGTACTAGAATTACTTGATGAGCTTAAGGGTTTAGTTAAAGACTTTGCCCAAAAAGACACTCATCAAAAATCCATGGAAGAATTGCTAGCTGAAGAGCAGGCTGCTAGAATAAATTCCCAAGATGCCTATGAAAAATCTGTTAGGGAATCAATTGCAAAAGAAAAAGCAGCCAAATCTAGCTCTCAGTTCCATTTCATCCCTGATGACAGTGATGATGAAGATACCCTTGATATTCTTTAATTTTGTAAAACTTCATCAAGTTCATCAGTTGATATCCCAGCAATTGAGATTCCATCTCAAACAACTGCTATCACACCCGAGGTTCCCACTCACTCTCTGAGCATGGGGGACGAGCATCTTGACACTGTTCCTAAAAAGGAATCGGACGAATTCATAAAGTCTAGTGTTGAGAACCTTTTCCCAATCCCAAGAGAGTCATAGGGAATTCTTGAGCATATGTGTGATCTTCCTTCCCCTCTTGAGTGTTCAAACGATCATTTTGAGACTTTCTCAGATTTTAATGATGATTGTACATCTCATGGAGACATTGAGTATATTGAGGCATCACTCCCACAGTCTGATGCTGATCCACTTCTTGAGGAGTTCGCCGATGAACTTACTTACATCAATCCACTTTCATCGAAAAGTGATGATGGTCTCCTCGATTTCGAAGCCAATCTGGGAGAAATTGAAAGTCTCCTATATCATGATCCACCACTCACTTCTGATCCCAACAGTCCAATAGAGAATAATAATCACTTTGTTCCCGAATCATTCAAAACAACTCTCACCAATCCTCTTTTTGAATTCGAATCTGAATTCACTTTGATTTCTGATAATCCAATATTTGGTATTCAGAATGAGGATTGTGATGAGTCCACATCGGAACATGAATTCACAGATTCACATCTTGTGAATAATTCTCTTCATGAGGAGTTCTCCGGTGAACTCACTCATCATATCATGACTCCTCCGGAGTATGATAACCCGGGGGAGATGTTCTCAATCATGAGGATTTGCAAATTCCCACCCTCCCTCCCGGGATGTTTTCAAACCAAACGAGCTTAACCTTTGAAATCCAAATTCAGGCTAATGAGCCTGATCTCGAGGAAGAAGATCAAATCATGATTTTCATCATGATTTTCTTCCTTTTCTTCACCTATAAGGTGACTTCTTCTCTTCTTCACTCCTTCAGGAATGAATATACCATCTTTGATCCCGGCATTTTCATTTACCATTATCTTGAGTCGGGTACTTATCTCATCGGTGTGGAACTTTCATGTGCTTCAAATGTTTGTCCAAACATCTTGAATGAAAGTCCGATGGAGATTGTCTCTTCCACATCATGCTTCCCCAAGGACAAATGAATTCAGGGTCGAGTCAAGCTAGCGACTCGGTAAACAAAAACAGTAGCATGTACATAGGGTTTTCACCCTAAGTGTGGGGGAGTTACCCCTGTTGTGGTTACAAATGCAGTGAAAAGAAAATGGTGTTTCCACATTTAGCTTATAATGTTGCCCTTTTACGTTCAAAGAGTCGGCATAATAGCCGGGACTTTGAATATTGAGGACAATATTCATTCTAAGTGTGGGGGGTATTCTAGCGAATTTTATCACATTTTACTATCTAGTACCCCCGTTTTGGCCAAAATTTCAAAAATTTTAAAAAAAAAAATTCACTAAAGTTTCAAAATTTTTGTGGTTATCAGTCCGCCATGTCTAAACGACAAAAGGATTGGCTAATCCAGGAGCAAACGGCTCTTGGTAAAGATAACTCAAATCCGTTGACGGCCTACAATTTGTCCAAAATTTTATGGTATCTCAACTCGCCATATCCTAAAAAGTGAAAGAGTTGGCTAGCCCGCAAGATTATGGCTTGTGGTAAAGGCAGTGGAAAAACCATAATTGGTAATCAGCTCACCAAGATGTTGACTATTCCATCAAGAGTTGGCTAGTCCAGAAGCAAACGACTTTTGGTAAAGACAAATCAAATCCTTTGAAAGCTGGTGGTTTGCTCAAAATCACATGGTTATCAGGTGGACCATAGTTCTTACTTGAACTGATACATTTGGCTACTCCAGAAGTAATGGCTTTTGTTAAAGAGATTAAAATCCATTGAATTTTCAAAACAGTTTATTGCTAGGTTCTTAGGTGTTTTGAAAAGCTCTCCTAGCTGGCTAGGTAGATCAAGGCTTGTTTTAAGCTTACAAGCCCTTGCCCTCAGTCAAACCAGGCCTGCAACCTTGCCTGTGAGACCTGCTTGTGTTCAGTTTGATGTGGATATGCTAATTTTTTATTTTTAGATTTTCCAATGTGTTACTCAGTAGTTTAAGCTTGTTATGAGTACACTTAACTTGTTGGAACCTTGTTTTACCTCTAGTTCTCATTGTGTTGCTTTTCAAACAGCTTTTCAAATCAATTTAGACTCAAAAAGCTCACTGTTGAGCTCATCAGTTTGCACATAGCTCATTTTTAAGTTCTAGGAAGTTTGTTTTTGCAAAAGTCTTTTATTTTCAGTGTTCAAATAGTTTGGTGAAAGAAAAATCAGAAAATCATCAACTTAAATAAAGTGATAGTTTCTATTTAATATTGATTAATTTTCATTTTTAGCTTTTTCTTAAGTAACATGCATTTTTATATTTTTCTTAATTTTCTTTTATATTAAAGTACCTTCAGTAATTTTCCCAGAATTTAATATTGTCATTTAGTATTTATTAGATTTAATATTAGTTTAATTAATTATTATTTAATATTTAAACATTAAATAGCATAATTAGTTTTAGAAAGTAACACCTATTTTTATATTTTTCCTAGCTTTTATAAGTTATAAAATAATTTTAGGAATTTTCTTATAATTTCTACTGGTCATCTTCTAGTTTTTATAATTTAAATAGTTTAATTAGTAATTAATTAATATGTAGTTTAATAATTAGTAAAATAGTGTAAAAATATATAAAACAAACTTTTTATAATTTTTTAGGATTCCTGTAATGGTTAATTAGATTTGTAAATTTTTCTATAATTATCTAAGTCATTTTAGTATTTTCAGTAATTTAAAATTACTTAATTAGTTAATTAATATAAAATTAGTATTTAATTAATAGAAAAATCACAAAAAGACATATTTTTAGTTTTAAAATTTGTTTTTAGTTATTTTAGAATTTTAGAAATTTAATTTTCATTTTTCTAGTATTAAATTAATATTATACTGTATTTAAGTTATTTAAATATTAATAATTATTATTAATTAGTATTTAATTAATAATAAATAAGTAATTAGTGTAAAAATTAGTTTTCTTTTTCTAAAAATTTTCTTTTAACCTTAGGTTTGTAAAAGAGTCATTTTCACCCCCTGTGGGTTTTCAGATTTCAGTTTTCACGTTTTATTTTGTACATTTACGTTATTTAAAATGTAAACGTACGCGTTTTTAGATTTTAAACGTTTCTAGTTTTTCTAAATTTCCAGTCTTGTTCATATAGCTTACTTAAGCTATTTCCTTGTAGATTCCTTAGTTTAACCAATCACAAAACCCTTTCTTGTCTAAATTCACCCGATCACATATTCGTTTGATAACCATTCACACCTCGTCGGGACATAACGACCCGGGGAATACACTGTACTTCACGGATATTGACTCTAGGCAGTTTGACCTTGTTGACCACATCCGTGGTTGACTTTAGTTGACAGCTTTTGCCTCAATCAAAATGGAATCCAGCTGAAACACAGAACCAAGGATCAAATAACACACCTATTAGCTTCCACAAGCTTCTAAACCAAAAGGCCATCCAAAATGTACCCTGCTCCAGCCTTGATCACCATGGAACCTTGATTTTTGATTTTTCCTTTATTTTTCTTTTTTTTTTTTTTTTTTGTATTTTTCTCTTTTATAACTAATGCTGAGTTTTATGGTTTCTAATAACTTATAAAAGCTATATGAGGGGCTTATATGAGCTTATGAGTCCATATTATTAACTAGAAACAACAATGAAGCTTATTGAGAAATTTAAAATAAAAGTAAACTTGCATAAACTGATAATTGAACTGAGTAACTGAAAATAGCTTTGATTATCACTTAGAATCTTAGAAATACAACTTGAAAACTTAGAAATACACTGGAACTCTTAATTGACTAAGTACGAAATTTGGAAATACAAATTAAACTAGATATCTTTCTCCTTGCATCTTCTTCCTTTTGTACTTGAAGATTAGGGTTTGGGGACACCTTTTGAGCAAATCCCATCAATCTACAGCCCTTGGATTGCCTCAATTACTCACAACCGTTTAAATCTCTTTTTGGGGCCAAAATTGGAAGAGGTAACTTGCAGCCTGTTTCAAAGCATTAAATGCACTTGATATGACTTGTGATGGTGGAGGGGACAATTTGGAGTGTAAGGGTGGTCTATGGGTGGTGGTGTAAGGTTTGGCAGGGTGTAGGGGTGGTGGAGGTTGTAGGTTTGACACGTGGAGTCCCCTGGTGCAAAACCAGGGGAAGGGGTTTTGTTGTGGGGGTGACAGAGAGTGTTTGAGGTGGAAAGGTGATGCAAGTGGTGAAGGTGGATGGTGCTGGATGGTGGTAACAGGTGGAGAGGAGGTTGGGGATGATGGTCAACGAGGGTCAAAGTTCACAGGGTCAAACATTTGACCCCGTTTAATATCAAAGGTTGGGTTTGGGCTTGTGTAACTTGGGCCAAGGGTAAAAAGGTTTGGGCTAGGGTTGTGTTTATTTATTTGGATTTGGATTAAAAGGTTTTTGGTGTATTTGTAATATTAAGGGTCCGGTTTGGTTTGTATTTTCACAAGGACCAAATATGTAAATTCGTGATTTTTGAGGGTGGGTTTTGACAACTTTCCAAAAGTACTTGCAAGGGTAAAACTCGCCAAGTTCCAATAATGTAAGGACCGTAGTTGACTTTTCCACTTTTTGAACTTCCAAGGACCTTTTCTGCCAAACTGTGAAACTTCAGGGACCAAACATGTAATTTCTCCAAACTTTCCAACCAAGGACCATTCCTGCCATAGAAGATTAGTACAAGGACAAAAATTTATTTTTTTTAAGTTTTAACATCCTAGGGACCATTTTTGTCAATATGCAAAGTTGAGGGACTAAACTTGTAATTTTGTGAAACTTTACACCAAAGGACTAAATATGTTTATTTTTTATTCAAAAGGACCTTTGGTGACCTTTTCATGTTTTTAGAATAACCAGGGACTAAATTTGACAAGTTTTGAAAGTTGAGGGACTGAAACTGCCAATTATGCAAACTTTGTTCATATTTCATCTGTTTTTGATCATTTTGCATCTGAAACATATAAAACAGAATCTTAGGATATTTTCAGTATTATGATGCATATTTGAGTGTTTTTGGATGTTTTGGCATCTCAGATTAGGTAAAAATGATGAGTATTTACACATTCATCAAGGTGTGAAGTGGTACAAGAAGAAGTAGAGGTGGATAGGAATAGTTGTAGGAAGTATAAGAAGTAATAATACTTTGAAGTGGTGGTGAGTAGTAAAGATATAGAAGCCGTGTCGTAGTGTAGAAACCTTAAAGTAGCAAAGACGTTGAAGCCTTAGAGTAGTGAAGACATAGAAGTTTTTAAAGTAGGAGAAGCCTTGTAGCGGTTCATAGATTAAAGCCCTCAAGTAGTGACATAGAAGTATTGAAGTTGTGAAGACATAGAGGCTTGGAAGTTGTGAAGAAGTATTAGATTTGAAGTAGTGAAAAGATAGAAGTTGTGAAGGTGTGAAGACATAAGTGGTGCGAAGAAGTGTAGAAGGAGTAAAAGGGTGTGAAGAAGTTGTGGTGTGTTTGAAGTTGTGAGATTGGTTCTAGCTAGGATTAGAACTCGACATTTAGCTTTGTGTCGTTAAATTGGTGTAAGCTAAGGTGTGTACGGTTTTCTCCGCCATAAGGAAGCATATTGATTTAGTAAAGAAAACTTTCTAGTTCGGTGCTCGGGGAGTGGAGTAGGGCAAGGAAGGTGTCCTTGTAGCCGAACCACTATAAATCCTTTGTCTCTCGGTTTGATCTTTCCATCTCTCACTCTTTGCTTGCTTACTTACTTACTTACATATTGCATATAGTTATAATTGCTTATATTGTGCATATATTGATTTCACATAAAGATCAAATTAAGTTCCACTCACAACACTAAACTTATTTAAACCAAACCAAAAGGATATATATATATATATATATGTGTGTGTGTGTGTGTGTGTGTGTGTGTGTGTGTGTGTGTGTGTGTGTAATAAACAACTTTGTAGTTTTTACTCAACAACTTTACTTAGTGGTGTTTAAACTACTATAGTGAACAAACTCAAATCTATATTTTTGAATCAAAGTTTTTATAAACTCGAACTACTCTTTGTGAAGCAAACTTTTATAAAACGAAAAAGACGTAAAACTATTCAACCCCCCCCCCCTCTCTAGTTTTCCACATTATTTTGTATTTGCGCTTATTAAATTCCAGACTTGTGTTTTGTGATTGTTCTTTTGAAGGCTGAATAGTTTGAAATTTATATTTTGAAATCTAAATATGATCTTGAATGATATAAATGAGTTTGAGATCATTAAAGTGACTAATTATCCAGGTTTATTTAGTCTGGATATAGATGTTTATGCATTTGGTTGTGGCTAGCTAAGTAAAGCGGTTTATTTGTCCGCGCTTGCACTTAAGTGTCGAGTCATTCGAGTTATTGATATCTAGAATCCCGCAAAAGTTGAATTATTGGTCAAGCATTTAGGCTGATAAATTAAGCTCACAATCAAGTTATTTGACTTCTATAATCTTGCTCAAGCTCAGCCTTGAATTGTGGAGTTTACTAACACCTATCTACCTCGTTATAGCTCAACTTTGACTTGTGAAGTTTACTAACACCTATTTACTCATAAAAACACTAAAGCTTTTGAGATGAGATGAAAGTCTAATCGTGTTTGCCAGTCGCAAAGCTATAAAAGATGATAACATAACACAAACAAGATTCTTTTTTACCAAGTTATACAGGCATTTGTTCGATGGCAACATTTTTGTTTTGAGCTTTTGCGTTTAGATAACACAAACAAAAGTATCTATGTATATTATAAGGCATCACAATACACCAAACAAAAAATACTATATTGATATAGTATTACTGCATCACTATGTATATTCTAGTGCATTACCGTGTTATTATACTCCCATCACAATGTATAATATACTGCATCACTATGTATACTATACTGCATCACAATACACTAGACAAAAAAATGCTATACTAGTATTACTGCATCATAATGTTACATATTACTGCATCACTATGTATATTCTAGTGCATCACTATATATAATTTACTGCATCACCATGTATATTCTACTGCATCACGATACACTAAACAAAAACTCCTATACTGAAAGAGTATTACACTATTACTGCATCATAATGTTACATATTACTGCATTGTTATGTATATTCTACTGCATCACTTTGTATATTCAACTGCATTGCAATACATTAAACAAAATTAACATAATGCAATAAAGAAAGATACTGAGTAAATTTCGGAAACCCTGAGATAGTAATTTATTGTAGTTTGGTAATCAATGCTATACGTCTCACAAAAGAAAACATGTCTTGAAAGTAATGCTTCAATATTCTTTAAAAAGAATTGTTTGCTTATTTGTATGAGCGATGCACTTGATTTTCAATTGTGATGCAGTAGGTGTTTAGTTGTCACGTATATTTATTTGGAGTCTAATCGTGTTTGCCAGTCGCAAAGCTATAAAAGATGATAACCTAACACAAACAAGATTCTTTTTTACCAAGTTATACAAGCATTTGTTTGATGGCAACATTTTTGTTTTGAGCTTTTGCGTTTAGATAACACAAACAAAAGTATCTATGTATATTATAAGGCATCACAATACACCAAACAAAAAATGCTATATTGAGATAGTATTACTGCATCACAATGTATATTCTAGTGCATTACCTTGTTATTATACTCCCATCACAATGTATAATACACTGCTTCACTATGTATACTGTATTGCATCAAACTAAACAAAAAAATGCTATACTAGTATTACTGCATCATAATGTTACATATTAATGCATCACTATGTATATTTTACTGCATCACTATATATAATTTACTGCATCACTATGTATATTCTACTGCATCACGATACACTAAACAAAAAATCCTATACTGAGATAGTATTACACTATTATTGCATCATAATGTTACATATTACTGCATTTCTATGTATATTCTACTGCATCACTTTGTATATTCTACTACATTGCAATACACTAAACAAAAATAACATAATGTAGTAAAGAAAGATACTAAGTATATTTCGGAAACACTATCTAAAGAAAGATACTAAGTATATTTCGAAAACACTGAGATAGTATTTTATTGTAGTTTGGTAATCAATGTTATACGTCTCACAAAAGAAAACATGTCTTGAAAGTAATGCTTCAATATCTATACTTCAAGTTATAGAGAATTTCTCTAAAAAGAATTGTTTGCTTATTTGTATGAACGATGCACTTGATTTTCAATTGTGATGCAGTAGGTGTTTAGTTGTCACATATATTTATTTAGAGTCTAATCGTGTTTGCCAGTCGCAAAGCTATAAAAGATGATAACCTAACTGATGAGTGCTCAAACACTCATCATTTTTGGTCAAATCTGAACAGCAAAACATTTAAAAACACCCAAAAAGGCATCAAAATACTGAAAATATCCCAAAGATTGTGTTTTATATGTTTCAGATGCAAAATGAGTAAAAACAGATGCAAAATGAATAAAGTTTGCATAATTGGCAGTTTCAGTCCCCCAACTTTCAAAAACTAGCAAAAATAGTCCCTGAGCACTTATTTTAAAAGAAAAGTCACAAAAGGTCATTTTGAAATCATAAGTTGTCATATTTAGTCCTTTGGTGAAAAATTTCAAAAGTTTTGAGAATTTACAAGCTTGGTCCCTGGTGTTTGAATTTTGGCAGATTTGGTCCCTGGTGGGAAATTTTTGGTAGAAAAATCATTATTGGTCCCTGGAAAGTTACAAGTGTTAAATTTAGTCCTTAAAATGAAAGTTTGAAGAAGTTTGCAACTTAGTCCCTAAAGTTTCACCTATTGGCAGTTTAAGTCCCTGAAGGACCAAAAATGGAAAATTGCAAATTATATCCTTGGACTATGAAGACTTGGCATGTTTCATCCTTACTTGTACTTTAGAAAAATGCCAAATCAGCCCCTCCTATTTTCAGAATATTACATATATGGTCCTTGTGGTTTTTAAGCATAAATAAACAAACAAACCCAACCATAAACCAAATCCAAAACCACAAGCCCACCAAACCAGGCCCAATGTCCATTTTATTAATAAAAACCACCCCAGGGTCAACCCACGTGGTCAAACCCAACACCTCACCACTGTTCATCTCCTTCTTTCCCATCTTTTTTGCAACTGTGTCCCCCCTCCTCACTCTCCAAACCCTCACCAGCCTCACCTAATGTTCCCTATATCCCCCCTCCTCAATTAATACTTCCACCAACCAAACCTAACCCACTAAAACCTGTCAATGTGTTTTCCCGCCAAAACCAAATCAAAGGCCAAAAATCAATTGTACCAATCCAATGGTCAAATTGAGAAGTGGGAAAGAGAGAAGGACTCACCAGGACTTATATAAGTCAAGAAAGAGATCAGAAGAAAAGTTAGTCAGTAGTATTAGTGTAGTTCTAGTTTAATTATGTCATTATAGTGTAAAAGTAATTTCTAGTGTAAATTTCAACTTCTAAATTGTAACATTAACATTTCCAGTACATTTGAAATTTATTTCCATAATCCATTTCAAGTTTTAAGTATCAATTCAGTTTCATGTCTATTTTACTTGAATTCTCAATTTAGTTTAAAGAAAGTAAAAAAATTTTGTTTAATGATCATTTAGGGTACATTCAGTTCACTTGTAAGCTTTTTGAAGCTTTGATAAGCATTTAGAGGATTCATAAGTCAGTTTACTAAAATACTCAAAAATATCAAATAATTAGTTTAAAAGTAAAAATCAGCATTGGAGAAGAAAGGAAGCAGTATCATGGTTAGTTTTGGATTCTTGTGGGTGTAGTATCTCATGGGAGACATCTAGGTTGTGGTTTGGCGCCTTGATCATCTATCTCAGATTGGATGCCATTTAAGCCATTTCCATTTTTTTTGGCATTCAAAGTTCATTTACTTCAATTGTTGCTAAATTCAATTCATTTAGGCTTATTTAATGTCAGTATAAGTTAATATTTTAGTTTCATGTCTTAAATCGTAAGTTTACTTCACAAAATTTCCAAAACAGGTTCATATAGGGGTGTTTGGTTTAACACTGCCTCTGGTGATCTTGTGGTTGTGTTGTTGTCATTTTAGTATTAGTAGATTACATTCACTCAGTTTAGGTCAAGTTAAGCCTTAAAACCAGTCCTCCATTGCAAAATAGTCAAAATCATAAAAAATCATACTCACAGTCCACTGTGTGGACTTTTAGGATCCATAAACCTCCATATCATTACATAAGTGTATTTATTAACTTAATTTAGGTTCATTATAGCTTATAACAACTTATTTAATGATCTAGGGCCTTTTAAATCTCAAAACAGTCAAACCAAGTGTTCATCTCAAAAAGTCAAAAATCTCACTTTGTGCAGAATTACCAAATTTTCAAGATTTATTTAGAATTTTGTGTTGGGATTTAGCCCTTGTGATTTTTACATGTTTTAGTTTGCCAGCTCAGCTCTAGGAATCAATCTTCAGTTTATTTTTAGCATTTTTTTTTGGTGGCTTATGTGTTAGCTTAAAACAGCCTGCAGGGCAAAGGGTTGCCCTGCACCACAGACTCAGTCCATTGACCTCATTTTCAATGCCCCCTCCTGGCTTCCATAGTGGGCCCCACAAGTTTCTTATTGGCTTTTTGAAAAGCCAATAAGCCCCTCTTCAAGGTCTATAGCTTATTTCATGCTTATGAGCTCATTTGGTAGGGATGCAGTCCCATTTTAGTTTGTCCAATTTACCCTTGTATGCTGATTGATCAGGTTTTGATCCAAAATTCCAAGCCCTCCCCTGCCTTCATTTGTGGGACCCAGGGATCAAATCTTGGCATTTTAGAAAGCCAATAAGCTCAGCTTATTGGTTTCACTTTTTGTTTGTGCTTCCAAACTCTTTTGTGGGCCCCACAGGCCTGCAAAAGTGCCTTAGTGGGCCTGTTTGGCATTCAGGTTTTAGAATTGCTTATTGCTTATTAGTAGCTTATTTTCTTGTGCTTTCCTATGCTATTTGGCTTAATTCAAGTTTCTAATTATTTGTGTTAGCTTATTTACCCTTGAGGTAGCTTGTGGTAGCTTATTCAAGTTTACATAAGTCCTAATAAGCTAAATCACTCCAACTGTTAAGCACTTGGGATCTCATTTGCTTATTTATAAGCTTCCTGCTTAAGTCCCTTTTCTAAAGTTGCTTAATTTAAGTATTTAAGTAGTTTTGTAAAAGAAAATTTCCAAAAAAGTCAAAAATAAAAATAGTGATAGCTTCTATTTAAGCCAATTGGCTTATTTTCAGCTTATTCAATAAGCATTTCTCATTTTTAGAATTTTCATAGCTTCCTGTAGTCATAAAATAATTTTAGGAAAATTTTCATATTTTTCACTGTTCATTTGCTATTTTTCTTAATTTAATTTAGTTTTTATTAATTAATAATTAGTTTTTAATTAGTAATAATTATTTAAAAAGTCTTAAAAATATATTTTCTATTTTAAAATTAGTTTTATATTATTTTAGATTTTTCCAAGTTTAAATTTTATTTTTCTAAGTTAATTTCATAATTATTTGTATTTTAGTATAATTTAAATAATTAAAAGTAATTAGGAAATTAATAATTAATTAATAATAATATAAATAGTGTAAAAATTAATTTTAATTTTCTAAAAATTTTCTTTTATCATTAGGATTGTAAAAATGTAAATTTCATATCCGTAAGTATTTTATTTCTACAAAACTCGCGTTTTATTTCGTACGTTCACGTAACTTTAAACTGAACGTACGCGTTTTTAGGTTTTAAATGTTTCTGGTTTTTCCAAATTTACAATCTTGTTAATATAGCTTAGTTAAGCTATTTCCTTGTATATTTCAGTAGTGTCATCAATCACAAACCCTTTTCTGTCCAAATTCACCCGATCACAAACCCGTTTGAATACAATTCACACCTCATCGGGACATAACGACCCGGGGAAACTCCTATACTTCCACGGAGATTGACTCTAAGCTGTTTGACTTTGTTGACCATTCCTTTGGTCAATTTAAGTTGACCGTTTGGAGCCAATCACTAACACAAACAAGATTCTTTTTTACCAAGTTATACAGGCATTTGTTTTATGGAAACATTTTTGTTTTGAGCTTTTGCGTTTAGATAACACAAATAAAAGTATCTATATATATTATAAGGCATCACAATACACCAAACAGAAAATGCTATATTGAGATAGTATTACTGCATCACAATGTATATTCTAGTGCATTACCGTGTCATTATACTCCCATCACAATGTATAATACACTACATCACTATGTATACTATACTGCATCACAATACACTAAACAAAAAAAATGCTATACTAGTATTACTGCATCATAATGTTACATATTACTGCATCATTATGTATATTCTACTGTATCATTATATATAATTTACTGCATCAGTATGTATATTCTACTGCATCACGATACACTAAACAAAAAATCCTATACTGAGATAGTATTACACTATTACTGCATCATAAGGTTACATATTACTGCATTGCTATGTATATTCTACTGAATCACTTTGTATATTCTACTGCATTGTAATACACTAAACAAAATAACATAATGCAGTAAAGAAAGATACTGAAACACTGAGATAGTATTTTATTGTAGTTTGGTATTCAATGCTATACGTCTTACAAAAGAAAACATGCCTTGAAAGTAATGCTTCAGTATCTATACTACAAGTTATAAAGAATTTATTTAAAAAGAATACAGAAATCATGTTCATTAACAATGTTATGGCTAAATTAGGTTACCCGTAGGTTGCATTATTGGTCAAAATGTGTTTGTTTGCTTATTTGTATGAACGATGCACTTGATTTTCAATTGTGATGCAGTAGGCGTTTAGTTGTCACGTATACTTATTTGGAGTCTAATCGTGTTTTCCAGTCGTATAGCTATAAAAGATGATAACCTACCACAAACAAGATTCTTTTTTACCAAGTTATACAAGAATTTGTTTGATGGAAACATTTTTGTTTTGAGCTTTTGCGTTTAGATAACACAAACAAAAGTATCTATGTATATTATAAGGCATCACAATACACCAAACAAAAAATGCTATATTGAGATAGTATTACTTCATCACAATGTATATTCTAGTGCATTATCGTGTCATTATACTCCCATCACAATGTATAATACACTGCATCACTATGTATACTATACTGCATCAGAATACACTAAACAAAAAATGCTATACTAGTCAACGTGCAGCAGATGTATTAAAGGAAAAGAAAATTGTTGAAAAGACATATGGGCGTGAAAAGTTTGAAAAACTAGAGGCCCTTAGTCAATAGTTGCATCTTTGTATTCTAAAACGTGTCAAGCACAGGAGGAATCGTTCATCTTGATCATCTTTGTAATAATAAATGTGTGTATTGTTTGTCTTCATCTCACAGGGGATGATGGATGTGCTGTGTAGGTTCTAGGTTTCAAGATTAATATTTAGTTTGCTACTGTTTGACATGTATCCCATAACATGTAAGAAGAAAATGAATGAAAAAAAAACAGAAGTAAAATATCAAGAGCAAATTTACATTGGCTGTGTTTGTAATGGGCTATTGGCAAACATACAACATAAGAAGGGTCGCAGGAACATATCTGGCACCTACTTTCCTTTCTAATGCAGCAAAATAACATGTAAACAAGAACAAATATATGAATTGATCACTTGTCTTGATTCCTTAGAACTAATTTTGACACCCCTTTTTGTCATGGTGAAGCCCAAATACTCTCCTATCAGGAAAGCGGAATGGTATATGGTGGTCTAAAGCTCGATGACTCCAGTATCTGATGAGTAGTTATTCCTCCCAACCCTGCTGGTGTGGAGCATGTTGCATCATCGTTATCATCCAAACTACTCATTCTTCGTTTCTTCACTGGATTCTCAAGTGGTGAACCCACCACGTGGCAACCAGAGTCAGGTGTTGATGATTCATGTCTAGAGTAAAATGATTCATCTACAGAAATGCTCTTCAATTTTCTTCTTACATGGTTCCTTGTCCATGATGAAAGGTGAGGGGTCAGTTTGATTATCGGTTTCTGGGTATGCATTGTCTCCTGCCCGGACCAAGTCTCTATTGCTCTTCAATTATCTTCTTCAGGTACTTCCCCTGGACCTATAAACATTATCATTCACAGTAATTTAGTAATAATAGCGGAAGAATCTAGGAGGTACTTTTAGTGATCACTAGAGACCTTGTCCAACTCCTCTTAATAATCTCCTGGTCCTTTTACTATGAGTCTCGAGACACTTTTCTCAAATAAAAACAATGTACATAATGATTCAACTCAAACTTAATTCGCTAAATTAAACTGATTGGTTAAGGCCTCTCTTGCAAGATGTCAGTCTCATTATAACCCAAAACCACCAATGTGCAAGTAACAACTAACAAGGCAGTGTTGTGCATGAAAGTTCTTATTTCCAGCAATTATATGATATCTCATTTAGAGACCGAACAAACAAAGCATATATGTATATTGCAGGTATCCACTAGAAGAACATAAGAAGGTGACAGAAATATAACCTCCAAGTCTCCAACTGCTCATGCAGTCACTTTTGCACCTCCATCTACAGTTTGAGTGCTTCTGTGATTTGCATTCCACTGCAAAAGCAAGTCTTTTCTATTAAGACTGAAAACTTTAATGAACAGATGCAGTGCTCATTCTATTATCTACAACTAATAAGCCATGCATGATCACTAGTTATAACAAGTTTTCCATCACCACGAATTCTCCAAAAGATCTATTGGTTGGTTAAATTGAGATTTGCATGTTTGTATATGTATGGAGAGGAGAAATAGACTTACGATGACCCATCCAAACTTGAAATCATATCACCGGATTCCTTCTGGTCGAATGCTTTTCCTTGCATTAGTTCAAACAAAGTTATCAACATTCATATTTCATTTCCGTGAGGAGATACACACTGGCAAAAGTAAAAACAACAACTATATATGTTATGTGCAACTTGAGAAAGATTATACACATACCTTCACAAGAGGAGTCAGGGAGATACTTGGCAAGCCGATATTTCTGTAATAATATTGAGGTCAAACAAATAGCTTGTGACGTACTTCAATAATAATATATCGATCTCACTTACCTGCAAATGGCTTTTTACGTGATAAATTGTTAGACCTTCAACACCCATAGATATGAGGACACCTTTCGGAGTAGCCCCTGAAAAAGGTTATCAAAGTCTCACAACATATAAATGGTCTCTTCCATAAGTAACACATTAAGCATCACTTTTTACGGTGAAATATGATATTGCCGTTTTGATAGTAAATAGTATTCACTACAACTGCAAACTAGTTATATTCTAGGCAAATTTAAAATAAACAATGTTAGATGCAAGCGGGGAAAAAAAGGTTCGAAATAGACTAATGATCTGGGCCACCGAGTTGAGCAACAGAATCAACAAAACGTTCATGAAGCTCATTCGTCCAGCGAAGACGTCGTCTAGAGGCTAGACTAGGATTGTCATCCATGATCATCATCATCATGTCAAGATCAGCATAATTACTAGTGCTGACAACAAAGAAAGTAAACACTGAAAATGACAAAATTATTATTCAGAAAGAGCTAGAATCAAAACTAAAGAGGAGTATATCAAAGGATCATAGATCTCAATATTACTATGATATGATGCATCATCAGCCACAAGCTAGTCGTAAACAATATGATCCACCATTACAAGAAAGACATAAACATGAAATCAGACCTGGTAAATGATTGATGCTAAACCGTCAACCAAAGTCAACCACGGATGTGGTCAACATGGTCAAACAGCCTAGAGTCAATGTCCGTGGAAGTACAGTGTTTCCCCGGGTCATTATGTCCCGACGAGGTGTGAATGGCTAACAAACGGTTATGTGATCGGGTGAATCTGGACAGGAAGGGGTATAAGTGAGTTGTGATGATTACACTACTGGAATATAAGAGAAAACAGCTTAAATACACTATATTAACAAGACTGAAAAGTTTGAAAACCCAGAAACGTCTAAAACTTAAAACGTGTACGTTACGTTTAAATAAAACGTAAACGTACGAAATAAAAAGTGAAAACGGAAATCTGAAAACCCCCAGGGGTGAAAGTGACTTTTTTACAAACTTAAAGGTAAAAGAAATTTTTTGGAAAAAGAAAATAAATTTTTACACTATTTAATTATTTAATATTAATTAATTACTAATTAATCCTAATTATTAATATTTAAACAACTTAAATATAATACAATCTTATTTAAATACTAAAAAGGTGAAAATAAAATTCCTAAAATGATAAAATAACTAAAAACAAGTTTTAAAAATAAAAATAAGTATTTTTGTCTTTTTGTGATTTTTCTATTAATTAATAACTAATTAAATACTAATTACCTAATTAAACTATTTTAAATTAAGAAAAATGCTAAATGAACAGTAAAAATTCTAATAAAATTTCTAAAATTATTTTATAACATATAAAAGCTATAAAAAATATAAAAACTAGGTTTCACTTAATAAAAACTAAATATGCTATTTAAAACTATTTATTAATTAATTATTAATAAAACTAAGATTAATTCTAATAAATACTAAATGATAAAATAAAAATCTGAGAAAATTACTAAAAATACTTTAATATAAGAGAAATGTAATAAAAATATAAAATAGCTAAGTACTTAATAAAAATTTAAAAATGAAAATTGAAATTAAATTACATTAAATAGAAACTATCACTTAAATTAAAACTTGGATTTTTGTTAATTTTCTTTTTGAAACTTGTTACACTACTGAAAATAAGACACTTTTACAAAAACAACTTTCTAGGAGCTTAAAAATAAGCAAAGTACAAGCTTATTATGGTGACAGTTGACCAAGTGGGAAATAAGCTGAATTGGGCACAAGTGGGACCCACAATGATTAAGTCAGGTCTCAATAAGTTAGATGAACATATTTAGACAAGATTTGAACAAATAAGCCAACAAGATAAGCAATAAAGCTCAAATAAGCACTATGAAAATCCAATTCAAACTCAGAAAAGGGACAGACTTTTGTGGTGATTACAAGTGGGGTCCACAGGTATCTAAGTCAAACCACTGGTCAATCTTTCAAGGCTACCAGGGGGATTGAAAGAAGCTAAGTTGTGGCCATGGGAACCACTGTGGTGGGCTGCAACCACCCATAAAGATGGCTGTGTGGTGGTGAGGGTTGTGCAGCAGGGCAGATGCTTGCCTGTTTGGGGCAAAGTGGGGCCCAGCAGAAAAATGCTAAAAATAAAGAAATGGTAGGATCTTAAAGATGAGCTGAGACACTATTAGTAGCAACTTGTTTCAACTCCTAAATCAATACACACAATTCTAATTAAATCCTTGAAGTTTTGAAAAAAATCTGAAATGCAAACTTTGACTATTTTGTAAAAAACTTAAAACTTGACTTTTGTGAGATTTCAATGATCACTACAGACTTGTTAAGCTAAGTTAAGCTATAAATGAACTTTAATAGGGTACAAGATTAGCATATGTTGTGAAATGGTGATTCTTGAGACTCAATTCCCTCACAGTTAACTGTGAGGGATAATCAAATGGACTTTTGACTTTTCTCTTCAAAACAGACCACACAGAGGTGGATTTGGACTAAATTGACATTAAGAACAATGAGTAAAAAAGGCTAAGGTTAAACCAACAACTCCAACACAGTCTAAAAGCTTATGCCAAACACCCCATATAACTTGACTGTTTTGGTTTTATGAGGCAAATGGGTGATTGAGATAATGGACTTGGTTTACAACAACTTAATATGACATGAAAAGCTAAGATAAGCTCAGAAACATGAGCTTAAACTAAAAACAACTTAAATTCTATAATAAGCTAATTAGAGACAGTTAACTTCAAATATTTTGAGCCAAAGGGGTTAAGAGAACTAAACACCAAATCTTAAGATGCAATATGGCTAAGATACACTGAATGAACTAAGAATCATGAAATACACCAGACTAACCAATGCTACAGTAGCATTCAAGGAAATTGAAAATAGAACTCACAAAGGGATCCAGGCACAGAACTGATAAACCAGGGACTCACACCTGTCCCAAAGCTTCCAAATAAGCTTTTAATACCATAAAAATCCAAAACCTTTCAGATTTCTTTGCTTCTTCTCTGTCTCTCACTTATTTTGGATTTAAGGATTGATTTCCTTGAATTTATGGAATTACTTATAAAACTGATTAAAATGTTGAGTAAACTTGTAAAAACTTACTTAGTGAACCTTATTAAGCTTAAAGAACCAGATAACAACAACTTCCAATACTTAACAACAATTTAGAATATTTAAATTAAAAACACAAATTTGAAATTGAACACTGCAACTTTTTAAATTAAAGGGTGGAATAAGTTTCTGATGTACTGAGAATGATTATTACAAAGCTTTTAAGTCAAAACATTACAATAAGATAGGAAAATTAAGCTAAGTCGACATAGACTAAACTAAGTTAACTACTCTACACTATACTACTCAGTTTCTTCTCTTTTTTTTCTTCTTTTATAAGCCCTTGAGTCTCTCTCTTCTTTTCCCACACTTCTTTTGAGCCATTGGATGGGTGTATTTGATCCACACCGTTCAAATAAAAAATGGCGGGAAAGCAGGGATTGGCAGTTGATGGTTTGGTGAGGTGCTTTAATGAGGAGAGGAGGGGGGTTGAATGTAGGTGAAGGAATTAATGCTAGTGGGTGAGTTGGTGAAGACTTTGGAGAGGGGGGGAGCATAAGCCTAGTAATTAGGGGAGAGGGATTAGGGATGATGAATAGTAAACGGGTGTGGGGGTTTGACTGTGGTTGACCCTGCGTGTTTAATATTTAAGGGGAGTGGGCCGGGTTATAGTGTTGGGCTAGGGGTTGTGTTACTGGATCAGGCCATGTGTTTGGGTGGTAATGGGTTTGGTTTATGGGCTATAATAACACAAGGGATCCGTTTGGTTGTAACATTAATCACAAGGACCATTTTTGTAATTTACAAAAGGTTTAGGGACTGAAAATGAAATTCCCCATAAGTAATACCAAGGACCAAATTGCCAATCACCAATATTTCAAAAACCATTTTTTTTTCATTTTCATTTTTCAAAATTTCCCGGGGACCAAATTTGTAAATTTCCAAACCTCGGGGGCTAAACATGCAATTTTCTGAAAATTTCACCCAATGACTATTTGTGATACATTTTGATTTTCCAAGGGCAAAAAATGATTTTCCTTACAAAAATATCCCACCAGGGACTGAATCTGCCAAAATCTGTAACTCTAGGGACCAAAAGTGTAAATTTCCAAAACTTTCCAATTTTTCACCAAAGGACAAAATATGACAACTTATGATTTCAAAAGGACCTTTGGTGATAATTTTCTATATTTTGAATATCCAGGGACTAGTTTTGTAATTTTATGAAAGTTGGGGGACTGAAACTGCCAATTTTGCAAACTTTATACGTTTTTCATCTGTTTTTGCTCATTTTGCATCTAAAACATATAAAACACAATTTTGAAATATTTTTAGTATTTCGATGCATTTCTGAGTGTTTTTGTATGTTTTGCAGTTCAGATTTGACCAAAAATGATGAGTGTTTGAGCACTTATCAGTAAATAATTGTCAAATGATACAACAAGCAGGGAGGAATCAAATTTAAGTCCACGCACTAAAAAGTAAAAACCTTCCTTGTTTCTTTCTTTCTTTACAAAAACTTCAAATATCATACTCACACATATTTATCTAAGGTTAATAAAATCTACTGCATCACGATGCATACATCTACTGCATCACAATGTCATTTTACTGCATCATGATGCAATGAAAAATAACACCATGATTCATCAATAAGAATATAAAAGATATTGAGTATAATTAATGAACACTAAGGTACTATTGAATTGATGCAGTATAGTATCACTCAATTACAATGGAAGCATTCTTAACTAACTTGACCGAGTTCCGAAACGACTCCAACGGATCATTAATTCCCATTCCCATTCCCATTCACCATCACTAACAACCAAATCCAATACAATCTCAAAACAACAATTTAAACCCTAAAATATCATAACAAAAATCCAAAACAAAGCTTGTCCAATACAAATATTAGATTGTATATCTATTTACACTGAAGGTTAAATATACATATATCTGTACCAATATTAATAAAGTTTACCTAATTAACAATTCGATAAAATATGAAAACTCGATCGACATCTCAAAATCGATTGAATCAGTTTACACGGTGAAGCATAGTGCAGAATACGGTGGAGAATGATGGTGAAATGATGAATAATGGTGGTTGCGATGGTGGAGAATGTTGGTTGCGACGGTGGAGTTGTTTGGGAGAGAAGAAGAGCTGGGGAAAGAAGAATAGACATTGGGATAAAAAGGTGAAAAGAGAAAAAGAAAAAGAAAAAAAAGTTTATATAACCTTAGATGTGAAATGACCAAAATGCCCCTGGTAGTTCTGATAAAAAAGCTGGTGGGGGAGAGGACACGTGGCAACATGTGGTTCCTTCCTAAGATTCTCATTTTAATAACCCTTCTCAATATATCACATCTATATATATATATATATATATATATATATATATATATATATATATATATATATATATATATAGAGAGAGAGAGAGAGAGAGAGAGTTAGGATCAAATAGGAAACATAATTAAAATAGGATTGATAAGAAGTAACCACAACCACACATTTCAGATGCACCTACAAAAGTTGATGCATCTTCCTTCAAAATTTCCCTCATAATTTGAAATGTGTGGCTAGAATTACTTCTTACCCTTCTTATTTTAATTATTCTTCTTACTTGATCCCTTCCCTATATATATATATATATATATATATATATATATATATATATATATATATATATATATATATATATATATATATATAACTTAAAAATATAAATAAAGCATTTACCTAATAAATAAAAGTACTATCCTTTTTATATAATGTATCGCAATAGTAGGGAGCTTCATGTGAGGAGTACCATGTGGATATTTCGTTTTGACGAGTTTGTTGGGTTTACGAATTAAAGTGCCCTAGCTCTTCAAACGATTATTGCATGTACTTCTGAATTATGATAGCCCGAACAGTGATACGTTATATTTAATCTAGTACTTAATAACATAACGCAATACTAGGGAGCTTCATGTGAGGGTTATGTACTTCTGAACTATGATGGCCCGAACGGTGTTATGTTTAATAACACAATACTAGGGAACTTCATGTGAGGAGTATGTAATTCTAGATTATGATGGCCTGAACGGTGTTATGTTATAACTGAACCCTAATAACAACATAACTCAATAATAAGGAACTTCGTGTGAGGAGTTATATACTTCTGAATTATGATGGCCCGAACGGTATTATGTTGGCCGCATAATATAATAGTAGGGAGCTTCATGTGAGGAGTTATACTTCTGGATTACGATGACCTGAACAGTGTTATATCTAAAGCTAATAAACCCTAAGAATAAATTACTTAAGAAACAGAATATTAAAAACTTAGACAAACACAATCAGACTTGACATACACACTACACCCGATTACGTGAGTAGGCCATCTAGTATTTCAATCACCTTTCCTTAAAGCCTAGGTGAGTTCATAGCCTCACACTCTTTTAAATTCTGTGAGTTTTCATAGCCTCACATCTTTTTAAACTTTCACACTAAATGCTTTACAAACCCTGTGAGGGGGATACATGCTACATGCTTTACTTTAAACCGAATACAAATCTTTTCATTAATTTTGCACGAGTAAACTCTCTGCCACCACTACATAACCAAAATTCATGAACAATAATCGTTTGGGATATTTTACCCACGCGAACGCGAGTATAGTTGATAGATCTATTGGAGTTTGACAACTCCCGTTGGTAGCTCTCTTTCTGGGGAGTACCAATAAGTACTATACTTGAAACCCTAAGGACTAACTTTGGCAAGTTATCCTTCTCTTCCCCTCATGGTGGGTCTGCAGCCCCCATGACCCGAACTGTTAGTACGGTTCATGAGCTTAGTGCAATAATACCCCTATCTGTAGTATTGTACTGATCATACAATACTGACAGATACAACTGTTTAAATACGGTTTCTACTACTCTACATGGGTGTAAAACAACGTAGCCCATGCTTTACTAAACTTGTATTCACACACTACTACTTAAACCTATGACTCTCACTTAACACCCAGTGTTGACTTTTTAAGCATTTATCTTAGGTATATAGCCGTTACGGAGCTTTGGCAGGAAGCGGCACTGAACTCGGAGGACTTTCAACTTTGTTATCATTCAAACACTATTTCACACTTAGATTCACGGGACCTCATCTTAATAAAACTCTGATATGTTAATGAATGATAACTTATTTATATAAACGTCTCTTTTTGAGTCGTTTTCTATTATTGTGACTGTGATTCCATGAAGTAATACCCCAGACCTAAATCCGCTGCGATTTGTGAAAATAAGGGTGTTACAATATCGGATACTATCTCAAGAGAAATCTTTTGGTGGACAAGTATAAATCTTGAATTGAACCTAACGGATTATGAAATTGCTCTTTCGACGAGAATGGCAAAGTTATAAATCGTATGCTACTTATATTATCAAACTGAGATCAAATCATAAGCATCGTCACTAGATTATCTAAGTTATCCAAGCAATCATATGTTTTATTATTCGAATCCTTCATATTATCATATTTGCTATTTGTTACTTATTCTCTTGTTTACTACTTATTTATACTTAAACTCGAACGAACTAAGTCCCTGTGGATACGACCTGGTCTTACCTAAAACTTATATTACCAACGAGAGTTATACTTTACCCGTGTGTTTGGTTTATTAAAATTGGTGAAACTAGTATTGTAAATTGAAAGCTTTCCTTACACATCAGTTAGTTAAGTCGACCCAAACCCGACCCGAAAACTATTATAAACTTAATTCGAACCTGTTAATTTGCGTGTCAGTTTCAGGTTACGTTTTGTCTCAGGTCAAAAATTGTGTACCCCCCGTTGCTATGGATTGTCATTTCTATTTCGATTCCACTACGCTATAAACACACTAAAGAAATACACGAGCACCCTTGAGTGTGTCAAACTCATCTAAAACACAAATTCTATAAAAGATCAGAGAAAAACCCTTGTGTACTCGTACTTCTAGATCTCCAACAATAATCAAATCAACTCATTTCATTCAGTTCGATTCGATTGTTGACCGTTGTCCTCTATTTAATGGAGGACACATTTACTAGATATGTTCTAGAGGTATATATATAAATAATACATTTTAATTCATTCTCATGTATTAGTCTAACATTGCAAATGTCATTTTTTTTTTCATGATCACTTGATAAACTAATTATTTGTTCAATAAGCACTTTGAATTCTCAAATAGGCATCTGCGTACCTGCTTATAAGAATCCGTCTATTTTAAAATAAGCACAACAAGTTTTAGGCCTGACTAATTCGCCAAATAACTTTATAAAAGATATAAACACTAGCCGCAGCTCGAACCCATTATGTCAAACATACCTAAATTAAAAAGCAAACCCCAAATGGGTATGTTTGAGTTTTGGGCCTGCCCTAGTACTAGGGTTAGGCCCACTCCACATCCCCATCATATATAAAATAAAAGAATAAGTCACACCTACCCTAGTATGACGGAGAGTTTAAAATTCATCTAGCGCCGCTGATATGTGTATAAATACACATATATTTGTATTGTATAAACCCACAAAAACAACCAAAAACACACAAATGACCCTCAAAATGATACAAATTCATAAAAATGTGTTTTTATGTGACTCAGATACAAAAAGATTGAAAACAAGTGAAAAATGGCCAAAGTTCACACAAATTACAGTTTCAGTCCCTGAAGTTACACAAAATGTCAAAACTAGTCCTTGAAGGTTTTCAAATGAATGAAATGTCAACTTTAGTCCTTGGGAACTCAAACTTATTCACAAATAGTCCTTGGATGAAAGTTTACAAAAACTGGCAACTTTTACCCCTCAAGTTACAAAATTGGCAAAAATGGTCCCTGGGTATTCAAAACTTGGAAATCTCACAAAATACCCTTGTACTATGCATGAACTTACAATTTGGAACCTTTTTGAATAACTTTTGAGGAATTTACACTTTACTCCCTTAAGAATCCAAAAATTACACAAATGGTCCTTGGAGTATTAAAACATGAAAATTATATACTTTTGGTCCTTGTGTTATGATATATTGGCAAGTTTGGTCCTCAAAGGAAGTTTGGAATATTTACAGATCAGTCCCTCAAAGTTTCAGCCTTTTACATATTTGGTCCTTATGTTTACTTAAGCCTAAAAACCAAACGGACCTTATTTGTAATTAACCCAAAACCAAAATAAACAAATCCAAATCCAAACACTTAACCTGGCCCAAAAACAGATCCGGCCCACACTAAAATAAATAAAACAGACTGGCACCCCCTTTTCCCTCCACCTCACCCTCTCTTCAACCTTTACCACTGAGTCACCATACCAGAACCTTACCCACAGTTTTCTATCACCACCTCACCCCTACTACTTCCTACTTGCTCCTTACACCTTCACAAGTTCCCATAGTGCATTAAATGCACCAAAACTGCCCTAAGTTATCTACTTGACTTTTTGGCGCCAAAAGTGTATTTGAATGGCTGAGATCAATTCAGGCAACCAACGGGCAAGATGAAGTGTGGGATTTAATCAGAAACTCAAGTGGAAGAGAATGGACTATAAATAGAGGAAGAAGGAGGAGGAAAACTCACTTTTGGCCTTAAGCCATAGTCACGTAGATGTAACTTTTACTGTTTTTCTTAGTTAAAATGTCTTTAATCTTTCAAATGTTGTATTTTATCTTAAATTAGTGTAATGAACCTTTAAATTCAGTTTAATTGTTCCCTATCTTTAAATTTCACATCTTTTAATTTATTTTCAATTTAAATTTCCTGTCTTTAAATTTCTTGTTGGATCATAGTGGATTAATGGACTCTAATAGATAATTTAGGCTCCTGACAAAGCTTAAATAGCTTTTAGATACAATAATTCAGTTTGAATCTTTAAAATTCAAAAATCACTAAAAAAAGTAGAAAATAGAAAAGAAAATAAAAATCAAGTGTTCTTAGTGATTGATGCAAGGAATGAAGTGGATTCTGGATGGAAATGGTTTAGGAGCTTCATGGGAAGCTTTTAGGATAGATAGTGATCCTTGATTCATTTGTTCTCAGTATAATCAATTGTAAGCCTATCTTTTTCCATTTTGCAATTTACTGTTCTCTTTAGTTTTATGCTTTTAATCTTGTGTTTTCATGTTATTTTGTTATTAGTCATTGTTTATCTGTCTTAATATTAGTTTGTTGTGTTATGAAATTTGATTGTGGATTGTTATTTCATTTAACTGTCAATTTGCTTAGTTTTGTTAATCCTAGGTCTAAAGGAGTCTAATCACTTGTTTACACTGAAAAGGGGTTGGATATGCATAGGCCAACCCCTGGAATTAATGGGATAGGTCTATATAGTCTTATGTTAAGAAATCTCAATTAAGTCTCATATTGCTATTTTCTTAGTTCTTGCATATTTACTGTTCCTTTGTCCTATGTGTTTTGATATTCATGTTTCTATGTTTAATTTATGTTAGTTGATGATAATTTAGTATAATCTTAGGTTGATATGTTTTGAATTTGGATAATGGTTTGAATTCTCATATGGCTGTCACTTTGCTTGGTTTTGACAATCATAGGTTTGAGCTTGTTTGACCCCTTGTTTAAACTGAAAATGACCCACTTTGACATCTTGGATCACTGGATTGGATAGGTTAAGGTTATACAGTCAAATGGTTTGAAAATCACAATTTGAGTTTATTAAAGGAGTGTTTGGATCTATTAGCTAAACTGAGTTTAGGGCTTTGCTGGGTTTTGTTCTTGTTTGATGTGAACTCAACTTAGCCTAATGGACTCAGTGGAACTTGATTAACCAGTCAAATATATGGAGAAGTCAAGTTGACATTTGTGCTTTCTTCTTTGTTAACTGTGAGATGCTTAGATTCTACAAACCTGCATATCTGTTCAAATGTGGTATATGTTTGTTTATTTCATGTTATTAGTGCTTAATATTACTTAATATGTTCATAGATTAGATTCTAATTTCATATAAGTCAACTTTCTATGTTCTAGTGTAATAGTCAAAATTAGTTTTTCTTGTTTTTGAATAAATGTCTAATTTTCCTGTGAGATTATCTTTTAGTTTCTGTTAAAGATCTTTTAGGAAGTTGTAGATTTATTGCTCATCTTGTTCTTAGTATTTTTCTTAATTTTTGTTCTGCTTATTTTATTGCTTATTTAAGTGCTTCTTTTACCTTGTTTTTGCCCTGCTCCCAGCTTTTGTTACCAACTCCATAAGCTTGCAGAAGCTTATGGAGTTGGCCAAAACCTGTGAACTTGGCATCTTTGTAAAGCCCATGTGGTTTACCTTTAGTTTATGTGCTTGTCTTTTTATTTAATAACTTTTAGATAGCTTAATTTTCCCAATCCTTTTTGTTACTTACTCCTCACCACACAGTAGCAAACTGTGTGGTTGAGTGAAATTTCATAAGCTTTTATTAAGCCCTCATTGAGTTTGAGAATATGTGAATTGGTTTCATTTGAAGCTAATCTACTATTATCAAAAGCTCAGTGCTTGTGTAGGTTTTTTTAAAGCTTATCTGGCAACTTTATGGAAGCTTTTTGTTTGCCCAAATTCTGAGTTCACTTTGATCACATTGAACTCAGCCCTATTTCATAAGCTTCTATCAAGCTCATTTTTTATCTAAAGAGTATGTATTTTAGTTCCAGATGGACCTTATCTACCCATCTTATAGATTATGTGCCTTATATTCACCTTGCAGCCCATTTGCTAGGGCTGCAAGTAGCTTTAACTTGCCCACACCATGTAAATTACTGGATTCCCAGTTAACTCACCACACTTCATAAGCTCATAATAAGCTACTGAGTGGTCCCTATCTTATGTGGATTGGCTTTCTGAGAAGCCAATCCACCAAAATCAAGGTTTCAGCTCTTTGTTTCCATGTCCAAGCTTATTTGATAAGCTTGGGGATAGCTTATTGTTTGTCCCATGTGTGCCAGTGTATGCTGGTGTACATGCATACTCAGTCACTTTGTGACTTTTTCAATAGCCTCTCAAAAGCTAAGCTGTGGGCCCCACAGCTTAAGCTTGGGCTTTTTGGAAAGCCAACCAGATAGACTTGCTTCCTCAATTCTCAAAATGTTTTTTTTTCAGCTTATCCTAACAGCTTAAATGGCCCATACTTTTGTTTGCGGGGGTGTTTGGAACTAGTTCATTGGATTTGCTTAGTAGCTTATTGCAAGCTTGTAAGTGAATTCCATTGTTCCAGTTTGTCCATACTAGTTCATTATACTTATACATACTCATTTCTACCTTTGGTTTACACTGTATAGATTTTTACAAGCTTATTCAAAGCTTATGATTCCACTGTGAGCTTAATAGCCCAACTGAATGAATCATAAGCCCACGAATAGGCTTATTTCTAGGTTTATTTAGTTTCATTTTCATTTAACCTGTTCATATTACGTGTACAAACTTCTATCTTCCTTTTGGTTTCAGCTGTGTGACTTATTAGAAGCTTATTTTGAGCCTTAAATTCCAACTGTTAAGCTTATGCTTAACTGTTTTAAGCTAATAAGCTCCACACTGCTTATTCCTTTGTATGTACAGCTTAAGCTTCATCATACATGTATTATATTAGTATTAAATAAGTCCAGAAAACAGAAAATACAAAATGAACCACTTTTCAAGCTAAGTGATAGCTTCTATTTAGAAGCTTATTGCCCATTAGCTTATTTTTGCACATAAGCTATCATTTTTATAATTTTCCTAGGATCTTTTATTTATTTTAGAATTATGTAAAAATTCTTAGATTTTTCCTAGGATGTTTAATGTTTATAATAAATCTATATTAGTTTTTAATACTTTTTAAATAGTTAATAATTAATAATAAATAGAATAATTGTATAATAAATATATTTTCTGTTTCAAAAATTCTTTTATATTATTTTAGATTTTTCTAAGTTTTTACTTTATTTATTTAGGCTTTATTTTTCATTTTCTTATTTTTAGGTATTTATTAAATAGTAAATAATAGGTTTTAATTAATAATAATTAAGTACATAGTGTAAAAATTAATTTTAAATTTCTAATAATTTTCTTATTAATTTAGGATTCCAAAAATGTAATTTTCACATTTGTGGGAGTTATATTTGACTGAATTCACTTTTTATTTTGGTACGGTTACGTAAATGTTACGTATTCATACGCGTTTTAGGTTTTTAGGTTTTCTTATCATTATAATATGATTGTAATGATAAGTTATTTATTTTATTTTCTTTTAATTTGCATTTAAGCCGTTAAGGCATGCAAATTCCCTCTTTGGGAAAGTTTTGTTTTATTCGTTACGTTTACGTTTATTTAAACCTAAACGTACGTTTGTGAATCCTTTCACATTTTAGGGTTTCTGATTGCATGTTTCTTAAACGATGTAGCTGTGACAGAGCTAGTACTATTCACATTCCAGTGTTAGTCATTCAGATTCCCATTTTTCTATATACATATTATTTCAACACATTACAAGTAATGGTACTAGCACGATCGCACCTCGTTGGGACATAACGACCCGGGGATGTACTTTTCTGTACTCACGTACTTTTCTGTACTTAACTCCCACGGATTAACATTGCTAGTTTCTCCCGGGCTGTCGCCCTTTTATTACGGTTGACCGTTCACAAGCGGTCGGCTTGTGTGATAAAAAGACGTGTAGTTCGGGAGGAATCAGCCGCTAAAGATGGTATTGAATAGATCATTATTGAATTCATCCGCTTGCTATATATAAAACTTTTATTCGATTTAATATTTTCATTCCTAAAGTATAACAGTTGTTATGAAATTGTATAGGGTAGTTTCGTTTTGTGTTTTTTGATAACGCGTTTGCGTATTTTTATTCGATTTCTTTATTGTGTTTGATTTAATTGATTAGTTTATTTACCTATGGAACTATGGTTTATGGATTAACGAAAACGGGTCTTTAGGTGTTAAGACTCGATTAATTGATGATGTTGCTTCATATGGCCCAAGAACAAGCACAACAAGTTCCTGATGAAGAAAGAAAGGAACGCTTTTTGTTAGTAGAGAAGTATTATGTGTTGAACATATAACAAAGAAAAAGATTGAGTCAGATTTGAGAGGATGCGACTGCGTGAGTTGTAAAAAAGGGATTAGGTTTGTGTAGTGAGTATTGTTAGGGTTATAAAGGGCTGTTAATGGACTTCAATTTGGATTGATTGTTATATTGGGCTGTTGGGCTATATAATATTAAGTTATTAACACATACTACTTCCGTCCCATAATTACTGTCCAGTGTTGACTTTTAAAGTCTTTATTTTGAAATTTTGACCTTAAATATTTTTATTTGTGTTATATAATACTTGATGAAAATTATACCAATGAAAATAAAGTTAAAACTTAATTCATTCATATATTTTGCATCAAGTAATTTATAACACAAATAAAAATATTCAATGTCAAAGTTGAAAACTAGAAACTTCAAAAGTCAACACTGGACAATAATTATGAGACGGGGGGAATAACATATCTTCCTAGTTATTAACACATAATATTAATGGTGTATGCATATATTTATTAATGTATTTGAAATTTTAATTATGTAAGGAAAAAGAAAATGAAGGTCGTGTTAGTGTGGTAAAAAGTCATATGTATGTTGTCGGAGAGAGAAAGTGACAAGGAAGGTCACTCGTGATCGGTGCATAGCCTAAACACACTAAAAAAACGCGAGCACCCTTGGTTCTTAAACGATACAGTTTGAGCGGGATAACCAAATTCAAATTCAAAATTCAAAATTCAAATACGAGCGGGATAACCAAATTCAAATTCAAAGTTGCCTATATATACAACTCCACTTTATCACACACACAACGCACACACAATGTCTTGCAAAGACTTCTCCCAAAATTCCCAAGTCACGGTGACTTCTCTCAACAATTCCCAAGTCACCATGACTTCTCTCAATAATTCCCAAATGAACAAGACTTTTCATAGCAATTCCCAAGCTCCAACTTGATTCCAAATGAACTGGTGAACACTCTACCAGAAGATATCTTTCTGATATTCACACCGAAAAATGAACCGGTAAACAATCCATCGGTTGTCCAACAACAATTCAATCCATCGGTTGTCCAACAACAACCAAATTCGTTTGGACTCACTGATGATGAGCTCCGACTTCTTGACCAGGATAAGGAAGTCAGGAGAGAAACAGAACAAAGAGAACTACAAGAAGAAGCTGCTGGTTTAGAGCAGGAAGGCAGGGATGTAGAACAGTTTAAGAATAACTGGTTTGACATCATAGAAGGGAAATATTATGATGGCGAGTTTAGGTCCTCTTCGAGTGATGAGTGTTGAGTCTCAAATGATTTCTTTTATTAATTTGGTATGTATTTCGTGTATTAACTTTAGTGTTTAACGAGCGGGGTAACCCGCGCGTTGCTGCGGGAGCGTTGTGATAATGTTTACTTAGATGCAATTGTTACTAAGAAGATACTCATTCAATATTTCTTTGTACCGCGTTTCAGCCTTGAAGTTACTACCCAAATTAGTTATTCCAGAAACCTAGTAGGCTCCAAGATTCAAAAAGTAAGAGTTCTCAGTATTGGAAGCACACCTTTGACATATGTACTCTAATGCATACATATAATAAGAACAATTTTATTTAAACATATCTATTAATAACTTGTTAAAAAAACTCTTATTTATGTACATCTTTTTAATGTTTGAGCCAATGAAAATAACTATATCAGGTGGCCGTGGTTGTGCTAATACATATAAAAAGCTAGTCACTACTCTAGCTTCAACTATAATAATCTTGTTATAACAGTCACATGAAGTATATCAGTAACAGGTTGCAAAGATTTTATCAAGTGTAGGTAATGCTTTTTGCTCCCAGATGACCTGGGGGAATATCACAGCTTGCCATCCTTTCAGCAGCTCATAGCCGCTGTAAAACACAAAGAAAAGAATCATAAACATGTACTAACTTCACCATCACAATTAGTTAAACAAAAATTTGAACATAAGTCAAAAGTATTAGTACTGTTATATGTAATAAAAGTTGCAAGTATTAGTATTGTTAATAAGAGAAATTTGATTATTAGAGTATGTAAACTTGCCTTGTATAAACTGAAATGCAGCCTTCAACAATAAAATCGCAATCCTCATCTTCTCCTAATCAATGAAAGTAAAATCAAACACATACTTCAGAATCAGGCTGGTTAGCCGCAAGTCATTCAAACGCGCAACAAATTCATAAATTATGTAAGTGTCAAATTCCTCAAGAAGCAAGCTTTTAAGACACATACAAAAATAAAATAAAAACAAATAATAAAAAAAGGATAAAAAAAGGGTAATTAGGTATTTACTTTATGTTTTGATCAGTTGTGTGCAACTGGTCTGAAACTGATTTTCAGAATCCAAAATGTTTGGCCCCTAAATAATCAAATGCTCAATATGCATTGGTTATTGCCGTAATGACCAGTTTCAAAACGCGAATCGAAATACCCCTCTTAACAAATTAAGCATTCAGTAATAGTGAAAAATTAGAGGGTGAAAGTAAATACCTTAAGTTCGTTCATCAGCCTCTCCTTCAAGCATACCTCCATAACTGTGATGAATTTGGAATGACTAATCCACCTGGTGATGCTTATTGGGGCCACCTCTAGATGAAAATATATTTCCTTCACTGCATCGTTGGTTGCTTATCTCGTAATCAAAACTCATTGAAGAAGACCTTTGGATTATAGTTCCCTGTGGTAGGTTCAGTATTCATGTCTGCAACTTATGTCAAGAAATTCAAAATATGTAAATTAAAAACAATGAAAAGTTGTACCTAAAAAAAAATCATTGACAACCGAATAAGAAAAGGATACATGGACCAGCATTAGGTGGAATAGACCATTTTGAGAACCTGGAAAATAAATTTAAGAATAATTACCATGTCGGCGAAGTAAATAAAAAAGGGAAATTGAAGTCTGGAATATACCAGTGGCATAATTTAAAACATCATTAGAAATAATAATAGTTCAATTTCAAGTTTCTTTCTTTGATTTTTTTTCTAGTCGAACCGTTAGAGGTAGACGGTATCCAAAGTGATCCGTCCATAAGCAACAATTTCAACAAAGATCTTTAAATAAAGGATTAAGTACCTTGTAGTTCAAATAGACAGCTATTTGTAGATCTTCTTGCTAGCAACTGGTCCACTCAAGGATCAGTTTTGTCCAATACATTCTGTTTCATAGAAGCTTTATATCAATAACACACAAAGGAAGATCATAAATAATAATCTTCAATTCACTATAAATATATTCATTTCTAAAAATCTGCACATAACCAAATTACAGCAGGCCAACAAAAAAGTAGTTGCTAACTTATTAGCTGAATGACATTCCTAGTAGGCTAATCCTACAAACAGGAATTACAATACCTCACATTATATAATTTTTGAGTCTAACACTTGTTAATTAAAACATGGCAACAGGGCAGAGGTTATTTTTATTCTTAAAGTCGTTGTATAGTACCAATCTACAAATTTGAATAGATTAAATGAAATACGCAAAGAAATTTAGGTGCAATTGAAGATTATCGTCATTTCTAACATCCATGATCCGACCTATAGTCCTTTGATGGAAGTTCTTGGTTTGTTTTAAATATAAAACTTACCTACAGTTTCAATTACCTACCATTTATCCTGCTGTTAAGCACGCCTATGCTTGCAAGCGTCCAGCGACTACACTTATAAAATGCTACACATCCCTGCAAGAAAGCCTCATGTAATTCATAGCATGCGCTGTGACACACCTATTATTATAAATATTAACTGTGACCCATTCATAAGATACCGGGCCAAAATTGCTATTTCTAACTCACATGAAAACAAAAACTTAACTATGAAACATTGTATAAGGGAAGGGAAACTTACATTGAGTAGTTTGTGGTCTAACAATAGCTCATCAGTGGTCGTAATCGCTGTTAAACATTGTATAAACGCAACGTCGTTGATGAGCCTTGGCCCTGCTGTGGGTCTCGAAGATGTGTGCGTGGAGGAGTAACAAATTGTGCACCCACTTCAGGCGTTATTGCGACAAATGACGGGGACGCGTCTATCAGAACCATATGTCAGAAGGTGTAGAACTAAATCATAGACTGTACCAACAATCACAAAGAACATATATGTACCTGTGAGACATGTGCTTATGCGACACATTGTAAAGACGTCCTGGACAACATGTGGTTGATGTTGGGGCAGCGCTGAAGTGTTGGGTCCCGAGGCCTGGCGTGTCTGTGATGAGGGCCTACATGATGGTGGATACCAATACAACAATTTGATTCATGATACCAATAACTTCTATTTGACAAACAATAAATGAGTACTCCATAAGAAGTGATTACCTGTCTATGAATCGTGTTGGCCCTCTTGTGAGTTGTGATCGAAATCTAGGGTGTCAAAGATGAAAAAGACCATATAAGTTAACCAATAAGGTTATTCTTTTTATCTAAGCTAAATGAGTTGTGTTTTATTTTTGATAACACTTACCTGGATTTGTTCTTTATAGTGAGTTATACATAAGCTTCACGACCCTCGAGCGTATACTGCCCATGCCAAGTTACAACATCCCATACCTATAACAAAAAGTTAAAATTTATACATATCAGGATAATCCTAATATATAACGATATTCAGTAAGAATCAATTTAACACGCAATCATGTTCTCTCTTTGCGCTACTGGACTTCCAATTAACCAAAAAGAACATAGAGTGGCAATAGTGACGCCTTGCCACCTTGTTTACAGTCCAATCGATTTATGTGAAAACTCTTTTTTTGTTATTTCATAAAATTTTGGAATAGCATTTAGGGCATATAGGTATAAGTATAATACAATATAATTATGATTTCATAATACAATTTTATTGTATTATGAAATCAAAACTTTCTATAAGCTCAAAACTTTCTATACGCTACTTGAGCTTGAGGGTACTATACACAAACTTACATAGCCGTTGAACTTCCTAACAGCTTCTTCAGCTTCTTTAAAGCCAAAACCCCTACTTCTTTTGGTAACTCTGTTATAGATAACTTGCAATAGACATTGGCTTCAATACAATTTCTAATCATAGAAAATCAAAATAAACCCCAAAACAGTACCAGTAAGTAATTCCTGAAATTAAAACATGTTGCATTAAAATACATCAAAATTAGGTCTAAAACAGTGCTGCTGCCACACACCAACAAACATTTTGATGCAAATACATGAAAAAGTTATTTTCTTTTACACATTTATCATGAATATACATTTAAATTAGGTGTGATTAGACTCAAAACTGGATGTTTCAGCCAAATGTTAAATGACTTACCAAGTACTGGCCACAACCGCTATAGATTTTAATCTCACAACTAATATGTATCTCTTGTTAAAAACAACAAAAAATAAAGAAAAATAAGAAGCTAAACAACCTTACCACACTTCCAATTCTCTTAGGCCTTTCATCAAACATGTTGCAGGCACAACTCCATCTACAATTTCTACACCATTGACCACAACCACAACACAACCCCTTTTTCCCATTGTTTATCCATCGTCAATCACATTCGAACTCCTCATCTTTCACTATTCTTGTTATAACGTTATAACATAACACCATGGTGTAACAAACTGGTTAGTAACGCCAACCAATCAACACCAAAGAGGTCAAATCAAGAACATGAAAAAAACCCTAATTCCAGAAACCACAAAACCAAACACCATTAAATTGGTAAAACAAAAATAAACCTTCATCAAGAAATTCAATAATGGATGAAGAAAAAGTGACAATTAACTGATTGATTAGGGTTTATAACGTCTTTCATGATCCTGCCGGAATCGTTGACACACCACCGCCGCCAACTCCGTCGTCTCTGCCTCTCATCAGATATAACAAATCGGGCCTTTTTTGTGGGGTTTGATCAAATCGCATGTTCATTTTCAAATTAAAAGATATGATAAAATTAGTGTGAATTAGTGTGTGGCTGGGGAAGGGTTGTGTCGATGGGGAAGAAGGTTCTAGGAATATCAAGGGGGAAAACGGGATGGGACGGAAGAAAATTAATGAACAGTGGGGAATCAGCCAATAAAAACCCGCATTTTGTAAAATGGGAAAAATGAGTTTTAGTATATATTGTAATGTAATTCGTGTTTTAAATGTTATGTTAGTTATCAAATGAAGTATTAATTTTAGTTTAGGGGTTGAATTTGAAAATAGGTTAGTGATGAAAGGCACCTTATGCTCAAAGAGTTACTAGACGGTGTGCTCATTTAAAACACAAATTATATAAAAGATCATAGAAAAACCCTATAAGTAACGTCTTGTGTACTCATACTACTAGATCTCCCAACAATAATCAAATCAAATTACTCAGTTCGATTCGATTGTTAACCGCCGTCCTCTATTCAATGGAGGACGCATTTGCTAGATCTGTTACTGAGGTATATACATTTTAATTTTATTCATTCTCATGTATTAGTCTAACATTGTACATGATCACTTGAAAAACTAATTATTTGTTCAATAAGCACTTTGAATTACTATCAAATAAGCACCTGCTTATAAGAATCTGCCTATTTTAAAATAAGCACAACAAATTTGGATAATGCCGCCGCCATCCCAAACACCCTTTAGCTGATCATGAAACAGTAGCCGTTGTTTGTATTGTTTGTGTTTCTGAAGATTGTTTTTTGGATTTGCTTATTTTGTAAAAATTGTAATAATAATACTCGAAAATGTTTCTATTTGAAATTACCAACTCTGGTACCTATCATTAGAATGCGTTTATTTTACCTCAAAACAAGAAGTTTGGATTTTTTATGTGTATAGTGCGAAATGTAGCTGTGCTTCTTTCTTATCGGGTTTATTAAATATATCTGTTTCTATATGTAGGTTTTGAATTTTTTTGGAGTGGATCCGGCTAAAGGTCTTACGGATATTCAGGTTGTTATTCGAGGGTTCTGTGTTTTGATTTTTAGTTTAAGTTGTGCCTTTGCTAAAGAGGTTTTTTTTGGAATGTTTTTTAGGTGTTAAGTCATGCTCGGATATATGGACGAAACGGTAAGTCGTATGTTTTGATTGTTCTGGATTAGTCTTGTGTTATAGATTCGATTACTTGGACCCGCGGGTGACTGAGTATGCATCACTTATTATTTGATTAAGCTGGCTTTGTTGAAGCAATGCATTTTATATGATACAAGAATTTTCGTAAAGAAAGAGGAAACAAACAGAACTTGAAATAGGGGTCAGTCACATGGTTCAACCCTTATGCTGTTAACACATGTAACTAGGCTCATATGGGCTTCCTTGATTCGATACATTGAGATTGTGACTTTGTTTCAAACAAGTTGGGTAGGCCAAAAAGCAGTAACCTCAGATTTTGTAGATACGATTGTGACTTTGTTCCAACGCATGACCACAGAAATAAGCATCAAATGATCTTGAAAGTAAATCCCAATTGTTTACATGATTGTTGCCATGTTGCCTATTTCTGATTTTTGGTCCATCTACCGTAACAGCTTCATTCTGAGGCATTACTAGTGACGCCTGCATGTATTTAGGGTCAAGAAATTTTGATTTTGATTTTGATTTTTTTTTTTTTTTTTTTTTTCAGTGAGAACCCTAAGTATATATAGTACAAAGCATAATTGTTTGATATATAACAATGCTACGACAACACCTACCAGTAAATCATTCCGAAGGTCTATTCCATAGTCACAGGAAACGCTGAGCCCCCCGCGATCCTCGTTCCGGATCGTTCGTCCCGAAACGCGGTACGATCGCGTCCTGGATCGTTCGGGATCGCGAACGGGATCGTTAAATTCCACGTTCCGTTTTGGTGCTATGAATTTTTTTACCTTGAATCCATTTTCGTTATGATTTTCGAGGTGATGTTTTTCCGGTGGAATTTATGTTGAAGGAGAGAAAATGATGAAGAAAGATAAAAATGAAAAGCGGCTCAAAAAATATTTGATGTGTATCTTATAAGTTATAACCCTAACCCTTAAAGGGCTTGTTAGCTTTTTTATTTTTTTTAGGCCCAGTTAATGAGTTACACAAATGGGCCACTAAAGTATTAACAATATTCATGTTAACCAATAGTGAATCATTCAGTTGTAACATTTGTGTAAATATACATATTTAAAATATTAAATGTAATAATAAAATTAAAAGAAAATTGTTGGTATGTATAAGTATAATATGGTACATTGTACCAAATTGGGTACATCGTATTAGATTATATGGTACATCGAACCAAAGCGAACCGGAGCGTACCGAAATGAGCCTACCCCCCTTCGTACCAAATTTTAAGGACATAGCGAACCGCGTTCCCGTTTCTCGTTTCCGTACCGGAGCGTTCCGCGTTCCGTGTGACTATGGTCTATTCTGATTATTAAACCACATTAAGGTTAATCCCTCAGTGTCTTACTGTCAATCCCCATACGAGATCTCTACTTTTTGTTTTTTTTGCATGCCTTGTGCTCCTTTACTTCTGGGGAACTATCCAGTTCTAAATCTAGCTATCCTTGTCTTTGCTAACATCATTTAAGAATATAGATATCTCATTTGATGTAGACACTTAAAAGCAGCTGGGAATGATGAAGGGGCTTAGGAAGTCTAAAATGGCCCAATAAATATAATTTGTATGATGTATGATGCCTGGCCAACATGTGTTAGGACCACCAAATAGAAGAGAAGCCTCATCAATATTTGTATCAATGAATCTTGCTCCCTTGTTCTGCCCCACATTATAACCGTGCACGGTGAATTTCTTCAAAACTGATACGATCAGAAATAGTTTTGCGGTCATTTTCTGTGTGAATTTCTTCAAAACTGATATGATCAGAAATAGTTAAATTTGAGTTTAGTTGTGCCTGTCGTCTTTAGTAATTCCATGCTAAGATACGTATGATGTGAGTAACATGACATATTTTTTATCTTAGCTTAATAGATATGCTGTCAGCTATAATCTATGATCTTTGATTTTTTTCTAATAAGCCCCCCTTTTTTTTGCAGTGTTGCCTCAAGAAGAAAGTAAGTATAACTAACCTTAGTTCTCAATTCTTTCTTATTTTTTAGTGGGTGATTGTAATTCTATAGGTGCATTTATTTTTGATAAATGCATCTTTTGACATAAAATTACATCTCACTAATACAGGCACTCCTTTTTGGAAATTGGTCCTCAAGCAATTTGATGACTTGCTAGTTAAGATATTGATTGCAGCGGCTATTGTTTCATTTCTTTTGGCACTAGTTAATGGAGAAACAGGCTTAACAGCTTTTCTTGAGCCTTCAGTAAGTTACATATTATTATGCTCAGTTATTCTCTGTTGAGTGTGTGGTTACTATTGCTGTATTTATATTTTTATGACCTTTTTCTGCAATTTTTTTTCTTATATATGATTTAGCAAGTCACCAGCAGTATAAGTTTTTTTGTTAGGCACGAAGGCTTATGTTGCAACCAAACATTGTCATTATACAAGATTTTTGGTTTAAAACTTTTGTATTTTTTTAATCCATTTAGTTTCCCAGGATTACTATTTTGATATAGATTTCCGATATATCTCCGAGTTCGGTCCACTTAATAAGAACTTTTATTGTTGATACATTCATTATGTATGAAAAAATGTCAAGTTGGGTAATCCAAATAGCTTAATTTTAGATAATTGAGAATATAGATATCTCGATTTTGAATTTATGGAATAAGATAAGTGAGTAATAAATATCAATAAAATTAAATAAAATTATATTTAAATTTTACAGTTGAAAGATGTATTAACATAAATTTCAAGGAAGTTAAAAAGTTTCCAGTCTGATTTCTCTGTATAATGCAGCAATTTTTAAGGAGTTGGTTTTAGGGAAGTTAGAAGCTTGGTCTTGAACTTCTAGTTGGTATTAAAATAGTTAAATGCTTGGTCCTCGATTGTTTGAGTCGAAGTAGCTCATCACTTCCATTATTATGAACCACAAACATTGTAAATGATGTGGATTGATGGTATCTGGTTTGTTTCTCTTCCATTTTCTGTACAGCAGTGAACTGTGATCTATGCTTTTATGCGCTGTTTTTTTGTTTGCTACACCTTTGGTTAGCTGCTGTTAATACGATGGAGTCACTATTCTTGTTTACAGTTGCTCTACATGTGTTAGAAGACAATTAGGTGATCTAGTAACGTTGGCCTTACGTAACATTAGTACTATTGGGTGGCAAGCACATGCGTTATGTGACATAAACTTCATTCGCTGAGTGGGTGTGTGTGTAAGGAGGAAGCACTGTCAAAAATGATTATGGACTGCCTACTAGTATGATTGAATCCAAAAATTTTGTTCTGTTGACGCATTAAATGGCTAAATATTTTTTCAGAAGTTCAATAGGCTTAAATTAACCCTGAAAATGGTATCTGGAATAGAAATGAATCAATTCAAATGTGAGTTACAGGGCGTGCATTAAACATCTCTTTTCATCTTTATTAAGTTTTAACTTTTTGACTCACTCTGTCCCATCATTATATTTATATTTCTGTAGTTGCTGATCTGTCGTGGAATTTCACTCTCTTGAAGGTCTTCCCATTAATGTACTTTACACAATGCCCTAAATAACATCGTTCAGGGGGGGAAAAAAAATACAAAGTTTATATGATCCTCTTCAGTATCCTTACTTGTTTGTGGGTAAAATAGGCCTAGTTTTTGATGGATATGTCAAATTCATCTTACACTGCTTGCCTCTTAACGCTAGGAAAGTAAATTTGTTTTCCCAATAATCTCTATGCCTATGATGGCCCCAGAATTGTTGTTTATGTTTTAAATAATTCCTTATAAATCGAGGTTTGCGTCTCAATTCCTTAAGATGCATAGATGTTGATTCTCGAGTCTTTGTTCCTTCTATGGATCTTATATATTCATGTTTGTGTAACATCACTTGGTGAAAAATGAACAATGCATTTCTTAACAGTGTTGTAAATATCGCTCGGCGGTACCTCGGCGGTCGACCACCGCCAAGCGCCAAGACCGATATGGCGGCGATATATCAGTGATATATCGGAGACCATAAATTATAAAGAAATTTATGTATATTTTTGAAATACAACATAAATTATAAAGGAATATGAAAAAAAAAACCCTAGATCTAGGCTAGATCTGAAGTAAATATGAAAAAAAAAAACTCTAGATCTGAAGTTAAAGGGCGTTGACCGGCGTGAATCTGAAAAAAAAACCCAGATCTGGCGTTGACCGGCGTTGACCGGCGTTGACCGACCGCCGCCAAGGCCGATTTTTGACCGATTTTGACCGCCAAGCTCCGATTTTGACCGATTTTGACCAAAACGCCAAGTTAGACCGATATGGGAAATATCGTGGCGGTGGACCACCGCCAAGCGCCATGGCGCCGCCATATCGGCCGCCATGGCCGATTTTTACAACACTGTTTCTTAATAGTAAATACTAGCGGTATACTTTAATGCAATCCTCAGGTGAAGAGAATAATAATCGATGCTGACTTACTCCTTTGACCCTTCCTTCTTTATTGTTATTTTTCTTTGTTTTACCTTATTATTCTCCCGCATACTCTCTAGATATCTTTATAACTGAGGCTTGTCCATCATATACAACACCCTTACATATTTTTTATGTTGGCTTCCAGGTCATCCTCATGATATTGGCCGCAAATGCAGCTGTAGGAGTAATTACAGAAACAAATGCTGAAAAAGCTTTGGAGGTAGGTTCCATTGGGTAGCAGACTTGGTGTATTATGGTTAATGTAATTGATATGGTTTTGGTGGCTGTTTCTGTGAACATTTGGTTATATCTCGTTGCTTTTTGCTGGTACATGAGTCATTTTCACTTGTTTTATTGAGATTGCATATCAGCATGACTTGCGTGATACTTTATTTCTTGTTGAACCTTTCTGCCTTAATAGGCATTGACATTTTTATATCTCAGAAATGTTTCGTTTGGTAGCCTAGCTCTATTGAACCTGCCATTATATGTATATCAGTCTATTTGAAGACAGTTTTATATGTTTTTGTTTCCTACTTCTTGTTGCAGGAGTTGCGTGCGTATCAAGCGGATGTGGCAACTGTCATGCGTAATGGTAAACATTTGATGGTACCATTCTATTGGCCAGAAGTGTATTTTTTGTATTATATCTATGGATGAATGTCAGTCCTAGTATTAGAAGGATTTTCTAAATATATTAATATTATAGTAATAATTATAATCCATCTATGGTTCCCTTTAAAAGTTTAAATTGTTTTTTTTTTTTTTTTTTTTTTTTTTTTTAGATAAGTAGTCTTCTCATCTGCAAAGATATGTGCAGGTTGCTTCTCGATCCTTCCTGCAGCAGAGCTAGTTCCAGGGGATATTGTTGAAGTTAGTGGTATGAATTTTTTATATCCCTGGCTGAATTCTTAATATTCACCTGGCAAGTTTACAATGCTATTAAGTATTAATGGATGGCATTCTCCCTTTTCTTTCATGTGGTCTTCTCCGATGAATAGTGGGTTGCAAAATTCCAGCAGACCTGAGAATGATCGAGTTGTTAAGTGACCAACTACGTGTTGATCAAGCAATTCTTACAGGTAGACCAATCGTTTAATGATTTTTATATGTATCTTGATAAGACTTTGTATGGTTCTAGTTTTATTTGTCCAATAAAATGTTATTATAAATGCCATATATGCATTATCTGTTTTTGTGTCTAGATTGCCTTGTCTACATGCGTATGCATAGTTTATCTCTCCTTTCTACAACATTTTTATATTGTTATAAATACCTGTTTATAGAGAAAATCAAGTTAAATCGTTCCTGTATCAAATTTTGACAACAGGTGAGAGTTCTTCTGTGGAGAAGGAGCTCGAGTCTACGTTAACAACCAATGCAGTTTACCAAGACAAAACCAACATCCTCTTTTCGGTACGTGTTTGAAACAGTAGTAAACTTGTACTCTATCTGATACATTGTTAGCTGCCAGTTACATGTGAATGAAACAAGGCCCACTCACATAAACTGTGGGAATTTCTAATATCATGTATATGTGTGCTTTTCTTTTAAGTTGGTAATATTGGTTAGATATCAAGCACTGCCTGCCTGGTTTTCTGTTAGAGAAACAGAAGATATTGATCATACGCTATGCCTTTTTCTTATTCTTCTTGACATAGTTTTGCATGGGCTATATCCTTTAAGTTCAGATATAAAGTGCATTGTGATATATTTCTGCTTGTTTCTGTTGTAATTTGTAATTGCGTTAGACATCCTAAAATATAATTCTCATATGGCCCAAGAACATGCATAATCATAACCATGACCGGGAATAACTTAAAGTTAAATGTTTATTCATATGATAATCATACCCATTGCCCCAAAGTAACCATACTTTGTGTCCCTTTGTAAAGCTGTTACAAACTTCAAAATCTTGACAGACAAATCAAAGATTTTACAAGAAGAAGCAAGTCTCAAGTTGGCATACCAACTGATATGACAATAAACAGCTAACTAGGATGATCAGTCAGGATGCATGTATAAATCAAAGTATGCGACTCCAAATCTTTTTGGTCTGCTTTTGGTGCTTTTGAAAAAAAAAAAAAAAAAAAAATCAATGATTTGGCATGGTCCACATTCATATCATAGGAATTAAAATACCTTATACGATTAATTTGATTAAATTTGGTTGACAAACTCTAAAAGAAATAACCTAATGAGAGATGGAATGACTTGATGATGTCATGGCCAGGGAACAGTGGTAGTTGCTGGTAGAGCAAGAACTGTTGTCGTTGGAGTTGGTTCCAATACTGCAATGGGCAGCATACGTGATTCTATGCTGAAAACTGAGGATGTAAGTTTCATGTACATTTAACACATCGCTTCTTGCGTCATATCCTTAAATGATTTGCTTTTTAATGCAGGAAGCAACACCACTCAAAAGGAAGCTTGATGAGTTTGGCACTTTTTTGGCCAAGGTTAAAGACTTGCAGTGCTTACTCAACATACATTTTGCTATACTATATTGCATTATTGCCCATTCCCGTATGTCAACTTAGAGGTGGAAAATGGGCAGGTCAAGCAGTTTGGCAGATCAAACTTGGTTTGGCTTAAAGCACCAAGTGTTTTATACGCGTCAAAAGGGTTGGGTTTACCTGAAACAGATTCTTTCCAGTCAATTTATTAACAAGTAGTTTGTTAAATATGATTGCTACAATTATACTACTAAAATCATTATAATTTTTGTAGTCGAAAGTGATTGTAAGAGCTTTTATGCTTAAAAAAAAATAATAAAAAAATAAAATAAAAATCTCTAAGGCTCTTTTGACCAGTTTGTGCCATTCTACCCACTTGACCGTAAGTTATCGTTTGACCCGTTAGAGAAGACCTCCATAATCAGCCCTTTAAACTTTTGGTGCTTCTTTCTCTCTTTGTAGGTCATAGCTGGTATCTGTATATTAGTGTGGATTGTTAATATTGGCCATTTTCGTGATCCTATTCATGGCGGTTTCTTTCAAGGTGCTGTTCACTACTTCAAGGTAAATATTCAGGATAGGTATATTTATGTTTATGTTCTTTTCCACTTGAATGTTGTTGATTGAAGTTAACAAGTTATATTATTAAACAAATCGTAGTCAATTAGATTTATTCTACTATGTTAATGTTCATGTTTCTTTGATCTTCTCAAGGAAGAATTGGTTAGTATATCTTGTATCAGCTTATAAACAAATTTTCAGGAAATTTTGAGAAATTTTCTTTGACTTTACTTTGAGCAATAATTATATATATTAGTATCACTGTAACCATTATTATCATTTTAGATATTATTTTTGTCTATCCCAACAAAATGCATGGGGTAATCTGAAGTTCTGAACCCTTTTTATGTCAGCTATAGACCATGACTTTACATAAAATTGTGTTATCTGACCCAATTGATCCTTTAACCTTACTAGATTGCTGTTGCCCTTGCTGTTGCTGCGATTCCGGAAGGTCTTCCAGCTGTTGTTACAACGTGAGTGATTTTCTTGTATTCATGCACACCAAACTGAATTGGCAATGAGCCTTGATTTTGTGTTGTGAGCTCAAGCTACTTGGATCTGTACCTGTAATGTTCGTATCTATATGTTTCAGCAAGTTAGTCATTAGTGCTGATTATAACGTTAATGTGGCAGTTGTTTGGCTCTTGGAACAAAAAGAATGGCTCGCTTGAATGCTATTGTGAGATCATTGCCTTCTGTAGAGACCTTAGGTTGTACAACAGTGATTTGCAGTGACAAAACTGGTACTCTGACTACTAACATGATGTCAGTTTCGAAGGTGGTTTCAGTTTCAATATGTAATCTCAATTTCTGTTCATATCCTAGGTGTTATGTTTATTGAACTCCACTTTAAGATAACAATCTGGTTCACAATATCAGTGGTCATGGTTCTCTGTTTTTCTAGAGCAGTTATCAAATTTTGAGCATTATTATCAGTTTCTTTTGTCTTGAAATTATTCTAATATAATTGCTGGATTTTTAGGTTGGAAGAGTCAATAATACTACATTCTAACTTTCACAATATTTAATTTTAAATATATGAACTTCAGAAAAACTTACTGGATGTCCTTTCTTCTTTTCTTGTTTTTGGAAGATTAACATGCTACACAGATAGACCTGAATAAAAAAGCAGCAATAATTTCAACAACTACACTTGTATTTTCACTATTGTATGATTAAATTATCAATGTCTTCTTTATTGTTTGTTATGAACACTTGCCGGACCAGTGTATATCATGCAATGTTATTCTATGGACTGCCGTAAATGCTATTTTGTTTTCTACTGAGACATATAATGCTCTTAAACACGTGCTATGATATAGTTAACCTCTTCTTTTGGTTACTACTAATCTATCATTAGTAAATTCTTCTAACTGTATGTTATCTGTTTTTATCACCAGATTTGTGTTCTTCAGTCTGCTAGTCACGGAGTTGCCACTACGGAGTACAGCGTTAGTGGTACAACGTATGCACCAGAGGGTTCTATTTTTGATGGCACTGGAATGCAGGTAAGTTTTTATGGAAAATTGCCCTTCCATTTTACTATTAATTTTCTTTTTTTACTTAGTTTTCTTATTCAGTTGAAGTGTTGAACTTTCATTTGTAAACAATAAGCAGGTGTTAGAATTTAGGATTGAGGAATGCACAAAAACGAAAAACCTATATTCACACTTTGATTTGCGGAAATATTAGTGTACTACTTAAAAGAACCTAATAACATACAATGAATAATTATCCTAGTTCTGGCCTTCCAGATGGGAGTGGAAATTGGTGTATGTATGCCATGTATCCCCATTTAGAGATGCATGCAAGGAACCCATAACAAATTACAGGTATCAAACGATGCAAACTTACTAGTTACTTTTTGTTAGAAACACTATGCTTACCTTTGGCTATGAAGAAGACATTAGTAGCTACTATTACAGAATCATAGTGTTTGGCCAAAGGCAAACTTTCGGGCTCGTAAGAAACCATTAGGAAGCTCAACTATCTTCATTCTTCTTCTGTTATTTCCTGTTCCATTGATTGATGCCGTTGTTGATGAGCAAGGAATTTCATAGTGCATTTGCAAGTTAGAATCTGGTACTATAGACTTTAGTGGAGGCATTGCCGTTTCTATGGCTGCTTTTATGAGGGCTAGTGTCTCAATTTAAATTCTCAGAGCTTAAGAGCCATAAACTTCATTACATTCTAAGATAGGAACCTGTAAATTATTAAAATTTAGGTACATAGGTGGGTCATGTGACTCCACGAATGGCTATTTCTACTGATGCTACCTACAATTCGAATAATAATATACCAATAAGTAACAATTCTGCTATTACTAACGGTAAGGTAATCGTCAATCTTACCATGTGCTTGTAAATTTTGCAGCTTGATTTTCCTGCTCAATTTCCTTGTCTCCTTCACATTGCAATGTGTTCAGCTCTCTGCAATGAGTCGATTATACAATACAATCCTGACAAGAGGAACTATGAAAAAATTGGCGAGTCAACTGAAGTAGCTCTTCGTATATTAGCAGAAAAGGTTGATTAATGATATCCATGTTTTGAAATCTCTGGCAACTATTTATCCATGTTCTTGTTCACCTTGTCATACTGCTTTGTATCTCAACTTCACTTAACTTGTTTTGCTTTTGCTGCTGTTATCAGGTTGGTCTTCCTGGGTTTGATTCGATGCCTTCTGCTCTGAATATGTTGACAAAGCATGAACGGGCATCTTACTGTAATCATTATTGGGAAAACCAATTCAAGAAGGTTTGTCGAATCGATTTTTTAGCCCTTTGATTTGAATTCTACTTGATCTTATGACATTGCATGATCTACTTTATCTATTGCTTTTTGGGCTCAGTAGTTTGTGAATGCTTTTTTATCAGCCCAAGTTGATATTTATTGGCTTTCCTCATTGAAAATTATCATTCTTGTGTGCTGTTAGGGTGCCAAAACATTTTATTTTGCAACTTCATGTAGCAAATTGTTTCTTTTTGTTAATTTATTCTCTCTATTAAAGCTCACATGGAAATGTGATGTGTTCAGATCTCTCTTTTGGAATTTTCTCGTGATCGAAAGATGATGAGTGTTCTTTGTAGTCGAAAGCATATAGAGATTATGTTTTCAAAAGGTGCCCCGGAGAGTGTACTTTCCAGATGTACAAGTATTCTTTGCAATGATGATGGTTCTACCGCTCCACTAACTGCTAGTATTAGAGCTGAGCTTGAATCTAAGTTTTCCAGGTTAAGGACTATCTACCTTCAATATGAATGCATTTATACTTTCTGGGTTTTTGTTAAAATGAAAAAAAAATTCTAAGTTAAGCTTATAAAATACATATTTGTTGCATGCTCACATAAGTTTCTATTTTCTATTACCAAACAATAAAGTTGTCTGTTATTGTTCTTTGTCAATCATTTTTTAAATCATCTATTTATTGACTCAACTTGGATAATAGACCATTGAATCATTGATATTCTCTGACCATGACATAGTTAGTGCTTCTCTAGCGTCTGACAACAGTTAGCCAACCTACTATGATCTTTTTTAATTCCCTGTGACAATTTATATTCTTCATGTTTCAGCTTTGCAGGAAAAGATACTTTAAGATGTCTTGCACTTGCCTTGAAAAGGATGCCTACAGGTCATCAAAATATTTCCTTGCATGACGAGAAGGATCTTACATTTATTGGGTTGGTACGCTTTCTTTCAGAACAATTTATCTGTATTATACTTTGTGTTTTTAGGTTTCATTTATTTTTCTTGACAACAAGTAATCATATAAGCTGTGTAAAAGAGGCATCATTCACTTGAAATATGAAAACGTTAAAGATTAGAGTAAAAACAATTAATCCATAAACTGAGTGGTGTTTTATCTGGATGAGAAATGATAGCAGAAATATTAAGTTTCCAATGTGATTGTTAATTAAACAACCTTCAACTATTTGATTGTTAATTAAAAACCATCGTTTATTTATTGAAAACAAAAATGCAAGCATTGTTTTAAAAGCAGATAATTAGTAATGGCTTTTTATTGAAGATTAAATTTGTGGGTTTCTAAATTAGAGATCAGTATACTAATTCATTTATAGCTGCTCATGGTCATTTTATGGTTTATCCACTGTTTGTTACATATAGGTTGGGATGCTTGATCCACCAAGAGAGGAGGTTAGAAATGCTATACTTTCATGCATGACAGCTGGCATCCGTGTTATGGTTGTGACTGGGGATAACAAGGTAATTTAGCCTTTTCTCTGTCTCCAGAATTGTAAGTGATATGCTTCTATCAACACTATAATTCTAATCAGTGATGGAACTTCCAGGCTACTGCAGAATCATTGTGCCGAAAGATAGGTGCTTTTGATCACTATGAAGATTTTGTGGGCCGCTCCTTCACGGCTTCTGAGTTTGAAGACCTTCCAGCTGCTGAGAAAACAATGGCACTCCAACGGATGACACTTTTCACTAGGTAAAATTTGTCTTATTATATGTTCTTTTATGGCTGTTTTTGTGCATTCCATGTATAAACATTTATAACAGACTTTAGTAGCTATATTCAGCTGCAATATATACACCTGGGCCTGGCGAGTTAGGTTGCTGCTTTTCTTTAGAAAAGTAGAATCATTATAGAAAGATGAGAAGTACAGAAGCTGCTAAATCGAAGATGGACACATTTTGACAGCAGTATTTTGTTTTAGTCAACAGTTGTATTCTCCATAAAGATTTTCTTAGATCGTAACTTTTGGAGTAAGACATGAGAAATAAATTATGAGGTATATGACGTTGGAGGCATGTTATTACTTAATTATTAGGTGATTGATTGCGCTATTCTGGCTAAACTTCTACATGTTATTACTTAATTATTAGGAGATCGATTGCGCTATTCTGGCTTTCTACAGTAGTTCATTAGCATAGATGAGCTGTACCATACTCAAAAGTTTTACATGTTAGGAAAGTCATGGTTTAGCATTTGTGAGTAAAGAGTTTCTACCATGAGCTTATAGTTACTACACTAGAGGAAGAGGATTGAACTAGTCACTTTCTTTTACATTTCTTAAAAAAACCATCACATTTTTTTTAATGTTCATTTAGTATGACATATCTTCTTGTTCTTTTATACTACTTTTAAAATAAAGCTACTAAATCTCTGTTAATACTGTTTCCTTCAGGGTTGAACCATCTCACAAAAAGATGCTGGTGGAAGCACTACAACACCAAAATGAAGTGGTAAGTCCATTGAATATCCCTTGTGGTTGTAGATATATGTTAAGTTTAAGATTAATTTGGTTGAACCATTTCAAATTATTTATTTCTCTGTTACTGCCATCTCCCAATAACTTCATTGACCTCAGCCGGCGTTGCATTTGTTTTGCTCAAAATGATAATAATTTATGGTTTGGATATTTCAGTATCTTAATATTACTTTTTCTGGGTAAAAGGCCTACTATCTATTGTCTTGCAGACAGTTTGTCCATCTTCTTTGAATGGACACATTTCATGCTCACTCTTTTTGCAGTAGACTGATATAATTAGTACTCATGTCTCTTTCTTTGAACATGAATATCCATTTCTGACTAAGGGTTCAGCACTGGATGCAGTTCAGCTGCAAATTAGATAGGATGGTATCGTTATATGTCTTAACTCTAGGTTGCAGCATAATTTACATGCAAACTAAAGGCACCGTATAGATTTCGTAATTGTTTGCTTTAAAACTATTGTTTCACCTTGAACATGTCTGCTATTCTCGGACACCCGTAAATTGTACAGGAGTGTTGGATGGTATTTGTCATTGTGCCTATACAAGTTCTCTTTCTAACAGCCATACTTCTCGAGTTCTGCATGTCTACTGTTCCCCAAATGATAGTGTATTTTGTTTCGAAGGTTGCCATGACGGGAGATGGGGTTAATGATGCACCTGCTTTAAAGAAGGCAGATATAGGGATTGCCATGGGATCAGGAACAGCTGTAGCCAAGGTGCTAACATGGTTCTATTTTTTGTTTGCACCACTTTTACTTATGATTAACATTCCTCTAACTGGATCATTGTCATTGTGCTTGATATCAGAGTGCTTCAGACATGGTTTTGGCTGATGACAATTTCGCTACAATTGTTGCAGTAAGCCTCTTGTGTGCTGTCAGTTTGATTAACATTTTAATGCATGCAATAAATTGTTTATGGTAGCAAAAGAATATTTATAAGTTTATACATCTTAATTGATCCCTTCTATTAATTAATCCAATTGATTGCAACAGGCTGTTGCAGAGGGCAGAGCTATATACAATAACACGAAGCAGTTTATCAGATATATGATTTCTTCTAACATTGGAGAAGTAGTTTGTATCTTCGTTGCAGCTGTACTTGGAATACCCGACACTCTTGTCCCTGTAAGCTGCTTCTCATCTTGGTACTTGTATGATATTACATTCTTGTTTCCCCCATTTTCTTGCTGTTATATCCCACAGATTATGGGTTTAATATTTTTATGTAAGTTTGATTCTCTGTGCCACTTTCTAGAGAATGCTAATTATTTTGAAATATCTCAAAGAGAGAAGTGGAAAAGTTATGAAAGATTTTGTAAACAGTTGTTGTATACATGCTATATTCTCTTTGTCATAAAGAGGAGTGTATCTGTATAATGTTATATATTAAATAACCCTGAATGTCTTGTATCCCACCCAGGATTCTTTACTTAAACATCTTTTTTTTTATTTTTTATTTTTATTTATTTTTTTATTTTTTATTTTTTTTTTTATTTTTTAAAGTTTTCTTTTTGAATCACAAAAAACCAACATTCTAGCTGAGCTACATGACCAAATACTTTCGGATTGTATGACAGACCATTATTTCTTTTTTGACCCTATGTGCATGGACTTGAGCTAGGTTGTCATAATTGAGCCAATCCCGGCAAACCTGTTTATTGTACTAGGTGATGTGAGAGATTGTATCTATACGTCAAAGTCAGTATTTTTGTTGGTTTACTTATCGCCCTTACGAAATGATAATCACTCTTCACAGGTGCAACTTCTTTGGGTAAATTTGGTTACAGATGGATTACCTGCTACGGCTATTGGTTTCAATAAGCAAGATTCAGATGTTATGAAGGCTAAACCTCGAAAGGTACCCTTTCCGTTACTTACTCTTTCTTACAACTCATCTTACATGGCAAAGCTTAAATTGTTCATGCCTTTTTTCCCATATTTTTTCTAGGCTGAATGTCAAAGTTTTTTTATGGCAAGGGTTACCTATAATATATACCTACCATGTTTTAAATTATGCTATGATATGTTTGATCCATGTGTGAAGCGATGGATAAGGTTTGATATGTGTGTTTCCACTAGAATGGGAAACACATTATAGTATCCAGTTATCCACTAAAATATGTAAACTACAGAGCAAAGGCTCCCAATATCAGAGATTTAACATTTAACGTATATTTAACTTTTGATGCCTTACCTTGCATTGACCATGCATCATACAACTTTTAACTTGCAACATTTTGAATCACAGGTTAATGAAGCTGTTGTCAGTGGGTGGCTATTCTTCCGTTATTTAGTGATTGGAGGTAGTCATAACAAATCTGTTGAGTGCACCAACATAAATGCATACTATTATTAATATTTAGAACATGTGTTGCTCTTCACTATTTCAAAATCTTTTGGTTTATATCTAAATGAAAAAGACGCACTGCATATGTATGAATGTACATGTGATCCTTTTCTCAGTTATTGCTCTTCTTAAAGGTACCCTGTATGGGAAGGAAATAAATAAATAAATAAAAAATCTAGCTAGTATTGAGAAACATCATTGATGCAGATTTTAAAAAGGTTTTTTCAGGCTCTATATTTTGCTTATTAGTGTGTCCTGTGTTTTGGGTAGATATTTGTTTAAACTAAATGTATTGCAACCTGACCAATTTCAACATTCAATATTTTGATCAGTCAATCTTAGTGCAATGCACATTGAGTAAGAATGATGGATTTATATTATAAACTGATGTGACAAACTTATCTGTTTTATGCAGCTTATGTTGGACTTGCAACTGTTGCGGGTTTCATATGGTGGTTTATTTACTCAGAAACTGGTCCAAAGATACCATATAGTGAACTTGTAAGTCCTTAGGTGTCGTTCATGTTCACTAATAATTATCTTTTTGTATGGAACCAATTTTGGATCATAAAAGATAGTAATGCTTTTAAAGAAGACATAATCTAGAAACTTCTACGTAGATTAGTATTTAGATAGCGCAAAGTAAGTGACTGCCATGCAAGAAAACAGCAGTTTGGTATAGAGAATCATATGATTTTGATTTTCTATCTTGCTTAGGTTTTTTCAGTTTCAAGCATTAATGTACAAATTTCTGCAAGTTTTTTAAATGCATGTTCTTGAATTATTTCTTCTTCTGCAGATGAATTTTGATAGTTGTCTGAAACGCGAAACTACATACCCTTGTACTATATTTAGTGATCGACACCCCTCAACTGTCGCGATGACAGTGCTGGTTGTTGTTGAAATGTTCAATGCTTTGAACAATCTAAGTGAAAATCAGTCCCTCATGTGAGTGTTTATTGTTATCCATCTGCTGTTTGAATACGCCTTTGTTATATTCTTTAAAGTATTTCTTGAGGGTTGATGTTGGAGGATTTGCCTTGGTTAACGATATACGCTTGATGGTAACTTTCAGTGTTCTACCACCCTGGAGTAATTTATGGCTTGTTGGTTCTATTGGCGTGACCATGTTACTTCACTGCCTCATTTTGTATGTGCAACCGCTTTCGGTTCTCTTTTCTGTAAGTTTCTATTCTCCCTTGATTCTTTCATAGAGTAATGTTGTCTTTTTTACGGAAATATAATTTGAAACGCTGAATTCTCCATCACAGGTGGTGCCATTAACGTGGGATGAGTGGACCATCGTCTTGTATTTATCGTTTCCTGTAAGTTTTTTCATCTTCCTAAGTATTACTGATCTGAATGCTTTTGTCAACCTAACGAAATGCTATTACACTTTACGTTCTCAAAGAAAGTAAAATCTCGAAGGGCTCTTTTCAATCAAATATAGATATTTTTAATAATCTTAGAAGCACAGCAAGAAAAATTTAATTCTAGAAATGTTTGTCTTCCTTTCAGTTGTTTCATTATCATATATCTTGTGGCTCACCATTCTCTCCAGCACATTGTAATAATTGATATGTTATATTATGATTATATTTCACTATGATTTTTTTTTTTTTTTTTTATTTGGCGGAACCATCTCAAGTCCGTGTACTATGATTTTATACATATACAAACAAGGAGTGCCAAATATGTGCAAGTCTTAAGATTATGGATCTAGAACAATTTTATAGAACATGTTTTAAGTTCAGCCCAAAAAACAAAACCTGACACTTTTTATCGTGCAAAATTTGGTAAACAGGAAACATAACGGTTCCAAAATAATGCCACATTCGATGTTTTCCCATAATTTGGACTGGCCGGTATATACTACGTTTAATTTGTCTATCGGTCTTTCATGTCATGAAATGTCGTACCTACAAGCTAAACCTATCTAATTACAGCTCTCAATCTTAATGCATTTGTCGATAACATCCTATAAAATCCGGCTAGCTATGTAACGTATAATCTTGACAATTTGAGTTACTTAGCTATATAACGTATAATCATTGCACTTCAATTTTTCAAGATTCTTATATTTCTTTTGTTGCCTGCTTTTGTTTAGCTTGTTGGTTATCTGTTAATCTTTGATTAGGAGTAATGCCTTCGCGTGTTTTATGTAGGTAATAATTATTGACGAGATACTGAAATTTTTCTCTCGAAATCCCGTCGGTATGTCTCTCATTATGTTTCAGATCTTATAAACTAGTAGTTATGCGTTTCTCTGCTAACAATAATCAGGACCTGCACTTGATAGAAGTACATCCATTGACCAAGTATCATGCTTCACCAATCTTTAACATAAAATTTTTGACACTATGATGTGAGGGAATTTTGTATCAAGTGGACATAGGGAGGGGCTGGGGTAGTTCATTTTATAACTCGTGATGACAGTTAATAGAGATTTGAAGGATCAAACGGTTATCTTAAAGAATTCACTCTAGATAAGAAAACGTAAATAAGTAACGATTCTTGTTTCAAGTCCTAAGTAATGTACTCTCTACCCTCCTTTTTAAATCCCAATACAATGCAACACTTTTTTGCCCCGTGATGATCATTAGTTAAAAAGTTAGTAATTTTAGTTTTATTTTCTTTTTTATGATTGACAAGTTTACTAGTTGCCGTCATATAGGTTCTCTGTTATTTCAATTTTAAATCAAACATAATAATCAGGGTCATTTTGGAGATATGATCAGATAGCCAAATATATATTGCATTTTGCTTTTAATGGATGCGATTATAAAACAGGAAAGTTGAAGATTGTTGATGCTAGACGCCATAGCTCTTAGCAAATATGCCTTTTTTTGGTTATAATATAATGGATAGTTGTGTTTTGGCAACCAGACGTTTCGGATATCCAGACGCATGCGACTGTTTCAGCTCTTGTGTGCATTCATTATTTGTTACTGCATCTATATCGGTCACTAGAGGTGGTAAAATTTAGCCAATTTGACAAGTTGATTTAGGATTAAAGTATTTTAATCTTTCTTAAAGGTACTAATAACCTGGGCTGGCCGGTTTAGAACCACACTAAAAGATTAATAATTTCGAAAATACACATTACCTGTCTATCTTGCCACATATATTGGTGTCTTGCAGTTTTATCATCATAATAATGCTTCCGTTGACCATACCGCTGATAATTTTTTTTCATGAATGCAGGCATGAGATTAAATTTGAGACTGAGGAGACCCGATTTTCTTCCAAAAAGGGAAGTACGTGATAAATGATATCAAGTTTCGAAGCATTGTTTATGTTCGCTGAAGTTTGCCGTTAGCCAAGACTGGATCAATAGACCCTATGAATAGTGTCATTACAGGTACAATACAAGTACACATGGACAATAGAGAAGAGAGATAAAAAGCCCTTTCTACTTTAGGTTATATCTATGTTGTAACAATATATAAAATGATGTTAGAACTATAATCTTATGAGCAGTCTATTAATTTAATTTTGATAAATGGTACTTGCTTTGTCGATTGTTACTTCTTTTTTAGGTTCATCGATGTATGCATTCAATAATGTTTCTGCCATCTTATTTGTTTATAGCAACCAAACTGAAAACCTATATATTTGAGTGTCTGTCCGGGGACTCATTTGCTTTTTTATAAAAGTTGCATAAAGTTTGAGACTAAGGGCATGTTTGAGTCACAAGATTATGGGAAGATTATGTTAATTTATTAAAAATATTAGCTACTAAAAATATAAGCTTTGTTTGGTAGACTTATCAGAGATTTTATAAAAATAATCTCTTAAAAAATCATATGCTTCTTCATGCAGCTTATTAAAATAATCTTAATTTTTAATCTCCCGTTATATCTTAATCTACAACTGCATCTTCTACTTTGGTTAAAGATGCCGTAATTTGGAGTGTTCTTTTTAACCTATTACTCAACCACAAGATTAGCTCTTTTTGCTAATGCTAGATGTTTACACCTATGACAGTAATCACAGTGATTTAGTTGAAGGTGAATAATGATGATAAACATGAACTGAAAACAAAATGCAATGGAGTTTTGTTCTTGCTGTTATTATTATGGTGTGTTCATAGCATATGTGTCTGTTTTAGCTCCATGGGATGTTGTGTTGTATTCATAGCATATGTGTCTGTTTTAGGTCAAAGTTGCTGTCAAGTTTCTAGGTTTTGTTCGGGGGTTTGTTTGAAACAAACAAAAATAAAATGTACAACTTATTGTTCTCAATGTTTGGTAAATGCATATGGATTATCAGTGTCAATCTGTACGACACTACGACCGATGAGAGTGTGGCTTTGGCCAAAGATGGAGACACCGTTGAAGTGTCAAAACTATATATTCCATCCGGCCCAAAATTATAGTCCGCATTTCTATTTTGTGATGTCTTAAAATAATAGTCTTCTTCTTGTACCAACCAATCAAAAGAGTTTAGTGAATGTGGATAATAATATTTGATTGATTGAAGAGTGTAGTAATTTTACTTTTCCTTAAACTGTATATTTTTCCCAGAGAACAATTATAATTATGATTTATGAGACAGATGGAGTAATTATCTTTCTAATTTTTGTAATTTGCCCCTTGAAAAAGTACTCATATATGTTGTAAACAAATATTGCCCCCGCTCCACTTAATTTTTTAAGGTGAGATTAATATAGAACTTATATTTGTTATAGAACCAATGAATCAATTATAGCTATCAATTTTTTTTAACAAAATTAATAAAAACCATTTCCATCTTTTTTTTAAAAAACATATCTTGCAAATTCAAACTACAAAAAATACACCATCGTGACGAGAATTAAATTATCTTTTTATAGATATGCAATTCTATATACTTTCGAAGAAAAATTTTTTTCGACCAACTTTTTTTTTCTTTTTTTATTTAATTTCTGCCCAGAAAAATCACATGTAATTCGTAAAAATAGCATATAATTTGATTTTTTACAAATCACATGATTCTTACGAATCATATGTGATTTTTACAAATCACACGTAAAAATCACATATGATTTGATTTTAACGAATCACATGTGATTTTTACAAATCACATGTGATTTTTCTGGGCGGAAATTTTGAAAAAAAAAAGTTGGTCGAAGACAAAAAAGTTCGTCGAAAGTATATAACAATGCACATCTATAGAAAGATAATTAATTCTTGTCGCGATGGTATGATTTTTTTCGCGTAACGATTAACGGTTTGCGAGATATTTAATTTTTAAAAAAGGGTGAAAGTTTATTTTTTTTATTTTGATAAAAAAAAATGAATAGTTAGGATTGGTTCATTTATTTTATGGCAAATATGAGTTATATATTGATTTTTTGTCTGGAGTTCAAATTGTCCGAAAAAAAAATTATAAGACCAAGAGAAAAGTTCATTTAGGGACTAAGTTTTTGTTGCATACTAAGGGACAAATTCCCACCATTCATCTAATTTGATTTAATGGTGGAGATTAACCTAAGATTTAATATGCAACCTGTTGGCGTATGTGTCCGAACGGTTCCCACCCATCGGACTTCTCACTCGCCTTCGGTAATGAACCATCCGGATCCTGCGCGTAATCCGAAGGGTAGAAGGAACACATCCTTATATCCGAGGATCTCTCTTTTACATGAAGGACAATAGCATTAATTGCGGTCACGCCGCCATCCCAGATTCTCAGGGATTGTGTTACCCACGTGATCTGACACCTACCTACTAGGTACTATGTAACACTGTTCGCTCCTTCCCGAGGTAAAGCAGGTAAAGAGGTGAGGTAGTATAAATACCCCCACCTCATTTATGTCATGCAACTAACACACACATATCGCATTTACTCTCACCCACTCCTTTATCCTTCGTATCATACATACTTACTCTCACACCGGAGGTGGGTCCTGGGATCACACCCAGGACGAGCCTAACGTGTGCTTCTCGTGTGCAGGTCTTTACGCCTATCCGAAGACCCAACACAAGAAGTGAGTACTCACAAGATTTTACCTTAACAAATTGGTGCCATCCGTGGGACCCGTTATTCATTCTACCTGAGAAAGATGACTGGTCCTCCTCCTCCGCCCTTTCATACCCCGCTTTCATCAGCCGGAGGGAGCGGAGTGAACACCAACCCAGACAACACAAACAACCCGGTGAATGATTCCCCAAACCTTCAAGAGTTAATTCTCGAACAAATGGCATCCCTGACCGAACTGATTAGGAAGCATAACGCTCTGGGAGAAAATGTGCTCAGGCCGATACGTTTGGATTTCGGGGATGAGGGAAATGAGGTAGTCCAGAGAGAAAAGGTAGTTGAAGTGAATGAAGATTTAAGCAAGCCGTTCAAGGAGGCATCACGGTCACCATTTACCAGCCGGATCGTGGAGTTTGCTGGAGAGAAATATACGATGCCTCTAAACATGAAGTTTTATGATGGATCTACGGATCCGAACGATCATCTCACCCGGTTCACTGGAGCAGCAAACCAGGGGCAATGGCCGATGCCCACTTGGTGTCTAATGTTTCAACAGGCCTTAGACGGAGCAGCTGGAGGGTGGTTTGAGCGGCTAGAGCCCGGTAGCATCAACAGCTGGAATGAGTTAAAAGAGCAGTTTTCCACCCGATTTGCTCTCCGGAGGAAATGTACAAAAGATCCGACGGAAATTACCAAGATCGTCAGGAGAGCCCACGAGTCGTTGGCGGACTTTAAGGAAAGATGGACTGACGAAGCCAGCTACATCAGCGGTGTGCCGGAAATCATGCGTATTTCGGCTTTCATGAATGCTCATAAATGTCCAGCGTTGGCGAAGAAATTTTCGGACAGAGTGCCTCGCTCGGTAACAGAAATGTTTGCAAGGGTGGATGATTTCATCCGGGCGGAGGACGCATACCGAAGCACGGAGCTACCCCGAGGGGAAGGGTTTGAGGCAAACAGAAGGAGAGGTTTCAAGGATGACAAATACAGGAGTGAAAGGAAGAACGAACCTCGTCACAAAGATACGTACCACCCATGCGTGGCCCCTAGAAAGGACTTGAACCGCAATGATTATTATCGTTCCGATCGTAGGCCGATAGAAGCCTTCAGGGAAGGACCACAGCGCCCCGGTCTAAACGCACTCACAAAACCTCCAAGGGAGATCCTGGCCACAGAACGTCATCTAAACTTACCGACACCTAGACCCACGGGCGGCAAACCCTCGCGTGAAAACATGGGTAAGTTCTGTGAGTATCATAAAGAAGCCGGCCATTTAACCAACCATTGTCGAGAGTTGAAAAAGCAACTAGAGATGGCATTGGAGTCCGGAAGACTCGATCACTTGTTAAAAGAATGGAAACAGAGAGATGCCGACAGAGATAGAGAGCCAGCAAAAAACTACGACAAAGGAAAAAACAAAGTAATCAACATGATAAGATCCTCTGGAGGAACAAAACGAAGAAGCTATGACCATGAAGAAGCGTGGATGAAAACCCCAATTACTTTCCCTCCAATCATGACGGAGGACTTATCCGATGAGCCCCTCATCATTGAAGGAGACATCAGTGGATATCTCGTACGACGGATATATGTGGATGAAGGGTCGGCAGTAAATGTTATGTACGAGCACTGTTTCAATAACCTCAGTACTGACATCAGGGATAGGCTCAAAGAGACCACTACGTCTCTCGTAGGTTTCTCTGGAGAGACAAATAAACCCTTGGGGAAAATTGAGTTAAAAGTATGCTTCGGTGACCACGACATGTACCGAAGGACGATGATGAGTTTCTGTGTGGTTAATTCCCCGTCACCGTACAATGTGATCTTGGGCAGGACAGGTTTGAAGGAAATAAGGGCTGTGCCATTCACCATCCACTCAATGATCAAGTTCCCCACACGTAAGGGAATAGCAACTTTGAAAGCCCGTCCGTCCATCATATCCGAATGTCGGAAGTTGGAGGAAAGGCAAATGAATGAAGAATCTCAATCCGGGGAACCTCAGGAAATAAGCGACGATGGGGAAAGAACATCGGGTACCGAAGAAGTTTTGGTAAACCCAGCTTATCCGGACCAATTAGTGACCATCGGAAAGGATTTTTCAAAGGAGGGTCGGAAAAGCCTTATCGAACTATTACGAAAAAATAAGGACATATTTGCATGGCAACCGTCGGACATGACCGGGGTCCCTAGACGGCTAATCAAACACCGGCTGAATGTTAACGTAGCGGATACGCCGATAGCACAGAAGAGACGAAGTCTTTCCGCAGAAAAGAATCAAGTGGTGACGAAGGAAGTGGAGGAATGGGTGAAAGCAGGGATCGTTAGACCCGTTAAATACCCCACATGGATCTCCAATCCGGTTCTAGTGAAGAAATGTGATGGCAGTTGGAGGATGTGAATCGACTTCAAAAACCTCAACTCTTCATGTCCAAAAGATTATTACCCGTTACCGGAGATTGATTGGAAAATAGAATCGGTAGTAGGTTTCAGATACAAATGCTTTCCGGACGCCTACAAAGGATACCACCAAGTTCAGATGGCCGAGGAGGACGAAGAAAAAATGGCATTTTACACAGAGCAAGGTACGTACTGCTATACCAAGATGCCCTTCGGACTCAAGAATGCAGGAGCAACCTACCAACGCTTGGTGGACTCAGCTTTTCAAAGTCAGATCGGCAGAAATTTAGAGGCTTACGTGGATGACATGGTGGTCAAAAGCAAAGATAAGAAAGAAATGCTAGCCGATGTCTCTGAAACCTTTCATAACCTACGGAAAATAACCATGAAGCTAAATCCAAGAAAATGCTCCTTTGGTGTAGAGGAAGGGAAATTCTTAGGCTACATTGTAACATCCGAAGGAATACGGGCGAATCCAAAGAAAACAACGGCAATCGCTGAAATGAAATCTCCATCCACTCTGAAGGAGATGCAAAGTCTAAGTGGAAAGTTGGCGGCTCTAAACTGTTTTCTAGTAAAATCCGTAGAAAAATCCCTTCCGTTCTTCGAAACTCTGAAAAACATCATGAAGGAAAATAAGGATGAATACAGATGGACGGACGCGACGGAGGAAGCTTTCCAATCCCTCAAGCAGTTAATCCTAAAGCTTCCATTGTTAACCACACCCAAGCTAAAAGAAATTCTGTATATTTACCTAGCGGCCTCTCATCGGGCAATAAGCGCCGTTCTACTGACCGAAAGGGACAGGAGACAGTTGCCGATTCATTACGTTAGCAGGACGTTACAAGAAGCCGAAAAGAATTACATGCCTATTGAGAAGTTGGCCCTAGCACTCCTACACGCATCTAGACGATTGAGAAGGTGTTAGCCTCGCTTTTTTATAAAGATAACGTCACACATATGAATTGGACTAGATTAGTAACAAGTAGCACCCGCAGGGACTACTATTGTACACTAGGCAAAGTAATGTTGTAATGAGCCTATAAATACCCCTCATGACTCTCCATGAGGGGTGTGGGAAATTGTGTAACCTCATTTTCATATTAATATTATCCTTTTCTTCACCCTCTCTCTACTTTATCTCTCTAAAACTTAACATGGATTCCATCTATTTTCATCAACCTAGACCTCCCGAATCACATAAAATCATCACTTTTCGATCCTACAATTGGCATCAGAGCCATGGTGTTCTTTCTCATGATTTTTTTTTGTGATTCGTATAGTTGTTGTAAGCTGTTTGTCATATTTTTTTTCAGATCTGAAATTTTTTTTCTTATCTGTTTGGTATACAGCTTTTCTACACCTCTTTATGTATCCAAAATTAAAAGGTCTAGTGCTTTATTTAATGGTTTCCATATATATTTTTTGTGTCCATACAGCAGTATTGTCCAAAAAGCATTATATGGTAACTAATATTTCTTTAGACTTTTTGTACCATTTTCCGTGAAAAGGTGGTCTAAAATCTGGTCAACGTGGTCAATACAATGATATTCCTGGTCATATTTGTGGTCTGTTATCATGGTAAAAACTTGTCTGAAATCATGCTCATGATTTTTTTTGGCCTGAATCTGAACGGAAAAGGTCATCGGAAAGTGGTCAAAAGGTCAAAACCCTGTTCCTACGCGTATCTTCAGTTTTTCTACGCATAACTTGGATAAGTTATGCGTAAGGTGCAACTTTGGCAAAAAACCCTCATCTTACGCGTAATTCTTACGCAAAAGATGGGTTTTACGCAAAAGACTTTATCTTACACGTAATACTTACGCATAAGTCATAGTTTACGCAAAAGATATAGATTTCTACGCGTAATATTTATAGAAGGTCTACGCGTAACGTTATGCGTAAACGGGTCCAAAAAGAAAAAGATGAAGATTGACCAAGACCACATGACTACAGAATACCAAGACTCAAAGACTTCAACTTGTACATCATCTGTCCATTGTCAAACGACAAAAGAAAAGGGACATCGAAGCAGAAGACCAAATCCAGTCTACAAACTAAATCAAAACCCAAACCAACATCCACAATCCTACCTCTATGACACAACCAAGATCCTCTCATCACTCCTCAACACTCACAACCTTCTTATTAACTAAGACTCTAAACTGAAAAAGAAAATATATTTATTGATCTCAGATTCTTTATTCTTTCGTGTTATCCAAATACAAATCAAGACCTTGAAGGTCAACAAACGAAAGAATAATGAAATCATCATCGATCGATTGTCGAAGCTGAGCTTCTCTTTATATCCGAATATAAAAGAAAATATTATAACAATCCGTGTTATAACCTTTCTTTTGCTCGTGTAAAGAAAACGCAAGAACATACCCCAACTAAAAAGGAAACCTACCCGAGACCTCAAATAAAGATCTTGAAGAGCAAATCTTGTGACTCCTTCGTGGGCTACATCATCTGTACCATAAGTATTTGAAGAGGATTAGGGGAGTACGCTTTTGTGGATATGATACGAAAGTAACAATTGATGAAAAAATCTAGTCTATTGTTTAATCGATTCTTATGGGTTCAGGTTAAGATGATGATGGTACTGAGATTTGAGGAGTTTGATTCATAGATGTGTTTGATGAGATGGGAGAGAGAAAAAGAGTATTGGGGGCGGATGAAAACATTATGTGTGTATTAGGGTTATTGCAAAAGAGTGGCTTAGTGTTATCTTATATTAAACTGTGTTTCCTTTGTATACATTGGATCTGGTTTTTCATTAGTTATGGACCGGGCTTACACGATCTCAAGTTGGATCAGATTTGTCATATGGATTTTGGGCTGAAACGATTCATATTAAAAAGTGTTACCAGAACTGAATTCGTGGAGTTGAAATTAAAAAGTGTTATCCGCAACTTTTGTTTACAAAAGTTTGGATACAATTTTTAAAAGTGGTATAATGAGTGGTATTTTGGTCATGAAAATTTTTCACGGGGATACATTATTCACGGCTAGAATTGTTTCGTTCAACAAAAATGTCTACGGGGTTTTTGTACGGTATTATTGATTTGACTTTGAAGTGGCATTTCATCAAGTGTACTTATTTATCTCAAAGTCTAGGGGTGGTTGGATGCACGACTTTTGAAGATAACTTGTCTGCGCAAATTAAAAAATTCAGTCTTGACAATCTAGTTATTACTGATGTAAGGAGTTACATTGTAGTGCTCACAGTATAGCTATCACTTTAAGGAGTTACGTTGTAGTACTCAGTGTCACGCGAAGCAGTGGATTGTTCAAGCGGCGAATATTTCGTGCAACCTCATACTTAAAGGAGTTACATTGTAGTGCTCAGTATAGGTATTAAGTCACATCTATCGTACAAGCATTAAGTCACAAGATGAGATGATTACTTCTTTTTCAAGCTGGTCATATCGGGCAGTCTCCATATGTGGTCATTACTATTAGCCGGTGAATTCAAAGGAGGTTTGATTACAGGTTGATTTGAGAGACAAGTATTGAGAGTATTTTTGCGACATATACTCACAAATTATGCTTACACGGTCTATCTATATTGCATCAGAAGTGTAAAGTACGGGTAATTATGGCATGTACACAAAATAGTATGATGATTTCGATAAATCGCAATCAGCAGGAGGAAGAAGAACATGCCAAAAGAAGTAGTGTTTCATCTCTAGTACGTTGGTTGCTCGAGGGAATTGTGCTTACACTAGAACCGAAGAAGTACTAATGATGTGTACATCGGAGCGTATTACCAACCTTCTGTGCAATACTATGTGAGGTATATTGTCATGATGCTCCCTGAACGACAACCATGTGCCTACACTTTTGAATCTACTTTATCCGCTGCGTGATGAAAAGAGAGTTGTCGGTTCAGGAGGGAGCAGGAAAAAGAATAAAGGCTCACTAGTTAGGAGGGAGTAATAACCTAACTAGACCATTACTGTTGAAGTTCAGAGCTACAAATACCTTTGTCGTCAGTGTCAAAGATCATACGCCGAGATCGTCAGAAGAGAGAACTTCAAGTCTGCCTCAGTATCTAGACTACAGAGACTCTGCGCTTCAACAACGTCAACATAGTTTACTATTGTTGTAATTTACATTGTTTATGTATTTATAGGTCTCATTGTAACCATTCACGTGTGACGATATCTTGGAGGGAGATTGTTAGCCTCGCTGTTTTATAAAGATAACGTCACACATGTGAATTGGACTAGATTAGTAACAAGTAGCACCCGCAGGGACTACTATTGTACACTAGGCAAAGTAATGTTGTAATGAGCCTATAAATACCCCTCATGACTCTCCATGAGGGGTGTGGGAAATTGTGTAACCTCATTTTCATATTAATATTATCCTTTTCTTCACCCTCTCTCTACTTTATCTCTCTAAAACTTAACATGGATTCCATCTATTTTCATCAACCTAGACCTCCCGAATCACATAAAATCATCACTTTTCGATCCTACATAAGGTATTTCGAGGCACACCCAATCAAAGTCATAACCGATCAACCCATAAAGCAAATTTTGAACAAAGCCGAAGCATCCGGGAGATTTATGAAATATGCAGTAGAACTAGGGCGTACGATATAACGTATGTGCCGAAGAACTCCGTTAAAGGGCAAGTGCTTGCTGATTTCATTTCAGAAATATCAGTCGAACAGAAGGGAAAGGGCGATGAGCAGACAATGAAAGAAATATGTGATGTGTCTAGCTCGAATGAGTGGATACTGTACACAGACGGAGCATCAAGTGGGAAAGGTTCGGGAGCCGGACTAGTTCTGATTGGTCCCAACCAAATAGAACACACCTACGCACTCCGTCTAAACTTCAGAAGCACCAATAATGAGGCTGAATACGAGGCACTCCTCGCCGGGTTACGCATAGCAAGAAAAATGAACGTAGAAAGCATGATACGGTACTTAGCAAAAGCAAAGGAGCACATCGGACTGTTCGCAAAGTTTAAAATCCGTAATATTCCGAGGTCTTAGAACCAAAAAGCTGATGTCTTAAGCAAGTTGGCTTCAGTGGCCTTCAATCACCTCACCAAAGAAGTTTTAGTAGAAGTGTTGGAAAAACCTTCGACGCAAGAGGAAGAAGTTAAAGCCATCGTAGAGGAAGAAGGCGACAATTGGATGACACCAATCATCCGGTGCCTGCAAGACGGCATTTGGCCGGAAGATCCCAACGAAGCAAGAACTCTCCGTATGAAAATCCCTCACTATGTCATGGAAGGAAACGTACTGTTCAAAAAATCATACCTGGGCCCAATGGCACGTTGCGTGGGACCCCTGCAAGCAAATTATATCATCCGGGAGGTCCATGAGGGCGCATGTGGCATGCATTCCGGCCCAGGACCGTTGTAGCAAAGCTTATCCGGCAAGGATACTACTAGCCAACTATGCATAGAGATGCTTGGGAAGAGATAAACAGATGTGACTCCTGCCAGATTCACTCCCCGGTACCGAAACTGCCTAAGACAATACTAACCTCTATCATGTCCCCTTGGCCCTTTTATGAATGGGGAATGGATGTGCTTGGTCCACTGACAGAAGCCCCCGGGAAGGTGAAGTTTGTAATTGTAGCAATAGATTACTTCACCAAGTGGAATGAAGCAAAACCCTTAGCAAAGACAACGGGTAAGGAGGTAAAGAAGTTCGTCTGGGACAACATAGTTTGTCGGTTCGGACTCCCGGCTATCATTGTCACGGATAACGGCATGAATTTCGTGAACGACCCTTTCAAGAGTTGGTGTGCAAAGCTAAAAATCAAACAAATAAACACGGCTGTGGCGCATCCTCAAGCAAACGGTTTAGTTGAAAGAGCCAACGGAAGCCTCATGCACGGTATAAAGACAAGGCTAGGCAGAGCAAGGGCCGGATGGGTCGACGAGCTACCCAACGTCTTGTGGGCCTACAGAACCTCTTTGAAAACAAGCAACGGCGAAACGCCGTTCAGCCTCACGTATGGAAGTGAAGCCGTTATACCGGCCGAAATTGGGATACCAACGCACCGTACTATGATGTTCAACCCGGACGACAATGAAGAGGAGCAACGTCTGAACCTAGATTTGCTACAGGAAAGGAGGGAAATGGCCGCGATTCGGGAGGCAAAGTACAAAGCAAAAATTGAACAATACTACAACCAGAGGGTCCGGTCTCATTCAAAGTGGGCGATTTTGTCTACAGGAGGAACAAAGCCAGTAGAGTGGAAAACCAGGGAAAACTAGGCCCGAATTAGGAAGGCCCTTACCGAGTAATAGAAGCATATCACAATGGGTCATACAAACTCGAAACAACGGAAGGCCAAAGTGTCCCCCGAACTTGGCACGCAATTAACCTCCGGAATTTTTTCCGATGAATTTGTAATGCAAGAACTTGGCTTTGATAGTAATACATACTTCTCCAATATCAGGAGAAGAAATTTTCCCAATCTACCTATTCTGTTTGCACTTATTAAAACAGGTCGTTGCTTTACACCGTCATCCAACGGGTCGTTATTTACACCGTTGTGAATAAATTAAGTTAAAATCAAACGGGTCGTTACTTTACACCGTCAATCCAACGGTTCGTTATCTTACACCGTTGTGGTTAAGTTACAATAAAGTCAAACAGGTCGTTGCTTTACACCGTCATCCAACGGATCGTTATTTACACCGTTGCGAATAAATTAAGTTAAAATCAAACGGGTCGTTGCTTTACACCGTCATCCAACGGATCATTATTTACACCGTTGCGAATAAATTAAGTTAAAATCAAACGGGTCATTACTTTACACCGTCAATCCAACGGTTCGTTATCTTACATCGTTGCGAATAAATTAACTTAAAATCAAACGGGTCGTTGCTTTACACCGTCATCCAATGGATCGTTATTTACACCGTTGCGAATAAATTAAGTTAAAATCAAACGGGTCGTTACTTTACACCGTCAATCCAACGGTTCGTTATCTTACACCGTTGCGAATAAATTAAGTTAAAATCAAACGGGTCGTTGCTTTACACCTTCATCCAACGGATCGTTATTTACACCGTTGCGAATAAATTAAGTTAAAATCAAACGGGTCGTTACTTTACACCGTTAATCCAACGGTTCGTTATCTTACACCGTTGCGAATAAATTAAGTTAAAAGCAAACGGGTCGTTACTTTACACCGTCAATCCAACGGTTCGTTATCTTACACCGTTGTGGCTAAGTTACAATAAAATCAAACGGGTCGTTGCTTTACACCGTCATCCAACGGATCGTTATTTACACCGTTATGAATAAATTAAGTTACAATCAAACGGTTCGATTAATTTACACCATCAATCCAACGGTTCGTTATCTTACACCATTGTGGTTACGTTACATTAAAATCAAACGGTTCGATTAATTTACACCGCCAATCCAACGGTTCGTTATCTTACACCGTTGCAGTTAAGTTACATTAAAATCAAAACGGATCGTTATTTTACACCGTCATCAAACGGATCGATATTTTACATCGTTATCCAACGGATCTCTATGTTACACCGTCGTTGCTAATTTATGTTAATGTCAAACGGATCGTTACTTTACACCGTCATGCGACAGATCATATTTTACATCGTTGTTAATAATTAGCAACAATATCAAACGGTTCATCCTAAACAAGCATTTGATTCTATCATGCATTAACACGTTCGGAAAGAACAGTAAAAAATAAAATACGAATACAGACATCCATCAAAACGAGTTCATACTGTAAGTTCAAAAGACGTTCAGATTACATTTATACCACAAATGACAAAGTACGAGTTACACATATCTGAACATAAAAAGGAAGCCCTATTTCAAAGTATCTTTCGGATCAGAGGTTCCGGCTGCGGGGCCCTTCGGAGGGATCTCCCCAGTAGGGGCACTCTTCTGTGAGGGGGCAGACCCTTCAGGAAGGAAGTTCATCAAGTCACCCAACGGAAGTCGGTAAGATTCGGACACCTTCTTAATATATGGATACTCGGCATCAAAGATCTTGTTAAACTCGCCCTTCGATACGGCCGGAGCATCTCTATTCAGGTTCTTAACCTGTCCAAGTACCCTCTCCACATCCTCATCATCACGGCCCACCTTCACCCCATCTTTGAAGTCAGCCTTCACCCCGTCGATGAACCCAGCTGTATAAGAGAGACTGTACACTCGCCTCATACTCTTCTTATACTCTCGGCTCTGAAAAAGCTGACGGCAAACGGCCAAAATTAGCTCCTTAACCGTGTTGTGTCGAACGACTTCTGACTGGGCAACACTAGCAGTCAATTGCTTGTTATGTTCCTGCAGCTGGCTAAGTTCGGCAGACTTGCTCGACAGTTGCCCTTCCAGCTCTTTGATCTTAGCGGCTTGAGATGAAGCCGTGGACCTCCATTCGTTCTTCTCCCTCTCCATTTCCTCCAACTGCTCAACCAAACCCTATTGACGGGTAGAAGCTGCGCTCACTTCGTCCTCCAGGGCACGAAACTCTTTAAGCAATTTTTCATGGCTGGCCGCGCGGGCATCACGCTCCTCTTCAACCCCCTCAACCTGTCGGACAAATCACCGCATCCTTCATGGGCCTCCGACAACTCCCTGTAATCTCGGTTCAACTGACTAAAGCGTTGCAGAAGCGCAGCTTGAATAACCACTCCCGAGCCAACATTGATGTAAGCTTGACGAACCAACTGATTGTTGTTAAGTCCTGCAATGGCCTCTTGTTCGGCTGGGGTGGCAAGATGATCCATCATCTCCCGGCAGGCCCGAAAGGAATTCATGCGAACATCGTCACGAAGGGTCCACCCGGGGACAAAGTACCCCCCGGTCTGATCAGTATGACCTGAAAGTAAGGAAATAATAAGAACAGAATGCCCTACAGTCGGACCGATATAACTTGAAAAATATGGAAATAACATACCGGCTTCCAAGGGAGGAGAGGTTCCCGAAGGCTCAGGGGAGCGAGAAGCATGACGCTCGGAATGGGCCGTGTGAGCAGAACCATCTGTGAAGAGAGAAAACAGATAAACAAAAAAAAAAGGAGAGAAAGAAAAGCACAAAAAACAAACAAACGAACATATACTTACCATGGGAAAGGGGTTTCGAAAAACCCTCAAGATTATCCTCGTCATTACGGCCAGCGCCTTCGGCCAAATCATCTTGCGGACCCTCCGCAGCATGTGAAGCGTCTTGCTCTTTTTGGACGGGAGGATTTTTCTTCCCGGCTTCCACATCAGCCTGTGGCTCGGCTTGATTCAGTGGAGCGACATCCAAAGTTTTATCTCTAGAAGAAACAACCTCCTCCTCTAAAAGCTTCCTCCTACGCTTCGTAACATTCTTCGGGTTGTCAGCAATTTTCCTCTTCAGGACAAGATTTTTTTCCCTCTGCTTCCTCTCCTTCTCTTCCCGAGCAGCAACCACATCATCATCGGCAACTTCGACCACCTTCTGCAAGTTGCTTTTCACGGGAAGTTTCTTCTCCGGTGAGAGTGGTCTAGCGGTCCTCTCAGGACGCACATAATCTTCAGGAAAAGCATCTCCCTTGCTAACAACTGATCCCTCCAGATCCGGAAGCTCCAAATACTCGGACATTGTTATAACTGCAAAAGAGTAGACAAATGAGCACAAGTCAAGAAAAAGAGCAAGGACAACTAAAATAAAAATGAATTATTACCACGCCCCTCGGCATCCTTTATAACCAGTCTGTGCCCAGTGATTCGGAAAACATTGCAAAGCCCGTATTCGTACAAGAGACTTGAAGGGGTCTTCCGAAGAGGAATCGTCTTTCTGGCAATTTTCCTAGCATCCCTCACTGAGTAACCCTCTGGAAACTTATCCGAGATCTTAGAATCCTTATGCCTTCATGGCATGGCATCCGGAATGGCCCTACGGTCTATTAAAAAGAAAAAGTCTTTCCAAAACTTCAACCCTGTCAGCACTTCCTCAAAACATTTCATCGCTCGTTTTCCGGTTTGGCTTTCAAATGAAAACCAATGACCCTGCTTACATAGCCGATAGAAAACCCTAAAAAGGGGAACGGTAGGCACAACGTCTAAACTATAACACCGAACCTCGAAAAGCGTAACTCTATTTAAGCCTATAGGTACAAGCTGGGAAATATGTACTCGAAAGTACCCTATGACGGCTAGAAGAAACGAAGAGAATGGTATCCTAACCCCTCCTAATTTAACCTGCTGCACGTATATTCCTATCTTGCTCTCCGGTAACTCGTTCATAGTGAACCCGTCCGGCGGTACCATGGGATGTAGATTGGTTGGAATACCGTAATCCTTACAAAGCTGATCTAGTGTATGCTGAGATAGCTTAGAGGTATGCAGATGCATGTCAAACTTGCCTATCGGTTTTGCTTTACTAGTGGAAGGACCCTCGTCTGGAATATTCATTTCCCCAGGCTCACAATTGGCCATATGAGGAAGAAAGGATGCCGAGGAATGTGTATATGCAAAGAAATTACAAAATAAAAGTAACGTACCTCGGTAAAACCTCGAAACAATAGATGTAATACGCTCCGGTAGTACTACAATGAAAGTGGAATAAGAGATACGGTAAGTGCAAAAATGAAAGGTTCAAGGGCACTATTTATAGGGGGCCTTGAAGAACGTGAAACGTCGTGTCGAATAGTGTACCACCGACGTGGCATGCTATGGGGCGTCCGGTCTCTGTACGCACAAGATTAGTGGCATCCAGCTGTAGCCTATTAATAATATTATTTTAATCGGCCCATGGGCCACATGGGTTAAAGAGCCCGATACCAGTCTGCTACGCTGAAAACACCCCGGCCTATCAAGTATTGAACCATCAGTCTACAACTGATGCTCCAATACTGGGGGGGACATGTTGGCATATGTGTCCGAACGGTTCCCACCCATCGGACTTCTCACTCGCCTTCGGTAATGAACCATCCGGATCCTGCGCGTAATCTGAAGGGTAGAAGGAACACATCCTTATATCCGAGGATCTCTCTTTTACATGAAGGACAATAACATTAATTGCGGTAGTATAAATACCCCCACCTCATTTATGTCATGCAACTAACACACACATATCGCATTTACTCTCACCCACTCCTTTATCCTTCGTATCATACATACTTACTCTCACACCGGAGGTGGGTCCTGGGATCACACCCAGGACGAGCCTAACGTGTGTTTCTCGTGTGCAGGTCTTTACGCCTATCCGAAGACCCAACACAAGAAGTGAGTACTCACAAGATTTTACCTTAACACAACCTAAATCCATGTCTTTTTTCTTGTCTTTTTGTCTTTTTTATTTATTCATTTTTTTGTCTTTTTTCATTTTTTGTCTTTTTTTTTCCATTTCTTTTTCCTATTCACGTTTTCTTTTCTTCCTTCTTTTTTTTATTATTTTTATTTTTTTATTCACCTTTTTTTTTTATCTTTCTATTCACTTTTTTTTTTTCTTTTTTTAATAAACTTTTTTTAATTCATTATTTTCCTTTTCTTTTAAAACAAATTCACGTGCATTTTTTTTAATTTACGTTTTTTATTTTAATTCACGTTTTTTTAGTTTTTTACGTTTTCGTCCGTTTTTTTCCGTTTTCATACATTTATACACGTTTTCGTCCGTTTTCATACATTTTCATCTATTTTTTAAGTTTTCGTTTATTTTAGACGTTTTCATTTGTTTTCAGATGTTTTCGTCCATTTTTATACGCTTTCGTTCGTTTTCATATGTTTTCGTTCATTTTTATAAGTTTTCAGACGTTTTCGTTGTTTCATACATTTTTGTCCGTTTTCATACGTTTTCAAACATTTTTGTCCGTTTTCGTCCATTTCGTCCGTTTTCGTCTGCTTTCGTCCGTTTTCATACGTTTTCGTCCATTTTTATACATTTTGCCCGTTTTCAGACGTTTTCATCCGTTTTCATACGTTTTCGGCAGTTTTATACATTTACAGACGTTTTTGTTCATTTTCTTATGTTTTCGTCCGTTTTCATACGTTTTCACCTGTTTTTTATGTTTTCGTCTTTCTTCGGACGTTTTTGTCTGTTTTCATCCGTTTTCATCCATTATTATACATTTTTGTCTGTTTTTTAGATGTTTTCGTCCGTTTTCATACTTTTTCGGCAGATTTACACGTTTTCATACGTTTTACTCTGTTTTCGTATGTTTCTTACATTTTCGTCCATTTTTCATACGTTTTCGTCCGTTTTCAGACGTGTTTTTATACTTTCATACGTATTCGTTCGTTTTCATACGTTTCTAAATATCACAATTAATATTCTTAATATCACAAGTGATAATCACAATATATCAATTGTGATATTCTGAAATGTATGAAGCAGACGTAAACATATGAAAACGAACGAAAATGGAAGAAAACGTATGCATACCGACAAAAACGTTAGAAATTGAAAAAAACGTGAATTACAAAAAATGTAAAATCACTTGTGATATTCTGAATATCACTTGTGATTTTCTGAATATCATAAGTGATATTCAGAGTATCACTTGTGATTTTCTAAATATCGTGATTTTCATGTTACAAAACATTTGTTGAAAATCACATTCAGAATATCATAAGTGATATTTTGAATATCACAGAATATCACTTGTGATATTCAAAAACGTTTGAAAAAAATTAAGAACAAACGAAAACAAATGAAAAAGGATAAAAACGTAAGAAAACGGAAGAATATGTAGGGGAGAGGATGAAAACGTAATAAAACAGACGAAAACATATGAAAACGGACGAAAACGTATGAAAATGGACAAAAACGAGTAAAAACGAACGAAAATGTATAAAATTAACGAAAACATATGAAAACGGACGAAAACATATGAAAATAGACAAAAACGTATGAAAACGGATGAAGACGTATGAAAATGGGCGAAAACATAAGAGAACAGACGAAAACGTATGAAAATTGACGAAAACAGACGAAAACGTATGAAAACTGACAAAAACGTATAAAAACGAACGAAAATGTATAAAAACTGACGAAAACGTAAGAAAACGGACGAAAACATATGAAAACAGCGAAAACGTAAAAAAAACGGATGAAAACGGATGAAAACGTATGAAAACATCTGAAAACGTATGAAATGAGACGAAAACGTATGAAAACAGACGAAAACAGATGAAAACGGATGAAAACGTATAAAATTGGACGAAAACGTATAAAAACGGACAAAAACGTATGAAAACGGAAGAAAACCTATGAAAACGGACGAAAACGTATGAAAGCGGGCGAAAACGTAAAAAAACAGACGAAAATGTATGAAAACAGACGAAAAGGTATGAACGGACGAAAACGTAAAAAAAACCGACGAATATTTATGAAAAACGTATAAAAACGAAAAAAAGTAAAAAAAACGTGAATTAAAAAAAAAGGAAAAACGTGAATTAAAAAAAAGACAAAAAAGAAAAAAAGAAAAAAATGAATAAATAAAAAAGACAAAAAGACAAGAAAAAAACATAGACTTAGGTTGCCATATTAAATCTTAGGTTAATCCCCACCATTAGATCAAACTAGATGAATGGTGGGGATTTGTCCCTTAGTATGCAACAAAAACTTAGTCTGTAAAATAACTCACCTCATAAAACAAATGCAAACTATTTGACGACGCTATTTTACCTGAATAATATGCTAGTTTATCAAAAATATATGTTACCTAAATGCTAGTTTATTGAGAGCAATGTGATATTAAATTTCTTGAAAGGAAAAGTACTATATCATCATTGTTGTGGACTTAACCAAAATAAAACAAATTACATAAATAATTCATTTATATACCCATTTTATAAATACAAACTTTTCTCAAAAATCCAATTACGAGAATGAACCTTATAGTGAGTGGTTTTACGAGAATGAACCATTTTAAGATGGTTTACTAAAGTGGCCAAAATATGTCACAATCAACCTTTCACTTTTCATTTGCCCATATCATCACCCCAAAATCAATAAGATTCGCCCAAAAGTAAAATTGTATATTTGCAGGTCAGTGAATATATTCGCATGTCAAAGAATGGCAATGAGAAAAATAATAAGAAAAGTAAAATAAAAAAAATAAAAAAATCTAATCTTAGCTATACAAAGCTGGAATGGGTCGGATGTCACTCAAAATTGATGTTTTCCATTTGCTCTGTTTCTGTACGTCCACAATGAAAGCCATATTACTAATTATTTATAATAAGGTATGTGTCATTTTTATATTGGACCACGCCAGATTGAAATGTGATGATAATTGATAAATGTAATGATAGCATGACTCGCCCCTTATCTCGCCCATGAAAAATATGTATTCGCCCCTCAGATGATAATTGATAAGTGTAATGATAGCATGACTCGCCTAGATTCTCGCTCAGATGCTCGCTTAAGACAATTCAACTCCATGCTAACTACTCGAATTAAGTCCCTCTCGCCCAGATCCTCGCCCAAGACAATTTTGACTCACCCCAGACCTCGCCCTAAACCCTCACCTCGCCCAGCACTCGCCTAGGCCTTTCCCGTCTTTCGCCCATCTTTCTGAATCACATATATATTGATAGGCTTCGCCCATCTTTCGCCCAACATTTCTTTTATACACGTGTACGGTTAGAAACTAATCTAGTAATAGATCTAACGGATAATATCTAAAAAGTTCATTTTGGATAATTGTGTGTGCGAGGTTTATATCCGTAAATCAATTGTATAAAGGGTTCATTTAAGTAATTTATTCTTTCTCAAATATTTTAATGGACTAAACATGTCACGTTCCATTTATACTAAGCGACTCTCTTTTATGTGACTCTCTTTAGGCGACACTCTTTTTTTGAGAATGTTAGGCGAATGAAGTTCACAAATGTTCGTTGTAGTTCACAAAATATGGATTGTCTAACAAGTGTGCAAGTTCCTTGAGGGCATCGGCTAAACCACGTTTATTAAACAAAAATAATCCTTTCAAATTCAAAATTGCAGTTAATGTACACCAATTAAACTTAAAAATTACCATAATTGAATCTTGTTTTTAATAGAATAAGCTCAAAGTTTTATTTATTTTTTTATTTTTTTTCATAGTGACATTAAACATTGCCTTTTGAGCATCCGTTAGACAAACCCACCGCTCAAATATTCTTTGAGCCTAACAAGACTAGATATCCAAACGGCCTAAAATACAACAAACATCTCCCAACACATTTAAAACAAACAATAACAACGTACAATAATTGATGAACACTACACCGAAAACATTACTTTAACCATCATCTAAACAAAAGCTAGTTTTCAATTTCCCATGGCTCATCACAAAAAAGCACAAAGAAAAAAAAAGAAAAATAAATAAAGAACGAATTTTATAGTCGCCCAGGAAGGTCTAGGACGCCTGGGGGAGGTCGTGTGCAAACCTTTAAGTTGCCTAATAGTCGCCCAACTAGTAAAGTTTAGTTTGGCAAAAATAACGGTCGAAGTTTATTTTGGTAAACATATATTTGTTATAGTGATGCGTGGTTTTGCAACCTTGCAAAATGTTTTACATCTCAAGGGATCTTGAGAAGCTTGCAATCCCCACCAGGCAGTGTAACTAACCGATGTAGTATAGTGAGTGGCAAGTACCGGGGGATTGATCGTTCTCTAGGGGAATAGTGTCGTTAGGATTAAAAACTACTTAAACTAGGTCTAGAGGTGAGGGATGATTCTTTTTGTATTTTTGTAATTTTTTGAAAGCAAGTAAAAATCTCGGGTTATGGAAGAGTGGGCGGAATTAGTTGCTAGTCAACTAACCCAAAATTACTACGAATGCAAAATAAAATAAAATAACAAGAAAAGTAAATTGGTGAACTTCTTATAATGGGAAAAATGTATTTACTTAGATTTCACTACTCCCTAGTTATCTCTTATTAATTAATTGATTTATTATAGTTGATTGGATGAAGGGCTGTATTCCTTAATACCAGTTACGGGGCTGTGTACGTCCTTCCCCAATCTATAAGCTTCTATCTCTTCCTATCCAGACCTCTCAAACAGTTACTTATTCATTAAATACAACCAATAACATCATAGTACACATCTGATTACGTTTCTTAAGACGTTCAAGCCTATTACCATGTAGGAGTATGGCCAGTTTTCTTAAGCCTAACGCGAAAATCAATTAACCAAATCAACTAGTAACAAATCAACAACCAATAATGAACAACTAAGTTTCATTAGATCTAAGTAAACACAAAGAGAATTACGCTAGCATGTTAAAAGAAAGACAAGATAAACAATCAATCAAACAACACATAGACATATTGAATGATTAAAAAGAAGACTTATCTTTAATTGAACATGAAGGAAAAGAGGGCTTGGAAACCCTAAAGTTACAGTAAATTTCGTCTAGGGTTTCTTCTCCCAAAAGTTACACACTTAATGAATGGAAAATCCAAAACTATATATAGATTTACAGGGGTGACGGCGTCAGGTTTTAGATCCTGACACCGTCATTAAGGTTTCGTGACGCGCAATTATCCTTCCTTGACGTCGTCACTTGATACACTCTTCTGGGCCGTCTCTCTTTGTGAACATACGTGATGGTCTACTCTTGGTACAATATGACGCCGTCATGTGTTAATCTCCAAATTCCTTTCTGGCTCGTCAAGTGTAAATGATCATCCTCCTCTTGATTCATCATCTGACGGCGTCACTTAGTGACTCCTGACGCCGTCAGGTACTATTTTCAGCATGGATTCTTGACTTTGTCGTTTTCTTCACTTTTGACTCCAAAAATGTTCAAAAAGCACCATTTTCTAGAATTCTCGTCCAAAGTACCTAAAATGACAAAAGTAACGATTTGAGGTAGTATTTGATCATAAAAACAATATTTAGGGCTTAAATGACCCCCTAAAAGCGTAACAAATATTTCCTTATTATATAGCCCATTTAAAAAATTCTCTCTAACTAATATGTACAAGGAAAAAAAAGATACAAGGTTTGGTCACTGGATAAATGTTGGATCTATTGTTTTGGTTGATTATGTAAGTCAGGAGGTTAGGGATCATGAAAGTAAAGACTAGCCATATTTAGAGAGAGAATGTAGAGAGAGAAAGCATAACTAGTGTTTTATTGATAATAATAAAAAGGATAAATTACACACTAAGCATCACCCCTCTATGGAAGTATAGAGGGGTTTATATAGGCCTCCAAATACATAAGTTTGTCCAAATTACAACTCTAGTCCTTGTGTTTGAGTCTAATATTAAAACTATTGTAATACTGAATATTTTGTCACATTTTCGTGTTAGGAGCATTCCTAACAATCTTCCCCCAATGTGGCAACTTATGGTATTACTTACAACATTTCCTACAAGTACATAAATAAGTAAAATAAAGTCTTCATAAGTTCTTCAAGTGCTGAGGATGACTGTAATTTACGCTCTTTGTCTTCATCTTGTACCTCAGCTTGAGAACTTGTCTTCACTAGTAGGTAAATGATATAATATGCATGAAATGGATTAACTTCCCCCCAATTCATGCTGCATGTATTTAGCAGCTTCTTCGTACACTTCTTTTTGGCAAAGTTTCTGAATTAGCTTCCCCCCAAACTGATAACCGTCTTCAGCAGATTCGAAACCTTGATGTAGTTAACATGTCTTCTAACTTTTGAAGTTTTAAGTACACAACGGAATTTGTAGATAACACCGTAAACCACACCAAGCAAATCTGACAAACACTTGATCACAATTATACTCAATGCAGAAACTTTGTTCGGGGTAACATGCAAGAAATCAGCAAGATTTTCTCACAATGTAGATGCTTCACACCAAACAAACCAAAAAGGACAAAATAATACTTATTCCACCTGATTGTTGCGGTCTATCGAAATGATAATCACTTGTATATGTACGAATACTCGATAAATGACCATGTGTGAGGCATCATAATGCGGTTAAAACATCATATGTAGGTAACTTCACACAAAACAACCGGTGAAAGTTGAGACGATAACACCTAAGACGTTTGAACCACTGACCATCTCATTTCTTCCCCCTGATTGCAGAAACTCATAGAGGAAAAGGGGTTTTTCGCAAAGAAGTCAAAGAAAGTCAAAGAACATCTACTCTATCTTCCCCCACGATGTCTTCGCAGAATCGGAAGCATACACACTATGTTTACGATGGAAATGGAGGCAGCGTAACCCTATATGTCCAATTAGTTAAATATGTGTGAAGTACCATAAGTAGCCCATGAGAATCAACTGCTGATAACATCTCTACTATTTGATACTCCTCTTAGCTAACTCTTTACCGACCCCATTATAATTCTGACGACTTTTTGTAGTGACTACTGATGGAGAAAACCCAGTATGACGAACTTGAGACTGAAGTAAAATAACCTGAACTTGTAACTTAAACTTGCACTATTGTCTGACTAAGAACCAATACTGAGAATTTCAATAAAGGTAGGAAATCATATACCCATCCAACCATCCTTAATTGTATATGAACGTCTCTTGAATTATCCACAGATTTTTTGTGACACTTGAGCACTACAACGTAACTCCTTTAAAGTGATAGTTATACTCTGTTAGCACAACAACATAACTCCTTACATCAGGTATAACTAGATAACTCAAGTCACTATCATTCTTATGGATAAAAGCTCGAACAAGGATCTCGAAGAATCTTCATCCAACCAACCCCGATATCTTCAGATACTAAGTACACGCACCCGAGATATTTCACTTCAACCTCAAATAAATAATAATGAATTAATGTCGTAGTCGCATCTTGCGGTTAAATGCCCAAAACTAGCCTTTTAAAGGTTTAAGTGAACTTTGATAATGGTTTTCCCGATCTTGTCAAAAACTCATAACCCCAAAAGTAATTCACTTTATCGTTATGTACCTCAAGTAACCATTAAACCACTAACTATACCGAAAATTTGTATTATCAAAATTTAGCTCAAAAAACTCGTCAGTTATACAAAATTTCGGATGATTGTATTTGTAGCTCAAAATATTTATAACAAAATTAGCTCATTTTAATCGAACTAAACAAGCCATATCAATAGATTAGTCCATCTACTTTTAGCCAAATCCAAAATCCCTAACCAAACCCGGTCGGTCCACCAACTGCCTTTAGACCCGATCCAGTGTCATTTGGGTATATAAACATACTTAACCCTAATATAATTCCACTTACAAACCCTAATCTCATAACACATCACACACGCAGCCACAAAAACTCCGCCCCCATCACCTACTTCTCTCTCATTTTGCAGACAGCCACACGAACCACAACAGCTCAAACGAAGAAACAAAGACCTATATGACTTTCTTTTTGCTTAGTTCCCATAATACAATCACAATGTGAATCTTGGTTTCTTTCTGCACATCGATAACCCAACACCAAGCGAAGTTGTTAATTGTTCACGGCTTCAAGATCCTTAAGAGGCAGGTTCAGTTTTTCTCGTTTTGTGTTTAATCCTTAATTGAATTAAAGGAAGAATGGAACACAACTTTTTCATGTTCTTTCTTTTGATATTCATATATTAAAAGAAGGTTAAGTCTTCACAAAGATGGGTCGATGATGGTTATGGTTCTAACTTACAAGATATATAAAGATATGTAAATATGTAGAACAAAATGAGGTCCTTTTATTAAGTTGTCTCTATTTCGAATCAAGATCAGTGATGTTTCATGTAAAACTTGTAAGTCTTTTAAAGATTTGTGAACAAGTTTACATAATCTAAGATCTTTTGAGTTGTTTGGTCCGAATCTTGTAGTTGAATGATATGAGATTTGGATAGATGTTGTGACATGAGGTTGGTGATGGGATTTAAGATTAGTGATGTCTGGTTTTTTCTGGGATTTATGCTAGATATTGGCTTTGTTGTTGGAGGTTTGTTGCATGTTTAATAAGTGGTTATGAACAACTGCTATTCTTGGTCTTTTTTTTGGTTGACTATTTTGGACCAATGAAGATAAGAACACGTCTAAGATCAAACTGGACTTGAGGTTATGCTAACCTTCTGGTTAGTGGTAATCTTGATGGTCAACGGTAAAAAATAAGTCCTTAGTCGAAGATCCCAAATTATTTTCTCTCTCGAAAAGATGATACATATTTGCTTACTCGAAGGGTTTTAAAAATCTGCATAGTCTTACTTGGAAGTAGTTAAATTCCTTACTCGAAGGATTATAACTTGGGTGGTATATGGCTCCTTAGTCGAAGAGTATTACTTGGGAAGGTCTGAATTCCTAACTCAGAATATGTATACAAACCTTATTCTTACTCGAAGTCATACTGGTCTTACTCGGAATAATATAATCCATACTCGAAGATCGTCATGTGTAACTCGAAGAAACTCATAAAATGAGTTGCTTACTCGAAAAAGTTCATCTCCTTACTCGGAGATATTCAACCAAGCCCAGAAAAACGAGACCAATATTACACCTTTTTGACCGTTTTAACCACAAATAATACCAAATATGAAAAGTTTGGCCACAAGACCATCAAATGAAATCTAACAAACCATAAAAACAAACCATTTTAAAACTGATAAAATAAAAAAGGACAATAAAAACAAGAGAAATGATTGGCATACCTAAAAAATATGACTAATTTTGTGCCTAAACATGTGTGTCAACAATTCATTGGTTGTATCAATCGGACCCACCTCTTCACAATTCAATGAGTTAGTGACACATAAGTTAGGCACAAAATTAGTCTTATCTTTTAGGTCTCCTAATCTTTTTCCTAAAAACAATTGAGTCATTTTACAACAGTTTAAAAAATGATGGTTCACAAGATTTGATCACAAAAATAAACCCGTATAATAACCCAGCTCTGATGCCACTTGTTGGATCTATTTTTTTTGGTTGATTATGTGAATCGTGAGGTTAGGGATCATGAAAGTAAAGACTAGCCATATTTAGAGAGAGAGAGAGAGAAACGATAACTAGTGTTTTATTGATAATAATAAAAAGGTTAAATTACACACTAAGCATCACCCCTCTATGGAAGTATAGAGGGGTTTATATAGGCCTCCAAACACATAAGTTTTTCCTAATTACAACTATAGTCCTTGTGTTTGAATCTAAAATTAAAACTATTGTAATACCGAATATGTTGTCACATTTTCGTGTTAGGAGCATTCCTAACAATAAAACATAACTCTTGTTTTGTGATAATTTTTGGGCTATCAAACAGTGAATATTTTGATGATTGTTGTTAAATATTATAATGGGCTTATGTATATTCACCATTATCTCAACCCAGCCCGTTAGGGTTTACATGTATTTATCTTCGTTAAAAATACTTGATACTTGTAACTCATTGAGATCATCACTTAATAAGAATTCTGTCTTCCTCTGTTATTCTTGTTCATTATTTTGTAACACGTTATCAGCACGCTCTAAAAGTAATATAAAATTTCACCGAATCTAAGCATAGATGGATCGAAGTTTTTGGTTCACGATTATTAGTATTTTGATATCACGGCTAAGGTAACCATTCTCATCTTTTATCTTCCTATTTGATTAATAATTAGATCAATATGCAATATGATAGATCTCTTGATGTAAGCATTACATATAATAACATATAAACAATTGATTGAATTTCATAGGAAATTAAATGTCAAATTCGTTTTTCCTTGGTGATGAACACCATGTGCTATATCTTATAGTTTTATGTGAGTTTAGACATCGGTATGTGATAAAATCATCAAACCTTTGTTTTATTAGTAAAAAAGGTTATTGAAACACGTATGTACACTTTCTTCTTTATGAAGTTTGTTTTATACATTGTTTATAGTATATGCATATTAGGAAGCCGTTCGCAAAAATTCATGGCATTGAGTGCGAATAATGATGTGCTGCTCCTTTTGATATGTCATATAAAACTGGTTGCTTCACCAAACATATTCGGTATACAATACTAATGTTTTTAGATTATTTATGAATAATGAATATGGTCAATTTGTGCGGTTTAGCTGCGAAGGTACATCTTTTACCATAATTTTTTTTATCACATACGGTTAAATAAATGTTATGTATTCGATAGATCAATCAATAAATTATTTTGACAAATTATATTTAATTGTTTATCACATACAATTAAATTAATGTTTTACTATAAAATTTGGAATACAGCAAAGTGCCATAAATCGCTAACGTTGAAAACAATAGGACATTTACTTAAGTAGCTTATTTGGCTTGGTGTGAGTTTGCTAACATGATAGTTAACATATAAGCTAATAAATATGTTATGTGTAATTAAAATCATGTTTATTTGTTGCTTCACTTAAAAGTTATGTAGTATCTTCGTTTTTTTTTTGTTTTTTTAAATTCTATTGTGATTTACAAGAACAACAAAATGTTCTATTGTGATTACATAACGAGAATTATGTTATATTATATTGTTAATTTTTCAAACTCTCATGTAATTTACATAAACAATAAATGTTTTTTTTGTGAATACAAAGTGATGACGTATAGTCTATAGTTGGGCCACAGGCCCAAATGATAGACATTACTAAGCCCAAACCCACCACGAGTGGGCTATCATGACAAATGACTTGGGCCATAATACCAATGGCTTGGACTCACGAAGTCCAAAGCCCAACCAAACTACCCGGTTATAGGATAAGGATCTCCTATTTACGGAATAGATATCCTTACCCCGGATAAGCACCACGTGTGCGAAGAGTAAGAAGCAAGAAATCTACACGGTCTCTGCGCCCCTATATATAGAATAATATATTCTCATTAAAGGTACGATTTACACAATCCCTAACTCTTCAACTAAACCCTAAACCGATTACTTACTCTCACGCCGGAGTCTAATCGTGGGAGACAATCCCACGATAAGCCTAACGGTGTTGTTTGCTTTCTTAGTGCACAGGTTTCATAAGCACTAAAGTTCTAATTGGTACGAGAGCAGGAGTCCAAACAAGGTAAGCCCAACTTTTGTATCAACACAAAGAGAAAATAAAATAACATCATGTTATGTTGAGAAAAAAAAAATAGAACCTCAAAGTTCTAATATGATTCTTTCACGAATCAATATCATAACCTCATGTTATGATTATATTTATTCATAATAAAACCTCAAGTTTTATTACAATGAATAAATTAAAAAATACAGTAACCTCAAGTTATTGTATCTCTTTTAATGAACCTCAAGTTCAGTTATTATTCTCTCAAGAGAATCAAAATATCATAACCTCACGTTATGTTTAAAAAAAATAAAAAATAAAAAGAGTATGAACCCCAAGTTCTACTACGATGAACATAATCAAAATCACGTAACCTCAAGTTATGTGAGAGATAATACATTAGAACCTCAAGTTCTAATATGGTTTGATCAATTGGATCAATAACATAACCTCATGTTATGTTAGAAAAAAAATAGAACTTCAAGTTTTAATATGATCCAATCAATAGAATCAATAACATAACTTCATGTTATGTAGAGAAAAAAAAAGTTAGAACCACAAGTTCTATTATGATTCCCTCAAGTGAATCAAATAACGTAATTTTTTTTCGTAGAATTTTTACATTCTATTATTATTTGTCTTATGATTACTTAATTGTAGATGTTTATGTTATTATATAATTCTTTTGTTTCCTCCGTATCTAAAGAGTTCTATAACATTGTCAAACATATTCAATGAGTATATATATTGTTTTTAAAGGAATCTTACATTTTGATTACAAATGAATTTATACTTATAAATATGTAGTTTATTTTCGAGAAGATAACGATGAAGTTTAAGGTGTAATTACAAAAGGAATATTACGTTTTAATTTAAATATCAAAAAGGTAAATCTCGACGTTTATTAAATATAGTTGTTTTTTTTTTCAAACAACTGTAGTGATCATATATGTTACTAAATTAAAAATATGTGAGCATATTAATGAATTTTTTGGAAATTTCTAGATATGTGAAAATATATGCTTATTATAAGTTAGTGTAATTGTGATCATTAATATCAAATGTCAGTGCATACGTCTTTTAATTCGAAAAATAATCTTAGTAACCATTGTTGATTAAATTGTATTAATTATGTACATGCATGATCACTGTATGATTATGATTCTTTGTTGCGAACTGTCTTTGCATATGCTCTTTAATAGCCCTTGTACCTTGGCATGTTATTGATTGATTGTATACACTAATAATTTTTGTTTAGAAAACTGTTTTGATATATATTACGGCTCACAATTCAATAAATGGAGCAACTGGTTAGGTCAATTCAGTTTTTATTCAAGGAGAACTTCCGTCTTCTTCGTGAGGACCTTAAAAGGGAATACTTAGCTTAACGATGAAAGATTCGTTAAATTACGGTAAGATATTAATGATACATTACCAAACAAAAGCAAGTAAAATTCCTGAAAATCTCGCTATGATTGTATGCATGATAAGGCGAAAAATGAACCACTTTTAAGGGGTCATTTAAGCCCGGAATTGAATTTATTTGATCAAATATTACCCTAATCGTTCCTTTTGTGATTTTAGGTACTTTGGGAGTGAATTCTGGAAAAGGAAGCATTTTGGACGTTTTTGGAGCATAAAAGTGAAGAAAACGGCAAAAACTTAATTTTCCATGCTGAGAACAGTACCTGACGGCGTCAAGAGGAAAATTCTGACGGCGTCAGGAGTAAAATCCGTGACGACCTAGTGAAAACCTGAAGGCGTCAAGAGAAGGGCGTCAAGAGTTAAATTGGTGACCGCCTGCATAAGGAGTACACGTGACAGCGTCAAACCCAGATCTAGGCAGTCCGAGAATTTATTTGGCGGCGAGATGACGGCGTGAAACATTTGTTCTTGACGCCGTCACCTTACAGAATCTATATATACTTTTCTATTTTTCATTCATAAAGGAGGAACTTGTGTGGAGAATACTAGGGCCGAACTTGAGAAACCCTAGGTTGTTTGTAACAGTATTTTCAAAGGTTTTTACCCCTTGAAACCTTTCATGTTCAATTGAGATAAGTCCTCTTTCAATTCATTCAATATGTCTATGTGTTGTTTGAATATATCTTATGCTTGTCTTGATTTCAACATGCTAGGCTAGATCTTTCATGTGTTTGCTTAGATGTAATGAAACCTAGATGTTAATTATATGTTGATTACTTGTTTATAGTTGTAATGGATGAATGATTTCAATGTTAGGCTTAAGAAAACTGGCAGATCTCCATTGTGTAACATGCTTGAACGTCTTAGGAAACATGAACCGATGTGTACTAGGTTTTATTGGTTGTATTTAATGCATGAGCAAATTCTAATGATCCCATGTTAGGAGCTTCTTAGCCGGCTCGACATAGGAGTGAAGTAGGCGCTTATAGGATTGGGGAAGTAAGTACGCCACCCCATGAATGGTATTAAGGAATACAATCCGTCATCCACGCAACTGTAACAAGTAATTAACCTGTAAAGGATATCTAGGGAGTAGTGAAACCTAAGTAAACATAATTCTCCCATATATTGCTCACACAACTAGTTTAATTTAGTTTATTTTCATTTTTAGTATTTTATTTTGATTGCATCTTAGTAATTGGGTTAGTTGACTAGCAACTAATTCCGCCCAACTCCTTCAAAACCGAGATTTTTACTTGCTTTTATAAAAACCTAAAAATACAAAAAGAATCATCCCTCATCTCTAGACCTAGTCTTTAGGTTTTCTAATCCTAGCAACACTATTCCTAGCTGAACGATCAATCCCCCGATACTTGTCATTATACTATACTACATCGATCAGGTACACTGCCTGGTAGGGGTTGTAAGCTTCTCAAGATCCCTTGAGAGGTAAAGCCTGGTGCAATCCCTACGCATCAAGTTTTTGGCACCGCAGCCCGGGGAATAGTTATTGTCTAGGTTAGAATCTCTTTTTATTAGGTCTACTTGCTAGATTTCTTTCTAGTAAGATTTTATTTTTATTTTTAGGTTCTCTTTAGTCTATCTTATTTCTTCGTGTTTTTGTTCGTAACTCTACGCCATCCGACATCATGGATGATGATAACATCTTTGAACCCATCATCCCACCAAAACAAGACCACCCACAAAACCCACCACTAACTAACCAACCTCTTAGGCCCCGAACCCTAGGAGAGTACTCCCGACCTAGCCACCAAGGCTATCGAAACACTATTGAGCTCACCGGAGCCAATGTGTCTCCCTTGCGATCCGACACCATCCGGTTGGTGCAAAGCGGATGTGCATTCCATGGACTTCGTTCCGAAGATCCAAATCAACATCTTAAGGACTTCCTTAAAATCGTAGATTCTATAGACCTTGATGTTACAACTAGAGAGTCAACCCGATTACGCCTATTCCAATTTTCTCTACGTGATCAAGCTAGTCAATGGCTTGAACGTTTCCCCGCAGGATCCATCACCTCATGGGATGATCTCACCACTCGCTTCCTTGCCCAATTTTTCCCACCGGGGAAGACTGCGATGCTTAGAAATGACATTTTGATGTTTGAACAACATCAGGGTGAAACTTTCTACGAAGTATGAGCTCGTTTCAAGGATCTCCTCCATAAGGTCCCTCATCATGGTATAAACCTTTGGTTATTAGTTCAGATTTTCTATGATCATGTCGACTATCACACTAAACGTACAATCGATAGGGCCGTGGGAGGTAGATTGCGTGATAAGGACGTCGAGGAGTCCTGGGCAATTATTGAAGAGCTTGCCGCCGATAATCAAGAGATATGAGAGTTTAATCATACTATAAAAGCGGCCATCAACGCAATCTTAACACCTGAAGGGACTCCCCAAATCTCTGATGAACTCCTATGCAAACTTGAGGCAAAAGTTGACTATTTTGAGGAAAGGTAAAGGAGACCCCTAAGTCCTAGACGGGCTACTGTCAATTCTGTCTGAAAAATGACTGCAACGCCGTTATCAGAGTCACCCTCTAGAGAGAATTTCGAGACTTTTCAAAACTATGCCCCACCTTATTCCCCTCCCGAGAAACTTAGCCCGGAATTTGAAGCCAGAATGAGAGAATACATGGCAACTCATTCAGATCGGCTTGCTAGATTCGAGGAAGCAGTTTATAAGCAAAAAGAGGAGATGCAAGAGAAAATGAATGAGATGATGAGCCTGATGGAAGAGTATGCCAACCAGAGAACCGCCGAAAGAATGTTACTAAGGAAATAAAGCGTCATCCCTACTACCCCACTTGTTAATTCCATCACAATTGTCCACACGGATAATGAGAAGGTAGAAACCCCTACTGAACAAACCGTAGAAGAGCCACCAAAATCCCAATCTTTAAGTTACTACCTGAAACATGATATAAACGAAAACACTATAACAAATTGGATAAAGGGTGACGGGCGTAACCAACCTTCCAAACAGGGTTCGGAGAAGGGGGAAGAGGGAAAAGATGAGTATGATACATTACCTGGGGGGCCAATATTCGAGAAACTATTGGTACAAAAAGTGGCTACTAAGCAGATGGTGTGTGGGAAGTTTGAGATACTGGCCAGCATCGGGGATTTCAAATATCTTAGTGCTTTCGCCGACCAAGGATCGGAAGTAAATCTTATGCCCCTAACTATCTACACCCAACTAACGTCAAAAATGCCAGCCCCCACTCGTGTTAGGCTATCCCTCGCTGGACACTCTTACGTATACCCCCTAGGAATCGCAGAAGATGTGTTAGTTAATGTCGCAGGATTCATGTATCCCGTTGATTTTATGATCATCGATGATAAGGGAGATGGATGCATGCCAATAATCCTTGGGGCACCATTCCTCACCACCGCTAGAGCTGTCATTAAGTATGAAGGTAGGAAAATTGAGCTTAAATCAGGAAAAAGAAAGATTAGCTTTCCCATGACCCCGCAATATGGGCAAGAGAGTTTGAGTTGGAGAAAGCTCAAAAACAACATTGACACGTCGCCTATTCATGTTCAGGAGAAAATACTTGCATGGGAGGCAAGAATCAAAAGCTACAAGGAGGCTAAACATGAAAGAAGCAAAAGCAATGAAGTTCATGTCGAGTTCGAACACAGTCAACCAGCGAGAAGCCATGTACCGTTCGAGGAAGGGAACTTAGTACTCTTAAGACACTTGGAGATAACGATGCCTCCCGATAAACCGAGTCCCTGGTGGTATGGACCTTTCACAATTGAGAGCATAAGCCAAGATGGGATGGCTAACCTGAGAAGTAAAGTAGGAGGAGAGGTGATTGCAAGTATCGACAGATTGGGACACTACCACCACGATAGTAATGATCACAACTACATAGGGTACATCATCTCAAGGGATGAGGTCACGTAGTAACCCATGACCTTGAGTCTAGCAACAAGACTCGTAAATAAAGAAAAGTGCTTCTTGGGAGGTAACCCATGTTTTATGTGAATTTTATTTTGTTTGTTTGTTATTTGCTTCCGTATGCATGCTTCATTTTTATTGTTGGTAGATCCTGTCTCAATACTAAAATAGTGAAAATACTTTATTTTGTTGTTTGGCTTAGTCTTAACTTCATCTAAAGGTATTTCGCAAAAGATAAGTGTAAGGGGAAACCCCAAATATGTTTTTAAGAAACAAAATCGATCATGATTCTCCACAATATTAAGTGAACATGTATATTCGTATTTGTTAGAGTCAAATGCTTGTATCGAGTCATAATGATGTTTTGCAGGATTTTCCAGGAAGTAGGACGAAGTTTTTCCAGAATTTTTTCAAAAAATTAACATAAGAATTTCAGCAGGTCACTTCTGACGGCGTCACGTGTGAAATTCTGGAAATTTTACCAGTTTTGTTTTTCTAACGGAGTCTTAAAGTTTTTGTTGAATCATTAGTTTTATAATCTCCAGGAAATTTGCAAACATCATTCCACAAGCATTATATCTTATTTTGTTTTCTAGGATTTGTTAGCATATATAGATTGCCGCCGATTTTATGCGAGGTTGCCTTGTCTGTTTTCTCAGGTTTTACAAGTTATGTATGACAAGAAGATGATTTATATTCTGGAATGTAAGCTTTGATTGTTCATTTTCTTGGAGGAAGATCTAACCTGGCCACCTTATTATCCATACCGAGCGAATCAGGGGAGTATTTGATTTCATTCTTTTTACTTATTTAACTTTTACATTCTTTACTTGAACATTGGGGACAATGTTCATCCTAAGTGTAAGGGGAGGGTAAAATGATGATACCTTACAAATACACTTTCGCTTGAGTTTGTTTGTTTGATAGTAGATGTGTAATAAAACTATGAGAAATACTTGTTAGTGTAATTTTAGCGCCAAATTTAAAAAAATTTACAACATTTAGGGGTGAAACTTTAGCCATAGCAAGCGTCTCATGGATAGGAGATTGTATGACTAGAACAAAACCGTATCGTTCAGAAAAATTTTCCACCCAAATATGTGAGGTTCGCCTTTAGATTCGATAGGAAAAGCATTTACTATTAGTGCTTATGAGTGTACTGGTAGCATTTAGATTCTAGAACTTGCGTTAGTGATGCATCCCGAGACCGCTAGTGAGACTACATTCGTGTAGTAGGATTTACTACATGATAAGAGGCATTAGGATCACCCTTATGTTAAACCCGTATCATAACTACTTGACCATTTAAGTCATATTACTTGGCTAAATAAGTCAACTAATTTTTCCCACACCTTAGCGTTGTACTCATTTTTAGTACACGAAACCCCTAGTACACCCCTCCGAGCCTATCTTTTCGTTTCTAACTTTAAGCATTTTACTTAAAGGAAGAATTTGTTACACCCCACTTAAATGTACAACCAAATCGCCTTAGCCTTCCGTGTATGCACTCATCTTTAGTGCATTATTGTTATTTGTAAAACCCTTAGTTAATTATCTAATTGATTACATGGCTGCTAAGTCGAGTCATATCCTTGTACATATTGTTTTGGGACGATTGGGACTCATGGGTAAAGTACTTATGTTATGGAGTAATGGGGAAGAACATCATATATTACCCCCATATGTGCGTTAATTTTAAAAGTACTCAAAGTGTTTTGATTTTCTTAATTCGATTCATTAGATTAGTTTATTGTAAAGTATGTAAAAATTCAAGTGTAAGGGGAATGTTCATTCCCTGTGATGTATTATTTTGGATAGTAGGGTAAGAGTGTATGCAAAAAAAAAAAAAAAAAGGAAAAAATCAAGAAAAAATAAATAGAAAAAGAAAAGAGAAAAAACATACGGACTACCATCCCTTTTCATTCTATATTCATTTTATGTTTTTGTTATTTTTCATTTATTAGCTTAAGTCGAGTCTAGTCTTGGCTTAGCAACGCCATATTGTACATGTAATTAACCAAAATTGTTAACTCGCCACCAGTAAAGACTGCCTATATCCAACAAAACCGTGTATTCCATATCCCTACACCTAACGTTACAACCTTTTAAAAGGCCTCTTTGATAGTTTATCCTAGGTGCTTACGCCATGTGGTGGAGGTTTGATCCTTTCCCAAGCCTATGGTAATCTATTTTGCTATGACAGGTAGTGAGAGATGTTTTCCATTTCCATATTGTGATATTACTTTATTACACCCGAGAGATGTGAGTATCTAAACACTATTTGTGAGGTGCTAGTGTATGACCTCCGTGCATGTCTTTGGTCTTTAGTGGAACGATTATTTGTTGTAATTACTTTTATATTAGTGTTAAATGACCCCTAACTTGTATTTTGACTAGAATAAAAGCGCATTTGCTTGAGGACAAGCAAATCTCAAGTGTAAGGGTATATGATGAGGCGAAAAATGAACCACTTTTAAGGGGTCATTTAAGCCCGGAATTGAATTTATTTGATCAAATATTGCCCTAAATCGTTCCTTTTGTGATTTTAGGTACTTTGGGAGTGAATTCTGGAAAAGAAAGCATTTTGGACGTTTTTGGAGCATAAAAGTGAAGAAAACGGCAAAGACTTAATTTTCAATGCTGAGAACAGTACCTGACGGCGTCAAGAGGAAAATTCTGACGGCGTCAGGAGTAAAATCCGTGATGACCCAGTGAAAACCTGAAGGCGTCAAGAGAAGGGCGTCAAGAGTTAAATTGGTGACGACCTGCATAAGGAGTACACGTGACGGCGTCAAACCCAGATCTAGGCAGTCCGAGAATTTATTTGGCGGCGAGATAACGGCGTGAAACATTTGTTCTTGACGCCGTCACCTTACAGAATATATATATACTTTTCTATTTTTCATTCATAAAGGAGGAACTTGTGTGGAGAATACTAGGGCCGAACTTGAGAAACCCTAGGTCGTTTGTAACAGTATTTTCAAGGGTTTTTACCCCTTGAAATCTTTCATGTTCAATTGAGATAAGTCCTCTTTCAATTCATTCAATATGTCTATGTGTTGTTTGAATATATCTTATGCTTGTCTTGATTTCAACATGCTAGGCTAGATCTTTCATGTGTTTGCTTAGATGTAATGAAACCTAGATGTTAATTATATGTTGATTACTTGTTTATAGTTGTAATGGATGAATGATTTCAATGTTAGGCTTAAGAAAACTGGCAGATCTCCATTGTGTAACATGCTTGAACGTCTTAGGAAACATGAACTGATGTGTACTAGGTTTTATTGGTTGTATTTAATGCATGAGCAAATTCTAATGATCCCATGTTAGGAGCTTCTTAGCCGGCTCGACATAGGAGTGAAGTAGGCGCTTATAGGATTGGGGAAGTAAGTACGCCACCCCATGAATGGTATTAAGGAATACAATCCGTCATCCACGCAACTGTAACAAGTAATTAACCTGTAAAAGATATCTAGGGAGTAGTGAAACCTAAGTAAACACAATTCTCCCATATATTGCTTACACAACTAGTTTAATTTAGTTTATTTTCATTTTTAGTATTTTATTTTGATTGCATCTTAGTAATTGGGTTAGTTGACTAGCAACTAATTCCACCCAACTCCTTCAAAACTGAGATTTTTACTTGCTTTTATAAAAACCTAAAAATACAAAAAGAACCATCCCTCATCTCTAGACCTAGTCTTTAGGTTTTATAATCCTAGCGACACTATTCCTAGCTGAACGATCAATCCCCCGGTACTTGTCATTATACTATACTACATCGATCAGGTACACTGCCTGATGGGGGTTGTAAGCTTCTTAAGATCCCTTGAGAGGTAAAGCCTGGTGCAATCCCTACGCATCAATGCACCTTAAGTTGCATTAAAAAAAAAAGCGAGTTTGGTCTCTCAATTTCAGTGTTAGATCTGAATTAAAAAGAAAATATATAACGGTGAAAGATCCGTTAAATGTATGTCAAAATCTAAAAGAAAGATTTGACCATCATACGCAAGAGATTCTTACAAATGCGAGCACATTTTTCGCAATATTAATTAGTACATCTGAATGATGAAAAGAAAAAATGTTATGAGATGGTTAATGCCTCGAATATACTCATATATCGAGAACGATGCTTTGATATAAATGGGCATGTTTGAACAAACACGATAACGCCGTTTACTAAATTTGCTCCATATTGTCGTGTTAAAGAAACTGGTTGGCAACTTCAAGTTGCAACATAAAGATCTCCATTCCTTCAAGCGAATGTGATAAAATGATTAATATAAGATGTTCATTCCCTCAAGTGAATGAGATGAAATGATCAGTATGAGATCCTCATGTGAATGTGATAATGTAACGATAAATGGTTAAAGATCATTTATCATGGTAAATGCTATGGTCGAGGTAGTATGACAATGAAAAACCACTAGTAGTGGCGAAAATACAATAAGAAAGGAGCAAACAAAAATGTTATTTATGCAAAAATGCAATGTGATGTATATGAAATACAAGTGTGTCAAAGATATTACACGCCATATTCATAGATTTAAAAATCTGTGCTAGCGCATTTTGCGCCACAAAAGAAATATAAAATTGTCATGAGAAACGAAGTTAAATATTAAGGATGCATTATATTTTTTTGTATCTTCCTCGACATGCATTATATAAAGATTAGTAAAAGCTAATCATAGCCATAACATAAGTTTATGAGCTATAATAATAATTTTTGGCATGACCAGTTACACCATCCTGAGTCATTATAATGATGCAAAAGCTATAAAATAATAAGATTCTTCAATTTAATGTTATTATCTCTCAAAAGAAGTTGATTATTAATCTATCAACTAGAATGGGGACTCAATTCCTCAATTTTCTGGAAAAAAAACAAATGGATATATGTAAGCATACAAATCCATTGTATGAACCATTTAGAGTTTTAAAATCGATGCATCGTCTAAATGGTTATCAAATTGCAACCCCAAGTTTGCATGATTAATAGCTCAAAATGAGCCTAACATTCCAGAGTAAATATTTCATCATGAATATTCGATGAATTACTTAAAATCTTCAATGACATTGAGAGAAATTTTTTTGTTGTTGTATGGGGCTATATTATAATATACACAACAAACAAAATTAGCATCATGCCAATATGTTATTATAAATTCTCCCTTTTATAATTGGTTTTGGTTATAAACCAACATATCCCATTTTTGTTTTTTTTGTGTGCAAATTACTTTACCTAAATGCACATATATGGGATATAGAAGATGGATAATTCCTTCATGAGGAGAGAAGTAGCTGCAAATTCAGAATGAATTATCATATTCTGTTGATCCTCGAAAGAAATTTTATGAATTGATTATTAAAATGGATAATCTAATAGCTATAAATAAACATTGGCTAAAAACAAAATTTCATCTACTCATGCTCTGATTATAAGTTGTCCCTCAAGGACACTATTTTATTATGACATGCCTCAAGCATGATAGACAAATCGATTCCAAATAAAATCCTCGATGAAAAATATGGAGCATGAAAACAAGATGGTTATTCGAGGTATAAAAGACCCCATGATAGTCTCATAAAGAGACACTAGACATGAAGGTTCCAAAGAACCTCAAATAGCTAATGAGATCTCAATAAATTATATCATGTCTAAAGTTATATGGAATCGAAACATAAACGACGTCGATAAATTTTTCTACATACAATATATTGCTTGCTATTATGCATGATGAAGATCAAATATCAATTAATATCCAAATATTCGCTCAACGAAATGATTGGCCAACATAAAAGGACTTAGTATCTTGCAAATACTAAAAGTCTTGAAACGTGAAGTTCGTACACGTAAATGTGTAAAATCTATTTGATATAAATCGGTTTTTGTGCTAAACCGAAATAAGAGCTCTAAAGTTATGTCTTTTTAAGACATGAGTTGTGAATAAATAAATTCATAAAAACACAAAGTTGATTATTAAAAGACATATTGTCTCGAGGTGGATGTAAATATCTTATTGATATTTTACGATACAATCAATATTGAAGTATTTAATTCGCTCTAAATGAGGAATGATCTGTAATGTCTCAAGCATGACTTACAACTTCAACTTCTAGATACGATTAATAAAGTTCTCAATAACTTTATTTGATAAAGTTGAATGAATCCATATATGGATCCAAATGATTTTGGACGCATATTATATAAATTGTTTTTGCACATGTTTCAAAGAAATAATTGGTCCTCAAGTACCATATATGAGTACAATTGAGGTTTGGATGCCAATTTTGTAATTAATATGCATCACAAGAGTGTATTTTTCTCTTTTAATATTTGTACATGCATTGTATACTTTACAACCAATTGATTTGATATTGGGTTGGAAGCTACACATATATTTTTGTCATTTTTGCAGGACTTATTCGTAACATCATCAATTTGATGGACTTCATTGTAAAGTTGTTGCCAACAAAAGTATACTAGATACTCATTTAGAAGATTAGCATTCAATGCTTGAAATATACACATTAAATTGAGGAGGAGGAGCATTATACACACTACACTCTTTTCCTTCATCAAGTTTTTGTATCCCATTGGGTTTCTCTTGATAAGGTTTTTAATGAGGCAGTCTATAGCGTATGATAAACGGTGAATATCCAAGGAGGAGTGTTGTAAAATATTATAATGGGCTTATGTATATTCACCATTATCTCAACCCAGCCCGTTAGGGTTTACATGTATTTATCTTCGTTATAAATACTTGATACTTGTAACCCATTGAGATCATCACTTAATAAGAATTCTCTCTTCCTCTGTTATTTTTGTTCATTATTTTGTAACAATGATGAAGAACTCTTATAGCAAATCTAATCTAGATTTATGTTGAAAAAACCATATTAAACTCAACTTCAAATTTATTAGCCTTCATACTAATGTTGCAAAACTCTCATTGGACAATATTTTTTTTTAAACTATAACCACACCACCAATTATATAACCATCCTACATTTTACCAGGGTAATACTTATATCCTCATGTAGAAATTGTTACATATAATTTGCAATCAACATTATCAATTTATCACTTATATATATGAACATTGCAACTTTGCAAGTATTTCTTATCTTAAATTAACTACAAAACCATATTAACGAATCATGCCTAATAAAATGTGCATTGCAAAGTAATTAAAGTGGATGGACTCGATCAACACTCTCAATTATGGACTACTCTTATACAGTTAAATATAAAAACAAAAGAGTCCCACGTCCGTAAAACTCGGTCTCTCCATTGATAAATATAAACAAAACCATAATTTGGTTTTCTTTTTTCCTCTATTCTAAAAAAACTCGTTCATTCTTGAAACTTTGATTTGATAATGTCTTCGTCTTACTGTTCATCAAAGATGATAGTACTCAAGAGTTGAGACAGTGACTCGTTTAAGATTGATGAGAAGGTAGCATTGGAGTAAAAAACGATCAAGCACATGATTGAAGATGAATGTACTAGATACGCCATATATCCCTCTTCCTAATGTCACTAGCAAGATCTTATCGATGGTTATTGAATACTGTAAGAAACATGTTAAGAAACCAAAGACGGATGATGATGTGAACATCATCGATGATAAGGTCAAGAAAGATGTTAAGGTGGCTGAGGAAGCACTAAATCGTTCGATGACAAGTTTATGAAATGATAACTAGTTATCTAGTCGCATTATTATTATTGAACATAGTGCAATAAAAATATAATAATGGTATATTCTTACCTTACCTTACTTATTTCAAAAATTTACGGGATATATCTTTTTACCCCAAAAAAATCTGACATAGCTGTACTATTTCTAAACATGTTCTAAGAATCAAGAAAATAGTGAAAACTACTCATATAAAGTTAAGAGATTGGTAAAGTCTTAAAAAAGTTTAAGAAATTAGCAAAGACTATTCAACTTTTATGATTTACAAAAGACATGTATTTCTCTACACTCAACGTTACTCTAGTCTTATCTTGTGCCTCCAACTTTTACCGTGCTCCATTGCTTTTGCCGATCGTTTTTCGTGTTTTAATCAACTCTTATACAAATCTCTACTTGCAAAAATGATTTTTGATATTTAAAAAACTTAAAAATGAGTAATATTAAATCCCAAAATACTCTTAAAATTTTAAATTTCAATCTTTTGTTTACTTTCCCATATAAAAATAGTTTTATAATTTTTTTTAAAGAGTTGCCTTAAAATTAGTTTTTATTTCTAAATTTAATGTTGTTTTTATTTTTTTTTCTAATTTTTTTTAACAAATTAACAATCTCATTCTCAATACCAATCCATATTTCAAACCTAATTTGTTAAAATGGAACTGGTATGATGTTATTGCCATTTACGAATATGATAAAGACTTGCCAACCTCAATTGCAAAACGTTATACAAAACATTTAACCACAAAATCTCAATTATAACTATTTTCCTCTATAAAATCCCTGCAAGTATGCGAAGTTTTTAGTATCACGATCAATTTAATTTAGCGAGAATAATAAAAGTTTTTCTTTTAAATTCTTGAAGTATGTAATAAGTTACTAGAAATAGTGAAAATTGAGTATGTTACATTTAAGTTTATAAAACTGAATTTATAATTATGCCTTTCTTAAGTTTTGGTCTCGAATGTAAAATACTATTGACCAATAAAAATATATCACTATTTTAGTACGTTTAAAAGTAAAAAATAAAATAAAATCTCTCAAAATCATGTTTTTTTTTTCTTTTTCTTTTTTTAATTTTTTAATTAGAAAACCTAAAATGATTCAATTTTTATCAAATTTTTATCAAAGTGGTTGACTTTATTAGCTATTTAGAAAGATAAATTTTGCCAGTCAGCAAAATCGAGTTCTCATGTTGGTTCAATTAGATTGTCAAAGATATTTTTTGCCGATCTAAGATGAGCGTATACAAGAGTTAAGCTATCTGAATATTCATGAATCATAACGTAAATAATTTCCTATTGTTTCCATTTAGGAGAGTGTTTACACGACATATATGATTAATGGGATTTCTAACTTGTGTCATGATGACACAAGCTTTTAATCATTTAACAAACAAAAACTACTCTATTTGTATGTTAGTTGATATTAATAGTTTTCTAACTATGATGTTTTATCAAACCTATTACCATTTTGGATCTTGCTAACAACCCAACGGGTGTTGTTTAAGTTTGCCTTAATTAAGAATGTTTCCAAATATAAACTGACTTGATATTAATCCGTACCTTATTGAAACTCAATTACCTTAATTATATCATGTATTTATAGAACTTATGAATTCCATGGAAACATTGTTATTTAAGGCAAGCTTCAACAACACCCATTGGGTTGTTGTTAGCAAAACCCATTTTATATAAAAATAGATTATTTAATGAAGCAAATGCATTCATTTAAGAGCAGACATGCTTAATTGGTATGACTAATCTATATAGCAACATCCTATTGGTGATTGAAGAGGGACCCGTTTTTAATCAAACTAATAAAACATTGTCACATTAATTTAGGCATACAATTAGTCATATTTTTAGGCATCCAAATCATTTTTTTTCATTCAATACTTTAAACTCGTGCCACCGTTACACAAATTAGAAAACCCAAAGATGAATTTTTAGAAATGGACATGTGTCTTACGTACATTATCATATATACTAAAACCCACTTTTCCCGTTTTATAAAATGCGGGTTCCTATTGGTTGAAACCCGTAAAACCACTATTTGAACCACTGTTCATCACTATTCATTAGCATTCTTCCCGTCCCGTCCCGTTCCGTTTCACCTTCATATTTTTCCTCATATAGATATCTCCACAATTCCAGACCCTTCCTTCCCAACATAGCTCTTCATCAAAACTACCCATGCTACATCTTCCCCCAGTCAAGAACAATCTTCATAGATCTTCATCTTCATCAAAACTACCCAAACCAACCTACATATACATACGATCTTTATTCCGAAATACAAAATTATCTCTCCGACAAGTAAGTTTATTGATTCACTTTTTGTTTGCTAATTTATTATTGGATTTTTTTCCTATAAAATTCATATTATTTAAAACTTATGTTTATATTTATTAAAACTCCGTACATCCCTTCTTCAATTCCATAACTAACCCATTACACAATTTCGCATTTTTTATTTTCTTTTCTTTTTTCTACAATTTTGTTTTTGTGAAAGTGATTTATTTGGTGAGATAATTAGTGGGTATTTATTGGATTTTGATTTGGGATCTGGGTTTGTGAGATTTTGAATGCACACCAACTGTTTGATGTTTTGTCTGAGAGAAGACAAATAAAGAAAAAAAGGAAAAAAGTTTACTTTTTTGGGTTGAGATTTTTGGGATGTTAAAAGGGTGTTTGGCATTTTGATAGTTTGGATTGTCTTGGTGAAGAGTGAGTGATAATGCCTGCTAAGCTTTTGCATTCTTTGATTTGCAAAAGCAAATTGGATGTATGACTGGCGTTTTTCAGTTATTTGACAGGAATCAGATTGTGCCCGGAAGGCGGCTTCTCGGTCATAGTCCGAAAAGGCTTCCTACTGGTAAGTGTTCAGCCCCCATTCCAGAATCTGAGTAAATAAGGAGGTATTTCTATTCGTTTTATGAGTTTTGGTTAAAAGTTTCTTAGTTTCTCTGTTTAGTTACGACACTATTACAATATGGCATAGACTCTTAGTTATGACACGCTCGCTAAATGATTGGAAGTGTTGCGTTGGGTTTGAGCTTTTCGTGCTTGGAAGTGTTGGTTTAGTGATCATGAGTTCAAAAGTTGGTGTTGTATACAGGTGTTCAGCAGCACAACAACAACAATCCTGACATGGATCAGAGGGTGAACAGAGCTGTGATTGCAGGTAACCACAGGGCTCATTATTTACTATTATAGTTTTTTTTTCATCGGAATAATGAAAAGTAGATCTATTGGGATATCAACCATGTTGAGTTAACATTTTATCATAAAATTATTGTTAATAACCAAAAATTCTTTTAGGATGATTTGTAATTCACAAATTTTAATTTGATACAAGAAAAGCAGTGGGTTCTCAAGAAGAGCACCTATGTACAGAGGAGTCACAAGTTAAGGAAAAAAATTGGACAAGATACCCATCTTCTATAAGGTTATTACTTTGTAAACATGCATGCTTGATAGTGCTTTAATTGAACTATGTATACTTCTGTATACTTCAGGTTAACAGGTTTTTTGCGAAAAATTTGGTGCAGTGAATTTCTCTTTTCCAGGTTTCTCTTGATTTACTATTAGTGAGTATTTTTTTTTGGTTAGTTTACTGTTGGTAAGGAAGAGTGTCAGTGAGATTAAGGGTTAAAAAAAAAAAAAAAAAAAAAAAAAAAATCTACTTTTTAATAAAAATCTTGGGTTTTGTTTGGTTGCACACCAAATGTTTGAGGAAATATCTTAAGTAAAAATTATAGTGACAGTTTTGGTTTGTTTTGTTTGTAGTTGCTGATGGAAAATGAAGAGAATCCGGTAAAGAAGCAGCAAGGTATTGATGCGAGCCCCATGGACATTAGTCGTAATGTGAGATGTTTAGACCAAGGTATGGTTGATTGCCATTGCTCATCTAATTCATGAAACCATCATCTATAGCTCATTGATATTAACAACACTATTAAATTGAGGCTAAAATGGGTTTAGGTCCTTAGTGACATTTTGAAACAGATGGCCAATATGAGTGGCAGATGGACGTGCTTTATAACTTGATGCCATCAAGGTATATGTGACATGTTCGATTGAGATTGAGATTGTCTCCATCTTGGCGGGGCAACTTATTACAGTTGCAACCACGACATGTGTGTTTAGATTTGCAGCAAAGGAGAACCGCAACAGCCAATTTCATCACTTGGTAAACGTCCCAACCACCTATGAAGTAAGAAATACCATAGAAGCGAAAGTGTGAAAAAAATAAAAGTACTTTCGTTGACTGTATTTACAGGTCTAAAGGAATCATAACGGGACTTGATGATACCAACTCCACTGGGTGGCCATAATCAAAATGGAAGTGCCTATGGTATGACATTTTTTTATCTATCTAGAGTTTCATGAAAGGGTTTGACTATTCGTCGAATGACTGAAATACCAACGAGTTCGAGACTGTAGATTCTAAACTGAATAAGCAGAAGCAAATATGAACACAATTGTTGGACTACATTCTGTTACAAATGCGCTTAACTACAATAATAACCGGTTTGAGATTGCTTATTTGAACTTGATTATCTAACATATAAGCAATTTGAAAGAATAATGAATCAAAATTCTTATTTTACTATAAAATAAATATATAATTTTCATGGTAACAGTCATTTGGTGGGCGAGTTCCGACCCTTTTGTTCGAAATTTTGGTACGACTGAATGTGCGTTCCCAAGCTGCAATTGAGAAAACTTCTCAGGTATAGTAGCTTATGCATAATACTTTTATTAATTTGGATTTGTAATTATTAGAAGTGATTATGCAATTGTTAATAGTTACAATTGGTTATGGTGTTAGGATTCAAACATCAATGTTTTTTCTTATCCAAAATAACTTTTAATTGCAAATGTAATGCTGATGTAACAGGTTTAGTCTCTGGTCATATTAGTCGCCAAAAAGAGATGGTTGATGCGTGGAGGAACAATCGATATTACTTCTGCATGATCTGGGGATGGAGTGGCGTCTGACGTGGGTGCGTTTGAGTACTGAAATAGGGGCTGAAGTGTGTGCGTTTGGGGGGTGAAATGGGTGGATTTGGGTGATGAAAGAGGGCAGAAATGGATGTGTTTGGGGACTGAAGTGGTGGCTTAAATGGGCCAGTGTATGGACTGAAATGGGTGTGGAATAGGAGGCTGAAATATGGGCTGGTACAAGTACATTTAGGGGCTGAAATGGGTGTGTTTGTTGTGATAAAATACGATTGCAGTAGGTGCGTTTCGGGGATAAAGTGTGGGGTAAAATGGACATATTTTGGGGTTGAAATGGCCGTGGGATTGGCGGCTGAGATGGATGTGTTTCGGTGATGAAATGGGAACTGAATCGGCTTTTAAAGTGTGTTGAAACAGATATGTTTGGGACCAAAATATCAAGAGATTGTCAATATTCATTTAGGAGATGGATCAATCAGACGTGGTCAGGTTTTGAAAGTTGATAGAGAGAGGGCTGTTGTCCAGGTGATTTACTTTGGCATTTTGCATTTAAACTTTAGAAATTTACAAACATGTAATATCAACTGAATAATTTGTTTGATTGCTATAACAACCATTTATCACTGTTATGGTCAATTCCAAAATTGCAACTCCAAACAGCAACGGAAATAATGTTGGCACATTTCTGTTTTGCTGCAGCAGGAACTTGGTATTAGTTCTGATATCGATGTTCGGAGAGGGAAAGTGGGTGACAATCTTTTCTTTGATGCATACTATTTGAGGCTTTTGTAAAATCGGCACTTGCAATGGTGGTTTGTAAATGCTAGAAGTGAAGATTCATTATTGAAACAGAAACGTAATGGGGAATATGAGTCTGACCGGGTTAAGTAGGACTATAATGGACATGAATGCGATCCGGATGTTTACCGAAATTGCTTGACGAGGTAAAAATTTCATTAGTTATTTTCTTTCAATGAATTTGAGAATTATGAGATCTCAATTTTTTTTAGTTATAAATTTAATCACTGCATTTACTTTTATTCTAAATTAGTATTGAAACATTCTAACTTTAGACTTGATTTGCTTTCCTGGGAACACGGATTAGATCAACCGAGGAAGAAGATTAACAATAAGGTTACTTTGTGTCAGTTTACAGGTACGAGGCCGAGACATATTTCGAATGCAGGTGATGGGGTGGTCGCGTTTATTTAGGATCCACAAAAGTGTTGAAATGCTGAGAGATGGTATTGAACTTTATGATGCTGTATTGATATAAGTCATGTAATACACAAATGTATGAACTAATTTTTCTATTACTTACAAAAAAAAAAGTGTTGCAAAACACACCCGCAGCATCGCGCGGGCTTCCCCGCTCGTTTTTGTCTAAAAGTCCTAAACACTGGAATTTGGCATATTTAACAAAATAGGTAACAAATAACATTAGTAGACAACATGTCATACTTATATTTTCATAAGATTGCCTTTTAAAATAAAAAATCATAGTTATATTTATAATAAAATAATTTAAGATGAAATAATAAGATAAAGTATCATTTCTTCTGTCTTAATATTACTGTCCACATTTTTTATTTGGGTTGTCTCAAATTATTTCTACACTACTAAAAGTAGATAGAGAAATTTGATTGAAATTATTATATATCTTTACTTAAAATTGTTATTACAAATTTTTTAGTAAAACAATAATTAATTATTTAAAGTTAAAAGTATCATTTTACGGAAAGTAAAAATGATAAAGTTGTAATAAGTTTTTTTTGCAAACGGTAAGTTTTTATCGGGTTAGACAATTATTTTGAGATGGTCGTTAGATAATTATTTTGAGACGGATGGATTGAGTGACATTTAACTTCACTAGTTGCAACAAGCTAAAACACAATGCATAGTAAAGATAAGTGAAAACATAAAAGTTTGGTGGTGTGTTTTAAGTGGTACGGATAGAAAGTATATAGTATAATTTATGTAACCGAAGGAAGAAATGAGGACTCTCTCCATCTGTAAGTTTTACGAACACACGTACCCACATGACAATTCCAAGTGTCACCTCCTCCTTTTCCCTTTTATTTATGTTGCCTTAATCCTATTGGCCTACCTTCACCCTTAAAATACCACCAACCCACCCCACCCCTTAAACTAACACACATTCAGTACTTCACACAACACAACACTATGCTACACAAACTTAACACCATGTTGCAAACGTTGAACCCTTATCCCTCAACTGCTAAAACAGCTGAGATCATGGCTAGATATAGGCCTATTGCACCAAGGCCTCATACTAGTTTGAATGGTGGTGCTAGTGGTGGTGAGGGTGATGGATCACCTGGCTCAGGTTCTAGTTCAGGTTCTGCGGGTTCCATGTCACCAACTATAAGGCAGTCACCTTACTTAAGAAACGTGTGGCCTCATTTGCAATCAAGACCAACAAGGACAAGAAAAAGAGGTAGGACATCATTGGGTCCACCTCCATCAACAAGTACTACTTTCAAAAGACCAAGAACACTACTTCAAGGACTATCACCACCTTTTCAATCTTTGACCCCACAACAAAGAACTACAACCACTTTAGTCACCTTACCATTACTACCTTGTTCTTCTATGTCACCACATCACATGCAACAAACCAATGTCATTGATCTCAACAAGGTGGCTGAAATACCTGAAGAAAAAGATTTTCTTGCTCAGTTAACAAGACCAACATCAAATGTTATCTCACCCAGGCCAATTCGCCTCGTTTCGTCATTCCTCACTATTCGTGCGGTTAAAGATGATGCTGTTTCGGTCCATAACTCATCGGTTGCAACAAAGAAGGCTGAGGAAGTTGAGAAAGAGCTAGAGGCACAAGTTTTGCCTGCTTTTGTTTCGGATTCGAAAAACAAAGTTAGGCTAGTGAATTCGGCTTATAAAGAGATGGTGGGTCAACCTGAGTGTTCATGGCTCGAGGCTATGGTGACTGGTGATGGAATTGGGGTTGCATGCAAGAGCATTTGTGGTGAGGTGGTGCTTAGTTTTAATGATTCGGATCAGGATTTGATGGTTTCGTCAAGTGGTTTTTCGTGTTGGGCAAGGATTGAATGGGGTGTGAATGGAAAGAAGAATTCGGTCAATGCATTTGGTGAAGTAATGCGGCTATCGTGTGAATCAAAGGATTACAAGTTTGCATGGAGGTTTCACACAAGAGAAGCCTCAGAAGGTGCTTCAAATGTGTAGAGGATTCAGAGTTTGCAAAATGTGAAAAGATGAAGAATCCTAGAAGGAATGTATCTATGTAGAATGTATATGAGTATATCATATATTATTATAAATAGTAGATATAAGTATAAGAATATATATTATATAGTAGTAGATAAGTCCTTTTTTTTGTTACAAACATGGAACAATCAGAGATTGTACATCTTAGTGTTTTATTTAAAGTGTGCCTCTGAAATGGAAATGGGCTTTATTTGGTATGTTTTTTTACAAAGTTGAGACCTAATTGTCTTCAGTTTTTGCTGGTCCTTTCCATTTGAAATTGTCTGCATATGATTTAGGCTGCAAGAAAGAGGATTCAAAAGTCAGTTATCATGCATCCAGTCCCTAGTTACTCACAGAAAAGAGAAAAATATATAAAAAGGAATGGTGAAATTCCGGCATGGTGAATGGTGAAATTATATGCATGATGACTGGCTGATAAAGTAATGGTGGTAAAAGAAAGGATAAACAATGCATTGACATCTGGTGTAAAAGAAGATAAACAATGCAGTAAATGGTTTCAATTTGTTTTTCTTTTGCTACTTTTGCCAACTGTTTTTATGTGACAATTTTAGTCTAAATTGACCCATTGACAAAGTAAATGGGTCAAACTGGCTTGAAAATAAATACTATAAGCAAAAGTATCTATGCAACCTCAATAAAGAAAAATAATACTGTAATATTAATAGGGCAGAACTCATGAAAGCTTGGATCAGTAAAAAATATGCACCTTCAATATCGGAGTGTGATGCTTTTTGACCTGTAAAAACAATACAAGATAAATCAGCAACCACAATAACAATGAGTGTGTTTTTCATCGAATATATGCAACCTTGTACTGACTGAACAAATGGTACATATTATTAAGTTCTTTTCAGATGGACAGATTTGTTTATCTACTTCAAGGCTAGATATGTTAGGTACAAAAATAAAGAATATCCAACCTTTGTATGGAGACAACTCTTATGAGGATCAACTTTTTCCCTCAATAGCTCGAAATCTCCGAAAAGTGTAATTCTATCACAATACCTCACCTTTCTACAGAATCAATTTTTTCCAAAACTAACGAGGAATGTGTAGAAACTTCATATTGATTTCACGTCAAGTTACAGTCACGCCATATAGAAATACGTCAAACTTACTGAAAATGGTATTGTAGTGATGAATGCAGGTCAGCTTAACAAAACAAAACAGTACATAAATGATTGCATATAATTGAGATTGTTTGATTAAGCTGTATCTTTAATATGATAGTCAAGGCAGGAACCAAAAAAGATGATGCTCAAGGAATGGTTTTAGTATACTTGGCAAAAATAAGCCAGGTCAAAAAACGTGTATTTTGTGTTTGTATGTCTAAACCTATAGACATTCAAGACATCAAGTTGATCCAACCCACAAAATATTTAAAAGCATACCTGATATTCCCAACCATGTTTCTCAGCAAATGCCTTTGCTGCCTCCACGCTATCAAAACTAAGTCCAGCTTCACCAACATTAGCGTATGGGTCTCCTGTTGATGTCCAGCCCATCAATGGATTTTCCCACCTAAAATAACATGCAAAGGTGCGTTATTAACCAACTGCAAAAATGTTCGCAGAGAAGCATAACAATGCACTTAAATCTAACCTCAAGAGAATTCATTAGATTATTTATTTATTTTATTTTTTTTTAATTTTTTTTTTAATTTTTTTACCATACATCCAACAAGAACCAAATAAAAAATCATTTACATGTGTATAATAAGTAGCAAGTAAAAGTGAAGTGTAAAACTATTTAATCCAAGTATAGCAATACACCAAAACTTAGGATTGTGAGTTTCTTTAACGGGTGTATAATCTAAACAAACTTTCAGAGGATAAAAGTGATGTAATCATTTGAAGATTCCATAAGCATAATGGAGCAGTTACAGCTGATGTAAAATGATTCTTTGTTACAGTACAGAAACCAGAATGTACTAGGAATGGGGTATAAATTTAAGTTGCACCATATATAAACAAATATTAATTAGGAATGTAGTCAGAATCTGCAGTAATGATTTGAAATCAGTATCCAAATAGTCCGCCATGACCCATACATACATGTCGTCAGAGGCTAGTTCCCAAAGCCACACATAAGTAGTTAAAAGCTGTATCTAATACCTATATGACTATATGTTTCCATGGTGCAGATGTGAAAATGTGAATGCTAGGTGTACAATGAAGCTTGTTAGGCACATCATTAATAGATTATTGACTACTATAAATTTAACCATTAGAAACTTTAAAAATAAATGGGAACTAGTAGTTGAGTATCAAGATTGCAAATTACCTTTTAGTTTACATGCAATCCATACTCTCAGTTACCATCTATTTTAAATTAAATAAAAAGAAACGATTCTGTCATATCTTAGTGAGCAATGTACGCATAGCTTTCAAGTTCGTCAGATCGTTACAAATCTTAACTAAATTTAGGTATACATGTCCCCTCTCATATTATTGTTAAGTTAGTCATTGGATTCAATGAATTGGCGGAGCATCTTATCTTCTACTCATGCACCCCCCTTAAATGACGCAATCAATGAAAATATTGGCTTACATACACCAATGAGTTGGTGAAACGTCTTCTACCGGTATAGCCAATAATATCAAGAGGTCGGTAATAACAACATTAAGAGTAATAGATGTGTGGGAACTTGATAGAAGCATATTTTGTTCTGGTGTTAACCATATTTACATCCTAAGAACTTGGACCATCTACAAGAGACATTATTATTATTATGCCTCATGACGTATCCAACTCTATTGAAGATGTTCCTATTGGAAAGAAATCGCTAAAAAGTTTATGAAACAAGTAGACATGTTGAGTTTCTTTGAAACGCAACTCCACAAACAAGTCTTTCACACCTAACTAGCTAGAGAAAGTTAGAAATGAGACCCATCATAGGCTAAAAAGAGAACCATTCCTAAAGTGCATGAACTAAAATTGTTCTATGCTCCCTTTGTGGCTTTGTCAGAACCAAATCTTTCCTGTATTAAATACGTTTAGATCTGACGTAACTACTTTACCATTTTTTTTTTTTTTTTTTCCGACTTTCGATCTTTACTCCTTATGCCATATTCAGGGAGTAAGATGTTGTTTGTTTCATTAAGATGCTTTGTGTTTAGAGCGGCTAGAAAGCCTAGACGTGAATCAGATAATGTTTTCTTTTGTTAAATTGCCTTAATGATTTTAATTTGCAATTTATATATAAAACCATCTCATTGCGATGAATAACTTGTATAAACACAAATAAGCATTTTTATCATAAATTTAACATCTCCATAAACTATTAAATGAATTATCTTTATAAATATCCTAAATTTAACATACATAAAAACTATTACACATCCTAAGAGACAATAAGAGGCAATAAGACAAGTCCCCCACCTCTTATTGGGTAACATACAATATGTCCGACCGTGTCTTACTCAAAAAGAAAAAAAAATAAACAACTCAAAGTCTGACCACGTCTAACTCGGTAAGAGGTAAGAGGCTAGTAAGCAATTTTTTGTAAAAACAAAAGTCTACCCAAATTATTGATGCATATTTGACACATCTCAAAGTGATACAACCATTTTCGATGCCTATTGAAAGACAGTGTTCCCTCGCATGATAGTACATCATCATTGCCCTTATGACAGAGAAGTTTTATGTGCATGTAACTTAATACGTATAGCTAATTTAACATTCTGATATAAACAGCTGAGTAACTTGGTTTTAACCTTGGTAAAGCTCAACAGTAATAAGTATCCTAAAGATTCACTCATTACAACACCCCTCCAATAACTAACACTTACATCAACATCTCACTTCCCTGATCTATAATATTCTCCCAAAATATTAAAGATGCAATTGGTAATTTAATGGTGGATGTACTGGTTACAATGAACTACCCAAGCAACAAGGATTTGATAAACATAAAGAGATAAATTCGCTGAGACAACAATGTAACCCCACATATGGAAGATGGACCAGTTCAATTAATGAAGCATATAAGATGTGGCGTGGCTTTAAACTGCTCAAACTCCATATAAAGAGAATTATTTGGATAAAAAGTTTAGTAATTTACTAGAATAGGAGAGGTAGGCATATCTAAGATACTTACTTCTGAGTAGATAAAAAATTGATTTTCCACTTCCCGACTTTTCCAGAGCCTTGTTGAGTTGCAGTGCGAGCAGGCGAATAACTCAAGACCTAGATGCAGAATGTCCCACAATAAATCAAGAATATATAAAATTAGTGCAATTTGAGTCGTCTTATGATAAAGAATCATACAGTAACCAAGAATAGTATTCGATGAATTGTAGCAACAAGAATTAAATCTTTAACATTCAACAAGAAACTTATATCAAAGTCTTAGTTTACAATGACACTATTTCAGAATTCAGTATACTTCACTTTTTTGCTATAATTTGAACATTCACAGCACATACATACTTATTATTTAATACACATGCATCAATTTTCTGGTGTTTGAATCAGCAGAAACTGTCTTAGAGAAGAGAAGCCACCATACACAAGTAGACTAGGAAGCTTAATAAGGCAGTGAAATCTAATTGTTCACAACTCTTCGAGTATTAGGTTTGGTATTTCAGGACAAGGATACAATTTATAAAGTTATAAGTTGGTCTCTGCATTGTTTTGCAATCACTAGCATAGACTTTGATGCATTATTGAGTAACGGGAGCTTAAGGGAGGGTTCATCAAAGTACCAATGGCAAAAGATGGGCAGAGTTGGTAGTAGTCAAAAAATATCTAACCACGGTCAGCATCAGCAAAGCAAGATGAATCACAACATCATTCATATGCTTCAGTCTAATTATGAAGCAAGTGATGAAAAGGTATCCAAAAACAAATTTTCTATTTGAATTACCATTGTATTTGCCGATTGCTTAAAATGTTCAAATAGGTATTTTAGTCTTACTTTTAACCAAACTCCCCTCCGCCAAGAATTTATGTGAAACATGATCAAACATCTCGCTAGGTTGATCTCAAAAGTCAATATACATGACCAGAGTTTTATATCATTTCTTTATGCTCTATTTCCATGCATACTATTCATGTTCTTTCTTCTATTTTAATATCTAGACTTTTTACTTTTACTTAAACCAAGAATCATGTTGTGTCTTCCCTAATTACTCGCTAAAACTATTAATTATCTAAACAAAAGTACTGTGCAATGCTAACACTAAATTAAACAATGAAAATTGTCCACTAAAATTGTTCCTCAAAATGTCAGATCGGCAGAGAAACCCTAGCGCCATGCACCCTTTTTAGGGTGTCGACTGACCCTTCCCCATGGACCTTGCCCCAGGTTGGGATTGAACCCATGACCTATTTGCTCAAAGCTCTCCAATACAATTGTTAAAAAGCAATAAATTTAAAATGATTAAAATTCAAAGGTGGGACACATGATCCTATTCATTATATGCGTCCATATGATAGTGTTGAGAATTTATAAGCAATAAATAAGACTAGAAGTTATTTTTTGACCAAAATGAGATTTGTATACTAGATACAAATCAGACATAAAAATAGAAAAACTGTGGATTAAACTGATTGAAGCAAAACAAAGGATTATCACGGTTATATAGGCCTAAAGCGTCCTCTTTAATTGGGGATCTTTAAAAGCTTATAAGAGTAATTAGTTTTGTAATCCATACAAAAAATTATCATTCTAGTTTTCTTCAATCAAAACCCCTTACTAACATGTTGAGCAAAAATTGAATCTTCCCACAAGTTCGTCTGCATTAGCCAAATTTTGTATACAAAATTTTTAACCAAAAAGTGCCACGTTGTTTCATTTTATGATGATTCCTTACTTAAAATCTCAATTTAATAATTATTCTATTTTCATCAAACAAAGATTTTCGATCCTTTTACTCATTTTCAATCAACCTAGGTTATTCTAAGCTGTATCTTTAATCAAATAAGAGTAGTTTCCTTCGCTGGTAGACTATTCCAGTAACTGAATAGAATCCAAAAAAAATATCAAATAAGTTTCAATAACAGTATGATACTTAACAATAATAATTATGAGTTTACTCCTTTAATTTCTTAATTTTCACTTAATCACGTGTGTTTCTCGACTTGTTCTTCCTCTACCAACATGCCATAAACACACTCAGAGGGGTGTGCAATAGGTTCCGTCGCACATTGCCCCCACATAAACGTGGCCACATTTTTATTAGTTTTGCATAAAAATACGTATAATATTAAACATATATGAGTCATATAATTCAAGTTTATACGCAATTTCACTTTAGTTTACAAGTGTAATAAGGCCTCTTTTTGTTGTTATTGCCCACGAGATGGCCCTGAACACACTATCTATCAAATTTCATAAATCATTTCTAGGTGATCATAGTCATTCATCAATATAAACAAGGGTGTGTAAGCCCCTATAATTGAACAACTAAACACAACTTGTAAATTATGATCACCACGTTTATCATAAACCATAAAATTACCTTGATTTGAGCACGTGTATAATAACAAAGCTATGATACTCCAATAACTCAAATTTTAATTTCTCAACATAGGAAATTTTTCACCAAAATGCCATACTATACGCACACACTATCTATGAAAACTCATAAATAATAAGGGATTTGCTAAACAATGTCCACGGGGCAATGTTTAAACAACAATTAATATGAATATAAAAGGAAACTTGGACTTTGTTAAATTAAAAATGACAGATGTTAATTTTTATGTTCATTTATTGTGCATTAAATTAAATACATAACAACAGACTTTAAATATAGAAAGAAGAGATTATGTAATGTGCATAATTCTTTTGCACAAATTAAAATAAATTATCTCTGTGATCATGGTTGTTCATCATTATACACATACAATATTAAATAAAAAATGATACCTTACGACGGAGCTGTTCTTTCGGAATACCAGCGATGATTCCAGCGTCACCAGGTTTAAGAGATTCAACCAAAGCAGAAGAAGAAGAACATGATCTCAATCCCAACGCTGATCGTTGGAACAGATTAACACGTGCTAACATTTTCGCCATTGGAACAGATGACCTGTTTGTTAATTAGTTGTGACTGTTACCATTGATTGTTGGAGAAACTAGAAAGTTCCAGTTTTTTAATTTGTTTTTCTTTTATTTGTTGGCTTCAGATTATAGGACTAACCTAAAAAATAAAAGAGGTTAGTTTGTTTTATTTGAGTGGCGCAGACATTTTTAGAGCTTTTTAAAGTGTGTTTGTTTGGTAAAAGAGGGGTGAACTTTGTTATTTTTTAGAAAAAACTCATTTTTCTAATGTTCTTCTTTTAGGAAGTTGTGGGCGGTGAGCAGTAAGCTGTGGCTACACTGCTATTGCTCACTGCTACTACTACAGCTCACATCTCACAGCTCAAATCTCACTGCTATTACTCACGGCTACAGCTCACGTCATTTCGTCTGCCAGTTTCACTCCTGTTCCGGAGAAAATGGGATTTACAAAATTTTGTTATTTTTTAAGGTTAATCTTTTGGCCATTTTCACCTTACTTCTCAATGTTATTATTATTATTTTAATTTTTTCATTTTCTAATTATATATTTTCTCAACTTTTCCTCTAGTATTGATAATACGTTTAAAAATAATCGTCGTTATTTTTATTTTACTTTTTTGCTAAATAAAAGATGTTAAATATGATAATATGATGATGACCAAAATACTCAAGCACAAGATTCTTTGTGGCATATTAGTAAAAACTAGCATGTTAACCCGCGCGTTGCTGCGGGGAACCTTTTTATTCTAAAGTGAAACAGTAATACCAATCAATTTGTGATTACACTTGAAAAGCAATACAAAGTCGTGAACAACTTAAACAATGTCAAACTGTATTCTATAAGCATTTACAAAGTATTATCATGTAGCAATGTAACGCAGTGTAACACCCCCAATTTTAAAATATTTGCAGCGGAATAAAGATTGGGTGTTACTTCACAGCTCATAGTTTTTTCAGTAGAAAATGATTTTCTAAAACATTTATCATTCGAATTTCTTATAAATATCAGAGTTTTAAAAATGAGGTCCCAGTGGTTTTAAAATTTGTTAAATAGGTTTTCGAATGTTAATAAAATTTTATAGCCTTTGTGAAAATTACGTGCTCTTCCGTCCCATCCTTGCTCGTTATAGACCTGAGATAAACATGCTAAAACTCAACAAAAATTGAGTGATATTCATAGGTTTAAGTTTAAAAGTTGAACACAAGCTATAAGTCATAATTGCACCGTCATATAATTATAAGTTAAAAACAGTTGTTATTGCATTAAGCTCATGACACTCAGCTGATTAACAGATCTCATCACGAATGATGGATTATAGTAACAGGGGCTCTCGGGATAGGTTCTTGCCAGTAACCTATTAGATTTCAAATAAAGTGTGTTTGGTTGTTTTCTCAACGCCCAAACGGGGATTGTCAATCCCTAATAGATCTATCCACAATTATTTACGTTCACCTCTCTGGGTGACTAAGCCTCATGATATGAGGGGCTTTTGGCAAAAAGGTACTTAAGCAATAACGAGATCAGGTAAAGCATACCAAAAAAATACTTGTGTTCAGTTTATAAAAACTAGCATGTATCCCCCTCGCAGGGTTTATAAAACATTTAAACAAGTAAAGGCGAGGCTATGAACTCACCTTAGTGGTATAGTGGTAAAAATATCGATATTCAGTTTGCAATAAGGAAACGGCTCCACACACGACCTAGATAATATTTGGCAAGTTTTAGTGTTTGATAGTCTTAATGTTTTAATCGCGAGTAGTTTTTGAATACGTGATTTGTTTATTTAACGTTAGTAAAACTTTTGGTTTTTATAGTATATTGTTCGTTTAGTTTAGTTATATATATATATATATATATATATATATATATAAATATAACGTAAGGTTTAATAATAATAATAACGATAGTTTGAAATAAAACGTAACATTTAATAATAATAGTAATAATAATAATAGTTTGAAAATAAATGTAACGTTTAATAATAATAATAGTAATAATAATAATAGTTTGAAAATAAACGTAACGTTTAATAATAATAATAGTAATAATAATAATAGTTTGAAAATAAACGTAGCGACGAATTTGTAAAAATAGAAAGTAAAAATAAAAATACTAATTTTATATATATGGCCCTTGTATTTTCTAAAAATTTACACTTTTTACCCTAATGGCGTTAGCGTTACGCCGTTAGTCCAAAATTAAATATATTTACATTTTACGTCCAAAACTTTATATTTCTTACACCTTTCACCCTAGAGTTTATAAAAATCAGTTTTCACCCTTTAATTTACGAAACAACATTTTATACCGAAACTTTGAAAAGTTGACACTTTTAACCCGATTTTTGTAAAATTTGCAAATCTAGTCCGAAATTCACAATTTTCAAAACTTAATGTTTTCATCTCTTAAATAGTGTCAAAACAGTTTATTGAGCTTATTCTAACAGCTTATTAGTTCGAAAAAAATAAGTTTGATAGCTTATGGGCTTTTAACGAAAACTTAAGCCCGTTAGTGTTTTTAAATCCAATGGGCCTACGGGGTTTTTGGGCTTTGTTTTGGGCTAAGGTTAGGATATTAAAAAGTTGTCCAACAGCTTATAGCTTCAGCTTATTCAATCGGCTTATTTTTGAAACGATTGGGCCTTAAGGCCCAATCGGTACTAATGAGTTTTCACAACTAATTTCCAAGTCGATTTGCTTTGTGCTTCCTATAGGCTCAAGACACGATTTTTATTACAAAATTTCTATACAAAAATGATTGTTTGTCATGAGGTCTATTAGTTTGTAAAATAAAATGGCATGCTTGTTAAGTAAATTTTAAAAATATACGTGCGTTCCATGGGTAGCATGGAATGAGTTTTTATAAAAAAAGACTTAGAAATATTTTAAGAGTTTTCACGACTAGTTGTGATACGTTAGAAATGGTATTCCGAAATAGTTGTACGTAGCTTTTTAGTTTCAAAACTCTACATAGTTTATTTGTTAAGGTGTGAAATATATAGACGAACGTAAAATATATATATGTCGTTTATTTAGTTTTCGAATAATGAGGTGCATTTGTGTGTGTCGCGTATAAAAATAATGTAATTGAATGTATAGTAAAAAAAATGAAATGAGTCGTTAGGGACTTACGACACCAAAATGGTGGGTAAAACAAGACGTAGAGTCGAGAAGAGAGTGATATGAGTACGTAGTGTGATTGTGTGCTCGACCAAGCTTCACAAACAATAACTTGTTCCTCCTAAACTCCACACGATTACTTTGAAATCTTACCCAAGCTATTCGACCCAAGAACTAGACTAGAGACTTAATATTTTTGGTGAGTTTTTCGGTTTGCATGGAAGTAGAAACGAAAATGTGCATGCATGGGTTTATATATGGTATCTAGTGTATGATAGTATCTAAACTTTAATGTGATTTGATTGTTACTTGTATCCAAAAGTCCTAAAGTTGTACAAGTAAACAAGTTACTCTATGTTTTCGTTTCTTATGGTGTCGACATGCTTCATCAAAAGAAAACGTGGGTTTTGGCAATTTAAAAGAGTATGGTACTTGCGAAATACATTTTAATAAGATTGTAGTACTTGGCCTAGAATATTAAAATATGAAATGGAGTGTGCATGAATCAAGGAAGTACATTTTGTTTTTAAAACATATGTCGACTACTCTTTTTATTTGGTAATCGATTTGTAATCTTTGCTTAGGACTGGAGATGATTAATCAAGGTAATATTTAGACATTAGATTTAGTTTAGAAATGATTTTAGGACTTAATAGAAACAAACGGGGTTCAAAATGGTTTAGTTTTGGATTAGTTGAAAAACGTATGAAATTGTTTTTGGACAATTGCTTTGCCTAGTAAAAACGTATCTAGACTCGATGTGAGAAGCTAAAAATCGACACTCTAATTGTTGGCTAGGGGAGGAACGAGTATGTGTAAAAATTATAGGGGTGTCGTGTGTAAGATTCGAGCATACTAAGCTCGTTTCTAGTTGGTACTAGTCGAGTGAAATGAAAAACAAATGAAAGAAAAATGGGCTTGATGGGTTTTGGGCCGTGAATAGTAAGAGGCCAAGAAAAGAAATGGGCTAAGGAAAGAATTAAGGGTCCGGTTAGTGTAATTAGGTTTAGTAAAAATAAATTTGATTAGGAAAGTTAATTATAATTTCAAAAGTTTAGTTAAGATTTAGTGAAACGTTTACGTGAGTCCGAGAGTGAATAGTGTTTTGTGAATAGTGTTTCGTGAATAGTAAAACTTTTGAAAAACATCTCAATATCACTAACCGACTCCAAAAATGATGAATAGTGAAATGATGAATAGTTTTGGTGAATAGTAACTGATGAATAGTAAATTTGAAAAATGTCCTGAAAATGTAGGTTCGTAACGAATAAAAGAAATTTTTAATATTCTCGCGATTTTAGACTATGGTGGTACATGTGTGAGCATCGTTCCAAGCAAACAGGGATCATGAATATCGTAGTGATTTTTATGTAACATAGCATATTTGATAAAGATAAAATAAAAACCAAATTTGTTATTGGTAAAAACGTTATTAATTAACGTAATGATATATTAGTCTTTGATTTACTTTTACTATTTATAGGGAAATTTACGGGAGTTTACAGTACCTACCCCTCATTCTGAATTCCGTCCCGGAATTCAAGTTTAACGAAATTCTTGTGCTAGACGGGATCTAGTAACTGGTGCATTTAAGGGTTGTGAATATCGAAGGTAATGGTTTTGAATAGTAAAATAACAGCTAGGTGTACCGTGTCCAATGGTCGGGAATAGTGATTTCCAACGGTCCTAAATAGTGACCAACAGCTAGATTTCCACCTACATATACCCCTTTCAAATTTCCATTTCTTCCACCAACCATTTTCCTATCATTTCCTATCTCCAAAATGTCGCACCTCATTACGATACTAGCGATTGTGTATGTCGTCCTTGCCGCTATCTACTTAGCGTATGTTCCAGACGAAGACTTTGGGTTCTTGGTTGCGATCTTGTTGTTTGTCGTACCTCTCACGGTTCTAGCCATTACCGTAGACAAGATATGGGGGTAATAATCTTAAGCTAGGGTTGTTTAGAATTAAGCCTTTGTCGTGTTTCTATGTATTGTTAACGAATAATGAATAAAACTTGTTTTGTTTTTAGGAATTTGTCTTGTTATTGTTTTTAATGATTTGTTTATATTTATCTTCAGCATAATTAAGGTGATTCATCCTGTGGTGGCTTTTGCTATGGTTTTGTTGGTGGGGGTTTTTGTTGTCATAGCGGATCAACCTATTGAAGATTCTATGGTTTATATTGTAATTATTGTGACGTTAGCACTTCCGATGCTAATTATTTGTTTATTTATTAATTTTCATGGATTCGGATAAACTCTTCGTTATTGGAGTTTAGTCTTTAGGGTTTTTCTTATTTGTACTTGTGTTGGCTTCTCGTCCTAATGACGAAGGAATAAGATAGGTATTTATGGTAGTTTGTAATATTTATGAATAGTTCAGTTTATCTATATTTGTTGCTTTTACATGACGATTGTTATTTAGAAAATTTTACATTATGATTGTTCCATCATGACATGATTCTTCCTAAATTAGACATAGTTGGCCAGGCTATGTTTAATGGAGGACTAAATGATGTGATGTTTGGCTCAGTTACAGTGGTATTTATGCTTTTTTTTAAGTTGTTTTAGATGGTGTTCAACGTTTTGTTATTATAATATAATACGTAATTTCTTTCAAAAATAAAGTAGGAACTTTATTCATTTATTTATTTTATATATATATATATATATATATATATATATATATATATATATATATGATGAGTCAGAAATTTCTAGTCAGAAATTTTTAGGGAAATAACAGTTTGCTGTTATTTGGTAAATGGGATAGGAATTGAAATTGACATAGATTATAATTATTTTGGAAATATTACAAGGTAGATTTTTCGATACGGTAGAAGGATAATTGTTATACTTAAGTTACATCCATCGTAACTTAAAGTAAAATACGGGGAAGAGATACAATCTCAGGAAATTGTCGAACTAGGATTTATTTATTTACAATAGGAATTTATTCATCTGCTTCAATCTAGTCATCATTCCTTTGATACTATCGAAGTCTTTAAAGGTTCCTCATTTCTAAGAGTTTTCGCTTTTGTTTATTTCCATTAGGTATAACTCCTTGCCTAATTCCTTGGTTATGGGTGATGGTAGGGTTAGCCATTCCTTCTGGCGTTTTAAAGTGGGTTGGCCTACATTCCATGTAGTTTTCCTGCTTGTCAGGCGTATCCGACTCTCCTCTTGGGTAAACTATGGTGGTCCCTTCGAGTACCACTGATACGATGTTGGTTACTAATTTCCTGACGGCTTCAGTAGTCATGGTGATTTTTGATGATGATGGAGTACATGTATTGTTTACGTTGTCCATCTTCTGAAATCATTAATGAAACTTAACTTAGAATCCTTCTGACGTCATAATAATTCAAATGGAGTTAATTATTTCATTGATGATAGACTGAATTGAATCCCTACTCTAATCTATTTTCAAGATATGTCTGTGTTGTATCATAGATAGATAATCAACTCTTGATATGGGATTACTAAGGATCAAACGGGTTTGTCTATAAAAATAAATTTCTCTCCATTTTCAAGCTTCCTTTTGAAATTTTTTATTTTTAGACAGTCCTTTGGTTATGGGTTTGTTACAGTATGCTTAAGAGATCTTAACAATTGTAAGAAATCTTACTGTAGATTTGAATGGCATTGTAGAAATTTCCATAATATTAATAACTTGACTGATCGTTTCTGTAAAAAAAATTAGTACAAGGTCTCTTATTAATATGTCATGGATCTATGTGGAGTCATTTGTTTACCAAGGGAGGTAATAAATGATGAGATTTTTGCATGAAGGTATGAAGATTCATTGCATGCATGCTTGATACGAAAGAAACGATTGATTCATAACAGAGAGATGTAACGAAAGAGGAGGTTATTATATATTATGATTTGATTACAAGTTCTAAAAGGTTCGGATTTATTGAACATTACATGAAATACTAACCAAGTCTGTCTGGTTTAGTATGTGCAGCAGGGATACTTGTAAACTTAAGATTAGTTACGCCTCTGACGTAAATATCTAATCTCTTTCTCAAGTTCAAGTTGTGCTGCTTCCATGTTTGAGAAACGTTCCTAACACATGTTCATTTGGTTTGCCAACATACTCTCTAATGCGGCAATCTTTTGACCTTGGCTCCTGGCCGTCTCTCTAGCCATCCATAGGGTCCTTTCAATGTCTTCAATTCTACCATGTGTATGACCGTGTTCTCTTCTTGCAGAACGGACCCTGGAATCCAAACTTCCAAGTTCCTTCCTGGTTGGTGTTGTCTTTTATCTCATTAATCTTTATTCCTAATTCATATATTGTTCTTCTTTCAGCATTCGCTCTTTTGAACAATGCGTCAAGGTTACGGTCGTACCATTCAAATTTTGTTGGTCGTAAACCTTTCAGCTGTTCAGTGTGAGCCTCTAATATGCTGGCTTGTTGATAAACAAGAGTCCATATTGAATCAGGTGTGCTTATATTGTGGTCGGGGGAATTAGGTGAGGATAAAGTATTTGGGATATCTGGTATTGGGGAATCTGAAGTGTAGGGTAACGGAGAATTTGGCTCAACATTCTTCCACGGCCTCTCTTGACGTGAACTTTGTCCAACTTCGAATGTTGCCTGACCACCAATCACATCTTCATATGATTCAGTAGTTCTCCTAAGTTTTTGACATAGAGGTGAAAAGATAGGTGACGATGGAAGTGATCTCTGAGTGATTTCTATATTAAGTTGGGGTTGTGATATTTGTAGGTAGGGATCTTCAGTATTCGGAGAATTTTGATTGATATGTGAGGTATTAGTATTACGGAGAGTAGTTTTGGCGTTCAAGAAAGTTTTTGGAGACATGTTACTGTAGTAACCGGGAATAGTATTTTATAAGTTACTTTTATGTTAAAGATATAATAGTACGGATGAAATAAAAATTATGTAAGCGCAATTTCTAAACATGCAGAATAATCTTAACAGGTAATGTACTGAGCAAGGTAGTCTGCAGGCACGGAAGGCACGAAGAGTGTAAGGCTATAAAATGTTTTGTTTGTAAAAACGGTTATAGTTCAGATCTAAATTAGACCTGTTTCGCTATAACCAAAGCTCTGATTCCAATTTGTAACACCCCAAATTTTAAAATATTTGCAGCGGAATAAAGATTGGGTGTTACTTCACAGCTCATAGTTTTTTCAGTAGAAAATGATTTTCTAAAACATTTATCATTCGAATTTTTTAATAAATATCAGAGTTTTAAAAATGAGGTCCCATTGGTTTTAAAATTTGTTAAATAGGTTTTCGAATGATAATAAAATTTTATAGACTTTGTGAAAATTACGTGCTCTTCCGTCCCATCCTTGCTCGTTATAGACCTAAAATAAACATGCTAAAAGTCAACAAAAGTTGAGTGATATTCATAGGTTTAAGTTTAAAAGTTGAACATAAGCTATAAGTGATAATTGCACCGTCATACAATTATAAGTTAAAAATAGTTGTTGTTGCATTAAGCTCATGACACTCAGCCGATTAACAGATCTCATCACGAATGATGGATTATAGTAACAGGGACCCTCGGGATAGGTTCTTGCCAGTAACCTATTAGATTTCAAATAAAGTGCGTTTGGTTGTTTTCTCAACGCCCAAACGGGGATTGTCAATCCCTAATAGATCTATCCACAATTATTTACGTTCACCTCTCTGGGTGACTAAGGCTCATGATATGAGGGGCTTTTGGCAAAAAGGTACTTAAGCAATAACGAGATCAGGTAAAGCATACCAAGAAAATACTTGTGTTCAGTTTGTAAAAACTAGCATGTATCCCCATTGCAGGGTTTATAAAACATTTAAACAAGTAAAGGCGAGGCTATGAACTCACCTTAGTGGTATAGTGGTAAAAATATCGATATTCAGTTTGCAATAAGGAAACGGCTCCACACACGACCTAGATAATATTTGGCAAGTTTTAGTGTTTGATAATCTTAATGTTTTAATCGCGAGTAGTTTTTGAATACGTGATTTGTTTATTTAACGTTAGTAAAACTTTTGGTTTTTATAGCATATTGTTCGTTTAGTTTAGTTATATATATATAAATATAACGTAAGGTTTAATAATAATAATAACGATAGTTTGAAAATAAAACGTAACGTTTAATAATAATAGTAATAATAATAATAGTTTGAAAATAAACGTAACGTTTAATAATAATAATAGTAATAATAATAATAGTTTGAAAATAAACGTAACGTTTAATAATAATAATAGTAATAATAATAATAGTTTGAAAATAAACGTAACGTCGCTACGTGAATTTGTAAAAATAGAAAGTAAAAATAAAAATACTAATTTTATATATATGGCCCTTGTATTTTCTAAAAATTTACACTTTTTACCCTAACGGCGTTAGCGTTACGCCGTTAGTCCAAAATTAAATATATTTACATTTTACGTCCAAAACTTTATATTTCTTACACCTTTCACCCTAGAGTTTATAAAAATCAGTTTTCACCCTTTAATTTACGAAACGACATTTTATACCGAAACTTTAAAAAGTTGACACTTTTAACCCGATTTTTGTAAAATTTGCAAATCTAGTCCAAAATTCACAATTTTCAAAACTTAATGTTTTCATCTCTTAAATAGTGTCAAAACAGCTTATTGAGCTTATTCTAACAGCTTATTAGTTCGAAAAAAAATAAGTTTGATAGCTTATGGGCTTTTAACGAAAACTTAAGCCCGTTAGTGTTTTTAAATCCAATGGGCCTACGGGGTTTTTGGGCTTTGTTTTGGGCTAAGGTTAGGATATTAAAAAGCTGTCCAACAGCTTATAGCTTCAGCTTATTCAATCGGCTTATTTTTGAAATGATTGGGCCTTAAGGCCCAATCGGTACTAATGAGTTTTCACAACTAATTTCCAAGTCGATTTGCTTTGTGCTTCCTATAGGTTCAAGACACGATTTTTATTACAAAGTTTCTATACAAAAATGATTATTTGTCATGAGGTCTATTAGTTTGTAAAATAAAATGGCATGCTTGTTAAGTAAATTTTAAAAATATACGTGCATTCCATGGGTAGCATGGAACGAGTTTTTATAAGAAAAAGAATTAGAAATATTTTAAGAGTTTTCACGACTAGTTGTGATACGTTAGAAATGGTATTCCAAAATAGTTGTACGTAGCTTTTTAGTTTCAAAACTCTACATAGTTTATTTGTTAAGGTGTGAAATATATAGACGAACGTAAAATATATATATGTCGTTTATTTAGTTTTCGAATAATGAGGTGCATTTGTGTGTGTCGCGTATAAAAATAATGTAATTGAATGTATAGTAAAAAAAAATGAAATGAGTCGTTAGGGACTTACGACACCAAAATGGTAGGTAAAACAAGACGTAGAGTCGAGAAGAGAGTCTTATGAGTACGTAGTGTGATTGTGTGCTCGACCAAGGTTCACAAACAATAACTTGTTCCTCCTAAACTCCACCCGATTACTTTGAAATCTTACCCAAGCTATTCGACCCAAGAACTAGACTAGAGACTTAATATTTTTGGTGAGTTTTTCGGTTTGCATGGAAGTAGAAACGAAAATGTGCATGCATGGGTTTATATATGGTATCTAGTGTATGATAGTATCTAAAATTTAGGGGGTGTTTGATACCCACTTAATAGAATGGGCCTGCACTTAATGATGAATCAGGCAGAACACAGCGTGTTTGATTGGGAGATTCTATCACCTTTGAATGACAGAATTAACACTGACCGATTCTGCAAATATATGGTCCTAAACCATTCAGTGTCAGCGATTGAAATTACTCTGTATACTTTTATAACTTATTTTATTACTATGTCAAATTTGTCGTGTTCTTCTTGAGGTATATAGTAAATAATTTTCTGCTAGTGGTCAAAATTGTTGTGTTCCTGTTGAGGTATATGATAAATTAATAATTCAGGGCTAGTTGTTAAAATTGTCGTGTTCCTCTTGTGGTTCTCGTAATTGTTGAATATTTTTTATTCTTGTTATTGTTAAAGTGAAAGGAAAACAAAATACTCCTATACCCGTATAATAACCATAAAATGATTGTTATGATAAAAATAAAAATAGTAATTTTAGTCATTCAGAATGTTGATTCAGACTAACTATCAAACAAGCGAAACCTAATCTTACAGAGCTTCTAAATCATTCAGAGAACAAAATCATTCAGCGCTAAATTATTTTATTTTATCAAACAGCCCCTTAATGTGATTTGATTATTACTTGTATCCAAAAGTCCTAAAGTTGTACAAGTAAACAAGTTACTCTATGTTTTGGTTTCTTATGGTGTCGACATGCTTCATCAAAAGAAAACGTAGGTTTTGGCAATTTAAAAGAGTATGGTACTTGCGAAATACATTTTAATAAGATTGTAGTACTTGGCCTAGATGATTAAAATATGAAATGGAGTGTGCATGAATCAAGGAAGTACATTTTGTTTTTAAAACATATGTCGACTACTCTTTTTATTTGGTAATCGATTTGTAATCTTTGCTTAGGACTGGAGATGATTAATCAAGGTAATACTTAGACATTAGATTTAGTTTAGAAATGGTTTTAGGACTTAATAGAAACAAACGGGGTTCAAAACGGTTTAGTTTTGGATTAGTTGAAAAACGTATGAAATTGTTTTTGGACAATTGCTTTGCCTAGTAAAAACGTATCTAGACTCGATGTGAGAAGCTAAAAATCGACACTCTAATTGTTGGCTAGGGGAGGAACGAGTATGTGTAAAAATTATAGGGGTGTCGTGTGTAAGATTCGAGCATACTAAGCTCGTTTCTAGTTGGTACTAGTCGAGTGAAATGAAAAGCAAAAGAAAGAAAAATGGGCTTGATGGGTTTTGGGCTGTGAATAGTAAGAGGCCAAGAAAAGAAATGGGCTAAGGAAATAATTAAGGGTCCGATTAGTGTAATTAGGTTTAGTAAAAATAAATTTGATTAGGAAAGTTAATTTTAATTTCAAAAGTTTAGTTAAGATTTAGTTTATGTGAGTCCGAGAGTGAATAGTGTTTTGTGAATAGTGTTTCGTGAATAGTAAAACTTTTGAAAAACATCTCAATATCACTAACCGACTCCAAAAACGATGAATAGTGAAATGATGAATAGTGTTTGGTGAATAGTAACCGATAAATAGTAAATTTGAAAAATGTCCTGAAAATGCAGGTTCGTAACGAATAAAAGAAATTTTTAATATTCTCGCGATTTTAGACTATAGTGGTACATGTGTGAGCATCGTTCCAAGCAAACAGGGATCATGAATATCGTAGTGATTTTTAAGTAACATAGCATATTTGATAAAGATAAAATAAAAACTAAATTTGTTATTGGTAAAAACGTTATTAATTAACGTAATGATATATTAGTCTTTGATTTACTTTTACTATTTATAGGGAAATTTACGGGAGTTTACACGCAGGACGCGCTGAAGCGAATTTAGATAAACCCTAATCCAAGGGTGATATACGAGGCACACCTCAAGGGAATAAAACCCAAAACAAGAGATAGACTCTAAAACACAATTTATTAATGATTTCCAGGAATACAAAACAATAAACCCAACCTAAAATCGTCTAGAACCGACTTAAACATAATAAGGAAACTGACCCTCGACTTGAGTTACGACGTCAGTGGCAAAACCAGTTACGGCGTAACTTGGACTCCGTAGCTAATATGAAAAATAAGACAAGTTACGGAGTAATTGGAAAACTAGTTACGTCGTAACTAAACAAGACTACTAAAATAAACTTAACGATAGATAGATTACGGCGTAATTAAGGCTTCAAGTTTACGCCGTAATTTAAACGACACCTACTTTGCCCGATAATCAATCTTGTACTCATCATTCCCCCTCACTTTAGAAAGAACTCGTTCTCACTATCAAAGGCTTCATCTACCTCGAACACCTTCTCACGACGAACCTTGTCATCAGTAGATTTGTGCTTAACATTAACACGAGAACCTTCATATTTTTAACACATCTACCACACTCCCATTGATCCACATATGAATTAGAACATTGAGTTATGAACTCCTTATCAATGATCACCAAGTCTTCAATTAAAACAAAATTAACTTCTTTGTTTACCATTGAAACCTTCATTGGATTTGTGATAATCATATTTAAATTTAACTCATAATCAAAATCACAAACCTTTAAATCTTTGATGCCTTCGAAATCCATGCTTAGCGCACCATCAAAATCCTTTACATCTTCATCACTATTAAAACCCATAACTTCTTCTTCATAAGCCTTCAAGGTACCAACTTTACTTGTTGTTTCCACTTTCCAACACGAAAGTTGAAATCTTGTCTTCATGTTGTGGATAGACTTTAGATTCTTGGATTTTCTCAACATGCTCTTCAACAACTTTAACCTTCACAATCTTTTCTTCTTCCTTAACCTCGGGTTTTGAAAAATTTGGTTTGACTTTGGGTGGAACCAAAGCAATCATTTTTCCTTCACATGAGAAAAGATAATGATTTTTTTGAAAATCATACATGCCCTTAACCTCATTTACCCAAGGTTTTCCCAACAAAATATCACAATCATCAAAATCATCCACAATACAAAGTACATCTACTTTATAGAATTTTCCAATGGTCACCGGAACCCTCAAACTTGGTAACCTTCAATTGGACAAATCTCCATTGGTAATTCTGGAAATCTACCAATTTTCTTGAAACCAAATTAAAGAACATACCGAATTATTGATTAGAATTCTTGAACGAAAAATCTTGGTTGTATACACCCGATCATCCTTCTTTCCATCCTTCCATCTTTCAACTCTTCCATTGTTGAACGTGGATTGGTTGCTTGCACAATTGCCTTCGAAGTCGCCTAAGGGTGGACGAATTCTAAAAAAAATGGTATTTGGCGGAACCATCTCAAGTCCGTATACCTTTTTGGTACCGAGCCCCCCACCCAACAAGGAAGGCATATCCCGGTAAATTACCTAGGCAACACTGGCTGACCAAGTTGGAGTCCGGATTCGAACCCCCACCTTTAAGCTTTGACTTGGTCAACTGCGCGCTTTTGCGGTAGTTGGTGGCCAATTGCCCTAAGGCAGCTAGTTAGGTTGGACGAATTCTTGGACCTCCATAATTGCTACCCTCCTGATTCTTGTGGATTAATGCCCCACCTACGATCATAGAACGTAGTTCTTCTAGCATAGTGTAACACCTGTCAAGTTCTTTCTTAGATTTGGTAAAACCATGATCTATGTACTCTCCAGACCATACCCCACCAACAGTATGGATTTTTGAATCTTCTACACCATTAACCATCTAGGATACTAACAAGCACTAGATGTTTAATTGACGTAGAACCTTCTACACCACTTACCACTAGGATACAACGTGTCTCTGATGCTAACTGACGCATGACGCACGGAAGCGAATTTAGATAAACCCTAATCCAAGTGTGATATAAGAGGCACACCTCAAGGGAATAAAACCCAAAACAAGAGATAGACTCTAAAACACAATTTATTGATGATTTCCAGGAATACAAAACAATAAACCCAAGCCCTATATTTATATGGAAGCCAAACTTAGGGAGAAAGTAACCTAAAATCGTTTAGAACCGACTTAAACATAATAAGGAAACTGACCCTCGACTTGAGTTACGGCGTCAGTAGTAAAACCAGTTACGGCGTAACTTGGACTCCGTAGCTAATATGAAAAATAAGACAAGTTACGGAGTAACTAGAAAACCAGATACGTCGTAACTAAACAAGACTACTAAAATAAACTTAATGATAGATAGATTATGGCGTAATTAAGGCTTCAAGTTTACGCCGTAATTTAAACGACACCTACTTTGCCTGATCTTCAATCTTGTCCTCATCACAATGTTCCTTTGATCTATAAGAAGTTATGTTTGAAAAAGTTGACTGTTTAGTCAACTATAACAATTGTATTTTAAGATCAAATCTAAACCCACTCGACCATAGTGAAAAGCAGCTTAGCCATCTTGAATCATCTGATTAACACTTAAATATACAACCTGATCAAGCCACTTTTGATGCTTACTCTTTAATACCAAACACATTTATCGTGTGACCATTGTCACACATTTCTTAAATTCACAACAATAGATGGTATTGCAGATGTGTGTGTGGAAAATGATTTCAGCCGTTCCTCGTACCAAAACAATGCATCCCAAACCTAGTGACAATTTCCTAGATACGTATATTCTGACAGCTGCCCTGTACATGTATGTAAGAATAGAAGATACATAAGTGAAAAAGGATACTGCAAACAACGGGGAATAACTGTCACTGAAAATAAGTAATCAAGTTACCTCGAGTTGGTAAAGGGGACGGCCTATTATTTTCACACAAAGTATTGCATTTATTGGTGTGCGCATTGAAGTGGCTGCAATAACAGCAGCAATCTTAAAAATGGCAGACGGGAATCTAAAATTTCAGCAAATGTGATTTGAAATACATAATGAAATCTGGAACGCAGTCTGAAATAACCGTAATAGGCGCATAATGGTAACCAAAACCTGAGGTTAACTTACCTGCTGTTAATGATTTGGAAAAAATGTGACCCGCGGGTTGTGACTGTTTGGGTACACTTGAATTTGTGCTAACATTTTGCAGCGATTCAACTATAGCTGCTAGAATGCCAAAATTTAACAAATCTGCAGTCCAACATGTCATTGGATAGAGTGTCATTGAAAACTTATAAAAGACAAAGCCAGCTAACCTATACTGGTGTTAGCATCAGGCTCATTACTACCAATGTTAGCCACGGGAGTTTTGAATGCTGAAGTTGGTTAATTGCTTGCGGGGTGTCTATTATTTTCACATAAAGTATTGTCATTGATTGGTGTGTGCACTCAAAGTTCCTGCAATAGCAACAACAATCATAAGAATACCCGACGGATATAAAAATTTTCAGCAAATGTGATTGAAAATACATAATGAAATTACCTCGTTACTGCTTATTTTTCTAATGTTTCTTTAAAAAGCTGTTAGCGGTGATCAGTGATCACAGCTACTGCTCACAGCTCACTGCTACTGCTCACAGCTCACTGCTACTGCTCACAACTCACTGCTACTGCTCACGTCATTTCGTCCGTCCGTTTCACTTCTATTCCGGACGAAATGGGATTTACAAAATTTTGTTATTTTTGAAGGTTAATCTTTTGGCCTTATTTTCACCTTACTTCTCAATGTATATATTTTTATTTTTATTTTTTTTCTCATTTCTTAATTATATATTTTCTCAAATTTTCCTCTAGTACTGATAATACGTTTAAAGATAATCGTCGTCATTTTTATTTTACTTTTTTGCTAAATAAAATATGTTAAATATGATAATATGATGATGCCCAAAATACTCAAGCACAAGAGTCTTTGTGGCATATTGGTAAAAATATGATTTTAATTTCAATGCTAACATTAGCTTTCTGACATCGTACTTTTCTACTAGTTTTTGTGATTTCTCTCCCATTTGCGAAACCTGCGACATAGGACAAAATATGACATGTCAACCTACGATACATTACGAAATCATTTTTCCTCCAATTTTCATCTTTCCTGGGTAAAATCACATCGCTAATCATTTTTAGCATTATATTACATTTCAATGTCCTTTTTTTCAGCTTTAATTTATTACAATCTTTCTTTACTTTTCCATTTCACCACTAATCGTAATTCACACTACTGTGATGGCGGGTTAATGGGTTTTCATGTATGTTATTATTTATTTTTATTTTCTTTATAACTTTGCAGTTTACAACAGATTGTGAATGTATTGCGACATATTAAGAATGTTATTCGATACGTAGTTGCCTGTCAAATAACCAATAGTGAGGTATGTATGTAACACTAACGGGAAATAAATCGGCCTCACTAAGAACTAGAGTCTACAACAAGATAGGGAACAAAATTAAGGTAAAAATATAAAATATTTAATCAGCCTAGTTATTGAAACGGTAATCGTAACAACATCGCAACTGAATACTCTCTACGTCCTGATGTGTAAGGAAAGCTTTAAATTTATAATACTAGTTTCACCGATTTTAATAAACCAAACACACGGGTAAATTATAACCCTCATTGGTAATATAAGATTTAGGTAAGACCAGGTCGTATCCACAAGGACTTAGTTCATTCGGATTAAGTATAAATGATTAGTAAACAAAACAATAGTTAACAAATAGCGATAAAGGTAATATGGAGAATTCAAATGATAAAATGAATGATTGCTTGGATAGGTTAGATAATTGAGTGACAATGCTTATATTTGATCTTAATTTGATAATATGAGTAGAGTACAACTTATAACTTCGCCATTTTCGTCAAAAGAGCAATTTCATAGTTTGTTAGGTTCAATTCAAGATTTATGAAAATCTACCAAGAGACTTCTCTCAAGATAGTATTATATATCTAGTCTAGATTATTATTGATTCTCCTAAGTGAATTTCTCATTTCAAAGGCTGAAATGCAGACAAGTATCTAGAATTGCATGTAACAAATTGGTTCTTTTGACCTATCCCAACAAGTTAAATTCAATTAGTTTTAATAACAAACGTAATAAAACTAGGGACACAATAGTTCACAGCATAAACTTGAAATTGATAAAGATCAAAGCATAATCATAATTCACTTTATTATTAAAACATATCCAAGCAATCATAAGAGGTTTAGCCTCTCATGTCTAATGAGTTCATGTCAACAGAAATGATTAAATAGTAAACAAGAGACATATGGATTGGAATGATCAAATGGATTACACTAGTATCACAAGTAACCAAGAGTTCAACACCAACAAGTATATAACATCCTTGTCTGATTCGTTCACGTCTTCTGTCTCAGGATCATGGAGTACTTCTTTTCATGACTTAGTGGAAATTGGTTATATAGTGGAGACTTAAAATGCTTGCAAATGAGCTCTATTTATAGGCTTCTGATAGGCAAAGTACGGCGTACATCGATTGTAAGTGCGGCGCACTTAGCTATTTTCTTGGCGCCAAAGTTTCATAAATGTAGAGGAAGTATGGCACACATCGGATACAAAACCGGCGAACTTTTATTAAAAACTACTTCTTGACTTTCTTGACCGAGAGAACAAGTGCGGTGCACATGACTTGGAAAACCGGCATACTTGGCTTGGAAGAAAGGACTAATATAATAGACTTCTTATTTATTTACTTCGATTGCTAAAATAGTTGTCTTTTTGATATTTCTTGCTTTAGAGCATTCAAGAGTGAACCTTCATTCATTTCATGCTATTAAGTATCGAAAGTTCACACTAAATGATAATAAAACATATAATATTATGCCCGAGAATATGTATAATTAGGGTGTTATCACGTCCCACATTAAATGTTCATGTTTGACTTTTCAAGTCTTCCTTTATCAACTTTGAACTTAAATATTTTTACTTGTGTTATATAGTATTTGATAAAAATTATAAGCAATGAAAATACATTTAAAACTTAATCCATTCATATATTTTGTATAAAGTAATTTACAAAAAAAAAATCTTAAGAGTATATTGTAAGTTGGAGATAATCGATTTAATTGAATGCCAAAGTTATGTACATATTACAATATATATAGGATACAATATGACGTGCCTAACTACATATGGGCCTATACCCAAAGACTAAGCGTCTAACACTCCCCCGCAGTTTGAGCGGGAGGAGACCGAACATTCAAGCTATCACGAAACTCAGCAAACAAGGCAGACGACAACCCTTTGGTAAAAATATCAGCATACTGAAACCGAGAAGGAACATGCAGAACTCGAACTTGACCAGTAGCAACTAAATCACGAACAAAATGAATATCAACTCAATGTGCTTTGTCCGCTGATGCTGAACAGGATTAGAGGACAAATACATTGCACTCACATTATCACAATAAACAATAGTAGCGGAGGACAAAGGTGTATGAAGTTGACGAAGTAAATTTCAAAGCCAACATGTCTCAGCTACAACGTTTGCAACACCACGATACTCAACCTCAGCACTGGAACGAGAAAGCGTTGGCTGACGCTTAGAGGACCAGGATAGTAGGTTGTTGCCAAGAAAAACACAATAACCTGATGAAGACCGGCGAGTAGTAGGGCAACCAGCCCAATCAGCATCCGAATAAGCAACCAAGGACGCAGTAGTGGAAGAAAATAATTGTAAACCATAAGCCAGAGTTCCCTGAACATACCTGAAAATTCGTTTGAGATCATTGAAATGAGGCTCTCGAGGATTATGCATATAGAGGCAAACCTGCTGCACAACATATGTAATATCAGGTCTAGTGAATGTGAGATACTGAAGAGAACCTGCAAGACTCCGATATAACTTAGGATTAGAAACCGGATCACCATCATCACCCAATTTATACTCAGTGTCAACAGGAGTCCGAGAAGGGTTACAGCTAACCATATGTGCACGCTCCAAAATCTTCATAACATACTTACGCTGTGACAAAAACATCCCAGAAGAGTCACGCGTAACCGACACACCCAAAAAATAGTTAAGAGCACAATATCATCTACATATAGTAACAGAAAAGCAGTATCATAACCCTGTCTGTAAATAAACAAAGAAGAGTCACAACGACTCGGAGTAAACCCAACAGTAGTAATGTAAGCAGCAAACCGCTGAAACCATGCCCGAGGTGCCTGCTTAAGACCATAAAGAGACCTCTATAACAAAAAAACATAATCCGGATGCTCTGGTTCCCTAAAAACCGGGAGGTTGATGCATATAAACAATTTCAGCTAAATCACCATGTAAAAAAGCATTCTTGACATCAAGCTGGTGAATACGCCAATGTCGAGAAATAGCGAGGCTAAGAACAGTCCAAATGGTGCCCGGTTTAACAACCGGACTAAAGGTCTCATCAACATCAACCCCCTCAATCTGTGTGCTACCGTTGGCAACAAGACGTGCCTTATACCGACTAAGAGTGCCATCAGCCAAATATTTATGACGAAATAACCACATACAACTAACAACATTGACACCCTTAGGTCTAGGTACACGATTCCAAATTTTATTCTTAAGAAGTGCATTATACTCATCATACATAGCATTACACCAATTGGGATCCTTAAAAGCATCCTTATAGGACCTAGGCAAAGGAGAAACAGTAGACACATGACCAACATACTTAGGATTGGGATGAGTAATACCGACACGAGAACGTGTGACCATGGGATGAGTAGATACAACAGGTGGAGGCGAAGTTGTTAAAGGAGGTATTGGTGCAGGAACATGATCATTTAGCTGAGGTGTAGGTGGTGCAGGGATATCAATGGGTGTTGGTTCAGGAACAAATGGTGTTGGTTCAGGAACAATTGGGGTGGTGCGGATAATGGTGGAAATGAGATTGGAAGAATCTACCAAAAAATCATATGAGGGGGTGGGCTTGGAAGAATGGGTTTGAAACGGAAAAACCGTTTCATCAAAGGTAACATGTCGAGAGATGATAATTATGTTGGTGTTAAGATCAAGACAACGATAGCCAAAATGATTGGCTGTGTGTCCCAGAAATATTGCAGGTGTGGCACGGGGTCCTAATTTATGATTGGTATCGATATGTGGGGTAATAGAGGCATCCAAAAACACGAAGAACACTATAATCAGGTATGGCACCAAAAAGTCGGGTAAAGGGTATTTCATTATTAATGGCACAAGAAGGTAATATATTAAATAAGTAAACAGCCATATTAAGAGCCTCAGTCCGATAGTTTGGTGGTAAGTGGGCTTGAAACAATAATGTACGATTAAGATTATTTATGGTACGAATCATGCGTTCAGATTTTCCATTTTGTTGAGATGTGCGAGGACAAGAAAATCTAAATTGGATGCCATGGGTTGAAAATAATTTATGAAAGGCAGTATTATCAAACTCGCCACCATGATCACACTGAAACAATTTAATTTCACACTTAAACTGAGTACGAACATAACCACGAAACAACTGAAATTTAGACAAAACATCAGATTTATTCATTAACGGATAAACCCAAACATACTGAGAATAATGATCCAGAAACAAAAACATAATACTTGAAACCAGAAAGACTAGGAATTGGGGATGTCCACAAATCCGAGTGAACAATGTCAAAACAAGAAGTAACAAAACTAGACGAACTAACAAACGGAAGCTTTACATGCTTACCAAGCTGACAAGCATGGCAAAGAACGGGAAGCTTCTCTTTATTACAAGAAATAGAATCACTAGACACAAGACGCCACATGTTGGGAATTACAAATTTGATAATTACAAAACCCACAAGAAGAATGAAGAAAGAAGAAACAAAGAGGACCTAAGATGCAATATTTAGTTAGCTTTCATAGTAAGCTAGGTTTTTATGTAAACCCTAGCGTCTCTATTATATAAAGGGAGGCAGGGCGTTGGTTATTAGTATCTCATTAATTCATAGTCTCTTCAATGACAGTCTAGCAAACGCATAGAGCGTGTAGTAGTGTAATAGTAGTATTAGTCTCTTTTACATTCAATAAAAGAAAACCTTGGAGTAATATTGATTATGTTCTTATTGTTCTTATTCCGCTGTGCAATCAATGTTACTATATCCTAGATGGGCTTAAACGATCTTCACACCGCAACACTTCACTCCCTGAATGTCCAATTCGTTGATGCCACGTATACTGACTAGTAAGAAATGCTTGAGGAATGGGAGAAGGCTTCGTAACAGGATAGAGATCACCCGTGCTATCACAACGGAGGAGTACCCGTCGAGTTAGGAAGTCCTTCACAGAAAAACCAAAAGGATCAAATTCAACAGTGCAATAATTATCACGAACAAATTGACGCAAAAAATTATATTTTTGACAATGTGAGGAGTGATTAAAACATTATTTAAATGAAGAGGGCGAAAAGGGGTAGACAAAATACTATGACCAGAGTTAGTGACGGAAATGAAACGCCCATCACCAACCGCAACAGACGGATAAATGCACTCATTAAGAATATAACTAAGACTATGTACAGAATCATTAAGGTGAGAGCTTGCAACTATATCCATATTCCAGTTGCCAGCAGCCGGTTCCTGAAGAGTGGTGGTAGTAAAGGCATTTGGTAAAAGAGTCTCTTGACCCAAACCCTGTGAACCTGGTGCTAGTATTTGACCTGGGTGAAAACCAGCTGGTGAGGGTCCTTGCTGAACCATACCTGGACCAAATTGAACCCCAGGTTGTGAACCTGCAAATTGAACCCCTGCGACTGCTGAGAACCTGCAGCAAACGGAACCCCTTGTGGAAACAAACCTGTAATCCCAAACTGAACCCCCTGTGGTTGACCGTGAACCCCTTGAGCAACAGTATGACTCGCCCCCTGTGGTAAACCTTGAACCCCCTGTGGAAACACTTGGGCCGAATAGAGAGGCTGGGATTGGTATTGTAGTTGAGCCGGTCCATAAGGATGGTTATGCATAATATAAGCAACAGGAGAGGTATTGTTAGTATAAGCAACATGAGAGGTAGTTTGGCTAGGGGTAGAGGTAAACCCCAACTTAGCCAACAATTGTCGCAAGGTATCCATATCTGATATAGTAGACAATGAACCGGAAGTACAAGGGAGTAAAGTAAACTTACCATGAACACCATTGTGAAGATACCTACACGCCTCACCAAAACGACAATGACCTTTAGCAAAAAGAAAGCAAGGTTTGTTCACTTAATCCAAAGGATTAGACGAACGCCGAACATTATTGTTGGCCAATAAGACCACAGAAGAAACGGATGTAGCATCATCAAGTGGGTTGAACCTGAGATTTCATGAGCATCTCTTGCGTGGTCAACAATGAACGAACCGTTTTGAGATCGGGAAAGGGTTCCCTAGTAGTAATAACTGTAGAAATCACATCATATGTGGTTGGCAAGCCGTCAAGTACAAACGAAACAATGTCGTCATTGCTAATAGGAGAACCAAGGCCATTCAAAACCGAAGCAATTGACTCAATTTTCTGAAAGTACGCATCAATGGTTAAGTCCCCAAGCTTCAAAAATCCATAGTTTTGACTTCAAAGCCATAGCTCTTAGGCGTTTATTGTCTTGAAAAATCGTCTCAAGATAGACCCACGCCTCTTTGGCAGTTGTGGGATTAAGTACAACCAAACGCTTTTGAAGATTGGAAGCAAGTATGGAAAAAATCCAAGAGCGAATAATAAAATCAATCTTGAGCCACTCTGGGTCCCTAGTCGGTGGTGTATGAGGTGTAGTAGAGGAGGATGCGGGTGGATCAACAAGATGGTCCAAGATGCCATAGCCATGACAAAGATGAGAAAAATAATACACCCATGAGGAGTAATTCATCTCATCCGCATCAAGTTTGATGGGAACAAAGGTAGTTAAGTGATTCATTGCCATAAGTTTGTCCGACAAAGTGAGAACCGGTGGGGGAAGGGTTGTATCCTTAGTCATGGTGAAAATTTGTATGAGAGTGAATGTAGGGTTGTATTATAGGGTTGTAGTATTATAGAGTGGTTAACTGTGAACGTGGGAAGTATTATAGGGTTGTAGTATTAATAGAACAGGGACAATTTTAATTAAATAAAAGAACTTGATATAATAAGAATGGAACAACAACAATAAAGTATAACCAAAGCAACACCAATAGGAATAAAGAAACACAAAAGTGGCCAATCGAACAATAAGTGATAAAAGATGAAGCGAACAGAAAATAAACACAAGTCGACAACACACCTTGGTCGACAAACAAATTAAACACACCTCGACAACATACTTGGTCGAGAACTATGAAACTAAACGAGAAAAAAATTGGCAGATTTAGGGTAGGGTAGAAAGTAGCGGAAGCAGTGGGGTGGATCGTGTTTAGGGTTTGATACCATGTAAGTTGGAGATAATTGATTTAATTGAATGCCAAAGTTCTGTACATATTACAATATATATAGGATACAATATGACGGGCCGAACTACATATGGGCCTAAACCCTAAACCCTATACCCAAAGACTAAGTGTCTAACATATATTACTAACCTTATTAAACACTTATCAATTGCACGGATTAATTAGCACAACTAATCAGCTGTTTTATTTACTCAAATTGTCACTCAAACCCAGATTACTCAAATTTTCCAACCGATTTTAGCATTTTGATTCTCAATCAAGACTAAGACCCGCAATTTGTTTTTTGATAAGTCACATATACACTTCTAGAACAAAAAGCCATTTGGTCATTATATTTGCTATTTCATAATAACAATATTTATCAGTTCTATATTCACTAATGATGTTCATTTATGGACTTGATCTCCAAGCAGTTGATAAACTCTTCTAGTAGTACTAGAACGGTACCCGCGCAATGCGGCGGCAAATATCGCGTGTTTATATTTTGCGTTATTTGGTTACACGTTTAGTTGTTTTCATGCTTTATAAGTAGAGATGTTTGAGATGGTTAAGCCAAACAATTTTTGTTTGAACAACCAACAGCTTCCTAACAAATTTCCTAACCAACTTGATTCGTAACATATTAATTTTGAAATCTTTCCATAATAAGCAAGAAAAAAGTCTAAATTTTAAGCCTTTCTAATTATATAATAGTCCCAAATGCATTATAATGTAGTAAGTATAAATATTTCTCAAGGTCTTGATAAGCCCTCTAGTTGCATTCTTGATCTTGAAGTTGGCTTAATTATAATCATCCTTTATCTTACCCGAGATTGTTAGGCTTTATAGTTACTCTGAAGTTACAATCAATACAACAGGCAATACAAATACCTCAACTATGTATCCTGGTAAAAAGGAAGTGTATTGATTTATTGGAAATCACATTTAATCATCCATGAGATTTCTAAAAATAATCGTTGCCACATGACATTGCTATTTAGATGTGTTGAGGTTGTTAAGTCCATGATGTTGTCCAGCATTGGAGTTGTTATACTGCACATTCTTAGCGGATGGTTCTTTGTCAGTTACACTAAGGTATTTATACTACGCGCTATTTATTCTTTATGGTTCTGTCTCGTTATGATCTGAGTGCACTGTGCACATAGAGGTACCTCATTTGGTTCCACTATTATCAAACAATCATGCTAATGTTAATACGTTAACCCAATTCGTATTAAGCATGATTAATATCAGTTGAACTGTTAATCTTCCTATACATACGTATAGGGATGAGCACGGTACCAGTACCGTACCGATCCCGTACCGAATTAGTGGTACTGAATTTTTCCTGAGCATAAATTAGTGGTACCGGTACCGTACCGAACGGAATTCGGATACCGGTACCGGGAAATTGGGTTTTTCCCGTTTATTTTTCGGGAATTTCACGATTTGGTACCGATCCCGTACCGAATTAGTGGTCCCGATTTTTTTCCTCCTTATTTCATAGTACCGGTACCGTATCGTATATTGGGAACGGTACCGTTTCGGTACGGTACTGGTACGGTTCCGGTTCGGTTCCGGGATTCTAGGGATGAGCACGGTACCGGTACCGTACCGATTCCGTACCGAATTAGTGGTACCGAATTTTTCCCGAGCATAAATTAGTGGTACCGGTACCGTACCGAACGGGATTCGGATACCGGTACCGGTACCGGGAGATCGGGTTTTTCCCGTTTATTTTTGGGAAATTTCCCGATTTGGTACCAATCCCGTACCGAATTAGTGGTCCCGATTTTTTTCCTCCTTATTTCATAGTACCGGTACCGTATCGTATATTAGGAACGGTACCGTTTCGGTACGGTACCGGTACGGTTCCGGTTCGATTACGGGATTCGGTTCAAAATGCTCATCCCTATATACGTACATTTTCAACAAATAAAATGCTTTTATTTTTGGTATATGTGTAATTCAAGTATAAAAAAAATGTGGAGCAGAGGCAAAACAGGGGTAATATATGAATACATACAAACGTATGGACAATCCCATGTAGTCCAGATTAGGACTTTTTAACATAACTAATTTACAACCATATTTTTATTAATCAGATTTTGTTGGTTATTATGATTTTTGATTTCAAACATTTGCTTGGAAGCAAGAGATTAAGATTTTTAGAGTAAAATTCATTCAATCTTCATCTTCATCAAAACAAGTTTGTTATTGTAAGTTTATGATAAAATTATAGTACCACAATAAGTGCATATATGTTACATATCGTTCATCTACCCCTTCCAAGGTACATAACTTCCTTGTAAATAATTTTCATATGATCATATGATTTAAAATAGGATTATAAATTTTTTATGGTGTCGTGGTGTTGCTTTGCTTATTTGGATTCAAATGCATACAGCGTCATAATATGAATAATACGACTAGAGGACGAGGAAATCAGTTTGAGAATCATACCAATCATGTTCGTAGCGATAGCATTGATAGTTCATCAAATGCACCAGTTTTAAGACCGCACACAGGAAGTGATATCCGATGGGAAGCCATCAATTCTGTGATTTCAAGAGATCGAGAAATTGGGCTTAGCCATTTCAAACTTTTGAAAAGAATCGGGTATGGAGATATTGGCAGCGTGTATCTAGTCGAGCTTAGAGGGACTAACACCTACTTTGCCATGAAAGTTATGGACAAGGCTTCTTTAATTAGTCGAAACAAGCTTCTTCGTGCTCAAACAGAAAGGGAGATTCTTGGTCTTCTTGATCACCCGTTTTTGCCAACTTTATATTCTTACTTTGAAACCGACAAATTCAATTGTTTGGTTATGGAATTCTGCAGCGGAGGTAACCTCCATACGCTTAGACAAAAGCAACCCACCAAGTATTTTACCGAGGAAGCAACAAGGTAATATAGCAACAAAATCTTTGTTTTTGGTACTTTTGAACGAAAAATACTCTTGCACAATAGTTGTTATTCGTCCATATTGGAACTCAAACTCATACCTCATACATACTATCAGGCTTTTGTAGCATCGACAATATAATTTAGTCCCTTGATTTGTTATATGTTCATTTGCAGGTTCTTTGCATCACAAATTTTGTTGGCACTCGAATACCTACACATGTTAGGGATTGTGTACAGGGATCTAAAACCTGAAAATGTACTTGTTAGAGAAGAGGGTCATATCATGCTCTCTGATTTCGATCTTTCACTCCGTTGTTCTGTCAACCCAACCCTCGTCAAGTCTTCATCGGGACACAATGTTCATGGGATGAGTGGTGCTGGTGGTGGTGGCCATCATGGTAGTGGGATGGTGGAGGATGACAATGTGCTGCAGCCTACTACTAATCAACCAACAAACTTTTTTCCGAGAATATTGCCTTCAAAAAAGAACCGCAAATCCAAATCAGATTTTGGGCTATTTGTTGGAGGTTCCCTCCCAGAGCTAATGGCGGAACCAACTGATGTACGATCTATGTCATTTGTCGGAACCCATGAGTACTTAGCCCCAGAGATCATACGTGGTGAAGGTCATGGAAGTGCGGTTGATTGGTGGACATTTGGTATATTTTTATACGAGTTATTACATGGGACAACCCCGTTTAAGGGCCATGGTAATCGAGCTACTTTATTTAATGTCGTCGGACAACCATTAAGGTTTCCAGAAAGCCCACAGGTGAGTCACAATGCTCGTGAACTGATAAAGGGTTTGTTAGTAAAGGAACCTCAGAAGCGAATTGCATATAGAAGAGGTGCAACGGAGATTAAACAACATCCGTTTTTTGAAGGCATGAACTGGGCACTTGTAAGGAGTGCTCATCCTCCACATGTGCCAGAGCCGGTTGATTTCAGCCAGTTTGCAAGCAAAGAGAGTGGTGCAGGAAGTCATTCAACTGATAAGAAAATTCCAGAAAATCACAAGAGTAGTTCTACTGATCCTGTTTATGAAAACTTTGAGTACTTTTAGTCTTGCAAACAAGAAGAAAGTACACCATGGACATGTATTATTAACATGTAAATTTTTTTTAGATAAATTAATATCGGTACGTTAAAATTATGAATTTTACCATTAATTATCGTAATGAAATCATTGGGCAATTTGAGTTAAAAAAAGAAAATATCTAAGGGCCTGTTTGGTTGGGGTCATTTCAAAGTAGTTTAGGATTGATGGTTAAAAACAAGTGTTTGGTTGCTCATGGTGGGTCTCATTATTGGGGTTGATGGAAATATATTCCGCATGTGGGAAACCTTAGGGGGAGGTGAGGATTTGCATTTTAGCAAATAATAAAATTTTTGACTTTTATTAAAAGCTGTGGGCCCTACCATAGCAGTCTCACATTCTTTTTTTTTAATATAATTTATAATAATTTCTTTTTATTTTTTACTCTTATATCTTTTTATAAAACAAATAGTATATCAAAATAATTATATTTTTCTCTCTCTTCATTTAATATCAAATCTAAATCCTAATCCAAATTTAAATCCAAATCCAAATCCAAATCCTAAACCCGTCAACAAACCAAACGGGCCCTAAATTATTTGGAATCAAGAATTTTCAATTATATAGTGTTTGTATGTATATTGTTCGAACCATTTAAGTTTCCATAAGGGCGGCGCAGGGCCGTTCCGTTATTTTTAGAGGCCCCGTGCAACAATTATAATGTAGACCTTTGAAGCACGAAAACATTCGTATATTATGTGAAATTAACTTGAAAAAGAAGCAAAAAGTTGCTTTAGTTAATTGAGCATAAAAAGGATCCCAAAAATGAAGACAAAACGCCAAAACTCGTCAAATTATAAATTTTTGTCCACGATTGAAACAATTTTGATAATAAATAAGATTTTATAAACTCACAAACCTCTGAGACTAACCATTAATAACTTTATCAAACCTAGAGGGGTGAAACTGTCATATTTGCAAATCATTTTACTCTAGTTTGGAAATAATACTTACTATAAGACAATAGTGCCAAAACTTTATAAACTAAAGGGTGTAAAGTGCATAAAGACCAAAGTTATCTTCTTCTTCTTCGTTGTATCAAACCCCATAACCCCCTGTTTTTGGATACATTTTAAAATCACCTAAAACCAATAATTTTTCATGTTACTTTATGTATAGGATCAAGATATATCACGTTTCAAAACACATATGTGTTCAATTTGGCCAGAAGTCGAATTAAATGTACATACGAGTCTATGATCATGGTGCCCCATCAAAATTTGAGGCCCTGTGCGGTTGAACACCCCGCACATGCTCAAATCCGGCCCTGGGGCTGCGTCTGTAATTCTAATTGTTGTTCTAGAGCCATGCCCCTAGAGATGGAAGACTCGATGAGTGGCTACCTATTGATCAACCCTGTCCGGAATTCTTTTCTACTTAGATGGTATTCGTGGAAAAAATTATCCGTTTTAGTATTGCCAACTATGCTCAGTTGTATGAATAAACCTTTCTGATGACCTTTTGGATGTCATTATTTGGATTTCAACCCATTCTCGTTGATCAAGAAAAAGCCTTTGAAAGTAAAATATCTTTTCAACCTCATCAACTTTTTAGCTCTCCTCAAGAAACACCTATGATACAGCCTGATCAAACCTTCCATGTTCCAACCTTTCTACCCATGTCATGTAACTCTTCAAGTCTCAATTTGATTCCAGCTCGAGAATCTTCTCTTTCTACTAAAGCAAACCTACAATCTACCTCATGCACACTTAAATCTAAGTTAAACAAAACATCTGAATGTCATGCAATTTGCAGCAAGGCTTTGAGATTTGTTAAGATAGTGCAAGAAAATAAATCAATTTCAGAGAACAAAGAGAGGGATACCGGAAAGATCTTAGCTAGAATCAAGAAAAAAGGTAGAGTTAAAGTAAGGAAGATCAACATTGTGTATGAAGGTGATGACGATCAATTGTGTTCACTATCTCGGTGATTCTGAAGATGATGAATCCGTTTCTATGTTTAGTATTGGGGCTTCATTGGGCATCATCGCATCACTCTAGATGGAAAACTGGCTCGTTCAAAACATGGCGTGTTTAGTGACTTTTTGTCCGAGGTTATCAACAATGACATACCACCTCCCCCTTTGTGAACAACAATGGTGGTATCAAGAACAACAACTGTTTATCTTTACCAAGGTTGTAAGCTCTTTATTCCCACTGGCCATTGTGTGATCTAGTTGTTTCATCAATCGCGGTTACAGTTGGTTGAAGAATCTACTATAATTGTCAAGTTCATCTATGGTGTTCAGGAGTTCAAGTTGCGCTCAAAAACTCAATTTTAGGCAGTAGTTCTCACTTTGTCGATAACAATTAGTTTTAACTTACGAGTGGCAGTAGAAATTTCTACTTTGTTCTCAATGTTGAGAAAAGTGACACCGGATTGAAGCAAACTCACAACTAAAATATGAAATACTAATAAAAGATGACACACGGATATAACGTGGAAAACTCCAATAGGGTAAAAACCACAGACAAGGAAAGATACGTTTCACTATGATGAAAACTAGGAGTTACACCTTTTCTCTAATTACAAAGATTGGAGTAATCTTTTGTAATTAGGAAATATTACAAACTCTCTATTTGTTAACTCAAAAGTACTAGGAGAAAGAATAGACCAAGAACACTATGTGTTTCTTTGGAATGGGATGAGCAAAGAAGATGTGGTGCATTGCCTTTTATAGGCAAGAATTTGAGCACAATACATCATGTATGACATATGCACAAGTTGTCCACCATCCCAATTGTTGAAAGAATCTTCCCATACAATGTATCCAGTAACAATCTCCCACTTGAAGATTAGATTGAAACTCAATCAATCTTCACACCGTTATCCTTCCTTGCACTTTCATGTTGCTTACATTTCCGCTAGGCCGCATGAGGATCGGCACCATATAAATTTGTCACAGTTGATTGCTTTTGTTAGATAATCTTCCACGTTATCATCAATATGAACTTTCTGCATATCCGCGGTTCCTTCTTCCACTTTCTCACGAACGAAGTGATACTGAACTTATATATGCTTTGTCTTTGAATGAAATGCTGGATTCCTTGCAAGATACAAGGCACTCTGATTGTCACAAAATAGAATAATTTTCTCTTTTTCTTGCCCCAACTCTTCCAACAACATCTTCAAGCATACTGCTTCTTTACTGGCTTGAGCAGCTGCAACATATTTGATAAAGTCGTTTTGTAGTATAAAATTATTCCGAAGAAATACCGGTGAAAGTATTTCACGGGTCGTTCTCCCAACGAAGGTAGAATGAAATTCCGAATAATCGAATCGCGAAATCGTGTCGTGAAAAGCGGGAAAGAGAAGAATATGATTTTGGAATTAAAATTATGATAAGAAATGATGAATTATGTAGAATTTACAAGCTAGGTATGTACAAACGTTAAAAACGTAAAAACGAGAATTCAAACGCGAAAATTAACGTAATGTACGAAATAAAACGCGACTTATATACAAGAAATGATCCTACGAATATGAAACAAGTTTCTAAAAATCTTAAACTACTAAAAAGAATTTTGAGAAAAAGAAAAATATTTTTTAGACTTTTTATTTATTTTCTAGAATTAATTTTCTATTTATTGAATTAAAATGTAATTAAAAATAAAAGAAAATGTGAAAAATAATGGGAAAATTATGAAAACTATTTTGAAAAATCTAGAATATTATAAAGGAATATTCTAAACTATTTTTGTATTTTTCAAGGCTTTTTCTTATTTTTTATTTGATTTTTATTATTTAAAATAATTTAAAAATGAAGAATAATGAAGAGAAATTAAGAAAGATAGTAAATCAACTAGGAAAAATCTGAAAAAATTCTGGAAAATCTAAAATATTATTCTAATACTAGGAAAAATAAGAAAGTTTAAATAAGCCCACTAATAAGCAGTTTGGACACAATAAGCAGTTTGAATAAGCACTTAGAATAAGCACTTCTACATAAAATCGCACCAAAAGCTTAGGGAATGTGTAATGGACCTAAACAAACTTAATGCAGCTCAAAAATCTCAAATAAGCCTTGCCCGTAAGCCAGAAAGCTCAGCCGCGTGTCTTATGTTACTTAAGCAAAAAGTGAGTAAACCTTTAACTTGCAGGCACAAATAAGCAGTCTAAATAAGCTCTAATGTGAAAGATAAGCTCTGATATATTAAGCCACTGTAACAAGCTATCGAAAGAAACAAAAATCATGCAAAAAGATGCACTAACGAAGTAGCTAGGGGCTTATGAACGGGGCTGCAAAAGTGACTAGTTAAGACACATGAGCTGAACTAAGTGGGTAGATTAGCAGCCTAATAACCAGGTCCTAAATAAGCATTGAATAACTCAAAATCCATAAACTAATAAGCCTATACTATGAATTAATAGTGTGCTAAAACTCAGACCTAGAGCTAACCTAGATAAACAGAAATCTAAGCTACAAATAAGATGTCTCAAACAGCCATATGCATCAGCAGTCCACAACTCACTAACCAATTAAGTTCTACCAACAGAAAGAAGCAGTAGTATATCAAGACAACCTTATAAACTTTCTTGAAAACCAAATATCAGGAGATAATTTGCACTAAACAATCAACTAAGGATTCATGAATGGAAACTGATGGACAGAGATTAATGGTGCAGGGCTGCTGAAACAGAATTTGTAGGAAAGTTAATAACTGATGCAAGATTATGAAAAGGTAATTGAGCGAAAAGTTGTGTACTCCAAAGTCTATGAATGCAACAGTGATTTATAGACTAAATGAACTGGAAACATGCAATCTATATCAACTAACTGTAACTAGAATAGATTATGCAAAAACTAAATGTTTGAAACTAACTTGTGAAATTTACCTATGAACAATTGATGCAAATGTTAAACTGCCACTTAAGTCTACAAAACAAATGCATCCAATCTACCTATAACATCTAATGAAAACAGTATCCAAATGATCAAATGCCAAATCAGTCACAAACTCGCTAAAGAATCATGAACCAAACACCCCTATAACTTCCAAATAACACTACACCTACTGATTAAACACCTCAAATTCTCACAAAATTGATTCAACTCAATTACAATTCAGTTATATGATCTAACAAATATCATTTCAATCACAATGAACATATAATCTCAGATCCACAGATTGACTAAACTGAAACTATACGGAACTCAACTACAAGTAACAATGACAGATGATGGAATGAAACTAAATTGACACAAAGCTAAGCAAGTAGATGTACTAATTATCAAGCAAGGATAAACTACAACAGCTAATTATTACAATTACACTGATCAACCCAATGGAACAGTACTAGCTATGCAATCTCAGAACTCAAAACAGATACTATAAATTGAAAGCTACAAATAAGATTTTACCAAATCCTTCCCCCTCAGCATGAACAGAGGGGGCTCACTAAGCAAGCCTATCTCTAGGATAGGCAGGACCTTCCACAATTGTCCAAACTTATCCAATCAACCTCAGCAATACAGGATCAAATCACCCTTGGCTTTTCTTGACTGACTTTGTTTGATAAAGAATGATGAGTTAAAACAAACTAAGATTGACTTCACTAAAAACTATAGAGCTAAGAATGAATGTTTAAAAACAAAATAAGCTTCACTGTAAGCTTAACTAGACAATTTGTAAACATTTTATTTTTATTTTTTTATATTTTCTGATTTTTATATTTATTTTTTTTTCTTTTTCTGTAAATGACTTTTAAAATAAGGAAAGAGTAAAGTATTTAAGCTAATCAAATCTAGATTAAGCAGAATAAGAAAATATTAAGACAAAATAAGCAGTAAAAGTTGATTAATAAGCTAAATGATATAAAAGGAAACTGCAAACTTTTATTAAATCTTTAAGTAAACATTACAAAAAAAACTAAGCTAAATACATTCTACACTAATTTTGACAGAGTAACACTACACTAAACTAACTACTCCTAATTAAGCTAAATACACCTCTTTATATAGTTGAGGTAGGAGTGAGGGGGTCTCAATGCCAGGTTGGCAATCCTTGCAACTCTGTGCTTTCTCTGAGCTACTCATATCCATTAGATCACATTTGTGTTTCTTTGATTACATAATAGCCTTTGGATCAAAAATTGGTGCGTGGCATGGCCAATCATTAGCTTCCATCTGTCCCCTCTTAGTGTGCTTGCATTCTCTGTCTTGTCAGCATCTAGAAACAGGATCCAATGCGTATTAGTGATGCGTCTCTCCCAATGGCTATCAGCCAAGTGTTCTCATAGCAACTGAATATTCTCTCTGACATGTGCACAATCACGTGTCAGGCTTCTAGAAGCCCCAATGATGAGATAATGAATGGTCAATTGATGTGGTGTGAGCCAATTGAACCAATTGGTGAGCTAGGGTTCATGTCTATTTGGGGGTTCTGGGAATTGGATATATTGGGGATAAAAAGAGGCGCGTATGAAGTTTTTTTATTAGAATATTTTGACCCTTTTGTATTAAAGGTTGACCGTGGGAGAGTGGGCTCGGGTCAGGGACTTGGTTTTGGGCTTTTGGTAATGTTTATTGAATTTGGATTATTACTTGGACCAGGCTTAGATTTCATTTCCATTTTCAGATTTGATATCAAAAGAAAGTTCAAGGACCATTGGTGTAAACTTTCAAACTTAAATGGCTGAATGTGCAATTTCCTCAAAATATATATCAGGGACTTGTCTTGCCAAGTCTGAATAGATGAAGGACTGAATTTGACTCTTGGATCCCCGGCTTTGACTTTTTGACCAACTTCTACTCTCGTGCCCGTTTTCGTTGTTTCCTCGTGATTTTTCGTCAATTTGTGTAATAACCATACCTGCATAATTACAACATAAAAACACACGTTTTCTTGGCATTTGTTAGCTCAAATAGTCGTATTGGGTCGGTTTTTGGCCATAAAATAGTGAGTGAATAAGCACTCACCAAAATCCCCCCGACTAAGGTATTGCCGTGTTCTCACGCAATGTGATCAATTCACGCTTTTGGGATAAATAATTTCACAACTCTTCCTACTAACTTTGAAAAGTAGCAAGGAGGTTCGAAAGAAGTAATAAAATCATTTATTCCCGAAAACGCACCGTTTTCCAAAATTTTCCTTTTATTCCTTTATTACACTTACACTTCTATTTTTGTATTTTTCATACTTCATACTTGTGACGGTTTATTGAACTTTCATTATTTTGCAATAATTATTAGGGTCAATGAGTAGAAACACTTCTATTTAAGAAGCGACCATACGGATAAAAATCGTCATCCTTGACTTTTCACGAGTCCCCAAACTAAGCGTACAAACGAGATCACAGCTTATCTACAAATTAGATGCTAACACTACTCATAACAGTTACTTGTGGAAACTCCTTACTCCCATTTCCTAGGTTTTGTATCTCAATATTTTATTTTGTTGAGAAATGAATTGCTTCATATTTTCTCGTTTCATTAATTTTTAGTCCGATAGTGATACCTAAGTTAAAACGATAAGTAGTTATTCATTATTTCTTAAGAACCACTGCAATAGAAATTCGGTCCACATCAAGGAATTTGGGGTACATACAATATCAAAGATATAAGTTGCGGAGTACGATCACGTGCACCTCATGTGACTGATTACTAATCACTTATCACATGCACCTCACGCCCAACAACTTATTTACATACATAAGCTCTTATTCAACATAACTTTCAACTTTCACTTTTTTTCATTTTTCATTTTTTTTCATACTTTTCATTTTTTTTTAATTCTTGACTTTTTTCTCAACATCAATGGAAGCTTATCGGGTAGCTCCAAAACCACATAGATAATCAACTTTTGACTTTTGATTTTTTTCACTTTTTGCTCTTATTTTTGATGTTCCTTGATATGTACCCAACTTCTAAAGCAAAGATTCTCTTAAGAAAATAAAGAACTAAATATTATTCAAACCGAAATATCACTAATTAACCTAGAACATCTATTATATATTGGTGACGTTTCTGATAGGAGTAAAAAGCCACAAGTACCTCTCATGAGCTCTAAAGAGAACCACTACTCCACGTTTAGCATCTAACTTCTAAATAAACTCTATCATTTCTCGCTCTTCGCAATTTAAGATTCCAAATAATGAAACCCGCGAATACTTAGCCGATAATCAGCCACGCATATATAAAGTCAGTTACGGAAACTTGCAAATTCTAAAAGAAGAATTCGCGTTTTCTAGCTACTTATGTAAAAGACTAGCGAAAGCTTTTAAGCTGTGCATGTATAAAGTTAAGTACGGGAACTTGCAGATTCTTAAGAAAGAATTCGCATTTTATAGCTCCTGGTGTACAAAACTAGCACAAGCTTATGCGATTATCATTGGTTAAGGGAACAAGCTAGGGCTCAACACGCCCGGTCAAGTCAAAATATTTATTCCTACTCTCGCCAGCAAGAAAGTCAACAAGGTGTCAAAACACTTATTCAAACTTTATTATATTTTTGCACGATTTTTTTCAACTTTTTCTCATTTTTTTTTTGTGCTTTTTCATTCATTTTTCTCAAAAAATTTTGAAATTTTCAATTTTTTCAATTTTTTTTTATTTTTGGTGGAAAAACGGAGTTGCAAGAGTACACGACATGTGAAAAATGCAAGGTCAAAATCGAATCGAAGATTCACCCTCCCCACGACTAGAACGAAACATTGTCCTCAATGTTTTATGGGTTAAGGTAATCCTAACAAAATTCTAGGCCGTTTATTAATTATGCCAAAGAAAACGTTAGTCGATAAGATTTAACGGATATAGGATTTCCAAGAGCACCGATGAATGAGACTCCAAGTGAAGAGATAACGAGCACGAGAGTCATCATAAATCATGGACAATCCTGAACAAACATCACAAACAACCACAGAACACAAGAGTAGAAAAGGCACCCCCTCCTCACGTTATTTGTTAGAAAATAGAAAATAAGAAGATGAAATTGGATAAGCATGGGTTGCCACCCACGAAGCGCTTGTTTTTGTTCACCGAGTCACATGAGCTTGACTCGATCCCCGAATTCAATTGTCCTTGGGGAGAGCAGATAAAACGGCCACTTGGCAATGGAAATGCCGGGATCAAATATGGTGTCCTCACTCCTGGTGGAGTGGAAAGAAGAAATGATGGGATAGGAAAAGAACGGTTTAAACACCCGGATAGTATAAACATAGTCGATTTCTGAATCAAGGGTGGGTAAAATATTAAGCTCGGGATGATCATAAGTCTCGTCCACCACTCTAACAACAACTTCATTAACATCGAGCTCAAAATCTTCATCGGGTGGTTTCGCGGGTGGACGAGAAGATGGTAAATCGAAGAGAAATGAACCGGCATCGGTAGGTAAATCATCATTATGAAATTCTTTAGTAAGCACATTTCTTCGAAGGCCATTCTCGTCATTTTCAATATCTGGTTGAGAAATGGTATGAGAAAATTCATCGGAGAACTTCCCGTGAGGAAAATCAAGCATATCATGTAAGACCTGAACCTCGGGTTCCATTTCAGACTCATCACTAAGAATATCGAAGATCGGATTATTTGAAATTTGATTAAAATCCGATTCAAAATCAAATAACGGATTCGTGAAAGTCTCATTGAATGCTTCGGAAACCTTTGGAACGAGGTCATCATCATCCTCATCATCATCATCGATACAAGAGTCTTCATCACTCGAAGTGTACTCATTGTGAGAATCGGTATAACTTTCCACTTCAACTAAATCTTCATTGCTCATCGGAGGGAGAGAAGTTGAGGGCTCTTCATTCAATAATTCTTCAAGTAAACGAATATCCCCCTCCGGATCAAAATTAGAATCGTCCATTATCGGAATGGAATCATTAGCAAGAAACGCCTCGATCTCATCTAAAACGACATCACTCCCTTCAACCGGTGTGAAAGAAGGATGGAAAGAAGAATCACTGTTAGAATTTTCCCCGGACTCACTTTGGATTGGAACGAGGTTCTCAACACTTGACGTATTGAATTCGTCAGATTCCGTTGCCGGAATAGTGTCAAGAGGCTCGTCCCCCATTATTAGAGTGTCCATGGGCTCTACGGGAGAAGAGATGGAATCATTTTGAGGATTTAGATTGATCGTGATCGTGGAATCATCATCATACAAACAACACTCACAAAACTGGAATTTTCTTTCTTCAACAAGAGGTTCTTCCATTGATCTTTCATAAGGCTCGGGAGTAGATGTCATACGATTAACCATCTCTTTCAACTCATCCATCATGGATTTGATTTCAAAAATTTGATTATTAAATTCGAAAGTTTGTGGGGGTTGGTAAAAACCATTAGAATCGTAACAAGAATTAGGTTCATGATAAGAATTTTCAAACGATCCTCTACAATTTTCAAAACTCGATGTATTTTGGAAAGAATCACCATTGTAATACGAATTTTGCTCATAAAAATTATTTTGAGGATAACAATCAAGGCTCGGATCGTAAGCGTAAGACGTGTCAGCACTCGGGGCATAGCACATACAATCGGTGTATCCACATACATCACAAAAACATCGCCCACACGGCATTCCTTCTTCGGACGGGTTTCCACAATTATAGCAATAAAACGAAGGTGATGGTGGTGTATAAAAATCGGGAATGTTTGACGAATTGTTGAATGAATTTTGATCATACGTATGAGAATTACAATTCAAACAAACGCCATCACGAATATTATCTCCACATTCGTTGCATGTACACCACACACACAACCCTCCGAAGAACGGTTCTCCACAAATAGAACAAATTGGATCCATGAGAATTAAACGTAAGAGGGTTTGAGAAGAAGAATCAAATATGAGAGGATAAGAAGATTATTTTTATTTTTGATTTAAAAAAAATTTATATTTTTATAGAAAATATATACAAGATAGTGGAAAACTTAACGCAACACGATTTTTCAACACAATTATTCAAAACTCACGTCCACCTTCCCCGGCAACGGCGCCATTTTTAATAAAGTCGTTTTGTAGTATAAAATTATTCCGAAGAAATACCTGTGAAAGTATTTCCCGGGTCGTTCTCCCAACGAAGGTAGAATGGAATTCCGAATAATCGAATCGCGAAATCGTGTCGTGAAAAGCGGAAAAGAGAAGAATATGATTTTGGAATTCACATTATGATAAGAAATGATGAATTATGTAGAATTTACAAGCTAGGTATGTACAAACGTTAAAAACGTAAAAACGGGAATTCAAACGCGAAAATTAACGTAATGTACGAAATAAAACGCGACTTATATACAAGAAATGATCCTACGAATATGAAACAAGTTTCTAAAAATCTTAAACTACTAAAAAGAATTTTGAGAAAAAGAAAAATATTTTTTAGACTTTTTATTTATTTTCTAGAATTAATTTTCTATTTATTGAATTAAAATGTAATTAAAAATAAAAGAAAATGTGAAAAATAATGGGAAAATTATGAAAACTATTTTGAAAAATCTAGAATATTATAAAGGAATATTCTAAACTATTTTTGTATTTTTCAAGGCTTTTTCTTATTTTTTATTTGATTTTTATTATTTAAAATAATTTAAAAATGAAGAATAATGAAGAGAAATTAAGAAAGATAGTAAATCAACTAGGAAAAATCTGAAAAAATTCTGGAAAATCTAAAATATTATTCTAATACTAGGAAAAATAAGAAAGTTTAAATAAGCCCACTAATAAGCAGTTTGGACACAATAAGCAGTTTGAATAAGCACTTAGAATAAGCACTTCTACATAAAATCGCACCAAAAGCTTAGGGAATGTGTAATGGACCTAAACAAACTTAATGCAGCTCAAAAATCTCAAATAAGCCTTGCCCGTAAGCCAGAAAGCTCAGCCGCGTGTCTTATGTTACTTAAGCAAAAAGTGAGTAAACCTTTAACTTGCAGGCACAAATAAGCTGTCTAAATAAGCTCTAATGTGAAAGATAAGCTCTGATATATTAAGCCACTGTAACAAGCTATCGAAAGAAACAAAAATCATGCAAAAAGATGTACTAACGAAGTAGCTAGGGGCTTATGAACGGGGCTGCAAAAGTGACTAGTTAAGACACATGAGCTAAACTAAGTGGGTAGATTAGCAGCCTAATAACCAGGTCCTAAATAAGCATTGAATAACTCAAAGTCCATAAACTAATAAGCCTATACTATGAATTAATAGTGTGCTAAAACTCAGACCTAGAGCTAACCTAGATAAACAGAAATCTATGCTACAAATAAGATGTCTCAAACAGCCATATGCATCAGCAGTCCACAACTCACTAACCAATTAAGTTCTACCAACAGAAAGAAGCAGTAGTATATCAAGACAACCTTATAAACTTTCTTGAAAACCAAATATCAGGAGATAATTTGCACTAAACAATCAACTAAGGATTCATGAATGGAAACTGATGGACAGAGATTAATGGTGCAGGGCTGCTGAAACATAATTTGTAGGAAAGTTAATAACTGATGCAAGATTATGAAAAGGTAATTGAGCGAAAAGTTGTGTACTCCAAAGTCTATGAATGCAACAGTGATTTATAGACTAAATGAACTGGAAACATGCAATCTATATCAACTAACTGTAACTAGAATAGATTATGCAAAAACTAAATGTTTGAAACTAACTTGTGAAATTTACCTATGAACAACTGATGCAAATGTTAAACTGCCACTTAAGTCTACAAAACAAATGCATCCAATCTACCTATAACATCTAATGAAAACAGTATCCAAATGATCAAATGCCAAATCAGTCACAAACTCGCTAAAGAATCATGAACCAAACACCCCTATAACTTCCAAATAACACTACACCTACTGATTAAACACCTCAAATTCTCACAAAATTGATTCAACTCAATTACAATTCAGTTATATGATCTAACAAATATCATTTCAATCACAATGAACATATAATCTCAGATCCACAGATTGACTAAACTGAAACTATACGGAACTCAACTACAAGTAACAATGACAGATGATGGAATGAAACTAAATTGACACAAAGCTAAGCAAGTAGATGTACTAATTATCAAGCAAGGATAAACTACAACAGCTAATTATTACAACTACACTGATCAACCCAATGGAACAGTACTAGCTATGCAATCTCAGAACTCAAAACAGATACTATAAATTGAAAGCTACAAATAAGATTTTACCAAATCCTTCCCCCTCAGCATGAACAGAGGGGGCTCACTAAGCAAGCCTATCTCTAGGATAGGCAGGACCTTCCACAATTGTCCAAACTTATCCAATCAACCTCAGCAATACAGGATCAAATCACCCTTGGCTTTTCTTGACTGACTTTGTTTGATAAAGAATGATGAGTTAAAACAAACTAAGATTGACTTCACTAAAAGCTATAGAGCTAAGAATGAATGTTTAAAAACAAAATAAGCTTCACTGTAAGCTTAACTAGACAATTTGTAAACATTTTTTTTTTATTTTTTTATATTTTCTGATTTTTATATTTATTTTTTTTTCTTTTTCTGTAAATGACTTTTAAAATAAGGAAAGAGTAAAGTATTTAAGCTAATCAAATCTAGATTAAGCAGAATAAGAAAATATTAAGACAAAATAAGCAGTAAAAGTTGATTAATAAGCTAAATGATATAAAAGGAAACTGCAAACTTTTATTAAATCTTTAAGTAAACATTACAAAAAAAAACTAAGCTAAATACATTCTACACTAATTTTGACAGAGTAACACTACACTAAACTAACTACTCCTAATTAAGATAAATACACCTCTTTATATAGTTGAGGTAGGAGTGAGGGGGTCTCAATGCCAGGTTGGCAATCCTTGCAACTCTGTGCTTTCTCTGAGCTACTCATATCCATTAGATCCCATTTGTGTTTCTTTGATTACATAATAGCCTTTGGATCAAAAATTGGTGCGTGGCATGGCCAATCATTAGCTTCCATCTGTCCCCTCTTAGTGTGCTTGCATTCTCTATCTTGTCAGCATCTAGAAACAGGATCCAATGCGTATTAGTAATGCGTCTCTCCCAATGGCTATCAGCCAAGTGTTCTCATAGCAACTGAATATTCTCTCTGACATGTGCACAGTCACGTGTCAGGCTTCTAGAAGCCCCAATGATGAGATAATGAATGGTCAATTGATGTGGTGTGAGCCAATTGAACCAATTGGTGAGCTAGGGTTCATGTCTATTTGGGGGTTCTGGGAATTGGATATATTGGGGATAAAAAGAGGCGCGTATGAAGTTTTTTTATTAGAATATTTTGACCCTTTTGTATTAAAGGTTGACCGTGGGAGAGTGGGCTCGGGTCAGGGACTTGGTTTTGGGCTTTTGGTAATGTTTATTGAATTTGGATTATTACTTGGACCAGGCTTAGATTTCATTTCCATTTTCAGATTTGATATCAAAAGAAAGTTTAAGGACCATTGGTGTAAACTTTCAAACTTAAATGGCTGAATGTGCAATTTCCTCAAAATATATATCAGGGACTTGTCTTGCCAAGTCTGAATAGATGAAGGACTGAATTTGACTCTTGGATCCCCGGCTTTGACTTTTTGACCAACTTCTACTCTCGTGCCCGTTTTCGTTGTTTCCTCGTGATTTTTCGTCAATTTTTGTAATAACCGTACCAGCATAATCACAACATAAAAACACACATTTTCTTGGCATTTGTTAGCTCAAATAGTCGTATTGGGTCGGTTTTTGGCCATAAAATAGTGAGTGAATAAGCACTCACCAATATTCTGCTTCTGTAGTTGACATAGTGACAACTGACTACCGTTTTGAACCCAGCTTACTGTTCCGCCAGAAAGTGTAAATGCAAACCCGGTGGTTGATTTACTTCCGTCAAGATCACCTGCATAATCAGAATCAACATATTCCCTAACAATTAAACCCGATTCCCCATAACATAATGCAACATCCGAGGTTCCTTTAAGATGTCTAAAGATCCTCTTCACATCTTCCCAATGCTCTTTACCAGGTTCCGCCATGTACCGACTCACTACTCCCACTACATGTGCAATGTATGATCTTGTACAAATCATCGCAAACATTAAACTTCCCACTGCTGATGCATACGGTACTCGAGACATTTCCATCCTCTCTTCTTCACTGCTAGGACTCATCTTATAGGATAACTTGACATTAGTAGGAAACGCGGTTGATATTGGCTTACAATCTTGCATATTAAACCTTTGCAAGATTTTCTTCACATAATTTTTCTGTGACAGCCAAATTTTCCTACTGACTCTATCTCGGTGAATTTGCATCCCTAAAATCTTGTTTGCTGGTCCCAAGCCTTTCATCTAAAATTCCCTAGCGATCTGTGCCTTCAGTTTACTGATACGATCTTTGTTGGGGCCTGCAACCAACATGTCGTCAACATATAACAGCAAGATGACAAAATCATTGTCTCCAAACCTCTTGTAATATGCACAAGGGTCTGCGTGTAGTCTGTTATATCCAAGGCAAATGATGAAAGAATCAAATCTCTTGTACCAACACCGCGGCGCCTGCTTTAAACCGTACAGAGATTTGTTTAACCTGCAAACCAAGTTCTCTTTTACTTTTTGTTTAAAACCTTCTGGTTGGAGCATATAAATTTCTTCCTCAAGATTTCCATGAAGAAATGCAGTTTTCACATCTCGCTGCTCTAGATGTAAATCATACGTAGCACACATTTCCAGAACCACTTGAACAGTTGTCATTCAAACCAAAGGGGAAAATATTTCATTGAAGTCGACTCCCTCTTTCTGAGCATATCCTTTGACTACCAATCTTGCACGATACCTCTCCACCTGGTCATAATCTTATATACCAATTTGTTTCCAATGGGTTTTCAACCTGCTGGTAGTGGCATTAGTTCCCATGTTTTATTCTTATGAAGAGCTTCAATTTCTTCTTGCATTGCTTCCCTCTAGGCTGAAGCATCTGAATTATTCAGTGCTTCTTAAAGAGTTGACGACTCTCCTTCCTCTGTAAGAAGACAGTATGCAACATTGCCTTCCATAACATAATCTGAGTGCCAAACCGGACGTTTTCTTTCACGATTAAGAGTACGAGTTGTTGGAGCTTGAGACTCAGTTGTCTCATTCACCTTGTGCTGTGGTACGGCTTCAAAAGAATCACTCGACTGAGATTGCTTTTCCACCTGTATCGATGTAGTTTCACTTGTAGTGCTATCACCTTCTTCATTCTCTTGAACTTTTTCTTCCATAAAGACAACATCTCTGCTGACGACTACTTTGTAGGCAGTGGGGTCCCACAAGCGATACCCCTTTACTCCGTCAGCATATCCCAAGAACAAACATTTTCTGAATTTCGGATCCAGCTTTGTAGTTTCTTGAGAATTATACATCACGTACACAGGACTTCCAAATATATGAAGGTCTGAATAGTTGACCGGCTTTCCCGTCCACATCTCCATCGGTGTCTTCAACTCAAGTGCAATTGAGGGTGACCGATTTATCACATAACAGGCAGTATTGACTGCTTCTGCCCAGAACAATTTTTCCAAGCCTGCAGTTGCCAAAATTGCCCTTGCTCTTTCTAACAAGGTTCTGTTCATCCGCTCTGCCACTCCATTCTGTTGAGGAGTGTATGTCGTCGTGAACTGCCTTTTGATTCCTTCTTGTCTGCAAAAAGTATCAAATTCATCACCTGTATATGCACCTCCATTATCTGTCCTCAAGCACTTGATCTTCTTTCCAGAATCAAGTTTAACCCGCGCTTTGTAAACTTTGAAAAATTCAAACACATCAGACTTCTTCTTGATTGGGTACACCTAACATCTCCTGGAATAGTCATCAATGAAGGATACAAAATATTTTGCTCCTCCCAGGGATAGAACCGGTGCCTGCCATACATCAGAGTGAACCAATTCTAGAACAGAGATACTTTAGAATTTGATGTCTTGAATTTTAGGTGATGTTGCTTGCTGATAACACAATGCTCACAGAAAGGTAAAGAACCCTTTGTGAGGCCAGGAATTAACTTCCTTTCAACAAGAACTTCATTCCTTGTTCTGACATATGTCCAAGCCTCTGATGCCATGTTACTGCAACTCTATGACTTGGACTATGTGAAGCGATAGATGCTTCCGCCTCCTCAACTATCTCTCCCTTCAGTTGGTATAAGTTCGCAGCCACCTTTTCTCCTTTCATAAGTACAAGCGTGCCTTTTATAACTTTCATGATCTTGTTTTGTATTTCAACCTTACAACCAAGATAATCAAATTGCCCTAAAGACAATAAATTCTTTTTCAGGCCCTCCACGTCACATCCCGAATAGTACGAACTGTACCATCATGCACCTTCACCATGATACTTCCAATTCCAATGATCTTTAGTTTTTGATCATTGCAACTGTACAAAGATCCGCCTCAAGAGATAGGTTTATATTGATGAAACCATTCTCTTCTTGCGGTCATATGAAAAGTTGCTCCCGTATCGAACAACCATACATATGCAAATCTTTTCTTGCCTTCATTTGCAACCGCTGCTTCACAACACAGAGCGTTACCATCTTCTGAAGTGCTAGCGACATTTCCTTGAGGATTAGAGTTGCTTAAATTCCTACAATCTTTCCTCATGTGACCCTGCTTGCCACATTTGAAGCATTTAAAATTCTTCTTCTTTCCTGTTTTAGATTTACCATGATTGTGACTCCCACTAGAGCCAGGTTCTATTGACCTTCCTCTTGTCACCACCAAAGCCTCCACCTGTCTTGAATTGGTCTGTCTGTCCTCCATATTGTTACGCCTATTTTCTTCCTCCAGAATGGCGGCTGCAACATCATCGAAGACTAGATAGTCTAAAAGAACATTACTGGTTAAGTTGATGATAAGTTGGTCATATGAGTCAGGTAAACTTTGAAGTAGTATTTCAGCACATTCTTGTGGCTCTATTTTACAACTCAAAGACGTGAGCTGAGAAAATAGAGTATTCGGGTTATTAATGTGCTCAGTCAGTGAAGTAGATTCCATCATGCGAAGAGCATAAAGTTTCTTCTTGAGAAATATTTTATTGTGGAATGATCTTGCCTCGTACAATCGAGCAAGATGATCCCAAATCTCCTTTGCACTTTTCTTCTCCTCTATGCTTGACAAAACTCCATCTGCTAATGCTAGATGAAGATTTGCAATAGCATTTCCGTCCATCTCGTCCCATTTACTGTCATCCGTGACCTCAGTTGGCCTTTCGTCAATAGCCGCTAAACATTTATCCTTTCTAAGGATAGCCCTCATCTTTAATTTCCATAACGAGAAATTATTCCCATTGAATTTTTCGATTTCATGAACACCTTTTGAGTGAGTATAATCTTACGTATCTTTTGATGTGGAGGGTCCACTTATTAGTGGCAACCACATAGCATACGATAAATATTTATACATACACCCAACCTTAGATCTTGATACCACTTGTTGAGAAAAGTGACACCGGATTGAAGCAAACCCACAACTAAAATATGAAATACTAATAAAAGATGACACACGGATATAACGTGGAAAACCCCTATAGGGTAAAAACTACGGACAAGGAAAGATACGTTTCACTATGATGAAAACTAGGAGTTACACCTTTTCTCTAATTACAAAGATTGGAGTAATCTTTTGTAATTAGGAAATATTACAAACTCTCTATTTGTTAACTCAAAAGTACTAGAAGAAAGAATAGACCAAAAACACTATGTGTTTCTTTGGAATGGGATGAGCAAAGAAGATGTGGTGCATTGCCTTTTATAGGCAATAATTTGAGCACAATACATTGTATGACATATGCACAAGTTGTCCACCATCCCAATTGTTGAAAGAATCTTCCCATACAATGTATCCAGTAACACTCAAGCCATTGTAATTTAGGATATCATCTTGCATCCTTCAAGTGTATTTCATCGTTTGGATCTTTTTGTGATCCATTTTCAATACAACTTTTGCAAAAAAAATCTAAAAAAGTTGGATTTCAACCAGCTTATGTCTGATGAATTATAAAGGATGCATTAATTTTGGTATAAAGCTTTATTTTAATTGTTAACCTACACCAACCTATAATCAACAGTGAAAATGAGTTGCATGTTGACATTTTCGTTACATGCTCATTAAGTAGCTTGTTTACTAATTAATTTTCTCCATATATTTTGTTTAGTAAATAGTACAGTGGTCTATAACTTTGAACTTGTAATCGCAGAATTCAATGTGCAAACCTGATTAGGATATGTTGCGACCCGGCCAATTATCCTTATAAGTTTTGAGGAGCATACTAGCTAATAACTTTCAACAATAGATTTAAATGACACACAGGTTATCACTCAATTTAGCCGAAAGAATGGGCAGTTGTATTGGAACAACAGGTCGGTTCATGAGTCACTACAAGCGTCTTCGATTCATAAGTACAAGTGCCTGTGAGCATAAAAGCTAGATATTCTAAAGATGTAAAACTAAGGATGAAATACACTTGAAGGATGCAAAATGTCAAAACTCAAAAGTTTTTCACGGGTCCTGATGTTTGGAGACTGGTACGAGGCTACACGATGTCCAATTTCCAAGTTTTTTTTCTATAGTTATACTAGTTCTATGTTTTCGAATCATCAGAGCAGAAGTTAAATTCACACACAATCTAACCCTAAACTTGTATCAAGTTCCATAGTCCAAAACTGTCATAAACTAACATGTCTATTTCAGCGCATTTACTTGTGATTTGGTCAGGTAAGTTATACTTGATCTCAAAAACGCGAATTGTGTAAGATTTAACACATTATCTATAAAGAAACGATTCAAATTATCCAATTTGTCAAACATATGAAAAGACTCAAAGTGTACTTATAATGCATTTAAAAAATAAATCAAAATCAACTGAATTTGAATAAAAAAGACAACGCCATCAAAGGAATAATCTAACTTTGTACTTAAGCAGACGCTAATTATTTCAAATAATAAGTAAAGAACCCATCTTTTTTGGAATAAAGCTGTTTCCGGTCTGATATCCATATTGACTCTTACAAAATCAAACACATTTTGACATGTTACCTTACCCGCTTGTGTCAGCTACAACTACGTGTAACTCGTGATATTGGGCTGTTTTGATTTACTTATTAACAACAGCTCAGGATTTAACCATTACAGAACCACATATTGTCCAGAGATCACACATTGTATCGGAATGTTACAAGACGGGGCAACTTAATGTGAAGCTTTATATTACACACGACCATAAAAACACATTACAGTAGAATCTCATGTCCAAGCAGCTCATCTTTACCTATTTCCCATCATTTACGTTCATCTTAGAGCCATCATGGGCCAGGGTGAAATCCCAGCAGCTGGCAACGCTGGCCGTATGATGGGCGACCGCTTCACTACTGAGAATGCTTCATTGAGTCGTGCAGCCCGGTTCATAACCTGAGATACCTTCTGTACAAGAGCAATTATAAACACATATCAACTTATGTTAAAAATATATATATATATATATATATATATATATATATATATATATATATATATATATATATATATATATATATATATAACAAGAGTATATATATGTAGCATATAAACAGTTATGTCTCGGTTAAGGTTACGTTTGGAACTGATTGTCTTATTAGTTCACCTCAAGTGGCAATAATGATTATATTGCAACGCATGGATAATATATTTTGCTTCTGACTATTTGTACGAGTCAATCTTCAAAAATAAGTTCCATTTAATACTTAGGTGCAGCAAAGCTGGTTATCAATATATAGACTAAGATTACTTATTTGCCCATTCTTCTAACCTAACTAGTCTAACCTGAGAGACTTTTACTCCCATATCACAAACATTGCCACCTTCATTCCCCGAAAATATCCATGATGCATTATAACTATGAATTCCTTAAATAAACAAAATTTGAAATACTGGAACATCTAATTAACAATTAGTACAATTTTAAAAGAGTTGAAGCACATCCAAATACTACGGATTATCTGGTTCTCATTACTTGATATAACATACTACCGCCAAAACGCACATTCAAACACCTCCTAAAAGTAAGGACTGAACCAACTATAAACAATTAGCAAACAAAGGCCATTGCTTGGAGATTGTAACTTGCTCATAAACAAATTTGTTGACTGATACTACATGCCCAACAAACTAATGAGCGGAGAAGCATGTGTGAAAAAAAAAATAGTGATCACTGCCCTAAAGCAAATATAACAATCACAAAAATGTACATAATCCTTATACATAGCTGTTCATACTTTATACTTTCAAATAAACAGCATCTACTTCTTTAACTTCATGTTCATTTCATACATATACCTTAAGTAAGCGAATACCAACTCCCCTAAATTTCGTAATCTGTCAGATGATACATGAATATCCATATGTTTTACTGAACAAAGAATCTCAGCACCATTAACCAGATTCTGACAAGCACGTAAAATACTAAATATATACAGAAACTTCTCAGAAAATCATGAAATGAAAAGACTTAAATTTGAAATCGTGACGACTCATTTACAGCTTTTCTCTCCATATTATTATTCCTTAAATGGACACTAAACCCCTTCGCTCATGTTCAGGTTGTACTTCTCGCCTCGTCACTCGGTGAATTTCGCGGTTATCTTTGCCGGTCCGGCCATTGCAGATTAGGTATGATATTTTAAACTAGCTTCACATTATATATTGGTCTCTGTGTTTTGGAGGTCTTATTAATATACATATGCTACATGTATATATGTGTGTGTGCGTAATAAAACTTGCAGTTTGGATAAAGGTTCAAAATGGGTAACCTTTTTGTCCTGATTTATGAATTTTACAAATAACAATTATATAGACTTTGAATGACTTACGACCCATATGTAACCCTTTCAATATTTTGCTAGAGTTTTTAAGTTTACCCATATCAAGATGAAATATATCACAAAACCACACCTTTAACTCCTTATAGAAACTATTTCTAATTTGTAAATTCTTCTTTTAGGTAAGCAAATATATTAAAAATATAAAACATGTTTCAATTCCTCGGATCGATTGTAATACCTGAAGCCCTGAGTGTCAGGTAAGCATCAAAAGGGTTAATACACATGAAGATTACTCAACTTTGCATTTTTATTCACCTCGAGTACTCTAATATTTTTCATTTCACTTAAGTTGATAACCTGACATTTGGGTTACTTAATCTATAAAATTATACATGCAGATCAGCTAGCTTATTTAACATGATAGTTACTTAGTTATCGATGAGCCGATTTAGCACACTTTATTTTAAGTGATCTAAATTTCTTTTCAAAAAAACAGTGGAGTAACCTAAATGAACAAAACGCAAAATTATATTAACCCGCAACAAAATAACCTCCAAATCCACCAACAAAACCATGGTAAATATCGTAGTAAGCACAACCAACATCACATAATTATCAAATACCTCTAGTACAGATTATAATTAGCAAGTACAATAACAACATATAACAATGATACCAATAACAGAAACCACTAACCTTATCATCCATAGCAACCTTAAGCTGCAAAGTCCTAGTCTTATGCTTCATCTTATACAACCTCCTTCCCAATAACACAACTCCCATCATCGCAGCCGCAACAGACAAACTCCAAACCGGACTCGCCTTAAACAAACAATATTTCAACAAATCCATAGGCAGCTTCCACCTAACCATCACCTTCCCAACATCCTTCTCCCCCTCCTCCGTCCCTAACTTCTCATCCGTTTCCCTAGTTTCCGCTTCAACAATATCTGATCCTAAATTATCCGAAACATTAACTTCACTATTTTCTCCTTGGACAATATCGGAGAATTTAAGGGGTTCGCTAATATCCGACTTGATACTATTTCCATCATCAGAACTACTACTAGTCCATAATTCATTAACAGGTTTAGTCTTTGTATAACTACTAACATCACAAACAGGATCAATCCAACTAGGATTATCACTTTCAACCGAAACACGCTCTTCATCATCATCAATTGCATGTTTTTTTGTACTATCAATTGAAAAGTAATCAAGTTGAATTATACCTTCCCGGGTGACGTCATGTTCTAAGAAACTTGGGGGGTTGTGATGGGTGACGTCATCGTCATGGTCTAGTACTAGTTCCCAATCGTTTAATTCGTGATCCATTGTTTTTTTTTAGTGGAACCCTAGAGAGGAAGAAATGGTTGTATTTGGTTTTGGGGGAAATGGAAATGGATGGATTGAATGAGTGGTGTACTGCCTGACAAGGTAATAAGATAGATTGCCTACCTTATATTTCCATTTATTATTATTTTATTTTATTCTTGTTAGATGTTTTGGATTTTGTTTTGTTGATTGTGCATTTTTAGAATCTACTTATTTGACTCTTGATACTATTTGACAAATCACAATTTATTGATTGAAAAAAATATCTATAGTTTGTTCAAAAAAAAAAAAAAAAAGAAAAAAATATCTATAGTTAAGGCTAGATAGCAGTGCATGTTTCACTTTGCCTTCTACCTCATTTCAGTTTTCTCTCCCTTCTCACTTTTCCTCACCTTCATTTATTTTTTAGTAGGCAAGATCACCTTTAACATAACCTTTTATTATAATATTCACTTTATAAAAATATACCTTACTAAATACCTAACATACACTTAAAAACCAAATAAAAAATTATAAAATATTTGAGTTGGCCCCTTTTTTTCAAACATTACAAGGTGAACGGATCACCTTAATTTGTCTTGGGAAGCACAAGTCGCGCGTGCTGCAAGGTGATGGGCAAGGTATTCACTCGTGAGAATAGCACTAGGTGAATGAATCACATTGCCTCGCCAACCAGCCTAAGAGAGCTAGGTGTGGTTTGATGCTATTAAACACTTTTTGCCCATGACATCAAAACACCCCTCATTAATGATGGCACTAGTTTTCCCGTATCACCATTTTTTTTTCATTTATTTAAATAACACAAAACATTGCATTTAAACCAAATTTTATATACTTTAGCAAATAATGTAACAAATTAAACAGACGGACAAACAATATAAAGTCACTAAGGGGGTTGGCGACACTTGTGGTACCACACCACCATCCCTCACTCCCAACCAATCCTTTTATGTCACATCATTCACCCACTTTTTTCATCCCTCACCTATATTTTTGTTGGCATCACTTGTGGCACCACACCCCTATCACTCACTTCATTTTTTTTTTAATTCCATTAAAAAAAATCATTAAAAACTAGAAAATCTATTTTGGCTAAAAATCTATTATAGTTATTCTAAAAACATGTTTTTAAACTTGAAATAATTTAAGCCCATTAGAAGTCCATTCCATTTTCAAGCCCATAAATCTATTATAATTATTTTGGCTGATATTTTTCTTCTTCTTCATCCATTTCCATCTCCGCCTGCTGCGATACTTCATCTCCGGTATATACTAAAAAAAAAAGGTAACCGTTAAAGCCTCCAACGATCCAAAATAAAGCCTCCAACATTCGAATTAAACACTCCTTCCCGTGCGTGAAGACTTCCCGTGCGTGAAGCTCCCCGTGCGGTACCGTGGGCAAGGCGGCGGTGTTCCCGCACGGTAGCACGGTACCGTGGTGCCCTTACCGTGACCATTGCCAAGCCCCTAAACAGAATGACTAAACTTGTAAAGACTAAACTATTAAGGACTATTTACTAAGCAAAACTTGTAAAGACCAAATTATTAAAGACTACTTATAAGTGAAAAAAAAATACATAAAAAAGATAAAGGTCCTTTCTTCTTCCTTTGATACCTTCGGCAGAAACAAAAAACAAAAAGCACAAACAAACAAAAAGAAAAAGAATTAACCTTTCGCGTGAGCTGATGCTACGGCGCCACAGCCCACTAGCCAAGCTCCGGTTTGGTTCCTCGTGCCATTGTCGATGGCTTACGCCATCAGCCACCGTACTCTCCTCTCTTATAAGAAATCAACTTCGTATGTGGTTTTAACTAGGGTTGTAAACGAAGCAGACAAACATGAACGGAGTTTTGTTCATGTTCATTCGTTTAATTTTAACCGGACAAATAAACGAATACGAACGCTTAAACGGACCAATTTTCTTGTGCATGTTCGTTTATTAAGAAAATGAGTTGTTCATATTCGTTTATGTTCGTACATTAAGACACTAAACAAATATAAACGATTGAACATAAATGAACGTAAACTTTATTAAATTATGCATAATATTTTGTTTTATAAGTGTTGTTTTGTTTAAACAAATCAATTTTAAAAGTATACAATTAAAAGATAAGATATACGAACATAAACAAATAAATGAACATAAACGAATGTTAATAAACGCATAATCAGACGTTCACGAACATAAATGAACGGACACGACTTTTGTTATGTTCGTTCATTTAACAAAACGAACGTAAAATATTATTCATGTTCATTCATTTAATAAATAAACGAACAAAAACGAACTTTTTACCTAACGATTCATAAATTGTTCAATCAACGTTTAGTTTGTTTACAACCCTAGTTTTAATTAGCACATATGTAAAGCTGATTCGAGATGGATTAGATCAACATATTCTGTAAGTTATGTTGAGTTACATATCTATATTTTGTTAAAAAAAAGTTACATATCTATATTTATTCTATATGTTATCCCAACCTATGTAATAGAGGTTTTTAATGATAACAAAGTGTTGGAATTATAATATCATGACAATCATATAAAATAAACCAAACACGTCAAGTGAGCATAGCGGAAGCAATTATAACAAGATCATATAACATGTAATTAATTAATCAATATTAAATAGTAAACATACATTTGTGATTCTAGCCCGAACAAGAATCAAATTGCAATCTTTAATCAAGAACCCTAATTAGGGTTTATGTGGATTATAAGAATTACCCATTACCTCTTTTGTAATTCAATCCAAGAATCAAACAATAATGTGTTTGAATCACGTTCTTGTACACACATACTAATTCAAGAAAAAGCTTATGCAAGTAAATTAAACACAAAACTTAGTTTGATCAATAAAATCAAATCCCTTATGGGATTGTTTGATGGATCGACAATGGGACAAAGAGAAGGAGAGAAAACACCAAGATGTGTGTGTACAAGTTATGAGAAAACAATACATCTTGGGTTTGTATATATACTAATTGAAACTTGGAGCTCAAGGCACAAACGAGGTGTGGAAACCTCCTTGGCCGATCGGTTTGGAGTGTCCCCAAGGGATTCTAGAACCTTCCCTTTGTTTCCAAATATTCATTAGTATTACTTTCCTAATCTTCATCTAACGTTCGTTAGTCATTCTCTGTTAAATACTAACGGTCGTTACTAGTTTTGTGTTTATTAATAATTACGTATAACATTTATAAATAATTATTTCTTTTTCTCTTCATACGTATTGTGTGCAATCCCGTAATCTCGAGTTCGATCCTAACATACGACTACTAAAATAATGTCCATAATCTAACAGCTCCCACTTGGACATATTTTAATAGTGTAATCACATCGGTTAGCGTCTTGCAACACGCTGATGCCTCTAGTACGATCTCGAGTAAGGCTCCTGGAAAAACCTTTTAATGATTTCTCATTATTATTATCCTTTTGTTTCTAATACCAAGTTAATAAGGATATGGATTAAAGTCATTCCTTAATTAACCATTCTGTTTCTCGTTGTTAGTGATTGATCAAGATTACCAAATCATCTGAACATATTCAGGGAAGATCTTGGGCACGGCCATGCAAACATCTTGACAACCCTACGAGGGGCCCAGCAGTATTAAACTCCAAAACTAAATTTGAAGGAACAAATTCTATCTTGACTACAAGCAAAACCCACAAACTTTGTAACACTTTCGAAAACAACCCTTATGACTACCAGTTACGTATAGCGTTAAGTTGTTCCACAAAAATGTACTACATTCATGACACTTATCTTGCATCTCAAGTCTGAGGATAACTTCTCATGATTTACTTAATAACAAAATCCATAAAGTAACATCATGTAGTTGGGATAAGTCCTATATTCGGTATCATTGAATATCATCTGAAATGACATGTCTACGCATCAATATACTTTAAGTATATTATACCAACCTTCAGATTTGTCTTGATTTAATAATATTCCCATATTATTAACTGACAACGGACAATTTAGAATAACATTTATTCATAGATTAAACATACAAATATAGGATACAATATATTATAAATTAAACATACCATGTATTTCAATTTATCATAATAATTGTTTAACATCCCTTATCCAAATACTAAATAGATCAATGCATGATAACTCTTGTTGATGAATTATGTCTCAAGTAATGACATTCATACTTGTTGTCAAGGCATATTTCGTCCAACTTTAATCTATCGGAATTTTGAGAATACTTATTCCAAGAATTCAACTATTGAAGTTCTTATATGTGCATATTCAACAATTTTGATTATGCCATATAATTTTTCATAAAATGTGTGACATCCTTAACCACCAATTTATGATAATCAAACTTCTAAACATTTTAAATTTTAAAGTATTCTTATTCTTTTAATGTATAATGCAACTATGCTCTTATTAAGCATAACTAGTAATAGCCAAGGATGAAATCCTTACCATAACTAGTATTGAGTGTCGTCTCAATTTCAATAACATCATTGTATGCAACAACAATATGTTATTAAAACTTCCCGTAAACCTTAATATCTATTATGTAATGTTTGATGCCCTTCAAACTTTCAAGTTTGTTGGCTATGACAATTTTCACAACAATTGAAAATTGTTCATCTATAGAATTTGGAAGCTGTTCCAGATTTAGGATGTGATTCTATAATCAAACATATTCATTTAGAATATTACACAAGTTATCTAATAACTTTTTAATTAGATATTAATATTGCCAAATCATCTTGTAATCAAGCATGAGAAAACAACATGTCATTCATATCCATTTAGACTTTCTAAATAATATATCATGTTATATTAGATTCATTTTTCGCACATGTTTCAACAATAAACATTCATTCCAAGGTTATATGTCTTATTTCCTAAATCTTACAAGTAAAATTTCATTCCATTCTAAGACTTAACATTTACTTATATGGAATATTACTTTTCATATGTTCTACTACATATATGATTTAAGAAATTAAACATAATACTCCCACTAGCTTTTAGGAATACTTAGAAATTATCTTATTTCAATTATAAATCAAAACATGAATTTAATAATTAAACATAAGAGTAATCTTCTAGATGCATGCATTTATCCATCCATGGATTATTGCACTTTGTACACTTCCAAAGATTTATTTGAATTCATAAACTCCTTTTGATTACTTATCGTCCTCGCTCAAGTAATCACTCAATAAAGAGTTTTGATATTCTATTGTCAATTTCATAAATATGACAATCATAATCTTTATATTGTCCATATGATTACTATACAAAGATTCAAACCACAAGGGTTACCTAATCTTTGAAGAAACTCATCTTCATTTTCTAGTCTAACTATTAAGATAAACCAAGTTTCTAAAATTGATTATCTTTATGGACATCATCTTAATCATTCATATCATGTATACTTTACCCAATTTCATATTTGGTAATGTATCATAATGATTATCAGGTTTACAATAATCCTGTAAATCATAGCCCTCAGCATATTAATCAAATATATGAGATATATTGCTATTTTATGAATGATAATTCCATCATCTTGAGATTTAACATTTAAATTTCAACCTTTATTATCATGTTGAGATTTAACATTCAAATGTCAAACTTAATCATGATATTTACTAGTGTATTTTAGAAGATTATGTATCTTATTTTTTATCTTTTAAAGATCAAAACTCCCACTTGATTTTTGTAATTTAAAGACTATCTTTAAATACTTAGCAAATAAAGAAACAATACAATGTTCTCTTTTGAGATATTACAAATACTTATTGATAGTTTCTGACTTAACTTTGTTAATAACCTCTTCATAAGCAGTTAAACAAATTTAGAACTTGAATTTAAGACTTAATGTGATTCATCACATTCATCACATTCCATCATATGATAATGTCTTATTAATCTTCTATGTTGGAGTTTTATTAAATATGTCCAAGTCATACTCAACATTCTAACCTTGATAACTTTTGAAAGAAAAGAAGTCATAGTTATCTTTAATCAAACAATATAACAAGAGTTTGATTTTCCTAACTGAACATACCATAAACATTTGATATTTCATTAGTATTAATATTGTAAGACAATCTAACAATATTTAAGATAACCATATTCCTTTTGACTTGTTTATTTACCAACTAAGTCATTTTAACGGTATAATAATATCCAAGCCAATTACATGCTTTATAACACAAGTACTTTTTACAAAGTCTCTTCATGTCCATGTCTTTACAAGAAAACATAAACTGTTATAATCCCACTATACGTTATAAGTCATTTAACAATTTAATAACTTCATGTATATGTCTTAAAAAACACAACAAGATAACGTCTTACTTTATTATAAGTCTTGTAACAATTAAAAGACTTTATGTTTATATCTTTACAATGAAACATAAACATGTTTAACTAAAGTAATTATGAACACCATCTTTTGGTTTCAATAGTAATTTCAAGTTAATTTATTACTTCACAATAATGTAAATAACATTATTTTTTCATTTATTTATGTCATTCCAATAACACATAAATATTCAGATTGAAGTAGCATTAGATTACTTAATTAATTTATGTCATTCCATGAATTCATAAATCTATAAATTAAAGTAGTCTTGATTGACACATGTTCTAATAGGTATCTAATTTAGAAACTGCAAATTCTCATAGTTCAATTACATCAGTTGATCTGCTAGTAATGAAAATATAAAATTCACCTTGTTGTTGCAATCTAGTTAAGCTCTCACATAACATAAATTGTAACACCAAGTGTTTCTTGAATTAGCTTAGTATAATTCATATTAGAACATTATTCTAATTTAGAAACTGCAAATTCTCATAGTTCAATTACATCAGTTGATCTGCTAGTAATGAAATATGAAATTCACCTTGTTGTTGCAATCTAGCTAAGCTCTCACATAACATAAATTGTAACACCAAGTGTTTATAGAATTAATATTAGAACATTATTCTCTTACCTTGTAGTCAAGAGAATCCATTAAATCATATCTTTATGATTTGTTTCTTGCATACATTAAAGATAACATTTCTCCCACTTGTGTATAGAACAACCTCATATAGTTGATAAACAACATGTCATGCATTTGTTTATGTGTTCAATATGATTGTGTCATAGATTTTAGCATAACAAGTATATGTAAAACAACAATGTCTAGTAAGGAAACGTACAAGACTATCCTTAAAAGTATGAGTGTCTACACTTGGAAAGTAATTATCTTTAGCTACCAAGATGTCAAAGCTTGTAACTCCCACTGAATTAAAGATCATTACAATAATTCCTTATTCAGTGATAAGTACACAATACTCCCATTGAATTTGACAACATTGTAAATGTTTCCTATCTAGTGAAAGAAAATAGTGTGCTTTTAACTTTCCTACACCTTTGAATGTCCATACGTAACAATTACTTATGTACTAAAAGTGTATTCTACTACGTAAATGATGGACTATCTACCAAATGCTATTAACTTGAAAAATTGGGCATGCAATTTCTTCCTTAACAGGTCTACCATCCTACATTGTATGCAGCACCTTTAGGATAGTCAAAACAACTAGTTTGTCTTTAAACATTTTGCGGTAATTAGTCTAGATTCTAATTATAATAACTCATAAAATGTCATACATAATTTTCTGTTAACCAAATATCATATTTGTTACTAAGAATTTAATCACCGAATGAGGATGATGAAATCCCTATGAAAAATGTACGCAATTTTCTTCACTATTAAAAAATTTGCTATGAGTTATATTAGAATTTAGACATATCTAATATTACTATTATCCTTTCTCATTCATGAAAAGGAATAGGATTGTGTCTCACTCTTCCTTCATAGAAAGGAGACTTCTTTTGTCTTTTAAGTAAATATTTCTTAATCAAACATTTGTTTGAAAATAGAACTAGATCAATTTACCAAAATGCAAAGTGCGTTTACGGTTTGAACGTTGCATTAATACATTAAAACTAATTACAAAATTCAATTTCAGTATTTTCAATAATTAGGTCTTTAAGAAAATAATATACCCATTGGTAAATATTTATATAAACCGTAGTATTTTCTTAAAGCTAGGATCCAAATTGACATAGTACCATTACATCAGTTGATCTGCTAGTAATGATAGTATTCAACAAGGTAATTGTCGAACAATAATTGCCAATATCATATTGCAATTCCTAGATCATTATGGGATTTACATTCACAAAACCTTTGTAATGTAAGCATGTTTAATCCCCATCTTAATGCCTTGAGTCCAAGATCTCACTTTCTACTCAATTTAAGTCGTCTAACTTAAAAACTGCAAACTCACAAATCCATCACATCAGTTGATCTGCTAGCAATGAATTTATGAAATTTACCTTTCCATTGCAATCTCGCCAAGTTCTCACATGACGTAAATTACAACTTCAAATGTTCTTAATTAGATGGCATTTGACTTAATTTTATAAGGGTATTAATTTTGACGTGATCAAAATAATGTATGAAGAAGCATGCATACAACTTCATAACATTGGTTTTACAAAACATTTTTATTACCAATTTGCTAAGAGTAAAACAACAAAGTTTTGATTGAGGTATCGGGTTCACCAATTAAAGAATTACCAACAATTATTGTCCACTATATCGTACTTTTGCATAAGCCCTAAGGCTTAGTGTTTCGGATAATCATTGTGGAATTGTGGTGAATTCACCCTTAAGATGACAATGTACGTAATATAGTGATATAGGTAAGTCTAGAGTCGGCAACCAAGCAGTTGTAGAGAACCGGTAGGTGCATGAGCTTTAAAAACCCCTCTCTACAAGTACATTGGATGGCAACCTTCGGTCCACCTTTCGCACACTATGTACAAAAACATCAATCAACCAATCCTTTGAAATTTACTCTTAAAACCAAAACAATGTTGCCATTTATTTAGTCCGTACTATTTTTCTATTAAAAAAATTACCCTTTTCGTTTATAAAATGTCTAACATAATAATAAACAAAACCAAGTAATACAAAATAAAAAATAAAACAACTAAATATAAACATATATATAACATAACAATTAAATATGTATAAACATGTAGCCACATGCAAATCTTATTCAATAGTCCTATTAATAATCAAGTCTAGGTGTATAATGTATTTATTTAATTAAGGCTTTCTTCTTCTAAGAAAAAGAGCCACATACATCGATAAATCGATTGCGTAAGCCAAAACTAAACAAATACCACATAGCACATAATTGATTACTTAATATTGGAGTCTTCCCCAATTCGACATCTATTAATAAATTTACATGTTTCGATATAACTTAACAATTAATATATATGTATCCAATTTAAACCATTTAAATTATCACACAATACAAAATCCATGCAAATATGCACTTTTTCATGGATTAAGCTTAACAATTAACATATTGCACCAAGATCGTTTACTAAAACGCATAACAAATTACATGACATCCTAGGGTTTCTAATCATATTAAAATCAAAACCCTAAAACCCTTTAAGGTCTAAATTGACCCATAAAAAAAATTAGGGTTAGGAATCTAAAAAACCCTAAAAACATGTAACTAAACGAATCAAGATCCAATTTTTATGCGTTTCGATAATTAATTACACATTATAACGGCTCTAGATGCCACTGTTGGAATTATAATATCATGACAATCATATAAAATAAACCAAACACATCAAGTGAGCATAGCGGAAGCAATTATAACAAGATCATATAACATGTAATTAATTAATCAATATTAAATAGTAAACATACCTTGGTGATTCTAGCCCGAACAAGAATCAAATTGCAATCTTCAATCAAGAACCCTAATTAGGGTTTATGTGGATTATAAGAATTACCCCTTACCTCTTTTGTAATTCAATCCAAGAATCAAACAATAATGTGTTTGAATCACGTTCTTGTACACACATACTAATTCAAGAAAAAGTTTATGCAAGTAAATTAAACACAAAACTTAGTTTGATCAATAAAATCAAATCCCTTATGGGATTGTTTGATGGATCGACAATGGGACAAAGAGAAGGAGAGAAAACACCAAGATGTGTGTGTACAAGTTATGAGAAAACAATACATCTTGGGTTTGTATATATACTAATTGAAACTTGGAGCTCAAGGCACAAACGAGGTGTGGAAACCTCCTTGGCCGATCGGTTTGGAGAGTCCCCAAGGGATTCTAGAACCTTCCCTTTGTTTCCAAATATTCATTAGTATTACTTTCCTAATCTTCGTCTAACGATCGTTAGTCATTCTCCGTTAAATACTAACGGTCGTTATTAGTTTTGTGTTTATTAATAATTACGTATAACATTTATAAATAATTATTTCTTTTTCTCTTCATACGTACTGTGTGCAATCCCGTGATCTCGAGTTCGATCCTAACATACGACTACTAAAATAATGTCCATAATCTAACACAAAGATGATGACGTGTAATGTGACATGGTAAAAAAAAATGTAACAGGACATTTATGGATACATTGATGAGAAATTTTTTTATATTGCCATTTTCTGCTACTATTTTACAAATTTGGACATCGCATATATTTTTTCAAAAATAAACTTTTACTTTTTATCCATTAGATTCATTATAAGATTCGATTTTAACCATACACGTGTCCTCTAAATTCCCAAGCGACATAAACGCGACTAAACTTTGACTTGTAATGTTAAACACGACTTTTTAAATTCCCATGTGACTTTTGCACGCGGATTTGTATTATTTTCGACATGCTTCTGAATGTTAAGTGCAACTATTTAAATTCCTATGCGACTTTTGCATGTGAATTTGTATTGTTCTCGACATGTTTCTAAATGTTAAATGTGACTATTAAATTTACAGGCGACTTTTGCACGCGGATTTGTATTTCTAAATGTTAAACGCGACTTTTGGTAGGCGACATCCATTTTTGAATGTTACACGACATTTGTTGTGACTCATGTTTTCATACTCATTGATTTCCAAAACAAAACGTAGACAAATAACTAGGGAATATGAAGTGGAATATTGAATGAGGTGATAAAGTATTTAGGTTTATTTGTTAGCATTAGAAATGACGATCATTATCGAGTCAACAAATATAGTAATAGGTTAACGTGTAATAGTTAGTCATTAGCTAGTCCATTAACATGTAATAGGCTTGGCCCAAGATAAGGACTAAGCCCGACCTATCGTAGCCTAGTCTAAGAGATATATATACCCTCTCCTACACATGGAGAAGGTGTGAGAGCTCATAATATCAATATTTATCATCTCCTAGCATGGAGAAGGTGTGAGAGCTCATAATAAACCCTTTCCTACACATTGAGAAGGTGTGAGATATATAACTCTCTCTCTTTCCCTCTCTCTCTCTCTCTCTCTCTCTCTCTCTCTCTCTCTCTCTCGGGTTTATAGTATTTGTGTATGTGATTCTTGATATAATATGGAACCTACATTATTGAATATGAAGTGGGTTGGTGATGAAGTACAACTATTTATGAACTAAGTACAACTAACAAATATTCCATGCGCCGCATATGAAACCTTTGTCAACGAAGAAGAACAAAGTTGTTCTACTCCAGATACGCCGCATTACATTTCATACAACGGCGCATCATTCTCAAGACTTCACCAAAGATGATCCAAGATATTGAAGGACATGCGCCGCATAGAGATTAAAGATACACCGCATCTGAAGACGGTGTACGAATATTCCAAAATATAATAATCTTGGACCCCACGCGAAGTTAAGTCAAAGTGCCGCATCGAACCCTTTGACATAAACTATAAATACCCCAAGATACAACCGAATTTTGTGTGCCAAAAAGAACCAAGAGTTACAGAAACCCTACGGAGAAGAATAGCAATGAAAAGGCAACACAAGACACACCCAATTGAAGATTTCAAGAGCAGTAAGAAGGTCATGCTTGTGTTTTAATTCTATTAAGTAGTTTTGTTTTATTGTATTAGTACACTTTAGTCCATCAGGATTGATGGGATCGTGCCCACCATATTGCTCCCCTTAAAATTGTTTCCTATCGATTAAAGTTTATTTATTATCCATACCCTATACCGTATTATCTGGTGTGTGACTTGGTGACCATCTGTTATGCAAATAACGCGCCAACGATCCAAAAAACACATTAGTGACCATTCGTTCTTTGAGGCATCAAGGACTCGCGCCAGCAATCTACTAAGTTTATACATGAGATGTTTGAATGAACCTAGTGTTAATACAAATATCGCCTAAAAACGTTATTTATATTTTACGATCTTTGCTAAATTTTGTTAACAACAAAGTGTAAACTTTATTTTTAGCACCACATAAATATAGGATAAGTCTTTCATACATAAAATTTATTTCATAGTTAACAATACATTTGCTACATGTTTCATAAGTTAAACGTTAGTAACACTTTTGGTGTCGAAAATATTTTTAGTAAGTTTTACTAAAATATGTGTCTTATTAAGTCATAAGCTTTCAAACATTTTAAAATATCTCATACATACATTCTAAGTAGCTACATGAACATTTTACAAGTTTACTTTTATTTTACAAGTTCACTTTTATTTACATAATATTCTAAAAATAGAAATGTTCATATACATCAGTATTGCATCATCAAATATTTTCTTAAGTGATTTGTCAAATCATATATTTTGTGTAGATTTACATACTAAAATCTTATAGTTGACTTTGGAAGATCTTGAGAATATTTTAGTTAGATTTGAGTTAGATTTGGAAAGATTTCTTGGAGGATTTTCTGTCAGAGTTGGCGGAACCCTGGGGATACACGGACGGAACCCTCAGAAGGGTTCTGCCGGATCCGTGGCTTGGCTGAGGTTCTCCCCTATAAATAGTAAGCCACATCCAAGAAATCATATACAACTTATATTCATAATTTGCATATACACTCTCATTTCATTCATCTAACTCAGTAACATTTCATTTGTGTGAGATTCTTTTGTAGCAAGAAGATCACAAGTTCATACGAAAGTCTACAAGTTTCAACTCGACGTTGCAAGACTTGTTAGCATTTGCATTTTGTAAACTTGTATAGTTTATACACCTCTTTATTGTATTCATTCAGTAGGTTGTGGTTAGTATTTTACTCCTTAAAATACTTAGAGTGAAGGGAGTGGTTGTACCCGTGTGAAAGAACTCGACATCTAGCTTAGCGTCGGAAATATTGTGTAGGAAACGTTAGGTTGGTTGTACCTCGAACTAGAACTCGGTATTTAGCTTTGTACCAGAAAAAGTGTAAGCGACGTGTGTAAGGTTTTCTTCGCAGGTGAAAGGAGCTTGTTGACTAGTGAAGAAAAACTCTCGAGTTGGATACTCGGGGAGTGGAGTAGGGCAAGGAAAAAGATTCATTGTAGCCGAACCACTATAAACATATGTGTTGTGGTTTGATCATTTCTTTCTTTCTCTTGCATATTATTTATTGTCTATTAGTTCCAATAGTCGATTACACGTAAAAGTTTCAAAGATAATTAAACGAGAAACCAGTAAACTATTCAACCTCCCTTCTAGTTTTCCACAATTGGCATCAAGAGCTACGTTACTCAAGATTTTAAAATTTATTGTGTTTTAAAACTTGGAATGATCCATGGATTTTGAAAATTTCAAAGAAGGGCAATTTATTCAAAGACCACCACTTTTTGAACCAAATGGTTTTATATATTAGAAAAACCACTTTGAAACTTACGTGAAATCAAAAGATATAGATCTTTGGTATATTATTATTGAAGGTGATCACAAAGCCACTTTTAAAGGTATTAGAAGTGGTCGGGATGAGGATAGTGCACTTACTAAACATTGTGAGGATCAAAAGAAATTGATTGCTAAAAATAATGAAGCTAAAATGATGCTTTATAATGCTTTACCAAAGAATGAATATAAAAGAGTCTATGTGTAAAACCGCTAAAGAAATTTGGCAATCTTTAATAATCACTCATCAAGGAAACTCACAAGTTAAGGATAACAAAATTGATCTCCTTGTTCAACAACAATATGAACAATTTTCTATTCCCAAAGACGAAAGTATTGATAGTGCATTTGCTAGATTTAACACTATTATTACTTAGCATAAAGCACTTGACGAATCTTTTTGTAGTAAGAATTTTTTCAGGAAATTCCTTAGAGCACTTCATCCGAACTGGAGAGCCAAAGTGACGGCAATTTAAGAATCTAAGATCTTTGAAGCATGTCACATGACGAGCTAATTAGAAACCTTAAAGTTCATGAAATGGAAAACTGTGATTCTGTTGGTACACCAATGGTCACTTCACCAAAAATAGGTGATGATTTTTTTCGGAAACCCATCGATCCGAAGAAATATCGGAGCATGATCGGTTCTCTCATGTACCTAACTGCTAGTCGACCTGATATTCAATTTGCTGTTTGTTTATTAGCACGGTTTCAGGCAAAGCCTACCGAACTTCACCTCAAAGAGGTTAAACGGATCTTTCGGTACCTACGAAGCACCATTAACATGGGACTTTGGTATCCGAAGGATTCGGGGTTTAATCTAACAGCTTTTTCAGATGCCGACCATGCCGGTGATCAAGTTACAGCAAAGAGTACATCAGGAGGAGCATAATTTTTGGGTGAAAAGCTTGTAAGCTGGTCGTCAAAGAAACAGGATTGTACTGCGCTATCAACCACCGAAGCCGAGTATGTGTCTCTATCTGCGTGTTGTGCCCAAGTTCTTTGGATGCGGACACAGCTCACAGATTATGGCTTTACTTTTGACAGAATACCTATGTATTGTGACTCAAAAAGTGCCATAGCCATCTCGTGCAATCCCGTACACCACTCTAAGACGAAGCATATCAAAGTCCGCTACCATTTCATCAAAGAGCACGTAGAAGAGGGTACTGTTGAATTATTTTTCGTTAAGACTGATTACCAACTTGCCGATCTATTCACTAAAGCCCTTCCAAAAGAACGGTTTGACTATTTAGTTCGACGAATTGGCATGCGAAGCCTAACTCCTGAGGAGCTAGACCGTCTTCTCGAATCTTCTTGAAAAATGTTTTCAAAATCGCTTCGCTGTAAATATTTTTGAAACAAAACAAAATACAAAATTTGAAAAACCAACAAAAACAAAATACAAAAATATAAAATTTTCAAAAAATACAAAAACAATATAAAATCAAAAAATCCAAAATATTCTTCTCACGACATGTCTCTCGTATAAATCAATATTCTGTACATTTCTAGAAATGTCATTCAACAATGATACAGACATGTACAGAAGCTTGAACGGGAGTTCTTTTTAATGTTTTTCTAAAACATAAACATGTCGTTTCTCAAAAGTTTCTTCACAATGGCTTTCGTATACTTCAGTACGAAACCCGTGCTTCAAAGTGGAATCTTTTCAAAACATGGGTCCGGGTATTATAACTCGAAAAGATTTCAAATAAGGACCCTAATGATGACTTCTGATTATTTTCAAATCAAGGACTCGTACGTTCAAAGACGAAATCTTTTTCAAAAGTTCGAGTATAAACAAACGAAAAGGATTTCAAACATAAACTCGTTTTTCAAAATACAATTCTTGAGCACTTTTTCAAGATTGTTCAAAAGATTTCTCAAAATCTTTCAAATGAGTGCTCAAGATAACTCCCTCAAAACCCTTAATTGATTTTAAAATGTGCTATCATTAAGGGGGAGTACAAAAACAAAAATGTTCCGTATTCATGCAAAATGAAATCTGTCTTTCTCTCCAAAAAGCTTTTTTACTCAGTTGATATCAAAAATATCACAATATGCTATTTTTGAGGGGGAGAAGACATGATTAAAATGTGATCAAAGATGTTTAAAGTTTGTGACTGAATCTCAGAAGAGCTCGACTCAGAAAGTACCAATGAATTGACGAAGCCTAAAATGTCAGTAATCGAAAAGACTTGTCCTAGACGGGTAATAATTTCAAGCTAGTCTAACTAGTGATGTAAGTGTGTCTCGAATAGGACTTGTCTGAGTAGAATGTACCGTATCGACAGACTTTCTTTGGACTTGACCAGGATGGGTAATAACTTCAAGCTAGTCTAACTAGTGATGTAAGCGTGTCTCGAATCGGTCATGTTCAACTGAAAGTGGATCAATTCAAAAGTGCAAACTCCTCCCGCATGTGCAAATTTCTTAAATAATACATGAGCATATGTGAAGGGGGAGTCCTTCAAAAGAAACCAAAACTCTCGAAGTTTCAACAAAGATGTTTAATAATCATAAACAATTTGAGAGATTTTCAAATGAATGGTTTTATGGCAACAATAGGATAGTCATGAAGATATAAGGTGACTAAGGTTAGGAAAAACCGTCCTATGATCTGCCAGAGCCGGAGGGATCTACCCAAGGACAAATCCAATAGATTAGAATTAGAAGTCCTTAGGTATGATTGAAAAAAGGAGAAAAGGAGAAAGGAGAAAGAAGGGGTTGAAGAATTAAAAAGAAAAGTTATGAAAAAGGGTGAAAAGAAATAGCCCTCCATATGTTCAACCTTAGGGCAGACACCGGGTTCAACTCATATGCTACTGGTTGTTACTAAGGTGACACCAGCATTGAAGATAAAGACGTCATGGACCCAGTGACGCACTGTACTAAACCATCTTAACCACTCAAGTTCTCTTAAAAGAGCTTGTCTCATTCTCACGGGGAACTGGTGTAATCTATCGATCTGTCTCTTAGAGATGGTTGATATTGAAGCAGGAGACCTCTCCCTAATCTCCGCATAGGAAACCAAATGTGCACTTATCGAGTCTAGAGCCTCGAGATTCATCAAAAGATCTCATAGGAACAGATGATAATTCTACACTGGTTGTTCATCATTAAGGACGCCAGATGTAAACTTTAGAGTCCTACGCAGATCTTAGCAATCTGCCAGAACATTTATGAGAGGATTCACAGTTGTGATTCTCAATGATTGAATGGAAACTCCTGCCAGGGTCAACATCAAACAGCCCTGACAGTAGGCCACTTCGGTAATTCTTTATGGGTTACGCTTAGTGTTCGCGGTGGTTTCAAACGGTCTACAGTCGTGGAGTGATCCCCAGCGACTCACCCATTCGTTGAGCTACTTAGTAGGTCTTGTAAGCTCCCTCAGGAGTATCTGAAATGGGAACGGCCTTGGTAAGGGTTAGAAGGAGTCTTCACACTATGCTGTTGACGATCTCTAATTCCTTATCTGTAAGTACCAGTTGATTTATTGCTAACTGTTTTCATGCAGCTATACATCATCTCCATGGCGAAGGATTCCACATGCTCATACATGCATCACTACGTTAAAGGAAAGTTCTCACAAAGATCAAAGCAAAGTAAGGTTCAAAGAAAGATTCTACGCAATGTGAAAGAATCTACAGAAGTAAAGTGACAAAGATCAGTGTGAAAGAACGGGAATAACAAATGCATGTATCACAACGACTAAAGACGTATGAGCATGTTGGAATGGCAGACAATCACCACAAACGTAGAAGTGACGAAAGGCAGATTGCTCCACATCACAAAAGAACAAAGAACGTTGAAAAGTCACTCATCAAAGATCACAAAGCATGAAGGAACAAAGACTAAAGACTATTCTACTACGACACACAATGGTCAACAACATAGAACAAAGAAGACCCAATCACGTGGAGCATCATTCAAATGACCACCCCTTAGGGGGAGATTGTTAGCATTAAAATTATATTAGAAAGTGATGGTCATTCTCATATATTGTAACATTGTAATGTGTCATAGTTTTTGTTATTAGAATAGTAAATGGGCGTTTGGATTGGCCTAAGCTAATAGGTTAGAAGCTATGTATAAGCTAGTCCATTTATATATGATGTAAACTGATTGGGTCTAAACCGTCAGATTATTATTGACCAAGGTCAATAAGTCAAAAACAGCTTAGAATCAATACTCCGGTGATAGTATAGTGTTTTCCCGGGTCGTTAAAGTCCCAGCGAGATCGAAATGGTGTTTTTGGAAATCGTTTATGAGAAAGTGGCACTGAGGACAGTAGCCAGATGATGTGAGAATGATATTGCTACTGTTATTTTGGTATTTGTACACAGATATAATATTCACAAAAATCAAATAACAGATATATGCACGTATTCACAATTCAGATTTACGCAATCGGACTGAAAAAGTGGGATTTTGGTATTTATCAAACTACAGGGGGTGCTTTTGACACTTTTTCAAACTTAAAATTAAAAAATGAAAATGAAATTATAAAAATGATTAAAATACTATTTAAATATTATTTTATTAATTAAACTATTTAAAAACTAAATTAAAATCTAATTTAAATAAACTAATAATTATAACTAATACAAATTAAACTAAAACTTTGCCAAAATATTTTCTAAACCTAAAATAGAACTTGAAGAAAGTATAAAAAATAAAAATAAATATTTTTGTCTTTTTATGGTTTTTTTATAAATTGAAAACTATTTAACTTAATTAAACTAATTAAACTACTTTTAATTAATATTAATACTAAATTAACTTATAAAATTAAGATAAAATTTATAAAATTACTTAACCATCACAGGAATCCTACAAAATTATAAAAACTCTAAAAATTATGTTTTAAGACTAAACAACTAATTATTTACCTTTTAATTAACTTAATTCTAATTTAAACAATTAAAATAAGAAAAATAGAAAATGAACAGTAGAATTTCAAAATATATTTTCTAAAAGTCTAATATACTATATTAAAGCTAGGAAAAATATAAAAACTAAGTTTAACCTTATAAAAACTAAATATGATATTTATTACTTAATATTAATTAATAATTAAGAAAACTAAAATTAAATCTAATAAATACTAAATCACAAAATAAAAATATAAGAAAATTACTAAAATTACTTTACTATTTAAAGTATTTAATAAAAATATAAAAACACTAAGTACTTAATTAAAATCTAAAAATGAAAATTAAAATTAAGTTGAATTAATTAGAAACTATCACTTATTTTAACTTTGGATTTTTTGGATTTTTCTTTTACAGACTTGTTTTACTAATGAAAATAAAAAAACTTTTGTGAAAACACTTTTCAAATAGCTTATAAATAAGCTATAAGCACCCCCTTGGCTTACATAGTTGACTTATGTTGACTGTGTGGGAAAATAAGCTCAAATGGCTTTGGGTGGGGTCCACAATGGATAAATCAGGTACAAATAAGTTAAACACACTCAGATAAGCCAGAAATAGCAAGCAATAAGCAAAATTAAGCTGAATGCAGAGGAATAAGCACTTTGCACTTTTGAAATTGAACCAGGTTGGGGACAAACTTTGTGGACTAAACTAGGTGGGGTCCACTGGGCTAGGGGTCAAACAAATGGTCAATCCACACTCCTTGGTAGGAGGGGGGTTGGAAAAGGCCAACTTGGACCACTAGGGCTCTCTGAGGTAGTCTACAACCACCACCAAAGTTGGTGGTGTGGGTGAGGTCTGATATGCACAGGGCAAGCTCTTGCCCTGCAACTCACTTTGAGGGTCTGTGGGACCCACTTAAACTACCACAGAAATTAAGCAAAAATTTAAGCTTAAAGTTCAGCTGATAGACTCTAACCACAATAAATTTCAACCTTTAAATCCCATCACACAACTCACAATTTAATTTGGAAATTTAGCAAAAATCTGAGAGGATGAAGTTTTGACTTTTAGAGAAATCACAAGTTTTGACTTTTATGAATTTCTACTAGCTTTTACTGATTACCAACTAAGTTATAAGCTATATTAGGATTAGTTTATACTATATTAAACACTAATATACCTAATGAGTATGATTTAGACAACTAAAACTCTCACAGTTAACTGTGAGAGTAAGAAAATTGAGATTTTGACTTTTGGTTAAAACAAGAACTGACTTAAGACTTAAAACTACCAATTGAGACTTATAATGTGATATCTAAGTTACTTTTACCCTCTGAGATCCACACTAACACAACCAAACAGACTGATCAAAACACCCCTTTTTCTTAACTGTTTAAAGTTTTTCAAAGCAGACTGCAACTAGGGGGTATAAACCTGATTTCTAACTCTTGATTATGACAAAGTAGGCTAATTTAAGCACTTAGAAACAACATGTAACAATCACAACACAGATATACTACTTACACTAATTTTTGACAATTAATTCTAAGTTACTAAGTGGAATTTGATTTAATCTAACAAGCTAGTGATATTAGACTAAGATTAACTTAAACATTACCCAAATACTACAAACAGACACAAGTTATCCAAATAAACAACAAGTAAACTGATAATAGCAAGGTTTAAACTTTTAGTGGAATTTGAAAATTTGCAAAAGCTTACAACCAAACCCCTAGCTGAACAAGGGGCTTCTCCACAGAAGCCTATCTTTAGATATGCCAAATTAAGCTCCTTGCTTGATCACAAATCCTTCTTTCAACCTGAAAATCAAAATCAATACCACAGTTGACCAAGTTTGACTTTTTTAAGATTACTGATTTTTCTTCTAATGTAACTGAGTTTTAAAGTTTCTAAAGCTTTGATAAGCTTAATGGAGCTTATGTGTACCTAACTCAGTCCATGATTCAAGCTTAAACTCTAGCAGACTATGATTCAGATTAACAAATGGACTTTGAAATTTGCATAAACAAAATAAGTTGAGGAAACTTGCATATATTACTTAAAAAGTTTAACAATACACTGAATTGACTTCTACAACTGCTTAAAAGCTTGTTGCTACACTACAATTGCTTAAATAAACTTATACGATTACAACTATTAAAAAAAACTAGACACGTCTTCATCTTGCATCTCTTTGCCTTTTATAGTCCAATATTAGGGTTCTTGGCATCTTCTGATCATATCCCACCTCTTTCTTCAAGCTTTGGTCCACTAACAAGGCGCCACGTGTTTTGGCGCCAAAATGATTATTTGCAAATGGCTTTTGATAGCGTGCAACTGGGGAAGGGGCATTTATTGTGGGTGGCTTGGGTAGGTGTAGGGGGTGGGGATGATGATGGGATGGACAAGTTGGGGTGGTGGAGCTGCAAAACCAGGGGTGGTATCTGGTATTGAGGTGGGAGGGAAAATGGGGGAGAAGGTGGTTTGGTTGTGTTTGACTGGTTTTGACCAGGTCAGCGTTTGACCCGGTTAAATTATTAAGGGTGCAATGGGCTAAGGTTAACTTGGGCCTAAGAAATAAGGGATGGGTGGGCTGGTGGTGGACTTGGACTAGTGGATGGAGTGGTATTATTTATTTTGGATCCGGTTTGGTTTTTGTATTAACACAAGGACCTATTTTGCCATTAATCGAAAGTTTGGGGGTGGGTTTTGGCATCTTTCCAAATTGTTTCTAAGGGTATTTTGTGCCATATTGTGAATAGTAAAAGGTCCTGGCATGAATTTTTCAATTTATTTTCACCAGGGACTGAAACCGTCAAACTTTCAAACTTCAGGGACCATTTGTGTAATTTTCACCAAACTTTCCACCAAGGACCAATCCTGTCATAAAAGGTTAGTGCAAGGACAAAATTTGTTTTTCTCAAAGTTTTTCATATCCTAGGGACCATTTTTGACAATTTTCAAAGTTCAGGGACTAAACTTGACATTTTGTGAAACTTTTCACCAAAGGACTAATTATGTAACTTTTTGATTTAAAAGGTCCTTTGGCGACTTTTTCAAGTTTTTAGAATGACCAGGGACTAGATTTGACAACTTTTGAAAGTTGGGGGACTGAAACTGCCAATTATGCAAGCTTTGTGCGTTTTTCATCTGTTTTTGGTATTTTTGCATTTGAAACATGTAAAACACTTTCCTGGGATATTTTCACTATTTTGATTCATTATTGAGTGTTTTTGGATGTTTTGGCAGCTCAGAAATGGTAAAAATGATGAGTATTTACACACTCATCAATCCCCCACACTAGAACATTGCTAGTCCCTACCAATCTTTTGAGAAAAACTTGATGGATTTGAAATTCTCTTTACCAAAAGCCATCACTTCTGGAGTAGCCAGGTGTAAGAACTGTGGCACACCTGATAACCGTGTGATTTTGAGCAAACCACCAGCTGTCAACGGATTTGATTAGTCTTTACCAAAAGCCGTTTACTTCTGGACTAGCCAGCATCTTGATGGACTAAGTCAACATCTTGGTGAGCTGATTACCAATTATGGATTTTCCACGGCCTTTACCACAAGCCATAATCTTGTGGGCTAGTCAACTCATTTGCTTATGAGGATGCGGGGGAGCTGAGGAACCATACAATTTTTGGCAAATTGTCAGCCATCAACGAATTTGAGATGTCTTTACCAAGAGCCGTTTGCTCCTGGACTAGCCAATCCATTTGTCATTTAGACTTTGGCGGACTGATTACCACAAAAATTTTGAAATAAAGTGAAAAATTTTAGGCCTAAAAATGGGGGTACTTAGAAAGTTTTGTGATAAAATTCGTAAGAATTTCCCCCCCCCCCCCCCCACACTAGAACTGAATATTGTCCTCAATATTCAAAGTCCCGGCTATTATGCCGAACATCTGAACGGAAAAAGCTAATATTCAATGCTAACTGTGGAAATATGGATTTTATTTTTCACTTTATTTATCTGTACATACAATCATTTTTTTTTAGAGAAACTTATATACAAATTTACTTTTCAAATGGTGGGGGGCGGCCACTCCCCCACACTAGGGTGGTAGAAAGTAGAAAGAAGTCAGAAATACGGGTGAAAACCCATATATGTTGCTAATTTTTGTTCACCGAGTCACTAGCTTGACTTGATCCCCGAATTCATTGGTCCATGGGGAAAGTTTGGAGATCCGGGACAACCATGGGTGGTATGTCCTCTCCAAAATAATGCTTCAATCTGTGACCATTCACTTTGAAGTTAGGACCTTCGGGTTGAGATAATTCAACAGTCCCGTATGGATATACTTTAGCAATTGTGAATGGTCCGGTCCATCGGGTTTTTAATTTCCCCGAGAAGATCTTTAATCTTGAATTGAAAAGAAGGACTCTGTCACCGACGTTGAAAACTCGGTTCTTAATCTTAGAGTCGTGAATCTTCTTTGTCTTTTCTTTGTAGATTAAAGAGTTCTCGTAGGCTTGATCACGAAGTTCGTTTAATTCATTGAGTTGAACCTTACGGTGATCACCCGCTTTATGAAGGTCGTAGTTAGCATGTTTCAAGGCCCAGTAGGCTTTGTACTCGAGCTCGATCGGTAAATGACACGCCTTCCCGTATACAAGCTTGTAAGGAGTACACCCAATGGGTGTTTTGTAAGCTGTACGGAAGGCCCAGAGTGCATCATCTAGTTTATCCGACCAGGAAGCACGGTTTTCACCTACTGTCCTCTCAAGAATCCGTTTTATACCACGGTTGGAAACCTCCACCTGCCCACTTGTTTGTGGGTGATATGCGGTAGAAAGACGATGAGTAACACCGCACTTAAGCATGACTTTTGCAAATTGATCATTGCAAAAGTGAGTACCGCGATCACTAATGATGGCACGTGGAGTTCCAAAATGAGCAAAGAGGGATTTCAAGAATTTCACAACAACTCGGGCATCGTTAGTGGGTAAGGCCTTAGCCTCAACCCATTTTGACAAGTAGTCAACAGCCACGAGTATGTATTTGTTTCCACGAGAAGATGGGAATGGCCCCATAAAGTCAATGCCCCAGACGTCAAAGATTTCACAAACTTGAATAGCATTTTGTGGCATTTCGTTCTTTTGTGAAATATTCCCGTGACGCTGACAAGCATCACAGGTTTTGACTAACTCGTGGGCATCTTTATAGATCGTGGGCCAATAGAAACCAGAATCAAACACCTTTTTGGCGGTGTAGTTAGGACTATGGTGGCCCCCGGTGGGTCCAGCATGGCAAGCCTTGAGAATATCAGCGGCTTCCTGTCCGTATACACATCGCCTGATGACTTGATCGGCACAGATTTTGAAGAGGAAGGGGTCGTCCCAGAAATAATGTTTGACGTCTTTAAAAAATTTGTTTTTCTGTTGGGACGTCATCCCCTTCACAATGAAGTTACCCGCACGGTAATTTGCAAAGTCGGCAAACCATGGGGTAGCAGAGTCACCACGAAAAGTAACCGCACTGAGTGTCTCGAGAGGGAATGATTCATTTATTTCTTGTTTCTCGGACACATCTTGATGTGGGTTTTCTAATCGTGAGAGATGATCAGCAGCAAGGTTCTCGGCTCCTTTTTTATCACGAATAATGATATCAAATTCCTGAAGGAGTAGAACCCAACGGAGAAGCCTCGGCTTTGCATCTTGCTTTGCAAATAGGTACTTCAAAGCCGAGTGATCCGTATACACCACACATTTGGTCAGGATCAAGTATGACCGGAATTTCTCAAAGGCATACACCACAGCTAGGAGTTCTTTTTCAGTGGTGGTGTAATGACCTTGAGCCTCGGTCATAGTCTTACTTGCGTAGTGTATAGGCTGAAAGTATTTTGCTTTACGTTGCCCCAAGACCGCACCAATGGCAAAATCACTAGCATCGCACATAAGCTCAAAAGGTAGGTCCCAATCGGGGGCAACAAGAATCGGGGCCTCGGTAAGCTTTTTCTTTAATGTTTCAAAAGCTTCGATGCACTCAGGAGAGAAGATGAAAGGAGCATCCTTCTCGAGGAGATGGGTCATAGGCCGGGCAATCTTAGAAAAATCTGGGATAAACCTACGGTAGAAGCCGGCATGACCCAAAAAGCTCCTAACACCTTTTACGGTGGTGGGATGAGGTAATTTAGCAATGACATCAATTTTGGCTTTGTCAACCTCAATCCCGTTCTTTGAAATTTTATGGCCGAGGACTATGCCCTCTTTAACCATAAAGTGACTCTTCTCCCAGTTGAGACTTAAATTCGTTTCTTTGCAACGTTTAAGCATTTGTTCCAAGTGGGAGAGACAGGTCTGGAATGAATCCCCGATGACTGAAAAGTCATCCATGAATACCTCCATAGTTTTCCCGATCATGTCAGAAAAAATAGACATCATGCACCTCTGGAACGTGCCTGGTGCATTACATAAGCCGAAAGGCATACATTTGTAAGCAAAAGTTCCGTAGGGGCATGTGAAGGTAGTCTTCTCTTGATCCTGGGGATCAATGGGGATTTGGAAGTAACCCGAAAAACCATCGAGGAAGCAGTAGTATTCATTCCCCGCAAGTCTTTCAAGCATCTGGTCCAAAAAAGGGAGAGGAAAATGGTCTTTACGGGTGGCTTCATTTAACTTTCGATAGTCAATACAAACTCGCCAACCCGTGACCAAACGAGTTGGAATCAACTCGTTATCCTCGTCGGTGACAACGGTAATGCCACCCTTTTTAGGGACACAATGAATTGGGCTAACCCAAGGACTGTTAGATATAGGGTAAATCAATCCCGCATCAAGAAGTTTTAGAACCTCTTGTTTGATAACTTCGTGGATTTTTGGATTTACCCTTCTCTGTTGTTGCACTGTTGGCTTAAAGTCATCCTCCATTAAGATTTTATGAGTACAAAAGTTTGGGCTTATGCCCTTAATGTCGGAGAGTTTCCAAGCAATTGCTTGCTTGTTTGACTTAAGAACCTTTAGGAGTGCAGCCTTTTCCTCATCTTTCAAGTCTTTAGCAATAATGACGGGTAATTTATTTTCACCCTCCAGAAATGCATATTCTAGATGAGGAGGCAAGTCCTTGAGCTCAACCTCGGGAAAGTCTTCAGTTATTTCAACATTTTTGACTTCCGCTTTATGAAGTATTTGTGGAGACGGAGAGGGTGAAGGATCGTCATTTAACAATCTTTCAAGGAGAAGAATGTCCCCCTCCGGGTCAAGATAGTTTTCATCAACCCCATCGGGGATTGAGCTATCCTGAGCAAGAAAAGCCTCGAGCTCTTCCAGAAGGAAGTCACCTCCCTCAAACGGAGTTAGGGAAGGGGAAGAGTCGGAAATGATAGGGTTAGTAGAAAGACTGCCACTGGATGAGAAACCAAGGACCTCTTGAGAATACTCCTCAGACGCAACATCGATGATGTCAATTCGGTTAACCGTTTCTGCGTCATAGTTGGAGGAGTATCTTGAAGTCTGATCAAGATTGAATGTGATGGCCTCGCCACCAACACGTAGAGTGATTTCTTCTTCGAATACATCGATTAAAGCACGACCCGTTCTTAAGAATCCCCTCCCGAGAATGAGAGGGACTCGTGGGTCAGCATCGAAATCAACAATCACGAAATCTGCCAGAAAATGGAACTTTCCTACTTTCACGATGATATCTTCGGCAATGCCGAGAGGACGGGATATAGTACGGTCTGCAAGCTCGAGTGTCATGCAGGTTGGAGTGAGAGCAGGAAGTGAGAGTCTTTTCCAGACTGTGTAAGGCATCAGGTTAATGCTTGCTCCAAGATCGGCCAAGGCAAAGCATTCAACCATCCCCGGGAAAATACAAGGAATGAGAAATTTCCCGGGATCCCCAAGCTTCTCGGGAAGCTTTTTCATGAGCACTGCTGAGCAATGCTCATTAAGAGGAGTTTTTGCCATCTCACAAAGTTTTTCTTTGTTGCTTATCAGATTTTTGATTGTTGAAGCAAATTTAGGCATGAGAAGAAGAGCGTCCGCGAAGCTAATATCAAAGTGTAATTCTTGGAAAATTTGATAAAATTTTTCCATCTGATGGTTAGCTTTCTCGCGGTTCTTTTGTTCACTCAATCGTGAAGGATATGGAATTGACGGCTTAGGATCATTCTTTGGGATTTCATCAGAACTCACAGGGGGATCAAATACAACTTTCGGCTTACGAGCAGAGATCGGGACAACTTGAGGGTGGACGTTGTTGGTATCTCCATTATTAGTAGGAAGTACCTTGTCCGTAGTAACCTCAGGCTCACGTTCCGCTACCTTAGTAGGAGGAAAAGAAGAGGTAGAAGGAATCGAGGGTCCATTGTATGATACCCCACTTCGGGTGGTGATCGCTTTGACATCGCCCCTCGGGTTAGCGATCGTGTTGCTCGGTAATGTACCCGGGCCCGAGGGTCGATCATTTAAAGACTTCTGAAGTTCAGAGATCGTCTTGATCAATAAGTGATTCGTTTCCTCTTGTGCTTTCATGAATTGTTTAAATTCAGCATTGGAGGAAGACGAGGGTTGAACAACGTTTTGATTTTGAACAGGAGGATTTTGAACACGGTTGTTTTGAAAATTCCCTTGATTTTGATTGTTGTTACCCTGAAAATTGTTTCTCTGATTGAAATTACCCTGATTGTAATTCCCTTGATTCTGGTTTCTTTGAAAATTTCCTTGAAAACCTTGGTTTTGATTGCCATTTTGAAAATTGTTTTGATTAAACTGGCCTTGATTTTGATTCGGGTTTTGGAAATTTGAGTTTTAACCTTGGTTAAAATTCTGATTCGTGTTACGGTTTTGATTTTGGTTAAAACCTGGAGGTCCGAGAAAATTGTTCGAACGATAGCTTAAAAGATTACGGTCTCCTTGCGGTTGGTAAGAATTACCCCCCGTATTGTAGGAACCGTGAGCAGCATATACGTTCTCTGGAGGAAAGCCAGCAGTAGCTGGACACTCGGAATACAGATGAGGGCCCCCACAAGTTTCACAACTTCGGGCCACGGCTTTCACTTGTTGATTTTGAGCCTGATTTTGCATCGTTTGGCTTATTCTCAACACGGCCGTAGAAATATCATCCATCTTTTTGGTAAGAGCAATTATTTCAGGAGATGATGATGAGGGAGTAACTGAATGACATGACTCATCCCTCTCCGCAGAGGAATCCCAAAAGTTATGATGGGCAGTCATGTTCTCGATTAAGTCATAGTATTCCTCGGGACGCCTTTTCATAAAGGTCCCACCAGCAGCAGCATTGAGAATGTCTCGGTGCCTCAATGTCAAACCATTATAGAAGGTGTCTATGATGGTAACTTGCAACATATTGTTGTTAGGGCACCGATCAATGGCTAGCTTATAACGTTCCCAAGCCTCAAAAAGAGACTCATCGGGAAGTTGCCGGAAGTTGCTGATATCATTTCGTAACTTGGTAACCATGGATGGTGGAAAATATTTTGCTAAAAACTTGGTTACCATTTCATCAAAGGTACGAATAGAATTTCTTGGAAGTCGGTCAAACCATGCAGTGGCATGATGAGTGAGAGAATAGGGGAAGAGGTACAGCCGAAGGGCATCATTCGTGACACCATGCTGTTTCATGCTTTGGGTGACCGTGAGATATTTGTCAAGATGCTTATTGGCATCGTCACCCGGTAATCCGTGAAATTGACACGAATTCTGGACTTGTTGGATCATGTGGTGCTTGAGGCCAAAGTCCGTAGCCTCAATAGTGAGTGGTGCAATAGGCCCACCCCGCCCTTGCATAGTAGGGTCAGGGGGTGGTAAAGGTGGTGGTGGCCCAGCGGCCATTTCGGTCTTTGGTTCTTGTGTGTCAGAACGTAGCTCGTGTACGTTTTTCTGATGTTTGCGTTTTGTTTGTGACCGAGTGCGCATGCACTAAAAACAATTTTTCAAAACAAGATCGAGGCAAAACCACAGTGAACTTAAACCAGAAATCACAAGTGAATGGCTTCTTTGAAAAAGGTACACCACTCACAGGGATATAAAGGCAAGTTTTAATCTTAAGTTTGGGAACTTATTATGGGTTTATTAATTAATTTGAAAAACTGCTTTAGGCTTATGGGTGTGTGTGCAGAAAACATGGGAAATATTTTTGGAACTGATTCGTTAACCGAAATCGTCCCTTTAAGATTACTCGCCGGCTGGCGGGAGGAAGTAAATAGGTTTCCTCTTCAGTTCGCAATTTAATGTCAGAACTTACCTTAAACCAACTGTTTCAGGTTGTAATCTTAAAGAACACGAAGTAATTTAACTTCACAGTTTGTTTTTGATTGTTTTTAATTTTTTTTGGTGTTTTTCAACACTTCAGGAGAAGTGTTAATGAACGTTTTTTGATATGATTAAGTTTTTACAAAAACTTTTTACAAATTTGTGTGAAATTTGTACAGGGAGGGTTTTGAAAATCACTAAACTTAAAACGATTTTATAAAACACGCAACAACCTCCCCGGCTGCGGCGCCAAATTTTGATTGGGTCTAAACCGTCAGATTATTATTGACCAAGGTCAATAAGTCAAAAACAGCTTAGAATCAATACTCCGGTGATAGTATAGTGTTTTCCCGGGTCATTAAAGTCCCAGCGAGATCGAAATGGTGTTTTTGGAAATCGTTTATGAGAAAGTGGCACTGAGGACAGTAGCCAGATGATGTGAGAATGATATTGCTACTGTTATTCTGGTATTTGTACACAGATATAATATTCACAAAAATCAGATAACAGATATATGCACGTATTCACAATTCAGATTCACGCAATCGGACTGAAAAAGTAGGATTTTGGTATTTATCAAACTACAGGGGGTGCTTTTGACACTTTTTCAAACTTAAAATTAAAAAATGAAAATGAAATTATAAAAATGATTAAAATACTATTTAAATATTATTTAATTAATTAAACTATTTAAAAACTAAATTAAAATCTAATTTAAATAAACTAATAATTATAACTAATACAAATTAAACTAAAACTTTTCCAAAATATTTTCTAAACCTAAAATAGAACTTGAAAAAAGTATAAAAAATAAAAATAAATATTTTTGTCTTTTTATGGTTTTTTTATAAATTGAAAACTATTTAACTTAATTAAACTAATTAAACTACTTTTAATTAATATTAATACTAAATTAACTTAGAAAATTAAGATAAAATTTATAAAATTACTTAACCATCACAGGAATCCTACAAAATTATAAAAACTCTAAAAATTATGTTTTAAGACTAAACAACTAATTATTTACCTTTTAATTAACTTAATTCTAATTTAAACAATTAAAATAAGAAAAATAGAAAATGAATAGTAGAATTTCAAAATATATTTTATAAAAGTCTAATATACTATATTAAAGCTAGGAAAAATATAAAAACTAAGTTTAACCTTATAAAAACTAAATATGATATTTATTACTTAATATTAATTAATAATTAAGAAAACTAAAATTAAATCTAATAAATACTAAATGACAAAATAAAAATCTAAGAAAATTACTAAAATTACTTTACTATATAAAGTATTTAATAAAAATATAAAAACACTAAGTACTTAATCAAAATCTAAAAATGAAAATTAAAATTAAGTTGAATTAATTAGAAACTATCACTTATTTTAACTTTGGATTTTTTGGATTTTTCTTTTACAAACTTGTTTTACTAATGAAAATAAAAAAACTTTTGTGAAAACACTTTTCAAATAGCTTATAAATAAGCTATAAGCACCCCCTTGGCTTACATAGTTGACTTATGTTGACTGTGTGGGAAAATAAGCTCAAATGGCTTTGGGTGGGGTCCACAATGGATAAATCAGGTACAAATAAGTTAAACACACTCAGATAAGCCAGAAATAGCAAGCAATAAGCACAATTAAGCTGAATGCAGAGGAATAAGCACTTTGCACTTTTGAAACTGAACCAGGTTGGGGACAAACTTTGTGGACTAAACTAGGTGGGGTCCACTGGGCTAGGGGTCAAACAAAAGGTCAATACACACTCCTTGGTAGGAGGGGGGTTGGAAAAGGCCAACTTGGACCACTAGGGCTCACTGAGGTGGTCTACAACCACCACCAAAGTTGGTGGTGTGGGTGAGGTCTGATATGCACAGGGCAAGCTCTTGCCCTGCAACTCACTTTGAGTGTCTGTGGGACCCACTTAAACTACCACAGAAATTAAGCAAAAATTTAAGCTTAAAGTTCAGCTGATAGACTCTAACCACAATAAATTTCAACCTTTAAATCCCATCACACAACTCACAATTTAATTTGGAAATTTGGCAAAAATCTGAGAGGATGAAGTTTTGACTTTTAGAGAAATCACAAGTTTTGACTTTTATGAATTTCTACTAGCTTTTACTGATTACCAACTAAGTTATAAGCTATATTAGGATTAGTTTATACTATATTAAACACTAATGTACCTAATGAGCATGATTTAGACAACTAAAACTCTCACAGTTAACTGTGAGAGTAAGAAAATTGAGATTTTGACTTTTGGTTAAAACAAGAACTGACTTAAGACTTAAAACTACCAATTGAGACTTATAATTTGATATCTAAGTTACTTTTACCCTCTGAGATCCACACTAACACAACCAAACAGACTGATCCAAACACCCCTTTTTCTTAACTGTTTAAAGTTTTTCAAAGCAGACTGCAACTAGGGGGTATAAACCTGATTTCTAACTCTTGATTATGACAAAGTATGCTAATTTAAGCACTTAGAAACAACATGTAACAATCACAACACAGATATACTACTTACACTAATTTTTGACAATTAATTCTAAGTTACTAAGTGGAATTTGATTTAATCTAACAAGCTAGTGATATTAGACTAAGATTAACTTAAACATTACCCAAATACTACAAACAGACACAAGTTATCCAAATAAACAACAAGTAAACTGATAATAGCAAGGTTTAAACTTTTAGTGGAATTTGAAAATTTGCAAAAGCTTACAACCAAACCCCTAGCTGAACAAGGGGCTTCTCCACAGAAGCCTATCTTTAGATAGGCCAAATTAAGCTCCTTGCTTGATCACAAATCCTTCTTTCAACCTGAAAATCAAAATCAATACCACAGTTGACCAAGTTTAACTTTTTTGAGATTATTGATTTTTCTTCTAATGTAACTGAGTTTTAAAGTTTCTAAAGCTTTGATAAGCTTAATGGAGCTTATGTGTACCTAACTCAGTCCATGATTCAAGCTTAAACTCTAGCAGACTATGATTCAGATTAACAAATGGACTTTGAAATTTGCATAAACAAAATAAGTTGAGGAAACTTGCATATATTACTTAAAAAGTTTAACAATACACTAAATTGACTTCTACAACTGCTTAAAAGCTTGTTGCTACACTACAATTGCTTAAATAAACTTATACGATTACAACTATTAAAAAAAACTAGACACGTCTTCATCTTGCATCTCTTTGCCTTTTATAGTCCAATATTAGGGTTCTTGGCATCTTCTGATCATATCCCACCTCTTTCTTCAAGCTTTGGTCCACTAACAAGGCGCCACGTGTTTTGGCGCCAAAATGATTATTTGCAAATGGCTTCTGATAGCGTGCAACTGGGGAAGGGGCATTTATTGTGGGTGGCTTGGGTAGGTGTAGGGGGTGGGGATGATGATGGGATGGACAAGTTGGGGTGGTGGAGCTGCAAAACCAGGGGTGGTATCTGGTATTTTGGTGGGAGGGAAAATGGGGGAGAAGGTGGTTTGGTTGTGTTTGACTGGTTTTGACCAGGTCAGCGTTTGACCCGGTTAAATTATTAAGGGTGCAATGGGCTAAGGTTAACTTGGGCCTAAGAAATAAGGGATGGGTGGGCTGGTGGTGGACTTGGACTAGTGGATGGAGTGGTATTATTTATTTTGGATCCGGTTTGGTTTTTGTATTAACACAAGGACCTATTTTGCCATTAATCGAAAGTTTGGGGGTGGGTTTTGGCATCTTTCCAAATTGTTTCTAAGGGTATTTTGTGCCATATTGTGAATAGTAAAAGGTCTTGGCATGAATTTTTCAATTTATTTTCACCAGGGACTGAAACCGTCAAACTTTCAAACTTCAGGGACCATTTGTGTAATTTTCACCAAACTTTCCACCAAGGACCAATCCTGTCATAAAAGGTTAGTGCAAGGACAAAATTTGTTTTTCTCAAAGTTTTTCATATCCCAGGGACCATTTTTGACAATTTTCAAAGTTCAGGGACTAAACTTGACATTTTGTGAAACTTTTCACCAAAGGACTAATTATGTAACTTTTTGATTTAAAAGGTCCTTTGGCGACTTTTTCAAGTTTTTAGAATGACCAGGGACTAGATTTGACAACTTTTGAAAGTTGGGGGACTGAAACTGCCAATTATGCAAGCTTTGTGCGTTTTTCATCTGTTTTTGGTATTTTTGCATTTGAAACATGTAAAACACTTTCCTGGGATACTTTCACTATTTTGATTCATTATTAAGTGTTTTTGGATGTTTTGGCAGCTCAGAAATGGTAAAAATAATGAGTATTTACACACTCATCATAAACCAAGTCCAATCCAAACATAAACAAAGCCCATCCAAGGCCATTAGGGCATCTCATGTTACTACTATATAAACACCTCAAATGAGTCATTTGAGGTGTGTGCTTGTGTGTGTATTGTGTGTGTGTTTCTTAATAAAAGCTTTCTATTTCATCTTATTCTCTTTATCATCTTAACGCCACATACATCTTTACAAGTCACCATCTTTACTTCATTCACTTGCTATATTTGTGTTAAAGTTGATAGTTTTAAGGTCCCACAATAATGGAAAAAGATTCAGAGATAGTCAAAGGGAAGAAAGAAAAAGTCAAGTCTATTGCCCTGAAAGCTAGAATTAAATCAAGTGATGATTAAGAATCTAGTTTGTAAGGAAACCTAGAGATGAAAAGAAAGCTTTCCGAAAAGATCGTGATGACAAGAAAGGAAAGGGCGAAAGAAAGTGTTTTAGGTGCGGAGACATAAGTCATCTCATAAGAGAATGTCTAATGAGTGCTCAAACACTCATCATTTTTTGTCAATCTGAACTGCAAAAACATACAAAAACACTCAATAATGCATCAAAATACTAAAAATATTTCAAAATTGTGTTTTATCTGTTTTAAATGCAAAATGAGCAAAAACAAATGAAAAATGATCAAAGTTTGCAAAATTGGCAGTTTCAGTCCCCCAAGTTTCAAAACTTGTCAAAATTAGTCCTTGAGCGTTTATTTTGAAAGAAAAGTCAACCCAAGTCCTTTACAAATCAAAAGTTATCAAAAATGGACTTTGGGTGAAAAGTTTGAGAAAAATGCAAGTTTCGTCCCTGGACTTTCAGAAATTGGCAGATTTGGTCCTTGGTGAAATATTTTGGATGAAAAAGTCAACATTGGTCCCTGGAAAGTCACAAGTTATCAATTTTTCTCCTTTGGTGAAAAGTTTGAAGAAGTTGCAGTTTGGTCCCTCAACTTTCAACATTTGACAATTTCAGTCCCTACGAAGTTCAATTTTAGAAAATTATCATTCATGGTCTCTACACTATTCAAAATTGGCAAATAAAATCCCTTTGAAAAATTTTGGAAACTTGTCAAATCAGGCCCCCTTGATTTTCAGAATTTGCAACTTAGGTCCTTGTGATAATTACTAGACCAAATGGACCCTTTATTACTTTTTACCCAAAAATACAACCCACCCAACAAACAAACCCAACACACCCCTTATATCTCCATTGGCCTGGTCCAAACCAACACCCTTACCAACACTTCCCTTGGCCCATCTCACTCCCAAGCCCAAAACCCCTCACCCTTTGTAATATTAACCCTGGGTCAAAATTGGTCAACTCCTTCCCTCCAAAACAAACCCGTTTTGATTACCATCACACCTCGTCGGGACATAACGACCCGGGGAAACCCCTATACTTCCACGGAGATTGACTTTAGGCAGTTTGACTTTGTTCACCATTCCCTGGTCAATTTTAGTTGACCGTTTGGAGCCAATCAAATTTTGGCGCCGCTGCCGGGGAAGTTGTGCGCGTTATTCTCTAAACGGTTTTGCAGATTAGTGATTTTGGAATTCACTTCTTTGTAAATTTATCCATCCTTTTGTATATTATCATATAAAAAACAAAACTGTTCCCGAAAACATTTTAAAATGAGTTTTCAACGAACAAAAAAAAAAAAACAAAAAAAACAAAAAAAAACAAAACAAAAAAAAAAACCCAAAAAACATTTTCTTTCTTATTTGTACAAAATGTTTATCCAAAAATCCAAAAATATTCACCTTTACCCTCTCGCATCTTTGATTCTTCATTCCTTACCCTCCCAAACCTTTTGATTCTTTCTATGTCTCATCCACACCTTCTGAATTGCCAATGGTGTGGTAGTTCTTATAATGGTGGTAATTGCCCGGTTGTGGCATGGTAGAGTCAGGAAACGGGTCTGTCTATAACCAAGATCCCTATTCCTACCATGACACGACTGATTTATTCCATCAGCTACTACACCATGATACTCAGCAGTTTTACTGTTGTGAGTACTGTGGTGGTTCACACTACAGTTATGATTGTCAATCGGGAAACACGCTTGTCTATGAGCAGTTTCCTGATAACAATTATGACTCTAGCACATACAACCCACAGCCACATCAGTTTTACTGTTGTGATTACTGTAGAGGTCCACACTCTAGTTCAGATTGTCAAACAAGGAATCCATTTCCTTGTAACAATTACGACTATTAGTTTTCAGACCCACCTCCACAGTACCAAATGATCCAAACAACTCGTCATGATACTGAGCAAGACCTTTTACTAAAGGCTCTTGAGATATTAAAAGAACTTAAGGAGGAGTTGGTTACTACATCGTTTCAAGACTCTCGTGAGAAATCTATGGCAGAATTACTTGCTGAAGAACGAGAGGCTAGAAACAAAAAGAGTATGGAGGAATTACTTGTCAAAGAACAAGCAGCTATAACACGTGCCAAATTTCGTAAAGCTGCTCTTCTCGACTGTGATGATGATAGTGATAATGAAGACACCCTTGATATCCTTCAATTTTATAAGGGTTCGTCAGATTCGTCATTTGTGATTCCTCCCATTGAAAATCAGGGAGAAAATAATGAGACGGAGAAATTACTAGCAGAAGATCAAATGGAACTTGTACAATCCATGAATGCTAGCTCCTCTCATCTCCATCAGTCTGTTGTATTCACACCCAAGGTTCCCACTCACTCTCTGAGCATGGGGGACGAGCATCTTGACACTGTTCCTAAAAAGGAATCGGATGAATTCATAAAGTCTAGTGTTGAGAACCTTGTCCCAATCCCAAGAGAGTCACAGGGAATTCCTGAGCATATGTGTGATCTTCCTTCCCCTCTTGAGTGTTCAAACGATCATTTTGAGACTTTCTCAGATTTTAATGATGATTGTACATCTCATGGAGACATTGAGTATATTGAGGCATCACTCCCACAGTCTGATGCTGATCCTCTTCTTGAGGACTTCGCCGATGAACTTACTCACATCAATCCACTTCCAACGGGAAGTGATAATGGTCTCCTTGATTTTGAAGCCGATCTAGGAGAAATTGAAAGTCTCCTATATCATGATCAGTCACTCACTTCTTATCCCAACAGTCCACAAGAGAATGTTGATCACCTTGTTCCCGAAACATTTAATACGACTTTCACCAACCCTCTATTTGAATTCGAAACTGAATTCACTATGATTTCTAACAATCCAATCTTTGACGAGGATAGTGATAAGTCCACAATGGAACAAGAGTTCACAAATTCACATCATGTGAATAATTCTCTTCATGAGGAGTTCTCCGGTGAACTCACTCATATCATGACTCCTTTGGAGTATGATAGCCCGGGGGGAGATACACTCAATTATGAGGATTTGCAAATTCCCACCCTCCCTCCCGGGATGTTTTCAAACCCAATGAGCTTAACCTTTGAAATCCAGATTCAGGCAACTAAGCCTGATCTCGAGGAAGAAGATCTTATCATGATTTTCATCATGGTTTTCTTCCTTTTTTTCACCTATTGGGTGACTTCTCCTGTTCTTCATTCCTTCGGGAATCAAGACATTATCTTTGACCCCGGCATCACCGCTTATAGTTTATACTATTTTAAGCCTGGGTCTGTATATCTCATCGGTGTGGAACTTTCACGTGCTTCAAATGTTTGTCCAAACATCTTGAATGAAAGTCCGATGGAGATTGTTTCTTCCACATCATGCTTCCCCAAGGACAAATGAATTCGGGGTCGAGTCAAGCTAGCGACTCGGTAAACAAAAACAGTAGCATGCTTATAGGGTTTTCACCCTAAGTGTGGGGGAATTACCCCTGCTTTGGTTACAAATAAAGTGAAAGAAAAATGGTGTTTCCACATTTAGCTTGTAATGTTGCCCTTTTACGTTCAAAGAGTCGGCATAATAGCCGGGACTTTGAATATTGAGCACAATATTCATTCTAAGTGTGGGGGGGGGGGGGGGGGGGGTATTCTAGCGAATTTTATCACATTTTACTATCTAGTACCCCCGTTTTTGACCAAAATTTTTAAAATTTTTTCACTTGTGCTTCAAAATTTTTGTGGTTATCAGTCCACCATGTCTAAACGACAAAAGGATTGGCTAATCCAGGAGCAAACGGCTCTTGGTAAAGATACATCAAATCCGTTGACGGCTTACAATTTGCCCAAAATTGTATGGTATCTCAACTCGCCATATCCTAAAAAGTGAAAGAGTTGGCTAGCCCGCAAGATTATGGCTTGCGGTAAAGGCAGTGGAAAACCACAATTGGTAATCAGCTCACCAAGATGTTGACTATTCCATCAAGAGTTGGCTAGTCCAGAAGCAAACGGCTTCTGGTAAAGACAAATCAAATCCGTTAAAAGCTGGTGGTTTGCTCAAAATCACATGGTTATCAAGTGGACCATAGTTCTTACTTGAACTGATACATTTGGCTACTCCAAAAGTAATGGCTTGTAAAGAGATTCAAATCCATTAAGTTTTCTCAAAAGATTGCTAGGGACTAGCAATAGTTTAGTGTGGGGGATTGATGAGTGCTCAAACACTCATCATTTTTGGTCAATCTGAACTGCAAAAACATACAAAAACACTCAATAATGCATCAAAATACTAAAAATATTTCAAAATTGTGTTTTATATGTTTTAAATGCAAAATGAGCAAAAACAAATGAAAAACGATCAAAATTTGAAAAATTGGCAGTTTCAGTCCCCCAAGTTTCAAAACTTGTCAAAATTAGTCCCTGAGCGTTTATTTTGAAAGAAAAGTCAACCCAAGTCCTTTACAAATCAAAAGTTATCAAAAATGGCCTTTGGGTGAAAAGTTTGAGAAAAATGCAAGTTTCGTCCCTGGACTTTCAGAAATTGGCAGATTTGGTCCCTGGTGAAATATTTTGGATGAAAAAGTCAACATTGGTCCCTGGAAAGTCACAAGTTATCAATTTTGCTCCTTTGGTGAAAAGTTCGAAGAAGTTGCAGTTTGGTCCCTCAACTTTCAACATTTGACAATTTCAGTCCCTACGAAGTTCAATTTTGGAAAATTATCATTCATGGTCTCTACACTATTCAAAATTGGCAAATAAAATCCCTTTGATAAATTTTGGAAACTTGTCAAATCAGGCCCCCTTGATTTTCAGAATTTGCAACTTAGGTCCTTGTGATAATTACTAGACCAAATGGACCCTTTATTACTTTTTTCCCAAAAATACAACCCACCCAACAAACAAACCCAACACACCCCTTATATCTCCATTGGCCTGGTCCAAACCAACACCCTTACCAACACTTCCCTTTGCCCATCTCACTCCTAAGCCCAAAACCCCTCACCCTTTGTAATATTAACCCTGGGTCAAAATTGGTCAACTCCTTCCCTTCAAAACAAACCCGTTTTGATTACCATCACACCTCGTCGGGACATAACGACCCTGAGAAACCCCTATACTTCCACAGAGATTGACTTTAGGCAGTTTGACTTTGTTGACCATTCTCTGGTCAATTTTAGTTGACCGTTTGGAGCCAATCAATGTCCAAAACAACCCAAAGGCAAATCTCAAAGAGCCTTTGTAAGTGGTGTGTGGAGTGATAGTGAAGATGATAACGAGGAGCCAAAGAATGACGAGATTTCTCTCATGGCTCATGACTCAAATGAGGTATGCCTGAAAGTAATCTTGGAATCGGATGAATGGATCAAGGATAGTGGTTGCTCTAGACATATGACGGGAAACAAAAGCCTCTTTTCAACATATCAAGAATATGATGGAGGTAACGTTACTTTTGGTAGCAAGCTTAAAAGCAAAATCATCGGAAAAGGTACAATTTCTCATGACTCTCTCTCTATTGATGATGTCGCTCATGTTGGCAACCTATGTTTTAATCTCCTTAGTGTAATTCAACTTTGCCGTAAAAAGTGTAACGTCCTTTTTAGTGAAAATGGAAGTAAAATACTAAAAGAAGGAATAACTATAGCAAAAGGTGTTCTTAAGAACAACCTATATGTCATGAAAATTGATCCGTCATCTAGAGATAAACTTTGCCTCACCTCATTAGATGATTCCTTAACCCTTTGGCATCGGCGTTTAGGTCATGCTAATATGAGACTCATTCAATCTCTATCATCTAAGGAATTAGTTAGAAACCTACCCAAGTTGAAATACGACCAACATTTTTGTGACGCTTGCAAAATTGGTAAACAAGTATATAGTAGCCATAAGGCTAAAAACATGGTGTCTACATCTAGGTGTCTAGAACTTTTGCATATGGATTTGTTCAGTCCATCCACTATTTAAAGTTATGGAGATAACTTCTACACTTTTGGTTATAGTAGATGATTATTCATGATATACTTGGACAAAATTTTTGAAAAGTAAAAATGAAGCTTTTGACCAATTTGAAATTCTTAGTAAGAAAATTCAAAACCAATTAGGAACTTGCATTGTGTCAATTAGAACGGACCACTGTCGTAAATTTGACAATGAAATACAATTTGGAAATTTTTGTGATAAAAATGGTATAACACATAACTTTTCGGCACCTCGTACTCCTCAATCTAACGGTGTAGTAGAATGTAAAAACTGGACGCTTCAAGAGATGAGTAGAACAATGCTTGACGAACAAAATGTCCCACAAAAGTTTTGGTGTAATGCCGTCGACACATCAACTTACATTCTAAATCGAGTCTTAATTAGACCATTTTTGAATAAAACTCCATATGAATTATATAGAGGTAAAAAGCCTACGTTAGGATATTTTAGAGTGTTTGGTAGTAAATGCTTTATACTAAACACCAAGGATTATCTCACTAAATTTGACCCAAAGTCTTATGAAGGTGTGTTTCTTGGATATTCACAAAATAGTAAAGCTTATATTGTTTTAAATAAAGAAACCTTAAGAGTCGAGGAATTGTTGAACGTAACATTCGACGAAAGTCCACCTGCCTCTAAGACATTACCTTTGGTAGATGATGACTTAGTTGAAAGTCAAGTCATTGAAAATGAAGACAACATAGATAATGACAAGGAAGATGAACAATTAAACAAGGAACTTGTTAATGTTAAAGAATCTAAAAGTCATCCATTAAATAATGTCATAGGAAAAATTAATGAAAGAACCTTAAGATCTAAAGTCCAAAATTAAAGTAATTTCTTTTATTTTGTGTCTACCATTGAACCAAAGAATATAAATGAAGCTATAAAAGATGAATCATGGGTCATAGCAATGCAAGAAGAATTAAACCAATTTGTTAGAAATGATATTTGGACATTAGTTCCTCATCCTAAGAATCAAACAATAATTGGAACAAAATGGGTCTTTCGAAATAAAATGGATGAAAATGATATAGTGTCTAGAAACAAAGCTAGGCTAGTAGCACAAGGTAATAATCAACAAGAAGGCATTGACTATAATGAAACTTTTGCTCCGGTTGCTAGGCTCGAGTCTATTAGGATTTTACTTGCATATTCATGTGCACATGATTTTAAACTCTTTCAAATGGATGTCAAAAGTGCATTTATAAATAGATTTATTAATGAAGAAGTTTATGTCGCTCAACCTCCGGGTTTCACCGATTTTGAAAATCATGCATGACGAGTTTGAAATAAGTATGATGGGAGAACTCAAATTTTTCCTAGGACTTCAAATTAAACAATTAGAATATGGGATATTCTTTAACCAATCTAAATATATAAAAGACATGCTTAAGAAATTTGGTCTTGAAGATTCAAAACCAATCAAAACGCCTATGTCTTCGGAAACTAAACTCACCAAGGATGAGGAAAGTGAGTCTGTAGATAACACTAAATATAGAGGAATGATTGGTAGTCTACTCTATCTCACGGCTAGTAGAGCCGACATTATGTTTAGTGTTTGTCTATGTGCTCGTTTTCAAGAAGATCCTAAAATAACCCATCTTGAAGCCGTAAAATGAATTTTTAGACACATCAAAGGTACTACACACTTAGGATTATGGTATCCCAAAAGAACGGGAGTAGAAACCATAGTGTATGCCGACTCAGACCATGCCGGTGACTATGTTGATAGAAAAAGCACAAGTGGTATTTGTACTTTTGTTGGATATTGTCTCACCTCATGGTTTTCAAAGAAACAAACGGCTCTCGCTATCTCAACAACTGAAGCCGAATACGTATCGGCCGGAAATAGCATGTCAACAAGCTCTTTGGATGAAGCAAGCTTTAGTCAACTACGGAATTAAACTAAATGGCATCTTCATTCTTTGCGACAACAAAGGTGCCATCGACCTCAACAAGAATCCCGTTCAGTATGCTCGTACTAAACATATTGAGATCCGTCATCACTTCTTTCGCGACAATGTTCAAAAAGGAAACATCTCTATTGAGAAAGTATCCTCAGAAGACAACATTGCCGATATTCTTACGAAACCTCTTAAATGTGAACCATTTAATCTTCTTAGACTTGGACTAGGACTTATGGAACCTACATTGTAGTTTTGAATGTTAGAATAAAATCACAAAAATCAAAACAAATCCATCTTAGTCCTTTTGGTCTGCAGGCTGGCGGAACCATTCGACAAGGCGGGCGAAACCCTCCTTTAGGTTCCGTCCAGTCCGCCGACCCTGCAGGTTGTTTTCTTTTTATATACTAAACCAAACACCCCTTATCCTTTTGCCACAACACAACAATAGTTACTATTCACTCCACAACACCAATATACACGAAAATTAGGTTTCTCCTTCATCCTCCTTGCTCTCTAAACATCATTGTAAGTATTCGAAACATAATTACACTCCTGATCTGTGTCTAGGATTTCTATTTATGCACATTAATTAACTAAAAACTTGGGGTTATGCATCAACTTTAGAAATCATATAGAGCATATGTTGTAAATAAAACTAATCATGTTTTCCTTAGTTAGGAAATGCATCTTGTAGGACATTATCATGTCTACCAAACACCCCATGTCAAATTTTTGCAAAAATACTTCTCACAACTAGGAAAAATATAACTTCTTCTTTCATTGTTGATACAAACTAAAAACGTTATGTTTTGAGCATCACTTGCATAATGTCTCCTGAATGCTAAAGGAAATACATAACTAATATGTATTTTCAGGTACATTCAAACGGAGCTACATTGAATTAGGAGCGTTTGGGTTATCTTTAGTTTTATAACAAAATTTGCATAATAAAACATTTTGAGCATTAAAATGAGTCAAGATAACCGCACCTCCACATTGTTAACATATACATTATAATAGTCGTTAACTTAGTCTAAAAATGTGATATTTGTGTTTCTAGGAATCATCATGCCTCCCGCAACTCACTATGATCACAAGGACACCCTTAACTACCTTCCAAAACACCACAAAACCAAAGGCTTAACTCCCAACCAAGTCAAAGTGTTTAAAGCTCTAGAAAAATGTTATGTCAATGAGGGTAGGACCATTGACCCCTCTTTCTTAGAAAACACCAATATTTGAAGGGAACTAGCCGGCATCCATTTTTATTGCCTTCTAGATATTGATGAGCCTATTTGTCCTAGATTCATTCTAGAGTTCTATGCTTCCATCACTCTCCACACCAATGATGATAGTCTCATGTCTTTGTCTTTCATGGCTAGTGGTCATACTTACAACATCTTTCTTAATGACTTTTCTCAAGTTCTAGGTGTTCCGAATCATGGCACTTGACTCTATTCGGACAAACACTCACTCACAACTCTTGACTCGGTCATTGATCGCATCCATCCTTATGATACTCCTCTTGTATCCAAGAATGTCATTCGTGTTCATCTCTTTGTTAGGACTTCCGATAATAGGAGAACTCGTTCAGGAAATGAGGTTGATAAGGACCCTTATGGTATAGAACTCAACGAGCTTAAGACTCAATTCAAGAAGTTGGAAGAAGTCCTTAGAGCCAATGTCATTAGCACCATAGGGAATAGGGATCATATCAATGTTTGTCTTTGTTACGTGCTCTACTCCGTGTCTATGCATCAACCTTTTAACTTGGCTTACTACATAGCCAAAAGGATGTCCGAAATACCCGTGCAAGGCACCACCGCTCTTCCATATGGAATGCTTTTAACTCGTCTCTATAGACAATTTGCTCCCATTCCTCCTACCGCTCGAGGTCTTCGCCTAGACTAATCTCTCGTGCCATATATCTTTGTTCCATTAAGTGATAAGAGAGTTGCTAAGGCTCAAGGGAAATGCCCTTATCCTCCTACTTCCTCATCATCATCATCATCCGTGAGTGAAGATGACGGTTTACCCAACTCTAGGCTACCACCTTTTGAATACCTCCAACAACTTCCAAGGTTACCAAACGAGTTGGAGGAGTTCAAGCAATCAAAGGGAATGTGGAAATGCTTCGGTAGGTACCTCAGCAAGCTCAACAAGAAGATTGATAGCCAATGAGGGCGATATTTGGAGTGTTTGGCATAACATAACATTTGAACAATTTGGTCGTAAACAATGCGTTTTATGGATTTAGGTATTTTTAGGATGATTTGGTAACTTTTAGACTATGCTTGTACTAATCGGATATGCAGGTGAGAAACTTTGTGATGTTGCCAAATTTTCATTATTTTCACTAAGTACAGTAAAATTCGCCAGCCCCCGTTCAAACTCTATCGGTACGTATGTTTTTACCAGCATTTTTGTTATTTCCCAACTAGTTTTTAATGTTTACATATGTTTTAGGAAAAATTTCAAAATTCGAAAGTCGTTCGGACCTTTGAAAGTACACACTGTTTCCATTTTTTGCCTGGCGGATCTGGCGAAAGCAAATATAGGGTTCCGCTAGTGTCATTTTTTGGTTCCGCCAAATTAGGCCCAACGAATCACACGGAACCCAAATCAGGGTTCCGTGCGTATCATCGTTTGGTTCCGCCAGCGCCTCAGGAAGTTTTCTGCATTTTTCAAAATTTCGTCTCATGTCCAATACCAAATCATCATTTTTAGTTAGAAACATATTTGTTATACTTAATTAAGCACGTTAGGATCATTTTTAGTCATTAGAACCAATAGGAAGCCATTTCCCGCCAAAAATTCAATTTGCTCATAACTAACTCAAGGAACCCTCATTTTGGTTCCTTGGAATCCGTGGTACCTCTGACCGCAAAGATTTGATATGCCCACATAGCATTTAGTGCATATCTTGGTCTTTTTACTCAACCAAGTTCCATCAAATTGACTTCCAATGATTTGACAACCTCTTTAAACCTTCCAAATGATTAGGAACCTCAATCTTTGTATGGAAGAACATCAAATCCAAACACTCCTTCCAAAATTTCTTCAACTCTATAAATTTGACCATCTTGGACACTTCCAAATCACACCATCACCATCAACATCTCTGATCATTAGCTTCTAAACAGCCATCTTTGACAATGACAAAGTCAAACAACTCTTCACCACCATCACGACCCATTAGGCGAACTGCCCGAATAAGTGTCAAACCATGTTGCTTCAACACAACAATCAACCTAAGTTCATCATCTTCGAATGAATCACCACTCATCATCTCATCACCAATCAAGGATTAAAATTTTCTTAATCTTGCCACTCCTACACCATCACCAAGACCACAAAATGTCATATCCACTGCACCACCAACAAAAACACCCATTGATCCAACACCACCACCGGCTCCAACTCAACTATCAAAATCTCCATCACCTCCAAAATCACCAAAGCTTGAACCTATGGAACTTTTTGGTACTCCACCAACATCACCTCATCCTTTTCTACAAGACTTAGATGATCTTCCACCTAGATCAACCAATCCACCACCATTGCCTTCGTTTGGCTCCATTGAACGAATGGAAAATAAACCACGAGCTTTCTTTGAGCCTAATGAGCCTTTTGAACAAGAACCACCACCTCAACAAGAATCATCTCAACTAAAACCATTGTTATTTCATGCAATCTACAAAGAAATCCATGGTCCTTTGTATGGAGAACCAAACTTCCAACACCATGATCAACCTCCACCACAAGAGTCTCATCCACCATCTCAATACCAATCCCCAACAGTTTGAGTCTTTCTTTACTTCGTATGAGGAAATCGAGGCTATCGTTGTGGAACAACCCTCCTAACACCCATGAGGAGATAAATGATTGCCTCGACAACTTGTACGCCTTCAAAAACATGGTGGATACACACCTCCATCAAGCAATGGAATTCTAATCCGCCTTGCTCTCATAAGTTGTAGCACCAAACACCAACCGACCAACAACAAACGTTCCATCACCACCACCATCGACCAATGATCCCATCCTTCCTAATCCTCGCAACAATTGCTTTCATTGTGAGAGAACGACCAAGATTAGCAAAAGTATAAAAATCATGCTCCACCAAGTCCAAGATGAAAACCGCTTCATGCTCCAATACATCCTAGAGCGTCTCAATGCTCTTAGTCATCCGTCCCATCTTTAGAGGTTTCTTTAGAATAACCAATAATTTAGAAATCTCATTAGGACCATGTTTGTTTTTATAGATGTAGGATTATTATTTTCTAGTTATTTTTCCTTTCTTGCATTTTTCTCTTTTTAGAAGTAGGACTTTCTTTTTGCCATTTCTTGTCTTTTGACTTTTGTAAAAGTCAAAAATTTACTTGGAAATGGAATTTTTTTTCTACTTTCCATTATGCATTGTTGGTTGACTACTTAATTTTTGTGATTGTGATATGTTGGATTATCTTCTCATGACTTGTGTTGGTTGACATTATCTACTTGTCCTTTTCGACAACTAACTCCTTTTTGTAGGATCAAAATCCATGTATCCTTACTTGGCACTCCATTTAGAGGGAGTATTGTCTAAGGGGGAGCATGTGGTTTGCACCACATTTCCGCTACGCATCTCTTCTTTTTGTTTCGACAAAAGGGGGAGAATATATATTAAACTCAAACTTTTACATACTTTAACATATCACTTTAGCATACATGTCTAATATATAAATAAAAGTTGCATAACACAATGTTTAATATAGATTTTTAAAAAGACTTGATACTATAATTATCTAGCTGCTAATTTTTTTTTATGTTTTGTTCTCAACAAAAAGGCGGAGATTGTTAATACAAATATCGCCTAAAAACATTATTTATATTTTACGATCTTTGCTAAATTTTGTTAATGAGAAAATTTAAACTTTATTTTTAGCACCACATAAATATAGCATAAGTCTTTCATACATAAAATTTATTTCAAAGTTAACAATACATTTGCTACATTTTTCATAAGTTAAACGTTAGTAACACTTTTGGTGTCGAAAACATTTTTAGTAAGTTTTACTAAAATATGTGTCTTATTAAGTCATAAGTTTTCAAACATTTTAAAACATCTCATGCATACATTCTAAGTAGCTACATGAACATTTTACAAGTTTACTTTTATTTTACAAGTTCACTTTTATTTACATAATATTCTAAAAATAGAAATGTTCATATACATCATGCATTGCATCATCAAATATTCTCATAAGTGATTTGTCACATCATATATTTTGTGTAGATTTACACTCTAAAATCTTGTAATTTACTTTGAAAGATCTAGGGAATATTTTGGTTAGATTTGGAAAGATTTCTTGGAGGATTTTCTGTCAGAGTTGGCGGAACCCTGGTGATACACGGACGGAACCCTCAAAAGAGTTCTGCCGGATCCGTGTTTTGGCTGAGGTTCTCCTCTATAAATAGCAAGCCACATCCAAGAAATCATATAAAACTTACAATCATAATTTGCATATACACTCTCATTTCATTCATCTAACTTAGGAATATTTCATTTTTGTGAGATTCTTTTGTAGCAAGAAGATCACAAGTTCATATGAAAGTCTACAAGTTTCAACTCGACGTTGCAAGACTTCTTAGCATTTTCATTTTGTAAACTTGTATAGTTTATACACCTCTTTATTGTATTCATTAAGTAGGTTGTGGTTAGTATTTTAGTCCTTAAAATACTTATAGTGAAGGGAGTGGTTGTACTCGTGTGAAATAACTCGAAAACTAGCTTAGTGTCAGAAATATGTGTAGGCGACGTTAGGTTGCTTCTACCCCGAACTAGAACCCGGGATTTAGCTTTGTACGAGAAAAAGTGTAAGCGACGTGTGTAAGGTTTTCTTCGCCGGTGAAAGGAGCTTGTTGACTAGTGAAGAAAAACTCTCGAGTTGGATACTCGGGGAGTGGAGTAGGGCAAGGAAAAGAGTCCTTGTAGCCGAACCACTATAAACATCCGTGTTGTGGTTTGATCGTTTCTTTCTTTCTCTTGCATATTATTTATTGTCTATTAGTTTCAATTGTCGATTACACGTAAAAGTTTCAAAGATAATTGTAGGACCTTAGATCTAACTCTATCACTAATTTATGAAGCACGTTGGTGACTTGATGAAGTGTATGTTAGAGAGAGAAAGTAGAGAGAATATCATTAATGAAACACACACATAATACACTCAAGCATACACCTCAAATTACTCATTTGAGGTGTTTATATAGTTCCATACATATGCCACATGGGCTTTGCCATGAGCCTTCTAATGGGCCGAGCCGTTTAGGCTTTTACATAAACTTATGGACTAGCCTTAGACTACCTATTACACGTTTATATTTTGCATATAGTTAAAGACTCGTTGACTCGATAATGATCGTCACTTCTATTCCTAACAATCTCCCCCTAAGGGGCGATCATTGAGATCTCTCTTTGATTACATAAATAATCAACACTTATAATTCTAACAATAATTAAACAAAAAACCGGTAAACTATTCAACCCCCCTTCTAGTTTTCCACAGCTAGGTTTAACCCTAAGCCATATCAACCCTTTTTACCGCTTTAGACTCGTTACTCCTTAGCTTTAGTGGGGGAGATGTGTATACTTATCAAGCCTATGATAGAATATTCGTCACGACCAAGCAATTGAGTGAATTAGATTAGTTGAGAGATTGAGAGATATATTTTATTTCTAGTTCGATTAGGGTTTGGTTGTGCAATTATGATAAAATGAATAAGTGCTTAATTGTAAAAACACATCCTAATATCATTTAGGATACACTTTCATAAGTTTAATCTAAGGTTTACTTGGGGACAAGTAAAGTTCAAGTGGGGGGATATTTGATGACATCAAATAAGTACATATTATTGTCATCATTTGTCCTATATATTTTACTTGTTTTATATTATTATCTATGAGAATTGGTACTTAATCATTTACTTTAGTAATTCTCAGGTAAAAACAAGCATTTGGTGAAAGTTAGTAATTTTGAACGAAATATGGAGCTAAATGATCAAGATGAAAAAAGTTTACCGAACTAAAGGAGATACACCGTATCATTCTAGACAGATACGCCGTATGACTATACTTAGATGATTTCGAAGACCATTGCCTGACTTTGAAGAATGCGTCACATGTAAATATTCCATGTGCCGCATACGAAACCTTGGTCAACGAAGAAGAACCAATTTGTTCTACTCCAGATACGCCGCATTACATTTCATACATACGGCGCATCACTCTCAAGACTTCACCAAAGATGATCCAAGATACTAAGGACATGCGCCGCATAGAGATTGAAGATACACCGCATCTGAAGACGGTGTACGAATATTTCAGATTATAATAATCTTGGACCCCACGCAAAGTTAAGTCAATGCGCCGCATTGTAATACCTCGTAGAATCCCATGTCATTTAGTACATGTCATTTAGTAATGCTTATCACTGAACAATTTTACATATAACTTGTTTTTAGGCCATTTTTGGGGGCTAATTTAAATTTTCTTTGCTATGAACTATTATTTTACTTCCGAGACGTGTGTTGGTCACTATTTGATTTACCAAGAAACTAGATGTGACCTGAATAGCTCCTACTTGCGAAACAGAACCTAATACCGACCTAGTGATTTATATATATATATATATATATATATATATATATATATATATATATATATTTGTGTGTGTGTGTATATATATATATATATATGTATATATATATATATATATATATATATATATATATATATATATTTGTGTGTGTGTGTATATATATATATATATATATATATATATATATATATATATATATATATATAAGGGAAACTACGATTAACTCTACTATATATACATGTAAATATATATACGTGCAAGTACCACCGAGATATTTTTCGTATTCTATGTCTGGGTAAATGATGAGTGTGTAAATACTCCTCATTTTATACCTATCTGAACTGCAAAAACAATTAAAAACACACAGATATGTCACATAATACTACAAATATTCTTGGATTGTGTTTTTATGTGTTTCAGATACAAAAGGATTGAAAACAGGTGATAAACATGCAAAATATACAAAATTGATAGTTTCAGTCCCTGAAGTTTCACAAATTGGCAAAACTAGTCCCTGAAGGTTTAAAATGAATGAAAAGTCAACATTAGTCCTTGGGAAATCAAACTTGTTCACTTTTAGTCCCTGGATGAAAGTTTTCTAAAATTGGCAACTTTTACCTCTCAAGTTTCAAAAATGGCAAAATAAGTCATCGGGTATTTTAAAATTGGAATTTATCAAATAATTACCCTTGTACTATTCATAATTGGAAAAATATATCATTTTGATAACTTATGGGAAATTATAGTTTCAGCCCTTCATAAATTCAGAAAATACACTTTTGGTCCTTGGGCTTAACAACTCTACAAACCAAACGGACCAAGTTATATTTCATAAACCCAAAACCAATACCCTTTGTTTATAACCAAGCCCAACATCCAAAGGCCCATTTCCATATTAAATAAAAACGGGGTCAAACACTGAGTCAAACCCACTCCCTCCCAAACTACCTTTCATGTTCATCTCCCTCACCTCCACTGCAAACCAGAAAACCAGTGGTTTTCACCACTTGCCCTTTCCACCTCACCACCCCAGCTGGATATCAACTCTCACCACCACTTTCCACCTTACACCCCAGCCTACAAGCATTAAATGCTTCCCCACCATGTAACACTCAACCTTCACCCTTTCCCCTGTTTTTGCTACAAACTCCCCAACTTGGCTAAAAATAATATCTTGCTTGTCCCTTACACCTCCACAACACAACAAAGTTCTTTAATTGAAGCAAAACTGCCCATAGCCACGTGTAAGGAATTTGGCGCCAAAATTGGTTAAACGGCCAAGATGTAATGCAGTGATCCAATGGCCTTCAATTAAAGTGGGATTTATCCAGAGACTCAAGTGGAACCCTAAAGGTCATCTATAAAGAAGAAAGAAGCCAGGGGAGAGCAAGGAGTAGTTAATTAGAGTAGCTTAGTGTAATTTTTAGTGAAACTTAATCTCCATTGTAATTTTCAGCTTTCAAGTTGTAAGGTTAATGTTTTCAGGGTATTTGTAACTTATTTGAATCATCAATTTCAAGTTTTCTTCATAAAATTTAGAATTGTCATTTTTGAGTGAAATTGACAAATTTACTTGAAACTTGTTAATTGTTGTTCAAATTGTTTCATTAAGCTCCTATAAGTTCCTGTGTTAGTTTTTAAAAAGCTTCCAAAGCTATTTAACTAGTTTAGCTCATAATTACAAAAATACTCAAAAAATACAATAAAAATAGTGAGAAAATAAAAAAAAATCAGTGTTAGTAATGAAGAAGCTTGGAGCAGGGTATGTTATGGATTGCATTGGGTATTAGAACTCCATGGGGAGTGTAGGTGATGAGTTTTGATCCTTAGTTCCATGTTCTTTGCTTAAAAACAAGTTGTAAGCCATTTCCAGTTTTAGCTTTGTACTGTAGCATTGTTTTAATTAATTTAATTTCTGCTTAACTTTGGTTATCTGTGATATTCATAGTATATTAGAACTAGTTTAGCATAATAGTTATAGTTTTAATAGGATTTGCATAAAATTCTAATCTCACTGTCTTATCATTACCATTTATTGAGATTTGTGAATTTGGTGGTTTATGGTTGTTCATATCTGAGTTTTTGGGCTTAAATGAATCTAATGCATCATAATATAAACTAAAATTGAGATCTCATGGTTCAAAACAGGTAGTTGCTTCATAAACCATAATTAGATGAGTTTATAAGGACTGTTTGGAATAGTAAGGTTACCTGTGTTCAAGTATGTCTTGGTAGTTTAAATTAGTTAAGCTAAGTAATATTAGGCTCATATAGGCTAGTGATAACATAAAATCAATAGGTAATTTGTCAGAAAGTCAAAATCAAGTTAAAACCTCAATTTTAAGCTTCACTGTTAGGATTTAGGTGTCTTGATTTCACCATTTCATCACATAAATAGTTTATATAACTTAATTGCATATCATTGTAACTTGTAACATCATTTTCAGTCACTAAGGACCAATCAAAGTTCATATTAGTCAAAGCTTTTAAGAAATCTAAAAAGTCAAAAAAGTTACTAAACTGCAGAAATAGTTTTTGATTTTTCATTTCTTCGTTATAAGTCCGTTAGACCTGAAATTTTGTTTGTAGCTTATTTTATTGCTTATCTACTTGCTGGTATTTTTATTTTAATTTTTAGATTTTTTTTACAAGGCTAAATCACCCTTTTTAGGGCTACAAAACTTGAATTCAACAAATACAATTAAGGGGGTGTTTGGTTCAGGAGTTTGCTATGTACTCTAGTGTGTTTCAGTAGAAGTGTTTGGTGTAGACATGTTTCAATAGGTCACAATAGGATAGTCAAGTAATAAAATCCAGAGGTCTTTCATAAAAAAGTCAATTTCATGTTTGATTTCATCTTATATACATAACTGTTAGGATTTTTGAGTACCAAGCTTTCATTTTAAGTTTAGAATCTGTTGATCTAGCTTGTTTTAGCTTCTATTTAACTTAAAACATTACATTAAGCAATCTAGGTTCATTAGAAATCCACAATAGTCAACTTAGGTGTTTAATCTCAAAAGTCAAAATGGTATTGTTCAGGAAAAATCCAAATCTTGGAAGAATTGTTTAGATTTTTTTGTTAAGAGTTAGGGCTTGATCTTTTTACACAATTGTAGCCCCCCAGCTGAACTTTAGAGTCCCACTCTCACTACATTTTTGTGATTTTTTGTGTGGTCCCCACAAGCCAAGAAACACAGCTGCAGGGGGCATCACCTCCCCTGCTGCAGCAGCTACTTCTCCACTGTCACCACTTTGGTGGGCCCCACAGGCCACCTCAGTGGGCCCCACACCCTCCCCCTTGGCTCTTTAGACTCAAAAGTTGGCCCTCTACACATTTCAAGCTTTTGTTGAAGCTTAAGCTCCCTGGGACCCACTTAGAATCACCCCTTAACTATGTCCCATTTCTGTGTTGAAAACAAGATTTGAAGTGCTTATTTGAGTGCTTATTGCTTATTCAGTGGTACCCTTTAGTTGTTTTAGCTTCATTCTTGTCCAAGTAACTTAGTTGAACCAAGTTTCACCCCTGTGGACCCCACTAGGGCTGATTTCCTTCAAAGTCAACTGTTTAAGCTTTTAGTGTCCAAATTGCTTATTTTTAAGCTAGAAAAAAGTTGTCTTCACTAAAGTTTCATGTTTTTAAGTATAAAATAGATTTCTAAAAGAAAAACTAGAAAAATCCAATTTAAAAATAAGTGATAGTTTCTATTTAATTTAATTTATCTATTTAATTTTCCTTTTTAGATTTTTATTAAGTAATTTGCATTTTTATATTTTTATTAATTTTCTTTTATGTTAAAGTATTTTTAGTAATTGTTCCAGAATTTAATCTTGTCATTTAGTACTTATTAGATTTAATATTAGTTTTATTAATTATTAATTAATATTTAAGTATTTAATAGCATAATTAGTTTTTATTAAGCACACCCTAGCTTTTATAATTTTCCTAGCTTTTATATGTTATAAAATAATTTTAGGAATTTTCTCATAATTTTTACTGTTCATCTGCTATTTTTTATAATTTAATTAGTTTAAGTAGTAATAAATTAACAATTAGGATAATAATTAGTAAAATAGTTTAATAATAATTTTTATAAAGTTTTTATATTTTTTATAGATTCCTGTGATGGTTAAGTAGGTTTGTTAAAAGTTTTATAATTTTATAACTTAATTTAGTATTTATTATAATTAATTTAGTTTAAATAGTTTAATTAAGTTTAAATAGTTATTAATTAATAATGATTAATTAAATCGTTATAAAAATAATTTTAAATTTCCAATAATTTTATTTTATCATTTGGATTCCAAAAATATAAATTTCACATCCGTGAGATTTATATTGGATAGAATTCACGTTTTATTTTGTACGTTAAACGTAGTTTTAATTAAACGTACGTGTTTTTAGGCTTTAAATATTTTTAGGTAATTAGGTTTCACGTAATCATTCTAATAGCTTATTTAAGCTATTTTGTTTCATAAATCCTTAGTGTAATCACTCACTCACACTTATACCCTTTCCTATTCATAATCACCCGATCACAGATTCGTCTTTAATACCTTCGCACACCTCGTTGGGACATAACGACCCGGGGAAACACTGTATTCCATGGAAGCATTGGCCTAAGCTGTTTGACTATTATGGTGACCATTCACAAGTGGTTGACTAATAATTATCTGACTGTTTCAGACCAATCAGTAAACCCCGACATATTATTTTCCTGGAACATTTGATCACTCAATTTATTTCTTTTACGTGGGCCCCGTTACTCTTTAGCCCATGCACAACATATTATTTTCTTTCTTTTGGAATGGGCCGAAAACCATTCACAAGCCCAACTATATTTCTCTTTTGTTTTTCTTCTTGGATCGAACCATAAGCCCACAAGTATACTTAAGTTTTTAAAAACAAAACTTCCAAATATATTACAAAGGTTTACTTGAAACCTTACTTGTCTTTCTCACGACTCGAACCCGACACCATTTCTAAAACCCGACTCGTTTTGTTACAACTTTTCTTAATATATCCTCGACTCCCTCAAACTAGTACAAGTTCCTTTTCATTCTTTCCATTGTGTCACCCTCGACGCACAACGAGTACAACATGAATCCATGGCACAACTTTCCTATTTTTCTTTCTTGTCTCACTCGACAACAACAACAAGCCATCAAAGAACTTTCATGTGTCATCTCGAGAGCCCCCAAATCTATCTTTGTTCCCCCACAACTCGACACCAACAATGCAAAGCAACTCCATGATCCTTTTCTTTTCTTCTTTGCGTGCTAAACCAACCAAGAACAAACACAAAGCCACCTTAATCCTCCTAAGCTACACTTAAATAAATATTGTTTCCTAAGCCTTTTTGAAATAGATCATTAACCAATGGATCATATGTTTCTTTACACCCAACAAAAACTCACATGACTTCTTCCAACTATAAATATATTTGACTAAGTACAACAAGCTTTTGGCTAACCCTCTTTGACCTAGTCCCAACTAATCAAAAGCCTCATGATAGCTACCAAGACACTACACACTCGACATGACTAAACCAAGAATCTCTTTGACACCTTGTCTCCATTCGATTGACACAACAAAAGCATGCACAACAAGTTCACATGTTAGCACCTAATCACTCTTGTCTTTCTTCAATAAATACATATACTATTCACTCTCGCCATCACCACACTCAAAACTTTATCACAACAAATCATAAACACATATCATTCCTTCTTTTGTACACTATCGAGAATCAAAGGAAGCAACACAAGACATTGGGTCATTTTTCTAGCCTTTGGGTTGATACTTGGAACGTGGGTTAGTGTTTTGCAAAGGGTTTCAAGTCACGATCAATCATTGTCTCTCGTATCACTTTCTCATTCGAACCTCTTCACCACCTTTTTGGTGTTGTAAGTATACTCGACCATGTTACTTTCTTTCATCATTTATTCTCATGTTACATGCTTACACTTCGCCACTTATAGAATAACACACTTAAAAACATAAAGATTTTATCACGATTTAACACACGTGACACCCCTAGAAACCCTTCGTTTTCTTTTCATTTTTACATATAATGTATATGTATTATTTGACCGTCGACTTCTTGGACCCAAGCTAATATAAGATCGACAACCATGCAAGGATTATAACGTTAAACGCTAGCTCGTATCGGCCTAAACTTAAAGCTCAATCGAGCCACATTTCTAAGATTTTCAAAACTAAACTTGGGCTTGATTTGGGCTAACGAGCCCTTGAGTGTTTTTCCTAAACAAAAATTTTGAGAAACAGAAAGCATGAAACACAAAATGTTTTCATCTTAAAAACTGAATTTTTGGAAACTTTTCATAAGATAAGACATTAACTTTTACAAATATAAAAGTTCACTTTTTCGAAAACTTAACTTTGGACTATTTTTGCAAATAATTTCGTTAAGGGACTTGAAGTGTCAAAACTATGAAACTTTCGGATCGAAATAGAAACAGTGAGTTTTTAATAAAAACCGAGGGTATAAACGGTCATTTGTGAAAGATGAATGTAAAAAGTGTAAAAGTACCATTTTGGACTAAAAATATAATTATTTTAACATAAGGGTTAAAAGTGTAAACTTTGATATAGTTGAAGGTAGAACTTGTCATAACTTTTCAAAACTATAATATTATACTTTTACATATAAATATTTAACCAAAATATCTAATATATTTCTTTTATAAAAATATAGTAATAACTTTATAATTAAAAATATTTAAAATAAATATTTTTACTTATAAAATTCGATGACGTAATTCGTATAAATAACGATACTTATTATTATAAGTTATCTATGAACTTGAGACATGTTAAAATGAGTAATCCGACGATATCACATCTGAAGATTCCACACATCATTCACACATCGTATCCGAATCACCGATAATATATATATATATATATATATATATATATATATATATATATATATATATATATATATATATATATATATCACATTAATTTAGGTCACAAGTCGGAAGCTATTCACTGCTATTCATAACCGTTTATAGTTCTCACTTGAGCACTAGTTAAATTCTACATTGCCGAGGTGAGTCCATAGTCCCACTTTTTTAACTGTTTTCTAAACCCCGTGGGGAGATACATGCGATTAACCGAACATAAGTATTTTAGTATGCGATTATTTTCCTGGTATTGCCTAAGTTACCTTATGCTAAAAGTCCCTCTTTCACGAACCTTAATCAGTTGCGAGTGAGCACGAAATATAGTTAATAGATCTATTGGAACCGACAACCCACCTAAGGCAATTCAGATTGTTGTCAGGAGGTGAGCTATATTCGTACTTTTGGGGAATCTAGCATAGTTTCCCTTGAGGGCCCCTTTGTCAGCTACATCCTTCGTGGTGTAGGTGATTACATACATGACTGTCAAGGCTTGCGTTTCGTGAAACCTTAGGAGCAATATCATATGTATAGATTAATTTTTATGCATATTTATTACCGAGCTATTCCGCGAGCACGTTGTTTTCAAAACTGTTATCTTGTGTTCAAACTACTACCTAACTTAAACTACTATGGATTCACTCAACCTTTGTGTTGACTTTTTAGCATGTTTATCTCAGGAAATTAGTGGCATGATGGCACGGAGCTGGCAAAAGGGGACAGGACCTCCCTTTTCTTTTAAATAACTTCTCATTCTTTTCAAACTCACCATCTCTTTTAGAAGCATTCTTCTTTATGAAAATATTTTGTAACTCTGAATATTTGAGTTTTCATTGAATGATATAAAATCTATCCTTTGAACTATGTTCCTATGAGTTTGACTGTGATTCAATTACGTAATTACCCCGAATAAGACTTCCGCTGTGTTCCAAAATTTCCGGGGTGTTACAGATTGGCATCAGAGCCAAGGTTATAGCGAACCAAATGATTTTAAATTTGGACTATAACCATGCGATTTTCAAAACGAACTATTTTACAGCATACTACTTCGTGCCCTCCGTGCTAGTGCTTGTCAACATCATGCTTTAAGGTTTGATTTTAGATACATTATGCTAAGTCTTGTTTTAGCATCATAACTACTGCATGTGTAGCATTACGTAGACTAAATGACTCATACTGCTATTATTGGGATTATTACATTACCATGTCGCCCCCTATTATCATCCTGTCTGATAGTGATGACGTCATGCCGGCATCATCCTCCTTTCCCACCATAGACCTATCTGATTATGACACCCATGACTCCTATGACACCTTACCGGTTTCACCTGTTATCCCGTCTGTCGTTCCATCTGGGAACGCATCTGGAGAGACTGAGCCCTTTGAGGAGGGTGAGGTTGCCTCGACACCTGTTGACTCTTTTGCTGTTCAGCCACTTTTCCGTCCTGTTTGTGGACCTTTGACATACGACCAGTATCTCCATGATCAGTACCTCACATCTTAGCAGTTCCTAGCAGCTGATGATTGTCTGACACCACCTCCTAGTTACCATTCCGGTTCAGATGCTGATGATGAGTCATCCGACTCAGATACTTCTGACACTGCTGCATCTATTCCACCACCATCCCCGCTTGCACCAACTCGTCGATGCAAGCGAGTGAGGACCCTTGAGCCTTTTGAGCCTGAGCCTTTTGGAGAGTTGTTCAGATATCATGATGATAGTTTCACCCGCAAGTGTACGGCTCGGAAACAAGTCCGTTCATTGGCTATTTCCATAGCTCCATCACCAGTACCTGTACCATCACCCGTGCTATCACCCACACCTGCTCCATCACATGTGCCAGTACCTGAGCCATCACCTTTATTACCATTACCCGAGCCACATCCTTATATGTTGCCTACTTTCACCACACCCCACTCTTCAGAGGTCTTACCACCCATGCCGCCACCTACTGTCTTCTACTCACAGACCACTACTGTGCCGATACCATCACCTGCTTCATCACCTATCACATCACCTTCATCTATTCCTACTGAGACCACTACCTCACCTAGCATCCATAGGAGGGTTGATGCCCGTCGATGGTCATTTCTGTTAGAGTGCATCCGCCGTTGGAGGTTTATTGAGGGATCACTGAGAGCTTTGGAGCTTGGAGATAGTTCCTCAGCTGTGCTACAGGTCACTGGAGAGCCGATGCACCATACCATTCCTTTGCTGGTTGCTAGATTGGTTAGGCATGAGGATTTCCTAGACGAGCTGTTGAGTGTTATAGAGGATATATCGCTTGAGAGGATTGAGATCATGCAGGAGGAGGTTGAGAACCTCGTAGTGCATAGGACAGCTTTGGAGATAGTATTCGAGATGATGGGTACCATGATTGAAGAGGCTCAGGCCATCATTACTGAGTTCGGCCATAGACTCGATGTGCAGAGGCATGAGACGGAGGAGTTGAGGGAGATTGTAGTCATCACTCAGAAGATGCTGGAGCATCAGACCCAGGAGTTGGTAGCGTCTAGTGCTACTATCCATACCCTTTCAGTCATGCTTGAGGAGGTCCAGGCCAGAGAGAGAGCTAGAGATCTAGAGATGTTGGAGCTAATCAGGATTGTTCGAGAGTTAGAGCGTAGGTCAGGAGACGCACCTGGAGCTTCATAGATCGGTGACATATCATTACATTCAGAGACATCCTAACTTGCCCTGCGCGGCATTAATAATGTTGTATCTTGTTGTTTTGTAACAATGAATTCAAAATTATTAAAACTTTGTGTTGGTTATGATTGTATTGTACTGATATTGATTTATGATGTTTTAGTTGTTTGATCTTATGTTATGCTCCCATATTGAGATTCATTATAATTTCAATATGTGTTGTTACATGTCGTGATGATTATTTATGGATGATATGGTTTATGCTGGATGTATGTATTCTTGGTGTGATTGTGATGTATTTTGTGATGATCTCAACTATTATGAGCTTGGTTATATTATTTCTCTTGGTTGTGATGAGATTGATGTTCAAGTTTAACTTATGCACTTGCGATTTTATAGAATCATGGCCCCTAGGAAAACCACTACTGCCGCCACATCTGCACCCGCTATGACTCAAGCCGCTATTAGGAAGCTAATTGCCGATGGAGTCGCTGCAGCTTTGGAACAACAAGCAAGATCTAGTAGCAATGCTCGACCCACTGCAGAGAGCGAGATCTTTACCGTTCGCAAATGCACCTACAAGGATTTCACAGCTTGCAAACCAATTTACTTTACGGGTACCGAGGGTGCAACAGAACTTGCTCGTTGGTTCGAGAGAACCAAGACTGTGTTTGTTAGGAGTGGTTGTGCCGCTGAGAACAAAGTCTCATTTGCTACTTGAACGTTGCTGGAAGACGCGTTGTCTTGGTGGAACACAACTTCTCAAAAAATAGGCATAGAAGAAGCCTATCAAATCACCTGGACTGATTTTAAGGAGAAGATGTTGTAGAAGTATTGTCCAAGGGGAGAGATTAAGAAAATAGAGGATGAGTTTCACCTTTTGGTCGTGAAAGGAAATGACCTCAAGGCTTACGACCGAAGATTTCAGAAGCTTGCTTTGCTCTGTCCTTCTAAAGTGTCAGATCAGGAGAAATTGTTGGAGAAGTATATCGAAGGACTGCCAAGGAGCATTGAGGGAAACGTCACCTCATCTAAGCCACAATCTTTGGAAGAAGCAATGTCTATTGCCCAAAGATTGCTAGACAGGGAGATTAAGCGAAACTTTGCTCAGGGAAGCAACAATCACAAAAGGAAGTTTGATGATCGTAGGGCAACTAACAACAACAATAACCGCAATGGTAACCGCGACAACAACCGTAACTACCACCAGGGAAGGAACAACCACCATAATCAGCAGAATCGCTGACAAGAAGCAGCCAAGGCTTACGTTGCTGCACCAGCTAACAACCCGGGGTATGTTAGAAATGCTCCTTAATACAACCAGTGCAGACTACATCACCATGGCCAATGCTTTGTTAAGTGTAAGAGGTGCCAACAGAACGGCCATAAGACTCAGGATTGTAAGGCTACAAGAGCTAACTTAAAACCAGTGATAGTGACATGCCATGCTTGTGGGAAGAAGGGACATTACAAGAGTCAATGTCCCGACAAGAACAACAATGCACGAGCTAGAGCATATGTGTTGGGAGATGGAGAGGCTCACCAAGATCCGAACGTAGTCACGGGTACGTTCCTACTTAACAACTATCTTGTTAAAGTTTTATTTGATTCCGGAGCCGATCAAAGTTTTGTATCTACTTCATGTGCACCACTACTTAATATTCCCCCAACCCAACTAGACACCACTTATGAAATAGAACTAGCCGATGGAGAACTAGTAAGCATTAACACTATTATCCGAGGTTGTACCTTACACCTACTTAACGAACCCTTCGCCATAGATCTCATGCCAATTAGACTTGGTAGTTTCGACGTCGTCATAGGAATGGATTGGTTATCCAAGAACCACGCTAGAATCATATGTGACGAGAAGGTCATCCATATCCCACTCAGAGATGAAACCCTAATTGTTCGCGGAGAACGGATTAAGACACGTCTAAGCATTGTCTCTTGCATTAAAGTCGTGAACTACATTGAGAGAGGATGTCAAGCCTTTTTGGCTCAAGTCACGAAGAAGAAACCAAAGGATAAACGGCTCAAAGACATGCCAGTAGTCAAAGACTTTCCTGAAGTATTTCCCGAGGACTTGCCTGGTTTACCGCCAGCACGCCAAGTGGAATTTCAGATTGACTTGATACCGGGAGCAGCACCGGTAGCACGAGCACCTTATAGGTTAGCACCATCCGAGATGAAGGAGTTATCTGAGCAATTGCAAGAATTGTCAGATAAAGGATTTATTCGCCCAAGTTTGTCACCGTGGGGAGCGCCGGTGTTGTTTGTAAAGAAGAAGGATGGAACCTTCTGGATGTGTATCGATTATCATGAGTTGAAAAAACTTACTGTGAAGAATCGATATCCATTGTCGAGAATCGACGACCTGTTTGATCAATTGCAAGGATTGAGTGTCTACTCGAAAATTGATCTAAGATCAGGATATCATCAATTGAGAGTAGGGAGGAGGATATCCCTAAGACAGCTTTCAGAATGAGATATGGTCACTACGAATTCCAAGTGATGATTTTCGGTCTAACAAATACACCTACTGTATTTATGGACTTAATGAACCGAGTGTGCAAACCATACCTGGACAAGTTCGTGATCATGTTCATCAATGATATACTTATCTACTCCCGTAACAAAGAAGAACACGCTAAACACCTAAGAACCATACTAGAACTGCTCAGAGAAGAGAAATTATACGCCAAATTCTCTAAGTGTGATTTTTGGATCGAGAAGGTACAATTTCTTGGGCATGTGATTGACAGTAAGGGAATTCATGTTGACCCCGCAAAGATCGAAGCTGTTAAAAATTGGACTTCCCCTACTAGTCCTACGGAGATACGTCAATTTTTGGGTCTTGCCGGATACTGCCGTAGATTTATTGAAGGCTTCTCGAAAATTGCTAAACCGTTGACCGAGTTAACCCAGAAGAAGAAGAAGTTTGATTGGGGAGAAGAGTAAGAATCAGCATTTCAGTTCTTGAAGCAGAAGCTTTGTGAAGCACCGATTTTAGCATTACCCGAAGGAAGTGAGGATTTCGTGGTATATTGCGATGCATCAATCCAAGGTTTGGGTGTCGTACTGATGCAAAGGTTTAAAGTAATTGCTTACGCTTCTAGACAACTCAAACCTCATGAAGAGACCTACACTACCCACGATCTAGAACTAGGAGCGGTGATATTCGCTCTTAAGATATGGAGACATTACCTTTATGGAACCAAGTGTACGCTTTTCACCGATCACAAAAGTCTTCAACACATTTTAGATCAAAAGGAGTTGAACATGAGACAACGTCATTGGTTAGAGTTTCTGAGTGACTATGATTGTGAAATTCGTTATCATCCTGGAAAGGCAAATGTTGTAGCAGATGCCTTAACTCGAAAGGAACGAATTAGACCCCTTAGAGTCAGATCTTTGGGAATGATAATCAAGTCGCCTCTACCGACTCAAATCCTTGAAGTGCAAGCCGAGGCACTTAAGGAAGAAAACAGACCAAATGAAGGGATTTATGGCATGCCCGAGAGCAAGAATGGATTTGTAAAGAAACCAAATGGAAGGCTGTGTTTCAAGGATAGGAATTGGATCCCACTGTATGGAGGTTTGCGAGACCTCATTATGCATGAATCTCATAAGTCTAAATATTCCATTCATCCCGGTTCAGACAAGATGTACCGGGACCTCAAGAAGTTGTATTGGTGGCCAAACATGAAGGCTGGCATTGCAGAGTATGTCGGTAAATGTTTAACCTGCTCAAGAGTAAAGGCTGAGCATAAAAAATCATCCGGTTTATTGATTCAACCAGAGCTACCAATGAGGAAATGGGAAAGAATCACTATAGATTTCATTACAAAACTACCCAAGACATCGAGTGGATTCGACACCATATGGGTTATCGTAGATCATCTTACGAAATTAGCGCATTTCTAACCGATCAAAGAAACCGATGAGATGAGCACTCTTGCGCATTTATACCTAAAGGAGATAGTTTCACGGCATGGAGTGCCGATTTCTATTATCTCTGACCGAGACAGCCGTTTCACGTCTAACTTTTGGCAATCTTTACAGAAAGCCTTGGGAACCAAGTTAGATAGAGGACATGCTTCGAGCATGCGTGATTGATTTTGGAAAAGGTTGGGATAAACACTTACCGCTAGCATAATTCTCTTATAACAACAGTTACCACGCCAGTATCAAGGCCGCACCATTCGAGGCACTTTATGGGAGAAAGTGTCGTTCACCAGTTTGTTGGGCTGAGGTTTGAGATGTCTAGATTTCAGGACCCGAGTTGATTCTTGAAACTACTGAGAAAATAGTACAAATTAGGAAACGATTGCAAGCCGCCCGAGACCGGCAAAAGAGTTATGCCGATGTGAGGAGAAAGCCAATGGAATTTCAAATCGGAGATAGAGTGATACTTAAGGTATCACCCTGGAAAGGAATGATTAGATTTGTAAAACGAGGAAAGTTAAATCCGCGTTATGTTCGACCATTCAAGATCCTTGAGAGGATTGGTTCGGTAGCATACAAACTTGAGTTACCCGAAGAGCTCAGTAGGGCACACGACACCTTTCACGTATCGAATTTGAAGAGGTGTTTATCGGATGAAACCCTGGTCATCCCATTAAAGGAAATCCGAATCGACGATAAGTTGAACTTTATTGAGGAACCCGTCGAGATTATGGATAGAGAAGTCAAGCGAGTTAAACAGAGCCGCATTCCCATTGTGAAGGTGAGATGGAACTCTCACAGAGGACCTGAATTCACTTGGGAACGCGAGGACCAAATTCATGCCAAATATCCTCATTTATTGGATAAATCAGCCCCAAACACTTATTCAACTCTGGATTCGGGGACGAATCCAATCTAACGGGTGGGTACTGTAATACCTCGTAGAATCCTGATTGGTGCTAAACCGTCAACTTATATTGACCAAGGAATGGTCAACAAAGTCAAAGAGCCTAGACCAATGCTTCCGGGTAATAAAGGGTATCACCAGGTCGTTATGTCCTGATGAGTGTGTAAATACTCATCATTTTTATCGTATCTGAACTGCCAAAACATCCAAAAACACTCAGAAACGCATCAAAATACATAAATTATTCCAAAAGTGTGTTTTATATGTTTTAGATGCAAAATGTTTAAAAACAAATGAAAAATGAACAAAGTTTGCACAATTGGCAGTTTCAGTCCCTCAAGTTTCAAAAATTGACAAAACTAGTCCCTGAAGGTTTAAAACGAAAGAAAAGTCAACCCAAGGCATAGAAAAGTCAAAAATTATCAAAAACGATCCTTGGGTTAAAAGTTTGAGAAAATTACTTGTTTGGTCCCTGTACTTTGGAAAATGACAATTTTGGTCCTCGGGGTTTCAAATTTTGGAAAATTGTAACTTTGGTCCTTATATTATTCACATGTGACATAAATGGTCCCTATGGTAAATTTTGGAAAGTTACACAGCAGGTCCCTATATTTTTCAGAATTACATGAAAGGTCCTTGTGATTAAACTAAAACACCAAACGATTCCTAAGTTATATTAATACAAACCCAACACCACCCCATCCTTATCACTCCAGCCCACCACACATTCAAACCCAACACCTTAAACCATTCCTAAGCCCAACACCTACTAGCCCACACCAAAACAAAACTAATACCCCGTTTTTATTTTAACCTCAGTCAAACCCCTAAGTCAAACTCCACCTCACCCCCTCCAAACACCAACCCGTGATACCCTGCTACTCCCTGCTACTTTCATCATCACTACACCACTTCCCCCCTCCTCCATCATTACCCCTTGGCCTAACCAAACAAGAGAAACACTCCAAAGAATCCCCCTGGCATCAATTATTTCCAAGAAAAAGCCAAAGTCATTTGGGCGCCAAAATCTTTTGAAGGGTCAGGATTCATTCTAATCATCCAATGGTGGAGAATTCAGCTGGGAAAGAGACAAGATCACTCAGAAACCCTAATGTACCAATATAAAAGGAAGAAGAAAAGTGGAGCAGAGAGTTAGTCAATTTTTAGTGTAGTTTTTAGTTCAATCATGCTTGTATTAAATTCAATGTAGTGTTATATTTTCAGTCAAAGATTGTAGTTGTAATTTGTTTACTTCAATTAATATAAGTTCCACATTTTATAATTCAAGTTATTATCCAATTTCCTTTCTAAATTTTTGAGTAAAAAATAAAGTATTGCAAGTACTCCCTCAGGTTCTTCATTGTTTTTAGGTGGTTTCATGAACTTATATAAGCCAGAGGATAGCTTATTGTGAGTCCCATTGGTTTAAGCTTCTGTGAACTAAAAATTTCCCTTTAGTCAACAAAAGTCAACCTGGGTAATAGATAGTGTTCATGATGGTTATTGATGGTTCTAAGGTGTTGTCTGAGCCTATCAAAAGATAGGCTGTGGTTCAAGTTTTTACCTCTGATCAGCTGAGGGTTAGCTTGTAAGATCTCTTGTTAATTTTCTCTCTGAACTATTCTTTTTGCTAATGTAGTCTTATCTGATGTAGCTTGCTTGTTTTGATGTTTGTTTATGTTTATCTCCATATCTTGAGTGTGTGGTTATGATATTATAGTCATATGTTAGTTATATGTTCTGAGTTCATAGTTTCATGTTTGAATAGTGTCAACTGCAGAAATGGCACTTTGGTGATTTTTGGGCAAAATATTGTTTCTATTGGTATTCTTGTGCTTAACTAAGTTCAATCTATCATCTTGTAACATGATCCAGTGGAATTATGGTCTGAATCTAGCTTCTACTTTGATAATCTCAAATCAGTCATGTATAAAAGGGTGTTTGGATTTATTTGGTTCACTATGTTCTTGTTGACTTCTGTTGTTAAAATTGGTTGGAACATGTTCTAATAGGTACTACTAGCTCATAATAGTCAATAGATACTTAGGTCTTGTGATAGAAAGTCAGAATTTCTTTTGATCTAATTCTTGCATCAGTTAAGTAGGATTTAAATTGCATATTCATATCATTAGGTGTATAAGTCATTCTCATAGCATAATTCAGTCCCTTATTAGCTTATAACATCATTTCGAATCAGTTTGGATAAATCAAAACTCAAAAAAGTCAAATAACTAGTTTTCATGAAAAGTCAAAAGTTACATAATCTCAGTTTTTTCCAAATCTTGTGTGATTTTTCATAGATTTTGTACTTAGTTTTGGGACTTATGCTTTTCACCATTTGTTGTCCACCAGCTTATCTATAGGAATCACTAGTTTGCTTATTTTTTAGATTTTTATTGTAGCTTATTTCTTTGTTCAAAGTGACCTGCAGGGCAAAGGGTTGCCCTGCATCATACCATCAGTCCCAACACCCAACTTCCAAGGCTTCTCAAGAGCTTATTTGTGGGCCCCAGCCTATGAATCTTGGCTCTTTGAAAATCCCACCTACCCAGCTTGTTCCTTCCATACTCATTTTGTGCTTTTTGGCTTAATTGATAAGCTGGGATTGCTTGTGAAATAGTCCACAGGGTCTGTTTGGCTGCAGTGGGTTTGGACTGCTTATTTGAGCTCATAAGCTCTTTCTCAGAGCTTTTTCCTTTTCTTGGGTTTAATTTAAGTTCATTTAAGTTGTTTCTAGCTCATTTCACTTTGGTTTGTAGAAAGTAGCCCATTTACAGCTTATTTAGTGTTTAAAAAATCAAACTATGGCTTATAAGCCATCTGTTAAGCTCATGAGCTTATTCTGAGCTTAAATTCAATTTTCAAAAAAGTTGTCTTTGTTAAAATAGCTTATTTTTAGTAGTTAAATAGTTTTGTGAAATAAAAAAAAATAATAATAATTTTACAAAAAGTGGGGTGTGGGATTCGAACCTTGGACCTCTCGCTAGTATAACATGCGCAATATCCCCACACCCCCTTCCAACTGCTCTGGGGCACCAGTTCCGTTGGAAAGGGTAGTCCATGTGTATTTATAGTAGTTATAGTATAGTTAGCTTATTTACACATTCTAGCTTATTTAACTGCTTATTTTTAACACATTTTAGCTTTTTTATATTTTTTTCACATTTCTGTCACCATTTAGTAGTAACATAAAAATTTTCATATTTTTATAAAATAGTTTAGTATTTATTAAAATTAAAAATAGTTAAATTAGGTATTAAATAATAATTAGTATTAAATTATAAAAATAGCTTATTAATTAGTATTTAGGAAATTTTATATTTTTATAAAGTTTCTATCACTTTAATGTAGTTGTAAAATATTTTTTATAATTTTAACTTTTAAGTTAGTATTTTTTTTAAAATTAATTTAATTTAATAGTTTAATTAAGTTTTAATAGTTTTTAATTAATAAAAATTAAATTAAAAGTCTAAAAAAATATTTTCTTTTTCTAATAATTTTATTGTGTCATTAGGATCATAAAAATAGAATTTTCATGTCCGTAGGGTTAATGTAGCTTAAATTTCACTTTTTATTTCGCGCACTCGCATTTATTTTAATTTTAACTCGCGTTTCATTTAAATAACTTTTACGTTTTTTTTCTAGATTTAGGTTACGTTCGTGAAAGTAGTTTGTAAAATTAAGAAAAACCAAAAACATAAATAAAGTGATAGCTTCTATTTAAGCCGTTTGGCTTATTTTTCTGCTTATTTATAAGCAAATTCTGATTTTAAACTTTTAGATTACGTTTTATGTTAATTAGGTTTCACGTTATTGTTAATATAATTTGTTTAAATTGTTTTCATTCGTATTTCCTTAGCGTAACCATTCTAATCACTCAAACCCTTATTCTTGTCCAAATTCACCCGATCACAAACCCGTTTTGATTACCATCACACCTCGTCGGGACATAACGACCTGGTGATACCCTTTATTACCCGAAAGCATTGGTCTAGGCTCTTTGACTTTTTTAACCATTCTTTGGTCAATATAAGTTGACGGTTTAGCATCAATCATGTCCCGACGAGGTGTGATGGTTAACAAACGGATTTTTGATCGGGTGAATTTGGACAGGAAAAGGTTTGTGAGTGATTAAACTAAGGAATATACGAAGAAATAGCTTAAATAAGCTATATGAACAAGACTGGAAAGTTAGGAAAATCTGAAACGTTTAAAACCTAAAACGCGTACGTTTACATTTAAATAAAACGTAAACGTACGAAATAAAAAGTGACAACTGAAATCTGAAAACCAACAGGGGGTGAAAATGACTTTTTTACAAACTAAAAGATAAAAGAAAATTTTAAAATGAAAATAAAGTTATTAACTTGATTATTTTAATATTTAAACACTAATTAATTAATTAAAACTATTTTAAATCTAATTTAAAATAAACTAAAAATGATAAAGGTTACAAAATAAACTGAAAACTTAAAAAAATATTTTCTAAACCTCTAATTGAACTTGAAGAAGTATTAAAATTAAAAAGAAATATTTTTGTCTTTTTATGGCTTTTCTATTAATTAATTATTAATTACCTAATTAAACTATTTAAATTAAGAAAAATAGAAAATGAACAGTAAAAATTATAAGAAAATTCCTAAAATTATTTTACAACATATAAAAGCTAGGAAAAATATAAAAACTAGGTGTTGCTTTATAAAAACTAATTATGCTATTTAATACTTAATATTAATTAATTATTAATAAAACTAAGATTAATTCTAATAAATACTAAATGACAAAATAAAAATCTGAAAAATTTACTAAAATTACTTTACTATAAAAGGTAATTAATAAAAATATAAAAATGCTAAGTACTTAATAAAAATATAAAAATTTAAATTTAAATTTAAATTACATTAAATAGAAACTATCACTTAAAATTAAATTGATTTTTCTTGATTTTTCTTTTACAAACCTATTTTACAACTAAAAAAACACAACTTTTGTGAAAACAAATTTTTTACAACTTAAAAATAAGCACTGTGGATGCTATTTAGCACCATAGTTGACTTTTGTTGACCAAATGGTGAAATGAGCTAAAATAGGCTTAAGTGGGACCCACTATGGATGATTCAGGTCCAAATAAGTTGTATGAACTTGTTTAAGCAAGAAAAAGCCCAAGGTAACCACTGAATAAGCACATGGATCAAAATAAGCACTTGGCTTATTTGCTATTTGACTGAAATTGGGACAAACTTGTGGGGTGATTCTAAGTGGGTCCCAGGGGTTCTCAGGTCAAACAAAAGGTCAAATCTAGAAGTATGGTAAGAGGGGGGTTGAAATGAGCCAAGTGGTGGGGTTGTGGACCACTGTGGTGGCCAGAGAACCACCACCAAGAGGTGGTGTTGGGACTGTGGTCTGCTGATGCAGGGCATCACCCACCCTGCAGCCTATTTTGGGGGCCTGTGGGGCCCAGGGAAAAAATCACAAAAATGTAGGAAAGGTTGGACTATGAAGATGAGCTGGTAGAGTATGATTAGGAATAAGTTTCAGGCCCTGAATCAATCCACAAAATTCACAACAAATCCCACCATTTTGGGAAAAACCTGAGGAAGGTGCATTTTTGACTTTCTAAATAAACTTGAACTTTGACTTTGGCCAATTTTTGATTAGGTCCAACTGACTTAAACTGATGTCTTATGCAATTATGAAACTAAATTAAGCTACTTAAACAAGTTTCAAAGCTATGGTGATGATTTGGGTTCACCAAGCCCCAACAGTTGACTGTTAAGGGGTAGTGAGGGTGATTTTGACTATTGGGTGTAAGGGGCCTGAATTTTGAGACCTATATAACCTAATTAGACCTAATGCATGCTAACTAAACTAAGAACAACAATTAAAACAGCCAAATGCCCACAGAAGCTAGCAAAGGCAAACACTCCCTTAACCTAGGCTAGTTATGACTTTAGTGAGTTTATGGCAAATTCAATCAATCCAAACATACACAGACCATCCCTAAACTAAAATAAGCTGAGATAAACACTAAGCAATAAAAAATGAACACTAATAACAAGACTAAAATAAACATGTAGTACAAAGTATTATATAAGCTAAAATTGAGAATTGAAATGAGAAGAAAGGCTTCTGACCTCAGGACAATGATATGAAGCTTATGAGAGCTTATTAACAACCCACTAAAACATGCTCAACCCACAATTACCCTTCCTGAATTACCAGAAACCATAATGAACTTTTGTTGACTTAATTTGACTTTTCTTGTTTTTGAGAATCTATTGAGCTAAACAAGCTTGAATACTACTGAGCTTATAAAACCTCTATAATGAGCTTATAGAAGCTTTTGGAATATTAAACAACCACTGCTAATATCTTTAATACACTTTTGAGATTTTGAGACTTTTTAAATAAAATTGCAAATTTGAAATTTAATTAACAAGTTATGAAATTAAAGGGCAAGGAAGTTACAAATACATTAAAAAAGTTGATTACAACTTACATAAACCAAAAATTACAACTGAAGATGAACTTATAATAGAAACGACCTAATTTATTTAAAACTAAGACTAATACTAATCTACTACTTGCTTCTTCTCTTTTTTTTACTTTTATAGCTCCTGGGAGTATCTCTTGACTTTCCCACATCTGTTTCTCACCCTTGGATCACTTGAATTGATCTTGGCCCTTTAAAACCTTTTGGCGGGAAAAGTGAGTTTGGCAGGTTATGGATTGCTTGGAGGGATTTAAGGGAATTAAATGGAGTTTTGGAGGTATTAGCAAGTTGGGGAGGGGACATGGTATGGGATTGCAGGGTTGGTGATGGAGTGTGGAAGGGATTTACAGTGAACAAGTGGTGAGGGAGGTGGAGATGGTTTGACCGTTTGACAGGGGTCAAACGGTGGTAATATTAAAGGGGTGGGAGTGGGCCGGTTTGTATGGTGGGCTTGGGGGGTGTATTGGACTTGGGTTTGGTTTTGGTTTTGTTTGTTTTGGGTAAAATAAAAATAAGGGTCCGTTTGTTTATTTGTACCACAAGGACCAAATATGTAAAATACCAAAAGTTTAGGGACTGAAAATGAAACTTTCCCAAGCTGCTCATGAGGACCAATAATGCCAAGATTCCAAAGTTCAATAACCAATTTTGCATTTTTCACTTTTTCAAAATTCTCGGGGACCAAAACTGACAAATTGCCAAACTTAAAGGACCAAACATGACATTTCCTCAAACTTTCCTCCCAAGGTCCATTTTTGATAATTTATGATTTTCTAGGACCAAAAATGATTTTTCTTTCAAAAATTTCCCACCAGGGACCAATTCTGCCAAAGTTTGAAACTCCAAGGACCAAAGTTTTGAAATATTTTTAGTATTTTGATGCATTTCTGAGTGTTTTTGTATGTTTTGCAGTTCAGATTTGACCAAAAATGATGAGTGTTTGAGCACTCATCAAATCCCATGTCATTTAGTAATGCTTATCACTGAACGATTTTACATATAACTGATTTCTAGGCCATTTTTGTGGGCCAATTTAAATTTTCTTTGCTATGAACTATTATTTTACTTCCGAGACGTATGTTGGTCACTATTTGATTTACCGAGAAACTAGATGTGACCTGAATAGCTACCACTTGCGAAACAGAACCTAATACCGACCTAGTGATATATATATATATATATATATATATATATATATATATATATATATATATATATATATATATATATATATATATATATATATAAACGAAACTACGATTAACTCTACTATATATATACATGTAAATATATATACGTGCAAGTACCACCGAGATATTTTTCGTATTCTATGTCTGGGTAAACCCCGACATATTATTTTCCCAAAATATTTCTCTTTTTTTTTCTTCTTGGATCGAACCATAGGCCCACAAGTATACTTAAGTTTTCAAAAACAAAACTTCCAAATATATTACAAAGGTTTACTTGAAACCTTACTTGGCTTTCTCACGACTCGAACCCGACACCCTTTCTAAAACCCGACTCGTTTTGTTACAACTTTTCTTAATATATCCTCGACTCCCTCAAACTAGTACAAGTTCCATTTCATTCTTTCCATTATGTCACCCTCGACGCACAATGAGTAAAACATGAATCCATGGCACAACTTTTCTATTTTTCTTTCTTGTCTCGCTCGACAACAACAACAAGCCCTCAAAGAACTTTCATGTGTCATCTCGAGAGCTCCCAAATCTTTCTTTGTTCCCCTACAACTCGACACCAACAATGCAAAGCAACTCCATGATCCTTTTCTTTTCTTCTTTGCGTGCTAAACCAACCAAGAACAAACACAAAGCCACCCAAATCCTCCTAAGCTACACTTAAATAAATATTGTTTCCTAAGCCTTTTTCAAATAGATCATTAAACAATGGATCATATGTTTCTTTACACCCAACAAAAACTCACATGACTTCTTCCAACTATAAATATATTCGACTAAGTACAACAAGCTTTTGGCTAACCCTCTTTGACCTAGTCCCAACTAATCAAAAGCCTCATGATAACTACCAAGACACTACAAACTCGACATGACTAAACCAAGAATCTCTTTGACACCTTGTCTCCATTCGATTGACACAACAAAAGCATGCACAACAAGTTCACATGTTAGCACCTAATCACTCTTGTCTTTCTCCTATAAATACATGTACTATTCACTCTCGCCATCACCACACTCAAAACTTTATCACAACAAATCACAAACACTTATCATTCCTTCTTTTGTACAATGTCGAGAATCAAAGGAAGCAACACAAGACATTGGGTCATTTTTCTAGCCTTTGGGTTGATACTTGGAACGTGGGTTAGTGTTTTGCAAATGGTTTCAAGTCACGATCAATCATTGTCTCTCGTATCACTTTCTCATTCGAACCTCTTCACCACCTTTTTGGTGTTGTAAGTATACTCGACCATGTTACTTTCTTTCATCATTTATTTTCATGTTACATGCTTACACTTCGTCACTTATAGAATAACACACTTAAAAACATAAAGATTTTATCACGATTTAACACACGCGACACCCCTAGAAACCCTTCGTTTTCTTTTCATTTTTACGTATAATGTATATGTATTATTCGACCGTCTACTTCTTGGAACCAAGCTAATATAAGATCGACAACCATGCAAGGATTATAACGTTAAACGCTAGCTCGTATCGGCCTAAACCTAAAGCTCAATCGAGCCACATTTCTAAGATTTTCAAAACTAAACTTGGGCTTGATTAAGGCTAACTAGCCCATGAGTGTTTTTCATAAACAAAAAGTTTGAGAAACAGAAAGCATGAAACACAAAACGTTTTCATCTTAAAAACTGAATTTTTGGAAACTTTTCATAAGATAAGACATTAACTTTTACAAATATAAAAGTTCACTTTTTTGAAAACTTAACTTTGGACTATTTTTGCAAATTATTTCATTAAGGGACTAGAAGTGTCAAAACCATGAAACTTTCGGATCTAAATAGAAACAATAAGTTTTTAATAAAAACCAAGGGTATAAACTGTCGTTTGTGAAAGATGAGTGTAACAAGTGTAAAAGTACCATTTTGGACTAAAAATATAATTATTTTAATATAAGGGTTAAAAGTGTAAACTTTGATATAGTTGAAGGTAGAACTTTTCATAACTTTTCAAAACTATAATATTATACTTTTATATATAAATATTTAACCAAAATATCTAATATATTTCTTTTATAAAAATATAGTAATAACTTTATAATTAAAAATATTTAAAATAAATATTTTTACTTATAAAATTCGATGATGTAATTTGTATAAATAACCATACTTATTATTATAAGTTATCTATGAACTTGAGACATGTTAAAACGAGTAATCCGACGATATCACATCCGAAGATTCCACACATCATTCACACATCGTATCCGAATCACCGATAATATATATATATATATATATATATATATATATATATATATATATATATATATATATATATATATATATATATATATATCACATTAATTTAGGTCGCAAGTCGGAAGCTATTCACTGCTATTCTTAACCGTTTATAGTTCTCACTTGAGTACTAGTTAAATTTTACATTACCGAGGTGAGTTCATAGTCCCACTTTTTAAACTGTTTTCTAAACCCTGTGGGGAGATACATGCGATAAACCGAACACAAGTATTTTTAGTATGCGATTATTTTCCTGGTATTGCCTAAGTTACCTTATGCTAAAAGTCCCTCTTTCATGAACCTTATTCACTTGCGAGTGAGCGCGAAATATAGTTAATAGATCTATTGGGACCGGCAACCCACCTAAGGCAATTCAGATTGTTGTCAGGAGGTGAGCTATATTTGTACTTTTGGGGAATCTAGCATAGTTTCTCTTAAGGGCCCCTTTGTCAGCTACATCCTTCGTGGTGTAGGTGATTACATACATGACTGTCAAGGCTTGCGTTTCGTGAAACCTTAGGAGCAATATCATATGTATAGATTAATTTTTATGCATATTTATTACCGAGCTATTCCGCGAGCACGTTGTTTTCAAAACTGTTATCTTGTGTTCAAGCTACTACCTAACTTAAACTACTATGGATTCACTCAACCTTTGTGTTGACTTTTTAGCATGTTTATCTCAGGAAATTAGCGGCATGATGGCACGGAGCTGGCAACCTCCATTTGCTTTTAAATAACTTCTCATTCTTTTCAAACTCACCATCTCTTTTGGAAGCATTCTTCTTTATGAAAATGTTTTGTAACTCTGAATATTTGAGTTTTCATTGAATGATATAAAATCTATCTTTTGAACTATGTTCCTATGAGTTTGACTGTGATTCAATTACGTAATTACCCCGAATAAGACTTCCGATGTGTTCCAAAATTTCTGGGGTGTTACACGCATCTACTTAGTTGATGCGCCGCATCGAACCCTTTGACAAAAACTATAAATACCCCAAGATACAGCCGAATTTCGTGTGCCAATAAGAACCAATAGTTATAGAAACCCTAAATAAAAGAATAGCAATGAAAATGCAACACAAGACATACCCACTTGAAGATTTCAAGTGCAGTAAGAAGGACCTGCTTGTGTTTTAATTCTATTAAGTAGTTTTGTTTTATTGTATTAGTACACTTTTATCCATCAGGATTGATGGGCTTGTGATCGCCATATTGCTCCCCTTAAAATTGTTTTCCCATCGATTAAAGTAGTAGCACCCCAGTGACATTATTTTCCGCTGTGATATTTATAGAGTATATTGATATGAGTGATAAGTGTAACGGAGTACGTAAATATAGTTAAAACTTAGAAACGTAGGTTCAATACGTGTAATACGTAAAAAGTACAAAGTTTAGGTAAAAATGACAAAATAGCAATAGTATATATAAAATATAACTATTAGAAAAATAAAATGTATAGAACACCTAGAATAATCATAGTCTAGTGTTGGTTACGAGTTAAGCGTACACGATTGAATTTACGTAATTACTTATAAAAGTAATATTACTTAAAATTAAAATAATAATAAGTCAAAATAAATAGTCTAATTATAGTCTGAAATGTACGAGTTGCTACAAAAGTTTATTTGGTTCTTGTTATATGTACTTTGATAACCTCTGTGTCTAGTTGTTGCTTGCTTAGGCTACCATACCCCTCCCACGTCTTCTTCATTAGCATTATAAGTTAGTCTAAGCCCTTAAAAAATTTTAAATAGAATAGACATAAGTAATCATTAAGAGTTTACTCGCCTATAATCAAGATCCCAATAAGAGAGAATAGTTTACGACACTCATCATATAAAACTAGCAATAAAACAAGTGACAAGCTACTTAATCATTAGTCAGGCCTCTTTTCTGTATCTGTTATCTATCTGTGTACGTGTTCGCCATTCGTTGTATTTTGTCTCAATAGTTTTATTATTTTATTAATCAACTCAAATTGTGCCAGTCTCTCAGACTAAACCCCCTCGCGTTAGATTAGATTGTAAAACTAACTTAGAAATTAAAATACTGATAGACATTCTAGGTGTTAACATTCCACTCTTAGTGATCAACACTCTACTTACTAACTACGCTACATTGATCTGGCACACTGCTCATTAGTATGTGTTATAGGATAAGTCGGCTATATATAAATTTAAAACTTGATCAAGAATAATCTTATTCTACAACGATATACACACTCATCAGGAAGCTTGTGCTATTAGGTGATGATTGGAAGCGGCTTTATATGCAAAAGGTGGCTAATGTGACATTAGTCTATGGACCTAGTTCTACTATGAAAATGCCAGGGAAAGATTCAGATAGTAATGAAGTCGAAGATGTTTATGACGAGACTTCTCACTTCATGACTAGTGGATGTGCATATAATGCAAGTTTACATGAGGATGAAGATTATGATCTAAATATGACATTTATGACCTTCAAGATTTAACTCCGAAACAACGGCCGTTTTGTGATGCGATGACTATTTTAATCTCTGTGGTTAGTTAAACATTAGCTTTATTTCCTGCCCTTATAGTAGTTTTTCAAAAGATTGGTTTGTCTTTCTTATGATAGTTTCGGTTTGAAGCACAATTGATGTGTTTGATTTCCCCTCTTTGTAACGAGGTTAGATTTAGAATTCAACCACATCTTATGTATTTAATTTTTTTAAGTAATAAAATCCCTTATGATCACATAAAGCTTTGAAAGATATACTTTAGTTTCAAACATTGAAAGATACGGTTCAGTAAAACTAACTCCATCTATTATACATACAATGGAACAAATTCATATACTTTATTACTGACAGGGTACCCGAGCATTGTGGCGGCGGGTACCCTGTGACTATATCGGTCGAGGAGACGAACCTTTCGTCAATTTTGGAACCGACCGACCCAGTTCAACCCTCATGCTACAATGGCGGCGAATCAGTCGACGCTGTGGCGACCGAACCAATCGCATAATGGCTTTATTTTTAAGTGATTGGCTTAGTAGGTTCTAGCTATTAGACCTAAGGTGCGTCCTTTCATATGGCATAAAATAAATAATGGTAAAGCTACTTCCATATGGTTTGATATGTGGTGTCATTTAAGCCTTATTCGTGACATGATCACTGCTAGAGACATTACTCGAGCTGGTTTAACTTTAGCGGATTCGGTTTTTGATGTGATTGAGAACGGTACTTGGAGATGGCCTGCTGATTGGTTTTCTAGGTTTCCGGATTTAGTTAATCTCCCGGTCCCTAATTTACTTGATGATACTGATGATGGCTTAGTATGGTGTGGTGTGGATGGTAACATGACACGATTTTCGATTGCGTGTGCTTTTGACTCTCTTCGTTTACGAGCTGACCTGGTTGAGTGGGTTAATATTCCGTGGTTTCCTCATTGTATACCACGGCATGCTATACAATTGTGGCTTGTTATTAAGCAGAAGTTGAAGACCCAAGACAGGTTGTGGCAATCGGATGTTGGCCCTAACGTGGACTTGAACCTGATTAGATGCCCACTCTGTGACTCGGTCCCGGACTCTCACTCTCACTTGTTTTTTGAATGCCAATTTTCTTTGCAGGTTTGGCTACAGGTTCGGGGGTTGTCAGGAATGGCTGATGTCCCTCCTTCTTTAGATGATGCCCTCACATTCCTTATTCCTATATCGAAGGGGCGTTCGGTTATTAGCATCATTGCTCGATTATTACTTGCTGCTACTACTTATTACCTATGGATGGAAAGCAATTCAAGACTTTTCAAGCGGAAACAGTCTACTGTTGCGGATGTGGTCCAAGTTATTATCTCTACCGTCCGGTTGAAGCTGGTTACCTTCAAGTTCAAGAAGCTAACCCATCGGTCTCGTCTACTATTAGATCAATGGAAGATTCCAAGTGCTTGTTCTATTCACGAGGGGGGTGCCGGGTAAGGGTTTTACTCTTTTTCTCTAATCCAAGGTTTTTCCCTCCGGGTTTTTCTTGGAAAGGGTTTTTAAGGAGGCAAACTTCCTGGGTCGCCTTGCTCCCTTCGTGTTATGGGTGGATGCGGGATGTTCGCTTGTTACAGGAGTTTTCTTGTTAGTATACCTATTTAGGTGCTTTGTAATATAGCTAGGTTTGTGTTTATGGCCTGTTATAAGCATTAGTTTATCAAGTTTTTGGCTTGAGGTTAATGTGGTACCTCTGCCATATTCTATTTGTATTTAACTTTTTTTTGTTATATATTTATCGGGGTAAAACCCTTTACCTAAAAAAAAATTGTGCACTGTGGTTAAATGATTGTATATTTTGATGAATGAGTGATTTAAATAATATATTAATTATATGTATTGAGTAGTGTTTTTTTAGTTTTATTTGTATTTTAAATACTTGTTAATTAGGCTTATTTACTTTTATTTGTTTAAAAATCTATTTTGATAGTATTAAAAAATTAATATTAGAACGTGTCAAAGATGTATTATAAATATACACGTAAAAGTGGAAATTCGTACTATATTATACATGCGTGGGACGAGATTAATTCTCTATAATACAAAGGATGATATTCAAAATCCATAATAAAAGTGAACGATCACACTTATCTAACATAGACGAAGAAACAAAGGAAAGCTTAAATATCAAATTTCATAACATTCTACGACACAATCTCTCCACCTAAACTACTTGCGATTAACCCGTCTCAGGCTGTTCTGAATTGATCAACTTGTGAGAACACGTAAGGTTGCCTCTGGGTTTTCCTCTACGAGAAATGATCTGGTATTGAACTACACGTTCAGCAACAGTTTCAGAAGTAATAGAGACATTATCATAGAGATCACGAACTGGGATCGCTACCTGACCAATGATTTTATCTCCTAATACACGCCTGCTGTAGAGCGTGATGTAAATGATGCTGCTTTGGATGGCTGACACGTTGATCATAGGAGTGAAGGTGTGATTCCATCTATGATCACTATCACTTTTCGAGACACGGGTCTGCTGCTTTAAAATGGTCCCTTTGCTGATAACTATCGAAATCACGACGTAAACATCCATCTTCATGAATAAGTTAACGTTTTTCAAGTCACTCGCGGAGATCACTGTGATGTCCACAGGAGAAAGACCGAAACTTCTAGCCATATCCATATCCTATCAACTTTTATCTTATTTTCTTTCTTAGACAACTATAGTCTTCTGAAAGAAAAAATAAAAGTTAATGAAGCATGAAGAGAAGAAACCTTGTTCTTATAAAGTTAACATACAAGAAACAAACAACATTTTAGTGGAAATTAATATGAAAAGATGATTAAGAAACGACATTATTAAAGTCTCACCGTATTAATTAATTGAAATAAAATCTACTAGATGGATTCGGACGGAGGCTTTTACGCCATTTTTTATTAAACAAAACCAACAATTATATAAATATCTTAAAGCATAGTGAGTGAAGATAACCACGCCAGTTTTCACAATGGAGGGTGGCCGGGTCGTCGGAGAAAGAAGCGTGCCCAAGTAAGTAGAGTGTGTGTGCGTGTGTACGCATGATGTGGTCGATAGGTCGTTGGGAAAGAAGCCCGAGAAGGTGAGAAGCTAGGGTCTTCACTCACGTTATATATATTATTTGGTATTTTTGGGAGTGAATATATATTAATGTGACTATGACGTAACACCCGATTACACCAGCACCACCGAACCTTACTACATCAGTTTAAGTGTTTGTTTTGATGTTGATATACCATTACAGATTATAATTTACAAGACCGTATGTTTTTTGTTTATCATTAAAAGCACAACTAATTATGTAAACCCAGGTAATGTATGCATAAATCATTAAAAAAAAAAAAAAAAAAAAAAAGCTACCTTGCTAAGGAACCATCGATCATAATACGGAGTACTACTTAATTGCAATGATTGATGACCATTTAACGCCACGCTTAAACCTTCAATTTAAAAATCTTAAAAAATAAAAGGGAATATATTAGCTACAATTTATTGTAACTAACTCCTTACAATTTTGTGCTACTTTATGTGGGTCTCTGAGTTTATTTGTGGGTTCCTGATTTATATTTGTGAGTTCCTAAATCCTTTCTTATGTAATTTTAGTGAAAAATTGTAGTTAATTGATTGCAATAATTGTATCCAAGATATCTCAAAATGAAGTTCAATGTTATTATGAACAAGGTGAAATTACTTTTACTAAATGGATACAAAAGTTGATCATTATCTTTTTTTATGATGATGATTTTTGATTGATCGTCTAATTCACGAAGTATGAATTCGGCGTCAGACATAATCAAATTAAGTGTTTGTACTTAACAAAACTAAATTTAAAATTAACCTCACACGTATTAATGATAAAATAACAAGCTTTTAGATCACACCTGAATATTTATGTCAATCATTATTTAATAATAGAATATGGATCGTATTTGGAAAGGTTCTTGAGCATGGAAGAGACAATATTTTGAAACAAGGTCAAAGAATGAAGAAGTTAACGGTATAAGTAACGTAAAATTGAATTAACTTGTTAGACAACGTACTTCAACATTCTTTGCATTTAACAAAATAATAATGCCAAGTTATTAGGTTACTTTTGAGTGGTTATGTCAATTGTTATTCAATATTACTAATAGTAAAAGAAAGGTAGAATTGAATTAACTTGTTAAATTATAATGCCAAATGAACCCTGAACTATAAAGATGTACCATGTCCATTAAAAACAAAGTAGGCTTCTATATCTTTGAAATAAACTATAGGAAAGTTATCATCAAAAGTTATTTTGCATCGTGTTTCAAAGTTTCCAAATATAACAAGTTGTATGTAAAACATTATTCCAAATTATGAACTATTAATCTCTTCCTTCCATTTTATATCCTCAATCCTCATATAGAACCACCATTCTGATATTTTGCAATAAACATTGTCTCCTTCCGTAATGAACCTCATATATAAGCGTTCTTTTATTTTTCTGTGATTTGACAAAGTATAAACCTATCTTTGCAATCACCAACAAAATTTCTTTCATTCTATTCATACATTGATTTGTCTCCTTTTAACATCACATCGCAATATTATTAGGAAAGATCAAACGAAGAGAAATAATGGACATCACCGTGGTCTCGGCGAGTGGCTTGAAAAATGTGAATCTATTTATGAGGTGGGTGTTTACGTTGAGGTTACACTAATCAACGGTGACTCGACGACCAAACAAAAGACGTATGTTTCCAAAGGTAACAAAAACCCTAGGTGGAATCACCGCATCAAGTTTTCGATCAATGAGGCTTTTATCCAAAACAGCACCCTCATCTTCATTCTTCATAGCAGACGTCTATTAGGTGACAGAATCATCGGTGAGGTATCGATCCCTATTCATGAACTCCTTGATAATGTTCCTGGTTCTGAATCCGAAGAGCATATTGTTGAATACCAAGTTCGTTCAATTAGAGGAAAATCTAGAGGTACCCTAACCTTTTCTCATAAGTTTAAGGACAACATGAACCAAAAAATAGACAATAATATTAACAACGGAAATTGTCAAATGTTGGTGAACACAACTTATCCTGCGGGTAATTTATATGCCATACAACAACAGGGGGTGTCATGTTATCCACGAGCACCTTACCCTCCTCAAGGGTTGTCGTCATATGCAGGACAACCCCAATATGGTGGTGGGTATGTGGTACCTGCAACCCTACTCACGCCAACATATGGGGTAAGTTTGGGATAGGACGACTTGGATCCAGATAAACTAATTAGATTATTATTGGCGAGGGAGATGGTGTCCATGGATTGTAATATGTTTTAGCATTGTTCATTTGTTCAGAAATTCATGTTAATTTTTGATGAATCAAGATGGTGTGATTAATATTGTATATTTCATCCTATAAAAGTTTGTATTGGATACGCATTTCTATTTGCATACAGAACCGTTTGATTTTTAAAAGTGTTTGATATTATTTTATAATTTAAGTAACAACTTGGTCATGCATAATCTCAACATTCAAATTCTTATGTGTGTATATCTTCGTATCAAATTTTCTTTCTTTTGTTTTCGTGTTATGTCGGTTGTTGTCATACTAATTTCTTGTTGATTGGAGAGAAGATATAAGAAACAAACAAATGGTTGAGGAAATGTGTGTAATAACACCGTTTATGTACGGTTAGTAAAGATTAATAGAGGCTACACTACAAAATTTGTGACATTTGCTCACTAATTCAAGTATGAGCAAAAGATGATAAAAGAGTTACTAAAAGCTATTCGTTCAATAAGGCTCCAGAAGATGTTGATCGTAAGTGAGAAGACTTGTTACGGAGAAAGAGGAAGCCAGATTCATATTTGGCAACTCCCACTAAAAAGAAAATAGTCACTACTGAAGCCATCACTAAAAGTCTATCCTTACATAATATTAGTAAGTAAAATGGTCAAATTTTTAGTGACTATTCTCTTTTAGTAGGCAAAGGTGTCAAATCTCTTTTACACCAAAGCCTATTTAAAATGTTTAGGCCACTTTCTTTTACAACTAACAATGAGCAAAGGTTCACTTTTAGTGACTAAATGATCAGTAAGTAAAGCTAATTCATAAATAATACACTTTGTGTATCGCCAAATGATACTACTTTAAGGTTTTCTTATACAGGCAGCTTTAGAAGTGAAGGGAAAGCTAAAAACATATTCAGTCTGAACCAACTATACAAATATTCATCTTAAAACATATTCAAAACACATATTTTCCAGGTTCTAAAAACAGTAATCAAATATTCAAAACACAAATATTTTCTTGGTTCTACAACACATATTTTCCAGGTTAGAACAAATATTTTCCAGGTTCTAAACATGAATATTTTCCAGGAATCAAACACAAATCTATTGCTGGTTACGATTTACAGGAAATGAATATCTTCATATTTGCACGTGACATGACTCATCTGGCGACTGTCCTCATCTTACTCCTCAAACTGTTACATCAAAAATTAAAAACGAAAAGTATTTGCCAACTTCATATCGACTAAAACAAACAAATACAACATAAAGAACAATTATAGGTTTATGTATGGGAATTATTACTTTAAAGATAAAGTTCCAGAATTTGATATGGGTCACTTTTAGCATAAACCTGTAATTTGATATGGGTCACTTTTACAGGTTTATGTATGGGAACAATTACATGTTTACACAGAAAAATCTCATATGTTTGAACAAACAAATTGGACCTGATTATTGTGATGTTTGATTAAAACTCGCCCGTACTAAACTGACCTATTAAATCTAATAGCATGATATGGGTCACTTTTAGTATAAACCTGTAATTGTTTCTAAACTGACATGTACTAATTGTTTATGCTAAACTAACCCATTCAAACTAAATTATACTAGCCTTGCCCCAGCAGGTTATGCATTTTCAAAGTCCCCCTTAAATTGAATTCCAAATTTCCTAAGTAGTAAAGCATCCTCTCTCTTGAGTCCCTTCAACGTCTACACCAATCACACAATCACAAAACCAGTAAAACTCATGATTATTTTAGGCCAATCCAGAAAGGTAAGCAACTTTTGTTTATCTGTAATGCTTTGTTGAATATGAAATTTCTTCCAGTATGTTAACAACTCATGGGCTATAACATAATGCTATACTATTTGTTACAAAACAAACTATTCAGTCACTTGGTTTGAAAATGGCATTAGCGGACAAGAGCGTTAAAAGAACAAGATACAATTGTCAAAGGAATAACTTTATAATATAATGACAAAACAACTATTTTATTTGATTTTAAATTGTCAAACAGATTTGTTTTAGGTTTTACATTGTCTCCCAATAACATACAAGTAATACTGTCTATACAAAAACTGTCAAGACTTGAGTCACTTTACTTTGAAAATGGTATTAATTGGTTGACAAAAGTAATGAAAACAGATGATACAATTGTCATTTATCAATGAGCAAACACTTATTTTTGTTTGCTAATAAATTTTCAAAGAAATCATTCTATGTTTATAAGGTAGTAATTAAGTTTGATCAATGCTCATCAAGTTATAAAACTTTCCTATTTTAACCTTGGTGTTTTACTATCAGTGTTCATACTTTCATAGCAATGTTCATCAAGGTATAGTGAGTCCGATTCAAGCATCCCCTAAGATAATTATTAGGAAAATTCATTTTGGTTCATGTGAACAGGGGATAAGCAGGTTTCATGTATGTTTATAAGGTAGTAATTAAGATAAGAATTCCACTCCTCTTTGAACAGGGGATAAGCGGGTTTCATGTGTGCTTTAGTGGGTCATTGGACAGTTCAATGAAACAATTTTGATCAAAACTTAACCCATTACTAAAGTGACTATTTTGATCAGATAAGAACCCACTACTAAAGTGACATTATTCTAGAATAGTCATTTAGTTAAGTCGAGCAGACAAACAAAGCAATCATTAAGTTTTGGTAATACCCATGTATAACTGAGCGAGTCCTCCCCTCCCAAAAGTGGACTATCCCTTTGTTGTTCTTATACTGAGTAGGAGTGAATTATTATTCAAGTACATTTTGTTCTTGGATTAAAATGTTCCAGTAGAGAAAGCCATGGGTCATTTCATTCTTGTAGGATTTTTAGACATCAGTTCCGTCTAACTAGAAGTCAGCCTGGTTTGGTACTAGCTTACGACTTATCCCCAATCTCTCTAGTTTGTATTGACCCATCAAAACAGAAAGGACCAACTGATTACTAAAGTGACATACCTGGCGACAATAGCCCACTCGCTGTTTTACCTTCCTAATACACCAAAACTCATTCTCCGACATTAGACCGCTCTTAACAAACTGTTGATGAAGTTTCATCAGCTCACTACAAAAAATGATCTATATTAGCCTTAAACTTGTGAAAATAGATGATTTGTTTTGAAATTAGAAACTTGCCTGTCCTCCTCCAAAAACTTTATTCGAATTTGGGATGAGTAATCTTATTAGAAGGCCCAGGAGATGTAACAGCTTTAGCTGTTGAGTAAGAAAGTGTAATTATTTTTTATGTCAATAGCGCATAACATGTCAATAATGCAAACAATTGAAAACTAATGAGTTAAAATACGTAAGCACCGGATTTTTTATTTTGACTTGCACAAGTTGATGTTGAGTTTCCAAAAGGACCATGATTATGAACACTACTAGAATCATTAGCAACCTGCAATTATTTATCATTGAAACACTAAATTATATGTTCAAAAATTAATAAATATATCGAATTCCTTTATGATTACCTCTTTGTTTGTAGTATTCAACACAATTGAAAAATTCTTATCTGGATTATGATTTCTGTACTCTGTCATAAATTGTAAAATAGCCGGTTGCTTTTCCTTCATTTCTTTCATTTCATTATCATGCCTTTCTTTCAGATCCTTCATTTCGACTTCAAGTTCATTGATTTGAGCCTTTAACATGGGCACTTGAGAAACACGAGATCTTTTGGACCTAGGCAATCTAATATTTGGCCCTACGCATCGTGTATAATCTCCTTTTTCTTTTCCTTTGACTCTAGCAAAGTCATCGTTGCTCAAATCAACAATCCCAATCCTTGTGTTTGTATTACTTGTGCTTGTACTGGTATCATTGGCGATTACATGTATTTCATTCTAAATGTGGTTTTCAAGATAAAAAATTAGTACATAAAAATACTAATACAAATATGTCGAAAGAAAAAGAATTAGATATACATACAATAACTTTTGCAGCAGTTTCATTGACAATGCTTCCATTTTTTCGTGCGACTAATGATGTATAGATTTACACGTGTTGGTTGAACGCCTGCTTTCTTTTTCTGCAATATCATGCATATGATTCGTCATTTAACAAATTCAATGCAATTACTATATATAATATTAAAACAAAAAAAATAGCATCACCTCTTCATGAGCTAGCCTAGCGAAAGATTTGGTCCCCAACACGTGAGGCTCAATGGATTTCGAATGGAACTCCTTCTTCTTCTCACTAATAGCTTGCCAGTTAAGTTTTATTACACACCATAATACACTACTACAAAAAAAAATTATAAACACCCCCTAATAAAGACCAGTTATGAAAACACCAGTCTCTATACAATAAAGATAGCGGGGATGGGTAAAATAAATACTGGTTTTCAAGAAAACACCGGTCCCTATAACAAGAGATGCATACAAACTAGTCGTGTATGTTAAACCGGTGTTGTTGTATGTAATCGAGTCAAAAAAGTGAGAAGCTTTATATAAGTTATATGCCAACATGACTTGTATATGATTGATACAAAACTGCACATGATATATAATGAGAAAAATGAAGTAACTTCTGGATTTAAGTTGTTAAAATAATCCATGTGAAATAGTACTACTGATGTAGTTGATTCCTTAGTTAAGGAATGCTACATGACAGAATGAGTAAAAATGATTGTCATGGGGAAAGCAATGGTATATCCATGCAATGACTATTTAATCAGACAAATAATATGTAATATTGGCATATCATCAAATACTGGAGAAAATCAAACAGTTTATTGTGGAAGCATACAGCATCGGGTTACTTCTTATCAACATAGTATTGTCTGCACTCGTACATGTAACAGTAGTTTAAAAAGAGTATTGCTTAACTTAACTGATAATGTAACACCCCGACCCGATAAGGGTAAAAGTGTCACATTATGGTGTCGTATCAAAGCAAACATAAATAAATACCAGAAGTCTTAAGCATAAATAACCAAAGGAAATAAGTCTACAAGACTTATACCAAGGTACATAAGTACAAAGAAAATGAAAACAAAGAAATACATAAACAAAATCAAATGCCTAACAATGGCATAACAATAACATAATCCATCTAAGATGACTAAGGTCAAGTCTCCACACAAGCTCTACTCTCAAACCCAAGCAAATCCTAACTCCTAGCTTAGATACCTGCCGCAGGAAAAGGAAAATGCGGCTGAGCTACGAAAGCTCAGTGAACAGATATGAAGATAACAAAGCAATAAGAAATGATATATGGTGCATTAGGAATAACATGAGGCATAATATGATAGAAGCATAAGGAATATGAACAAAAGTACAAAGGTATGAAGGTTTACAGGTATAAGTATAAAGGTCAAAGGGTTAAGTCAGTAATCCACCACGAGCCCAAATCAAATCAAATCATATCATAATGTCTTCAGTCATGTATTCGGTGGGGAGACCTCGAAATACCAAATGCATTAAGAGGGGAGTCCTCAAATAGGTGGAGTAGCTAGCTCCCAAATGTTGTGAAAGACGTGTATCGCACACACCATCAGTCACAAAATACATATCAAATCATATACAAATCAAATCAAATCTAAGATGCATCCATGTGCCCCAACAGCCAAATAACTTCATCTCCGTAACAAATCAAATAATGGGACGGGATAGGTCATCACTCTCCTACCTTAGAGTCATGCCACCGGTGCATCAATGACATGGCCATGTTACCTTCATGGCTAGCAAAAAAAGTGACTCGTAGTATCAAACTGGTGGTAAGGTGAGGTCAAATGGTATCAAGGTCATATCAAATGGTTCAAGTCATAGTTGTATATCATATGATTCAAATCAAAGGTTCATATCATAAGTATCATATCAAATTCCCATATCCCGGGGTCCATACCAAAGTGTCATAGAAAATGTAACGTAGCAAAGGTTCATATCAAATGTCTTGTACCCAATGTGTCATGTCAAAGTTCATATCAAATGTATTATCGCATAGGGTTCATATCAAAGGTTCAAATGTAACATCGCATAAGGTTCATGTCAAAAGGGTTCATAGCAAAGAGTTCATATCAGAGGGTTCATATGAGATGGTTCATTACAAAGGTTCAAATCATGGGATACATAGCAAAGGTTTAAATTAAAGGATTCATAGCAAAGGTTCAAAAGATTTAGGAGTTAGGGAGAGTTCATGAGAAACCCGTGAGAAGGTCAGAATATCTGTACCTTAACCAAAAGAAAACCAAAGAGAAAGTCACACGAATGAATACGAAACGAATTACTCCCGCTTCATGAAACCTATACGAATTACATACCAAGTATTAGTTAACGTTCATATTGAATTAGATTACTCATTATCGTATGCTTTCCATTTTTAGTAACTTTCCAAAAATAGTAACTTTCTATTTATAGTAAGTTTCAACTTTAAGTAACTTAGCCATTTTAAGTAACTTCTATTTTTAACAGGTTTCCAAAAATAGCAGGTTTCCGTATTTAGAAGCTAGGGTAAAACTTAACTTATGTCATTTAGGGTTTATAATAAGACAAATATAATAAATGGTTAATGATTAAGTTAATGATCATGGTTTAGGGTTGATTAAAGGCATTTAGGGTTTTATGATGTAATTTATGGTTTTCAAATGTTTTAGGGTTTCATAAACATTAGTTAGGTCTCCACGGCTCGAGGTTAACACTTAGATTAAGTTAGCTAACATATGAATCCCAAGACATAAAGAAGACACCAATAATACAAGAACATGGACTATGACACCAAACACTCCATTTAGCACATAAAACACATAAGTTACATACACCTTTTAATTAACTAGTTTTTATAATAATCTTTATCCCATTAAACGAATTTACAAAGTGTACCAGATATCCAAAATAAAATTCACCAAAAATATTACAGAAGCATACACATCTTAAGAGTCTACTTGAATTTTTGCAGATTTTATTGCCACTTACAAATCCTGTTTCAAAAATCGTTTATGTTCATATACCCAGATTCGGGTCTTCAGAAACACCTCGAAAGTTTCTAATTAACAACCTAACTTCAACCCTTCAGAAAATTCTACAAAAATTCCAGGAAGTCACACAAAACCCGTATATCATGTCTGTAAAAGGAGAGCTCCTAATCTCTATGGTTTGAACATGAAAAATCATAAGCCACAACTGAAATCAAATTCTGCAAACACAGTTTTGACATATCGTCTCATAAAATTCAAAAAAAGGACCAATTCAAGTTCAAATCCATCCAAACCAATTGGAACACTTAACTAAGACCCTAAACTGATTTTACAAACAAAAATTACGAATTAAACCTTTACCAAACTCGTTTTGTGAACCAAACCATTTCGACTATCCATTCAGTCCCAATTCAAACAATAACATAAACCCTAATTCTATATCCCTTTTTAATACAATTAATTATGTGATCAATATACATATTATTTACAGAATTAACTCATCAAAAACACATATTCAAACATCTCATATGAATCATTCAAGATCAAAACCCATTAATTCCATACAACACACACAAATTCAAGATTATATGTTTTATGATTTCATGTGAACCAAAATTTGCGTATAACTCTTATATACACCCATTCGATCCTACTATCTTGTAACATAACAATTTTAACTCATCAAAAATACATATTCAAACATCTCATATGAATCACTCAAGATCAAAACCCATTAATTCCATACAACACACACAAATTCAAGATTATATGTTTTATGATTTCATGTGAACCAAAATTTGCGTATAACTCTTATATACACCCATTCGATCCTCCTATCTTGTAACATAACAATTTTAGACGTGAATGAACCTTAGAAATCAAAAAGGAAGAGGAAAAAAATCACCTAATATCGAATGCAAAAGAGAACCAAGTGAGTGAATGAGAAAACCCGATTTCCACAATTCTTGAACTCTAATGCATGAACCAACCTTCCAAACCAATGAGGAAAACACCCAAACTCGCTTCTTGGAATACCCTTGTGATCGATAGAAATGCACATCTAACGGGAATAGCAACTTACGGAATATTTATGTTGGGAATAGACTTTATTATTTCAAGTGTCGGTCATTGAATTTTGTTATAGGTTGCATTATTTAGTTAACACGTTAGTTATTTTATAAGTTTTATAAAGTTTTATGCTTAGTTTATAGGTTTGGATAAAGTCTAAGGGCTAAGTATGTAATATTGTCTAAGTGTGGTGAAGCCCTAATCCTTACCTATAAATAGTATTGTATAACCTCATTTGAGGTTGGTTGGTTCACTAGTAATATCATTAGTCTCTTATTATCATATTAGGTGTTCCTTCCACTCTCTCTCTCTACTTACTTTCTCTCTCTAGATCTCTAAGTGATTATGTTGTAAAATGGTGACCTAACAAGTGGTATCATTCGCCAAGAGATAATATAGGTTGATTTAGGTTTGATTTGGTAGAAAAACTAGGTTTCAAAGTGATATTCTTAAGATTCGGTTACTGTTCATCGCCTTTCTGTCGAGTTTGAATTTTTTTTGGTTCTATCGAGTTTGCCTTTTTTTTTTACTTAGCGAGTTTGTAATTTTCTTGCGAGTTAGGCATTAATTTTTTGCGAGTTAGAAATTTCTGTCCTAGCGAGTTAGAGATTTATATCGAGTTAGGGGTTTCTTATCGAGTTAGGATTATTAAGTCATATCGAGTTAGGGGTTTCTTATCGAGTTTGGACTTTGGCGAGTTAGCCTTTTACCTAATCGTTTATTGAGTTAGGTTCTTTGTGGCAACCTACTAGGGGAAACTCTGCTCAAATTTCATCAAGATACCGAGTTTGAGTTTGATATTCATCTTACTTACCGAGTTTGATAGTTATCTTTAACTACCGAGTTTGAGTTATATCAGGACTTATCGAGTTTGGATGCTTATCTGAACATACCGAGTTTGACAACTTATATGATCATACCGAGTTTGAAACAAATCAGAACATACCGAGTTTGAAACATCATCTGAACATACCGAGTTTGATATCTAGTTTTTCAAATCTAATTACAACCTTTATTTATCTTTAACGATCTAAGTTTACCATAATCACGAAAGATGTCTCAACCACCCAATTACTTCTATTCTCATCCTCATCCTTTGCAACAATCGTATCAACAACCGCAACAATCGTATCAACAACCGTTTAATCCACAACCACAATATCTCATGATGCAACAACATCAAATCATTCCTCAACAACAACCATATCAAATGTCTCAACAAAACACTCAGTTTTCCTCCAAACAACCTCACTGGTTTGACAGAATGTGTGAAGTTATTACAACTCAACAATCCCGACATTCAGCTGAAGATCCTACACCACAATCAGTTCCACAACCCGCAAAGCATGATCCTGATGCGTTCTTTAACCCGTTTGCACCGGCTCCTACCTTTCCTGATATAGCTGAGTCGTCTACACGCAATTTGGATCCTGCTAACATGCGAGATACTTATCAACTACACCCTTCGACACACAAATGGACTCGAGACCATCCACTAGTTCATATTATTGGCCATCCAGATGCACCTGTTATGACAAGACAACGACTTCACACTGATGGAGAAACTTGTATTTATGCACTCACAGTTTGTCATGAAGAACCTAAGAACATTAAAGAAGCAATGACTTATGACAACTGGATTGAATCTATGCAAGAGGAATTTCAACAGTTCATTCGATTAGAAGTCTGGGAATTAGTTGAAAGACCTGACGGAGTCTTTGTCATCGGGTTAAAATGGATTTGGAAAAATAAGCTAGATGCAGAAGGCACAGTCATACGTAACAAATCACGCCTGGTAGCGAAAGGATACTCCCAACTAGAAGGACTTGATTTTGCAGAATCCTTTGCTCCAGTGGCTAGACATGAAGCTGTTCGGATCTTTTTGGCCTATGTTGCACACAGGAACATGGTTGTTTACCAAATGGATGTGAAAACAGCATTTCTTAATGGAGAACTCCGTGAAGAAGTTTATGTAAGCCAACCAGACGGCTTCGTTGATCCTGAGCGTCCTAATCACGTTTACCGACTCAAGAAGGCACTCTACGGACTTAAGCAAGCCCCACGGGCGTGGTATGACAAACTGTCTACTTTCTTGCTAACCAATAAATTTTCTAAAGGTTCAGTGGACCCAACATTTTTTACAAAAACATACGGGGAGGACTTACTTGTTGTTCAAATCTATGTCGATGACATTATTTTTGCTTCAACAAAAAGAAGTTTCTCTAATGATTTTGCAAAATTAATGAAAGATAATTTTGAAATGTCCATGATGGGTGAACTTTCGTTCTTTCTAGGACTACAAGTTCATCAATCACCCTGTGGAATTTTTATAAATCAGTCCAAATATGCTCTTGAAATTTTAAAGAAACATGGAATGATGAGTTGTGATACCTACAATACACCAATTGGCTATACCACAAAACTAGATGCTGACTTACATGGGACACCTGTTGACCCTACCAAATACCGAAGTATGATTGGATCACTCATGTATCTCACAGCTAGTAGACCTGATATAATATTTGTTGTCTATATGTGCTCTCGTTATCAGTCCAAACCAACTGAAAAACACCTCAATGAGGTTAAAAGAATCCTTCGATACATTAAGGGAACCATTAACTTGGGAATCTGGTATCCGAAGGATTCTGGTTTTGAACTAATTGCTTTTTCAGATGCTGATCATGCAGGATGTTTAGACACACGCAAAAGTACATCTGGTGGACTACAGTTTCTCGGAGATAAACTTGTGTCATGGCAATCAAAGAAGTAGGACTGCACATCACTGTCGTCAACAGAATCTGAATATATAGCTATGTCTGCTTGTTGTGCTCAAGTCATCTAGATGAGATCACAACTTAAGGATTATGGCTACCTGTTCAACAAGATTCCGATCTACTGTGATTCCAAAAGTGCCATTGCTATTTCCTGCAACACAGTTCATCACTGCAAATCAAAACACATTGATCTCCGATATCATTTCATCAAAGAGCATGTTGAAAAGGGTACAGTTGAATTATATTTTGTTGGAACTGAGTACCAATTGGCGGACTTACTTACCAAATCCTTAGCACCATCAAGGTTTGCTAGTCTAGTTCACCAAATTGGTATGCGATGTTTGACTCCAGATGATCTGGAAAAGTTTTTAAAACATAATTGATCGTCAAACATCAACAAATATCTTTGTATATATTTATCAAAAAAAAAAAGTTTTCCTTGTTCAAGATATGCCGTTCACAACGTTTTTCTGAAAATCATTATAAAATGCATATCTTGAGGGGGAGACAGAAATCTTTTTTAAACTTCTTTATTTTAAAATTTTCTCATCACTATTTAATCTCATTCTTGACACCTCTTGAACCATTGCTTGTTAAAATTTTTCCGAATTACTTCTTATGGTTGGTTCAAGAGGGTGTCACATCCAATATTCTCGTAACCGTATTCCATGGTCTCATAAGTCGTTAAGTTCTTTAAAACTAAAGGGGCTGAATATGGATAATTGAGATAAGTTTTAGATAATAAACAAGTAGAGGGACCAAATGTGTCAAATCTTCAAAGTCCCATGTATATCATTTGGTTTCTCAAATCTGTCTCACCTTTTTCAATCTTTCAAACACCATACGCGCCTCACAATTTTTTTTTCCTAAATCAAGACTTTCAAGATTTAAGATTTTCAGTGATTCTGAGTGTTTATGTTCATTATTTTGTACTCCTAACACTCGCCATTATTTTTCTTTGATCAATATGTTGTTTAATTTGTTCCTAATCAAACCTTAGGGTTTAACATCATTGATTTTAGGGGTTTCTATGATGAACTGTTTTAGGATAATTGATTGTTATGGCCAATTGCGGCATGTCCTTAAGAGCCTATTACCACCTTTGCATTGATTATCGTTGCTACATTTGTGCGAATATTAGGTGTTTTAGGTTTCATAAGCTCGATTTTTTTAAGTCACTGGGTCTTGTGCTTATTTGATTAATTGGTTTGTTAGGAAGTTGCTTTTGGATGTTGTTCATGTGCTTATCGAGTTTCAATTAAACATGTTATCGAGTTAGCCTAGATTTAGTGTTATTGTGTTTAAATTTTTAGGATATCGAGTTTGCTATCTCTGCTGTTATCGAGTTTGGATCTCATATGGTTATCGAGTTTGAAAATCTTTATGATTATCGAGTTTGAAATCTTGATGGTTATCGAGTTTGGAAAAATTTTTAGGCTTATCGAGTTTGAAAATTTTGAGACTTATCGAGTTTGAAAATTTTGAGGCTTATCGAGTTTGAAAAATTTTGAGGCTTATCGAGTTTGAAATTTTGATGGTTATCGAGTTTGGAAATTATGATGGTTATCGAGTTTGAAACTTTTTTGGTTATCGAGTTTGAAACTCTTGTGGTTTTCAAGTTTGGTAATGATTACTTATCGAGTTTGGAGTTAACATTGAGCTTATCAAGTTTGAATTTAACATGGTACTTATCGAGTTTGGATTTAATCTGGTACTTTTCGAGTTAATTCTAAACATTTTCGAGTTAAGTCTAAACATTTTTTCGAGTTAAGTCTAAACAGTTTCGAGTTATGTCAAATTTTTTTGAGTTAAGTCTTAAGTTATCAAGTTTCTTACTTATTTCACTCCGAGTCAGGAGTTTCTAAATGGAACCATCACGTATGGGTTCTAGTTTTTCCTTTTTTATGAAAAGAAATGCTGCCAAAATTTTTCAAAATTCATCAAGCTATGAGTATTTTTGTCAACATAGAAGGAAATCTGTTCGAGTTACATGATTATCTAAATGTTGTGGTTATTTTTTTTGTGACTCTTGGTTTGATATATCAAGTGTTATATACGTGATGATGGTTTTGTCTTGGGTGATTGTTTTTTCCTGATATTATTCTTTTGTCTAACACTAACGAGCTAATCACCACATGGCATTTGTTGGTTTATGAATCATTTCAGATCTCAATATGGCAACGAAATCAACACCTAGACACGAATTGATTCAAGGAGATGAAAGAGTAATCGCTAAGACAAACCATAGGATAGATCTTGATTCAATCACATGTCATCCTACTTGTGCTATCATCCTGGAAATACTTAAAAAAAACACTTCATTTACAACCTCCTCACCATCACCACTACAGTACCTGAAGTCTATTTAACACAGTTTTGGGAGACCATTGAAATTAGCAAAGATGAAAAGTCATTGGGTGTTCATCTTGATCACAAACTTGTTGTGTTTGATGTACAAACTCTCCGCACTGTTCTCAATTTGCCGAATCTAAAGAAATTCTCTCCTTTGCCATCATTATCAGATGTTATCAGACTTCTTCGAGAACTGGAGTATGATGAATCAATAATCCAACTCAAAAATATATCCCACGTTGACAGGAAATACATTCCACAACCATGGCTCACACTTTACTCAATTCTCACCAACAGTTTAACGGGGAAAGAAACGGGACATGAACATCCTACTCTAGAAATGATGCAGATTTTCTGGGGGGTTGTCAAACAAGCTAAACTTGACTATGCTCAACTAATTTGGGTGGACATGGTTAATCACGCAAGACAGTTTTTCAAATCGCCTACCTCAAGAATTCCATTCTACAGATTCACAAAGTGTCTCATTGCTCATTTCATGGAGAAATACCCAGATATTGATCGTAGATCGGAAGATAAGAAACACCCCCCCCCCCCCCCTCTGTGGATCATACATATTCTAAAACCAGGATTCAGAAGACAAACACTCAAAAACAAGGAATGAGAATTCCTGATAATCTTATACCTGATGCTGTTCGTGACACTGAGGCATATATTTTATATGATGAAGCTCAGAGAATTGACAAAGTTGGTTTGACTGAGACAAAGAAAGGGAAAACTTCTAAAAGGAAAAGTTCAAAAGTTGCTTCTACAATCAAAACCATTCCCAAATCCAGAACCAAAAAGGTCACAAGAGAGCCTAAGAAGAAAGTGACAACAATTCGAGATGAACCAACGGATGATGAAGGAGATGCTCATCAGGGAACGGAAACTGAAAAGCTCACTAAGACTATAAGTAAGAAGGCAGATAAGGGAAAAGCTTTAGTAACTCAAGAAGAATCAGTCACCTCACCAATGTCAGAATCCGAAGAAGATGAACAACTGCAACAAACCTTAAGAAAAAGCAAAGAATCGGAAGAGGAAAGAATCGCAAAAGTTACAAAGAAAGGTGAAGGTTCTGGTACTCAGGAGCTAGTAAGCCCAACTCCAGAATCAGAAAGAGATGATCAAACATCAGAAGAAACACATTCACAAACAGTATCATCCTCTGAACCAGGTGATGATAACTCTGAAGATGAAGCTGAGTCATCAAGTTCTGATTCAAAAGAATCTCTCGATAAACCGGCTGAAACTGAAATTGAAGATGAAGCTCCAAAAGGCAAAGATGATGAGGCATCCGAGAATGAAGATAGTAGCGATGAGGAAGATAAGTTGGATAGTGAAGAAGTTAATGATGAAGAAGATGTGAATGATGAAAGTAATGAGGAATCGGATGGTGAGAGAAAGGATAAGCTACTCGATACTAGTCAAGATACCTCTATTGACATTGTAGGAATTGATGAAGGACCACCAAAAGTTTAACCACAACAACAACCTTTATCACAACCTCAAAGTCATCCTCTGCAAAGCCCTAATACAACTGTTGTTCGCTCAAGCTTGTTGAAATCACTACATGACCAATACAATGCGCTTGAAAAGCAAGTTAATGAACAAAAGCGTGATGTTGAAGCTTTCAAGATTTACAATGTGGATAAAGCAGTTGAGGACCAGGTAAAACAGAGATTACCAAGGGAAGTTCAGAAGTATGTTCAGAAGGAACTTCCTTCTGCTGTGAGACACTATGTCAACAGGAATCTTGCAGAGATCGTTTCTCAAAGGTTTCAAACTACACCAATCACTGTTCAGACTCTACCGTCAAAACCTTCCATAAGTGATCTCAAAGGCAAATTATTGGAAGCAATTATGAATGATCCGGATGAAAATGATCTACGCAAGGCACTTATCAAGTCTATCAAGAAAGCTGAAAAGAAAAGCGAATCCTGCAAAAAGACTATTGCTACTAAGCGTCGACATGATGATTCCGACCCAGATGATCAGCCACAACCTGAAAAGAGGAAGAAAGTGTCCGGTTCCACCTCCAGATCTCCAACCAAAACCGCAACCATTAACGTTTCTGTTGATCCAAACCCTCCACAATCAACCGCGGATCCTCACCCCTCACAATCAACCGAAGATGCTGATGTCGACATGGATGACATCCCTCCACTTATCACCGAAACCATTACGGAACCACCCAAGGATGCTCAGTTAATTCCAGCTCCTGAATGGATTAACCCTGATGCTCCTTCTTTTAACTGGTTTGATGAAATGGTTGATGCTCACCCAGATGACACTAAAGCTGAAGAAATGACTGAAGGATCTATTATAAGCTTCATAAAAAGAATTAAAAAGGTGATGCAGACTCAAAGACTTCAGCTTTCTGACTTGGTCAAGATTCGCAAAGCAGGGTTCACAGAGTTCAAAACATGCACAACAACTGAACTTGAGTTCGAATACAACGTGGATGAGGTTGCAAGAGCTCTGTCAGAAAACATTACTTGGGAAAAGAGACCATCTTGGGACAAAATCTATCATGGCACGGATCCCCTTGTTGATGAATTCAAATATCAAGATTTTTCTCAACCATTACCCCTCGTTGGTCCTCCAAGTGATCCAAAACTTCCCAAGCAATACTTCTTCAACAAAGATCTCCAGTATCTTATCCATGGGAACACGGATCCTGATCACCGTTATGCTACATCTCTCACAAAGTTCAAAGCTGCGTCATATCCTCTGGAAGAACTTGATGATCAAATGAGAGGATTATACTCCGATTCAGTCAGCAGCTACAACATTGAAGCAGCTTTGTGCAACTCTCACTAGCCAGAGATGCGCCAATGGTTTTACAAATACAAGTTGTCATTCCGATCCAAAAACAGAGTCTTCTCTAATCGTCGCATTCTTACCATCACAGCCGTTCCACGAACACAGAAAAGATTTGGGTATAATTTTCTTGATGAAATTGAGGTCAAACGAAACGATAATCAACTATATAAATTCAGTGAAGCTGACTATCATCGGTTGAACCTCAATGACATTGCTGACATATACTTACTTAAGGTTCAAGGAAAACTTCAGCACTTGCCCGGCAGCCTTCAGTATGATGTCATCAACTCTATCTTGCTTTTTATGCGTCAAACAATCATCAAAGCAAGAGTAAAAGATGCACAATTAGGAGTCGAAATTTATCATAGAGCTCTCAACTTTACCGCTCCACAAAAACTTACTCATGCCATCAAGAACCCTCGACCGTTAACCTTCAACAACAAACCCTTCGGAGTTATTTATCCGTTAAGGGATACGTTCAGAATCATGAGATATGAAGAGGTTCATAAGTTTGGGGATCAGACTCTTAAGTATGTCAGAATTCAGTTGAATGAAAAGCTCAAACAACACAACAGTGGGATTAATGTGGGATGGAGTAGAAGAGATGTGAAGGAAGCACTCAAGTTCATGGCTAGGATTGATCAGAAATTAAGGTTCAGGGATCAGATACGCAGATTGGAGAGCTTGATTGGAGCGAGGGAACCGATTCCTGACATTCTCACTTACCGCCGTCCGGATACTCCTCGAGCATGATCATTTTGGTATAACATTAACTTTGTTTCATCTCAATATTTTCTTCATCTATAACTATGGTTTGTGCACACATAACAGTGTACAACCCGTGCTTGTAATTAAAGGACCCTGAGGTACGCATCAGTGCCTCAATCCTTAGATAAGGAGCGAAGGCTTCTTACTTTTGATTAGAATTAATCAAACATTTTCTGATTTTCATAATTCTGCTCAAAAGGCAAGTATTTCACCTCAATGAGTATTCACTTGTTGAGGGAGAGCACTTGAAAAAAAAATAATCGTTTGCAATACAAAAGTTCTTGTTGGAATCTCCCCATAAGACTCAAAAAACATATTTTAATCAAAAGTTTATCAAAAACAACATCTCATATGCTATTTTTGAGGGGGAGAAAAGAAAAGTGATTAAAATATGAAAGTTAAATGTTGCTGAAAAGTCAAATCTCATGCGAGCTAGACTCAGATTCACCCAGGAATTGACGAAACATAAAAGTCAGTAAATTCGAAAAGATTTTTCCTCGACGGGTAATAACATCAAGTTAGTTACTAGAGCTAGTTGTCACCTAAAAGCTGACAATGGAACTCTCTAACTAGCCACGTAAGCGTGTCTCGAAAAGGATTTGTCTTAGTAGAAATGTACCGTTTCGAGAAACTTTTTGTGGACTTGACCAGGCCGGGTAATAACTTCAAGCTAGTCTAACTAGTGATGTAAGCGTGTCTCGAATCGGTCTTGTTCACTGAAAGTGGATCAATTCCAAAAGTGCTCGCTTCTCCCGCATGTGCAAATTTATTAAATACTTATGAGCACATGTGAAGGGGGAGCCCTTCATAAGTTAACACAAAACTCTCAAAGTGTTAAACCAAATATTTGATAATTACAAATACTTTGAGAGATTTTTCAAAGGTTTCTTGGCTATTGACGGATAATCATGGAGTTATAAGGTGATTAAGATAGGAAAAACCGTCCTATGATCCGCCAGAGCAGGAGGGATCTACCCAAGGACATCACCAATAGTTAGAATCAGAAGTCCTTAAGTATGATACGAAAAAAAGGAGAAAAGAATGAAAGGGGAAAGAAGGAGTTGAAGAATTAAAAAGAAAAGTAAAGAAAAGGGTGAAAAGAAATAGCCCTCCATATGTTCAACCTTAGGGCAGACACCGGGTTCAATTCGTATGCTACTGGTTGTTGCTAAGGCAACACCGGTATTGAAGATAAAGTCGTCATGGACCCAGTGACGCAATGCACTAAACCTTCTTAACCACTCAAGTTCTCTTAAAAGAGCTTGTTTCATTCTCACGGGGAACCAGTGTAATCTATCGACTTATCTCTTAGAGATAGTTGATATTGAAGCAGGAGACCCCTCCCTAGTCTCCATATAGGAAACCTAAATGAGCACTTATCGAGTCTAGAGCCATGAGATACATCAAAGATCTCTTAGGAACACTTAGTATTTCTACAACTGGTGTTCTACATCAATGGATACCAGCTGTAAATTATCGAGTCCTTCGCAGATCTTAGCAATCTGCCGAGAACGTTTATGAGAGAATTACATATGTATTTCTCAATGATTGAACGGAAATTCCTGCCAGGGTCAACATCAAACAGCCCTGACAGCAGGTCACTTCGGTAACCCCACAAGGGTTACGCTTAGTGTTCGCGGTGGTTCTTTAGCTATCTACAGTCGTGGAGTGATCCTCAGCGACTCACCCAGTCATTGAGCTACTTAGTAGGTCTCGTAAGCTCCTTCAGTAGTATCTGATATGGGAACGGCCTGGATAAGGATTAGAAGGAGTCTTCACAATATGCTGTTGACAAGCTCTAATTCCTTATCTGTAAGTACCGGTTGATTATTGCTAACTGTTTATCTGCAGGTACATCTCCTCCATGATGATAGATTCCAGCATGCTTATACATACATCTTGAAGCAAATGAAAGCTCCCCCAAAGATCTTAGCACCACAAAGTTTAAAGAAAGATTCTACGCCAAAAAGAAGAATCTACAAAGTATAAAGACTAAAGATCAAAGTGTATGCAAAGGAACCTCGTGCTTTCGAAAGTCTAAGTCCTAAGATGTATGAGCATGTTGGAATGGCGGACAACCACCACAGACACAGAAGTAACGATCGGCAGACAACTTCATAACATAATCACCATCACATCAACAAAGAACGAAGTACAAAGAACGATGAAAGATTAAGCTAACTATTTTTGAGGACGTCAACTACAAAGTCAAAGTATAGAAGATGACGACGTCGAGCAACCTTTGATGACCAACATTTAGGGGGAGATTGTTGGGAATAGACTTTATTATTTCAAGTGTCGGTCATTGAATTTTGTTATAGGTTGCATTATTTAGTTAACACGTTAGTTATTTTATAAGTTTTATAAAGTTTTATGCTTAGTTTATAGGTGGGCTAAGTATGTAATATTGTCTAAATGTGGTGAAGCCCTAATCCTTACCTATAAATAGTATTGTATAACCTCATTTGAGGTTGGTTGGTTCACTAGTAATATCATTAGTCTCTTATTATCATATTAGGTGTTCCTTCCACTCTCTCTCTCTACTTACTTTCTCTCTCTAGATCTCTAAGTGATTATGTTGTAAAATGGTGACCTAACAATTTACTTGATATCTGTAGAGAACATGTAGAATGAACATTTAGTAAGAGTGTGTGACAAACGGTAATTTTTCAAACCATATTTTAATAATAAATGTTAATTATTATTACATAACTATTCTATCAAGCATTCATCAGCTTGCATAACTATTTCGGGAGAACAAACCCGCACACTGTAGCTTACAGTAACACGCTACATTGAATATTTTGTCAGAATACATGAATGTTTTGTTTTCTAACTATTATTGATTATTAACGAGAGGTTATCTCGCACCAAATATCACACGCGTTCCAACAAAAATCCTAGTAACGGCATTAATTCGATACTTGTTATCCGAACTTTATAAACTTTGTTTTCATTATAAAAATGTTCTCATTAATAACATTTTAGCACTCACGCTAACTCAAGTGTTCACGGAGCTCAACGAGACACGGGACTCACTTAAATTCCCGCAAGGCTATGGAAACCAAAGGCAATTCAAATTTATCCACCTTGCTTCAAACTCTCACTTCTATTCATTTGCCTAAAACAAGTAAAAAAAAAAAAAAAGGATAATATGATAAAGAGTAAATTACATGGTTGGTCCCTGTGGTTTATACAAAGTAACAAGTTTCGTCCCTCTCTTTTAAAAGTTGCATGGTTAGTCCCTAAGTACGTAAACAAATAACACCACTGGTCCCTTGGTTTAACTGGTGTTAACTAAGGTTAGTTAAAATTTACAAGTTAGCCCCCTTTGGTTAAATAGCGCTGCATCGTTAATCCTTTGGCTAAATAGCGCTGCATCGTTAATCCTTTTAACGTTTTCGCCCGTTTTTGACCCTTTTTTTTACGTTTTCGCCCGTTTTTGTCCGTTTTTTTTTGTTTTCGCCCGTTTTTGTCCTTTTTTTACGTTTTCGCCCGTTTTTGACAGTTTTTTTACGTTTTCGCCCGTTTTTGTCCGATTTTTTTACGTTTTCGCCCGTTTTTGTCCGTTTTTTTATGTTTTCGCCCGTTTTTGTCCGTTTTTTTTACGTTTTCGCCCGTTTTTGACCCTTTTTTTTACGTTTTCGGCCGTTTTTGTCCGTTTTTTTTTTGTTTTCGCCCGTTTTTGACCATTTTTTTTACGTTTTCGACCGTTTTTGTCCGTTTTTTTTTTACGTTTTCGCCCGTTTTTGTCCTTTTTTTTTGTTTTCGCCCGTTTTTGTCCGTTTTTTTTACGTTTTCGCCCGTTTTTGTCCGTTTTTTTTTGTTTTCGCCCGTTTTTGTCCGTTTTTTTATGTTTTCGCCCGTTTTTGTCCTTTTTTTTTTGTTTTCGCCCGTTTTTGTCCCTTTTTTTTACGTTTTCACACTTTTTTGTCCGTTTTTTTTTTTGTTTTCGCCCGCTTTTGTCCGTTTTTTTTTGTTTTCGCCCGTTTTTGTCCATTTTTTTTACGTTTTCGCCCGTTTTTGTCCTTTTTTTTGTTTTCGCCCGTTTTTTACCGTTTTTTTATGTTTTCGCCCGTTTTTGTCCATTTTTTTACGTTTTCGCCCGTTTTTGTCCGTTTTTTTTTTTTTTGTCCGTTTTTTTATGTTTTCGAAAAAAATTTTGGGTAAAAAAATATTTTTTCTAAAATATATTTTTCGAAAAAAAAATTTGGGTAAAAAAAAGTTTCTAAAATATATTTTTGGAAAAAAATTTTGGCGTAAAAAAAAGTTTGTAAAATATATTTTTCGAAAAAAAAAATTGGGTAAAAAAAAGTTTCTAAAATATATTTTTCGAAAAAAAATTGGGTAAAAAAAAATATTTTTTCTAAAATATATTTTAGAAACTTTTTTTTACCCCAATATATTTCTAAAATATTTTTTCTAAACGGGCGAAAACGGAAAAAAACGTAAAAAAAAACGGACAAAAACGGGGCGAAAACATAAAAAAAACGGACAAAAACGGGCGAAAACATAAAAAAAACGGACAAAAACGTGCGAAAACGTAAAAAAAGGGACAAAAACGTAAAAAAAGGGTCAAAAACAGGCGAAAAAAAAAAAAATACGGACAAAAACGGGCGAAAACGTAAAAAAAAACGGACAAAAACGGGCGAAAACAAAAAAAAACGGACAAAAGCGGGCGAAAACAAAAAAAAAACGGACAAAAAAGTGTGAAAACGTAAAAAAAACGGACAAAAACGGGCGAAAACAAAAAAAAACGGACAAAAACGGGCGAAAACATAAAAAAAGGACAAAAACGGGCGAAAACAAAAAAAAACGGACAAAAACGGGCGAAAACGTAAAAAAAAACGGTCAAAAACGGGCGAAAACGTAAAAAAAAACGGTCAAAAACGGGCGAAAACAAAAAAAAACGGACAAAAACGGCCGAAAACGTAAAAAAAAACGGTCAAAAACGGGCGAAAACGTAAAAAAAGGGACAAAAACGGGCGAAAACGTAAAAAAAACAGACAAAAACGGGCGAAAACAAAAAAAAACGAACAAAACCGGGCGAAAACGTAAAAAAAAACGGACAAAAACGGGCGAAAACAAAAAAAAAACGGACAAAAACGGGCGAAAACGTAAAAAAAGGGTAAAAAACGGGCGAAAACGTAAAAAAAAGGACAAAAACGGGCGAAAACAAAAAAAAAATTGACAAAAACGGGCGAAAACGTAAAAAAAAAACGGACAAAAACGGACGAAAACGTTAAAAGGATTAACGATGCAGCGCTATTTAGCCAAAGGATTAACGATGCAGCGCTATTTAACCAAAGGATTAACGATGCAGCGCTATTTAATCAAAGGGGGCTAACTTGTAAATTTTAACTAACCTAGTTAACACCAGTTAAACCAAGGGACCTGTGGTGTTATTTGTTTACGCACTTAGGGACTAACCATGCAACTTTTAAAAGAGAGGGACGAAACTTGTTACTTTGTATAAACCACAGGGACCAACCATGTAATTTACTCTATGATAAAACATGCCTATCCCCTCTTACCCCCACAAACAGGCATCAAAACTAACGTATCCTCTCCCCCTTCTGTTTTCTCTGCACCGATCTCACCCCACAACCTGAAGAAATCAGGTCTGATCCGACTCAATGGCAACAAGGCTCCAAAAGTTGGTCCCTAATGCTCGCAGACTGATCTCCTTGTCTCACCCTCGAAGTCAACAAAACCCAACAATGAGATGACTAAGCTAAAGGGGGTGGTAACCCTTTTTGGCCATGGAGCGTCTGATATCAAAGGAGGAGGGAATCAAACCATTCCTTGTTTACTTTTTATAACCCAACTCAGTTCACAAGGTTCCACACACCCAAAACAAACTATCAAAGAAAAGAAAAATATCCACGCAAAGATAGTAAAGTTGTAATCGGTACTAGGAGGGATCGAGTTGTGAATCCGAGGGGTGTGTGGAATTTCTTGCTGAATCGGTTTGGAGCTTTCGTTTCGTGTTCTTCCCGATCTTCTTTGTCATCGGCTCTACCTTGTTGTAAGGGTTTCCAATTTTCTTGTTTCGTTTCATTCGAATAAATAAACAGTCTGTTATGTTTCTGTGATCTGTTAAGAATCTCGTTTGTGATAAGTTGTTCCGTTTCTTTATGAATCGACTGGCTCGTTTATGAAATCGGTTTATGTTTGGTGTTAAATTATTTTGAGTCGGTTTTGATAAACTGATAAGTTGGGTTGTATTATAACTTAAAAATCAAATCGGTTAAGAAATTGTTATATGTTGATCATTGTTGCGTTAGAACCTTGTGTGGCTAAGTTTAAAACTAAAAACTGAGAAACCAACACTATCGACACCATATTGACTCGGATTTGGAAGTGTGTTATTCACTGTTTTGCCTCTTTGAATTCTGCGTTCGAGTATTTATTTTGTGTTGTCGGATTTACGATATAAACCGTTGGGTTGCTTATTTCTGGCTTTGCTTGTTGGCGTTAAGAGTTTAAGAGTTTGGTTTATCCTTGGTTTGAGTCCGTTTGGTTAAACCATTGTGCTTTGGTACATGTTTTTGTCCACTGTGTCAAATCTTATTTATTGTTAGTATTGTTCTTGGTTCGAACACCACCACCCACATAGGGCGTCGTGGCTTGGTTAACATCAACAACACAAGAGTATTGTGTTTATGTTTGAGTTTGTGTCTATATGGTTCGAAATAAAAGGCACCAGACTCACTGTTTGAACTTTGAAATATAACAGAAGGTGATTTTTTTTCTCAAAAACTCTCTAGTAACATGGAAAAGTTGTGATGTTTCGGCATCGGCCTTGTTTAAAGCTTGAAATGTGTTAGTTAAATGGGTTTGGATTTGGGCGATGTCATACACCGAGAGGCTGCTGGGCCACAGCCTAGTCGCGAGTCCAACTTCCCACATAGTTCACGTTTAGGTTGTGTCGTGTTCGTGAGGTTGAGAGTGTTCAGAGCGATATGGTTGCTCACTGTTATGTCATATAGTAGCTTTGACAAATCTTAAAAACTATATGAAAGAACTAATTATCAAAGTTGTGAATTGAGTTGTGTTTATGGCTTTGTGTTGGGCCGAGAGAAACAAAAACAGTGGGCTAAGTCCACTCAAATCTTAAACTGTGTTTGCCTTTGTTTTGTGTTACCGCGGGTGTGTTGGGCCGAAGCCATACCGAGCCCAACTAACGTCCGAATTCACTTATTTGATTCCAGCTTATTTCAACTTATTCGATCTTGACTAAATTCCCCGACATGCTTAAAAGCTACGGTATTCGTTTTACAAACGGATTTCCAAAACGTACTTTATAATCAAAACTAGACATTGTTCATCACACAAAACTATAAGCTATTATATATATTTCATTAAAAACTAGACTACAATAAAACTATAAGTTTCAACTTAGTTATAAAATTTTTGATTTATATTGTATATTTTGGCATATCTAAGCTTAAAATGACACATCTTGACTTTTAAAAACTTATGGGAGTTTAATAAGAAATATGAAGTGGTTTGTTGTTTAAAATGAAAATGATAACACTTAGTTATCTCGGGAAAACTAAAACGTATTCACGAGTCATGCCCGATTTCCATCAAACTATATATGTACTTATCATGTTATTTTAACAACCGACAATGAAATTTTTATACCTAATTTGTGACCCCAGTTTACTTAAACAAGACTACTACTTAAAAATAATTATTTAGATACTTTTAACTAATAATATATATATATATATATATATATATATATATATATATATATATATATATATATATATATATATATATATATATATATATATATATATATATATAACAACAACGTTCACATAATTCCGTCAACGTCTAATATTAACTTGAAATTTCTTTCCCGTACATCGTTTTTTTGGATTTGTGGAACCGAAGATTTATTCGTCCTTGATACGTTAACTATTGCATATTTATACACTTCAATGAACCAAACCTTACCAACTTTTATAAAACGATTTAAACTTAGACGCTGCCACACAAGCAACAATAACTCAACACTTTAAAACTTTGAGTTTAATCAAACTTCTTTGAGTCTTAAACTTAAACTATAAACTAAGTTATGCCTTACTAATCTAGGTCGCGTGTTGGTGCCGAACATTATCTGATTTATTGCACTATCAGACTACTATTCACTGAGGTGAGTTTATAGCCCCACTCTTTTATACTTGTTTTTATTGGAGTGAGAAACATGCAAAACTATTTTATGGACCAAACACTGTTATTCATGCTATTACGTGGATTAGCCTAAGCCCTGTTACGTCCCAATTATGCCCATCTCATGAACCGTTAATTCCTGCTGGGAAGCGCGAATGTTATAAATAAATCTATTGGGGGTAACTCCCCCATTCGGTTTGACCAGATAGGCAAACGCGAACGTATACCATGTCAAAACACAAGTGTCTGGGATAAACACTTGCCGGGCCCAATTTATGATTACATACTCTTTGATTATGCACACTGTTATAGCTTCGGTTGCATGAACTTAGCGCTAGCGTAATAGACTATTTTTGTATGACATTATATGCGTTGTAATGCTCATATTCTAAACTCATGGTCCAAACTATTGATTTTATTGCTTTAAACCTATAGACTCACCAGCTTTTTGCTGACTTTTAGCATGTTTTTCTCAGGTGTTTGAGTTATTTATTGGCAAGGCATGGCAAGGCAATGGTGGTAACTATTCCCTGAAGTGTTTTCACACATTGACTTTGACTTGTTTTATTGGGACCACTAGACTTTGGGCTTATCTATTAATCTTAAAAATATTATTGTAAACTCGATTTTATTAAACTTTATGTATTTTAACGGAGTATGTATTCCGTTCCTTATTTCCTTATGTTGTGATTCCAATTTAGTAGCACCCCAGTGACATGTATGCTTCCGCTAGACCCGATTTTGGGGGTGTTACATAGTGTCAATTGGATCTTACTAAATGTCCCTATTTGCAATTTGAGATCTCCAATCAAGCTATTTCACCAATGAAACTGTCTTTCTTAAAAATCAAAATTCTAAAGTAGATAACTAAACTTAGCAGAGGTAAAGTAGGCTCTCGAGATAATTCCACATTGTAACATGTCAGGAGAGCAAACAAATCCAAATGTGTTAGGCCAAAACTATATGTCTATATCAGATAACATAATGATCATTTCAGGTCAACTATACATCTGTGCAATATGATTCTTGTTTTCTAAAAGCAACTAAATGTGAGCCAAAGCCAATATGTTCTAGAACTAGTGTGACCAGGACCAAGTAACTGTATTTTGTGTAGTTTTATTGTTGCACTAAGAAATTGATGTGGTTTAAATAAAAAATCTATGAATATTGACAAACTAATGAGCAGTGCGTATAACCATATATCTATTTAAATCTGCACACGTTAAGAACATCCAAAGTCAAGTTGTTTCTGTGCATCTCATTTTGTAGTAGTGATACTTATATGAATTATAACACACTCGGAATAATTGTACAAACATTTAAAACTGATTAGTCAATGCATTGAAAGAATTCGATTACCTGAACATCTTCACAAAACCATCGAGCCACTAGCTCCCTGAAGTCCTGTTTCTCCACTCTAGAATCAGTTTGAGTAGCTACAATTTCATCAATGGTTAAGCTTGAATCAAATGAATGTTTTTAGCTCATATTTCCATGTCTTCCATTTTCGTCCTATGTCCGACATGACCCACAATTTGATTTCTTCTGTTCAACAGGAGCAAATTCAAACTTCTCCTACAATTCAATATTTAGCCAGCAAATTAGTGATGTATAAATCATGAATATTTATAAATTAAATTATATCTTTGTAGACATATTATATCAAATTTACCTTCACGATGCTCCATAAATCATCTTTCTTTTCATTTGATACTTTCCTCCAATCTTTGATACTTATATCGATATGTTGAGACATTTTCGCAACTGTTCCAAGAAAGCTAGTTAGCTCCTTTGCCTCTTTGCCAACAGGTTGTCCAGCCTCAAACGTAACCGTTAACCTTTCATCAGGTTCAAAATCCCATATAGCTTGCTTTCTAGTATGACCACGAACCCGTTTCGGTGGACCTATAATTTCACTCATTATTTATGAAAATAATGCCAATCAGTTGTTGTATAAGCAATGCTTAATAAAAACTTCTAAGACTCTACTATCGTATCAAAATGAGCAAACTAAATTCAACATAGGATATACCTTGTTGTGCATCCATTATTAATCTTCAATAAGCACAAAGCGAACTATTCTTTATAAGTGTATATCACAACCGAAAAAGATCTCCTTATTCATGCATGTCACACAACCGAAGATGCAATCAATAACATAAGTTGAGCAGGATGTGCATATAATTCAGCAACATTATACAAAATATCTGCACATAACTAGAAATATAAGATGAGCATCAGGGACGTGATGTGAATAAGCCCAAAGAAAAGTTACAGAACAAGTAATGCCAATGGAGCAAACTGATGAGATGAAGATAATCAACAACATAATACAAACACATGTTTCTTTTATATATCTTTTTTTATGCCAATGGAACAAAATATGAACAATGGAAATGAATATGTATAAGTTCTCAAAGGGGAATATCAAGGCTGAAATGCTGAACTATGTATATGTTTGTGTTCCTTAGTTTTGTGTTGTCATAGTTGTTGTGATCATGCATCCATCCAATAGAAGAGTCTTTCATTGAACGGTGAGACAATGGCAAACGGGCAGATTAACAGGTAAGCTTCTTCTAGAGCATGGCAAATGGACATTAACTATAAAGACCTTAAGGGCCAAGATCCCCTTTGCATCTAACTTTTATATACAAGTGGACATCAGTGAATCTCTATAGCAAAGTGGAGGGCAGAACAATCTTGCATGAAATATGAACATCATTGGTTGTTTTTTTAGGATTAAAACAAGCAACATTATTACCTGTTAGGATTTGCATCTACATATCATCGGAAATCGGGTTAGTGTTCACTCAACTGGCTCCAAATATCAGTAACTCTGATACATTCCAAATTTATGCTAGCATGTGATAAAAATATGGGGTATCAGTATCTAGATTGTGATTTCTATACTTTGTGTCTCAGCAAAGTCCAGAAAATATTATCACATACATTCTTTTCAATGTGCATCACATCAAGATTGTGACGCAACAAGTCTTTCCAGTAAGGTAACTTAAAGAAAATGCTTTTCTTTTTCCCAGGACCCTTATCAACATTTTCTACAAGAAAATCGACACCTTTCAATTGATTTAGAATATCATCCCCAGATGTAACAACCGTAGTTTTGACAAGTCAGTTTGACTGATAGTCTTGACTTGGTTGAAGTTTGTTTGGTGTGTCTTAGATGTTTGAAGTGATATATATGTGATATAGGTGAGTTTTAGCACTAAATCCCTTTGCGTAAATGGTTTTTATTGTGATTTGGAGAGTTTGGAATTTGGGAAAGTTCATTTTGATCACCTTTGTGGTGTAGAAATGACTTGTGTAGTTTTGGTGTTTTGTGTTTTTGCGTAACGAGTCTTCGTTCAAGTGTTTGAGCGTTAGCGGGTTACGAGGAGTTTGTTTTTATGAGTTATGTTTCAAAAGAATGTGAAAATCAATTTTTGGAAACTTTAATTTGAAAATGATTATTTTTCCGGTTGTCGTAAAAGTTAAGGTTTATCGCGAAATACGTTAGGTTTTGTTTTGGGAGTTTATAAAATATGAAAAGTATGAGGTTTTGAGTGTAATAAATAAATTTAATAAAAAAATAAAAATATGTATGTGGGGGGAGGTGATCGACCGGCCAGGGGGAAAAAGGGGGGAAAAGAGACCCAATTGTAGCCCAATTACAACTCTAAGTTAGGTAATTATCCACTAAATAATTTTAAATACAAAATCAAAGTTCCTAAAACTCGTTTTTCCTGTAAAATTGAGTCGTTCACAAGGAGAAAAGGAGGAGGGAAAAAATTAGGGTTTATAGTTTTCAAGCAATACTCAAGAATCAAGGTAAAATCTTTAAACCCTATGTTCAATTAATTGGTTAATTAATCTAATTCATGTAATATTAAGTATGATGAATCTAGGGTTTGTAAACTTCTGTAAATTAATTAATTAAAACATGTTGGGATCAATTAATGATTATATTATAATGATTGGTGAAGAGAATTGAGCGTAAAACATGCTAGTTATTGTGTTAGGGTTTGGACAGAAAACTATGGTTGTAAAGATATGAGTGTAAATAACAGATGGTGAAGCGTTAAGTCACGAATTTTAGGTCTAAATTTAAGTTTAATGAAAGATCTTTCTAGAAAGTCCAGCCACGATTGATTTCAAGGTCGGGAAGTTGGTCTTTTGATTTTTCTTTGTTAAGGTGTCAAAGCTGTTAAACCGGGACATATTTTGGGTAAAAGTTTGAGGGTGTTTTGTGGTTGTAAAAGTGGTATTTTAACTAGCTCTTCTGTAATAGTTAAGTATTAGGTTATAATAGACTACCAAGAAAAGGATTCGCGATAAAAACTTATGGAAGTATTTTATGTTAATTAAAACTTTTTGGTGTCCGTTCAGATCCGAATTTGAGTAGTTGACAAGTTTGATTTTCTTTTGAGTACTTGTGTGTGTTATTGGTCCATGGCCTTTTGGGATTAGCTTGTATGCTTATGAGAGACCATGGTAAATTTTTTGTGTGAGTTTTTTAGCTATATTTGTCATGATTTCACGTGGGCGAATGTACCAAAAAATTCTGCGTTTTCTGATTTTAAGAGTGCAAGGGATTTAGTGAGTGTTAGGTTATGGTAATGGTTAGTATGGTGTCTAGGAGATCCATGGTGGGTCATATGAGTCTTAGACATCCATCATATGAGTATTACATGGGTTGTAGCTTTTAGTTTGGCCTTGTGTAATGTGGACTTATTTGTGTTGTTTAGATTTGTGATTTGTGTTGTGGAAGCTGCAAGGTTTGAGGTGAGTTCATAGTCCCATTTTTTAACCTTGTTTTAAACTTAGGATGGGAATGATGCTTGTCTTAAATGATTTGAATTACTGTGATTATTTGTATGTGTGTTAAAGAGCTTGGACTTTTAATGTTATCGTATCTATGCTATATGTGAACGGTAATGATATGATGTGTAATTCTGTGTGGTCCAGTTGGGAGGGTGCTTACCCTGTTGCTCGTGCATACGACCTAATTGGAGAGTACCAGCCCTACTCACTTTTATTCTGTGTGGTCCGATCGGAGGGTATTAATTTACCCATTTTTTTGGAGCGGGGGTCACGTTCCGGCCCGGTATGTTGTGAATTTGGATCGGTGGGCACGTTCCGCCCAATGGTTGCCTTGTGAATACATGTAGCGTATATGATAACTGTAATTATTTGTCCAGCTATATTTTTTAATCACAGTGATTTGGTTGCCTAGATTGTATGTGTGTCTTAAACCTATTAATCTCACCAACATTATGTTGACGTTTTAAGCATCATTTTCAGGTGAGATTTCTAAGGATAAGATAGAAGGAAGTGATTAGATGAGACCTTAGTTGCATTGGAAGTGGTTTATCTGTGCATTTGAAGTTTATCATGTTGTTTCCTTTCGGGTATTGTTATGACACTTTGTGTCTATACTTTGCCATTTGTATTGCATGTAGTTATTCTCTATATAGGCACCATGTGTTGTGATGATATACATGAAGTTACACCCGCGCGTTTCCGCCGTGGCGGGGTGTGACAGATTGGTAATAGAGCCTTGGTTATAGAGAATTAGGTGGTTGAACCTAGACTATAACTTAGGAGTCCCTCATATAGATGCATTTAGGATCTATGTGTAAGTATAGTATTTTATATGTCTATTTTTCTATATTTATGAGATGTTTTATTGAGCTCCGGACGTCTATTTTATTCCCTATATGTAGTATTTTATATATCGACTTTATTATATCGTCTTCCGCGCGTAAGATGCTTCGTTGGACTACCGTTGTCGCTATAAGATGCGAGGGAAGTGGTAGGATGAAGCGGACTAACCGCAGAATCCGAGTTTCCGATAACATGTATCCATGTTCGGACAAGGAGAGGACGTTTATGGGAAACGTTGGTGGAGAAGAAGTGGAGAGGTTTGGAACCACGGTGACTTCTGGAGATGGAGCCATTACCAAATACCCTTGGTAGTGTCCGCACTTCACATAGGAAGGAGAAGTGGTTTAGTCTAAATCTCGTGAGTTGTATGCACTTGTGGATCATGTGGAATTGGAAGAAAAAAATAGAGGTGGTTTTACATGTTGTCGACTACCTAAACGTATAGGAAATAGGATGGAATGGTGTGGATTCGGATCTAGAGTCCACAGCGAGTAGTAAATTGAATTGATCTGAGTGGGGAAAATAACTGCGAGAGTGGAGTTTGAGCCATTATGCGACGTCTTTTGTTTTGTTTTATGTTTTGGACTTCGTATATTGTCTTTTGCCGTCTGGAGCCATGTTGGAGCGTGATTACTCTTGGATATTGGATCGACCTTATCCAAGTGATTTTGGATTATAGAGTTTACGTGATCGTTGAAATTGTTCCATGCGAGATGAGTGTTTGCGACGTCTTGTGTTTTTGTTTGCATGATGTGTTGTCATAGGAGGGAGTACACTTGTGAAAGGGGGCATAGATAATTATGGTGGCCAACATAATTATACATGCGTCACAACACAAGTGGACTTGCAAGTATGATAGCATGGATTGCATAGTGTATTAGGTGCTATGTGGTATATGTGCGTTATCATTGAGATGTGTGGCTTTGGAAGTAAGTATGCGTGTGGAATAGGCTTATAACTATGGTCGCGAACATAATTATAAGGGTATCACACACGTGGACTTGTGACCATTATTGCATTGATTGATGTTTGTTGTTATATGTTATGGTAGATGGTATGTGATATCATGTTGGTGATGGCTGTATGGTTAGAAAAGTATTCTCTTAACCGTTTGGGCAGTCGTTATATGTTGGGGTGTGTAGGTGGTAAGATTCCATCCTACCTATCATATGTTGATACCTCAATTATCGGTGGGTACTTATGTTGTGGTATTTAAGTTGATTCGTTTGGTAGTCACTCCGTTTGTGTACCTAATTCTTTGGTTGGCATTCCTATTCGTGCCATGATGGTACAGATGCCATATTCTTTCTATTTGACGTTGTGATAGGTGTTGGGTAATCGAATTTGTTTTGTTGGATACTGGTTCATTTCTTTGGTTATTCCATACATTCATTCCTCGGATGAATGTTATACTATTCTTCGAGTATTGTTGGTTCGTGTCGAGTTGGTGTGGATATTTGATCCCTCACTTGCACACCAATTGGATTTCGTGACATGTTTTGTGACCTGTTAGTATCGGTGTTTTTCTATGATTTTGGTTTGATCGTTGTACGAATGTGTCTTTGCATTTTTCGCTTGGTTTGCAATGTATTTGCGTGAGTGTTCACTGGTATGAGTTTGTTTGATAATTATTTTGATTACGTGATTCCTCCATGTCTTTCGCATTCGTATAAGGGGTTGAGTTAAAGTCCTTATGGTATTTTAAAATTCGTTTTGGGTATTTCAAGGTCATTTGTTGGGAACTATTAATTTTATGGTGAAAATGAAGTGTGAAAAAAAAAAAAAAAAAAAAAAAAAAAAAAAAAAAAAAAGTTTATGTTGATGTTTTACATAAAATGGTTTATTTATATTTAAAAAAATGTATAAGTTTAAGATATGTACTGTGAAAAACGGTGTTCATTTGTTTTTGGGAAGGTCAAGTACGGGAATAAGAACTGTCTAAGGTTCTCATTTACCAAACTTGTTATGTATTTGGTTCATCGAGTGTTTCTTTCCTTGAGGTGCGCTTGTGGATGTTTTATGGGTACGTGTATTTTATATTTTTTTTTTGTATGGGTTTTCATGAACATTTTATCCGTGTCTACTTTTATTGGGGGAAAATTTCTCATTGTGTTTTTCTAGCTTTGATTTTGATGTTCGTTACTTCGTTAGTCGGTAATTCGTAACCCTTTTGAGTTCGTTGATATACGTTTTAGTTCGACCGGTTTCATGGTGTGCATCGTTTACTTAGGATAGATTGTCGTTTTGATTATCAATTTGTTCGATGAAGAAGAAGAGGGTGTTTGCCAAGTTGTTCAAGTGAGAGGTTTAGCTTCAAGATGTACGTTCTTCAGATTGCATGGGAATCGCGGAGGTAGAAGATCCATAAGAGGAACTATGTGATACGTGACTTAGAGTTGGGAACTAGAACTTGGAGATGATATTTGTATGGAGCAGAAAGTGTTATCTACACAGATAATAAAAATCTTTAGCATATATTTGACAAGAGGCTAATATATGTTGAAGGGAAGTTGGGTGTGGAATTTCTCAGTGACTGCGATTGTCTAATTCGCCATTGTCAAGGAAGGGCGGACATCGTGGTAAGAGCGCTGAGCGGGATTGAACAAATGAAACTTAGATGTTGAGAGCAATGATTATGATAATTCAGTTCGGAGTTAAGAGGATGATATTGACAGCCTAGAGAGAGAGGTTCAAGGATGAGAACATGTAAGAAGAATGATTACTTGGTTTTGACCAATAAATGGAAAGTAACGAAGATGGAGGAATGTACTTTGCGGACCAGCTATTGGTTTCATTGAGAGGAAGTGTAAGGACATTAATCATGTAAGGTATTTGATACATCCGAGAATGGATAAGACGTATTATTACCTTAGCAAGAGATGTATGGAGGAGTGGGTATGAAGGAGAATACCGATACTTTAGCAAGTGTTTGAAATGCTTGAAGGTAAAGGTTGTAGTCAACGATTATTAGGGTGTTTCAACAACCAGAGGTACCTGGAGATTTTATTAAGGAGGAGTTGGCGAGACTTTTCACTCGGTGGGTTGGTAAAGAGCCATGGGGTGTCACGTTGATCATCAAGAAACATGATGAAATACTTACTTCGCGATAGTAGTAAACGTGTTATAGAGTCTTGAGAACGCGTGTGTAGATGAGGACAACTTATCATTCTCTAATGAGTGAACTAAGTGAGCGTACAAATCAGGCGTTGGATGGTGAGCTGAGAGCATGGGTGTGTTGAGTTTGGAGGAAGTCGGGGTATACATTTACCCTTAGCTGAGTTCTCCTATATCAACAATTATCGTTCTAGTATGGAGTATGTCTCGTGTGAAAATTTGTATGGAGGGTAATGTAGGTCACCTGTTCTATGGGCAAAGATTGGAATAAGCCAACTAATTGGTCCTGAACTAGAAAGAGAGACTACAAATAAGGTTTTCTGACTAAAGAAAGACTTAAGGCAGCAAGGGATCGCCAAAAGAGTTATGCGGATTATTGCCGTAAGCCCTTAGAGTTTGGTGTTGGTGATATTGTGAGGTTAAAGTATCTCCTTGGAAGGGTGTTGTGCATTTCGGTAAGAAAGGCAAACTAGCACTGAGATACGTAGGACCATTTGAGATTTACGGAAAGGATTTGATTTGTGGCATATCGGTTGAAGTAAGCTGAGGAATTAAGTGGTGTACATGATACGTTTCACGTATCTAATTAAAAGAAGTGTTTGGCGGATGCTAGACTGCATGTGCCATTAGATGAAAGTAAAGTCGAAAAACTCTTTGCTTTGTCGAGAAACCTGTTGAGATTATGGATCGAGATGTTACGGGTTTGAAGTGTGGTGAGATAGCGTTGGTGAAAGTATGGTGGGATTCTAGGCGTGGTCCTGAGTTTACTTGGGAACGTGAGGATCAGATGTAACTAATGTTTGTTTTGTGTGTATCCATTGTATGCGGTGTTTCGTGCGGTTACCATTTGGATTTTTCATTCAGTTCGAGGGTATCGTACCTACATGTAAGAACTCGTTTGGATTGTTGGTGTTATTGATTGGCGAGTGTATCTATTTACGTGTATTGTTGGAGTGTCGGTATGTTTTCTATCGTGTGAATTCGGGTATTTAGTCGGTTCACATTTTTGCGATTCTTTCTCTGTGATTTTATAGGGTGGTATTTTTCCGCTTATATACCCATAAATTTTCTTTTGCTGATGCCTTTGGTGAGATGAGTAGTTGAAATCTCGGGACGTGATTTCCCTAAGTGGGGGATGATGTAACAACCGTGGTTTTGACAGGTCAGTTTGACTGATAGTCTTGACTCGGTTGAAGTTTGTTTGGTGTGTCTTAGATGTTTGAAGTGATATATATGTGATATAGGTGAGTTTTAGCACTAAATCCCTTTGCGTAAATGGTTTTTATTGTGATTTGGAGAGTTTGGAATTTGGGAAAGTTCATTTTGATCACCTTTGTGGTGTAGAAATGACTTGTGTAGTTTTGGTGTTTTGTGTTTTTGCGTAACGAGTCTTCGTTCAAGTGTTTGAGCGTTAGCGGGTTACGAGGAGTTTGTTTTTATAAGTTATGTTTCAAAAGAATGTGAAAATCTATTTTTGGAAACTTTGTTTTGAAAATGATTATTTTTCCGGTTGTCGTAAAAGTTAAGGTTTATCGCGAAATACGTTAGGTTTTGTTTTGGGAGTTTATAAAATATGAAAAGTATGAGGTTTTGAGTGTAATAAATAAATTTAATAAAAAAAATAAAAATATGTATGCGGGGGGAGGTGATCGACCGGCCAGGGGGAAAAAGGGGGAAAAAGAGACCCAATTGTAGCTCAATTACAACTCTAAGTTAGGTAATTATCTTCTAAATAATTATAAATACAAAATCAAAGTTCCTAAAACTCTTTTTCCTGTAAAATTAAGTCAACCACAAGGAGAGAAGGAGGAGGAAAAAAATTAGGGTTTATAGTTTTCAAGCAATAATCAAGAATCAAGGTAAAATCTTTAAACTCTATGTTCAATTAATTGGTTAATTAATCTAATTCATGTAATATTAAGTATGATGGATCTAGGGTTTGTAAACTTCTGTAAATTAATTAATTAAAACATGTTGGGATCAATTAATGATTATATTATAATGCTTTGTGAAGAGAATTGAGCATAAAACATGCTAGTTATTGTGTTAGGGTTTGGACAGAAAACTATGGCTGTAAAGATGTGAGTGTAAATAATAGATGGTGAAGGGTTAAGTCACGAATTTTAGGTCTAAATTTAATTTTAATGAAAGAGCTTTCCAAAAAGTCCAGCCACGATTGATTTCAAGGTCGGGAAGTTGGTCTTTTGATTTTATCTTTGTTAAGGTGTCAAAGCTGTTAAACCGGGACATATTTTGGGTAAAAGTTTGAGGGTGTTTTGTGGTTGTAAAAGTGGTATTTTGACTAGCCCTTCTGCAATAGTTAAGTATTAGGTTATAATAGACTACAACGAAAAGGATTCGCGATAAAAACTTATGGAAGTATTTTATGTTAATTAAAAAATTTTGGTGTCCGTTCCGATCCGAATTTGACTAGTTGACAAGTTTGATTTTCTTTTGAGTACTTGTGTGTGTTATTGGTCCATGGCCTTCTGGGATTAGCTTGTATGCTTATGAGAGACCATGGTAAATTTTTGGTGTGAGTTGTTGAGCTTTATTTTTCATGATTTCATGTGGGCGAATGTACCCAAAAATTCTGCGTTTTCTGATTTTAAGAGTGCAAGGGATTTAGTGAGTGTTAGGTTATGGTAATGGTTAGTATGGTGTCTAGGAGATCCATGGTAGGTCATATGAGTCTTAGACATGCATCATATGAGTATTACATGGGTTGTAGCTTTTAGTTTGGCCTTGTGTAACGTGGACTTATTTGTGTTGTTTAGATTTATGATTTGTGTTGTGGAAGCTGCAAGGTTTAAGGTGAGTTCAGAGTCCCATATTTTTACCTTGTTTTAAACTTGGGATGGGAATGATGCTTGTCTTAAAAGATTTGAATTACTGTGATTATTTGTATGTGTGTTAAAGAGCTTGGACTTTTAATGTTATCGTATTTATGCTATATGTAAACGGTAATGATATGATGTGTGATTCTGTGTGGTCCAATTGGGAGGGTGCTTACCCTGTTGCTCGTGCATACGACCTAATTGGAGAGTAGCAGCCCTACTCACTTTTATTCTTGGTGGTCCGATCGGAGGGTATTAATTTACCCATTTTTTTGGAGTAGGGGTCACGTTCCGGCCCGGTATGTTGTGAATTTTGATCGGTGGGCACGTTCCGCCCGATGGTTGCCTTATGTGAGATGTTGCCTTGTGAATACATGTAGCGTATATGATAACTGTAATTATTTGTCCAGCTATATTTTATAATCACAGTGATTTGGTTGCCTAGAGTGTATGTGTGTCTTAAACCTATGAATCTCACCAACATTATGTTGACGTTTTAAGCATCATTTTCGGGTGAGCTTTCTAAGGATAAGATAGAAGGAAGTGATTAGACGAGACCTTAGTTGCATTGGAAGTGGTTTATCTGTGCATTTGGAGTTTATCATGTTGTTTGCTTTCGGGTATTGTTATGATACTTTGTGTCTATACTTTGCTATGTTTATTGCATGTAGTTATTCTCTATATAGACACCATGTGTTGCGATTATATCCATGAAGTTACACCCGCGCGTTTCCGCCGTGGCGGGGTGTGACACCAGACAACAGGATAGGAGCTTATCTTAATTCTTGATGTCCATCAAAGGATCGAGTATCTTTACATGAGCTTGTCTTAGTTCAAGCCATCTTCGATGTCCCATGTAAGTAACAACATTTTCTACCGTGATCTAGCCATTTTGAAGTTTTGTCAAAAGCACATATATGACATGCATATTCTCCTTTAGTGCTCCACCCAGAAAGGTTAGCATATCGAGGAAAATCAGATATTGTAGAAATGACTGCGGCTTTCATTTGGAAATTTTGATTCGTTAAGGCATCAAATGTATCAATACCAGCCCATAGCTCTTTTAAGTCCTTTATCAAAGGTTGCATGTAAACATCTAATTTATCACCGGGGCTTTTGGGGACCGGAATGATCAAAGAAATAATAAAATTGGGTTGTTTCATGACATATACCATGGAGGTAAATTATATGGAATAACGAAGACCGGCCAAATATTGTAGTTTAGATTCATTGACCTGTATGTTTTGAAACCATCACTTGTTAGATTCAAACGAACGTTTCGAGGATTGCTTGCAAATTTAGAATGCTTCTCATCAAAGTGTTTCCATGACAATGCATCAGCTGGCTGTCGTAGTTTACCATCTTTTACCCATTCCAAATGATGCCATTTCATAGGATGGGCCGTTTTGAAGACATAAACAACCTTTGAAGCCTTGGTTTTAGGGGAAACCAACGCAAAACGTTCATTGCTTTCTTCTTTTTCTTTTTTAGACACAGCTCATCTTGTATACCCGCCTCATCTCCAAACTCATCTCCAAGGTTATCTTGGGTGGGCCTCCATCTGGAAGCATTACAAACGGAGCATATTTTTTTGTTCTCATTTGCATTCCAAAACAACATGCATCCGTTAGGACATGCATGTATTTTATCATACCATAACCCCAGCCTCTTCATGATGTTTTTCGCCTCATGATGTTTCTTGAGCAGTATATTCCCATCAGACAACAACTCTTCTTGAAGAAACTCCAACAACATAGAAAATGATGTGTTGCTCCAACCACAAAGAGATTTTATATGGTATAAATGAACCAAGGCAGACAACTTGCTATGCTTAGTATTAGGATACACCTTCTGATTAACATCTTGGACAAAATCATCAAACTTCGTTTTATCATTTTGCTTTACACGGTTCAAATTAGGTTCAACTTCAGGTTGAGGTTGAGGTTTGATAGTGCGTTTTTGAGTGCGTATCAAAAATATATAAGGTAGACGTGAGTGGAATTTACCGGTCAACCTTTAGGAAAAGGAAGACTTGTAAAAACTCGTGAATACCATATATATATGTGATACCGGGTAAGTGATCACCCGGGTCGTGTCCCAACGAGGTGTGAATGGGCAATATCGTGAGAGATTCGAGATTAAAATGCTTGTAAGTTCGATTTTGAGAGTTATTTGGTGTTATGGTACGTTAAACTTACGAGAATTAAGAATTAACGAACAAAGATGAAATAAACGCAACTAAAACATGAATACAAACAAGAAATGAAAATTAAATCTTAAAACTACCTAAAAATCTACGGGAATGATAATAGGAAATAGGGGAAACCTAAAACGTAATCTAATTTTAAAAACATAAAAATTACTTAAAAAAAACGTAAACGTGCTAAATAAAACACGACTTTAAAGCTACGCTAATCCTACGGGTGAAAAAATGATTTTTATAAGTTTATAATGATAAAAGAAAATTTTTAAAAAGTAAGAAAATACTCTTTTTTTTTAATTAAAAACTAAAATGGTAAAATAAATGAGTTAAAAATAATAAAACTATTTAGAAAATTATGAGAATTTTTTTTTGGAAAGTTTATTACACTAAACTTAAGCTAGGGAAAAGAAAAAAAAATAATAAGCAGTTCTAATTAAGCAATAAATAAGCTAACAAAAATCTTACTTAATAATATAAGCAAAACAAATGAACTATAAATATTAAACTAACTAATAACTAACAAGAAAGAGTTAATAGCAGAGATGGGATGGAGGGTTTGCTTGTGTGGTGTCATAATCCAATGACCAGATTTCGAATCTTGTTGTGCCCCTTTTTGCAAACACCCTTTTTTTTAATTTTATTTATTGGAGATTGTTAAACAACAAAAGATAATCACTTTTTGAAAAAAATTTGGAACTTAAAAAAAAAAATGAGCTGAGAAAAGGCTAGATGAACCAACAGTTAGCATATGGAGCAAATTAAAAAGCTAACTTATGGGCAAAAAGCTCTAATAAGTACTCTTACCCCTAATAAGCTAAATAACTATAGATGATATACCAACCCAACCGAATTAATCTCAAGAGAAACAAGTATAGAACTAAGAGTAAGTAACAACAACCACCAAATGACCCCAACATTTAAATTCAAGCTAATCAAGCAGTTCCAAAAAGGCCTAGACCTGATCTAATGGGGAAATAAGCAAGAGGGCTAACTAGGGATACCTAAAAAGCACTAAAGGGAACAAGATAAGCAGCTCTTAAAACCTAAAAAGCACTGAAATAGCTAAATAGCACTAGGGGCTGCAGAAAAATAGTGACAGACGGCTAACTTGGGGCTGTTGCACAGGGCTGAGAAAAATTTCCAATAATAAAGCAAAAATACTAGCAAGTAGATAAGCAACAAAATAAACCACAAACCAAATTTCAGGTCAAATGGTCAAGAAACGAGGAAATGAAAAATAAAAAACTTTTGGGCTGTGTGGTGGTTTTTTGGACAGCAAAACAGAAAAACAATTGCAACTTTAAGCTAAAATCTAGATAAGCTAATGGTAAAACTAGTGTGTAAAAGCTGTTGGAATGTGAAGTTAAGCTGTGAGAGAGTAATTAGAAACAAAAATTATAGATTTTTAACAAGAAATGAAATAGGAAAATGGACATGAAAAGGGTGCTAAGATAGAATGGTAAGCTGATGCATTTGGTTAACATGGGTAAAAAATGGGTAAATATGTGGGTTCATTTACCTGAGAAGTCAAAGACCAAGTGCACCAAACTAACATGTACCTATTTGAGTCTAAGGTGAACCAAAAAGAACAACAATAATAGCCTAATCTAGAATCTATCCTAAAAACTTATGTAAAACAGTCATGAAAAAAAATATATTTGAAAAGCAACTAGGAAAACTTAAAAACTACATGAGAATACAAAATTTGACTTAAGAACTTCTAACAATATTAAATTATAGTTGATGCAAACTGAAAATATGGTAAAAACTATTATAAGCTAACAAAACGAGGTTGTGCCAAACACCTCTAAGTTTCAACTGTTTTGGAGTTTTACAGCCAAATATTTATCCCTTGAACCTAACTCAAACTCAGAGGGTGCACTAAGTATATGAAACATAAACAAACAAGATTGAAGCAGAAATAGGAAGTATCAAATAAGATTATAGGCAAAACTAAAATTTCATTAAACTAGAGTATTACAAGAGTTAAAGAGTAAAAACAAGTTAAACTACGATAAGCATGAAGTAAACTGAATTAAAAACTAATTTTTGTTCTACTCCTAATCCAACCTAAAATCTACTGCTACAACCTAATTGCCTTGTAAATTTTTTGCTACAAACTATATATAGACTACTGATAAAAAAGTTTCTATATCCTTCTCTTTTTGCACTTGTGCTTTTTGTGTGAGATAATAGCTTTGGATGCCTTGTTGTGTTTCTTTAGTTGCAATCTCAGCCTTTGAACTTTTCTTGGCCTCCAATATCAAAATTATGGCCGTAGGATCAATTTGTTGCTTGTTTGGGATTGCCAGCGTGGCAATGGAAGGGGTGGCATCACGTGAAGGAGGGGATTGGTAATGGTGAGGGGGGTTGATTTTGAGGAGAGGGTGGAGTATTGCAGGAGAAAACGTGGGGATGGTGGTTTGTTTTGTGGGTAAAGAGAGGGTTGGGGAAGAAGACAGGGTTGTGGTTTCACTGGGATATTTGACCGAGGGAAATAAATAAATACGGGGTGGGTTTATTTATTTGGGATTGGGTCAGGTTGTGGACTAGTGAGTGGATTTGGGCTGAGGTGATGTGTTGGACCAGGTTTAGGATTAGTTTAAGTTGGGTAGTAATTGGGTTTACTAAAAGGATTAGTTAAGGTAGTTAATTAGTTTAGGGTAAATTAGGTTTAAGGTAAATGGTAAAAATGGGTTTTTGGTTTCGGGTTTGTTTTTCTATGCTCACTCCATTGCCATATCCCGGGGTTGACTTCGAACTTGACTTTTTGTATTTTCTTTGTTTTTCTTCAAAATCATGTCAAGTCGGTCCGGTAATGCTCCATTATGCTCCTATTCCCATGCAAGCTCCGTTTTCCCTCACATTTGCCTTATTTTCAATCCATTTGTACTTGAAATACACAAAAACATACTCCAAGGATATTTGTGATGTTATTTGACTATTTTGAAGTGTTTTTTATCGTTTTGACTCGAAAATTGGATGAAAAGATATGTGCAAAAAGGCGCATATCAAATCCCCCACACTAAGTAATTGCTAGTCCCTAGAAATTTTTTTGAAAATTTAATGGATTTGAAACTCTTTACCAAAAGTCATTACTTCTGGAGTAGCCAGATGTATCGATTCAAGTAAGAACTATGGTCCACCTGATAACCATGTGCTTTTGAGCAAACCACCAGCTGTCAACGGATTTGATTTGTCTTTACCATAAGCCGTTTGCTTCTGGACTAGCCAACTCTTGATGGACACAGTCAACATCTTGGTGAGTTGATTACCAATTATGGTTTTTCCACTGCCTTTACGACAAGCCATAATCTTGCGGGCTAGCCAACTCATTCACTTTTTTGGATATGGCGAGTTGATTTACCATACAATTTTGGGCAAATTGCAAGCCGTCAACGGATTTGATATATCTTTACCAAGAGCCGTTTGCTCCTGGATTAGCCAATCCTTTTGTCGGTTTGACATGGCGGACTGATAACCACAAAAAATTTTGAAACTCAAGTGAAATTTTTTTTTTAAATTTTTGCCAAAAACGGGGGTATTAGATAGTAAAATGTGATAAAATTCGCTAGAATAGCGAAATACCCCCCCCCCCCCCCACACACACACACACTTAGAATGAATATTGTCCTCAATATTCAAAGTCCCGGCTATTATGCTGACTCTTTGAACGTAAAAGGGCAACATTACAAGCTAAATGTGGAAACACCATTTTGTATTTTCACGTTATAAGGAACCACAGTAGGGGTGACTCCCCCACACTTAGGGTGAAATCCCTATAAGCATGCTACTGTTTTTGTTTACCGAGTCGCTAGCTTGACTCGACCCCGAATTCATTTGTCCTTGGGGAAGCATGATGTGGAAGAGACAATCTCAATCGGACTTTCATTCAAGATGTTTGGACAAACATTTGAAGCACGTGAAAGTTCCACACCGATGAGATAAGTATCCGGCTCAAGATAATGATACATGAAAATGCCGGGATCAAAGATGGTATCTTCATTCCCGAAGGAGTGAAGAAGAAAAGAAGTCACCTTATAGGTGAAGAAAAGGAAGAAAACCATGATGAAAATCATGATAAGATCTTCTTCCTCGAGAGCAGGTTCATTAGCCTGAATTTGGATTTCAAGGGTTAAGCTCAAAAACATCCCGGATGGGTGGGTGGGAATTTGCAAATCCTCATGATTGAGTGCATCTCCCCCCGGGCTATCAAACTCCGGAGGAGTCATGATATGATGAGTGAGTTCACCGGAGAACTCCTCATGAAGAGAATTATTCACAAGATGTGAATCTGTGAATTTGTGTTCCAGAATAGACTCATCACAATCCTCATTCCGAATACCAAAGATTGGATTATCATAAATCAAAGTGAATTCAGATTCGAATTCAAATAGAGGATTGGTGAGAGTAGTATTGAATGCTTCTGGAACAAAGTGATCAACATTCTCAATTGGACTGTTTGGGTAAGAAGTGAGTGACTGATCATGATAAAGGAGACTTTCAATTTCTCCCAGATTGGCTTCAAAATCAATGAGAACATCGTCACTTCCCGTTGGAAGTGGATTGATGTGAGTGATTTCATCGGCGAACTCCTCAAGAAGATGATCAGCATCAGAATGTGGAACTGATGCCTCAACATACTCGATGTCTCCATAAGATGTACAATCATCATTAAAATCTGAGAGAGTCTCAAAATGATCGTTTGAACACTCAAGAGGGGAAGGTAAATCACACATATGATCCAAAGTTCCCTGTGACGCTCTTGGGATTGGGACAAGGCTCTCAACACTATACTTTATGAATTCGTCCGATTCCTTATCAGGAACAGTGCTAAGGTGCTCATCCCCCATGTTTAGAGAGTGAGTGTGAACTTCGGGTGTGATAACAACAGACTGATCGTTCATGGAAAGAACCATAACTAATGAATTTGATGAGCCTTGACGATTATCAAGGGTATCTTCATCATCACTTTCGTCATCGTCATCGTAGATGACAGTTTTACGCATTCGAAATCTTACTCTAGCTGCTTCTTCAGCTAGTATTTCTTTGTAAGACTTCGGACGAGGTTCTTCCGGAGCAGGTTTGTTAACCAAATCCTTAAGGTCATTTAAAGTATTTAAAACATTTTGCAAAAGTTCTTGAGGAAATGGTTGAGGTTGTGATTCAAAAGTTGGGTATTGTGGAGGTTGGTCGTGATAATTGTTGTCACAAGGAAAAAGATTCCTAGTTTGACAATCGGTGCTAAAATGTGGACCTCCACAATACTCACAACCGTATTGTTGTGAAGTTGGTGCATTTTGAAACGATTCGGGATTGCAATTTTGATAACACGGATTATGCTCATATGAAATGAAATTGTTTTGTGGCTCATTGCAAAAGCTCGGATTAGAATCGTAAGCGAATGAATTACTCGAACCACAAAACAAACAACTTTCGTTTTGAATATCATTACCACATCGTTCACATGTACACCAACGACATGGCAACCCAAAAAGTGGCTCACCACAACCGACACAAGGAATAAAAGTCAAAGGTGGGACAAGTGGTGTGCTCTGAGAGCTAGGAATTTCCACCACTTCTGTTATGGTCTCTGGTTTTTGTTTTTGGTAAACGTGAAGATTAGGCTCTGTACGTTTGCTTGACAAACCTTTAACCGTAAATCCTGAAAGGTTAGGATCAATTCTTGATGGTTTGTCATTAATAGCACGTATTTCAAGCAGTGATGGGTAGTTGGAAGAATTCGGTGAATCATCGAGAGAATTTGGACTTATGAACAGATTGCACGTAGTACAAAATCTGTTACTACAATTATTTTCACACTTCTCACAAATACACCGGAAACAACGATAGCCATTCTCAATCGGGCTTTTACAGTGAAAACACGTGTAGCCGAGAGACGCCATAAGAATTATACATGAGAGGGGTATAAGAAGGTATAATCAAATGGGTAGAGGGTAAGGAAAAATATTTTTGGGTTTTTTGAAAAACACATCAATTAAAACGAGACCAACTCAAAAAGACAATTGTGAACTTAAACCAATAATCACAATGTAAATGGCTTCTTTAAAAAAGGTACACCAATTCACAAGGATACAATGGCAAGTTTTAATCTTTTGTTTGGGAACTTATTAATGTTCACACCCCCAGTTGGTAGGTGTTCTGCCTTGGTTCTCTGCGGTGTGTTTTATGTTTATTTTATTATTTAATAAGAAAAACGGAAAATTTTTTTGTATTTTTCTTATGATAGATATATATACAATAGAAAAGGAAAATATTTTTGTGTTCTATAAGTTTTTGAAAACGATAACTTCTTGACGAAGGTTCTACAAGTCACTAATCGTTGAAATCATAACGATATTGTCGCAACACAACCTCCCCGGCAGTGGCGCCATTTTGATAGTGCGTTTTTGAGTGCGTATCAAAAATATATAAGGTAGACGTGAGTGGAATTTACCGGTCAACCTTTAGGAAAAGGGAGACTTGTAAAAACTCGTGAATACTATATATATATGTGATACCGGGTAAGTGATCACCCGGGTCGTGTCCCAACGAGGTGTGAATGGGCAATATCGTGAGAGATTCGAGATTAAAATGCTTGTAAGTTCAATTTTGAGAGTTATTTGGTGTTATGGTACGTTAAACTTACGAGAATTAAGAATTAACGAACGAAGATGAAATAAACGCAACTAAAACGTGAATACAAACAAGAAATGAAAATTAAATCTTAAAACTACCTAAAAATCTACGGGAATGATAATAGGAAATAGGGGAAACCTAAAACGTAATCTAATTTTAAAAACATAAAAATTACTTAAAAAAAACGTAAACGTGCTAAATAAAACGCGAGTTTAAAGCTACGCTAATCCTACGGGTGAAAAAATGATTTTTATAAGTTTATAATGATAAAAGAAAATTTTTAAAAAGTAAGAAAATACTTTTTTTTTGTTTTTATATTTTTTATAATTAAAAACTAAAATGGTAAAATAAATGAGTTAAAAATAATAAAACTATTTAGAAAATTATGAGAATTTTTTTTTGGAAAGTTTATTACACTAAACTTAAGCTAGGGAAAAGAAAAAAAAAATAATAATAAGCAGTTCTAATTAAGCAATAAATAAGCTAACAAAAATCTTACTTAATAATATAAGCAAAACAAATGAACTATAAATATTAAACTAACTAATAACTAACAAGAAAGAGTTAATAGCAGAGATGGGATGGAGGGTTTGCTTGTGTGGTCTCTGTGTAAATCCAATGACCAGATTTCGAATCTTGTTGTGCCCCTTTTTTTTTTTTTTTTTTTTTTTTTATTGGAGATTGTAAAACCACAAAAGGTAATCACTTTTTGAAAAAAATTTTGGAACTTAAAAAAAATGAGCTGAGAAAAGGCTAGATGAACCAACAGTTAGCATATGGAGCAAATTAAAAGGCTAACTTATGGGCAAAAAGCTCTAATAAGTACTCTTACCCCTAATAAGCTAAATAACTATAGATGATATACCAACCCAACCGAATTAATCTCAAGAGAAACAAGTCTAGAACTAAGAGTAAGTAACAACAACCACCAAATGACCCCAACATTTAAATTCAAGCTAATCAAGCAGTTCCAAAAAGGCCTAGACCTGATCTAATGGGGAAATAAGCAAGGGGGCTGACTAGGGATACCTAAAAAGCACTAAAGGGAACAAGATAAGCAGCTCTTAAAACCTAAAAAGCACAGAAATAGCTAAATAGCACTAGGGGCTGCAGAAAAATAGTGACAGATGGCTAACTTGGGGCTGTTGCACAGGGCTGAGAAAAATTTCCAAATATAAAGCAAAAATACTAGCAAGTAGATAAGCAACAAAATAAACCACAAACCAAATTTCAGGTCAAATGGTCAAGAAACGAGGAAATGAAAAATCAAAAACTTTTGGGCTGTGTGGTGGTTTTTTGGACACCAAAACAGAAAAAAAAATTGCAACTTTAAGCTAAAATCTAGATAAGCTAATGGTAAAACTAGTGAGTAAAAGCTGTTGGAATGTGAAGTTAAGCTGTGAGAGAGTAATTAGAAACAAAAATTATAGATTTTTAACAAGAAATGAAATAGGAAAATGGACATGAAAAGGGTGCTAAGATAGAATGGTAAGCTGATGCATTTGGTTAACATGGGTAAAAAATGGGTAAATATGTGGGTTCATTTACCTGAGAAGTCAAAGACCAAGTGCACCAAACTAACATGTACCTATTTGAGTCTAAGGTGAACCAAAAAGAACAACAATAATAGCCTAATCTAGAATCTATCCTAAAAACTTATGTAAAACAGTCATGAAAAAAAAATATTTGAAAAGCAACTAGGAAAACTTAAAAACTACATGAGAATACAAAATTTGACTTAAGAACTTCTAACAATATTAAATTATAGTTGATGCAAACTGAAAATATGGTAAAAACTATTGTAAGCTAACAAAACGAGGTTGTGCCAAACACCTCTAAGTTTCAACTGTTTTGGAGTTTTATAGCCAAATATTTATCCCTTGAACCTAACTCAAACTCAGAGGGTGCACTAAGTATATGAAACATAAACAAACAAGATTGAAGCAGAAATAGGAAGTATCAAAGAAGATTATAGGCAAAACTAAAATTTCATTAAACTAGAGTATTACAAGAGTTAAAGAGTAAAAACAATTTAAACTACGATAAGCATGAAGTAAACTGAATTAAAAACTAATTTTTGTTCTACTCCTAATCCAACCTAAAATCTACTGCTACAACCTAATTGCCTTGTAAATTTTTTGCTACAAACTATATATAGACTACTGATAAAAAAGTTTCTATATCCTTCTCTTTTTGCACTTGTGCTTTCTGTGTGAGATAATAGCTTTGGATGCCTTGTTGTGTTTCTTGAGTTGCAATCTCAGCCTTTGAACTTTTCTTGGCCTCCAATCTCAAAATTATGGCCGTAGGATCAATTTGTTGCTTGTTTGGGATTGCCAGCGTGGCAATGGAAGGGGTGGCATCACGTGAAGGAGGGGATTGGTAATGGTGAGGGGGTTGCTTTTGAGGAGAGGGTGGAGTATTGCAGGAGAAAACGTGGGGATGGTGGTTTGTTTTGTGGGTAAAGAGAGGGTTGGGGAAGAAGACAGGGTTGTGGTTTGAATGGGATATTTGACCGAGGGAAATAAATAAATACGGGGTGGGTTTATTTATTTGGGATTGGGTCAGGTTGTGGACTAGTGAGTGGATTTGGGCTTAGGTTATGTGTTGGACCAGGTTTAGGATTAGTTTAAGTTGGGTAGTAATTGGGTTTACTAAAAGGATTAGGTTAAGGTAGTTAATTAGTTTAGGGTAAATTAGGTTTAAGGTAAATGGTAAAAATGGGTTTTTGGTTTCGGGTTTGTTTTTCTATGCTCACTCCATTGCCATATCCCGGGGTTGACTTCGAACTTGACTTTTTGTATTTTCTTTGTTTTTCTTCAAAATCGTGTCAAGTCGGTCCGGTAATGCTCCTATTCCCATGCAAGCTCCGTTTTCCCTCACATTTTCCTTATTTTCAATCCATTTATACTTGAAATACACAAAAACACACTCCAAGGATATTTGTGATGTTATTTGACTGTGGAAAACTAGAAGGGGGGTTGAATAGTTTACCGCTTTTTCGATTCTTATTTAGCTTAAATATCCTTTTAGAAACTTTACATTTGCTTAAAGATAAAAACACAACATTATATGTTTGATTCTTTGAAAAACTTTTCATGTGAATAACAATTCTAACTTTACTTGTTTCATACTTTGAAAAGCTTTACTTGTGATGATCCTAACTTTGCTTGTTTTAGTTCTTTGAAAAGCTTTACATTTGTTTCAAGATATAAATACAACTTTACTTGTTTTAATTCTTTTGGAAAGCTTTATATGTGATTAGCAATTATAACTAAAAGACAACATGTAATAAGCAAAGATAAAGAAAGAAACGATCAAACCACAACACGATTGTTTATCGTGGTTCGGCTACAAGGACTCTTTTTCCTTGCCCTACATCCACGCCCCGAGTTTCCAACTCGAGAGTTATAAGCACTAATCAACAAGCTCCTTTCACCGGCGGAGAAAACCTTACACGTCGCTTATACTTTTACCGACACAAAGCTAGATGTCGAGTTCTTTTACAAGGGTACAACCACTCCCATTCGTCGCTTACACTTTTACCGACACAAAGCTAGATGTCGAGTTCTTTACCAAGGGTACAACTACTCCCGTTAGTTCTTTTACTAGGGTACAACAACTCCCAACACACTACGTATTTTGAGGCCTAAAATACTAACCTATAACTTCTACATACATGACACACATGAAGTATAAACTACCAAAGCTTATACATGACCAAGCTACCAAGACTTGCAACTTTAAAGTTGAAGCTTGCAACTTCTTGAATGAACTTGTGGAGTTCCTTGCTACATAAGAGAATCACACAAGTCAAGGGTTACTGAGTTAGTTGAGAGAATATATGAATATATGTCCTAAAAGGGTTATCCAAAAATCAAGTTATGGCTTGGTATTTATAGCAAACAACACCGCAGGTCTGGCGGATCAGGCGGACCCCTCAAAAGGGTTCCGCCCGTGTACCCCCAGGGTACCGCCAGGGCTGCAGTTGGTTTTGCAATAAATCTTGCAAACCAAACAAGGTCTTGTCTCATAACTCCTAGCAACCAAACAATGTCGCATCACTTAAATCAAGTCAAATACAAAGCTTGCAAGCAACAACAAAGTTAGTCAAACACATTTCTTTCCATAAATGCATCATGACAAAACTTGCCCTAAATGTGATGTGACCTTATTATATAAAGAAACAAACATGATGTGATAAGACTCATTTTAGTTTAAGAAATAAACACAATGTTTTGTTTAAAAGGAAATGTTAACCTTAGTTAAACAAGACTTAAACACTTAAAGTGATGATTTACTTATAGCTAAACTTCATACTTTGTCATTAACAAAACTTAGCAAAGATCGTAAAATATAAATAACGTTTTTAGGCGATATTTGTATTAACATTGACTATTTTGAAGTGTTTTTTATTGTTTTGACTCGAAAATTGGACGAAAAGATATGTGTAAAAAGGCGCATATCAAGGTTCTCTTTAACCCATACTTCCTTCCATTGACACCGTAGGAAAAAGGCCATGCAATATCTCATTCATTTCATGTTCGTTGTCTCCTTCTTCATCATTTTCCATCATACTCGAAGATGATACCTCGTAACTTTCCTCGTGATCCGTCCAATTCAGGTAGCCTCTCATGAAGCCAACACATATAGGGTGCTCATGCACTTGTTCTCTTTTAAGGTGAAATCTATTGTGACAATTCGTGCATGGACATAATATCTCTCCATGTTGACTCGATTTCTCAAAAGCAAAGTTAATAAAACATTAGACGCCATTTACATATTGTGAACTAGATCTTGGTGCAAAATACATCCAAGATTTGTCCATAATGATGTCAAAAGTAGAAAATTTGAAGTAATATTCAACTCTTACGTGCCTAAAAACCAGCCATGTAACTCTATTAGCTACTGAAAAAATCTTTGTGTTTGTGTACAAAACATTATCATCAAATAAACACAAATAGTGGTATTCTTATTAAAGGCAAAAAAGTTAAGTCTCTACTACATTTACGTTAATTTACAAGCATCAACCTAAGTTCACTTCCCTGAAAGCTATAATCGGTCAATATCTAATTCAACGCACTTGTTTAAATATCAACCTAAGTTCACTTCCCCAAAAGCTATAATCGGTCAATAGTGTTTCAATCTTCATGTCTATGCTAATGGATTAGTTAACACTTAAACCAGAATTTCACAATGCCTAAAATGCCGACTACTTGTCAACATTAACACAGCCACGCAGACTATTAAATCTTTTTCAAGTCGCATCTAATTCAACGCACTTGTTTAAACATCAATCAGTTACGAGTTGAGATTCATTCCTACATTATACCACAATACCATTACAAAACATCAAACTACTCAGCACACCTTCTAAACATCAATAAGATAATTCCTACAAATCGACACGCGGCAATCAATAGCAAAGATATCACTTATTAACAGCAGATCTAAAGAGGAGGTTGACGAATTATAACAAATGTAGCTATCAATAAACGAAACAGCAGCTATCAATAGACGAATTATAATACATGTAATAAACAAAACAGCAGCTATCAATAGACGAATTATAATACATGTAGCTATCAATAAATGAAACAGCAGTTATCACTTATACTTGAGTTGGGATTTCAATCGGCGATAGAGACGACCGGATAGAGTCGGTGCCGGAGTTAGGGATAGAAGGCTGGTGACGATGCTATGAAGACGATGCGATAGAGACAGAAGACGGTGCCGTAGTTAGGGATAGAAGGCCGGATAGAGATAGAAGACGGTGACGATTAACAGTTTTAGGGTTTCAGTGGTGGATTTAGGGGTTCAATGGTGGATTTAGGGTTTCAGTGGTGGCAACCATGGTGGATTTAGGTCTGTTTGGGAGATTGGAGATGGGACGTTTGGGAGGGATTAACTGGATTTCAATAACTGAACAAATAAAGAGTGGCATGAATTAACTTTTATATTTTTTTAGGTCGGGACGTTTGGGAGATGGGATGTAACTTTTATATATATATTTTTTTTTGTTTATTTTTTTGGTGAATTTTAACAATTTTAGTGGGGAAAAGTTTTAGTGAGTATATGCCAAAGTTTTACTTTTATATTTTTTTTGTTTATTTTTTACTTTTTGGTGACTTTTAAAAATTTTAGTGAGGAAAAGTTTTAGTAAGTATATGTCAAAAATTTTGTAGTGCTAGTAACGTGAGTGAGATTAAGGGTGTGTTTGGTATCCCACTATAGGAATGAGACTATGACTATGCAAGTGATTAAAGGTGTTTGTTTAAGATGAAAAAGCCCACCACTATGATAATGAATGATAAATATAATACATACTCCATATACATCAAGAGAGCTAGGTATGGATCTTTCATAGGTGAGGGACCCACCACACTATCAAACTCATACCCATTATCATTTATGGCAGCATACCAAATGCACCCTATGTTCGTTTTTCTTTGATTAGTAAAAACTCTAAGATTATAGTGTTGAGCTAAAGCTAATGTAACGCTCACATAAATTAGGATTTAGTATGAGTGAAAAATGAGAAGATGAACTTAGTCCTCATCATAGAAATTGTTGGACTCTTTTACTTTGTTAATCTAAACTATGAAGTTAATCTAACCAAGTTTCATGGTATAGCAATGTAGTGATTAATAACTTAAAGTAAATAAACGTAAAAGGTAAGAAACAATGTTTTTTTCAACGTTTAACTTTTTATTAGAAATTAATCAAAAAGAATTATACCCCAAGTGTTTGCGGAACAACACTTGGGATTGAAATGATAAGTATGATGTGTTTACTCCTCACTAAACCCAAACTAAGTGTGAGTGACAACTAAAGGTGTCACAACTCGTAAATTCTGGTCTTTTCCCGAACTTTCACATTTACTATTCATCGATCACTATTCATCATTTTACTATTCATCTTTTTCGGAGTCAGTTTGTGATTCCGAGAAGCGTTCAAAAATTTTACTATTCATATGACACTATTCACCCCGGAGAAAATTTGTCATTTATGCGTGAGTTGCATCATTTCTGTATACGTACGGTTATCTACCTAATAAACGTATCCTATAAACTATTACTATGAATAATTGATCCGACAATCCCAACTATGGTCCTAACACATTTTTACACTCATTATAATGATATAAAAATTATATTATTAATTTACCCGGTGTTTTCAAATCAATTGCTACATTTTACGGTAATTTGCCATTACTTTAATTCATAATTTAATTGCTAGGGCATTTGCATTTTTAGTTATTCACGATTATTAATTTAATAAAAGTTTTTTTCACAATTTAAGTGAACACCCAACGTACCCGACACTCCCAACGAATATTTTTAGTACATTCTAACATTCCTTAAATTACTACAAAACGTGTCAAAAATTATTTTCTTACACTTTTATAAGTCTTTTATTAAGCCCACTTAATTATACGTATTTAACGTTAACAATAAAACTATTACCCAATACATATTTTTAATAATCAATACATGCACAAAATACATTTTTATAAAATACATTTTTATATAAAGCTACACATATTTTTTTATAACTTTCTATCACACGTCAATTAAAGTAAAACTATATCAAACAATAAATTAGATACACATGTTTATTTTGTTACAATATAAAAATGCGATTACTCCCTAAATCAATAGTAGGCTAAAACAACTTTCTTGACCACAACTTACAAATAGTCAAATGAATAGACTAATTGGTGGCTTGACCATATTTTTCTTCCTTTCTTTTGGCTGACAACAAAACCCAACGCCACCCTAGTATTTTGTTCTAAAAATCTAAAATTTAGCCTAATAAACTAATACATAAACCTTTGCCTTGGTCCTTTATAAAAGGTGAAGTCTTAGCATTCATTTTCATACTTCATAAAATGTTAAAAAGTCCGAGTAATAATTTACTTTGTATTTTAAACACCTTTATTATATATATTTAAATATATATAATTACGATAACTTAAGTATTTGCGAAGCAATACTTATTTTAAATACCCGATACTTACATAAATATACATTTACAAAATTTTTACATATTTTAGACACTCTATTTTATTCCACTATAATTTATTGCTAGCTAAATAAATACCTAAACCTATAAAAGTTGTACAAAATATCTACAAAATCTAACCAATCTTGGACAAAATCGTACAAAAATCAGGTACCCCTCTCTTTCCCTTTTTTTCAGCCGAATGACACCACCCTCTTTCACCAACTTTGCCAATTTTCTTTCCTAGCTAATTAATGCTTATTTACTAACTCATTTTTTTATTAATAAAACCATAATTCATTTCATTATAAAAGAAAGTTCCTAGCTACATTTTGACACAAGAAAAACACATATAAAACTCTCTCGATCGCCTTGTGATATTCGACAATAGGAAAAACAAGAATAGAAGCCAAGAGTTTAGAAGCCAAGTCTTGTTCATAAGCTACACCATTCAATCCCCTCGAAACCATCTCGACCCTTTTCAATTATTTGAACGACAAGACATTCTTATTCTACGTTTGACACTACGTTATTCTAGCAATCATAACACTAAAGTGAGTCATAGCCCCTACTCTTTTTATACTTGTTTTAACTCTTTGGGGGGAGATACATGCTCAACTACTTACTTACTTGTACAAATACTCAAAACATACTTTCTTGATACTTGAAACATTTATACTTTATTGTTTTATACTTGATTGTCTTATACTTTATTGCATTATACTTGATTTCATACATACGTGATTGTGCTATACTTAACTGCGTTATACTAAACTGTGATTGTGTATTCTTGAGCAACTGATACTTTGGGAAATGGCACCCAGTAATCTTTTATACTTTGGGAAATGGCACCCAGTGATCTTTTATACTTTGGGAAATGGCACCCAGTGATCTTTTATACTTTGGGAAATGGCACCCAGTAATCTCAATACTTTGGGAAATGGCATCCAGTAGTCTTTAATCTTTGAACCGTGGCATGTACACATATCTTATACTCATATGTCTTAATCATACTACATATATATTAGCAGTGGGTTGTGAACACACAGGTTGCAAGTCTCTTATGGCGGGACTTGCAACTGAGTGGATTTACGATGCCTTTGCTGTGTGATCATTTTCTATATACTTTACTAGTTAAACAAACTCTATGAACTCACCAACCTCGTGTTGACACTTTAGCATGTATTTTCAGGTTTTAATCTATGGCACGCTACAGGAGGTTTTGGCAGGGCATGGCATGGTCATAGATGACTCTGATTATTCATATGGGGACCGTTTTAAACTATTTTAGGGCCTACTTCCGCACTACTTTTAACAATGTAAATACAATATTTTTTGACTAAACTATTTTATTCTAAATGATTGAAGTGAAAACCATTTTTGAACTTGTGTTGTAATACCAATTGAGTTACACCCCAGCTACACGTATGCTTCCGCTGGACCCGATTTTGGGGGTGTGACAAATGGTCCAGTTGAACTATCTCAGGGGCTGTGTTGTTATTTGGAGAGAGTAAAGATTTGGTTTGTAAATGTTAAAGCATTTAGTGCACAAACTTAATCTTTACATCTCTCTTATTCTCTAGTTATACACAAGTAAATCCTAACAGTTACCTAAGAGACAAAGCCTAAACGACAAAGATTACATCAGCCTATATTGGACAAAATACATAGGTATTTTGTCCCTGTTACAAATTGCTATAACTAGTAAAGGACAAGGATGATTTCTGATCTTCAGTGTTGACAACACTCTTGGTTTTATACCCATTCAGGGAAAGTTGACATTTGCTTGATAAGGACTCTTCCTTATCCATTCAAACTTATCCCGCCTAATCGGCCTTTACTTCGGTCTTGCATCTCCAGTCTTTGTTCACTCAGTCTTCATAGTTGGTGAGGAGACTAGGGGATTCAGTGAGCTATTGTCATCACTCACTGAATCCATCATCTTCTTCTTTGGCTCAGGTATCATTCACTGAGAACCGCCTCACTGAATGGTGAACCTTTCATCATAGATTCGTCATGAGCTTCTTGAGGATGACTCACTGAAGGACTATGCATTCAGTGACTTGTTGAGTGTTTACGGTTATCAAACACTTGGGATATTTTATGTTCAAATCCTAGTTTAAGGAGTTTGGGTTTTAACAGACCCAACAGAAATGCATGTCTATTTATAATGATACATTTAGGGTTTTGGTAAGATAATAGATCCAATAATTCTAGGAGACTCACGTGAGGTAAGGGTGTCCAAAAAAACCGAGGTACCAAACTGAAGAACCAAATCTGTACCAAGTAGGAACCAAACCAACTATTAGAACTATGGTCCGGTTGTCAATTCCTAAAACTCCATAATTTTAGTTCTCATGAAGGTTCGGGTCGGACCATCCAGTTGTGGTACTTTCCTGAAAAGAATCGACCATTTTGAAAGTATAGAAATTTAAGGGGTTGTTTTCGACTTTATGTACATGAAACTTTAAAAAGAAGTAACACCATGGATCGCCAACTCCATAACCCAAAACCCAAAAACTTATCAAAAATCAAACCCTAACCTTTAATCTAATCCAAATAACACCAAACTATTGATTTTTCAATTACCAATAGCATTCAAAGATTCAATATCAATATCAACATCAACATTATTCATTAATATGGAAGTAAGTTATTTAAAATCATGTTTTTCTATCATGTGAATTGTTTATGAGAGTCGTTATTGGACTAATGACGACACAATAACTAGATATTTTAGAACACCCTTTTGAGCTTATCCTTTCGTTTTGTTTACACCCCACTAAAAAATTGTTACACCCAAATCGCCTTAGTTCACCACCTATATTGTGTTATGTGTTTAAAACCCTTGTTAATTGTCTAGATAATTATATATTGCTAAGTCAAGTTGTATATACATTTTTGGAATGATTGAGACTCTTGTGTTATGTATGTGTTTAAAATCAACAACGCTTCAGTCAAGTGTAAGTGCCACTGTAAAGTCTAACCACGTCTGAATAGGTTAGATTAAGAGGTTGTTAAGAGATATTTTTGAAAACAAACACCGCTTCAGTCAATCTAAGTGCCACAGGTGAGCTTCAAAAGACAAATCCGTGAAAAGTGATATCAGAGCGGGATGATTAACATGCTTAAGAAGAAACCCAAACCAAACAAATCACACACAACAACTCAAGCAATATATTTTCTCTAAACCTTACAACAAAATACGAAACAAGAACAAATAAAACTAAACTTCAAATTAAACATGCATATACACATCTCACACCATAACTTCCTTATTGAAAATCCAACTAAACTTAACACCACGAGGTTTCATCTTTTTAGCTCTCTCATCAGCTCGTTCCTGCAGCTTTCGAATCCTGGGGGCTAACCCGCACACGAACTCCTGAGCACGCCGTCCCTCACTCGTCAAACCTTGCTCAATCTTCTCCAATCTCCACCTTCCGACCAGATACTCCAATATATCAGCATAATCATCAGCTGTATAGACCCCGAGGCGCTGTGCCACAGCTGCAAAATGCTCAAATAAAGAAGGGTCTTGCCCGTCATACATTAAATGAGCTGGCATTGTGATTTTCTTGCGCATCATGTCGGCTATTGCTGTCATGGCGCCATTTGGGTCGACTTCTAGGAGTTTTTCAACTATTTTCACATAGGCATTTTCGTGGCGTTTTTCATCTGATGCGATTGTGCCACATATGCGTGCAAGTATAGGGTCGCCGCGGTCTTTTGCTAAGCGGGCTGTGTTGCCATGTGAGACGAATGTGGCTCGTTCTTGGAAAGAGGTGTATACGAAGCCTAAATATGGGTTGTTTTCTGTCCCAGGATCCTGTAAACATAAGTTTTATACAGTAAGCATTAATTAATCACACTCTTTTGTTTGAATTCCCATTTGATACCATATTTTAGTAAACCTCGATTTCACAAATTATGTTTCTCAAAACCTTTAGGAATGACATAGTGTAAGAAATAGTACTAGACATTTTGTGTATTTTGACACTTTGCCTTTTGCATTAAATTTTGCACTTTATTTTTTTAACTTATGATGTGTGTTGCAAATCAAGTTTGCTAGTATTTTTAGATGAATCGCAAATATATATGTTTGGTATAAACCCAGATGAGGTCATTTTCCCATATAAATTTACTGCATTAGTTATATGTATTATACTCCGTGGTGTTTGTAAATGTCACATAAACCAAGTTAATCTATTATGACTCTAAATTGTTGATTTCTCGATCCATCATAACCTCATTTAAATCCATTGAAAATAGCAATTTTATGATACTGATCGAGACTACTTTGGGACTAATAATATATTTTACTGAAAAAACGTTGCGATTATTTGAGTGCACAAATTCGAAGAAACTAAAAACCAAGGAAAGGTATAATGTAAAATGAAAGAATCCACAACACTTACCATGCCAGAACCAATGAGATACTGAACAGTCCTCTCAATCATATTCATATCAACTCGACCCGAAAGATATAAATAAGTCCTTAGCAAATCACCATGCCGATTCTCTTCAGCAGTCCAAGCCCGTGTCCACATTGCCCACGGGTTTGGACTCGCTCCGGTCTCATCGCGGACCCCATCAAGCGTATTAATCATAGTCTGATACGTGGGCAATGCATCTTCAGTTATCATATCACCTACGAGTACCACAAAGTACTCGTCTGGTAAATCAGCCGTACGTTCACGCAGCTCTCGGACCTCGTCCGAGAACTGGTCGTACGGCTGGGAAGATGCTGGCAGAAACTCAGTTGGCTGCCAGCATTCGTTTACTGGTTTGAGAAGAGGGAGTACGGATTGGGCTGCCCATGGTTCTAGTGATTTGAAAATGTCGATTTTTTCGGGTGGCATTGAATGTGTGGCTTGGCGGCGGAGAGGTGGTGCCGCGATGGCACACCGTGGCGAGACGCCACGGAAAGTGGTGGGTTTGAGTGTTAGGGTAAGTGCTAGTGAGAATTGCATGGTGATGTTTAGTTGGATGTTGGAGTGAGAATAGTGACTTATTTATAATAGCAACAAGTGTAAATATGATGACATTTATGGTGGTGAATAAATACAAGAAAAGGTATACATGAGTTGGTTGTTTGTTTGATTTTCTTACAAATGGACTAATGCAGTAGTTTGTAGGAAAACTAAAACAGGGGGTGCATGTGGTTTTGTAGATGTATTTTGTGTGTTTATGTGGTAATGCGAGTTATAAGATTCCTGTGTGTTTATTGTTTTTAGATTGGTGGTATCGACAATCTAAATAAAGTGTGGTAAGTCAAAATTCTATCTTTATAAAAAAGTAAAAAATACTTTACAACAAAAACCAAGTGGGTTGTGTTACAAAGAGTATAAACTTTTAAGCAGATCTAGTTCGGCATCATCAAATTGTTTAAACAATTTAGTAGTAGCGTTTATAACTGAAGCTAATCATCAGAAAGTTATGGAAATACAAAAACAAATATCCATAATCTAATTAACACATTAAAATACGTTCTACTATTTAAATGTTGAATAAGTCCCAAAGTTATATTTTTTCTAAGTCCCACTCTTGTTTAATTATCTTGTTTGATCGAGGTATGACCATTTGTATTGTATTTTGGTTGTTTTGGGGTTCTATATAATATGTTGACTTTCTAAAAAAAATCCCAAAATTATAATTCAATGTCGCAAAGAATAGCCTTGGTAGTTTACCTTAAGATGACTTTTGAAAGGCTTAGCATTCAAGTTCAGAAACAAAAGCAACAAGGTTTTCTTTTTTTTTTCTTTTTTTTTTAATTTCTTACTTTAAAATAAATAAAAAATAAATAAATACTTGCTGGATGCAAATTTTTATTTTGCTACCACAAATACTTGCATTCTGATTCAAACTAATATAAATGAGAAAAAGTGCCACTTGTCTTTCAGTACATGACATTTGTGCTTGCTTGTAATGTGTATACTGTTGAAACTTTGTTTTATCTTTTAATTGATGACCAGAAAACTAAAACTAAAGCGAATTACACCGTTCGTCTTTATGCTTTATTTCAAATCCCTACCTCATGTCCTGATCTTTTTCTCTTTTTTTCATGAATGATCCTTATAAAACTTAATTACACAGTTCGTCTTTAAAGTTATGTCCACACCTTCTGTAAGGGTCTCATCATTGTAAAACTTAATTTGCCAAAGAATCATGTTTCAGTAAATATGAAAGGTGGGAACAATTATACACATCAAATGTCAAAAGACAACAAACATCATGTATCACTAGTAATTTATGTCCTATCTTTTTACTACCCTTTTCTCAATGTTATGAACCAGATTAACAAGCCACTGGGTTAACAATCATCACCACTGCTGATTAGATTGATGAGTACATGATCTCATTTTTTTACATCTGGTTGTGGGCTAAAAACACTGAACCCAATTGCAACTTCCAGCACAGTAAAAATATGCAAAATCAACCGATTACCTACATGCCTTCCAAGTGTCATCGGAGTTGTGAACTATACAACACCAGTGCTTGAGCGAGATATACGTTGAGCTTCTTCAAGGTCCTTCAGAAAGCTGTATATACAAAAATATAGATTATGCTGATATCGCAACACTTCAGCTTGTATATGCATATGCAATTCTTTAAATCAAGCACATGCATACACATACATACACATACATATACGTTATTTATACGCATATATGTATGTATGTATGTATACATGTTCAGATACATGGTGTAACCAGCTAACCTTTTAGAATTCAGAAGAGAGGAACCTCCAAGTATAAAACGAATTCCAGAATTTAACATATTCTGTAGAGCAACAGAACGTGATTCTTCATACGTAGTACCACCAACAATAAAGATAACCACCTCTTGTGGCCTGCCAAATATAAAGACGCTTCAGAGAAAGAAAATACATTTTATGTCCTAATTGATTCCATTCATGTGAACTCTATTAAAAAAATAAAAATAAATAAATAAATAATAATAATAGAGGTGAGTTATTTTAGAGACTAAGTTTTTGTTACATACTGAGGGACAAATCCCCACCATCCATCTAATTTGATCTAATGGTGGAGATTAACCTAATATTTAATATGCAACCTAAGTCCATGTTTTTTTATTGTCTTTTTGTCTTTCTTTTTATTCACTTTTTTTTTCTTTTTTCTTTTTTGTCTTTTTTTCCCTTCCTATTTACGTTTTTTTTTTTTTCTTGCATTTTTTTTTTTTTTTGCATTTTTTCCTTCTTTTTGTCTTTTTTTTTTTTCTATTATTTTAAATTTTTTTTTTCACGTTGATTTTTTTCCCTTTTTTCATGCCTTTTTTTTTGTCCTTTCCTTTTTTTTTTTTTTTTTTTCTTTAATTTCACTTTTTTTTTTCTTTCTTTTAAAAGAAAATTCATCTTTTTATTTTAAATTTACGAGTATTTTTTTTAATTCACATTTTTTTTCATTTAATTCACGTTTTTTTTACTTTCTAACTTTTTCATCCGTTTTCAGACATATTCGTCCGTTTTCATACATATTCATCCATTTTCATACGTTTTCGTCCATTTTCATACATATTCGTCCGTTTTCTTACGTTTTCACACGTTTTCATACGTTTTCGTCCGTTTTCGCCCGTCTTCATACATATTCGTCTATTTTCTTACTTTTTCGTCTATTTTCATCCGTTTTTATACGTTTTACGACCGATACGTTTTCATCTGTTTTCGTCCGTTTTCATCCATTTTCATACGTTTCGTCCGTTTTCATATGTTTTCGTCTGATTTCATACGTTTTCGACTGTTTTCATATGTTTTCATCCATTTTTATATATTTTCGTCTGTGTTTTCGTCCGTTTTTCTACATATTTCTCCGTTTTTCTTACGTTTTCGTCCATTTTTTTTACATCTTTATCCGTTTTTAAATGTTTTTGGCCATTTTCAGACATTTTTCATTTTGAATATCACAAGTGATATTCCTGAACATCACAAGTGATTTTCGACTAATATTTTGTAACATGAAAATCACAAGTAATATTCAGAATATCACTTGTAATATTCAATATCACAAGTGATATTCTGAATATCACAAGTGATATTGATATTCAGAATATTAAAAGTGATATTGATATTCAGAATATTAAAAGTGATATTGATATTCAGAATATCACAAATATCAAAAGTTATTTTCAACAAATGTTTTGTAACATGAAAATCACAAATAATATTCTGAATATCACAAGTGATATTCAGAATATCACAAGTGATTTCACGTTTTTTTTTTCAATTCACGTTTTTCTTACTTTCTTACGTTTTTGTCTGTATTCATAACTTTTTGGCCATTTTCGTTCGTTTAATGTTAAAAGTGATATTCTGAATATAACAAGTTATTTTTAACAAATGTTTTGTAACATGAAAATCACAAATGTTATTCTGAATATCACAAGTGATATTCAGGATATCACAAGCAACATTAAGAAAATCAAAAGTGATATTCAGAATATCACAAGTGATATTCTTAATATCACAAGTGATTTTCAACTAATGTTTTGTAACATGAAAATCACAAGTGATATTCACAAAATTACAAGTGATATTCATAATATCACAAGTGATTTTCACGTTTTTTTTAATTCACGTTTTTTTTCACTTTCTTACGTTTTCGTCTGTTTTCGTTCGTTTTCATACGTTTTCGTCTTTTTCATACGTTTATGAATATCATTCTTAATATCACAAGCGTTATTGTGAATATCACCGGAAATCACTTGTGATATTAAGAATATCAATTGTGATATTCAAAAATGTATGAAAACGAACGAAAACATAACAAAACGAACAAATACGTATGAAACTGTAAAAACACGCCTGAAAATGGACGAAAACATATAAAAAATTAATGAAAACAGATGAAAACGTATAAAAACTGCCAAAAACATATAAAACTACTGAAAACGTATGAAAACAAACGAAAACGTATGAAAACGGACAAAAATACATAAAGACAAACGAAAACTTTTATAAACGTATGAAAACGGACAAAAATGGACAAACGTACCAAAACGGACGAAAACGTATAAAAACGGATGAAAACACATGAAAAGAGACAAAAACGTTTGAGAACATATAAAAACTGCTGAAAACGGACAAAAACGTTTGAAAACAGACGAAAACTAAAAAAAAACACGAAAACGTATAAAAACGGAAGAAAACGTCTGAAAACAGACGAAAACGGACAAAAACATCTAAAAACGGACAAAACATCTGAGAACGTATATAAACATGTGAAAACAGACAAAAACATACGAAAACGTAATAAAGTGAAAGAAACATGAATTTATTTAAATAAAAATAAAAAAATAATAAAAAAACCTTAATTTAAAAAAACGTGATTAAAAAAAATACCAGATTTATAAAATACGTTATTTAAAAAAAACAAAAGAAAAAAAAAAAAGAAAAAGAAAAAAAAGAAATAAGAGTATCACGTGAGTTAAAAAAAAACAAAAAAAAATAGGAAAAAGAAAAAGAGTAAATAAATAAAAAAAAGACAAAAATACAAAGAAAAAGGAGAAAAAAAGACATGGACTTAGGTTTCCATGGAAAATCTTAGGTTAATCCCCACCATTAGATCAAACTAGATGGATGGTGGGGATTTGTCCCTCAGTTTGTAGAAAAAACTTGATCCACAAAAGAACTTTTCTCAATAATAATAATAATAATAATAATAATAAATAAATAAATAAATAAAAACTTTATTCATCATTTCCAGCTTTTTAAATGGAAAATTCAGCTGGATATCTGTAGCGCGAGCTCGTTTAATAGCAGGCTTTAATCAAAGCTCGAGCTCGTTTAGTTCAAGCTCGACAACCCCTTACAGCAACATACAATATACATAAAAGTATTAACAAGAGTACAAGACGGAGAGTACAACAACAGAACTAGTGATTCTTATCCATATATATCATCATGAATGTCTCTTTGTGTGTGTAAAATATCATCCCTTTGTTTTTTAAAGTAATAAAAAAAATACCTTGTCTATTATCTTCTCATACAAACAACCGTTCAACCCCTTTTGACCCGTTTGATTTTAAGCTATTTTTTTCCCAACTTGCGCGTTTGACCCGTTTAGAGAAGAAATATAACCTATATCGACCCATTCATAAGTAAATGATTCAACCCTGACTCTAATTTTATGATTCCAAACAGCTAAATGTATTTTTGAATTTCCTTAATTTCAAGGTAAGGAAGTAATTTCATATTCGCAAAGATTCATTGCATATGAGGTTAACAGACTATAAGAGAAAAGTTCTAATAAGATGCAACACAGAAGACATACCTTCCCTGCTGAAAGTGATTTCCAACGAAAGGGTAATCCACATCTCTCAACCTTCCCTTTGTAATGCTTTCCATTGTTTGGAACAGAAGAGGTTGATGTTGTGTGTACACATTCTCAACTCCCTAGAACAAAAGCAAATCAAAATCTTACGCACTGCAAATTAAAGATCCAAGGACATTTGAAGTGCAAGTTTCATGCAAACCTTTAGTCCACGAGCCATATTACGTGCAATATTCAAGATATCCCTGTTACCATAGAGGTCTCCTGTCCGCCTATCAACCCCTGCTTGCTTTAATAGGAACTGTACAAGCTGTCATTCAAAAGAGATGGGACTTAATCAAACACGCGGTATTCCACAAGAGAGAAAACAATATTGATTATGGGAGTGTTGGGATGTATGTTTTGAAGATGATTATGTGATCTTGAATAGTTAAAATCAGAAAAACAGTTTTAGATAACCTTTAAACATCTAAACTTGAAGTACAACACTCTATTTTATCAACTAAAAGTCTAAAATAAATATTCTATTATAAGTTAACAAAAACTTATCATATATGATTCCAGGAATTATTATTTTATTTTTATTTTTTTCGAAATATAATTATTAAAATCAGGTAATAGAAGGAATTCTTTAAAATAAAGTAAGGAAGTGGACTAAATAAGTACTTTTGATTTTCTCTTAATTAATCAATTTCATTGCAGATTGCAGCTACTATTAAATAAGGTACAGAAGTACAGAACTGATTACTTGACACCAAAATGATCACACAATCAAAGGATTATAGCACATCCAAACACCCGTGTTCCTAGTTAACGCTAATAGAGAGCAAGACACGTTATGCTATATTGTAATCAAAGAACTTATAGTGCATTTACCCCTGGCTTGTACTTGGGAGACCGAGAAGCCAATTTATTAAACAGCTGCATCAGTTGAACAGGGCTCTCTTTTTCATATCTCAAAGCATATAGCATCACAAGGCGTAGTCGATCTATGTCTGAGACACTTACGTTATTCAAAAGATTCGTGACAGCCTAAACAACAATCACAAAAAGGTCATCTTAGAAAATCTCAACTTAGATAACCTCAATATCATTGACTTTGAACACAAGAGTGCTCAAACAGCCTACACAAGAAACATGACGTACATAAACAACATAAAGCAAGAAAATTTACCCATCACAAGTTCACAACATGCCCTATTTTACAAGATCCTGTTCATTGTCAAAAATTAATAATCACGGCATGCCATGGTGCATGGTATAGTGAAGTTTACATCACAAGTTCACATATGCATAATGTTAGGATTGACAAAAAACCTCCTAGTTTATGGAAGAGTATTAATGGTTATGTTGGTACTTTCTTCTCTTAAATAACAAATCTCAGGTTATTTTCATCTTGACCTTTCTTTACAAGATTATCTATACATTGACCTAGCTAACTCTCAATTACGAAAAGGAAGCTATGCACGATAAGATGTGACACATAGACCCTGTATTGCTTTTCGTATGGAATCTGTAAAGTTTATCTAGTTCTGTTCAGAAACAAGCAAATTATCTAAACCTAGTTGCAAAAGGCAGATATCTAAAATGGCTGCAAAGATATTAAATGTACATTTTTGCATAATTCATATATGTAGCTATACTTTCTTATAGCAAGGACTGCGCAATGGTTCCGTTGAGGGGTTGCTGGCTTGGCATGCAACATTATACATTTCTCTCACCATCATACTAAATTGTTGCAGGTTCCCATATCAACCTCAACTCGCAACACTCCCATTTCATATGCTACAGCATATTATCAAGTAACGCAAAAACATAAGAACTCATGATTGAACCTTGACATATTTTAGAAAAAATATATAAAAATTAACGGGCAAAAGGAGATTGCAAGCGTCTTCGTACAACTCAAGTAGAATGCAAGGCAAAGGGAAGATTTTGGATGAAACATTTTTGTTTCAACTATTTGATGTGGCATTATGCAATTTGGATTCTAATGATAAAATAGAGGTATGCATGCATATGATCATCTATTCACTTTCTATCGTGTATAAAGTTGCTAGACACACTAGTGATGGTATGTGGAAATAGAGAAGTATTCATATGACATAATAATTCAATATGCACATACATGAGTAGGTATATCATAATCATATGGAAATAAATATGAGCTAAATTATAGAATTATATGTTTCCTACAGCCACAGTTCTCAAATTAGCATTTTAGCTAACCCAACATTCTATAAACCTAAATGTAAGAAAGAAAAATGTGGTATATGTAAGGTTCTAGTTGTGGTTCCTTAATGGAAACGGGTCTAACTGGCAATTTTGTTGCTCATCTTTTTCTTAGAGTTTAGTTGCTTTCCTTATACAGATCTACTTGCTTTTGTTTCATCATTAATAACATTTATTCTTCTAGTACATGAGTTCCGCCTATTTAAAACCTAAAATGCATGATTGATCCTTGTTAGGTAAGGCTGTCATCTTCTGCCTTTCAAAAAAAATAAAAATAAATAAAATAAAAAAAGGCTGTCATTGAGATGTTTATGTTCAACTCCATAACCACCCGAGTAATGTCACCTGTAGCAACCGCCAATCTAATTGAGATGTTTATGTTAACTCTATAAAGTCTGAATAGTGGATAAGCAAGGTCACAAACCAGACATCCCAAGTCCCAACCCTTTGATTAGGTGCTTAAGTCCTTAGTTTTGGTATGATGAGATACATCAAGCTATGTGGAACTGCTAGCGCATCCTCCACGCGCAACAGTATAATCATCAAAAAGTGAATTATGTTTACCTATGGTTGCAGGATTGCAGATTAGCAGTGATGATGTATCTTTAGGGTGGTAAGATGGGCGGGTCAGATGAGGGATTAGATGATGGTCATAATGGGTCAATTTTGGACAGGTCTTCCAGTTTGATTTGAATATTTCCATCCAACTTTATTGACATTTTTATACATTGTTTGCGTGTTATGGATGTGATAGAGATAACAATCTAATTTTAAGGTAAAAAATATTATTTGACCATTTAAAGATAACACGTATCGACCCATTCATGTATGAAGGTCGAAATCAGATGCAACTTCGAAGAAGGAATGAATAGACTTGGTATGAAAATCAAAATGCATAAGCACCTCGAATGCTGCTCCTTGCCCACCATTGCAAGCTAATTCTTGTTCAGTTTGTGAAACTAACATGAGTTTTCGTTCCTCTACTATCTTGCTCATTTCTGTGACCAAAGTGACATGCTTAGAGACGTTTCCTTGCATTTTTCTATACTCTGGATAGTTGTCAACAAATTTAGCCATGTCTTCTGCACTCAAAGAAAAGTGGTATAGTCAGACTGTGTTTACTGAACACAATTTACTGTTGTGACTAATAGCAATAACCAAAACAAAGAAGTTTGTTTGTTGAAACCTATTGTCTGAATATTTTGATTGCTTTTAGCCACTTGCTGAAAATCATCCACCATCCGCTTTATACTCATTCCAATGTCTCCAAAATTTTCATACATATTAGCCTTAAAAAAGGCATCTTGTTCAGACGACAATACCACCTCCTATTCAAAAACATAAATTAATACTTCAAACAGCAACGCAACGAATAACAATATGATTACATATGGATATAATAGAAGTGAAAGCTGACCTGTTGATCCTTTGAAAACTTCCCCACATTTCCTAAATCTACCTTATTGTCTTTGATACCTATCAACTCGTGGACCATGGCCTACAAATTTAACAAATGACTGTTACCATTTCCAATATTTTAACCAGATATTTAACCAGCTATAATGGTTAAAGTTCAAACATCAAAAATTGGCACCTGATAAGTCCATTGATTTAGTAATGGAGTTACAGGATCGTCTCTCCTATCAATTACAAGCAACAAGGGAGAAATTTCTGTACGTCTGAAATCGAAAAGGCCACTTTCCTGCTGGTACATCAGCTTCTGTTGCATCCACAAGGAAAACAGAAACAAGAAATGGAAATTGAGCTTCTTAATACCAAAAAAAAAATCAAATACAGCAGGGCTTATATGATGAAAAATAAAAGATAATCATTCCTTTATACGATACACTAACAAAAATTCTACAAGAACTCTTCCAGACATAAGTGACTAAATATTGCAGGAGCCTCAATCACTACAACTAAGAAATAGCATATTGGTAGAAAAAGAGTGTGCTCACCGAAGCTTCATGTGCAATCCTTTTAGCAATATCAGATGTTCGTGAATATCGAATAACAGGTCTCCTTTTAAAAGCCAAAAAGAGAGCTGCAAGTCCATCAACAATCCGATCACAGTAGTTCTGTAAATTTGGAGGATCGATAACAGCAGGAAGCATATACATATGATTTGATGGTGTGTTTAAGGTGAAATGGTAGGGGTCAATTGCAACAAAATCTGCAAAAAACTCCTGCAGAATAAAAATTATAAATAGTGAGCGCATGAAGCCTATTGAGAACTTCAAGATCCATATTATGTTATGAAGACTGTATTAAGAATAAACTGACCTGGACTTGTTGAACAACTTCATGCTCATCTGAATCAGCTAAGATATGAAGCTGGGTACTATTCAGCATATTCGAGAAAACTGCAATAAAATATACAATCAGAACTTACCATTAAGATGTTACTGGAGTTGGCTGATACAGCGATATAGTATGGAACCGAATGTTATACTTGGGATTAATTCACATCAAGTATTTAAATCATCCAGAATATCTGTCATTCTATATTTAGAATCTCCAAAATCACAAAAGGTAGTCTGAATAGCTTCCCGTAAGAAAATCATAATGACACTTCTTAGGAACCTTAATTTCATCAATTTCTCGAACAAAATTAAAAACAAACTTTTCATAGCATGCTGTACAGGTTTCATATGTGCCTAAACTATGTATACATAATTCAGGCACTCTCTACGAAAATGAATGATGACAGAAACTTACAGAGGTTATATTCTCCAAATCTAGGCTTAGCAAGTTGGCGTTTCAAATGCTGAATATTTTCTGATGTTGGACGAAGAAAATAAACAGCTTTGAGATGTGACATTGACTCCTTTGACATGGAGATGGCATCAACCAATTCTACCAAAAACACTTCTTTTTGCAGAAGTTCAGACTGTGAATACACGACACTAACAGCACTAACCTGCAACATGAGAGAAACAAAGATGCTCCATCAACCACCACTTAACATTAGAACTCGGTACAGCTGAGAGTTATTTATTTTTCTCTTTTCTTGAGTTATTTGTCTCGACGTCATTTATTACTTCATGGAGAAAAACGAGATATTGTTTGATTGGGCAGAAAAATTAATTTGAAAAGGCTGAACATAACCCCCATTAGAACTTCAATGAGCTATATTAGTTTTATTTTGTCTGATATAATAGAGGCATATTCACGTTTGACACAACATCTACGTCAGACTTTAAGCAGTGTTCTTTCAAATGACTATGCCTATCCTTGATCTAGTAACGTTTACTCATTAGTTCTCTCAGCTTATACAAGTACTGTTAAAAAGACAATTTTCGACACCACACCAGATATTTGAGTGTTTCTGCAAGACATATTTGAAGGCAATGTATATATGATCCTGAAAACAAAATTTAAGATAATCACTTACTTTCTGACATTTAGGGGGTGTTTGTTTAAGCTTATATGTGGCTTATGAGCTTATTTGTGTTTTGGCTTATATTAGAACTAGACACACTAAATAAGACATATGTACTATCCTAGAAAAAGCAAGTTTCCCCATTCGGCATACTACTGTTTACACGTATAATATAAATCCATCAACTATTTTGATTAACTTGAATACAAATCTAACATAAACTGAAATGAATATAAAAAAAAAGAAGGGAATAATAGCGACCGTTTGGGAATCAAGAATAAGGACTTTCATGCCAGAAATATCTTGTAACATTCGGTTTACATAATCTCGCACTGATGACACCAACACCATTTTTATTAATTAAATGAGAAAAGATTTAGATCTGAGTTAGGAGGTTTAGGGCAATTGTGTGTTTGTAGATCGCAATGGCAATGGCGATGGTGGAGCAGCGATTTCTAGGGGGTGTTTGCTTAAAGGGAGTGTTTACCCTCATTAAATTGTTTACTTTTTATTTGGAAAGAAAGGTGAATCCTAATAACAAAATATGGACTATTAATTTGAAACAGAAGAATGCGGCATTGGGTACATGTGCATAATTTTACGGCGAGCAAATATTTTTCATTTATACTTTGTTCTAACAGTAACGTTATGAATGAGTGACAACTTTTAATTAAAACTAGCAGGGTACGCGCGCGTAACGGCAGCGGGTACCTTGAAACTAAAATTTCGTGTGATCAATTACTTTCGATAATGAGTTTTTCGTGACATTAATTTTACGGATATTGAAATGTTTAATTTGAAATAACTTTAAAAAATGTTATACCATATAAAAATAGCAAGTAGTAACTTATAATATTATAAAGGTAGAAAAAAATATAATCGAATAATATTGCTTAGGGATCCAACTATCTCAAAAATTTTAATCAAGAAAAAATAACAGCTTTCGTATTTTGAAACCCGAATAAATCCGTTATACCAACTATTTCACTTACTATCACACTTAAAATCTTGAGGTTTATGTAAAAGGTGGATGTACACGTGCGTTGCGGCGGTCTTTTTCTTTTCCTGGGTATGTCTTTGTTCACATGTTTGTTGCCAAAACCTTTGCTTATGTAAATGTGCTTAGCGTTTACTTGTCCTATGTTCATATTTTTTGGGTTACAATAGTTGGGTTTCCTTTAAACGTCTTTTTTTCGTTTCTAAATAAATTTATAATAATCGAAAAAAAATCAGCTCATACTATAAGGTTTATGCTAATTTTCGGATGGCCCAACAAATATCCTAAGGAATACACCAGCCCAACAACCAGCCCAATCTCTTGGTATAACTATTTTCGGGTGAAAGCCCATCAATCGGTCCAACAAACTTTTCATACATACTAACCCTAACTTTACTCATTCCAACCCTAATCCATCTAAAAAAACGAAATCAAATTTTCCTTGTCACTCCAAAATGAAATACACAGTTCGTCCTTCCTTATATCTCCAAATCAAGAAACGTGGCTACCATTATCAACCTTATATCTCCAAAAGAACGCAACCTATAACCGACCACAACTCAAAACCATACTTCTCATTACACCCCACGAACAAAACACCACCGGAACACCGCCACCATTGAACATCACCACGACAGAAACACCACCACCGTGACTAGCCGCCTTGAAATGGTTTTTTCAAGTTTAGAGGTATTTTTAATTTTCTAATAGATTTATATATATTAATAAATTTTTGAGGCTATTTTTTATAGATTATATATTTAATTTTTAGATCTATAAATTATATATGTATATTATTATGTCATAATTTTTTTTTATTTTTTTTTTAATATGTAACATTTTTTTTTTAATTTTTCTATAGATCTGCTGCCAATGACGCCGCCGCCATGGTTGTTGTTGGAATGATCGAATCTTCACTGACAATGTCTAACATCGGAATTAATATGGATGGGTTTTAATGGAGGGTTGCAGCTATTGTACATTGTGCTTAAATGGTTGTAATTTTGGGTGAATGGGTGTTTTTAATAGCATTAATATTCTGATTAAAGTGTTGTGACCAGCCTAATGACTTTATTTTTAAGTATTTGGCTTAGTAGCTTGATTAACTTGTATATTATGGTTAAATGATTGTATATTTTGGTGAATGGGTGAATTAATTAGTGTATTAATTATATGTGTTGAATAGATTGTTGACCTTAAATTCATTGTGTTTTACATACTTGTGCTTTGTGTTTTATAACTTGTATTTACTTAAAAGCTATTGTACATTGTGCTTAAATGGTTGTAATTTTTGGTGAAGGGGTGTTTTTAATAGCATTAATGTTGTTTGGTAGAATTTTGGTCTGAAAATGATATTATGCTGTTTTTTTATGTACAATATGCTTGCTTTGTTGTAATTCTGAAAATTGGGTGCATTAAAGTGTTGTAAACCATGCATTATTTCTTGTAAATCTGAAAATTTTGGAGAGAGTGCTTTGTGTATTATATGTAGTATAGACTAGAAAGGTACTCACGCGATACATCGACGGGTACCCGATAAATAATTTTTTGGCGAGCATATTTTTCATTTATACATTATGTTATAACATTAACTTTACGAACGAATGACAACTTTTAATTAAAATAACTATAAGCAATAGCAATGCAAACAATTTCATATCCAAACAAAAGTTGTCATTCTATTGCTATAAACCAAGAAGCAAAGCTTATTTATTTCTGTTATAGGTAACCGAACACCAAGATGAGAGTAGATTTATCTAATTGCGTGTGTGTGTTTTTTTTATCGTGCTCAGAAAAAGACGAGAGAGTGTGTTTCGTATTGGTGTTTGAGTTTTTTGGTTGGTTTATATACCATTGAGGTTTGGGTGGGCTATTACAAGTCGACATTTAATGGACTATATAAATATTTGACTGTATTAATGGACTGTATAAATATTTGAACCTTGTTACAAAGTGTATGAAAGGATGTTACTTTTTATTTATGAAAATTGTCATGAAAGCTATATAATGAATAACATTAACTAAAGTAGTATAGATTTGAAGACTTCTTTATTTCCTATTAAAGAAATATTTTTGATTTTAAAAAATTTAAGACTTCTTTATTTAGAAAGTCCTAAACATTTTATAAAGTAACTAAAGGTACCCGCGCAATGCGGCGGCGGGTACCCGGTGACTATTTTGCGACATTTGTGGTTATTATGGTAGCAGTAGGTGGCGGCGGTTGATGGTGTTACCGGTTATGGTGGTTTACAGCGAGACAGTGGTTTAGAGTGAGAGAAAAGGGAGCTGGTGTGTGTTTTTATTTGTTGTGTGTGGGGGAATGGGATTTATATCTTTGTGGAGTTACAAGTTAAAGTTAATGGGCTGTTACAAAGTAGTTAATGGGCTTCTACAGGATATTTAATTTTTAAAAACGGGCTGTTACAAGATAATAAATTTTCAAGAATGGGTGTTACAAGATTTATAGTAGAAGACAATTATTCCTATTAATGTCTTGTTAATTTCTTAATATAGAAATGTTTTTTGTCTTAATTTTTTAAGACTTCTAAAATTAGATGTCCTAAATACATTATAAAGTAGTAAAGATATAGGTAACTATAAGCAATGAAAACTATTTTATATCAAAATAAAAATTGTCATTCTATTGCTATAATCCGAGAAGCAAAGCTTATTTATTTCTACTGTAGTTACCCGAACACCAAGATGAGAGTAGATTTATCTAATTTTGTGTGTGTGTGTGTGTGTTTTATCGGTGCTCAGAAAAAGAAGAGAGAGTGTGTTTTGTATTGGTGTTTGAGTTTTTACGTTGGCTTATATACCATTTGGGTTTGGGTTGTTACAAGTCGACACTTAATGGACTATATAAACATTTGACTATATTAATTGACTGAATAAATATTTGAAGACTGTTACAAAGTGTACAAAATGATGTTACTTTTTATTTATAACAATTGTTATGGAAGATATATGGTGAATAACATTAACTAATGGCTTATTTATTTCCTATTAAAGAAATGTTTTTGGTCTTAAAAATTTTAATACTTCTTTATTTAGAAAGTTCTAAACACTTTATAAAATAGTATAGATATAGATAGTTATAGATTAGAGATAAGGAAAAATCTACAAATACTTAATGTACTCACAATTCTTACTCATTATACATAAACATCTAACAAAATTACTATTATGCTCTAAAAAATCTTACATGTTAGTCTCTTTGGTTAAATAATCTTGCAGCGTCTATCCTTTTCTCCAACGGACGTTTGTTTTTAGGGTTATCTTTTCGCAACGTCTATCCTTTTGTCCAACGGTCGTTTGTTTTTGCATGTTTTCTTCCATTATCGTCCGTTTTTACACGATTTCGTTCGTTTTACACGTTTTCATTCGTTTTTCACCTTTTCACCCATTTTTACACGTTTTCGTTCGCTTTTGCACGCTTTCGTTCGTTTTTACACGTTTTCGTTCATTTTTTAATGTTTTCATCTGTTTTTGCACATTTTCGTCCTTTTTTGCACGTCTTCATCCATTTTGACACGTTTTTGTTCGTTGTTGCACGTTTCCGTCCATTTTTACACGTGTTCGTCTGTTTTTTAAAGTGCAAAAATGGATGATAGAATGTAAAAACAGACGAAAACGTGGAAAAACGTATGAAAGCATGTAAGTACGCCGAAAACGTGTAAAAGCGAATGAAAATGTGCAAAAACGAACGAAAAGGTGCAAAACAGGAAGAAAACATGCAAAAAACGGACAAAGGAGAACGAAAACGTGCAAAAACTGACGAAAACGTATACAAACGGAAGAAAAAAATGCAAAAACAAACGGTCGTTGGACAAAATGACAGATGTAACACCCCCAAAATTTGGTACAGCGGAAGACTCAACAAGCTTTCGGGGTGCTACGGGGATTGGTATCCAACACAAGACATAAAAGAACGAGATAAAGTAAACATAAGAAAAATACAACCACGCGGGGTTTTAAAGTTTACATTTATCCCAAATTCATCCAAAGTCAGGCCCAAAAGAAATAAACATAGGTCCCCAATTATATATCAGAGTTTTAGAAAATAGATCCATAAACCAGGTGCCATTGCCAAGCCTCCAATCCAAGCATCCAAGGGCATCACTTAATTACCTGAGAAAACGCGCTAAAAGTCAGCTTTCGCTGGTGAGATCATAGATTTAAATTCATTATTCAATATAGTGGACATATACGCAAAACGCTTGCTAGCTAGACTAGGCCTCAATCAACCAACCAAAATAATCCAATCCAAAACGAACCAACCAAAAGTAACCAACCCTATAGGTGCACGCTATAGCTTAAATCAATCGAATCAATAGCTTACCTAGCTCAAGTCTAGGCCTCGCTCTATAACCAATCCAATAGCTTACCTAGTTCGGGACTAGGCCTCGCTCCACAATCAATCAATAGCTTACCTAGTTTAGGACTAGGCCTCGCTCAACAACTAAACAATAGCTTACCTAGTTCGGGACTAGGCCTCGCTCTAAATCCTACCTAGTTCTATAAGCATAGCAAGTTTTAAAATAAATAAAGCGATAATAGTCCACATAAAACATTTGCACGTTTCTCACCCCAAATATTGAAAACAAAGTTCAAAAGTAAAAGTGGGGCTATGACTCACCTCAAGTCCAGAAATCCGCAAAAGAAATCGATAGATGAAAGACGTAAGCAAACTCAAGTAACGGAAACTACAGACTCGGCACTTCCTAACAATATCAAACCCGTTCAGAATCATTTCCTCAAAAATCAAATATTCTCAATCCCGAACGTATTCCATTTAACTTTCCAAAAATATCCATTTCTCGAATTATCTTCATATCAATTTGAAGTTTGACGTTTGATATCCATATGGGTGGAGGGTCGACACAGCTCAAACCAAGAAGTCACAATGAAAGAAATAATAAACCGCTTATAGGTCTAACATTAGCCCAATATATTATTTAAATAAATCATCGAAGTTTATTAAATCCGTCGATTTGGTAATCCCCATATTTATTTACGTAATATATCGTTCCAAGATTATACCCAACCTAAATCACATAGCATAAAAAATACTACTACCTCCGTCCCATAAAAACTGTCCAGTTTGACTTTTCAGAGTCAAACTGGTTCAACTTTGACCTTATCTATTTTTGTGAGTATTATATAATACTTTATGAAAAATATATGAATGGATTGAGTTTTAAGTGTGTTTTTCATTGGTGTAATTTTTCATGAAGTATTATATAACACATAAAAAATATTTAAGGTCAAAGTTGAACCAGTTTGACTTTGAAAAGTCAAACTGGACAATTTTTATGGGACGGAGGGAGTATATGGTAAATATCGTAGTCCAATAAATTCCCTATATATATCGTCCAATTTGCCAAATTCGTCAATTTAACCAATTCCACGTGATATTTAGTAATTTATTATCCTAATACACGTACCACAACCTATGGGCGTCGTGGGATACGATGCCCATTAATATACTCATTTTATATAGCTAAGTAAACTCAATTTAACCCGTCGATTAAATAAGTTACGTAGTTATAGAAAATGGATATATTAATCGTCATATATCCGTGACAACACAAAAGTCACATAATAAAGTCCACTTGGACTTAAGTAACCACAACTCGTATAACTCGATAAGTTTTTCCGATTTATAAAAGTCATGTTTTTAATTATTACTTACCCGACGTATTAGTCCTCGACATTATTTATAGTTATTTATTTATAATAATACTCCCGACATTTATTGCACTATTCGCATAGTATAATAATTATCGTTATATTATTATAACGTTTACTCGTGATCGTTTTATATATATATATATATATATATATATATATATATATATATATATATATATATATACGTTTATCACGTCTATATACGTATATAAACGATTATATTATCAATAATATTATTACGAGTATTGTTATTAATGTTTGATTTTGAATATTTATCGAATCATAAGAATTTGGTCACATGTCCGAGTCATCACTCTCGGCTCATAGTCCAAGTCCACAAATAATAATAACCAAGTCATAATAAATAATCCAACTCCGTCCAAAATCAATCCCAATTCCACGTGCTACAACATTAGGGTCCGACTACGGCACCCGACTAACCTATCTCCGTCAATCTAAATAACCGTCTCACAATCGGTTCCCAAATACTCCTCGACAACACAACTCCAAATCAATCAAAAGTATATCATGTCGAGACCACAAAGGGTCTCGACCCATCCAATGCATCGGCCAAAACACAAGCATCACAACAACAATGTTATAAACACAACAAGAAACATCAAACTATACCAATACCGGGTTGGTTTACCAAGTCAACCCGGGTCAAATGAAACCATATGAATTATAATCTCACCCGTGACCTCTTGGGTCTCGGATAGCTCCATACGAACCAAACCAAACGGACCTTTACGGATCGTCGACCAAGACCAACAACAACAACAACAAGATATCCACAAGAACCACAAGGGCTCGACATGGCTAGGAAGCCATCTAAGATTCATCTTCGAGACCTCATGGGTCTCGGCCAAGCTCACATTGAGCATCAATCTGCACAATCGACAACCAAATCACCAAGTCCTTCCACAAATCTATACCAAATCGACCCACCCGGATACCAAACTCGAAATTTAACTCGTTTTATCCAAAACCCATTTGTGTTCTCACGTTTTTAACCATAAACCCGGATGAAAACCAAAAAGTCGTGACCCATGGTCACGATTTCCACCAAAATACGAGTTGAAACTCGTCTTACCTTCAAACTCCAAGACCAAAAATGATAAATACTTCGAAAACAAGAAAGATGGTGACGAATTTGTGGTGATTTCGAAGTGTTAGAGTGGGTTTTAGGGCGCGTATAGTATACCAAAAGATAGATCGTGACGAGAGGGTTAAAATGGTGGTGTTACTTTGTATGTGGGAGTGGCGGTGTGATGGTGGTGGCTGCCGGAGTGGGTGGCGGCTAGGGTTGGTGAGGGTTGTGTTGATATGTTAAAGAGAGAAAGAGATGAGAGGTGAGGGTGAGGGTGTTTGTGTTTGTGTTTGTGTGTTAACTGACCCACAAGGACGATTTTTACTTATTACTCAAAAAAAATTAATAATAATAATATTAGTAATAATATTATTAAGGGTAGAGTGGGTGAAGTGACCCGGTGTAAAATACACGGACCAAACCCGAAACCTTTTAAAACAATTCAACTCTCTCGTACCGAACACGAATCCCAAAAATTATAAAGTACCACGATACGTTCCAATATATATCAACCAAACCAAAATCATTTAAAATATTAACTTTTCATTAGGTTATCCTAGTGCCGGAGTCAATGTAGTGCCAAAATAATCATCTCAAAAATAAATCATCACGAATGAACCAAACCAAACCATTAATTAATAATCAAATTCCATAAATAACGCACGATTTAAAATCACATTCCAACGTTCACAAAATCTCATCACAAATAAACTTTTCAAATATTCCAAAATTATAAATTTTAAAGTAATGCGGGTTTTCAAAATGGCTCCCTAATTTGCCAGTTGTCACATCCTCCCAGCCTCAGAAGAAACCCGTCCCGGGTTTCACTCGGAACAAACCATCTACGAAGTAAAAAGCTTCGGATATCTCTTTCAAAACTCATCCTCACGTTCCCACGTGAATTCCAGTCCATGCCGCGAATTCCAACGAACTTTGATGAGCGGAATACGACTTTTCTTAAGTCGTTTAATCTCTCTATCCAATATCTCTGACTCCTCCCAAACCAACCAGTCAACCGTGTGCAGCTGATAGGCCCACCTGGGAGACAGTGCAAGTTGTTATTGACCGTGGAAATATAAGGAAATCCTCGGGTCGTTAAATCCCAACGAGATTGAAATTGTATTTTGGAACGATTAGGAGTATGAGTGGTACTGAGGACAGTAACAAAAATGATTGAGGGATGATTATACTACTGATTGCTTGGTATTTAGATAATATGAAAATATATAAACAATAACAGAGATACACGCAAAAGCACAAATAAGAGAATCAGATAACAGACAGAGACAAGCGGGGTTTAAACAAATTACAAACTACAGGGGGTGCTTTTGAAACTTTAGAAAACTTAAAATTAAAAAGAAATTTGAAAAGGAAAATGAAATTATAAAAGTGATTATTTTAATATTTAAATATTATTTAATTAATAAAACTATTTAAAAATCTAATTTAAATCTAATTTAAATTAACTAAAAATGACAAATATTACAAATCAACCTAAAAACTTGAAAAAATAATTTCTAAACATTAATTAGAACTTGAAGAAAGTATAAAAAATGAAAATAAATATTTTTGTCTTTTTATGAGTTTTCTATTAATTAAAAACTATTTAACTTAATTAAACTAATTAAACTATTTAAAATTACTATTATTACTAAATTACCTTAGAAAATTATGATAAAATTTATAAAACTATTTAACCATCACAGGAATCCTACAAAATTATAAAAACTACTAAAAATTATATTTAAGGTTATTCCACTAATTAATTACCTATTAATTATTTTAAATCTAATTTAATTAAATTAAATAAGAAAATTGGAACATGGACAGTGGAAATTATGAAACTATTTTCTAAAAGTTTTAACTACTTTATAAAACTTAGGAAAAATATAAAATTCTACTGTTGTTACTTAAAATTAAAGAAAACTATTTAATTATTAATATTACCTATTTAAGTATTTAAACAACTTTTAATTCTAATAAATAGTAAACTGCTTAGGAAAATTCCAAGAAAATTATTTTAACTACTTAAAGGTAATAAGAAATTGATTAAATTATAAAATTGGACAAGTGCTTATTAATAAGCTGAAATGAAAATTAAATATATAATTTCTATTAAATAGAAGCTATCACTATAATTAAATTTGGCTTTTTCTGGTTTTTCTTTTATAAAAATATTAAAATACTTAAAATAAGAAACTTTTACAAAGACAACTACTTTGGAACCTCAGAATAAGCACTGAGAGTGCTTATTTGCTTATATAGTTGACTTGAGTTGACCACATAAAGAAATAAGCTAAGTAGAGGTTATGTGGGGTCCACACTGGTTAAATCAGATTCACCTAAGTTAGTTGAAATTATTTAAACTAGATTTTATGAGATAAGCTCAGGGGATAAGCTAAAAAGCTAAAATAAGCAACTGCTTATTTGGTTTCTAGGTCAGAAATGGGACAGACTTATGAGGGTGATTTAGGTGGGGTCCACTGATCACTAGGTTAAACAAAGGGTCAACTTTGAAAACCTGGTAGGAGGGGGTTGTAAGAACCAAGATTTAGGGTATGGGACCCACTGGTGTAGCCACAATCAACCACCAAAGTGGTGGTGGTGAGATTATGGTCTGTGTAGCAGGGGATGTGCTTTCCTTGCAACTCAGTTCAAAGGGTAAAAAGGTCCACAAATAAATTTCACAAAAATGTAAAAAACATGGAAATCTTAAGTTCTACTGATAGACTAATTACCCAAGTAATTTCAAACCTTAGAACCAAATACACAAATCATGAAAATTCCTACTATTTTTGTAAAAATCTGAAGCATACATTTTTGACTTTATTGAATGATGAACTAACTTTGACTTATGTGAACTTTTGATTGATCCTACTTATTTAATAAGTTGTTATAAGCTAATATTAAGTTAAATTAAGCTAGGTTACTAACTTATGAGATGATATGATGAGACTTGGACTCAAATTCCACCACAGTTAACTGTGGTGATGAATTGAGTGTGATTTTGACTTTTAACCAAATGAGACTTGAATATTTTTGTTTTTCTGAGCTAATGTTACACTATATGACTTGTATAAACTAGAAACAACAACAATTAAGCACTGTATCACCTAGGATTATCTTAATCCAAACACACCTTATACTAGACTGTTTTATGATTTAAGTAGTAAAATGCTTAAAGAGCTTATGCAACTGAACCACAATAACTTATTATGTTATATAAGATCTTAACAAGTACTTAGAAACAGAAAATGACCACAGATACACACTAATACTAATTATGCTATGTTGACTGTGAAAATTAGATATTTTAGCAACAATGGATTCCAACAAACAAGATACTAATTTTATGTTATCTTATCACTAATTAAGACTGAATAAGCACAAAACTACTGAAAAAGCAAAGTAATAAGCAAAGCTTTAATACAAAGACAGATTATGAGATTTCAACAACTTACAAGATGCTTTCCTGCTCAAACCATGAACCAAAGATCTCAACTCCAATCCTATATAATCTCCATATATTAACTAACCCAAGGCCTTCCAAAATCAACCCTGCTCCATTGCTTATCACCAAGAACTTGACAGTTTGACTTTCGTTGACCAAATTTGTATTTATGGAATTTTTTATCTTAGACTGATTAGTAAGTTATTAAAAGCTTATTTGAGCTTATTGGGAGCTTACATGTGCTTATTGATCCTTACCATCCACTACAAACACCATTAGAGACTATTGAGATTTTTGATATAAATTTAAATTTGCATAAACTGAGATAACAAAACAACCTTGATTCTTATTAACTGAGAAGCTTACTAATACACTGAGAATGATTACTAGAAACTTTTAAAGCTTAAATTACACTTGAACTCTTGAAAGAAATTAATACGACATACATATATTGAAAAATTAACTAACTAGGCTTCTCTTCTGCTTCTCTTCCTTTTATAGGCTCAATTAGGGTTTGAGGACACCTTCTGAGCCTTTCCCACTTTAAATCTTGACCCTTCAATCTCTGAATTGATCACAGCCGTTTAAACTGAATTTGGCGCCAAAATGTCTCCACGTTTACTTGGGGCCAAAGGTGAACAATTAAGGATTTTTGGGAGTATGTGGAGGTGTCAGGGGACAAAAGGGATGGTTTTTAGGCAAGTTGGGGAGATAAGGAAGAAAACAGAGGACAGGGTATGGTTTGGAGTGAAAAGGTGTGGGAATTGCATTAAATGGTGATGTGGGATTGCTGTGAGGTGGAAAGGATGGTTAGGGGGAGTAGGGGGTGAGGTGGATGGTGATGAGGTGGTGGAAAAACCACCTGGTATTTTGGATGCAGGGGTGAGGGAGATGGTGCTACAGTGGTAGTGGTTTGGCGGTATTGGGGTGTTTGACCGGGGTCAAAACCGTTTTAAATAACAAAGGGGGGTGGACTGGGCTTGTTTTGGGCTTGGGAATAGGTGGGCTGGGTGAGGGTGTTTGGATTGGATTTGGTTTTTGGGTTTATTTAATAAAAGGGTCCGGTTGGTTAGTGTATTTAACAAGGACCATTTTTGTAATTTGAGCAAAGTTAAGGGGCTGGAATTGTAATTCTCCCAAAGTGTTTTCAAGGACTTAACTTGCCAAATATGATAAACCAAGGACCAAATTTGTGATTTTTCCATTTAAAATATCCAGGGACCTTTTCTGTAATTTCTCAAACTCTAGGGACCATTTATGTAACTTTGGATTTTTTTAGGGATTAAAGATGTAATTTCTCAAAATGTTATCATAAGGACCAATTTTGTCATTTAAGAATAGTTCCAGGTTTATTTTATTAATTTCCTATTTTTAAAACCTTAAGGACTAAATTTGACATTTTTGAAACTTGAGGGACTAAAGTTGTCATTTTGCAATTTTTAACTTTTAAAGGACTACACTTGACATCTTATGAATCCCTAAGGACCTTTGATGATATTTTTCATGTTTTGATTTACCAGGGACTAGATTTGACAACTTTTGAAAATTGAGGGACTGAAACTGCCAATTATGCAAACTTTGTACGTTTTTCATCTGCTTTTGCATATTTTGCATTTGAAACATATAAAACACACTTCTAAGATATTTTAAGTATTATGATGCATATTTGAGTGTTTTTGGATGTTTTGGCAGTTCAGATTGGTATAAAATGATGAGTATTTAGACACTCATCAATCCCCACACTAAACTATTGCTAGTCCCTAGCAATCTTTTGAGAAAAAATTAATAGATTTTTACTCTTTACCAAAAGCCATCACTTCTGGAGTAGCCAAATGTAAGAACTGTGGCACATCTGATAACCGTGTGATTTTGAGCAAACCACCAGCTGTCAACGGATTTGATTTGTCTTTACCAAAAGCCGTTTGCTTCTGGACTAGCCAACTCTTGATGGAATAGTCAACATCTTGGTGAGCTGATTACCAATTATGGTTTTTCCACGGCCTTTACCACAAGCCATAATCTTGCGGGCTAGCCAACTCATTCGCTTTATGGGATATGGGGAGTTGAGGAACCATACAATTTTGGGCAAATTGCAAGCCATTAACGGTTTTGAGATGTCTTTACCAAGAGCCGTTTGCTCCTGGACTAGCCAATCCTTTTGTGGGTTAGACATGGAGGATTGATACCATTATTTGCATTTCTAAGTGTGAAAAAACTGGTAATTTTGATCAAATGGGGGTTCTTGATGGAACATGTGTTTTGAATTCGTGAGAACTCTCCCCCACACTTAGAACTGAATATTACCCTCAATATTCAAAGTACTTGGTGTCCCACCAAGACTTAGAACGTAAGAAGGTAATACTATTAACCTTTTATTTTAGTCTATTTACATACAAACGCACTTTTTTTTTTTTGAAAGAATATTTACATATGTACAACATGTGGTTCATCTCCCCCACACTAGGGTGGTAGAAAGGGGTTAGGAGACAGAAATATGGGTGAAAACCCATATTGCTACTGTTTTTGATTACCGAGTCGCTAGCTTGACTCGATCTCGAATTGAATTGTCCATGAGGTAGCTACTGTTTTTGATTACCGAGTCGCTAGCTTGACTCGACCCCGAATTAAATTGTCCTTGGGGAAGCTACTGTTTTTGTTAACCGAGTCGCTAGCTTGACTCGACCCCGAATTTATTGGTCCATGGGGTAAGTTTGGAGATCTGGGACAACCATTGGTTGTATGTCCCCTCCAAAATAGTGTTTTAACCGATGACCATTTACTTTGAAATTGGGACCGTCGGGTTGCAATAACTCAACAGTTCCATATGGGTATACTTTTGTTATAGTAAATGGTCCAGACCAACGGGTTTTTAGTTTTCCTGAGAAAATTTTTAATCTTGAATTGAAAAGAAGGACTCTGTCACCAACGTTGAAAACGCGGTTCTTAATTTTAGAGTCATGTATCTTCTTAGTCTTTTCTTTATAGATTAAAGAATTTTCGTAAGCTTGATCACGTAATTCATTTAGTTCATTTAGTTGAACTTTACGGTGATCACCCGCTGTCTGAAGGTCGAAATTTGCATGTTTTAAGGCCCAATAGGCCTTATGTTCTAATTCGATCGGAAGATGACATGCTTTCCCGTACACTAGCTTATATGGAGTACACCCGATGGGTGTTTTGTAAGCAGTGCGGAAAGCCCATAATGCATCGTCCAGCTTATCCAACCAAGAGGCACGGTTTTCACCAACCGTCCTCTCCAGAATTCTCTTAATACCCCGATTTGAGACCTCCACCTGCCCACTTGTTTGGGGGTGATATGCTGTCGAAAGACGGTGAGTTACACCATATTTCAGCATCACTCTTGCAAATTGTTCATTACAGAAGTGAGTGCCACGATCACTGATAATGGGACGAGGAGTCCCGAATCTGGCAAAGAGAGACTTTAAAAATTTAACGACTACTCGTGCATCATTGGTGGGTAAAGCTTTTGCTTCAACCCATTTTGACAGATAGTTGACAGCCACGAGTATGTATTTATTCCCTCATGAAGACGGGAATGGCCCCATAAAATCAATGCCCCACATATCAAATATTTCACAAACTTGGATGGCGTTTTGCGGCATCTCATTTTTTTTGGAAATATTCCCGTGACGCTGGCAAGCCTCACAGGTTTTGATAAGTTCATGGGCGTCTTTATAGATCGTGGGCCAAAAGAATCATGAATCAAACACCTTTTTTGCGGTGTAGTTTGGGTTATGATGTCCCCCCGTAGGTCCATCATGACAAGCTTTAAGAATTTCCATGGCTTCTTGGCCATGGACACACCATCGGATGACTTGATCCGCACATATTTTGAACAAGTAGGGGTCGTCCCAGAAGTAATGTTTTACATCTTTAAAGAATTTTCTTTTCTGTTGGGACGACATCCCTTTCACAACGAAATTTCCTGTACGGTAATTTGCAAAGTCAGCAAACCATGGGGTAGTAGTATCATCCCGGGTAGAGATTAGATTTAGAGTCTCCAGAGGAAAAGTTTCATTTATTTCTTTTCTCTCGAGAATATCCTGATGAGGATTTTCTAACCGGGACAAGTGATCAGCTGCAAGGTTCTCTGCTCCTTTTTTTTATCTCTTATGAGAATATCGAATTCCTGAAGGAGCAGGACCCAACGGAGCAGTCTTGGCTTTGCGTCCTGTTTAGTGAACAGGTATTTCAAAGCCGAATGATCCGTATACACCACGCTTTTGTTTAAGATTAAGTAAGACCAAATTTTTTCAAAGGCATATACCACAGCTAATAATTCTTTTTCTGTGGTGGTATAGTGTGTTTGAGCTTCATTCATGGTCTTACTTGCGTAGTGTATTGGCTGGAAATGTTTGGTTTTGCGTTGCCCCAGAACTGCACCAATAGCGAAGTCGCTAGCATCGCACATAAGTTCGAAGGGTAAGTCCCAGTCGGGGGCAACAAGGATTGGTGCCTCGGTAAGCCTTTTCTTTAAAATAGAAAAAGCTTCGATGCACTCAGGGGAAAAGATAAAAGGAGCATCCTTTTCAAGAAGATGAGTCATGGGCCGGGCTATTTTGGAAAAATCTTGTATGAATCTCCGATAGAACCCGGCATGTCCGAGAAAACTCCTTATTCCTTTAACAGTGGTGGGATGAGGCAGTTTAGCAATAACATCAATTTTGGCCTTATCGACCTCAATCCCACTTTTTGAAATTTTTTGGCCGAGGACAATGCCCTCCTTAACCATAAAATGGCTCTTCTCCCAATTTAGACAAAGATTAGTGTTTTCACAACGTTGAAGCATTTTTTCTAAATGGGAGAGGCATGAGTCGAAAGAATCCCCGATGATTGAGAAGTCATCCATGAATACCTCCATGGTTTTCCCGATCATGTCATGGAAAATAGCCATCATGCACCTCTGGAAAGTGCCCGGAGCATTGCATAACCCAAAAGGCATGCGACGATAGGCAAATGTTCTGTAAGGGCATGTGAAGGTAGTCTTATCTTGATCCTGTGGATCAATGGGAATTTGGAAGTAACCCGAGAAGCCGTCGAGGAAGCAATAATACTCATTCCCCGCTAGTCTTTCGAGCATTTGATCCATAAAGGGCAGAGGAAAATGGTCTTTGCGGGTGGCTTCGTTAAGCTTTCTGTAATCAATACATACTCGCCACCCTGTAACCAAACGAGTTGGTATCAACTCGTTATCCTCATTTGTGATAACCGTAATGCCGCCCTTCTTTAGAACACAATGAATTGGGCTAACCCAAGGACTATCTGATATAGGGTAAATCAATCCCGCATCAAGAAGTTTGATAACTTCTGCTTTTATAACTTTGTGGATTTTTGGATTTACCCTTCTTTGATGCTGCACGGCAGGTTTAAAGTCCTCTTCCATTAGGATTTTGTGTGTACAAAAATCCGGGTTAATACCCTTTATATCTGAAAGCTTTCAAGCAATTGCTTGCTTGTGGGACTTTAAAACCTTAAGCAGCGCGGTTTTCTCCTCATCCTTTAAGTCTTTTGCAATAATGACTGGTAACTTATCGTTACCTTCCAAGAATGCATATTATAGATGAGGAGGCAGGTCCTTAAGTTCAACCTCGGGGAAATCATCATTTTTCTCAACATATTTGACTTCCGCCGTATGAAGTTGTGGAGGTAGAACAGGAATGGGAGAAGGATCTTTGTTAAATAACTTCTCAAGGAGAAGTATATCCCTCTCCGGGTCAATCTCTTGGTTATCAATTCCTTCGGGAACTGAATTTCTTTTGAGAAAGGCCTCTAATTCCTCAAGGACTAAATCACTTCCCTCAAACGGAGTGAGGGAAGGAGAAGAATTAGCGATTATGAGATCAGTAGAAGTAGTGGGATTGCCACTCGGAGAATTATCAGCGAATCTAAGGAATTCCTGAGCATACTCCTCGGATGCAATGTCAATGACATCAATTCGGTTGACCGATTCAGCATCATAATTCGAGGAGTATCTCGAGGTTTGATCAAGGTTGAACGTTATCGCTTCATTGCCAACTCGTAACGTGATTTCCTCATCGAAAACATCGATTAATGCACGTCCCGTTCTTAAGAATCCCCTCCCAAGAATGAGAGGAACTCTTGGATCAGCATCGAAATCAATAACGACAAAGTCTGCCGGAAAATGGAACTTTCCCACTCTCACAAATACGTCCTCGGCAATACCGAGGGGACGTGAAATTGAATGGTCAGCAAGCTCGAGAGTCATGCATGTGGGACTAAGGGCCTGAAGAGAGAGCTTTTTCCAAACTGAGTGGGGCATTAAGTTGATGCTTGCACCAAGATCGGCCAAGGCAAAACATTCAACCATACCCGGGAAATACATGGTATTAGGAATCTCCCGGGGTCTCCTAGCTTTTCAGGAAGCTGTTTCAACAGAACTGCAGAGCAGTTCTCATTGAGTGGAGTTCGTGCCATCTCAAACAGTTTTTCTTTATTGCTCAACAGATTTTTGATTGTCGATGCGAATTTGGGCATTAAAAGAAGAGCATCCCGAAACTAATATCGAAGTGTAGTTCTTGAAAAATCTGAAAGAATTTTTCCATCTGATGATTAGCTTTGTCACGGAGCTTCTGATCTTGCAATCGTGAGGGATATGGAATTGTTGGTTTTGGGTTGGCTTTTGGATTTTCAACAGGACCTTCGGTAGTTTCAAACACGACTCTTTTAGGAGGAGTCGGGACCGGGATAACTGGAGGAGGGATGTCATTGGTACCTCCGTTATTATTAGGAAGCACCGTATCCGTAGTATCCTCAGTTTCACATTCCTCTACAGGGATAGGAGAAGAGGTAGAAGGAGCTATAGGTCCTTGTTAAGAAACTCCACTTCTCATGGTGATCGCCTTTACATCGCCCCTCGGATTAGCGATCGTGTTGCTAGGTAAAGTAGTACCTGAGCCCGAGGGTCGATCATTTAAAGACTTCTGCAAATTATACATTTGACTAATCAGCATTTTGTTCAGTTCTTCTTGGGATTTCATAAACTGTTTTAATAACTCATCATGTGATGGTCTAGTTGGAACAATGGCTTGATTTTGGTTTGGAAAATTTTGAGCCCGATTGTTCTGGAAATTCCCATGTTGCTGATTGTTGTTACCCTGGAAGTGGTTTTGTTGTTGAAAATTACCCTGTGGGTAATTGTTCTGACCTTGATTTCTATTATAATTCCCTTGGTTCTGATTTTGTTGAACCTGGTTTTGACCAGAGTTGAAATTCCCATGGTTGTTATAACCTTGGTTCATTCGGTTTTGGTTCTGATTCTGGTTAAAGTTCTGGTTTCTGTTTTGACCATTTTGGTTATGGGACTGATTAAACCCTGGTGGTCCGATGTAGTTATTAGATCGGTAGCTCAAAACGTTTCGATCTCCTTGCGGTTGGTAAGAATTACCTCCCGTATTATAGGAACCTTGAGCTGCATACACGTTTTCACGAGCCGAGCCACCGGAGGCTGGGCACTCTGTGTAAGGATGTGGACCACCGCAAGTTTCACAACTTGGGTTAACAGCTTTGACCTGATTAGGATTTTTCTGATGGATACGCAAAACTGCTGTAGACAAATCATCCAGCCTTTTAGCTAGGATTGATATTTCATTGCTTGCCGGAGTGTCTGATTTAAATGAGTCGTTCCTCTCAGCAGAGGAGTCCCAAAAATTATGATGGGCAGTCATGTTTTCTATTAAGTCATAGCACTCTTCAGGGGTCCTTTTCATAAAGGTGCCCCCAGCAGCAGCATTGATGGTGTCACGATGACGGAGTGTCAAACCATTATAAAAGGTATCAATAATGGTGACAAGAAGCATGTTATGATTGGGACACCTATCAATAGCAAGTTTGTAGCGTTCCCATGCCTCAAATAAGGACTCTTCGGGAAGCTGTCTGAAATTGCTGATATTATTCCTGAGCTTTGTGACCATAGATGGTGGAAAGTATTTGGCCAGAAATTTAGTGATCATCTCATCAAAAGTGTGGATCGAATTCTTTGGAAGTCGATCGAACCATGAAGTCGCATGATGAGTGAGGGAATAGGGAAAAAGGTACAAACGTAGGCAGTCATCGGTGACGTCATTTTATTTCATGCTTTGGGTGACAGTTAAAAATTTGTCGAGATGCTTGTTAGCATCTTCACCCTGCAATCCGTGGAACTGGCACGTATTCTGGATTTGTTGTATCATGTGGTGTTTTAATCCAAAATCCGTGGCTTCAATAGTGAGTGGTGCAATTGGTCCACCCCTCCCTTGCATGGTAGGTTGACACAATTCCTCCATTGTTCGGGTGTCAGGAATTGGTTCCTCCTTGGGAGGGAATGGGGGCTCGTCGTTCGTTTTTATTGGTTGTTTTTTTTCCTTTATTACGCTTTGTTTGCGAATGAGTGCGCATGCACTATAAACGGTATCAATCAAAACAAGACAGAGGCAAAACGACAGTGAACTTGAATCCAATAATCACAAATGAACAGCTCCTTTAAAAAATGTACACTATTCACAAGGATATAATGGTAAGTTTTAAATCTTAAGTTTGGGAACTTATTATGTTCACACCCCCAGTTGGTAGGTGTTCTGCCTTGGTTTTCGGTGGTAAACTTTTATGTAATTATATTCACAGTAGGCTAAATGATCCCTGCTGTAAAACAGCAGGGTATTTGTCTGCTGTTATGCTATAGCCAAGGGCCAAAAATGAAAATTATACTTATCTTGAAGGGCCAAAAATGTAAATATTAAAAGAAAACTTGCCTTACTGCAGATAACTCATCTGCTGCACACAGCAGCGATGAGCACCCCTTCACAGTATAATGTTTTTGGCTTTTTTGTGTATGGGTGAAAAACTTGGACAATATTTTTGGAACTGATTCGTTAACCGAAATCGTTCCTTTAAGATTACTCGCAGGCTAGCGGGAGGAAATAAATGGATCCCTCTTCAGTTCGCAATTTAATGTCAGAACTTACCTTATACCAGCTGTTTCAGGTTGTAATCTTAAAGACAATGTGGAAAACTAGAAGGGGGGGGGGGGGTTGAATAGTTTTACGTCCTTTTAAAATTTATACACAAGTTTGTTTTAAAAACTTCGATTCTAGTTTATGTGAATTCAATACTTGCACTATATGAACAATTGTATGATAACTAACTAACAAAACTAATATAGTAAAGGTAAATAAATAAGTAATGAGAAGAGTTAGAAAGATCAAACCACAACACAAGGATTTATAGTGGTTCGGCTACAAGGACACCTTCCTTGTTCCTACTCCACTCCCCGAGTCACCTACTCGAGAGTTTTCTTCACTATGTCAACAAACTCCCTTATGGCGGAGAAAACCGTACACACCAATATACACACCAATCTACACACCAATCTACACACCAATCTTCACACCAATCTACACACCAATCTTCACAACTATCCTACCTCACTACTAATCAACTTCTACTATCTACACAACTTCTATATCTTCTACACAATTAATCACAAGCACAACACAATATTCACAAATGAATATATATACACTATACACAACTACTCTTCAACACTTCTTGAACTTGGTTGTAGAGAGTTCTTCTTTTGCACTTAGAATGAGAATGGATAATGAGGGATTGAATCACTTGAAACAAGGATTAATATACAAATGATCAAAGGGTTTTGGATGAGTTTTAGATGGTTATAGATCTGAAAATTTCGTGCAAAAAGGTGAGGTAAAATTCCAGAATTAAGGTGGTATTTATAGGGGAAGAAATCTGACAGTTTCTGACAGGGGAGCCTGGCCGGTCCCCTTAAAGCATGGCCGGCCCCCTTAAAATTAAGGGGACCGCCCCTTATAATTAAGGGGGCCGCCCAACTGTAACGGCCAAAAAACTTGTCTTTTAGTGGGGAAAGTTTATTTGGTGAAAAATTAACTGATTTTGGTTAAATATTTGAAATCATATATTTAGTATGATTAAAACATTTTTCCTTATTACCAAAAGTGTTTTTCAAAAATATATAATAAGATTATATAATTAAATAAACTTTGTATTAATTAATTAAATATTCCTTTGATCATGAGATGTATTAAGCACTTGTTTATTCATACCTTAAGTGATTAAGTTGGATATAATGATATAAAGTAGCTTAATACTTGTTTACGTAGTAATCATACGATTGACGAGTTTACATTTTGTGATCGTCAAAATATAGAGATATCGAAAAATATAAATAACGTTTTCATACATTATTTATGTCAACAATCTCCCCCTTTTTGATGATTACAAAATTTTAAACTCATTAGTCGAAAGTTAATCTATATCCAAGTATTAGAGTGAGTTTATATCACTTCTCCCCCTTTTTGTGAACATCAAAAAGGTTTATCCCTTGTTAATGGAAGCTCCCCCTTGAAGTAAGCTCCCCCTCGTTTTGAGGCCAAAATGGAATCGAGATATGGATATCTTGCAAAAATATTTAGTAGCAAGCAACATATATATGTATATAGCATGCAAAAATATAGACTAAACATAACCATATCATTAATCAAGTGAAAATAATACATCAAGCATTACATCAAATGAAACAAGTAATGCTACAAACAAAAGCCCTAAAGGCTTACAATCATCACATAATAAATAAACCAAAGCTCAAAGATAAAAGTCCTCTCTAGAGCTTGCCATCCAAAATGGTGTAAGGTACTTTTATTTGTGAGTCACCAAGCATGTTTAATTGGGAGGAATGGATGGTGAACATGGAGATGGTGATGGAGGAGGAGTGTTTGTTGATGGTGGTGGAGGGGTTGTGTTTATTGTTGGTGGATGCAACAAGTTCTCAATATGAGAAAACATGTATTGCATTTCATCTCTTAGTCCGAACACAATTGTTCGGTTGTGGATGCAACAAAGGCAAGTGTCACCATGAGCTTCAAGTAAGCTCCATGGGACGGGGTTATAGGTTGGTGGATTGATAGGGGATGATGAGAAATGTGCATCAAGAGGTGTTAATGGTGATAATGAGAGGGTTAATGCAAGGGTGGAGTGTTCATTGGTAGGTTGTGATGGTTGAACCATTGGTGGGGGAGATAAGTGGGTGTTTATGTAGTCATTAATGGATGAAGTGGATGGTATAGAGGAAGTAGAATTTCCATTTGTTGAGGGTGTTTTGGAGGGTGCATTTGGTGCACTAGGAGATGAACATTGAGGTTGTGGTGATGGGGTGGTGTTGTCTTCATTTGTAAGATCAATTTAACACTTCAGGATTTGTTTAACTTCACAGTTTGTTTTGTTGTTTATGATTTGTTTGGTGTTGTTAACACTTCAGGAGAAATGTTAATGAACTTTTTCAGATATGATTTTGATTTTCTTAAAAATTTACAAAGTGGTGATATTTGTACAGGAAGGGTTTTGAAAACCACTAAACTTAAACCGTTTTGAAATACGCAACAACCTCCCCGGCAACGACGCCAAATTTTGACTCCTCCCAAACCAACCAATCAACCGTGTGCAGCTGATAGGCCCACCTGGGAGAAACTGCAAGTTTTTATTGACCGTGGAAATATAGGGAAATCCCCGGGTCGTTAAATCCCAACGAGATTGAAATTGTATTTTGGAACGATTAGGAGAATGAGTGGTACTGAGGACAGTAACAAAAATGATTGAGGGATGATTATACTAATGATTGCTTGGTATTTAGATAATATGAAAATATATAAACAATAGCAGAGATACACGCAAAAGCACAAATAAGAGAATCAGATAACAGACAGAAACAAGCGGGGTTTAAACAAATTACAAACTACAGGGGGTGCTTTTGAAACTTTTGAAAACTTAAAATTAAAAAGAAATTTGAAAAGGAAAATGAAATTATAGAAGTGATTATTTTAATATTTAAATATTATTTAATTAATAAAACTATTTAAAAATCTAATTTAAATCTAATTTAAATTAACTAAAAATGACAAATATTACAAATCAACCTAAAAACTTGCAAAAATAATTTCTAAACCTTAATTAGAACTTGAAGAAAGTATAAAAAATGAAAATAAATATTTTTGTCTTTTTATGAGTTTTCTATTAATTAAAAACTATTTAACTTAATTAAACTAATTAAACTATTTTAAATTACTATTATTACTAAATTACCTTAGAAAATTATGATAAAATTTATAAAACTATTTAACCATCACAGGAATCCTAAAAAATTATAAAAACTACTAAAAATTATATTTAAGGTTATTCCACTAATTAATTACCTATTAATTATTTTAAATCTAATTTAATTAAATTAAATAAGAAAATTGGAAAATGGACAGTGGAAATTATGAAACTATTTTCTAAAAGTTTTAACTACTTTATAAAACTTAGGAAAAATATAAAATTCTACTGTTGTTACTTAAAATTAAAGAAAACTATTTAATTATTAATATTACCTATTTAAGTATTTAAACAACTTTTAATTCTAATAAATAGTAAACAGCTTAGGAAAATTCCAAGAAAATTATTTTAACTACTTAAAGGTAATAAGAAATTTATTAAATTATAAAATTGGACAAGTGCTTATTAATAAGCTGAAATGAAAATTAAATAGACAATTTCTATTAAATAGAAGCTATCACTATAATTAAATTTGACTTTTTCTGGTTTTTCTTTTATAAAAATATTAAAATACTTAAAATAAGAAACTTTTACAAAGATAACTACTTTGGAACCTCAGAATAAGCACTGAGAGTGCTTATTTGCTTATACAGTTGACTTGAGTTGACCACATAAAGAAATAAGCTAAGTTGAGGTTATGTGGGGTCCACACTGGTTAAATCAGATTCACCTAAGTTAGTTGAACTTATTTAAACTAGATTTGATGAGATAAGCTCATGGGATAAGCTAAAAAGCTAAAATAAGCAACTGCTTATTTGGTTTCTGGGTCAGAAATGGGACAGACTTATGAGGGTGATTTAGGTTGGGTCCACGGATCACTAGGTCAAACAAAGGGTCAACTTTGAAAGCCTGGTAGGAGGGGGGTTGTAAGAACCAAGATTTGGGGTATGGGACCCACTGGTGTAGCCACAATCAACCACCAAAGTGGTGGTGGTGAGATGATGGTCTGTGTAGCAGGGGATGTGCTTTCCCTGCAACTCAGTTCAAAGGGTAAAAAGGTCCACAAATAAATTTCACAAAAATGTAAAAACCATGGAAATCTTAAGTTCTACTGATAGACTAATTACCCAAGTAATTTCAAACCCTAGAACCAAATACACAAATCATGAAAATTCCTACTATTTTTGTAAAAATCTGAAGCATACACTTTTGACTTTATTGAATGATGAACTAACTTTGACTTATGTGAACTTCTGATTGATCCTACTTATTTAATAAGTTGTTATAAGCTAATATTAAGTTAAATTAAGCTAGGTTACTAACTTATGAGATGATATGATGAGACTTGGACTCAAATTCCACCACAGTTAACTGTGGTGATGAATTGAGTGTGATTTTGACTTTTAACCAAATGAGACTTGAATATTTTTGTTTTTCTGAGCTAATGTTACACTATATGACTTGTATAAACTAGAAACAACAACAATTAAGCACTGTATCACCTAGGATTATCTTAATCTAAACACACCTTATACTAGACTGTTTTATGATTTAAGTAGTAAAATGCTTAAAGAGCTTATGCAACTGAACCACAATAACTTATTATGTTATATAAGATCTTAACAAGTACTTAGAAACAGAAAATGACCACAGATACACACTAATACTAATTATGCTATGTTGACTGTGAAAATTAGATATTTTAGCAACAATGGATTCCAACAAACAAGATACTAATTTTATGTTATCTTATCACTAATTAAGACTGAATAAGCACAAAACTACTGAAAAAGCAAAGTAATAAGCAAAGCTTTAATACAAAGACAGATTATGAGATTTCAACAACTTACAAGATGCTTTCCTGCTCAAACCATGAACTAAAGATCTCAACTCCAATCCTATATAATCTCCACAGATTAACTAACCCAAGGCCTTCCAAAATCAACCCTGCTCCATTGCTTATCACCAAGAACTTGACAGTTTGACTTTCGTTGACCAAATTTGTATTTATGGAATTTTTTTATCTTAGACTGATTAGTAAGTTACTAAAAGCTTATTTGAGCTTATTGGGAGCTTACTTGTGCTTATTGATCCTTACCATCCACTACAAACACCATTAGAGACTATTAAGATTTTTTATATAAATTTAAATTTGCATAAACTGAGATAACAAAACAACCTTGATTCTTATTAACTGAGAAGCTTACTAATACACTGAGAATGATTACTAGAAACTTTTAAAGCTTAAATTACACTTGAACTCTTGAAAGAAATTAATACGACATACATATATTGAAAAATTAACTAACTAGGCTTCTCTTCTGCTTCTCTTCCTTTTATAGGCTCAATTAGGGTTTGAGGACACCTTCTGAGCCTTTCCCACTTTAAATCTTGACCCTCCAATCTCTGAATTGATCATAGCCGTTTAAACTGAATTTGGCGCCAAAATGTCTCCACGTTTACTTGGGGCCAAAGGTGAACAATTAAGGATTTTTGGGAGTATGTGGAGGTGTCAGGGTACAAAAGGGATGGTTTTTAGGCAAGTTGGGGAGATAGGGAAGAAAACAAAGGGCAGGGTATGGTTCGGAGTGAAAAGGGGTGGGAATTGCATTAAATGGTGATGTGGGATTGCTGTGAGGTGGAAAGGATGGTTAGGGGGAGTAGGGGGTGAGGTGGATGGTGATGAGGTGGTGGAAAAACCACCTGGTATTCTGGATGCAGGGGTGAGGGAGATGGTGCTACAGTGGTAGTGGTTTGGCGGTATTGGGGTGTTTGACCGGGGTCAAAACCATTTTAAATAACAAAGGGGGGTGGACTGGGCTTGTTTTGGGCTTGGGAATAGGTGGGCTGGGTGAGGGTGTTTGGATTGGATTTGGTTTTTGGGTTTATTTAATAAAAGGGTCCGGTTGGTTAGTGTATTTAACAAGGACCATTTTTGTAATTTGAGCAAAGTTAAGGGGCTGGAATTGTAATTCTCTCAAAGTGTTTTCAAGGACTTAACTTGCTAAATATGATAAACCAAGGACCAAATTTGTGATTTTTCCATTTAAAATATCCAGGGACCTTTTCTGTAATTTTTCAAACTCCAAGGACCATTTATGTAACTTTGGATTTTTTAGGGATTAAAGATGTAATTTCTCAAAATGTTATCATAAGGACCAATTTTGTCATTTAAGAATAGTTCCAGGTTTATTTTATTAATTTCCTATTTTTAAAACCTTAAGGACTAAATTTGACATTTTTGAAACTTGAGGGACTAAAGTTGTCATTTTGCAATTTTTAACTTTGAAAGGACTACACTTGACAACTTATGAATCCCTAAGGACCTTTGATGATATTTTTCATGTTTTGATTTACCAGGGACTAGATTTGACAACTTTTGAAACTTGAGGGACTGAAACTGCCAATTATGCAAACTTTGTACGTTTTTCATCTGCTTTTGCATATTTTGCATTTGAAACATATAAAACACACTTCTAAGATATTTTAAGTATTATGATGCATATTTGAGTGTTTTTGGATGTTTTGGCAGTTCAGATTGGTATAAAATGATGAGTATTTAGACACTCATCAATCTCAATCGGCTCCTCCACAAAATTCAAACTCTCATCCACACGAATATCCTTAATTGGTATAACCGGCGTTTCATCCAAAAGACATTTCTTCAAATTGCTAACATGAAACACATCATGAACTTTACTCAGTTCCTGTGGTAATTCCAACCGATAAGCCACGGGCCCAATTCTTTCCAAAATGAGAAATGGTCCAATGTAGCGGGGGTTGAGTTTCCCACGTTTTCCGAAACGTATCACACCCTTCCTAGGCGAGACTTTCAGCATTACTTTGTCTCCAACCTGAAATTCTAGGGGTTTACGTCTCTGATCGGCGTAACTTTTCTGCCTATCTCTAGCTGCTTGTAACCGATCTCGAATTTGCGTCACTTTCTCAGTAGTCTCCAAAATAAGCTCAGGGCCTGTGAGTTGGCTATCTCCAACTTCAGCCCAACCAATAGGCGAACGACATTTTCGGCCATACAAAGCTTCAAATGGTGCAGCTTTAAGACTAGTGTGGTAGCTATTATTATAGGAAAACTCCGCAAGGGGTAGATACTTCTCCCAGCCTTTACCAAAGTCTATTATGCATGCACGAAGCATATCCTCCAAAGTCTGAATAGTTCTCTCACTTTGACCATCGGTTTGGGGGTGATATGCAGTACTCATATCCAGTCTCGTCCCCAAAGCGGTTTGAAGTGATCGCCACAACGCTGACGTAAGCGGCTGTCGCGATCAGAAATAATCGATATCGGAACTCCATAACGAGAAACGATCTCCTTCACATACAATCTCGCAAGTTTATCAACACTATCATCTTCACTAATCGCCAGAAAATGAGCAGACTTAGTCAAACGATCCACAATTACCCAGATAGCGTCACATCCGCTAGCTATCTTTGGTAATTTGGTAATAAAGTCCATCGTAATCCGCTCCCATTTCCAAACCGGGAGTTCTGGCTGCGTCAATAATCCTGACGGTCTTTGATGTTCGGCCTTAACCTTAGAGCAAGTCAAACACTTACTAACGTACAATGCTATATCTGCCTTCATATTTGGCCACCAATATAACTTTTTCAAATCCTGGTACATATTTTCAGACCCAGGATGAATAGAGTATCTTGACTTATGCGACTCATGCATAATCAACTCTCGAATTCCTCCATACAATGGTACCCAACTTCGCTCTCCAAAACATAATACTCCATCAAAACGCTTAACAAATCCTTTCTCATTTTCTGCCATCCCAAATATGTTCTCAGCAGGTCGATTTTCTGCTTTCAACCCTTCCGTTTGAGCTAAGAGCATTCCTAATGACTTAACTCGTAACGGTGGTATTCTCTCCTTTCGGCTAAGAGCATCAGCAACAACGTTTGCTTTACCAGGATGGTAACGAATTTCACAATCATAATCGCTTAACAACTCAATCCAACGTCGCTGTCTCATGTTGAGCTCTTTTTGATTCAAAATGTGTTGTAGACTTTTGTGGTCAGTGAATATAACACATTTGGTACCATACAGATAATGTCTCCATATCCTTAAGGCAAAAACCACAGCACCTAACTCCAAATCATGGGTGGTGTAGTTCTTCTCGTGCTTCTTGAGTTGTCGGAAAGCATAAGCTATCACCTTCTCTTGTTGCATTAATACAGCTCCTAGACCTTTATGAGAAGCGTCACAATAGACGACGAAGTCCTCGTTACCTTCAGGTAACGCCAAGATAGGAGCACTACACAACATTTCCTTAAGTAATTGAAATGCTTCCTCTTCCTTATCTCCCCATTCATATTTAACACTCTTTTGAGTCAATTTGGTCAACGGTTTTGCTATCTTCGAAAATCCCTCAATGAATCTTCGGTAATAACCGGCTAATCCCAAAAATTGATGAACTTCTGTTGGGGTCGTTGGTGCAGCCTAATCTTTAATCGCTTCAATCTTAGCAGGATCTACATGAACTCCTTGCCTATCAATCACATGACCCAGAAATTGTACTGTCGGAATCCAAAATTCACATTTAAAAAACTTGGCATACAGTTTCTCTTTCCTGAGCAATTCTAAGATAAGCCTTAGATGCTCCTCATGCTCCTTCTCACTCTTCGAATAAATTAGAATGTCATCGATGAACACAATCACGAACTTATCTAAGTAAGGCTTACACACCCGATTCATGAGATCCATGAATACCGCCGGTGTGTTAGTCAACCCAAACGACATCACCTAAAACTCGTAATGCCCGTAACGGGTTCTGAACGCCGTTTTCGGAATATCTTCCTCGCGAACTCGAAGCTGATGATATCCCAATCTCAAATCGATCTTCGAATACACACTCGATCCTTGAAGCTGATCGAACAGGTCGTCGATCCTCGGTAACGGGTATCTATTCTTCACCGTTAACTTGTTCAACTCTCGATAATCAATACACATACGAAACGATCCATCCTTCTTCTTCACGAATAAGACCGGGGCTCCCCAAGGCGAAGAACTTGGTCTTATAAATCCCTTTTTGGCTAACTCCGCTAATTGTTTCGACAACTCTTCCAGTTCGGTAGGTGCAAGACGATAAGGCACTCGTGCCACGGGTGCGGCACTAGGTATCAACTCAATCTGAAACTCTACTTGTCTAGTAGGCGGGATTCCCGGCAAATCATCAGGAAATACATCCGAAAAATCACGAACTATAGGCACATCTCCAATGCATCTTTCCTTCTTCTCCTTCCCTCCTTTCTCAGAAATTTGAGCTAAGAAAAGGCAACATCCTTTTTCCATTAGCTTCGGTAATTTAGTGCAAGATATGACCGCTAATCTAGATGGGCCTCTCAATTCCTTTCGATCTCCTGGTATGTTCAGAATCTCCTTTCCGTAAGGCACACGCACGATCTTCTCATCGCAAAGTATATGAGCACGATACTTTGACAACCAATCCATACCAATAATGACATCAAAACTTCCTAATGTGATGGGTAGAAGATCTATGTTGAAAGGATGATTCATAAAATTTAACGTACAACCGCGAATGATAGTCCTAATCCTTTCTATGTCTCCATTAGCTAACTCTACATCATAACCAATTCCTAAGGCCATCGGGGGTTTCTCTAGTAATGGTGCAAACTTAGTGGACACAAAACTCTTATCGGCACCAGTATCAAATAGTATGGAAGCATAACGATTATTGAGAAGGAACGTACCAGTAACGACGTTCGGATCTTCTCCTCTCTCGTTCCTAAGTGCATACACTCTTCCATGAGCAGCTCCAGCTTCCACACGTTGGTCCCCATTATCTTGTCGTCCACGGTTTCCTCCAGCTCCACGGTTTCCATGATTGTACCCATTACCACCCGATCCTTGATTTCCTCGGTTCCACGATTCCCTACACTCATTCCTATAATGTCCCTTCTTTCCACATCCATAACAAGTAACATTTACCTTACTCATAGTTTCAGGAGTAGCTTGAACCATAGCAAGTGGTCGATCTCTACAATCCTTAGCTATGTGTCCCATCTTAGAGCAATTCTTGCACATCACAGTACATCGTCTAAAATGATTCTTATAACATCGGTTACACTTGGGTGCATCTCCATTGTAGTTCTTCTTGTCTCCATCTCCCATAGCATAAGCTCTAGTAGTTGTTTGTCGCTTGTTTCGGTGATCATTACCCTTATAGTGATTATCCCTCTTCCTCTTTCCATTTTTGTCTTTCTCAGCTTCTTCCAATACCAACGAGTCCATCAATTGTTGAGCGATAGTGATAGCCTCGTGAATGTTTGCAGGCTTAGCAGAAATCACATCGTTCCTTGTAGCTACCGGCAATCCATCGGTATACCTCTCAATCCTTTGTGTCTCAGTCCTAACCATATCGGGGCAAAGTAAGGCTAACTCTCGATAACAGCGATTGTAAGTTGCCATATCGGTACCTTTCACCTTATGATTCCAGAACTCAATCTCCAGCTTCTTAACCTCATTCCTTGGGCAATAAGTCTGAATCAGCAAAGACTTAAATTGCTCCCAAGTCATAGCATAAGCCACATCACTCCCAACCGAATTACGGTAATTGTTCCACCAAGTTAAAGCTTCATCATTGAAAGTAAAAGAAACAACTTTACCTTCGCATTCTCCGCGCAACCGCTGACATTAAACACTGACTCAGTCTTCTCTATCCACTTGACCAAGTAGACCACTCCTCCAGTTCCACCAAACTCAATGGGTCCACAAATTCTAAACTCTTTATAGTTACATCCGTTAGCACGAACAGGTGGAAATGTTCCAGCAGAATTGTTGGAATGATTTGACTTAGCTAGTAGCTCAGCAACTCGTTGCTCCACAAGTTGGTTGATCAATGCTTGATCTACAGTAGGTGCATTAAGTGGAACATGATCATTGTCTCCCTGAACATCAACATTTTGATTCCTGTTGTTGCGGTTAGTAGTGTCCAGGTTATCAGGAGTAGGGGTTTCAACATTTCGAGTAGGACGGTGTCCTCGGCGACCAGGTGTAGTCGTTGCAGGACCAGTTCTGGTAGCTCTAACAGGGTTTCGTCGTGGGGCCATTGATCAGAAACATCATACAAGGTTCATGAGTCTCTGATAGAACTTATCATATGCTCAACAAGAATTAAATCAACGAAGCCAAGTCATGGAAAGAATATCAACAATACACCACAAGACATCAATAAGGCGAATAGGGACTCAATTTCCACAATATCCAAAACCATATAGTATCATATAATAATAACCATCAACCATACAATAGAGATCCAACATCGTTCCAACTACCGAAAACACAAAAGATAATAATCGTTCCAAACGAGACGAATACTGAACGGAAAATACATCAAAATACGATAACTAGTTTTTCTAACCGAACACTCCTCGGTGTAGAAAGCAACAAGACAACGTAACCCAAACATCTAGCCACGCTACTGGCGGAGGTTCCTCAACTCCTGCCTCAAGCCATCAAGCTCTCTCCATAGTGATCCTAACTCTACACTATGGGTGTCGCTGTCTCTCTTGAGGTCTGCCACCTCCTTCTCTAGCTCGGCATTCCTCTGCCATAACTTGCGGTCGGCCTCTCGAGCTGTGATAAAACCTCGCTGTAAACCCTCAATATGCTCGTGAATCTCCATCAAACCTCTCCTCATCTCAGTAACTCTCCTCTCAGCCATAACCATGTCAATCCTCAACTCCCCAATGAACTCAACGGCCACCCTATCAATCCGCTCAGACATACGTGTAACTCTCTCACCAAGATCAGTAATCTGAGCCCACATCCTACCAGTCTTACCTAACTCTGCATGCTCAACAGAAACCTCAGAAGGTGCATCTGACTCAACGGGACTACCAGGTGGTAACTCAAACAAAAATGGATGATCAGGTGAAACAGGCCCTATCGGATGTATAGGTGAATCAGGCTCCTCAGCCTGAGCTGGCGGCACTAACAAACCACCATCATCAGGCATCTCCTCCTCCTGAGGGTCATCCTCCTCCTCAGGGTCATCATCACCCTGCTCAGCCTCCTGAGGGTCATCAGCCTCATCCTCACCCTCGTACTCCTCCTCCTCCTCATCGGAAGAGTACGTCATCAATCGTCGTCTCCTAACATGTGAACCATGTGTAGATGTGGTAGGTGATCTAGGACGACGACGCAATGATGCAGGTGGTGCATCTGACAGGAGAGTGTGAGCATCCAAATGTAAAGGTGGTGAAGTAGGCCGTACCGACATACGTGCCGTAGCTCGGTGGGCAAAACGTGGAGCCACACGAGCCAAATCCTGATGAAGAGTAAGCTGCCTCGAAGTACCAAGGAGCCCTAGAGAAGATGAGGGTCCCTGCGTAGGTGCAGCAGGCGGTGCAGAAGTAGAAGCTGTCGGCGACACAATAGCTGAATGCATGGCAATCGTGTAAGGATCATCAAGAGCCATGGTGATCTGTGCTGGGCGTACAGGTGTAGTAAGAATATCCTCAACAACGTCAAACGTACGGGAGGCCATAGTCTGTGACAACGGCGTAGGGTAGGTGTAAGTGTTTCAAAACAACTAAACCGCGAACTCAAAATACCGAATCACAAATCATCATATAATTCCCAATCATATATATCAAGAAAGATTTAAAATACCGCATTAATAAAATCATTCATAAAATAATTAAGCCATGTAATTCCTCAAAACGCCATTATATCACTAAATCAATAAATCTCAAATCCTCAAATCATCTCAAGAATCCCATATCTAATAATAACAATGATGCTTCGGCTTGGCGGGCTGGCGGGCAATGGTCGAGGATCGTTTTCTATAAAAATCGGTTATAGTTTAGGTGTCTATTTACCTAGTTCTCTATAACCTTGGCTCTGATACCAATCTGTAACACCCCCAAAATTTGGTACAGCGGAAGACTCAACAAGCTTTCGGGGTGCTACGGGGATTGGTATCCAACACAAGACATAAAAGAACGAGATAAAGTAAACATAAGAAAAATACAACCACGCGGGGTTTTAAAGTTTACATTTATCCCAAATTCATCCAAAGTCAGGCCCAAAAGAAATAAACATAGGTCCCCAATTATATATCAGAGTTTTAGAAAATAGATCCATAAACCAGGTGCTATTGCCAAGCCTCCAATCCAAGCATCCAAGGGCATCACTTAATTACCTGAGAAAACGCGCTAAAAGTCAGCTTTCGCTGGTGAGATCATAGATTTAAATTCATTATTCAATATAGTGGACATATACGCAAAACGCTTGCTAGCTAGACTAGGCCTCAATCAACCAACCAAAATAATCCAATCCAAAACGAACCAACCAAAAGTAACCAACCCTATAGATGCACGCTATAGCTTAAATCAATCGAATCAATAGCTTACCTAGCTCAAGTCTAGGCCTCGCTCTATAACCAATCCAATAGCTTACCTAGTTCGGGACTAGGCCTCACTCCACAATCAATCAATAGCTTACCTAGTTTAGGACTAGGCCTCGCTCAACAACTAAACAATAGCTTACCTAGTTCGGGACTAGGCCTCGCTCAAAATCCTACCTAGTTCTATAAGCATAGCAAGTTTTAAAATAAATAAAGCTATAATAGTCCACATAAAACATTTGCACGTTTCTCACCCCAAATATTGAAAACAAAGTTCAAAAGTAAAAGTGGGGTTATGACTCACCTCAAGTCCAGAAATCTGCAAAAGAAATCGATAGATGAAAGACGTAAGCAAACTCAAGTAACGACAACTACAGACTCGGCACTTCCTAACAATATCAAACCCGTTCAGAATCATTTCCTCAAAAATCATATATTCCCAATCCCGAATGTATTCCATTTAACTTTCCAAAAATATCCATTTCTCGAATTATCTTCATATCAATTTGAAGTTTGACGTTTGGTATCCATATGGGTGGAGGGTTGACACAGCTCAAACAAAGAAGTCACAATGAAAGAAATAATAAACCGCTTATAGGTCTAACATTAGCCCAATATATTATTTAAATAAATCATCGAAGTTTATCAAATCCATCGATTTGGTAATTCCCATATTTATTTACGTAATATATCGTTCCAAGATTATACCCAACCTAAATCACATAGCACAAAGAATACTATATGGTAAATGTCGTAGTCCAATAAATTCCCTATATATATCGTCCAATTTGCCAAATTCGTCAATTTAACCAATTCCACGAGATATTTAGTAATTTATTATCCTAATACACGTACCACAACCTATGGGCGTCGTGGGATACGATGCCCATTAATATACTCATTTTATATAGCTAAGTAAACTCAATTTAACCCGTCGATTAAATAAGTTACGTAGTTATAGAAAATAGATATATTAATCGTCATATATCCGTGACAACACAAAAGTTACATAATAAAGTCCACTTGGACTTAAGTAACCACAACTCGTATAACTCGATAAGTTTTTCCGATTTATAAAAGTCATGTTTTTAATTATTACTTACACGACGTATTAGTCATCGACATTATTTATAGTTATTTATTTATAATAATACTCCCGACATTTATTGCACTATTCGCATAAAATAATAGTTATCGTTATATTATTATAACGTTTACTCGTGATCGTTTTATTATTAATATACGCATATACATATATATATATATATATATATATATATATATATATATATATATATATATATATATATATATATATATATATATACACGTTTATCACGTCTATATACGTATATAAACGATTATATTATCAATAATATTATTACGAGTATTGTTATTAATGTTTGATTTTGAATATTTATCGAGTCATAAGAATTTGGTCACATGTCCGAGTCATCACTCTCGGCTCATAGTCCAAGTCCACAAATTATAATAACCAAGTCATAATAAATAATCCAACTCCGTCCAAAATCAATCCCAATTCCATGTGCTACAACATTAGGGTCCGACTACGGCACCCGACTAACCTATCTCCGTCAATCTAAATAACCGTCTCACAATCGGTTCCCAAATACTCCTCGACAACACAACTCTAAATCAATCAAAAGTATATCATGTCGAGACCACAAAGGGTCTCGACCCATCCAATGCATCGGCCAAAAACACAAGCATCACAACAACAATGTTATAAACACAACAAGAAACATCAAACTATACCAATACCGGGTTGGTTTACCAAGTCAACCCGGGTCAAATGAAACCATATGAATTATAATCTCACCCGAGACCTCTTGGGTCTCGGATAGCTCCATACGAGCCAAACCAAACGGACCTTTACGGATCGTCGGCCAAGACCAACAACAACAACAAGATATCCACAAGTACCACAAGGGCTCGACATGGCTAGGAAGCCATCTAAGATTCATCTTCGAGACCTCATGGGTCTCGGCCAAGCTCACATCGAGCATCAATCTCCATAATCGACAACCAAATCACCAAGTCCTTCCACAAATCTATACCAAATCGACCCACCCGGATACCAAACTCGAAGTTTAACTCGTTTTATCCAAAACCCATTTGTGTTCTCACGTTTTTAACCATAAACCCGAATGAAAACCAAAAAGTCGTGACCCATGGTCACGATTTCCACCAAAATACGAGTTGAAACTCGTCTTACCTTCAAACTCCAAGACCAAAAATGATAAATACTTCGAAAACAAGAAAGATGGTGACGAATTTGTGGTGATTTCGAGGTGTTAGAGTGGGTTTTAGGGAGCGTATAGTATACCAAAAGATAGATCGTGACGAGAGGGTTAAAATGGTGGTGTTACTTTGTATGTGGGAGTGGCGGTGTGATGGTGGTGGCTGCCGGAGTGGGTGGCGGCTAGGGTTGGTGAGGGTTGTGTTGATATGTTAAAGAGAGAAAGAGATGAGAGGTGAGGGTGAGGTTGTTTGTATTTATGTTTGTATGTTAACCGACCCACAAGGACGATTTTTACTTATTACTCAAAAAAAAAAATTTAATAATAATAATAATATTATTATTAAGGGGTGTAAAATACACGGACCAAACCCGAAACCTTTTAAAACAATTCAACTCTCTTGTACCGAACACGAATCCCAAAAATTATAAAGTACCACGATACGTTCCAATATATATCAACCGAACCAAAATCATTTAAAATATTTACTTTTCGTTAGGTTATCTTAGTGCCGGAGTCAATGTAGTGCCAAAATAATCATCTCAAAAATAAATCATCACGAATGAACCAAACCAAACCATTAATTAATAATCAAATTCCATAAATAACGCACGATTTAAAATCACATTCTAACGTTCACAAAATCCCATCACAAATAAACTTTTCAAATATTCCAAAATTATAAATTTTAAAGTAATGCGGGTTTTCAAAATGGCTCCCTAATTTTCCAGTTGTCACAACAGATACTACAAGATTATTTAACCAAAGGAACTAACGTGTAAGATATTTTTTAAAGCATAATAGTAATTTTGTTAGTTGATTATGTATAATGAGTTAGAATTGTGAGTAAGTATTTGTAGATTTACCCTTAGAGATACCAAACTTTTCTTATCAATATGAATTAGATTAATCTCAACAATTTAAAAGATCATTTTCATCTTTTAAAACTATTAATAAACTTTTTTTTTTCGTGTTTTTCACCTTTTTTACGTTTTTTTTACGTTACTAAAATTTGCATGAAAAAATCACATGTATTAATATTAATTTGAATATTCTAATAATATCACATGTGATATTACATATCATATGTGATTTAACACTAAAATCACATGTGATATTATTAGAATATTCAAATTAGTATTTAATCAAATATGATTTTTTCATGCAAATTTTAACAACGAAGAAAAAAAAAGAAAAAAGACGAAAAAGCGTGAAAGAAAAAAAATTGTCGAATATGTATATATCAAAGTGCCCGTCTATAGAAAGATATTAAATAGTTGTCGCGATGGTGTAATTATTTTCGTTTAACGATTAACGGCTTAAGAGATATTTTAATTATAAAAAACAAATAAATGTTTTTAATCTCATCAATTGATTTCTTTTTAGATGAAAGGAATGGATGAGTCCCTTGATATATAAAAAAACTTTAGTATGTAAAATAATTCTCCTATAGTTATATAAGCCGAAAAGTTTCAAAATAAACAACAAAAATTGAGCTTATGAAGTATTGTTCAAAATCAAATAAGCCATAAGCTGGCTATATAAGCCGAAACAAACACCCTTTAAGCTTATATGTGACTTATGAGCTTATTTGTGTTTCAGCTTATATTTCATAAGCCTTAATTTTCTGGCTTATTTTGAGTCTTGTGGGCTTATATTAGTTTATTATAATATAATAAGTTTATATATCCCAAAATTTTTAAAATAAGTCAGAAAATTAAGGGTTATGATATATAAGCCGGAATCAAATAAGCTCATAAGCCCACATATAAGCTTAAACAAACACTCTCTAACAAATGCTATCAATTTTAATTTTAAATTTATCATTTACTTGTGAGATTGATAACTTTTTCACCAACTTGGTGTAATAAAACGACCCACATCACAAAAAAAACATATATCACAAAATACATTTTTAATAAAAATCACGCACACACATGCATACAAGTAGGTCGCCTGCACGACCCACTTTTCCTTTTCTTGCCTAGGCGACCGAGTCTTATACCACAAGTGTGATAGGGTCGACCGAGTGAGACTAGTCGGTATGGGTAGATCGACTGAGTATTTTGCCTCTATTATGTCCCGCATAAGATTTTTAATTTTTAATTTTTCTTCTTTTACCTTTTAATTTTGAATTACTTATGACATTTTTTTGTTAAATAAAAAAATTGTTACTTTTCTTATATATGAATTATTACTTGAGTTATTGGCTGCAAAAACAATCTCTTAAATGAAAATTATATAACCATCACCTTTTGATCTCATGTATTGTTAAAATTATAATTTTTTGTGTGAAATGATAAATATGACTCGCTTTTTACATACTAATTATTAATTGTGTCATTGGCTATAAAAATGCTATTCTTCATGAAAATTACACAACTATTAACTTTTGATCTCATGTATATGCAAAATTATAAAGTTTTCATCAAATAAATTACACCAAGTAGAGTTTGGGTCATTAAAGATCAATTGGTGAGATACCAACCATCCATTCCCTTTCTTCTAATGGCTATATTAAAAGAAGAATTTAAATAAAATAAACACGGAGGGGCAAAATAGTCATTTAATACACAAAGATATATCATATGTACGACACATGATCCAAACTAATCCCTTATCACAAACACACACAACCACACACGATTCTCTCTCTCGCTAGCATACACGCACACAAACCCTAACCTCCGATGATTCTCAACCACCATCCCTCACCTCAAACCCTCTCAACTCACACTCGCATGTTAATACACACGTACACAAACTCTCAGTTTCTCCCAAAATCATCAATATTACGGATAATCAAAAGAAACTGGCGACCGATCTAACGTTTCTGGTAAAAATCTAACTCAATAGTGATGTATTTTTTTTATTATTATTTCAACTTGCTAAAAGAATTAGGAGAGAGAGGGCTTAGGTTGTTTGATTATTATTGTTGTTAGGTGATGATATCAAATAACTACATTTTATTGACATCGTTTATCATATGTTTATCACTTGTTTTATATTATTTTATATGAGAATTGATACTTAATCGCTTACTTTTGTACATCTTAGTTATAAACAAGCATGTAGTGAAAGTTAGTTATTTTCGACGTAAATTGGAGCAAAATGGATCAAGTTGGTAAAGTCTACTGAACTGAAGGAAGATACGCCGTATCATTCTAGACAGATACGTCGTACATAAAGACTTAGACGATTATGAAGACCATTGCCTGAATTTGAAGCATACGCCGTATGGAATTATCCCATACGCCGTATATGAAACCTTGATCAACGAGAAGATCTGACTTGTTTTACTCCAGATGTGCCGTATGACATTCCTGATATGCGGCGTATTAATCTCAAGATTTCACCAGATAATCCAAGATTCTGAAGGGCAATGCGCCGTACGAAGATCGAAAGTACGTCGTGTCCTATGACGGTGTAAGAATATTCCGAAATATAATAATCTTGGACCCCACTCGAAGTCACCTAGATACAGCGAATCAACTTAATGGATACGTTGTATCGATCCTGTTATCAGAAAGTATAAATACCCCATTGACAGCTACATTCGACACACATAACAAGGGAGATAAGCAGATGAATTGGCAGCACAAGACACAACCTAAAGGACGAATTCAGAGTAGTAATAAGGTCATGCTAGTACTTTAATTAATCGGAAGATTCGTTTACGTGTATTAGCAATCTGTTAATCGTTGAGTTAACATCTTTTTTACTATTTGGTCGGACTTAATTGTTTTCAGCTTTTATAAAGAGTATTTGATGTTTAATTTGCTTCTTAATGTTTATGTTTTGATTACATATTAATTTTATCGCGCCTTGTCGATGTAGGCTCGCGCAATTACTTCATTAACATCATTTGCATAGTTAATGTAAGCATGTAAAATGGATAAATTATACATAAACCTAGTAATCGTTAAGGTGTACGCATTCATTAATATTCCACTGAGAGAGAATAGATTTTAGTACTCATCTTATACAGCTAAGCAATTAAACGGGTGACAAATCTTGCTACTATCGACCAGGCCTCTTATTTGTATTTGTGTTTGTGTGTTTCATTCGCTTCTTTGTTTTATTTACTATTTACTTAATCTACACATCGTGCCAGTCTCTCAGGCTGAAAAAACCCCTTGCGTTAGATTAAGTCATTAGAACTAAACACCAATTTATGTATTTCCTAACGTTATCCATACTCTTTACCAAGCTACTATATTCGTTGTTAGCTTTTGAGCATCTGGATATAGTAATACCTTAGTGAGAGTGTCAAATGCATGAATAAGGTAGTGACCATCCGAGTTTTGGACTAATCGAATGACGCGCCAACAATCTAGAGTGTATCTTGGTGACCATCCTTTATGAAAATAACGCGCCAGTGAACCAAGGAACACACTAGGGACCATCCGTTGTTTGATGAATCGAGGGCTCGTGCCATTGATCTACTAAGTTTATGTAGGAGATGTTTAAACAAAGCTAGGTTTAACCCTTAAGCCTTATCATACCCTATTTACCACTTTAGACTTGTTACTCCTTAGATTTAGTGGTGGAGATATGTATGCTTGCCAAACCTATGATAGAATATTCGTCACGACCAAGCAATTAAACATATTACTTAAATGTTACCACATAGATTAGTTGAGTGATTTCATTTTCCTACTTCGTGAGGTGTTTGGTTATGCAATTATGATTAAAATGACTAAGTGCTTAAAACTATAAAAATAAATCCTAATATGTATTTAGGATACATTTTGATAAGTTTAAATCTAATGTTTACTTGAGGACAAGTAAAATTCAAGTGGGGGATATTTGATGATATCAAATAACTACATTTTATTAACATCATTTATCCTATGTTTATCGCTTGTTTTATATTATTTTATATCAGAATTGATACTTAATCGCTTACTTTTGTAAATCTTAGTTCAAAACAAGCATTTGGTGAAAGTTAGTTATTTTGGACGTAAATTGGAGCAAAATGGATCATGTTGGAAAAGTCTACTGAATTGAAGGAAGATACACCGTATCATTCTTGACAAATAAGCCGTACATAAAAACTTAGACGATTATGATGAGCATTGCCTAACTTTGAAGCATAAGCCATTTGGAATTATCCTGTACACCGTATATGAAACCTTGGTCAACGAGAAGATCTTACTTGTTTTACTCCAGATACGTCGTATGACATTCATGAAATCTTGCACACTTTACGTATGAGAATTAAAGTTTAATAGTTTTATATAAAATGTTATATTAAATTATTATTTGCACAAAACGTCTAACGACCGTTAGTATTTAACGGATAATAACTAACGACCGTTAACGAATAAAAGGAAATAGTATGAATAATTGGCAAGTCAAGAAGGTTCCGGAAACCCTCTTTGGGCTTGTGGCCGATTATACATGGGATGGGTTTCCTATTCATCGTCTAACTTGAGCTCCAAGTAATCTACACCATATAAACAAGGCTAGGGGTTCAATGTTTGTATCTCTCTTGTGCACACACACATAACTCTAACTTGTTTTCTCTCTTTCTTTTTCTTCTAGTCGATCAAATAAACACCCTTGTTTAGGGTTGATCGATTTTTATTAAAACAAAGGGTTAGGGTTTGTTTTGTGTATTAAAACTAGCATTACTTTAATTTGATTTAGTATGTGTGTATAAGAACGTGATACAATAACATTATTGATTGTATCTTGGATTGAATTACAAAATCGGTAAGGGGTAATTCTTATAATCCTATAAACCCTAATTAGGGTTTTTGATTTGAAGAATTGCATAAACTTGATTCTTGTTCGGGCTAGAATCAAAAGGTACATTTACTATTTATTATTGGTTAATTAATTATGCATTATATGATCTTGTTATAACGCTTCCGCATGTGTACTTGATGTTTATTGTTTATGTTTATATGCATGTCATGATTATATAATTCCAACAGTGGTATCAGATATAATCATACAATATAATGATACCACTGTTGGAATTATATAATTCTGATACCACTGTTGGAATTATATAATCATGACATGCATAAATATAAACACAATAAACATCAAGTACACATGCGGAACTGTATAGGATCATAAAATGTATAATTAATTAACCAAACATAAAAATAAATGTACCTTTTGATTCTAGCCTGAACAAGAATAAAGTTAATACAAATTTTCAAATCAAGAACCCTAATTAGGGTTTATAGGATTATAAGAATTAACCCTTACCAATTTTGTAATTCAATTCAAGAATCAAACAATAGTGTATTTGATTCATGTTCGATTTATAATAAACCCTAAATCGAAAAGGGATGTGTTAATCGAACCCTCCCTATGTCTCAAAGTACAAAACCCTCCCTATAGGGAGGTACTTTTTGCATTTTTTTTCTTAAAAGGGAAGTACTTTTTTTTATCCAAAGGTAAAGTGCTTTATTTATTTATTTATTTATTTATTTTTTTATTTATTTTTTGTTTTTGTTTTTTAGTTTTTAAGTTCTTGTCCCAAGGTTTTCAAGTGCATTTTTGTACAAATTTTTTGTCACAAAGGTTTTGTCCAGTGCATATTCCACACAAGCAACACAAGTCCAGGTTTTGTCCAAGTGCAGATTCCACACAAACACACGTGAAGGTTTTGTCCAAGTGCAGATTCCACACAACACAAAGTGAAACCAAAAGCAAAGTTATAACCATTCATCATCGCCTTATAGGCTCATATTTGAAAACGTAAGCAAAAAAATGTAGATTTAGTAAGGCTCGGATTTGAAGGTTGCAAAGTGATGAAAATGTCACTTTGCCATCCATTCGGTTTTTAGAAAACCATTCCTCATCGCCTTATTAACAAGTGAAGGTTTTGTCCAAGTGCAGATTCCACACAAGGACCATAATCAAGCAGATTCCACAAGTTCCCAACTTAGACAAGTGAAACACAATACACATGTTACACAAGCCTAGCCTATAAGATTCTCACAAGCTCAGCAGTAAGATTCTCAAAAGCTCAACAATTGCAGACAAGGACCATAATCAAGCAGATTCCACTAGTTCCCAATTACATATTCCACAACTTTCACACCTTACACAAGTTTTACACAAGTGAAACATAATACACATGTTACACAAGCCTCAAAAAAGCCTGTAAGATTCTCACAAGGGAGGTGTTAGTATATCATAGTAGAGAGGGTCAATATATCAAACTGAAGCTTGTAAGATTCTCACAAAAGCCTGTAGGATTCTCACAAGCTCAACAGTAAGATTCTCAAACTGAAGCTTTGCTCGATTATAAACAAAGCAAATCTCAATCACAAAGCAACTCACAATCACAAACAAAGCAATATCACAACAAGGTATCACAACCATATCAAAAAACACTACAACCATATCAACAACCACCACAGAACCACAAACCATATCACATATCACATATAATCCATCACATAATCACCTACTACAGAACCACCTACCATATAATCAACAACCATATCAAGAAACACTACAAACCATATCAACAAGCATATTAAGAAACACTACAACAAATGTCGAATTCACCATTTTACATACAAGAGGTAAAGGCTCAGATTAATAACAAAACTGCTTATCATATTTGGCTGCAACATCAAAGGTTGCAAAATCATTTTTTTTGTCGTCCATTCGGGAATGCCACGCCAAAATCAGTTTTTTTTATATATAAAATCATCATTGTCGTGTCTCTGTTTAAAAAAACAGTTTCATCACAAGCCTATGGGGGCTGGGATAGGCCAGAGCAGGTATTCATACCACTCAAAGGTGGCAGATCAAGGTGTTAACCTACCCACATAATCACCACAGAACCACCCACATAATCACCCATGTATATCTCCCATATGGAGGGTTCTGTTAACAAAAAAAATCCATCACCACATGGGTCATGATATATTGACCCTCTCTACTATGATATACTAACCCTCCCTACTTAGTATCACATATCACATATAATCCATCACAGAACCACAAACAATATCAAACAAGTGATTTTATATCTAAAAATTTAGATCTATCAAAAAATCATCACCATAGAACCACCAACATAATCACATATCACATATAAAAACAAAATCCATCACATAATCACCCACCACAGAACCACCAACCTAAACCCTAATTTTTAAAAAATTAAGCGTTTTATAAAAAAATTGTAGATCTGATCAATTAGATAATATATTTTCAATTAAAAAAAGGTTAATTGTAATATATCAAACGAATTTTGAAAAACCCTCATTTTTTTCAAACCCTAATTATATCTAAAAAATTAGATCTATCAAAAAATCATCACCACAGAACCACCAACATAATCACATATCACATATAAAAACAAAATCCATCATATAATCACCAACAACAGAACCACCAACCCAAACCCTAATTTTTAAAAAATTTGGCGTTTTATAAAAAAATTGTAGATCTGATCAATTAGATAATATATATTTCAATTAAGAAAGGTTAATTGTAATATATCAAACGAATTTTGAAAAACCCCAAAATGTTTTTGAAACCCTAATTTATCTAAAAAATTAGATCTATAAAAAAATCATCACCACAAAACCACCAATATAATCACATATCACATATAAAAACAAAATCCATGATATAATCACCAACCACAGAACCACCAACCCAAACCCTAATTTTTAAAAAATTATGCGTTTTATAAAAAAAATGTAGATCTGATCAATTAGATAATATATCTTTCAATTAAGAAAGGTTAATTGTAATATATCAAACGAATTTTGAAAAACTCCCAAATTTTTTCGAAACCCTAATTTTATCAAAAAAATTAGAGCAAAAAAATCATCAACACAGAATATATATCACATATAATCTACCACAAAACAACCAAAAATATCAAACAAGTGATTTTATATCTAAAAAACTAGATCTATCAAAAAATCATCACCACAGAACCACCAACATAAACACAGAATATCACACATCACATATCACAAAAGATCACATATCACAAACAAGTGATTTTAGATCTAAAAACTCTTAGTTAGATCTAAGATAGAGAGTGAAAAGAGAGAGAGAGAGAGAGAGAGAGAGAGAGAGAGAGAGAGAGAGAGAGAGAGAGAGAGAGAGAGTGCAAAGTGAAAGTATGTACCCGGTAAACGTGTTTTACGCGTTTTTATCTTCCTTTTTTTTAATTGTTGTATTTGTATTTGTAAAATTTGTTTTAATAAAAATTTGTAATTAAAAGTTTGTAAAAATGTAAATTTTTAATAAAATTTGTAAAAATGTAAAGTTGTAATATAAATTTGTAAAAATGTGTTTGTATTTGTTAAACTTATAAAAAGTAAGTAATAACAAATGCAAAGTTGTAATAAAAATTTGTAAAAATGTAAAGTTGTAATAATAAAAGTTGTAAAAATGTTATAAAAGTGTAAAAAGAAATAAGTTGTAAAAGTTGTTAAACTTAAAAAAAGTATTTGTTAAAAAAGTGTGTTATAAAATAGTTGTAATTATAAGTTGTAAAAAACATTTTAAATGTTATAAAATTTGTTATGTATTTTCAGGCGTTCGGTTCTCACGAGCAAGTAACTGAGTGGGTGCAAAATATAGCTCGTGAGCTCGGTTTTGTCATTGTTAAAAAAAGAACCAAATCAGAAAAGGGTTATTTGTATGAAATCAATTATAGGTGTTCAAAGGGTGGGAATTATGAACTTGAAAGTACTGGAAAACGGCAAACCAGTACCTCTAAAACTGGTTTTCCATTTAAATTAGTGGCGAAATATCATAAAACGGGTGGTTTTTGGATTTTGAGGGTGAAGGATGATAGGCATAATCATCCTTTTTGCAGAGTCGTTGCATGGTTTCCCATATGCAATGCGATTAAAGGATGATGAGTTTAGTTCGGTCAAAGAATTGACAGATTGTAGCGTACGACCACGTCATATTGATGAGGCGAAAAATGAACCACTTTTAGGGGGTCATTTAAACCCGGAATTGAATTTATTTGATCAAATATTGCCCTAAATTGTTCCTTTTGTGATTTTAGGTACTTTGGGAGTGAAATCTGGAAAAGGAAGCAATTCGGACATTTTTGGAGCATAAAAGTGAAGAAAACACCAAAGTCTTAATTTTCCTTGCTGGGAACAGTAGGTGACGGCGTCAAGAGCAACACCCTGACGGCGTCAAGAGTAAATTCCATGACGACCCAGTACATATTGGACGGTGTCACGAAGTAGGGCGTCAAGTGTAAAAATCATGACGGCCTGGAAATGCTAATACATGACGGCGTCAGAAGTAGATCAAGGCAGTCCGAGAAGAGTTTTGGCGGCGAGGTGACGGCGTCACAAGATTGGTCTTGACGCCGTAAGACCCTATTTCCTATATATAGTTTTCTAATTTTCACATTAAAAAAAGAGAAGTTTTGGAGAAACCCTAAGTACGAACTTGGTGCGAATTTTACAGGTTTTTCAAGGGTTCTAAGCCCTTGATACCTTTCATGTGTAATTGAGATAAGTATTCTTTTAATTCAATCAATATGTCTATGTGTTGGTTGTCTATATCTTGTTCTTGTCTTAATTCCATCATGCTAGGCTAGATCTATCTTGTGTTTGCTTGGATCTAATGAAACCTAGATGTTAATTATGTCTTGATTACTTGTTTATAATTGTTTTGGATGAAAGAATTTGATGTTAGGCTTCAGAAAACTGGCAGATCTCCAAATGGTAACATGCTTGAACGTCTTAGGAAACATGAACCGATGTGCACTAGGTCTTTATTGGTTGTATTTAATGCATGAGCCACTGTTTATAATCCCTATGGTTGTGCTGGGCATGGCATAAGAGGAGATAAGAGCTCATAGAATTGGGGAGTTAAGTGCGCCACCCTATGAATGGTATTAAGGAATACAATCCGTCATCCATGCAACTATAACAAGTAATTAACATGTAAAAGATGTCTAGGGAGTAGTGAAATCTAAGTAAACACATTTTCTCCACTTATTGCTCACAACTTTAGTATAATTTAGTTTATTTTCATTTCTAGTATTTTATTTTGATTGCATCTTTAGTATTGGGTTAGTTGACTAGCAACTAATTCCGCCCAAATCCTTCAAAATCGAGATTTTTACTTGCTTTCTAAAAAATATAAAAATACAAAAAGAATCATCCCCCACCTTTAGAACTAGTATTTAGGTTTTCTAATCCTAGCGACACTATTCCTAGCTGAACGATCAATCCCCCGGTACTTGTCACTATACTATACTACAACGATCAGGTACACTGCCTAGTGGGGGTTGTAAGCTTCTCAAGATCCCTTGAGAGGTAAAGCCTGGTGCGATTCCCACGTATCAAGTTTTTGGTGCCGCAGCCTGGGGAATAGTTATTGTCTAGGTTAGAATCTCTTTTTATTAGGTCTACTTGCTAGATTCCGTTCTAGTAAGATTTTGTTTTTATTTATTTTTAGGTTTTTTTTAGTCTATCTTATTTCTTTGTGTTTTTGTTCGTAACTTTTCACCACCCGACATCATGGACGATGGGAACATCTTTGAACCCGTCATCCCACCACAACAAAACCCACCACTAGAACCTCTTAGGCCCCGAACCTTAGGAGAATATTCCCAACCTAGACACCAAGGCTACCGAAACACCATTGAGCTCACCGGAGCCAATGTGACCCCCTTGCGATCCGACACAATCCGGTTGGTGCAAAGCGGATGTGCATTCCATGGACTTCGTTCCGAAGATCCAAACCAACATCTTAAGGACTTCCTCAAAATCGTAGATTCCATAGACCTAGATGTTGCAACTAGAGAGACAACCCGATTACGCCTATTCCAATTCTCTCTACGGGATCAAGCTAGTCAATGGCTTGAGCGTTTACCCGCGGGATCCATCACCACATGGGATGATCTCACCACTCGTTTCCTTGCTCAACTTTTCCCACCGGGGAGAACTACTAAGCTTAGAAATGACATCTTGATGTTCCAACAACGTCAAAATGAATCTCTTTATGAAGCATGGACTCGTTTCAAGGACTTACTCCAAAAAGTCCCTCATCATGGCATAGATCTTTGGCTCCAAGTCCAAATTTTTTATGACCATATCGATCTCTCCACGAGGCGAGCCATTGACCAATCGGCCGGTGGTAAGCTACGTGATCTAAGTGAGGAACAATCATGGGAACTCATAGAAGATCTTGCTCTCTATGACAACAAAAGTTGGAATGATCCCCGTGACTTGAACAAAACGGTCAAGGCAATATCTTTGCCTTCGAACAATTCTAGCACTCCTGACCGTAGGATCATGGAACTTGAGGACCAAGTCAAGTTTCTCATGAAATCTTACGAAGCTCCTAAACCTTCAAGCCAAGTGAACAAAATCACTTCTTCATGCGAATTATGTAGTGGTCCCCATGACACTCGTGATTGTGTGGAACTCCCCGGAACAGCTTTTGCGGACTACGCATCCACGCGTACCGACGAAGCGGGAGATAAGTGGTACACTTTCAAGCCCGAGCCGAACCCTTAAGGTGATTCATACAACCCCTCTTGGAAAAATCACCCAAACCTTAGGTGGAAACAAAATCAACCTAATTCTTCCAATCCGCCTAATCGTTACCAACCAAACGGTCCACCATCCAACCGTACTTTCAACAACAATCCTTCTAACAACTATGGTAGTACCAACAATCTTGAAGGATTGATGTCAAAGTTTATGGTATCTCAAGAGGCTCGCATAGCTAGGTTTGAAACCGAATTCAACCAACAACAAACGGAGATGACCAACAAGATTGACAACTTGTTGAAAGCCCTCAACAACCAAGCGTTAGTCACACCTAGGAAGGACACTAGGGACACCAATAACGAAATCCAAATTAAGGATCCCTCATCATCCAAACATGTCCACTTTGTCAATGTTGTCACCATTAAGCCAATAGATAAGGAGATAGAAGAGAGTGACAAGGATGAAGTTAGAGTAGAAGCCGAGACTAAGGATGAGAGTAGGGAAGTTGAGGTTAATAGGAGAGAGGAATTAGAGAAGGTAGAGCCTATAGAAAAATACTTTGATAAGTTGCCCACCAAGGAAGAACAGGAATAGCATAAGGATTTATTCGATAGTCCCGAGAGACCATATATCCTTGGCACCCCCTTATCAAAATGGGAGACCCCTCTAACATTAACATACCATGCAATATCGGGCACATGCATATATGGAAAGCTTACATCGACCCTAGATCCCCCGTGAACATCATGACTAGGACTTATTACAATTGGGTGATGAAGAAGCAACTTAAGTTTAGGATGATGCCTAATAAGAATCTGATAAGTAATTTTGCAGGAAGAGTGAAGGGATTGCATGTGATTATAGGGAATCTCACCTATGAGATCGATTTTATGATAGTTGAAGACACTCGTCCGGTGATAGATGCTTGCCTAAGCCAAATAATATTTGGAAAACCATTTGTTGAGGCCACTAGGATGAGTTATGATCCGACTTTAGGGATAGTTAGATTCAAGGAAGAGAATGATGAGGTTGCCTATCGAATGCCATACAAGATTGAGCAATACCGCCTTCTCTCTAATTTCGAAAAGGAACACAAGCAAGCGGCTTATTATAGGAATGAGGAGGATAGACGTAGAGGAGCAGAGTATGTAAAGAATAGGATGCTTGGTTTCTACAAAGAATGCTTGCAACTAGGACCGGAATACAAAACTAGTTTAGAAGGCGACCTAGAGAGTGGAACCAATGATGAGGTCACGTAGTAACCCATGACCTTGAGTCTAGCTATAAGACTCGTAAATAAAGAAAAGCGCTTCTTGGGAGGCAACCCATGCTTTGTGTGATTTTATTTTTGTTTGTTTGTTATTTGCTTCCGTATGCATGCTTTATTTTTATTGTTTGTTGATCATGTTTCTAAACTAAATAGTGGAAATACTTTACTTTGTTGTTTTAGCCTAGTCTTAACTCCACCTAAAAGTATTTTTGCAAAAGATAAGTGTAAGGGGAAACCCCAAATATGTTTTTAAGAAACAAACCGATCATGATTCTCCACAATATTAAATGAACATGTATATTAGTATTTGTTAGAGTCAAATGCTTGTATTGAGTCATAATGAAGTTTTGCAGGATTTTCCAGGAAGTAGGACCAAGTTTTTCCAGAAATTTTCCGGAAACTTAACATAAGAATTTCTGCAGGTCACTTCTGACGGCGTCAAGAGTTAACTCTTGACGGCGTCACGTGTAAAAATCTGGAAATTTTACCGGTTTTGTTTTTCTAACGGAGTCTTATGGTTTTTTGTGAATTATTAAGTTTTATAATCTCCAGGAGATCTGCAATCTTCATTCCACAAGCATTATATCTTATCTTGTTTTCTAGGATTTAGTAACTTATATAGGATGCCGCCGATTTTACACGAGGTTGTTTTGTCTATTTTCTCAGGATTTACAGGTTATGTATGACAAGAAGATGATTTACATTCTGGAAGGGAAGCTTTGATTGTTCATTTTCTTGGAGGAAGATTTAACTTGGCCACCTTATTATCCATACCGAGCGAATCAGGGGAGTATTTGATTTCATTCTTTTTACTTTTTAACTTTTAGATTCTTTACTTGAATATTGGGGACAATGTTCATCCTAAGTGTAAGGGGAGGGTAAAAAGATAATACCTTACATATGCACTTTCGCTTGAGTTTGTTTTGTTTAATGGTAGATGTGTAATAAAACTATGAGAAATACTTGTTAGTGCAATTTTAGCGCCAAATTTAAATTTTTTTACAACATTTAGGAGTGAAACTTTAGCCATAGCAAGCGTCTCATGGATAGGAGGTTGTATGACTAGCACATAACCGTACTTTCAGAAAAATTTTCCACCCAAATATGTGAGGTTCGCCTTTAGATTTGATAGGAAAAGCATTTACTATTAGTGCTTATGAGTGTACCGGTAGCATTTAGATTCTAGAACTTGCGTTAGTGATGCATCCCGAGACCGCTAGTTGTAACAATTCGCAATTTCAGGTTAACTTTTATTCCCGAAAATTTTACTATTCACTTTTTACTATTCACTTTTCACTATTCATCTCAGAAATTTTTATTTCATATTCTCGTAAGTTAAACTATTTTAACGATAATCCGAGAGTTTGACGCTCGTCGGATCATTTCTGCAAAAATCACAAAGCCGTGTCCGAGATTTACTTTTAGGTTTAAACGTCCTTCCAGCATCCCGATATATCCATAAAACATTATAAACAATAGAAATATGATTTTCTCTCATTTTAGGACAATTCCAAAAGTTTCGGAATTTTACGTTTTTCAGTTCAGCGTTTTACGCGAATTGCGCGTTTTAGACCCGTGTTTCCAGTTTTTAGCAGGGTTTTAGCACCCGATAGATCCTACCACTCATTTTATATTTTATTATGGAGTATATTGATAAGTTCTAGCATATTTATAAGTTTCATATTTTTAGGATACCCGGTTTTACGTTTCATGACTTAAAAACTTACGGTTAGCAATTTACGGAGTCGAAACTAGCTACATACTTAGGATATTATCATCCAAAGACCATGACTACTCATCTAGTCACCCTATCCATATACAAACCGACTTAGGGGGGGGGGGGGAGTCACCATGTGTGGTTAAATCTTGACCATTGATTCTTTAGATCATTACTTAATTACAACTTTGTCACCAAGTTATTGTAATTTCCTAGTAAGCTTCCTAACCTCCTCTTCCTAGTATAAATACAAGCTCATTTGCTTCCTTTCTTCATCATCAAAAACGCCACAACATAAATCCCTAGCACCATGATCTTTTGATCTTCAATATACAAGTTACACTACAAAGTTCAAGGTCTTAGTATTCTCTACCTAGTTCTTAAGTTTGTTTGGTGATTCCATGGTTGAATTAGGAGCTACACAAGGTTAATAGGGCTGAAGTTAAATGGTTTTCACAAGGGTTAGATCAAGGCTAGCAAGGGTTACAAGAGTTGTGGTGAAGGGTTTACAAGCGTAGGTTTAGTGTCCTAGTTCTATACTTGACTTCCTTTCTTTAGAAAGCCAAAAGTTGTAAGCAAACCCTTATACACTTTCTTGCTCAATATCATTTTCATGCTTATTATGGTTCTTTCATGCTATATATGTTTTTGTTATTGTGTTCATGATGTTTAAAAATGGATAAAACGAGTATTGGTATACATATGTTAACTTATGACAAGTAAACAAGAAAACTAGTGATTTTTATGGAGAACCACGACCAAAATAGTATAACTATGATATTTGAAACTTACTTACTGTTATAAAGGACTTCAAAAGGAAAACATAGCAATTTGAATCACCCAAAATGAGTACACGAGTCAAAAGATACGGCCATAAGAAGTTAGCGACACCAAAACGCCGAAACTGCCTATACCCTACTGTTTTGCATTCTGCCAATTTGAAAGTCACCCTTCTGGTCCAATTCATCAAAAAGTTAAAACACGAAAGTTGTCCGGAACGCCATTTTCGTTCAGGAACAAAGAAGCTCGAGCCCTGAAAACGCTTTCTGAGTGATAATTTTCTTCAAATTCTTAACAGCCCATTTTTAGACCAAAGTAACTATATAATGGTTATAATTAGATGAGACCAAGAGGTCTAATGACCTAAAGCCAAGACCACAACCATGGCTAAAGCCAAGGTTGAGTCTCAAGACCATGGTAACAATGACCAAGGTCACGGCAAAGCCACGGCTAAAGACCATATAACCTTTAAAGATCAAAAAGCTTATATATATATGTTATCAAATACTACAATAGTGGGGAGCCTCATGTGAGGAGTTCATTAAGTAAGCCGTCGAGATGAGTTGTGGATTTACGAATTAAAGTGTCCTGGCTCCTCGAACGTTTACTCCATGACTTCTGAATTATGTCGGCCCGAACGGTAGTAAGAGATATACAACCTATACATGTTTCATAGACCACTTATATTCAACGACTTACACTATATACTAAGTACTACATCATGAACATTATGCAAGACATATATAGGCAATTCTTCGTATTCTTAGACGTTACTCCAAACCTAAGTCGCAACGTTCTATTATAGGCTGCTCTTAGAGACTTTCGCGATTCGACTCCCACTTTCATTTCTCATTACATAAGCTTAAGGTGAGTCATAGCCCCTACTTTTTCATACTTGTTTTAGCTCTTGGGGGGGATACATGCTCAACTACTTGCTTACTTGTACAAATACTCAAAACATTTATACTTGATTGTTTTATACTTGATTGCATTATACTTGATTGCGTTATACATACTTGTTACACTATACTTGCTTAATTTAAATACAAGATTTGTATTTACGTGCATACACAATACTCTATGCTGTCAAAGGAGAGGTATTAATAGTACTAGTATGGGCCTACACCCCCCACCCAAGTCCAAGATTCGAGACGTTGGGTGACATGTACTATTTGGGATGGTGGTTCCCCGTCTATGGGTCCAAAATGACGTGACCATGGGTGAATATAATCTTTAGAAACTATATATTAGCAGTGGGTTGTGAACACACAGGTTGCAAGTCTCTTATGGCGGGACCTGCAACTGAGTGGATTCACGATGCCTTTGCTGTGCGAATATTCTTTTAAAGCTTTTCAACTGTTTTAAGACAAACTCTATGAACTCACCAACCATTGTGTTGACACTTTAGCATGTTTATCTCAGGTTAGTAAGGCGATAGCTAGTGCGTGGAACTTAGAGTCAAGCTGCATATTCTGAAGACTTACGCTTTTATCATTTACCATTTAAAAACATTTTGTATACATTTATGTATCATACTTTGGAATCTCATGTTTGTAACTTTGAATTCATTAATCGAATGGTAACTTTTCAAAACGTCTCATTTAGAGTTCGTTTTCTATAACTTGTACTTTGTATTATGAAGTAGCACCCCTATGACACAGTCTTCCGCTGCGGTAATTTGGGGGTGTTACAGATTGGTACCAGAGCCTTGGTTATAGAGAACTAGGTTGCATTTAGTGCCTAGACTATAACTGCTATATACGTTAAGACTCTCCTCTTTATTTGCCTTAGACACACTACATACGCATACGCTTCTTGGTAGTTGTTGGTTTAGTTCCACGCTGTTAGATGATGCGACTTTAGTATTATAAGGAGCCCCAGAGATTAGTCGAGTCATTAAAAACATGGAGCTCAGTAATAACTAATTATTTAACTTGATCTTGTGACAGTTCTTGTTTGATGAGACACAAGATTTGAGTTAAATGATATTATTGCTTAGCTTTAGGGATTTGATGACTTGATTATCTTACTATCGGCCTCAGAAGGCGGATTTTGTGTCGGAAATTCTTAAGTAGGATGTTTTAGAATCTCCTTATTTAAATGGGTTGGGACGCCTCTTCATTTAAATAAAGAAATTGTAAATCACCGAACCATAAGTTTATGAGACCTTACTTACATAAATTTGGACGCTTCTTTATGTAAGTAATGTGTTATAAATAAGTGGGCTTAATTGTAGCCGATACAACTCCTTAACCAGAACCTTAGACGAATCAGAGTGAACATCACTATATTAGAAATCCCGAATTCTTTTAGACACACCGTAAGTAGTTAACATCAACTGAACTTCGGGACGAAGTTCTCCTTAAGGGGTAGAGACTGTAACAATTCGCAATTTTAGGTTAACTTTTATTCCCGAAAATTTTACTATTCACATTTACTATTCACTTTTCACTATTCATCTCAGAAATTTTTATTTCATATTCTCATAAGTTAAACTATTTTAACGATAATCCGAGAGTTTGACGCTCGTCGGATCATTTCTGCAAAAATCACAAAGCCGTGTCCGAGATTTACTTTTAGGTTTAAACGTCCTTCCAGCATCCCGATATATCCATAAAACATTATAAACAATAGAAATATGATTTTCTCTCATTTTAGGACAATTCCAAAAGTTTCGGAATTTTACGTTTTTCAGTTCAGCGTTTTACGCGAATTGCGCGTTTTAGACCCGTGTTTCCAGTTTTTAGCAGGGTTTTAGCACCCGATAGATCCTACCACTCATTTTATATTTTATTATGGAGTATATTGATAAGTTCTAGCATATTTATAAGTTTCATATTTTTAGGATACCCGGTTTTACGTTTCGTGACTTAAAAACTTACGGTTAGCAATTTACGGAGTCGAAACTAGCTACATACTTAGGATATTATCATCCAAAGACCATGACTACTCATCTAGTCACCCTATCCATATACAAACCGACTTAGGGGGGGGGGAGTCACCATGTGTGGTTAAATCTTGACCATTGATTCTTTAGATCATTACTTAATTACAACTTTGTCACCAAGTTATTGTAATTTCCTAGTAAGCTTCCTAACCTCCTCTTCCTAGTATAAATACAAGCTCATTTGCTTCCTTTCTTCATCATCAAAAACGCCACAACATAAATCCCTAGCACCATGATCCTTTGATCTTCAATATACAAGTTACACTACAAAGTTCAAGGTCTTAGTATTCTCTACCTAGTTCTTAAGTTTGTTTGGTGATTCCATGGTTGAATTAGGAGCTACACAAGGTTACTAGGGCTGAAGTTAAATGGTTTTCACAAGGGTTAGATCAAGGCTAGCAAGGGTTACAAGAGTTGTGGTGAAGGGTTTACAAGCTTAGGTTTAGTGTCCTAGTTCTATACTTGACTTCCTTTCTTTAGAAAGCCAAAAGTTGTAAGCAAACCCTTATACACTTTCTTGCTCAATATCATTTTCATGCTTATTATGGTTCTTTCATGCTATATATGTTTTTGTTATTGTGTTCATGATGTTTAAAAATGGATAAAACGAGTATTGGTATACATATGTTAACTTATGACAAGTAAACAAGCAAACTAGTTATTTTTATGGAGAACCATGACCAAAATAGTATAACTATGATATTTGAAACTTACTTACTGTTATAAAGGACTTCAAAAGGAAAACATAGCAATTTGAATCACCCAAAACGAGTACACGAGTCAAAAGATACGGCCATAAGAAGTTAGCGACACCAAAACGCCGAAACTGCCTATACCCTACTGTTTTGCATTCTGCCAATTTGAAAGTCACCCTTCTGGTCCGATTCATCAAAAAGTTAAAACACGAAAGTTGTCCGGAACGCCGTTTTCGTTCAGGAACAAAGAAGCTCGAGCCCTGAAAACGCTTTCTGAGTGATAATTTTCTTCAAATTCTTAACAGCCCATTTTTAGACCAAAGTAACTATATAATGGTTATAATTAGATGAGACCAAGAGGTCTAATGACCTAAAGCCAAGACCACAACCATGGCTAAAGCCAAGGTTGAGTCTCAAGACCATGGTAACAATGACCAAGGTCACGGCAAAGTCACGGCTAAAGACCATATAACCTTTAAAGATCAAAAAGCTTATATATATATGTTATCAAATACTACAATAGTAGGGAGCCTCATGTGAGGAGTTCATTAAGTAAGCCGTCGAGATGAGTTGTGGATTTACGAATTAAAGTGTCCTGGCTCCTCGAACGTTTACTCCATGACTTCTGAATTATGTCGGCCCGAACGGTAGTAAGAGATATACAACCTATACATGTTTCATAGACCACTTATATTCAACGACTTACACTATATACTAAGTACTACATCATGAACATTATGCAAGACATATATAGGCAATTCTTTGTATTCTTAGACGTTACTCCAAACCTAAGTCGCAACGTTCTATTATAGGCTGCTCTTAGAGACTTTCGCGATTCGACTACCACTTTCATTTCTCATTACATAAGCTTAAGGTGAGTCATAGCCCCTACTTTTTTATACTTGTTTTAACTCTTGGGGGGGATACATGCTCAACTACTTGCTTACTTGTACAAATACTCAAAACATTTATACTTGATTGTTTTATACTTGATTGTGTTATACTTGATTTCATTATACTTGATTGCATTATACTTGATTGCGTTATACATACTTGTTACACTATACTTGCTTAATTTAAATACAAGATTTGTATTTACGTGCATACACAATACTCTATGCTGTCAAAGGAGAGGTATTAATAGTACTAGTATGGGCCTACACCCCCCACCCAAGTCCAAAATTCGAGACGTTGGGTGACATGTACTATTTGGGATGGTGGTTCCCCGCCTATGGGTCCAAAATGACGTGACCATGGGTGAATATAATCTTTAGAAACTATATATTAGCAGTGGGTTGTGAACACACAGGTTGCAAGTCTCTTATGGCGGGACCTGCAACTGAGTGGATTCACGATGCCTTTGCTGTGCGAATATTCTTTTAAAGCTTTTCAACTGTTTTAAGACAAACTCTATGAACTCACCAACCATTGTGTTGACACTTTAGCATGTTTATCTCAGGTTAGTAAGGCGATAGCTAGTGCGTGGAACTTAGAGTCAAGCTGCATATTCTGAAGACTTACGCTTTTATCATTTACCATTTAAAAACATTTTGTATACATTTATGTATCATACTTTGGAATCTCATGTTTGTAACTTTGAATTCATTAATCGAATGGTAACTTTTCAAAACGTCTCATTTAGAGTTCGTTTTCTATAACTTGTACTTTGTATTATGAAGTAGCACCCCTATGACACAGTCTTCCGCTGCGGTAATTTGGGGGTGTTACACTAGTGAGACTACATTCGTGTAGTAGGATTTACTACATGATAAGAGGCATTAGGATCACCCTTGTGTTAAACCCGTATCATAATTGCTTGACCATTTAAGTCATATTACTTGACTAGTTAAGTCAACTAATTTTCCCACACCCTTAGCGTTGTACTCATTTTTAATACACGAAACCCCTAGTACACCCCTCCGAGCCTATCTTTTCGTTTCTAACTTTAAGCATTTTACTTAGAGGAAGAATTTGTTACACCCCACTTAAATGTACAACCAAATCGCCTTAGCCTTCCGTGTATGCGCTCATTTTTAGTGCATTATTGTTATTTGTTAAACCCTAAGTTAACTATCTAATTGATTACATGGTTGCTAAGTCGAGTCATATCCTTGTACATATTGTTTTGGGATGATTGGGACTCATGGGTAAAGTACTTATTTTATGGAGTAATGGGGAAGAACATCATTTATTACCCCCATATGTACGTTAATCTTAAAAGTACTCCAAGTGTTTTGATTTTCTTAATTCGAGTCATTAGATTAGTTTAATGTAAAGTATGTAAAGATTCAAGTGTAAGGGGAATGTTCATCCCCTATGATGTATTATTTTGGATGGTAGGGTAAGAGTGTATGCAAGAAAAAAAAAATCGAAAAAAAAGAAAAAAAAATTAGAAAAAAGAAAAAGAGAAAAAACATACGGACTACCATCCCGTTTCATTCTATGTTTATTTTATGTTTTTGTTATTTTTCATTTATTAGCTTAAGTCGAGTCTAGTCTTGGCTTAGCAACGCCATATTGTACATGTAATTAACCAAGATTGTTAACTCGCCACCAGTAAAACTTCCTTTATCCAACAAAACCGTGTATTTCATATCCCTACACCTAACGTTACAACCCTTTAAAAGACCTCTTTGATAGTTTATCCTAGGTGCTTACGCCATGCGGTGGAGGTTTGATCCTTTCCCAAGCCTATGGTAATCTATTTTGCTATGACAGGTAGTGAGAGATATCTTCCGTTTCCATATTGTAATTTATACTTTATTACACCCGAGAGATGTGAGTATCTAAACACTATTTGTGAGGTGCTAGTGTATGACCTCCGTGCTTGTCTATTGGTCTTTAGTGGTACGATTATTTGTTGTAATTACTTTTATATTAGTGTTAAATGACCCCTAACTTGTCTTTTGAGTAGAATAAAAGCGCATTTGCTTGAGGACAAGCAAATCTCAAGTGTAAGGGTATATGATGAGGCGAAAAATGAACCACTTTTAGGGGGTCATTTAAACCCGGAATTGAATTTATTTGATCAAATATTGCCCTAAATCGTTCCTTTTGTGATTTTAGGTACTTTGGGAGTGAAATCTGGAAAAAGAAGCAATTCGGACGTTTTTGGAGCATAAAAGTGAAGAAAACGCCAAAGTCTTAATTTTCCTTGCTGGGAACAGTAGGTGACGGCGTCAAGAGCAACACCATGACGGCGTCAAGAGTAAATTCCATGACGACCCAGTACATATTGGACGGCGTCACGAAGTAGGGCGTCAAGAGTAAAAATCATGACGGCCTGGAAATGCTAATACATGACGGCGTCAGAAGTAGATCAAGGCAGTCCGAGAAGAGTTTTGGCGGCGAGGTGACGGCGTCACAAGATTGGTCTTGACGCCGTCAGACCCTATTTCCTATATATAGTTTTCTAATTTTCACATTAAAAAAAGAGAAGTTTTGGAGAAACCCTAAGTACGAACTTAGTGCGAATTTTACAGGTTTTTCAAGGGTTCTAAGCCCTTCATACCTTTCATGTGTAATTGAGATAAGTATTCTTTTAATTCAATCAATATGTCTATGCGTTGGTTGTCTATATCTTGTTCTTGTCTTAATTCCATCATGCTAGGCTAGATCTATCTTGTGTTTGCTTGGATCTAATGAAACCTAGATGTTAATTATGTGTTGATTACTTGTTTATAATTGTTTTGGATGAATGAATTTGATGTTAGGCTTAAGAAAACTGGCAGAACTCCAAATGGTAACATGCTTGAACGTCTTAGGAAACATGAACCGATGTGCACTAGGTCTTTATTGGTTGTATTTAATGCATGAGCCACTGTTTATAATCCCTATGGTTGTGCTGGGCATGGCATAGGAGGAGATAAGAGCTCATAGAATTGGGGAGTTAAATGCGCCACCCTATGAATGGTATTAAGGAATACAATCCGTCATCCATGCAACTATAACAAGTAATTAACATGTAAAAGATGTCTAGGGAGTAGTGAAATCTAAGTAAACACATTTTCTCCACTTATTGCTCACAACTTTAGTATAATTTAGTTTATTTTCATTTCTAGTATTTTATTTTGATTGCATCTTTAGTATTGGGTTAGTTGACTAGCAACTAATTCTGCCCAAATCCTTCAAAACCTAGATTTTTACTTGCTTTCTAAAAAATATAAATATACAAAAAGAATCATCTCTCACCTTTAGAACTAGTATTTAGGTTTTCTAAACCTAGCGACACTATTCCTAGCTAAACGATCAATCCCCCGGTACTTGTCACTATACTATACTACAACGATCAGGTACACTGCCTGGTGGGGGTTGTAAGCTTCTAAAGATCTGATGCGTGGGAATCGCAACAGGCTTTACCTCTCGAGGGATCTCGAGAAGCTTACAACCCCCACCAGGCAGTGTACCTGATCGTTGTAGTATAGTATAGTGACAAGTACCGGGGGATTGATCGTTCAGCTTAGGAATAGTGTCGCTAGGATTAGAAAGCCTAAATTACTAGTTCTAAAGGTGAGGGATGATTATTTTTGTATTTTTATGTTTTTATGAAAGCAAGTAAAATCTCGGGTTTTGAAAGAGTTGGCGGAATTAGTTGCTATTCAACTAACCCAAAACTAAGATGCAATCAAAATAAAATACTAAAAATGAAAATAAGCTAAATTATACTAAAGTTGTGAGCAGTGATTGGAGAAAATGTGTTTACTTAGATTTCCTTACTCCCTAGATATCTTTTACACGTTAATTACTTGTTATAATTGCATGGATGACGGATTGTATTCCTTAATACCATTCATGGGGTGGCATACATAACTCCCCAATTCTATGAGCTCTTATCTCCTCCTACACCATGACCCAGCACAACTATAGGGATTGTAAACAGTGGCTCATGCATTAAATACAACCAATAAAGACCTAGTACGCCTCGGTTCATGTTTCTTAAGACGTTCAAGCATGTTACCATTTGGAGATCTGCCAGTTTTCTTAAGCCTAACATATAAAATCATTCATCCAAGACAAGAATAAACAAGTAATCAACACATAATCAATATCTAGGTTTCATTAGATCTAAGCAAACACAAAGGAGATCTAGCCTAGCATAATGGAATTGAGACAAGAACAAGATATAGACAACCAACACATAGACATATTGATTGAATTAGAAGAACACTTATCTCAATTACGATGCAAGGTATCAAGGGTTTGGAACCCTTGAAAAACCTGTAAAAGTTGCACCAAATTCGTCTTTAGGGTTTCTCCAAAACTTCTCTCTTTAAATGTGAAAAACTAGAAAACTATATATAGGAAAATAGGGCTGACGGCGTCAAGACAACAATGTGACGCCGTCACCTCGCCGCCAAATACTTCCTCGGACGGCCTTGATCTACATCTGACGCCCTGTGTGACGCCGTCACCAACTACGGTATTTTATTCTTGGGACTTTGACGCCGTCAGGAACACTCTTGACGCCTTCATGAGCTACGGATTTTAATTCTTGATGTTTGACGCCGTCAAGGCATTATTCTTGACGCCGTCACCTACTGTTCACAGCATGGAAAATTGAGACTTTGCCGTTTTCTTTACTTTTATGCTCCAAAAACGTCCAAAATGGCTTCTTTTCCAGAATTCACTCTCCAAGTACCTAAAATCACAAAAGGAACGATTTAGGGCAATATTTGATCAAATAAAGTCGGATTCGGGCTTAAATGACCCCCTAAAAACGGATCATTTTTCGCCTCATCAAGATCCCTTGAGAGGTAAAGCCTGGTGCGATTCCCACGTATCACATATACTTTTGACAATACAGGGTCGTAATCCGGATAACGTGTCTAGCGTTAGAACTATATATAACGCACAAGGTAAGATCCGGAGAGCCATAGTAGGTGATAGAACTCCAATTCAAGTCCTTTACTCACATTTGATGCATTCAGGGTATACATATTACGAGAGGGTAAATGAGCATAATGAGCTTGAGGAACTATTTTTTTCTAAAACCTCGCAAAAATCCACATAATTAAAAATGTTTAATTATATATTAATCTTCGTCATTATTTTTAATCATCATTTTTACGGGGAAATTTAAAATTTCTCTTATTATACTATATTTACGAAATCACGTCATCCCATAATTCACCAAACGACGAAACAAGTTCTCGACACGTTTAACAAAATATTAAAAAAAAAGTTACTAATCCTAATTTAATTTCACTAAAGCTATTTACTCACTAATAACACCAAACGGGCCTTCATAAAATTCCAGCCCAACTCTTTTTCTCGTCACTGTTCACAGCAGCCCAATACAAGCCCAACTTCCCTTTTATTTCAACTTTCCATTTGACCAGATCCCCTCCAAAACGCCCTTGTATTTTTCGATTTTTGAACACAACACATACATATTTTTGTACCTCCAAATTGTCTACCCGCCAAAGAAGTAGGACGCCAAATTTTAGCTTCTAAGACGAACGCTTGATACGTTTAATAGAGGCAAAGTGTTTGGCCAAAATCGAACCCATTCAACACATATAAAAATTCCAAACTCATCCGTTTTAACCCCGGCTTGTTTCTACTTGATCCTAATAATTATTCCATCATGTTTTCATGTTAGTAAACATGTTTCATCAGCTAGGGACCAAGTGATATACGATTTATCAATTCGAGTATGTATGAAAAATCCTTAGTCGACATATATGTATAGAACTCAATTTCCATTTGTTTTCCTTCACTCTCACAACCCTTAAAGTCCTTGTTACACAGTAAAAATATCAAATAATATCCCAACATCTCTGACTCTCAATAGTTAGAACATGTGTGAATGTTTTGAAACTCAATATGAAATCATACGTTATATATATAAAACGTATAACCTTTTTCTTCTTCACCACCTCTCACCCTCAACTCTCTAATATATTTCTAAACTCTTTGTGATCAGTAGAAAAGTCTCAAAGACCAGAAGTCATCACCATACTTCATTTCCAATTCATTCGAAATATGGGTTTATATATATGCATAGTATATATTGATTTTAGTGAAGTTGTGAATCATCCTTGTGTTCTAGCCATCTCCTCGACTCTCTACCCACCCTAGAGGTGTAGTAAGTCGTCATCAACCTCTCTTGAATTCATTTCATACGTATTCCATATTCATGCATCATATGTTAATCATTTTCGAGTGTATAATCTTTATATATATATTTTTACGTACAACGTTTGAATATAGAACATAAAACGTGATTTGCCTACCTTGTGAAAGGCCTAGGAATCACAAAAGTTACTCGCGTCTCATTTATTTCCTTGATACATACTTAAAATCGAAACCCATTTGAAGCTAAATATACACATTAAAAACATGAAAACATTTAAATTTCACCAAGTCTTTTAAACATAAATCTATCCTAAGTCGCCCCAAGAATGGCCTCGTAAAACAAAATCTAACTTAACGACCATACTATATTTTTACACGACCTCATAGACGCCATGACTAGCTACAACTTTCATAAAGATAACTTGTAAAAATAATCGCATCTCGACCTTCTAAATTGACCAATGTGAATTGCAAAACTCGTACATATCATAAACACTTAGAATTTTTCTAAGTCTTTTTACTCAGAAAACTGCTCCAAATCACGACCAAAACGACCTTGTAAAACTCAATCCGACTTAATAACCACCCATTATTTTTACATAACCTGTTTCTCCTTACTACAAGCTACAAGTTTCGTGTTTATACTTTGTAATGATAAGCTCGTTTAGACCCTTTAAATTGGCCAAAGTAAAGTGATTTAAATCCATTTTTATAACTAATTATTAAAAGCTTAATGGACTGAAAAGCCCAATAAGCTGAAAATAAGCACTCCGTATAAGCTGGACCAAAAAGCTATTTTGATATGATTTTATAACATTAAAAATGAGTCTAGGGATAAGCCCAACTTGTCTCAACGCTCACGGATCGTTAAACGCTAACGGGCCTTTAATTTAGCTCGTTAAAGCCCATTTATTGAAAAATAAGCTATTTTTGCAAATAAGCAGTTGAAATAAGTTTTAATAAGCTTTAATAAGCTCCAGAAAATTTAATATAATTTTTCCCATAATTTTTGAACGTTTGGACTAAAAATGCAACGCGACGACACCTAAAAGGACTAAAACTGCCAAACCTTAAAAACTTGGACTAAAACTGTCAAAACAGAAAGTTTAGGATAAAACTTGATATTATTTAATATTCCAAGCTTAGAGTGCTATATTGGACATGTAGTGGACTATAATTGTAAATTATATATAAAAAGGACTAACGGTGTAACGCTAACGGCGTTAGTATAAAAAGTGTAAAAACTGGAAAAGGACAAGGACCAACATATTTTATTTGACATTCTTATTTTATTTTCTATTTTACGTCACCCATCACGTCATATGCATTTTCATTACATTTTATTTATATATTATTTATTTTTACGTTAATAATATATATAACGATTTTTTTTAACTAATTATTATTACGTATTGTTATCATTATGGTTAAAAAGGAAAAACATTAGAAATAATAGCACGTCTCATCATATTATTATAAACATAATAATTCCATTCGCATATCATCTTTTCATCTTAACGATTTATCGTTATTCGTTTACCAAATAGTATTTGGTTAGATTCTCAGATAAATTTATTTATCAGGTTCCGTATCAAAGACGTTTCCATAATCATTCTCATAATCTCATCTTACTTTATTTTTCATCATCCCAACATCAATCAAGGTGAGTCATAGCCCCATTTCCAATACTTGTTTTTAACTCATTGGGGGAGATACATGCTTACATATACTTTAATAATTTTATAAGTATATGAATAAATTACATGATTCAAATCAATTTCCTTATTAATAATTACCTGATGAAGTTTATGATTATTGTGGCATGTGATATATATATGTTACTGGCGAATTACTTAATTGAAATACTGATACTCTGATGATAATGTTTCCAATTTGATTATTGTGGTATGTGATATATATATGTTACTGGCGAAATACTTAACTGAATTACTGATACTCAGATGATAATGTTTCCAAATTGAGTACTGTGGTATAATACTTGCCTATATGATATTATCTTGAATGATTCCATTATTACCTTGATATTGCCTAAGTTACCTTATCGCCATAAAGTCCCTTAATCATGAGCCATTAATCACTGTTACGTGAGCGCGAATATAGTGAACAGCTTCGAAACCTGTTAAGGATTGACCTCCTGTCCCACTAATACTTAACGGAATGCCATATGCATATGGTTAGTCGTATTAGTCGTGATACACTATATTTGAGTTAAAATAGGAATTGGCAAATCACCTATTATAAGAGGGCAAAATTTATCATTGACTTGATAAATCACCTCTTTTGTTAACGTTTTGCGTGTCATGAGGCTTAGTGCAATATCCATAAGAAAATGTATGTTTTCAACATATATTTAGATACAGCTGTATAGGAATTTGACCATACGTGAATTGTATATCTGATTAAATTAGCATCGTGAGTTTTCAGCTCATGTTAGGATTATTGATTCCTTATTTGAATTTAATTGAATATCTATGTGATTTATCTGTGATTATAATCAACATTACCAAATACTTGTTCCATCATTGTTTGTATTTATCATTACCAAATATTCTTGAAATCTATTGAAATAAATGGTTTTCCATAAAACTCTATGAACTCACCAACCTTTGTGTTGACACTTTTAAGCATGTGTATCTCAGGTAATTTAACGGAGCAGGACAAGACACGGAGTGGGCATTTATTACTCTGATAAATTAAAATGGTGTAGAAATCAAATATGTCATTCTTTCAAGCCTTTACATCTTTTAAAAAGATTTTAAATCAAATGGTTCATCTTTTATCAAAAATATTATTTGAATGACAAATAACTTTCAAAACGCTTCTTTTAAGCCGTTTTATGAGATTATAACTTCGATCCTCCCCGTAACACCCAAATTACTTTTCCGCTGCGACAAACTTAAATTTGGGGGTGTTACATTATTGTTCACCCCATGTCATATGCTTTATGGTGTACATTCCCTGAAATCATGCTGATGGACTCCACGTACAATACCACGATGTTTAAATTGCCATTATTGGAAATTGTCGGAGTAACTTCAACAAATAAAACATTTTCAATGGCGTATAGCTTTTTAAATAGTGAAAAAGGGCATAATTTTCAATTGGTATTGCAACGTGTGAAGGATGTGATAGAAGAAAGATATTACCCACGTGTTATCGTCACTGACAGATATTTAGCGTTGATTGGGGCATGTAGAGTAGAATTTCCAAACGCTCACAAATTACTCTGTTGATGGCATATAGAGCAAAATCTGCTTCAGAATTGCAGAAATAGATGCGGTTGGTTAGAGGAGTATGAGTCCATTAAATGGAGATGGGATCGGATGGTTAAAGTTCCGACACGCTGCATGTTCGAGCATCATTATGAACGCCTACAACAGCGATTGGTCAACCATGCGGGTACTTAATTATTACTCCCTCCATCTCATAATTATTATTTAATAAATAAGAACCCGAATGACCTTTTATTAATTCATTTTTTCAGATATTACTCAGTATATGAATAACTGGTTGCGAGATTACTCACACATGTTTATCTCGTATATTACCGATCGATATCACTGCTACAGCCAGACAACAACGTGTAGAGTTGAGAGTCACCACGCGTTGTTGAAATTATATTTGGGCGGCACACAGTTCAACTTAGACAGGTTGTTTAGTTTGATCGATAAGATTCTCATTTCACAAGAAAATGCCATAAAAGAGAGTTTTAATAGAAGCATAAATGAGAAAATAAATAAATGTGATATACCACTATTTGCAGAATTGTGGTATAAAGTTTCCAAACATGCTTTCAAACTCATGTTCAAAGAACTCCACCTGTCGATCGACGTAGATGACTGTAGCCATAAGTTGTGGTCAGTTTATGGACTACCGTGCTTTCACGAAATGCGTTACTATGCAATTCATGGTAAGTATATTAATTTTATGACTATCAAGTTATTTTTCCCCATTAATATCAATAGTTTATATAAGTCACTTTTAATGAATGCAGAATGTCCCGTTCCATTTGATGTAGTTGATATTTTTTGGAGAACCCTGTCTGTTCCATGGCCTATTATCAATAGGCCACCGCCTGAAGATGGTCCTTCTATTGAACCTGAAGATGGTCCTTCTAGTGAACATGAAGTTGATCTTGCTTTTGAAAATGACATGCGACAATTCAAAGATGTTTTTAGCAAAGCGTCGTCGTTTGTCAAGAAAAACATGTTAACGAAGGTGAGAAGGATATTCCAACCTGAATCTGTTGACATACGTGAACCTGCTGTTCAGAAAAGTACGTGTGAACGTCCGAGTGCAAAGGACAAAAAGTCCAAGGCTACAAAAGTTCTGAACTTGAATGAAGTCCCGGACTTGAATGATGTACCAACCGTAGATCACCGAAGAAGCACAAATTCAAGATCTACAAAAGTCCCGAAATTTAGCCAAGAACCTGCAAGACATAGTTCTTACACCGGTCATAGTATAAGACACAAATTATACGTTGGAGATAGTGATAGCGACTATTTTATTGAGCGCATTCCAGAGATTTTCCATCCATACATAATAAGTATACATAATGTGCTAGGTGACAAAAATTGTGGGTTTCGGTGCGTTGCCCACAATATTGCTCAAGACGAAAATAGGTGGGCCGATGTTAGACATATGTTATTGCAAAAGTTAGACATACATAGTTTAACTTACATGAGTATGTGGTCGCAAGATGACTTTTACCGGCTTCGCTTTTCACTAAACTGGTTCGATGGAAATGAACCTGAAGATCGCTGGATGACGATGCCAAACACGGGGCTGGTTATCGCTTCAGCGATTAACCGACCTGTTGTATTTATATCCCAGCGGGGTTAAAACACAGGTTTCCGCTATTTTCTGGTCCAAAATTATCACAAGGAACTGACCCCCTTGTGATTGCCCGTGTGGGGCAGGACAGATGTGCTCACTACATTTGTCTGACGTTTGATGAGGCGAAAAGTGTTACGCTTTTAGGGGTCATTTAAGCCCTAAGTCGTGATTATTTGATCAAATATTGCCTCAAATCGTTCCTTTTGTCATATTAGGTACTTTGGAGAAGAAATCTGGAAAAGGAAGCATTTTGTACGTTTTTGGAGCGGAAAGTGAAGAAAACGACAAAGTCTCCAAAATCAAGCTGGAAACAGTATCTGACGGCGTCACGCTCTACAGGTGACGGCGTCATGTGTTGGAAAAGAGGTGGATATGAAGTTTACATGAGACGCGCCAGAAAGATTGTTGGGTTTAAAGAGTGACGGCGTCACCCTTTATGACGCCTAGGCCATCACGTGCAATTTAAATGGTGACGGCGAAGAGAAGTTTATAAAGTGACGGCGTCAGATCTGGATCTAGGCAATCCGACGAAAGCATTGGCGTCTAGTTGACAGCGTCACATGTATAACGTGACGCCGTTAGATTGTATTCTCTATATATAGTTTTCTAATTTTCATTCATTAAGGAGATAATTTTTGGAGGAACTTCACCATAAACTGTTAGCCTCGCTTTTTTATAAAGATAACGTCACACAAGTGAATTGGACTAGATTAGAAACTACAAGGACTACTATTGTCAAGTAGGCAAACATGTAGTGTTAGGATCCTATAAATATCCCTCATGACTCTCCATGAGGGGTGTGGGAAAGTGTGTGTAAAGTTTCACTTCATTTCATATTAATAAACACATAGTTCTTCACCTTTCTCTCTCTAGAACCATGATGTATTTCGATCAACCTCGACCTCCGGAGGGTGTTTCTTGGTAATAACAAGTGGCATCTGATGCGTGGGAATTGCACCAGGCTTTACCTCTCGAGGGATCTCGAGAAGCTTACAACCCCCACCAGGCAGTGTACCTGATCGTTGTAGTATAGTATAGTGACAAGTACCGGGGGATTGATCGTTCAACTTAGGAATAGTGTCGCTAGGATTAGAAAACCTAAAGACTAGGTCTAGAGATGATGGATGATTCTTTTTGTATTTTTATATTTTTATGAAAGCAAGTAAAATCTCGGTTTTGAAGGAGTTGGGCGGAATTAGTTGCTAGTCAACTAACCCAATAACTAAGATGCAATCAAAATAAAATGCTAAAAATAAAAATAAACTAAATTATACTAGTGGTGTGAGCAATATATGGGAGAATTGTGTTTACTTAGGTTTCACTACTCCCTAGATATTTTTAACAGGTTAATTACTTGTTACAGTTGCGTGGATGACGGATTGTATTCCTTAATACCATTCATGGGGTGGCGTACTTACTTCCCCAATCCTATAAGCTCCTACTTCACTCCTATGTCGAGCCGGCTAAGAAGCTCCTAACATGGGATCACTAGAATTCGCTCATGCATTAAATACAATCATAAAAACCTAGTACACATCGGTTCATGTTTCTTAAGACGTTCAAGCAAGTTACACAATGGAGATCTGCCAGTTTTCTTAAGCCTAACATTGAAATCATTCATCCATTACAACTATAAACAAGCAATCAACCTATAATTAACATCTAGGTTTCATTACATCTAAGCAAACACATGATAGATCTAGCCTAGCGTGTTAAAATCAAGACAAGCATAAGATATATTCAAACAACACATAGACATATTGATTGAATTGAAAGAGGACTTATCTTAATTGAACATGAAAGGTTTCAAGGGGTAAAAACCCTTGAAAATACTGTTACAAACGACCTAGGGTTTATTAGGTTCGACCCTAGTATTCTCCACACAAGTTCCTCCTCTAATGAATGAAAAATAGAAAAGTATATATGATTTTGTGAGGTGACGGCTTCAAGAGCAAATTTCTGACGCCGTCATCTCGCCGCCAATAAACTCCTCGGACTGCCTAGATCTAGGTTTGACGCCGTCACGTGTAATCCATCTCCAGGCCGTCACCATATTAACTCTTGACGCCCTTCTCTTGACGCCTTCAGGTTTTCACTGGGTTGTCATGGATTTTACTCCTGACGCCGTCAGGATTTCCTTCTTGACGCCGTCAGGTACTGTTCTCAGCATGGAAAATTAAGTCTTTGCCGTTTTCTTCACTTTTATGCTCCAAAAACGTCCAAAATGCTTCCTTTTCCAGAATTCACTCCCAAAGTACCTAAAATCACAGAAGGAACGATTTAGGGCAATATTTGATCAAATAAATTCAATTACGGGCTTAAATGACCCCCTAAAAACGGTTCATTTTTCGCCTCATCAGCATCAGAGCTAACCGGGGGCGAATCGTTGTGTTTTTGGGTGAAAAATCGTGTTTTTTAGGTGAAAATCTCGAACCAGTTACTGTTCATCAGGTCTCTATTGAGTTAGAATCTGGTTTTTAGCGAGTTAGAACATTATTCTATCGAGTTAAGTTGATCTTGCGAGTTACACAGGTTGCTATCGAGTTAAGGTTGATTTTTTTCAGCGAGTTAGCTTCATAAATTTATCGAGTTAGCTTAATTTTTGGCGAGTTAGCCTTTATACCTTATCGTTTATCGAGTAAGGATATCAATTGGGCTTACCTAAACGAAACTCTGCCAAAATTTCTCTAGGTTATCGAGTTAGAAGTTGCTTACTGAGTTAGCAGATACTTATCGAATTAGATGAAGCTATCGAGTTAGATAAGTAAGGAGATGTTATCGAGTTAGATGAAGCTATTGAGTATGGGAAGGGGTTACCGAGTTAGGAAGCTTTACCAACTTACAAAGGTTACCGAGTTTGTAAAAAAAAAAAAAAAAAAAAGTTTTTTGGCGGGAAAATTTGAGTAAAATTTATTTTTGAGAGGAGACTAAACGTTCAATTTTTACGCGAAATTCAAATTTTGGTATAACGTTGAAAATTTTGGCCCGAAATTCAAATTTTTAGGCCAAAATTCAAATTTTTTCGCTGAAATTTGGCGTAAAAATTTTCAAAACTCAATTTTTTCTGGTAACCTTAGAATTGCATTTCATGGTGATTTCCAAATTATAGGCGAGAAAATTTTCCAATTTTATTTTTGGAGGGAAAATACGAAATCACTCAGATGAACGAGATAGAATTTCATGCTACACCAAAAACACACCACGAATTGCTTAAAAGATCTTGATCAAGAATCACAATCAAATGACAACGGCTAGTATCGGATTTTGTGATTATGGGGATAATTCTTTATCACCTTTCTCGGTTTAAAGTTCATTTCAAGGGCATGTGTACTTATTTATCTCAAAGTCTAGGGGTGGATGGATGCATGACTTTCGAAGATACTTGTTTGTGCATTCACTAGTATTGATAGTGACGAAGACTTGGATTATCTAGTTTTCATAGGCCAAGGGGTGGATGGTCGACGACCTAGATAACTATCACTTAAAGGAGTTACGTTGTAGTGCTCAGTGTCACACGAAGTTGTGGATAATCAAGAGGTGATGTACGTCTTATACTTGATGGTTGGTTGGTTGAAGAGTATAGAGTACACAGAGATTCGATGGTGTATAAACTCTCTACACCGTTCTTAGTTACACCATAGTACACGATTAAGTCACATATCTACGGGATGTTTACTTTATTGTCAGATTTGTTATATTGGGTTGTTTCTCTAGTCAGAGGTTATTTACTAGCTGGTTGGAATTTGAAGAGGTCTGACTCCTCCCAAACCAACCAGTCAACCGGGTGCAGTTGATAGGCCCACCTAGGAGAGGAAAGTCAAGTGTTTATAATCTGTGGAAGTACAGGGAAATCCCCGGGTCGTTAAGTCCCAACGAGATTGAAATTGTATTTTGAACGTTTGTGGAATAAGTGGCACTGAGGACAGTAACCAAGATGATTGGGGAATGATTATACTACTGATTGCTTGGTATTTGAACAATTATGGAATGATATAAACAATAACAGATATAATCACAAAAGCACAAATTGGGAAATCAGATAACAGATAGAGAAACGTGGGTTTTAACAAATTACAAACTACAGGGGCTGCAAGTGAAACTTTTTAAAACTTAAAATAAAAAGAAAATTTAAAATGAAAATGAAATTATAAAAATAATTATTTTAATAATTAAATACTAATTAATTAATTAAAACTATTAAAAAGTAATTTAAACCTAATTTATATTAAACTAAAAAGGATGAAGATTACAAATTAAACTAAAAACTTACAAAACTAATTTCTAAACCTTAAAATGAACTTGAAGAAAGTATAAAAAATGAAAATAAATATTTTTGTCTTTTTATGAGTTTTCTATTAATTAAAAACTATTTATCTTAATTAAACTATTTAAACTATTTTAAATTACTAATAATACCTAAATGACTTAGAAAATTATGAGAAAATTTATAAAACTAATTAACCATCACAGGAATCCTAAAAAAATATAAAAAGTTACTAAAAATTATATTTTGGCTATTTTACTAATTATTTACTTATTAATTAATTTAAATCTATTTTAACTAAATTAAATAGGAAAATTAGAAAATGAACAGTGGAATCTATAAATATATTTTATAAAAGTCTTAACTAATTTATAAAACCTAGGAAAAATATAAAAATCTACTGTTGTTAATTAAAATTAAAGAAAACTATTTAATTACTAATATTACCTAATTAATCAATTAAACTATTTTTAATTCTAATAAATAGTAAACTGATAAAGAAAAATCCAAGAAAATTATTATAAATACTTAAAGGTAAAAGGAAATTAAGAAAATTATGAAAATGATAAAGTGCTTATTAATAAGCTGAAATGAAAAATGAAAAAGATAAAATCTATTAAATAGAAGCTATCACTAATTTTATGTTTGGTTTTTCCTGGTTTTTCTTTTTGACAGATAAAAATAAGATGAAAATAAGAAACTTTTGTAAAATGACTTTTGTTTTAGCTTAAAAATAAGCTGTGTGCACCCCCTTTATCAAAACAGTTGGCTTATTGAGCTTAATTGTGGATTTTTCAAATGAAATAAGCCAAACACTGATCACAGAAGGTACAATAAGCTATAAGCAACTTAAGTAAACCAAAAATAAGCTAGAACAAGCAAAAGGTCTGAGCAATAAGCTGTAATAAGCAAATAAGCCAAAATCCACAACTTATGTGGCTTGCAGTCCCAAAAGGGCAACTTTAGGCCTATGTGGGGCCCACAAATAAGCACAAGGGTCCAAAGTGAGAATGAATCTCAGAAGCTGGTCTGGTAAGATTTAAAATAAGCCAGGAATCAGAGCTTATGGATCACTAATAAGCTTTGGGCAAGCTTGTAGATCTTGATGCTAAAACTGAGTACTCAGTGTACTCAGTTTTGGGTGGGTAACTTGTGGGTACAAGCAGCCTAGGGGAAAAGCTTCTAAAGTCCAAACTAACAACTAGAATGGTGAGATGGGTTGACAAGGTCCCTAAAATGCTAAAGTGTGAAGGCTAAGACTCTCTGTGAAGCTCTTGGTGAGCTTGTGAAATCAGGGTCACACCCCTGATGCAGGGGAGGTGACTGAGCAAATAGGCAACTTTGAGGGTACTTATTTATAAGCAGAAATCTTCCAAACCTCAATTTTCTTTTTGAAAAAGTGAAACAAGCAACAAAATAACTTAGAACAACAAAAACTTTTTATTTCCAATCTGAATCAAACACTGTGGAAGCTCAAGAAACTTTGACCATTTTTTACAGACAAGAAATTTTGACTTTTGTAAAATCACTAAGGTTTGACGTTGATGACTTTTGATCTTTTCTAACCCACGAAACTTGATATAATAAGATGTAAGAAAACTTTTTTAAGCTATTTTAACTACTTATGAGGTGATTATGAAGGTTTTGGGTTCAACTCTCTTGACAAACAATAATCTAAGCCAATTCAAAGGTAATTTTGACTTTTTAACTTGTGACTACTGATTTTTATGTTTTACTTAGCCTAATAGAACCTATGGTACCATGTAAGAACAGGAAACAACAAGTGAAACCACCAAATTCAACCCTAACTCAGCAATGCCAAACAGTCCTTAATGTGGACTAGTTTTGAGATTTTCAAAGTTTTAAACTGATTTAAGGTGCAATACCAATCCACTTTACTCTAATATGATGTAATTAACTATTATAAGCTAAGAAACACAGCTAATAACAACAAGAACCACAGAACACAGATAATACTAATTTAAGTGCTAAAATTGATTTTCAAGCAACTAGCAATCCTGATTAACAAGTACTACCTATTAAGTGATTAAATTACTACTGGGCACTAAACTAGCATAGAAACACAAGAAATTATACTATTGAGCAGTTTAATAATAGAATGCTAAAATTGAAATATGAGCTTACAATTTGCATTCCAAGCTAATACCAAGAACAGGCCCCAAGAACCAAACCTACAGGCTTCCACAAGCCACTAAACCCATGGCCATCCAGGATTAACAATGCTCCATCTATCTTCCATCTTCAACCTGCAATTTTTGTATTTTTTTTTCTTTTTTCTGATTTTTTTTATTTTTCTTGTTTCACAATTCTATTGCCTTTTAAGAGTTTCTAAAAGCTTCACTGAGCTTAATGGAGCTTAAGTGTTCTTAAAAGTCCCTAACATAAACATCAATAACAACAGAGCTTATCTTGAAATTTTGAAATAAAAATGAAAATTGCATTCACTAAAAGAGATACTGAAACTTGATTCTTATTACTTGAAAAAGTTAAGATTACAGCTGAATTAACTAACTCAATGCTTAAAAGCTTGAATATTACACTAGAATTTGAATTCTTAATTATACGACATACATTAATACTAATTAAACTACTGCTCTTTCTTCATTGCTTCTCCTTCCTTTTATAGGCTCACATTAGGGTTCCCACGAGCTTCTGAGCAAATCCCATCAATAAACTTGGCCATTGGATCTCTGAAACTCGTCTCAGCCGTTCAAATCCTTTTTCGCGCCAAAAAATTAAGCAGAGCCAATTGACTGTTGCGTGTAGGGGGGGGTGGCATTTATTGTGGGCTGTCTTGTTAGGTGAGGGTGGTGGGGTGGTGATGATGAATTTAATGCAAGTGGAGGGGGTTTTTGCAGGGCGGTATTTGGGAGGGAAGGGTGGTTTTGGTGTGAGGAAGGGGGTGTTGACTGGGTTTGACCCTGGTATTAATACGAGGGTGAGTTTGGTTTGTATTTTGGGCTTAGGAGTGGGCTTGGGTGTGTTTGGATTGGACTTGATTTTTGGTTTTTATTATTTGAGGGTCCGGTTTGGTTTTGAATATCACAAGGACCAATTTTGTAATTTACTGAATTTCAAGGGGTGTAATTTGGCATTCTTCCAAAATATTTCAGGGGGTGTATTTTGCCAATTTGAGAATATTATGAAGGCCTGTTATGAATTTTTCACATATGAAACCCCAAGGACTAAATCTGCCAAACCACCAAACTTCAAGGACCTGTTTTGTAATTTCACCAAACTTGCAATCAAGGACCAATCCTGCCATATATGAGAAGTACAAGGACAAAATTTGTTTTTCCCAAAGTTTTAATATCCCAAGGACCATTTTTGTCATTTTTCAAAGTTCAGGGACTAAACTTTCAATTTTGTGAAACTTTGCACCAAAGGACTAAATGTGTAACTTTTTGATTTAAAAGGACATTTGGTGACTTTTTCAAGTTTTTAGAATAACTAGGGACTAGATTTGACAACTTTTGAAATTTGAGGGACTGAAACTGCCAATTATGCAAATTTTGTACGTTTTTCATCTGTTTTTGATTATTTTGCATCTGAAACATATAAAACACATTCCTGGGATATTTGCAGTATTATGATGCATATTTGAGTGTTTTTGGATGTTTTGGCAGTTCAGATTGGTATAAAATGATGAGTATTTAGACACTCATCAAGGTCGCTTATAGGTTGAAGAGAAGATATGAGATTGTAGAAAAAGAGAGTCATATCTTAGCGACATATACTCACAGAATGTGCTCCAAAAAGCTGTTATGGCTTCTAAATTGCATTAGAAGTGTAAAGTACAGGTAATTGTATGGCATGAACACAAGATTATGATGATTCCGATAACTCCCAACCATCAGGAGGGAGAAGAACATGCCAAAAGAAGTAGTGTTTCGTCTTCAGTACGTTGGTTGATCGAGGGAACTGTGCTTAATACCAGAGAAGTACCATGAGGTACCAAGTATGTGTTCATCAGAGCTTATTGCCAACCTTCTATGCGATGTTATGTGAGTTATGTTATTATGCTGCTACCCGAACTACAACCATGTTCCTACACTTTTGAATCTACTTTATCCGCTGCGAGATGAAAGAAGAATTGTCGGTTCAGGAGGGAGCAGGAAAAAGAATAAAGGCTCACTAGTTAGGAGGGAGTAATAACCTAACTAGACCATTACAGTTGAAGTTCAGAGCTACAAAGACCTTTTCCGTTAGTGTCAAAGATCATACGCCAAGATCGTCGGAAGAGAGAACTTCAAGTCTGCCTCAGTATCTAGACTACAGAGACTCTACGCTTTAACAACGTCAACATAGTTTACTATTGTTGTAATTTACATTGTTTATGTATTTATAGGTCTCATTGTAACCATTCACGTGTGACGATATCTTGGAGGGAGATTGTTAGCCTCGCTTTTATATAAAGATAACGTCACACAAGTGAATTGGACTAGATTAGAAACTACAAGGACTACTATTATCAAGTAGGCAAACATGTAGTGTTAGGAGCCTATAAATACCCCTCATGACTCTCCATGAAGGGTGTGGGAAAGTGTGTGTAAAGTTTCACTACATTTAATATTAATAAACAGATAGTTCTTCACCTTTCTCTCTCTAGAACCATGATGTTTTTCGTACGCCATGCCATTCCTTGACTTCTTTGTGTTTTCGTGTAGTGACGGTGCTGCAGGGGTGATGCAGCGTTTGTTGAGGGGTCGGTGCCACCCCAAGCGGCTCATGAGCATGTGGAGGAGCCGTTGAAGGTGAATGAGGAGATGTCTGCGCAGCAGCTGATGGACGAGTTGGGTGCGGCTGCTAAGCGTCAGGCTGAGTTGGTTACTCAGCTGAAGGCGCGGTATGTTGGTGAAGATAGCAGTCTCGCTCAGAAGGATGAGGAGATTGCTCTGCTTAGGGCGCAGTTGGCTGATGCACGAGCAGATGTAGAGTCCTCATCTGCATATGCTAGGAGGCTCGCAGATGAGAAGCTGTCTTTGATGGCTGAGGTAAAGCGAGAGCGCACTGAGACTGATCATCACAGGGCTAAATGCTCTTGGGATTTAAGGTTCCTTCAAGAAAATAGAGCCCAACACTTCGCCCATCTTGATGAACTGCGCGAACGTGTGGAGGAGGCTCTGAAGGTACAGGAGAGCAAGTTGCGCAAATTGAGTATAGAGTATGATGAGGAGTTGTATCCTCATTTAGTTTCCGATGTTGCTGAGCGCAGGTATTCATTCCATTTTTTTTAACGCGTGCATTGTTATATTCATAGGTGGTTGATCAGCCATGGTCTGCGCATGGCAGCCATGGGCACGCTGGAGTCCCAGGAAGTCGTGGAGGCTTTTAGGAAAGTTGTGGAGTGCGCCATGGCGCGTGGCAAGGCGCAGGCTGCGGAAGAGCTTCATGAGAGCAAATTGCTGACGGTGCCACTTGCAGAGGTGCATGGGTACAAGGCAGATGCCTTTGATGAACTCGTGGAGGATATGGAGAGGATGAAGGTTTTTGACTTTCCTCACATTGCCCGATTGGAGCGTGATCAAGATTATCCAATCGGCGTGATCATGCAGGGTCTAACTCTGTCCAGCCACATAGCCGAGGATGCGGAGGCACAACCTGATTTCTTCCTGAAGCCAGATGAATCGCAGCTGCAGGTACCCATTTTTGCTCGTCCCCGCGACATACTGAATCCTTTCGCCCTTGAAAAAGAGGTACCTCTTAAGAAGTCCTTGGAGGCCCATATTACGAGAGCTGCACATAAGAAGGGCGTAAAGGGAAAGGCTATTCTCTGCGGTGTTGGCGAGCCAATCTCCCCAGATCTGATGGGATTCCCGTTAGCGTACCGACGGTATCTCAGGAGGATAGCAGCCTGTTGAGAAGGCTGAGTGAGGCTGGGGAGTTGGCGTCTACAACTAGTAGCTTAAGTCATAGGCGTGTACATAGCATTTAGATATGTATGGATTTTTGTGGATATAGTTTGTATAAACTCATGTTTCTTATGAATAATAATTTTTATCTTTTTTCGTACGCCTTGTTATTTGTACTTAGATTGTTTTCTTTTGTGTAAAATATTATCCAAGAGTCAAATTGAAACCGAGACATACTTAAGATGACTTGTATTAAGTGCATAACTTAACAAAAAATCATAAGTGTAAAGATAGACTTGCATTGTGTTGCAAATACTATATCAAATGACCAAGAGTCTTGGCTCATAGATTGCTAAACATGTACAGTGTACGTTATGTTGCGTATCCATCGTGGGATGCGCACTTTAAACTTATTTCAACATCTTGAAAGTAAGGTGCTTAGCAAGGATACGTGATCCAATGTTGATGGGTTTGCAACCCTCTTACTCAACGAGTTAGTTAGTAGGTTTACTCATCCTTTCTGCCGTCGTAGGTCTTAGTAAGTGCATGCACGCCATGTAGGCAAAATATAAAATAACGATATTGAGACATAAGAAAAAATGTGAGCAATAAAGTTAAATGTGTTATGGATTTAGCTAGAAACCACAATGTTTTATTAATACTTGCAAGTTTTTGAAGATAAAAGACAATTCCTAAAAAAAAGAAAATTCAAATACAGACATTTATTAGGCACGTACTAAAGTGCAAGGTTGTCTGTGTGTGGGCCGTAGCCTTTCCTAAAGATAGCATCTCTTGAGATTGCAGATATTCCAAGTGCGTGCCAGCTCGTGGCCTTCCATATCGCGCAACTTGTATGCACCGTTGCCTAGTGCATCTGTTACCTCATAGGGTCCTTCCCATTTGGGTCCAAGTTTGCCTGTGTCTTCTGCGTGGCTTGCATCATTTGCGCGGTATACAAAGTCTCCTGGCCTAAAAGAAGTGTGTTTGACTTTTGCATCATAATACTTCTTCATCTTTGATTTAGCCTTTGCTTCACGTATAGCTGCGCGTTCGCGCCTTTCTTCCAACAGATCCAAGTCTATGCGCCGCTCATCGTCATTTGTTGTGACATTTATTTCCGCCGTACGGATAGTTGGCATTCCAATCTCGGCTGGTATGACGACTTCTGTCCCATAGACAAGAGAGAATGGTGTGTCTCCAGTACTGGTTTTAATTGTCGTGCGGTGCGCCCATAAAACATGTGACAATTCATCCACCCACCTTACTTTATGTCTGTCAAGGCGCGCTTTTATTCCTTCGCCCAGACTGCGATTCGCGCGTTCAACCAAGCCATTGGTTTGTAGGTGCTTAACTGAAGCAAAGTCTTGTGTAATGTTTAATTGCGCGCACCAGTCTTTGAACGGGTTTTCACAGAATTGTTTTCTGTTGTCCGAAATAATCTCTCCAGGTAGTCCAAAGCGACACACAATGTTGTCCCATACGAAGCGTTTGACTTGGTTGCCCATGATGCTTGCCACTGCTTTTGCCTCAATCCACTTAGTAAAATAATCTATAGCTACGATGAGGAATTTTAGCCCTCCCGCTGCAACCGGAAAAGGGCCTGCGATGTCAATGCCCCATTTATAGAATGGCCATGGTGAGGAGATGGGGGTTAGCTCTTGTTGTGGTCGGCGCGGAATTAGCCTGTGGACTTAGCAATCGCTGCATTTCTTTATCATGTCCCGATCATCGCGGTGCATAGTAGGCCAATAGTATCCTGACCGCAGGGCGCGCGCCACTACAGGTCGTGGTCCTGAGTGCATGCTACATGAACCAGCATGAATTTCTCGAAGTACGTAATCTGCTTGAAGAGGTCCAACGCACCGGAGCCATGGTTGTAGGAATGAACGTCGATATAGGACGCCATCTCGGAGTTCAAATCTCTGCGTTGTGCGCCGTACCCTAGATGCGATCTTGCTAAGAGCTTTCCTGTTTTCTCCTCTAAGGACTTGTTTGATGGTGAACCTATCAAAATTCTGAATTAGAGACTTGGTTTTTTCGAGGTATTGGAACATGTGTTCATCCTTGGCTTCATATTCACCTAGCACGTGATTGGCTACTAGCCTGGAATCTACATTTGCCTCTAGGTTATGTACACCCATTTGAGTTGCAATGCGTAGTCCAGCAAGTAGGGCTTCATATTCTGCCTCATTGTTTGTGGCTGTGAATGCGAAACGCAATGCGTAAGTGAATTCCACTCCATCTGGATTAGTGAGGATAAGGCCTGCGCCTGATCCATCCACGCATGAGGATCCGTCTGTGAATAGAACCCATGGTTCTTGTAATTCTACCTTGCTTGTCGGAGGTAGAGTATCGGTATTTGGATTCTCAACAATAAAGTCTGCTAATATTTGCCCCTTGATTGCAGTGCGTGGTCTATACGAGATGTTGTACTCGCTCAATAGCACACTCCATTTTTGTAGCCGTCCTGATGCGTCAGGTTTAGAGATAACTTGTTTGATAGGTTGGTCTGTTATTACAGCTATTGGGGGTGCCTGAAAGTATCTGCACAATCTTTTAGCTACAAATACCAAAGCTAGGACCAGCTTTTCCATAGCAGTATAGTTAGTCTCTGTCTTTTTGAGTGCTTTGCTTACAAAGTATATGGGTGTTTGAATGGAGTTCCTATCCGTCAATAGCACCGCGTTGACTGCTCCATGAGTTGCAGATAAGTACATGATCAATTCCTCCCCTGGTCGGGGTGCGACAAGTTTGGGAAGCGCTGCGAGATGTTGCTTAAGTTGTTGGAAGGATTCCTCCACCTCCTCAGTCCAATGAAAGTCTCCCTTTTTTGTGCACTTCGTGAGTGTTTTAAAGAGAGGAAATGACTTGTCTGCTGATTTGGACAAAAAACGGTTTAGCCCAACTAGCTTTCCGTTTAATGACTGGACTTCTTTGAATGTGCGTGGTGAAGGAAGTTCGATGACAGCTTTTGTTTTCTCTGGGCAGGGCTTTATGCCATCAGGCTTTATCAAATACCCAAGAAACATGCCCTCTGTAGCGCCAAAGGTACACTTCTTGGGATCTAACTTCATGTTGATCCTTCCCAGCGTCTTGAATGTTTCCTCAATGTCACGCACTAATTCTTCATCAGTATGACTCTTAATAACAAGGTCATCAACATAAACTTCCAGGTTGCGGCCTACTTGCTTTTCAAACGCATTGTCCACCAAGCGCTGATATGTTGCTCCCGCGTTCTTTAGGCCAAAAGGCATTTTTGTATAGCAATATACCCCTTGACTTGTGTGGAAGGCTATTTTTTCTTCATCTTCCTCGGCCATTTGGATTTGGTGATATCCTTTGTATGCGTCTAAGAAACATTTGAAAGGGTATCCACACAGGGATTCAACCTTCCAGTCTATTTCTTGTAGCGGGTAGCAATCCTGTGGACATGCATTATTAAGATCAGTAAAGTCTACGCACATTCTCCAACTGCCATCACTCTTTTTTACCATTACTGGATTAGAAAGCCAGTCATGGTAGTAGACTTCTCGCATGATGCATGCGTCTACAAGTTTGTGTACTTCTTCTAAGATGGCTTTTGCGCGATTTGGAGCTTGGCCGCGCTTTTTCTGTCGTATTGGAGGATATCCTTGTCGGATTTGTAGCTTGTGCTCCGTGATAGATCGTGGCACTCCAGTCATATGCTTTGGTTCCCATGCAAAGATATCTAGGTTCTTTTGCAAGAATGCGCACACAGCTGCTTTGCCTTTGTTAGAAAGCGACCCTCCAATTGATATTTGTTGATATGGGTAGTCAGGGTGAATGACAACTTTTAGATTTGGTAATTTAGCTGCGCACTATTCTGGAACATTCTCCACTTCACTGGTTACTGTGTTGCATTCTTTAGGTGACATAGTGGTATTGTAGAGGGTGACAATGCCTCCTTCTACTGGGAATTTGAGCATCCCATGCGCTGTGGATGGTACAGCGCGCATGGATGATATTCCAGGTCTCCCAATGATGCCGTTGTACGGTGAAGGAGACTTGATTACCATAAAGTTTATCCAGGTTGCTGTAGAGTGTTGTTCATTACCAACAACTACAAGTAAGCGCAATTGCCCCATAGGCCATATCTTCTCGCCTGTAAAACCAGTCAGCGACGTCGTGGCCGGAATTAACTGACTTTGTAGCTCAGGTCGCAGCCTCTTGAAACAGTGTTCATATAGAATATCTGCGGATGCTCCTCCATCAATATACATGCGGCGGATATCATGTCCCCCAGTATGTATCTCAATGGTTAGTGGCTGTACTACTGCGTTGTCCGCAGCTAGAGTGGGGAAGGATATTTCATTCCCAAAAGAGAATTTTTGGCTGATTTTTTGCTTCGTCTTCCGCTGCCATGACTGTATCATGTAAATAATGTCAGCCTTATCTTTGGGTGGCTCTTTCTTACCTCCATTCTTTTGTTTATCCTTTCCTTCTTTAATATTCTTAACGAGATGGTCCATTCTACCCTCCTTTACTAATTTGTCAATTAGTTTTCGTAGTTGGACACACTCGTTGGTGGTATGGCCCTTTTGTCCATGGTGCTTGCAGTATCCATTCCCTACGCGCCGATCCTCTGGGGTGCGCATTGGTGGGGGTTTCGGGAAGTTTGCGCCTTATGTTACAAATATCTCCCTCGGTGTCTTTGTGAGGGGGGTGTATTTGTCATTATCTCGTCCACTTCCCTGGCTGCGATAATTCTTGTTGTGATTGCTACTCTGATCATTAGATTGTCTCCTAGGCTATTCTTGTAACCTATAATTTGAGTAGCCTTTCTTGCTATCCGCGGCAGCTGCTTCTCCTTGGATAAAGGACCTTGTGCGCTTCATTAGCTCATCAAAGGTTTGGGGAACCTTATCATTTAATTTCATAATGAGTTCTGGGTTGTTAATCCCATTCATGAACCCTGAGATCTTGAGCACTTCGGGGCACGCCTTGACTTGTATGCATTCATCCTTGTAGCGCTCCATATAAGTGCTTATGGATTGCTCTTGGCGCTGTTTTACTCTGGCTAGTTCAACAGGGTTCTTAGCGCACTTCTTTCTTTGAGTGAAGTTCAAACGGAATGCTCTTCGCAACTCTTCAAACCCGTTTATGCTTCTTCGTGGAAGCTTACTAAACCAGGTTCGCGAATTCCCTACTAATGTGGAATTAAACATATGACACCATACAGGTTGTGGCCAAATTTTGATAGTAGCAGCTGATTCGAAAATTTTTAGGTGGTCATCGGGATCACCCGTTCCATCATATGTTTTAACATTAGCAGGCATGCGCCTTCTCCTGTTATCCGAATAATCGATGATGCGTTGCGTGAATGCATCAACCTTTTGGCGACGCCAAGGAAGAGATATGTCTGCATCTTCTTCCTCGCGATGTCTTCCTCTGGACTTCCAGTGTCCTGTCTCTTTGTCCTCGTTGTCCGAGGAGTTGCTTGAGGAGGAATTATCCCTTTTGCGGCGCTTGCGCCATTTTTCCTCAGAGTCCGAGCTTGAGGGACTTTCACTTGGGGAAATTCGTCTCCCCAGTCTATCATGGATTCTTCTGCTTCCCGACCTTGAAGAGCTCTCGCTCGGTGAGCATTGTCGTCCAAGTCTTTCTTGGATCCTGCGATTACCAAGTCTAGCGTGGACATTGGTACGCCTCTCATTGTCTTCGTATTCCTCCGAGTATTGTGAATCAGATGTTGTACCAAGTCTGGCGTGGACGTTGGTACACCTCTCATTGTTTTCGCGCTCCTGGTCGCGTGGTGGGGATGTCTCTGGGTTAAAGTTAAGCCGGGCTTGTAGGCTCTGGCTTGACCTTCTCCTTGCCTCCTCATGCATGAGGTTAGTTAAAGCTTCGTAATTTTGAGATACAAAATTACTTAGCGTTAATTCAAGCGTCCTCTTCCAGCGTAACAATGTCTGCTTCTGGGTTAGGTCCCCTATCTCGATTAGGCGTGCCTGGTGGCACAGTGTTGTCCACAATGGGTGCCGTTTGACGGGGAGTGTTGAAGAGAGTGCGCTGAAGTTCTTCAGTGCTTGGAACCACCGTGGTGGTTTGAGTAGTCCCTGTGGGCAGTTCTACCGTTGGGAGAATTAGGGTTGGGCCCGATTCTTGGTGACCAGGCGCACTGGTTGTTCCAGAAGCCTGCCTAGAGGTCGAATCTTGGTGGTTCCTCCTCTGGGGGTCACCACGTGTTTTTTCCAACTGCGGAGTCCGCTAGCTTGAGTTTTTGTGCTTCGTCATTCTAGTTCTTAGTGTGTTGTCCCACGGATGGCGCCACTTGTTGATACAAAATTTGGGCGTTCCTTATTTGGGTTCCTGTTCTCGTACCAATTCGATCTTAATGCTTGAGACATGCGCACTAAGAAAACAAACAAATACCGTTAGGCTTATCGTGGGATTGTCTCCCACGATTATCCTCCGGCGTGAGAGTAAGTAATCGGTTTTTAGGGTTATACTTGAAGAGTTAGGGTTGTAAGTCGTACCTTTGACGAGAGTTATGATATCCTTTATATAGGCACGAAATCCTTATTGGATGCGTGCTCCTTAATCTTCGATATATATCCGGTTTGATATATATCCCTTAAGTAAGAGATATCTATATCCAAACCATAAATAACTTTGGTTTGGGCTTTCGTGAGCCCAAACCATTAGCATGCTGGCCCAAATCATTGTTATGATAGCCCACTCGTGGTGGGCTTGGGCATTAGTAATGTTCATTAAACGGGTTCGTGACCCGAATATGGACTATACGTCATCAGTCTACTCATTAGATTCCTTTCTAGTGAGATTTTTATTTTAATTTTATAGGTTTTCTTTAGTCTATCTTATTTCTTCGTTCCTTTGTTCGTAACCATTACCATCCGCCATCATGGAAGGTGGTAATATCTTTGATCCCATCAACCCACCAAAACAAGACCCACCACAACCAAACCAACCTCCTAGACCCCACACTTTATGAGAGTACTCCCGTCCTAGCCACCAAGGCTATCGAAACACCATTGAGCTCACTCAAGGAGCAAATGTGTCTCCCTTGCGATCCGACACCATCCGGTTGGTGCAAAGCGGATGTGCATTCCATGGACTTCGTTTCGAAGATCCGAATCAACATCTCAAGGATTTCCTCAAAATCATAGATTCCATAGACCTTGATGTTGAAACTCGAGAGACGACCCGATTGCGTCTCTTCCAATTATCTCTACGTGACCAAGCTAGTCAATTGCTTGAGCGTTTACCCGCGGGATCCATCACCTCTTAGGATGATCTCACTACTCGTTTCCTTGCTCAATTTTTCCCACCGGGGAGAACCACCAAGTTAAGGAATGACATCTTGATGTTCCAACAATGTCAAGGTAAAACTCTTTATGAAGCATGGGCTCGTTTCAAGGACTTACTCCAAAAAGTACCTCATCATGGCATAGATCTTTGGCTCCAAATCCAAATCTTTTATGACCATATCAATCTCTCCATGAGGGAAACCATTGACCAAGCGGCCGGTAGCAAACTACGTGATCAAAGTGCGGAAGAATCATGGGAACTCATAGAAGATCTTGCTCTCTATGACAACGAAAGTTGGAATGATCCCCGTAATTTGAACAAAACGCTCAAGGCAATATCTTTGCCTTCGAACAATTCAAGCACTCCCGATCGTAGGATCATGGAACTTGAAGACCAAGTCAAGTTTCTCATGAAATCCTACGAAGCTCCTAAACCTTCAAGCCAAGTGAACAAGATCACTTCTTCATGTGAATTATGTAGCGGTCCCCACGACACTCGTGATTGCATGGAACTCCCCGAACAAGCTTTTACGGATTACGCATCCTCGCGTACCGACCGAGCTGGAGACAAGTGGTACACTTTCAAACCCGAGCCAAACCCTTATGCTGATTCATACAATCCCTCTTGAAAAAATCACCCAAACTTTAGGTGGAAACAAAACCAAAACGCACCCCAAAATAATTCTTCCAATCCACCTAATCGTTACCAATCAAACGGTTCACCAACAGTACTTTCAACAACAATCCTTCCAACAACTATGGTAGTACCAATAATTTTGGAGGACTGATGTCCAAATTTATGGCATCTCAAGAAGCTCGTATGGCTAAGTTTGAATCCGAATTCAATCAACAACAAACGGAGATGACCAATAAAATTGACAACTTGTTGAAAGCTCTTAACAACCAAGTGTTGACCACACCAAATAAGGACACTAGGAACACTAATAGTGGAACCCAAATCAAGGATCCCTCATCATCCAAGCATGTCCACTTTGTCAATGTTGTCACTATTAAATCAATCGATCAGGATAGGGAAGAAGATGATGTAGATAGAGTTGGAATTGATAGTGAATCTAAGATTGAGGATAGTGATGAGGCGAAAAATGAACCACTTTTAGGGGGTCATTTAAGCCCGGAATTGAATTTATTTGATCAAGTATTACCCTAAATCGTTCCTTTTGTGATTTTAGGTACTTTGGGAGTGAAATCTGGAAAAGGAAGCAATTCGGACGTTTTTGGAGCATAAAAGTGAAGAAAACGCCAAAGACTTAATTTTCCATGCTAGGAACAGTGTATGACGGCGTCAAGAAGACATTCCTGACGGCGTCAAGAGTAAAAACCATGACGACCCAGTACAAACATGAAGGCGTCACAAGTAGAGCGTCAAGAGTTAAATGTGTGACGGCCTGCAAAACGGGACTACATGACAGCGTCAGATGTAGATCTAGGCAGTCCGAGGATTTATTTGGCGGCGAGATGACGGCGTCAACCATTTGTTCTTGACGCCGCCACCTCCTAATATCTATATATAGTTTTCTAATTTTCATTCATTAAAGAGGAACTTGTGTGGAGAAACCCTAGGGCCGAACCTTGTATGAATTTTACAGCTTTTCAAGGGTTTTCAACCCTTGAATCCTTACATGTGCTATTGAGATAAGTCTTCTCTTAATTCAATCAATATGTCTATGTGTTGGTTGTCTATATCTTGTGCTTGTCTTGATTTCAACATGCTAGGCTAGATTTATCTTGTGTTTGCTTAGATCTAATGAAACCTAGATGTTGATTATGTGTTGATTACTTGTTTATGGTTGTATTGGATGAATGATTTCAATGTTAGGCTTAAGAAAACTGGCAGATCTCCATTGTGTAACATGCTTGAACGTCATAGGAAACATGAACCGATGTGTACTAGGTTTTATTGGTTGTATTTAATGCATGAGTAAATTCTAATGATCCCATGTTAGGAGCTTCTTGCAGGCTCGACATAGGAGTGAAGTAGGAACTCATAGGATTGGGGAAGTAAGTACGCCACCCCATGAATGGTATTAAGGAATACAATCCGTCATCCACGCAACTATAACAAGTAATTAACATGTAAAAGATATCTAGGGAGTAGTGAAATCTAAGTAAACACATTTTTCCCACATGTTGCTCACAACTTTAGTTTAATATAGTTTCTTTTCATTTTTAGTATTTTATTTTGATTGCATCTTTAGTATTGGGTTAGTTGACTAGCAACTAATTCCGCCCAAATCCTTCAAAACCCGAGATTTTAATTTGCTTTCATAAAAATACAAAAAGAATCATCCCTCATCTCTAGATCTAGTATTTAGGTTTTCTAATCCTAGCGACACTATTCCTAGCTGAACGATCAATCCCCCGGTACTTGTCATTATACTATACTACATCGATCAGGTACACTGCCTGGTGGGGGTTGTAAGCTTCTCAAGATCCCTTGAGAGGTAAAGCCTGGTGCAATCCCTACACATCAAGTTTTTGGCGCCGCTGCCGGGGAATAGTTATTGTCTAGGTTAGAATCTCTTTTTATTAGGTCTACTTGCCAGATTCCTTTCTAGTAAGCTTTTATTTTTATTTTTAGGTTTTCTTTAGTCTATCTTATTTCTTTGTGATTTTGTTCGTAACTCTTCACCACCCGACATCATGGACGATGGGAACATCTTTGAACCCGTCATCACACCACAACAAAACCCACCACTAGAACCTCTTAGGCCTCGAACCTTAGGAGAGTATTCCCAACCTAGCCACCAAGGCTATCGAAACACCATTGAGCTCACCGGAGCCAATGTGACCCCCTTGCGATCCGACACCATCCGGTTGGTGCAAAGCGGATGTGCATTCCATGGACTTCGTTCCGAAGATCCAAATCAACATCTCAAGGACTTCCTTAAAATCGTAGATTCCATAGACCTAGATGTTGCAACTAGAGAGACAACCCGATTACGCCTATTCCAATTCTCTCTACGTGATCAAGCTAGTCAATGGCTTGAGCGTTTACCCGCGGGATCCATCACCACATGGGATGATCTCACCACTCGTTTCCTTGCTCAATTTTTCCCACCGGGGAGAACTACTAAGCTTAGAAATGACATCTTGATGTTCCAACAACGTCAAAATGAAACTCTCTATGAAGCATGGACTCGTTTCAAGGACTTACTCCAAAAAGTCCCTCATCATGGCATAGATCTTTGGCTCCAAGTCCAAATCTTCTATGACCATATCGATCTCTCCACGAGGCGAGCCATTGACCAATCGGCCGGTGGTAAGCTACGTGATCTAAGTGCGGAACAATCATGGGAACTCATAGAAGATCTTGCTCTCTATGACAACGAAAGTTGGAATGATCCCCGTGATTTGAACAAAACGGTCAAGGCAATATCTTTGCCTTCGAATAACTCTAGCACTCCCGACCGTAGGATCATGGAACTTGAGGACCAAGTCAAGTTTCTCATGAAATCTTACGAAGCTCCTAAGCCTTCAAGCCAAGTGAACAAAATCACTTCTTCATGCGAATTATGTAGTGGTCCCCATGACACTCGTGATTGTGTGGAACTCCCCGGAACAGCTTTTGCGGACTACGCATCCTCGCGTACCGACAAAGCGGGAGATAAGTGGTACACTTTCAAACCCGAGCCAAACCCTTACGGTGATTCCTACAACCCCTCTTGGAAAAATCACCCAAACCTTAGGTGGAAACAAAATCAAGCCAATTCTTCCAATCCGCCTAATCGTTACCAACCAAACGGTCCACCCTCCAACCGTACTTTCAACAACAATCCTTCTAACAACTATGGTAGTACCAATAATCTTGAAGAATTGATGTCTAAGTTCATAGCATCTCAAGAAGCTCGTATATCTAAGTTTTAAGCCGATTTCAAACAAAAGCAAAGCGAGATGACCACCAAAATTGACGCATTGTTGAAAGTTCTCAATGACCGAGAAATGGGAGCACTCACAAGCGACACGGTCAAGAATCCGAAACTAAACGTTAATTCCATATCATCAGTTTCATCACCCACTTCTTGTCCGCAATACTACTCAGTTAAATCAACGAGCACGTGTTTCAAACAAAACCAAATTCTTCAAAAGGACCAATCAAATAAAACACCCGATATAAAACCGGTCAAAAGTATAGTTCAAACACCTCCTACGCAAGACCTTGACGATGAATTCAAGGAACTTCACCTTGAATGCCCCGTCATTGATGTCTTAGCCCGTGCTCCTTACTATAGTGCCCTCCTAGAAAAATATGAGAAGTTTAAACTAGGTAAAAATGGGACCGCCTTCGTTCAAAACAAGTTGCCTAAAAAGCTTGATGATCCGGGTATATTTGTTTTGCATTGTAAGATAGGAAGATCCGAAGCTTTCGACACACTAGCCGATTTAGGGTCAAGCCTCAACTTGATTCCCTTATCCCTATTCACCACTCTTAAGCTAGGAAAGTTAGAGGAAACGGAGGTATTGATAGGTCTAGCGGATGGAAGTATTGCCCATCCGGTTGGAATGATTAAGGATGTAGTTGTTCAAGTAGGGAAGTTAACTATCTTAGCGGATTTTCACGTCCTAGACATGGTTAGTGACACTACATGCCCATTGTTGGTAGGAAGAGGATTTTTAGCAACCGCTAGCGCCATGATAAATTGTAAGGAGTCTAAGATAGCGGTAGGTGAAGGCGATACTTGGTCGGTATACGATGTTAAGAAGCATAGTTATGATTGTGATGATGAACCGACACCACATTGGGTAGAGATTAATAGGAGACCGTCTAGATATGGACCTTGGATAGAAAGGAACTTTATAGGACCTCAACGCCCATTCTATCTAGAAAAGGATTTCATTGAAAAGACACATTCGGTGGAACAACTCATAGCTAGAGATGAAGAGCTAGATCCTTTTGAGGACCCCTTAGTCTTTAGGAAGATGATTGAGTTCTTGAGCGTAATGCCTGTTAATATAGAGATGAATAAGTGGAAAAGAGAGGGAGACATGTGTAAATGAAGGTGGGACAAGCCACCTAAAGAAGGTGACGGATCATGGCATATGAAGATGACTTTGTATGATCCGGATGGAGAAAAGTTTGAAAGGTCATACCTGTGGAAAACTAGAAGGGGGGTTGAATAGTTTTACGTCTTTTTATTTGTTGTAAAAGATAGTTTTAGTGTTTTCTTAGCTTTTTAAAAAAACTTAGATTCGATAATATATGATCTCAAGTCTTGTACAATATGAACAACAATCAATAAGTAATGTATAACAATAATAAGTAATGAAATAAGTAAGAGATGGAAAGATCGAACCGCGAGACAAGAGATTTATAGTGGTTCGGCTACAAGGACACCTTCCTTGCCCTACTCCACTCCCCGAGCACCTAACTCGAGAGTTTTCTTCACTATATCAACAAGCTCCCTTATGGCGGAGAAAACCTTACACACCAATTTACACACCAATATACACACCAATTTACACACCAATATTCACACCACAACTTCTTCACACCTAAGTCACAACTTCTACACACCTTCTTCTATTTCACAACTAACTACTCCACACCTATCTTCTTCACACCAATCTAGGTCCTAACTTTTCTTCTTCACACCAAGCTACTAACTAATCACACAAAACTATATGTCTAGCTCAACTATCTACAAACAAATATTCACAACAATCTTCACTAAGAATATGTAAATGATCTTGATGATGCACCAACAACTTGGATGTGGAGATCACAACAAGTTGTAATACTTCTTGTCTTGGGGGATAGAAGTATTCTTCTCTTGCACTTGAGGGGATGAAGATTGAATCACTTTGAAATAAAGAATTATACACTTATGATCAAAGGATAAGAGAATAGAGAAATGGATCTAGATCAGAAAGTTTAGAAGTGCAAAAGGTGAGAAAATTCTGAGGAGTGAACCAGTATTTATAGGGGAGAAAAATATTGTTCTGGAGTGTGGCCGGTCCCCTTAATTAGTGGCCGGTCCCCTTAATGATTAAGGGGGCCGCCTAAGGAATTAAGGGGGCCGCCCCTCCAGAACGTTGGTTTTTCTTGTCTTTTAGTGGGGAATATTTTTCTGGATAGAATTTGCCATTTTTGATTGGAAATTTGAAATCATATATTTATAATGAATTAAACATATTCTTTTAATTCCAAAAGTAATTTTGTAAAAGATATAAGATGTTTAATACATTTTATAAAAATTCAAGTGATTAGAAAAATTTCCTTTGATCATGAAATGTAATAAACCCTTTGTTTATTCATACCTTAAGTGATATGGAAGCAAAGACAAATATTAAGAACTAAAAACTTGTTTATGTCATAAGTTTTAGATTAATGAGTTTATGCTTTGTAATTATCAAAACATAGAGACATTGTTAATATGCTAACAATGTTTTAAGACATTATTTATGTCAACAATCTCCCCCTTTTTGATGATTACAAAACCTTAAACTCATTGGGTCTAAGAAATAATTTTTAGAAAAGTATTTAGAGTTTAACATTCTCTTCTCCCCCTTTTTGTAAAATCAAAAAGGTTAAAGCTCCCCCTTGATGTATACTCCCCCTCATTTGAGAGCACCAAGGGAATGAGCTATGGAAATCTTGGCTACACAAAATATTAGAAGAGAGCAAGGCAAATATACATGCAAAGCAATAGTTATAAAAATAGATTCATTCATGCATCATAGAAAGCATTACAACATTTAATATGCTTAAGGCATATTAATCATAATGAAACAAAAGAAAAGACATAGTCCTATATTGCCTAGAAAGAGCACTTGGACTTGCTTGCAACTCATGGTTGATTGTTTTATTTGCGTGAAGGATAACATAAGCATAAAGCTTAGTTGTTAGATGGAGTGGGATATGGAGTGAGGTATGGAGCGGAAGAGGTGGCCCTTACGATATTGTATCGTGTTAGGGGTGAAATGGGATGAGATCGCGTGAGGAGATATTCAATCCAAGAAATATCTTCACTCAAGTAAAGGATTTGTTTTTGGAGAAAGACGCAACAAGGGCAATAGTGAGTGTGGTTTGTAACTTGATCCAAGTTGAGAGAGTGAGGAAGGCAATTGTTGTAGGGTGATGATGGAGGTTGCCCTTTGTTGCGTTGTGCAAGATGCATGGCATTGAGATCACGAAGATCATGGATTTGTGATATTTCATTACGGAACTTTTGCTTTTCCGTGGTAATGTGGAGAAAGTCATTGTGTTGATATGGATGAATTGAGTTTGTGTAGTTGGAGTTGTAGTGGGATGGTTGATCAAACTTGTATGGATCATTACAAGTGATTGGAGGATGAGGTGAGTGATTTGGCATGAAGGAAGATGTTTGGCCAATGTTGTATGGTTTGTAAGTAGGATCAAATGAATGTCCTTGTGAATTTGGTGGAAAGTTTAGGAAGTAAGTGGTTGGTGGTGTTGAATGACTTCCAACTTCATGTGTTATGATGGATTTGTTTCGAGTGCTTTTTCTTCGCCAAACGGGTTTTTCCGTCATTTTTGCAAGTCTTGAGGCTTTTGGTTTGGGTTTGTTTGGAGAAGCCATGAAGGGATGAGTGAAGAGTTTTGAGGATTGGGGGTATTTATAGTGTAAGATTTGTGTGTTTATGGATGGATAAAGTTTGTTTGGGAGATTAGGACAAAATGTGTTGGTGAAAATTGGGAAATGTAGGTTGAAATGGGCTAAAAAGCAGAAAAAAATTCTGTAAACCCGACCATCAGATGGCTGGTCCCCTTAATTAGGGGGCGGTCCCCTTAATGATTAAGGGGGCCGCCTTACAAAATTAAGGGGGCCGCCCATCTGGTGATTTCCAGGTTGCCAGAATTGGGTTTTTGGCAGAAAATTTGTAGAAAGGTTGTGTGTTTGGATTAGAGTTCAAGCAAGTTCAATTCCCTTAGGCAATATAGAATCTAATCTAATCAAGATATAGCATGCATGCAATAACACATAGGCAAAAGAGCAATTAATCAACACATAATAAGCAAGGGGAGGTAAGTAAGGACAAGATCACTTAAACTTCCTAAGGCACCTATCTTAGATTAAAGGCAAAGGCAATTAGTGAGTGAAAAGCTAGTGATGGATTAAGATGACACCATTATTAGTGAATTTGTCCTAGTGAGTGTCTATATGCAACAAATGTGGAGTTGTGATTGTTTTGACTCCTAGATGCAAAAAGAAATAACGATCCTAAGAAACAATCCAAATGATCTCCTTGATTCAATTTTTGCTCGATCATGAATGTCAAAGACATATATTAGATTATATACCGTGACAATTTATGTGAGAGTTTATGCATGATTTTGAAAGACAATGTTTTTAGAATTAGTCAACAATGCAAGGAAAATGATCTTCATGTGATTCCTAGATTGTGAGAATAATTTTTAGAGAAAATTGATTGAGTTTTACAAAAAGGTTTATGCAAAGAAAATAAATCTTCTCAATCTTTAGTTTTGTGCGAAATAGATTCCTAGACTCAGAAAAGATGAAATGGAAGAAAAATAAATTTTATGCAAGTATAAATTTGTATTAATTCAATATAATTTAGTCAACTTGTTCCATCATTCCTAATCCTAAACGCAAGTGGTTGAATAATTCACGCTTAAGGGGTTTTGTGAATATATCCGCAATGTTGTCTTCCGATGCAACCTTTTCTATATGATACGTGGGAATCGCACCAGGCTTTACCTCTCAAGGGATCTTGAGAAGCTTACAACCCCCACCAGGCAGTGTACCTGATCGTTGTAGTATAGTATAGTGACAAGTACCGGGGGATTGATCGTTCAGCTAGGAATAGTGTCGCTAGGATTAGAAAACCTAAATACTAGTTCTAAAGGTGAGAGATGATTCTTTTTGTATTTTTATATTTTTTAGAAAGCAAGTAAAAATCTCGGGTTTGAAGGATTTGGGCGGAATTAGTTGCTAGTCAACTAACCCAATACTAAAGATGCAATCAAAATAAAATACTAGAAATGAAAATAAACTAAATTATACTAAGGTTGTGAGCAATAAGTGGAGAAAATGTGTTTACTTAGATTTCACTACTCCCTAGACATCTTTTACATGTTAATTACTTGTTATAGTTGCATAGATGACGGATTCTATTCCTTAATACCATTCATGGGGTAGCGCACTTAACTCCCCAATTCTATGAGCTCTTATCTCCTCATATGCCATGCCCAGCACAACCATAGGGATTATAAACAGTGTCTCATGCATTAAATACAACCAATAAAGACCTAGTGCCATCGGTTCATGTTTCCTAAGACGTTCAAGCATGTTACCATTTGGAGATCTGCCAGTTTTCCTAAGCCTAACATCAAATTCATTCATCCTAAACAATTATAAACAAGTAATCAACACATAATTAACATCTAGGTTTCATTAGATCCAAGCAAACACAAGATAGATCTAGCCTAGCATGATGGAATTAAGACAAGAACAAGATATAGACAACCAACACATAGACATATTGATTGAATTAAAAGAATACTTATCTCAATTACACATGAAAGGTATCAAGGGCTTAGAACCCTTGAAAAACCTGTAAAATTCGCACCAAGTTCGCACTTAGGGTTTCTCCAAAACTTCTCTCTTTTAATGTGAAAATTAGAAAACTATATATAGGAAATAGGGTCTGACGGCGTCAAGACCAATCTTGTGACGCCGTCACCTCACCGCCAAAACTCTTCTCGGACTGCCTTGATCTACTTCTGACGCCGTCATGTGTTATGCATTTCCAGGCCGTCATGAATTTTACTCTTGACGCCCTTTCTTGTGACGCCGTCAAATCTGTACTGGGTCGTTATGGAAATTACTCTTGACGCCGTCAGGATGTTGCTCTTGACGCCGTCACCTACTGTTCCCAGCAAGAAAAATTAAGACTTTGGCGTTTTCTTCACTTTTATGCTCCAAAAACGTCCGAATTGCTTCCTTTTCCAGATTTCACTCCCAAAGTACCTAAAATCACAAAAGGAACGATTTAGGGCAATATTTGTTCAAATAAATTCAATTCCGGGCTTAAATGACCCCCTAAAAGTGGCTCATTTTTCGCCTCATCATATACCCTTACACTTGAGATTTGCTTGTCCTCAAGCAAATGCGCTTTTATTCTACTCAAAAGACAAGTTAGGGGTCATTTAACACTAATATAAAAGTAATTACAACAAATAATCGTTCCACTAAAGACCAATAGACAAGCACGGAGGTCATACACTAGCACCTCACAAATAGTGTTTAGATACTCACATCTCTCGGGTGTAATAAAGTATAAATTACAATATGGAAACGGAAGATATCTCTCACTACCTGTCATAGCAAAATAGATTACCATAGGCTTGGGAAAGGATCAAACCTCCACCACATGGCGTAAGCACCTAGGATAAACTATCAAAGAGGTCTTTTAAAGGGTTGTAACATTAGGTGTATGGATATAAAATACACGGTTTTGTTGGATAAAGGAAGTTTTACTGGTGGCGAGTTAACAATCTTAGTCAATTACATGTACAATGTGGCGTTGCTAAGCCAAGACTAGACTCGACTTAAGCTAATAAATGAAAAATAACAAAAACATAAAATGAACATTGAATAAAAAAGGATGGTAGTCCGTATGTTTTTTCTCTTTTTCCTTTTTCTATTTTTTTTTCTTTTTCTTGATTTTTTCGGATTTTTTTTTTTTTTTTTTTTTTTTTTTTTTTTTTTTTTTTTTTCATACACTCTTACCCTACCATCCAAAATAATACATCATAGGGAATGAAAATTCCCCTTACACTTGAATCTTTACATACTTTACATTAAACTAATCTAATGACTCGAATTAAGAAAATCAAAACACTTGGAGCACTTTTAAGATTAACGTACATATGGGGGTAATAAATGATGTTCTTCCCCATTACTCCATAAAATAAGTACTTACCCATGAGTCCCAATCGTCCCAAAACAATATGTACAAGGATATGACTCGACTTAGCAACCATGTAATCAATTAGATAGTTAACTTAGGGTTTAACAAATAACAATAATGCACTAAAAATGAGCGCATACACGGAAGGCTAAGGCGATTTGGGTGTACATTTAAGTGGGGTGTAACAAATTCTTCCTTTAAGTAAAATGCTTAAAGTTAGAAACGAAAAGATAGGCGCGGAGGGGTGTACTAGGGGTTTCGTGTACTAAAAATGAGTACAACGCTAAGGGTGTGGGAAAAATTAGTTGACTTAACTAGCCAAGTAATATGACTTAAATGGTCAAGTAATTATGATACGGGTTTAACACAAGGGTGATCCTAATGCCTCTTATCATGTAGTAAATCCTACTACACGAATGTAGTCTCACTAGCGGTCTCGGGATGCATCACTAACGCAAGTTCTAGAATCTAAATGCTACTGGTACACTCATAAGCACTAATAATGAATGCTTTTCCAATCAAATCTAAAGGCGAACCTCACATATTTGGGTGTAAAATTTTTCTGAATATACGGTTATGTGCTTGTCATACAATCTCCTATCCATGAGACGCTTGCTATGGCTAAAGTTTCACTCCTAAATGTTGTAAAAAATTTTAAATTTGGCACTAAAATTGCACTAACAAGTATTTCTCATAGTTTTATTACACACCTACCATTAAACAAAACAAACTCAAGCGAAAGTGCGTATGTAAGGTATCATCTTTTTACCCTCCCCTTACACTTAAGATGAACATTGTCCCCAATGTTCAAGTAAATAATGTAAAAGTTAAAAAGTAAAAAGAATGAAATCAAATACTCCCCTGATTCACTCGGTATGGATAATAAGGTGGCCAGGTTAAATCTTCCTCCAAGAAAATGAACAATCAAAGCTTCCCTTCCAGAATGTAAATCATCTTCTTGTCAAACATAACCTGTAAATCCTGAAAAAAAAATAGACAAAACAACCTCGCGTAAAATCGGCGGCATCCTATATAAGTTTCTAAATCCTAGAAAACAAGATAAGATATAATGCTTGTGGAATGAAGTTTGCAGATCTCCTGGAGATTATAAAACTTAATAATTCACAAAAACCATAAGACTCCGTTAGAAAAACAAAACCGGTAAAATTTCCAGATTTTTACACGTGACGCCGTCAAGAGTTAACTCTTGACGCCGTCAGAAGTGACCTGCAGAAATTCTTATGTTAAGTTTTCGGAAAATTTCTAGAAAAACTTGGTCCTACTTCCTGGAAAATCCTGCAAAACTTCATTATGACTCAATACAAGCATTTGACTCTAACAAATACGAATACACATGTTCATTTAATATTGTGGAGAATCATGATCGGTTTGTTTCTTAAAAACATATTTGGGGTTTCCCCTTACACTTATCTTTTGCAAAAATACTTTAAGGTGGAGTTAAGACTGGGCCAAAACAACAAAGTAAAGTATTTCCACTATTTAGTTTAGAAACATGATCAACCAACAATAAAAATAAAGCATGCATACGGAAGCAAATAACAAACAAACAAAAATAAAATCACACAAAGCATGGGTTGCCTCCTAAGAAGCGCTTTTCTTTATTTACGAATCTTGTAGCTAGACTCAAGGTCATGGGTTACTACGTGATACGGGTGAGTTCCTCATTGAGGACATCTTTGGGGTCAAACTTAGGTTTCAACTTCCTATCGGTTTCCTTAGTATGGTATGAGCTTTCAAACTTTTCTCCATCCGGATCATACAAAGTCATCCTCATATGCCATGATCCGTCACCTTCTTTAGGTGGCTTGTCCCACCTCCATTTACACTTGTCTCCCTCTCTTTTCCACTTATTCATCTCTATATTAATAGGCATTACGCTCAAGAACTCAATCATCTTCCTAAAGACTAAGGGGTCCTCAAAGGGGTCTAGCTCTTCATCTCTAGCTATGAGTTGTTCTACCGAATGTGTCTTTTCAACGAAATCTTTCTCTAGATAAAATGGGCATTGAGGTCCTATGAAGTTCCTTTCTATCCAAGGTCCATATCTAGATGGTCTCCTATTCATCTCTACCCAATGCGGTGTCGGTTCATCATCACAATCATAACTATGCTTCTTTACATCGTACACCGACCAAGTATCGCCTTCACCTACCGCTATCTTAGACTCCTTACAATCTATCATTGCGCTAGCGGTTGCTAAGAATCCTCTTCCTACTAATAATGGGCATGTAGTGTCACTAACCATGTCTAGGACGTGAAAATCTGCTAATATAGTTAACTTTCCTACGTGAACAACTACATCCTTAATCATTCCAACCGGGTAGGCAATACTCCCATCCGCTAGCCCTATCAATACCTCCGTTTCCTCTAACTTTCCTAGCTTAAGAGCGGTGAATAAGGATAAGGGAATCAAGTTGAGGCTTGACCCTAAATCGGCTAGTGTGTCGAAAGCTTCGGATCTTCCTATCTTACAAGGCAAAACAAATATACCCGGATCATCAAGCTTTTTAGGCAACTTGTTTTGAACGAAGGCGGTCCCATTTTTACCTAGTTTAAACTTCTCGTATTTTTCTAGGAGGGCACTATAGTAAAGAGCACGCGCTAAGACATCAATGACGGGGCGTTCAAGGTGAAGTTCTTTGAATTCATTGTCAAGGTCTTGCGTAGGAGGTGTTTCAACTATACTTTTGACCGGTTCTATATCGGGTGTTTTATTTGATTGGTCCTTTTGAAGAATTTGGTTTTGTTTGAAACACGTGCTCGTTGATTTAACCGAGTAGTATTGTGGACACGAAGTGGGTGACGAAACTGAAGATATGGAATTAACGTTTAGTTTCGGATTCTTGACCGTGTCGCTTGGGAGTGCTCCCATTTCTCGGTCATTGAGAACTTTCAACAATGCGTCAATTTTGGTGGTCATCTCGTTTTGCTTTTGTTTGAAATCGGCTTCAAACTTAGATATGCGAGCTTCTTGAGATGCCATGAACTTAGACATCAACCCTTCAAGATTGTTGGTACTACCATAGTTGTTAGAAGGATTGTTGTTGAATGTACGGTTGGATGGTGGACCGTTTGGTTGGTAACGATTAGGCGGATTGGAAGAATTAGGTTGATTTTGTTTCCACCTAAGGTTTGGGTAATTTTTCCAAGAGGGGTTGTATGAATCACCGTAAGGGTTCGGCTCGGGCTTGAAAGTGTACCACTTATCTCCCGCTTCGTCAGTACGCGTGGATGCGTAGTCCGCAAAAGCTGTTCCGGGGAGTTCCACCCAATCACGAGTGTCATGGGGACCACTACATAATTCGCATGAAGAAGTGATTTTGTTCACTTGGCTTGAAGGTTTAGGAGCTTCATAAGATTTCATGAGAAACTTGACTTGGTCCTCAAGTTCCATGATCCTACGGTCGGGAGTGCTAGAGTTGTTCGAAAGCAAAGATATTGCCTTGACCATTTTGTTCAAATCACGGGGATCATTCCAACTTTCGTTGTCATAGAGAGCAAGATCTTCTCTGAGTTCCCATGATTGTTCCGCACTTAGATCATGTAGCTTACCACCGGCCGATTGGTCAATGGCTCGCCTCGTGGAGAGATCGATATGGTCATAAAAAATTTGGACCTGGAGCCAGAGATCTATGCCATGATGAGGGACTTTTTGAAGTAAGTCCTTGAAACGAGTCCATGCTTCATAAAGAGATTCATTTTGACGTTGTTGGAACATCAAGATGTCATTTCTAAGCTTAGTAGTTCTCCCCGGTGTGAAAATTTGAGCAAGGAAACGAGTGTTGAGATCATCCCATGTGGTGATGGATCCCGCGGGTAAACGCTCAAGCCATTGACTAGCTTGATCCCGTAGAGAAAATTGGAATACGCGTAATCGGGTTGTCTCTCTAGTTGCAACATCTAGGTCTATGGAATCTACGATTTTGAGGAAGTCCTTAAGATGTTGGTTTGGATCTTCGGAACGAAGTCCATGGAATGCACATCCGCTTTGCACCAACCGGATGGTGTCGGATCGCAAGGGGGTCATATTGGCTCCGGTGAGCTCAATGGTGTTTCGGTAGCCTTGGTGGCTAGGTCGGGAATACTCTCCTAAGGTTCGGGGCCTAAGAGGTTCTAGTGGTGGGTTTTGTTGTGGTGGGATGACGGGTTCAAAGATGTTCCCGTTGTCCATGATGTCGGGTGGTGAAGAGTTACGAACAAAGACACAAAGAAATAAGATAGACTAAAGAAAACCTAAAAATAAAAATAAAATCTTACTAGAACGGAATCTAGCAAGTAGACCTAATAAAAAGAGATTCTAACCTAGACAATAACTATTCCCCAGGCTGCGGCGCCAAAAACTTGATACGTGGGAATCGCACCAGGCTTTACCTCTCAAGGGATCTTGAGAAGCTTACAACCCCCACCAGGCAGTGTACCTGATCGTTGTAGTATAGTATAGTGACAAGTACCGGGGGATTGATCGTTCAGCTAGGAATAGTGTCGCTAGGATTAGAAAACCTAAATACTAGTTCTAAAGGTGAGAGATGATTCTTTTTGTATTTTTATATTTTTGAGAAAGCAAGTAAAAATATCGGGTTTGAAGGATTTGGGCGGAATTAGTTGCTAGTCAACTAACCCAATACTAAAGATGCAATCAAAATAAAATACTAGAAATGAAAATAAACTAAATTATACTAAGGTTGTGAGCAATAAGTGGAGAAAATGTGTTTACTTAGATTTCACTACTCCCTAGACATCTTTTACATGTTAATTACTTGTTATAGTTGCACAAATGACGGATTGTATTCCTTAATACCATTCATGGGGTAGCGCACTTAACTCCCCAATTCTATGAGCTCTTATCTCCTCCTATGCCATGCCCAGCACAACCATAGGGATTATAAACAGTGGCTCATGCATTAAATACAACCAATAAAGACCTAGTGCCATCGGTTCATGTTTCCTAAGATGTTCAAGCATGTTACCATTTGGAGATCTGCCAGTTTTCTTAAGCCTAACATCAAATTCATTCATCCTAAACAATTATAAACAAGTAATCAACACATAATTAACATCTAGGTTTCATTAGATCCAAGCAAACACAAGATAGATCTAGCCTAGCATGATGGAATTAAGACAAGAACAAGATATAAACAACCAACACATAGACATATTGATTGAATTAAAAGAATACTTATCTCAATTACACATGAAAGGTATCAAGGGCTTAGAACCCTTGAAAAACTTGTAAAATTCGCACCAAGTTCGTACTTAGGGTTTCTCCAAAACTTATCTCTTTTAATGTGAAAATTAGAAAACTATATATAGGAAATAGGGTCTGACGGCGTCAAGACCAATCTTGTGACGCCGTCACCTCGCTGCCAAAACTCTTCTCGGACTGCCTTGATCTACTTCTGACGCCGTCATGTGTTATGCATTTCCAGGCCGTCATGAATTTTACTCTTGACGCCCTTTCTTGTGACGCCGTCAAATATGTACGGGGTCGTCATGGAAATTACTCTTGACGCCGTCAGGATGTTGCTCTTGACGCCGTCACCTACTGTTCCCAGCAAGGAAAATTAAGACTTTGGCGTTTTCTTCACTTTTATGCTCCAAAAACGTCTGAATTGCTTCCTTTTCCAGATTTCACTCCCAAAGTACCTAAAATCACAAAAGGAACGATTTAGGGCAATATTTGTTCAAATAAATTCAATTCCGGGCTTAAATGACCCCCTAAAAATTGTTCATTTTTCGCCTCATCACTATAGATATATTTCCTTTTTGTACATTATCCCTAAGAAAATGGTGACGTATTTCTATGTGTTTAGTTCTAGAGTGTTGCACCGGATTTTTACTTAAATCTATCGCACCTTTGTTATGGGGACATTTTCTAACCTAATGCCATAGTCTACGAGAGCTTGTTTCATCCATAGTGCTTGTTGACATGCCTTTTCGGCGCTTACATATTGGGCTTCGGTGGTAGAAATAGCAAGAGCGGTTTGCTTCTTCGAAAACCAAGACGTTAGACAACATCCTATAATCGTGCAAATACCGCTAGTGCTCTTTCTATCTACGTAGTCTCCCGCATGATCCGAATCCGCATAGACGATGGTTTCTATGCCGGATCCCTTAGGATACCATAATCCTAAGTGTATAGTGCCTTTAACGTATCGGAAGATACGCTTAACCGCTTCTAGGTGAGAGGTTTTGGGATCCTCTTGAAAACGGGGCACAAAGGCAGACACTAAACATGATGTCGCGTCTACTTGCCGTCAAATATAGTAAACTACCTATCATTCCTCTATACTTGGTGTTATCTACGGACTCACCTTCATTGTCCTTTGTGAGCTTTACTTCCGTAGACATGGGAGTTTTCATGGGTTTTGAGTCTTCTAGGCCAAATTTTTTAAGCATTTCCTTAATGTACTTAGATTGGTTAAAAAATATTCCATCTTCTAATTGTTTTATTTGTAATCCTAGGAAGAAGTTTAGTTCACCCATCATACTCATCTCAAACTCATCATGCATGATTTTGGCAAATTCATCACACATGTCTTGACAAGTAGATCCAAATATAATGTCATCAACATATATTTGGACAATGATGAGATTTGGGTCTTTCCTTTTAGTGAAAAGAGTGTTATCTACCATTCCCATGGAATAATCATGTTTAATAAGAAAAGCTTTTAATCGATCATACCAAGCTTTGGGAGCTTGTTTGAGTCCATACAAAGCTTTCTTTAACTTATAAACATAATCAGGTTTTGCGAAGTCAATGAATCCCGGAGGTTGTGCCACATATACCTCCTCATTGATAAAACCGTTAAGGAATGCACTTTTCACGTCCATTTGGAATAACTTAAAATCTAGGGCGCAAGCATAGGCAAGTAATATCCTAATCGATTCTAGTCTAGCTACGGGGGCATAAGTTTCGTCATAATCAATTCCTTCTTGTTGATTATAACCTTGGGCAACTAACCTAGCTTTATTCCTAGTAACTATTCCATTCTCGTCTAACTTATTCCTATATACCCATTTGGTTCCTATGATGGTCATATTCTTTGGATTTGGGACTAATTCCCAAACATCATTTGCCTTAAATTGATTTAATTCTTCTTGCATAGCTATAACCCAACTTTCATCCTTTAAAGCCTCGCTAATATTCTTAGGTTCTATTGCTGAGAGGAAACAAAAGAAATTGTTTTTATCTTGGGCTTGTGACCTAAGGGTTCTTTGGTTAAGATGTCATATTATATTATCTAATGGATGTGATCTAGATTCTTTAATATTAACAGTTTCGTTATTTTCTAAGTGAATGTCTTCATTATCATTTCCTATGGGTTTTGTTTTGCTAACCTCAATAGCTTCATCTTCGACTAAATCATCATCTTCTAAAGGTAATGTTTTAGGAGGTGGTGGTGTTTCATCAAATGTTACATTTAGTGATTCCTCTACTTTCATGGAGTATTTGTTATATATATGCTTTGCTATTTTGTGAGTATCCTAAAAATATTCCTTCATATGATTTTGGATCAAACTTAGTAAGGTAATCCTTAGTGTTTAAAATATAGCATTTACTTCCAAATACCCTAAAGTAGCTTAAGTTTGGTTTTCTACCTCTTAATAACTCATAAGGAGTTTTTCCTAGAATTCTTCTAATTGATACCCTATTTAAAATATAAGTTGATGTATCTACGGCGTGACACCAAAATTTTTGTGGGATGGATTGTTCATTTAACATAGTTCTACTCATTTCTTGTAGTGACCTATTTTTTCTTTCTACTACGCCATTTGATTGAGGAGTACGAGGAGCGGAGAAATTGTGAGATATTCCATTTAACTCACAATATTTCCCGAATTGTACTTCGTTATCAAATTCCCTTCCATGGTCCGTCCTAATGGCAACTATTGAGCATCCTAATTTATTTTGAATCATTTTACTAAATATTTCGAATTTTTCAAAGGCTTGGGTTTTGTCACTTAAAAACCTAGTCCACGTGTATCGTGAGTAGTCATCTACTATTACTAAGGTATATTTGTTTCCTCCATAGCTCCGCACAGCGGATGGACCAAAAAGATCCATATGTAATAATTCTAGGCACCTAGTAGTGGATACTATATTCTTAGCTTTGTGACTAGCATGAGCTTGTTTTCCAATTTTACATGCATCACAAAAATGCTTGTCATATTTTAGATTAGGCAAATTTCTAACTAATTCCTTAGAGGCCAAAGATTGTATTTGTTGCATGTTAGCATGTCCTAATCTCCTATGCCACAATGTAGAGTTTTCATCTAGGGTCGTTAGGCATATCCTATCCTCATGTTTGTTTCCTAGTTTCATAACATATATGCCACCTTTCCTAATTCCTCTACCTATAATTTTTCCATTCTTAACTATTTCGCTATCCTCTTCAGTAAATGTGACTCTACATTTATTATCACATATTTGTCCTACACTAAGCAAGTTATATGTTAAATTATCTACATGCTCTACATTTTCAATAGTAAGAGAGTCTTGAGAAATCGTACCTTTGCCAATGATTTTTCCACGTAAGTCACTACCAAAAATAACGTTACCTCCATTGTATGCCTTGTATGTAGAGAATAGCTTGCGGTTCCCCGTCATGTGCCTCGAACATCCGCTATCTTTGATCCATTCGTCAGGTTCCAAGTCAATTTCTAAACATATTTCGTCGGTTTCTTTTGCCATGAAACACCTTTCGTCTCTTGGCTTTTCAACTTCTTCTTTGTCACTATCACTCCATGTTCCACTAACAAAAGCACCTTGATTTTCATAACCCGGTGGCTTTAGACATTCGCCAATGAGATGATTTGGACTTCCACATCTAAAGCACTTTCTTTTCCCGTAGTTGTCACTTTTATTCCTTTGGAATGCTTTTCTTTCGTCTCGTGATGATCTAGTGAATCTTCCTCGTCTCTTGAAGAACTTCTTGAATTCTCTTACGGCCATTGCATATTCTTCGTCTTCACTTTCGTCACTTGAATCATCATCATCACTAGGTTCCTTTTTGGCTTTTAGAGCAATGGATTTGGTTTGTTCTTTCTTGACTTTGACCGTTTCCGAATCGTTTCTTATGATTTCTTCATGAACCTTCAAGTTGCCAATTAGTTCATCTAGTGATAACGTCATCAGGTTCTTTGATTCTTCAATTGCCGTGACCTTAGCTCGCCATTTTGGATGCAATGCCCTAAGAAATTTCCTGACACAATTTTTACTAAAAAATGTCTCATCAAGTGCTTTTAAACTTGTGGTGATAGTGTTAAACTTAGCAAAAGCATTATCGATTGATTCCTCTTCCGGAATCGTAAATTGTTCATATTGTTGTACAAGAAGATCTATTTTATTATCTTTGACTTGGCTATTACCTTGGTGAGTAATTAGTAAAGAATCCCAAATTTCTTTGGCGGTTTTACACATAAAAATTCTTTCATATTCTTTGCGTGGTAACGCATTATAAATTACCATTTTAGCCTCATTATTTTTTGCTAATTTCTTTTTCAAATCATCATTTTGTTCTTCGAAAGATACAATTTCATTCATTTTAGTTTCAACATTATATTGAATAGGAGGAAAATCACCAAAGGTAATAACATTCCAAAGATCAAGATCTTTTGATTTCACATACGTTTCGAATCTATTTTTCCAATATAAAAATCCATCACTTTCAAATAGTGGTGGTCTTTGCATAGATTGCCCTTCTAAATATTTTTCAGATTCCATAGATCGTTACAAGTTTTAAAATACAATATATTTTAAAAATCTTGCTAGACGTGGCTCTTGATACCAATTGTGGAAAACTAGAAGGGGGGTTGAATAGTTTTACGTCTTTTTATTTGTTGTAAAAGATAGTTTTAGTATTTTCTTAGCTTTATAAAAAAACTTAGATTCGATAATATATGATCTCAAGTCTTGTACAATATGAACAACAATCAATAAGTAATGTATAACAATAATAAGTAATGAAATAAGTAAGAGATGGAAAGATCGAACCGCGAGACAAGAGATTTATAGTGGTTCGGCTACAAGGACACCTTCCTTGCCCTACTCCACTCCCCGAGCACCTAACTCGAGAGTTTTCTTCACTATATCAACAAGCTCCCTTATGGCGGAGAAAACCTTACACACCAATTTACACACCAATATACACACCAATTTACACACCAATATTCACACCACAACTTCTTCACACCTAAATCACAACTTCTACACACCTTCTTCTATTTCACAACTAACTACTCCACACCTATCTTCTTCACACCAATCTAGTTCCTAACTTTTCTTCTTCACACCAAGCTACTAACTAATCACACAAAACTATATGTCTAGCTCAACTATCTACAAACAAATATTCACAACAATCTTCACTAAGAATATGTAAATGATCTTGATGATGCACCAACAACTTGGATGTGGAGATCACAACAAGTTGTATTACTTCTTGTCTTGGGGGATAGAAGTATTCTTCTCTTGCACTTGAGGGGATGAAGATTGAATCACTTTGAAACAAAGAATTATACACTTATGATCAAAGGATAAGAGAATAGAAAAATGGATCTAGATCAGAAAGTTTAGAAGTGCAAAAGGTGAGAAAATTCTGAGGAGTGAACCAGTATTTATAGGGGAGAAAAATACTGTTCTGAAGCGTGGCCGGTCCCCTTAATGATTAAGGGGGCCGCCTAAGGAATTAAGGGGGCCACCCCTTCAGAACGTTGGTTTTTCTTGTCTTTTAGTGGGGAATATTTTTCTGGATAGAATTTGCCATTTTTGGTTGGAAATTTGAAATCATATATTTATAATGAATTAAACATATTCTTTTAATTCCAAAAGTAATTTTGTAAAAGATATAAGATGTTTAATACATTTTATAAAAATTCAAGTGATTAGAAAAATTTCCTTTGATCATGAAATGTAATAAACCCTTTGTTTATTCATACCTTAAGTGATATGGAAGCAAAGACAAATATTAAGCACTAAAAACTTGTTTACGTCATAAGTTTTAGATTAATGAGTTTATGCTTTGTAATTATCAAAACATAGAGACATTGTTAATATGCTAACAATGTTTTAAGACATTATTTATGTCAACAATACCGTACTAAGAAAACCGATAGGAAGTTGAAACCTAAGTTTGATCCCAAAGATGTCCTCAATGAGGAACTCACCCATGTCACGTAGTAACCCATGGCCTTGAGTCTAGCTACAAGACTCGTAAATAAAGAAAAGCGCTTCTTGGGAGGCAACCCATGCTTTGTGTGATTTTATTTTGTTTGTTTGTTATTTGCTTCTGTATGCATGCTTTATTTTTATTGTTGGTAGATCATGTTTCTAAACTAAATAGTGGAAATACTTTACTTTGTTGTTTTGGCCTAGTCTTAACTTCACCTAAAGGTATTTTTGCAAAAGATAAGTGTAAGGGGAAACCCCAAATATGTTTTTAAGAAACAAACCGATCATGATTCTCCACAATAATAAGTGAACATGTATATTCGTATTTGTTAGAGTCAAATGCTTGTATCGAGTCATAATGAAGTTTTACAGGATTTTCCAGGAAGTAGGACCAAGTTTTTTCAGAAATTTTCCGGAAACTTAACACAAGAATTTATGCAGGTCACTTCTGACGGCGTCATGAGCTTGCTCTTGACAGCGTCACGTGTAAAAATCTGGAAATTTTACCAGTTTTGTTTTTCTAACGTAGTCTTAAAGTTTTTGTTGAATTATTAGTTTTATAATCTCCAGGAAATCTGCAAACTTCATTCCACAAGCATTATATCTTATTTTATTTTCTAGGATTTAGTAACATATGTAGATTGCCGCCGATTTTATGCGAGGTTGCCTTGTCTGTTTTCTCAGGATTTACAGGTTATGTATGACAAGAAGATGATTTATATTCTGGAAGGGAAGCTTTGATTGTTCATTTTCTTGGAGGAAGATCTAACCTGGCCACCTTATTATCCATACCGAGCGAATCAGGGGAGTATTTGATTTCATTCTTTTTACTTATTTCACTTTTACATTCTTTACTTGAACATTGGGGACAATGTTCATCGTAAGTGTAAGGGGAGGGTAAAATGATGATACCTTACAGATACACTTTCGCTTGAGTTTGTTTGTTTGATAGTAGATGTGTAATAAAACTATGAGAAATACTTGTCAGTGCAATTTTAGCGCCAAATTTAAATTTTTTTACAACATTTAGGAGTGAAACTTTAGCCATAGCAAGCATCTCATGGATAGGAGATTTTATGACTAGCACAAAACCGTACTATTCAGAAAAATTTTCCACCCAAATATGTGAGGTTCACCTTTAGATTTGATAGGAAAAGCATTTACTATTAGTGCTTATGAGTGTACCGGTAGCATTTAGATTCTAGAACTTGCGTTAGTGATGCATCCCGTGACCGCTAGTGAGACTACATTCGTGTAGTAGGATTTACTACATGATAAGAGGCATTAGGATCACCCTTGTGTTAAACCCGTATCATAATTACTTGACCATTTAAGTCATATTACTTGGCTAGTTAAGTCAATTAATTTTTCCCACACATTAGCGTTGTACTCATTTTTAGTACACGAAACCCCTAGTACACCCCTCCGAGCCTATCTTTTCGTTTCTAACTTTAAGCATTTTACTTAAAGGAAGAATTTGTTACACCCCACTTAAATGTACACCCAAATCGCCTTAGCCTTTCGTTTATGCACTCATCTTTAGTGCATTATTGTTATTTGTTAAACCCTAAGTTAACTATCTAATTGATTACATGGTTGCTAAGTCGAGTCATATCCTTGTACATATTGTTTTGGGACGATTGGGACTCATGGGTAAACTACTTATTTTATGGAGTAATGGGGAAGAACATCATTTATTACCCCCATATGTACGTTAATCTTAAAAGTACTCCAAGTGTTTTGATTTTCTTAATTCGAGTCATTAGATTAGTTTATTGAAAGTATGTAAAAATTCAAGTGTAAGGGGAATTTTCATTCCTTATGATGTATTATTTTGGATGGTAAGGTAAGAGTGTATGCAAAAAAAAAAAAAAAAAAAAAAAAAAAAAAAAAAAAGAAATCGAAAAATCATAAAAAAAAAGAAAAAAAAATAGAAAAAGAAAAAGAGAAAAAACATACGGACTACCATCCCGTTTCATTCTATGTTTGTTTTATGTTTTTGTTATTTTCCATTTATTAGCTTAAGTCGATTCTAGTCTTGGCTTAGCAACGCCATATTGTACATGTGATTAACCAAGATTGTTAACTCGCCACCAGTAAAGACTGCCTATATCCAACAAAATCGTGTATTTCATATCCCTACACCTAACGTTACAACCCTTTAAAAGACCTCTTTGATAGTTTATTCTAGGTGCTTACGCTATGTGGTGGAGGTTTGATCCTTTCCCAAGCCTATGGTAATCTATTTTGCTATGACAGGTAGTGAGAGATATCTTTCGTTTTCATATTGTAATTTATACTTTATTACACCCGAGAGATGTGAGTATCTAAACACTATTTGCGAGGTGCTAGTATATGACCTCCGTGCTTGTCTATTGGTCTTTAGTGGAACGATTATTTGTTGTAATTACTTTTATATTAGTGTTAAATGACCCCTAACTTGTATTTTGATTAGAATAAAAGCGCATTTGCTTGAGGACAAACAAATCTCAAGTGTAAGGGTATATGATGAGGCGAAAAATGAACCACTTTTAGGGGGTCATTTAAGCCCGGAATTGAATTTATTTGATCAAATATTGCCCTAAATCGTTCCTTTTGTGATTTTAGGTACTTTGGGAGTGAAATCTGGAAAAAGGAAGCAATTCGGACGTTTTTGGAGTATAAAAGTGAAGAAAATGCCAAAGACTTAATTTTCCATGCTGGAAACAGTGTATGACGGCGTCAAGAAGACATTCCTGACGGCGTCAAGAGTAAAAACCATGACGACCCAGTACAAACATGAAGGCGTCACAAGTAGAGCGTCAAGAGTTAAATGTGTGACGGCCTGCAAAACGGGACTACATGACGGCGTCAGATGTAGATCTAGGCAGTCCGAGGATTTATTTGGCGGCGAGATGACGGCGTCAGCCATTTGTTCTTGACGCCGTCACCTCCTAATATCTATATACAGTTTTCTAATTTTCATTCATTAAAGAGGAACTTGTGTGGAGAAACCCTAGGGCCGAACCTTGTACGAATTTTACAGCTTTTCAAGGGTTTTCAACCCTTGAATCCTTACATGTGCTATTGAGATAAGTCTTCTCTTAATTCAATCAATATGTCTATGTGTTGGTTGTCTATATCTTGTGCTTGTCTTGATTTCAACATGCTAGGCTAGATTTATCTTGTGTTTGCTTAGATCTAATGAAACCTAGATGTTGATTATGTATTGATTACTTGTTTATGGTTGTATTGGATGAATGATTTCAATGTTAGGCTTAAGAAAACTGGCAGATCTCCATTGTGTAACATGTTTGAACGTCTTAGGAAACATGAACCGATGTGTACTAGGTTTTATTGGTTGTATTTAATGCATGAGTAAATTCTAATGATCCCATGTTAGGAGCTTCTTGCAGGCTCGACATAGGAGTGAAATAGGCACTCATAGGATTGGGGAAGTAAGTACGCCACCCCATGAATGGTATTAAGGAATACAATCCGTCATCCACGCAACTATAACAAGTAATTAACGTGTAAAAGATATCTAGGGAGTAGTGAAATCTAAGTAAACACATTTTTCCCACATATTGCTCACAACTTTAGTTTAATATAGTTTATTTTCATTTTTAGTATTTTATTTTGATTGCATCTTTAGTATTGGGTTAGTTGACTAGCAACTAATTCCGCCCAAATTCTTCAAAACCCGAGATTTTAATTTGCTTTCATAAAAATATAAAAATACAAAAAGAATCATCCCTCATCTCTAGATCTAGTATTTAGGTTTTCTAATCCTAGCGACACTATTCCTAGCTGAACGATCAATCCCCCGGTACTTGTCATTATACTATACTACATCGATCAGGTATACTGCCTGGTGGGGGTTGTAAGCTTCTCAAGATCCCTTGAGAGGTAAAGCATGGTGCAATCCATACGCATCAGATAGTAAGGAAGGGAAGGTAGAGGAAGCAGAGAATGTACAAAACTATTTCGATAGGTTACCAACTAAGGAAGAACGCGCGTACCATAGGGATTTATTCGAAGACCCCGAGACACCATACGTCCTAGGTTCACCAATCATCAAAGCAGGCGATCCCTCTAATATCAATATACCGTGCAACATTAGACATGTGTATGTGTAGAAAGCCTACATCGATCTTAAATCTCCCATAAACATTATGACTAGGATCCACTACAATTGGATAATGAAAAAGCAACTCGGACCTAGGATATTTTCCAACACGGGTTGGATAAGTAACTTTGTAGGAAGAGCAAAGGGATTGCATGTTCTTGTAGGAAATTTCACGTACGTTACCGATTTTGTGATTGCAGAAGATATTCGTCCGGTAATAGATAGTTGCTTAACTCAAGTAGTGTTTGGAAAGCCATTCGTTGAAGCCTCTAAAATGAGTTATGACCCATCTTTAGGGATAGTTAGATTCAAGGACGAGACCGATGAAGTAGCCTACCAAATGCCATATAAGATAGAACAATACCGACTTCTATCGAATCTTGAGAAAGAGCACAAGCAAGTGGTCTACTATAGGAATGACGAGGATAGACGTAGAGGAGTAGACCATGTAATGAAAAAAATACTTGGCTTCTACAAAGAATGCTTGCAACTAGGTTTCAAATATAAGACCAAACCCGAGGATGACCTAGAGCCCCGTGACCAATGACGAGGTCACGTGATAACTCGTGACTTTGAGTCTAGCTACAAGACTCGTAAATAAAGAAAAACGCTTCTTGGGAGGCAACCCAAGCTTTATTTGTTTGTTTGTTTGATTTCATTTGTTTCCGTATGCATGTTTTATTTTTATTGTTTGTGGCTCATGTTTCAAAGTAAATTGTGAAAATGCGTTATTTTGTTTTTAACTTCGTCTTGACTACATATAAAGGTATTTTGCAAAAGATAAGTGTAAGGGAAATCTAAATTTGTTTCTAAGAACGAGATTGAACATGAATCACAACAATATTAAATGAATATGCATATTAGTATTTGTTTGAGTCAAATGCTTGTATCGAGTTATAATGATATTTTGCAGGATTTCTAGGAATTAAGGCATAAGTTTTTCCAGAAATTTTCCGGAAACTTAACATGAAATTTCTGCAGGTCACTTATGACGGCGTCAGGATTATAACCTCACGGTGTCATGTGTAAAATTCTGGAAAATTTTGCAAGTTTTGTTTTTATGCCGGAATCGTAAAGTTTTTGTTAAATCTTTAGTTTTATAAACTCCAGGAAATCTGCAAATATTCATTCCACAAGCATTATATCTTTATTTGCTTTATAGGATTTTTTTTTATATAGAGTTTGCTGCCGATTTTACGCGAGGTTTGCCATGATTGTTTTCTCAGGTTTAACAGGTTATATTGGACAAGAAGATGATTTATATTTCTGGAGGGAAGCTTTCAACGTTCATTTTCTTGGAGGAGGATCTAACCATGTTATCGCATTATCCACACTGAACGAATCAGGGGAGTATTTGTTTCATACTTTTACCTTCGTTACTTTTACACCCTTTTAATTGAACATTGGGGACAATGTTCAGCCTAAGTGTAAGGGGAGGGTAAATGATGATACCTTAGAGAATGCAATTACACTTGATTTTTGTTTGTTTAATAGTAGGTGTGTAATAAAACTAAGAGAAACACTTGTTAGGGTAATTTTAGCGCCAAATTTAATTTTTTTTACAACATATAGGAGTGAAGCTTTAGTCTTAATAAATATCTCATGGATAGGAGTTGTATGACTAGCACAAAAAAACCGTACCACTAAAAAATTTTCCACCCCAAATATGTGAGGTTCGCCCCTAGATTTGTTAGAAAAAGATGCTTATGAGTGTACCGGTAGTACTTAGATTCTAGAACTTGTGATAGTGATGCATCCCGAGACCACATGTGAGACTACATTCGTGTAGTTGGATTACTACATGATAAGAGGCATTAGGATAACCCTTGTGTTAAACCCGTATCATAATTACTTGACCAATAAAGTCAATATACTTGACTATAAAGTCAATTAATTTTCCCACACCTTTGCGATGTACTCATTTTTAGTACACGATACCCCTAGTACACCCCTCCGAGCCTATCTCTTTCGTTTATAACTTTAAGCATTTTACTTAAAGGTAGAATTTGTTTACAATCCCCCCAAAATGTACACCTAAATCGCGTTAGCCTTCCTTGTATGCACTCATCTTTAGTGCATTATTGTTACATGTTTAAACCCTTAGTTAATTGTCTATTTGATTACATGGTTGCTAAGTCGAGTCATATCTTGTACATATTGTTTTGGGACGATTGGGACTCATGGGTAAAGTACTATTGTTATGGAGTATTGGGGAAGACGTCAATTATTACCACCATATGTGCGTTAATATCTTAAAAAGTACTCAAAGTGTTTTGATTATCTTAATTTGAGTCATTAGAATATCGTTCCTAAACTTTGGCCAATTTGCATGTTTCGTCCCAGAACTGTTGAAACTGCAAAAATCGTCCCTGTGGCAAACTTTTGGGGCAAATATCGTCACTGACCAACATCAAATGACTAAAATACCCTGTTCAAACTTTAGGGACGATTTTTGCAATTTACTCTTATTCATTTCATTTTTAGTTTTTTACGCAAATGGTCCCTGTGTTGCGTCAAGTTTTACAGTTAGTCCCTAATTTTGTGCAGTTAGTTTATCCGTTAAGTTATTTGCACAGTTAGTCCTCAGTTAATATTTTTTGCAAAGTTAGTCCTTATTTTCTAAAAAAGTCCTTATTTTTTGCACCGTTAGTCCATCCGTTAATATTTTTTACACCGTTGTCAATCCGTTGATATTTTTTACGTTCTCGTCTATTTTTTAACGTTTTTGTCTATTTTTTTTACGTTTTTGTCAATTTTTTAACGTTTTCGTCTATTTTTTTTACTTTCTAGTCCGTTTTTTTTAACATTTACGTCTATTTTTTTCTACGTTTTTGTCATTTTTTTAACGTTTTCGTCTATTTTTTTTACTTTCTCGTCCATTTTTTAAAACATAATTCCGGACAACTTTTGTGTTTTACACTTTTGATGATTCGGACCAGAAAGGGGTCAAAATCGTGAGTTAAAATCGAAACAAAACTTTTTTTTAATCAAATGTCAAGTTTTCTTCTAGTATACTTACCTAATCACAAAAAAGGGTGAAAACGGATAAAAAACATATGAAAACAGACGAAAACGTAAAAAAACGGACAAAAACGTAAAAAATAGACGAAAACTTTAAAAAGCGGACGAGAATGTAAAAAAAATAGACAAAAACGTAAAAAAATTGACAAAAGCGTAAAAAAAAGACGAAAACGTTAAAAAAAACATACGAGAACGTAAAAAAAATAAACGAAAACGTAAAAAAATTGACAAAAACATAAAAAAATAGACAAAAACGTTAAAAAATGGACGAGAACGTAAAAAATATTAACGGATTGACAAAGGTGCAAAATATTAGCTTTGCAAATAACTTAACGGATGGACTAACGGTGTAAAAAATATTAATGGATGGACTAACGGTGCAAAAAATAGGACTTTTTTAGAAAATGAGGACTAACTTTGCAAAAAATATTAACTGAGGACTAACTGTGCAAATAACTTAACGGATAAACTAACTGCATAAAATTAGGGACTAACTGTAAAACTTGAGTAACACAGGGACCATTTGCGTAAAAAACTAAAAATGAAATGAATAAGAGTAAATTGCAAAAATCGTCCCTAAAGTTTGAACAGGGGTATTTTAGTCATTTGATGTTGGTCAGGGACGATATTTGCCTCAAAAGTTTGCCACAGGGACGGTTTTTGCAGTTTCAACAGTTCTGGGACGAAACATGCAAATTGATCAAAGTTTAGGGACGATTTTTGCAATTCCCTCTAAATAAAAACAAGAGAACACTTTGAAAGAAGACTTTGACATTTCTCGTTTCATTAACACACAGTTTCTTTTTACTTCTCCACACCACACTACAGGTATTATTTATATTCATTCAATTAGGGTTTCTATTTTATTCCACTAATTATTCTGTTAATTTCTATTTAATTACACTTAATTATTACTATTATTATTATTATTATTATTATTATTATGTGTTTGTTAATTCAGTTCGTGTTTGTTGATATGACTGTGCTCAATTTGAACCGCAAAATTAGCAATCATTTTGATCGAAACTGTTGCTTGTTTCCTCTGCGAATGTCGTTTTTCGTCTCTTGTTACCGTTTAGTTACGTTGTATAGATGATTTTTAGGGTTATGAAAGTTAAGACGGTGTTATGCTATGTGTTTTTTCAATTCCTGTTATTGATAGGACCCTCAACTGAACCGCAAAACTATCAATCATTTTGATGTAGTTTAAATACATGAATGTAGTTTGTTTGTTTTATTTATTATTATTTTTGTCTCGTTTCTTGTTGTGTTTATTTCTTGTTGTTATCATTGGTGAAGAATGTATTGGTTTGGTAACATTTGTGTCATCGACATGGAGATTAGTAGAGGTGAGTATGGGCGGTTTTTGGCTAAAACCAAACCCCGAACCAAAAGTTCGGTTTTATGTTTTTTAAAACCAAACCCCGCACCAAATTGGTTTTTGTGGTTTTTGATTTTTTGCGGTTCGGTTTTCGATTTTTCGGATATCCATAATTTTTTATGACGGTTTTATGTTAGACCCATTATTTTCGCTAAGTTTTTTTCAATTTGGATATTCGAAATTTCGGATAACAGTTTTATACTATATCTATAATTTTTGGGAAACTTTTATGTGAGTTCCAAAATTGACATTTCATAAATCTCAACTTTTTAATAAATTCTTATCAATTTCTCGGATATCCGAATACGGATATTTTTTGAACACCCACAACCTAAATCAAGAAATCCTAGAAAGTAAGTTGAATATTTTACCGAAAAATAATAAGATTACATAACATGTATATAAAGATGAGATGTGCGAACATATATGAAATAAAGAAAACTAACTTTACGAATTTATTGCGTGTTAGCTAAATAAACATATGTTACGAATATCTAATACATGTGTCTTTTAGTTTTTGGACTTACGTGATAACTTGTATCAAAACTAATATGTATATATTTCTTATTAGTTTTATGAATATTAGTATGGGGCAGTTCGGTTTTTTCGGTTTGGGTTTTCATATAAAACCAAAAAACTAAACCAAAACTTTCGTTTTTTTTTTTTTTTTTTTTTTTTTTTTTTTTTTTTTTTTTTTTTTTAAACCAAAACCGCACCATCAGGTTTAGAATTGGTTCCGTTTTCTTTTGGAGCCATTTTTTTGGTTTTTTAGTTTTGGGTTCGGTTTTTCGGTTTTGTTGCTCTCCCCTAGATATTAGGACGCTCTTATTAGGCAATTAATTTTACTTTTTATGGTTATTTAAGTTTAGATGATGTTATGTTATTTGTATTTGACATGTAGGTTATTATACTATAGAAACATTATATAGGTTAGGGATGTTAAGACGGTTTTAAGTAAACCTAGTCACTCTATACAATAGTTTTGTGATATATTTTGATTCTTTTCTCTTTGGTGATCTTTTACACGTGTAGATGGTGGCTGAATATTTCGTGGGTCATATGATATTGTCTTCATATACACGCCATCATCTTCTGCTGCCACAAATTGCTAGAAAGCTTTGTTTCTTGTTTCTCACGATTTTTCAAGTCCATAGAAGAAAAAATCAGCATCCTTGTTCTTTCTCATCCGGCCAAATGTTGGTGTTAAAATGAGAAATAATTGTGAAACAACACATCAACTTTGAACTTAGTACTCTGTGAGTGACCATATAAGTGATATTGCTTGAATCGATTCCAACAATACACTTGTCGTCAAGAAGATTGCCGTATGCCCGTATCCTTTAACCTTGTATCATTCTCCGTGTTCTACACTAAAATGAGTAAAGCTAACGAGTACCACAAAAGCTTTCAGCTTGCTATCACGAGGACTCAATGTTTTGCAAGCTTAATTAACATCTTTACATGGTTCAAGTCATATATATTGTACTTGTCCCACGTGGATATAAGAGCACATGGATAGACGACGGGAGACTTAAGCACCTTATAAGCCTTGAGTTTTGTGCTTCTAATAACTTTCACTATGGTTTGAATTGATTCCACGGTTAGTGGGCCAATCTGCTACATGGGCTTGGTGTGGCATTTTAAATGACATCCATCACTTTAGTTAGCTTTACAATTTACTGGCTTATGCTCTATGTGAGTATCTATCTTGTTGCTTGAAGTAGGCTTGGAATGTGTTATATTCTTTATGGAGATCTTACTGGTTAGTGGTATGTCATTTTTCGGGTTAAACATATGTTAACAATTGATTTAGGCATACTAAATCCAGCCGTGTTGGATATTGAGCATCCATGTTTGTGTTGTGGAGTAGGTGGTTGGTGAGCTTACTGTAATTGGAGGGTTGACTTGGATACTATCCCTAGGTGTGATGGAGAACTACATATAAGATGCGAGCAGCAATGGTGTTAATCTATTCTAGTTGTGGGACATGGATTATGCAGCAGTTCGTTGGTTATTAAAGTGATGGAAGCAGCAAGTATTGACTTGGAATGCCATTAGATATCTAAGGAATTTTTAGGTTATGAGTTATGGATGATTCAAAGATATATGGACGATAGTGACTTTTAGTACATGTAAAGTAGCAATCCCTATAGTTGGCCATTCATCCTTGCAAAGATGACAAAATCTAAAATGGTCATATTGGACACTGTTAACTCTTTTAGGCACTGCATAATATGAACAAGAGGAGATCCCTATGATCAGAGCTCCTTTAGTTTTAAAGTATCTCTTAATGGTTGAAGTTAATGCTATCTAAGATTTAGGAAAAGGACAACAACAACAACAACAACAACAACAACAACAACAACAACAACAACAACATACCCAATCCCGCCCGGGCAGGGTATGGGGTAAGATTTAGGAAAAGGAGAATACCTAAATATCTATGGAAGTTAATTTTTTGAAAGTTGTACTATTCGGGTCTCAAGAGAGGAAAAAACAGTAGTGCTAATGGTTGACTAAGTTTTTCTCGTATGAGGCATTGTCTACTGGACATTTCATTTGAGTCTAGGGTTTTTGACTGTCAATGTATACCTTTTTTCCTTCTTTTCTGTTCTCTTCATCTCCTTTGTTGTGCTTCTGTTTTTTTTTTCTTAGCAAAAGTCGCTTGATTACTCTATCTCCTCGTTATCTTCTTGTTTCTTGTAATTTTGTATTTACCTGAAATGAAGAGGGTGTTTGTGTTAGCTTAGTTTGTGAGCTTATTAGCTTATTCAGGAAAAATAAGGCTGTTGAAGTGTTTGGATAAGCATGTAAGCGTAGGCTTATGGGCTTATTTAGGGTGGGTTTGATAAGCTTTTTGTGTGTGTGTGTGTGTGGCGTATGGGCTTAAATGGATTTATAAGGTATTTTTTTCTATACTTTTATCATAAGTTGATCCAAATATTCAATAAGAGCTTATGGGCTTGTTACTCATTAACCAGCTACTTTTTGAAAATAAGGTTAAACAAGCCCCCTCCTCTCTATAAAACAACAGACTTGTTAGTAAATTCGTTGGCACTTCATACTATATCAACAATGTTTTTTTATGTTCAGTATTATGTTCCCGCTATACATACTTCAAACAATTTGATTGATAAACTAATACTTGTTGATTCTTTTCTGATACTTTGTTTCTTTCATCTGCATTTGTAACTGTAGACATAAAACTAAGAAAAAAAATACTCACGGTTTGAGAATTCCGTTGTCTCAAATGAAATATTTTTGGTAACAAAGTGCCAACTACCAACCACCTGCTCTCCCATTTCTTCCAGCCATAGGACGTTGTCCGGCATTGATCAGAAGGTCCTATTGTGGATCAATTAATGTCAAAGTGGCCAGAAGGTCCTATTATTGATCAACTTTTTTGGGATGAAAAACTTTTAATTGGCAAGTGTTGTACCTTGATGAGGCAGGGGGCCCCACCCATGAAAATAAAATGTTTTTATTTCCAAATGTGTGAGCTTGTATATGTTTGGACTATTTTTATGTATTTTTGGTCTCATTTCAGGTTTATCTAAAATAGAAATGCACCACGGTCCCTTCTTTCTTGATAGTTTACATCTACAATCACACATAACAGTGGGCTCAATTCCTGTGAGGGATAAATTTGAGATTGATGTCATGTGTGAGTATGTGTAGTTTAGTTGTGTGTGTGAGGTTGTCTTACAAAAAAAAAATGCAAAAAGGACCGTATGAGTGCCCAAACTAAAGACCACAGAACGGGCTAAACAGGAAGATGTATTGTCTGATAATCTAAATGGATATGTTCCTGTCATCTCATGATTTTGATCATATGAATTTTCCAGTATCTTGATCAAGCAGTCATAACAATGCAATTTTAGCGGAGTGAATTATTTTTTGATTAGCTGATGAGGAATTTGGTTCCACACTTTAGAAAATGGGAACGGGACCCACCCATAGCTGTAGCAAAAATATTTGGAGTTAAATTTCATATTAGTTGCACTGTTGTTCTATGTTGTTTTTTCTTTACACTACACCGTAGGTTGATACCACTTTAAGACAATTGCTAGGCGATTAATCTTGTTATGTCACTTTAGAATGGAGATGGCTTTGCGATCCTTACCTATTCAAGCAAATAGCAATGAAAACTGAAGTTACATATTTGGAGCGTTGGTCTGTTCTTATAAGTTACATGGTTCATGCAATGTAATGCTTGCGAAACACCTATTAGATGCAACAACATATGCTTTTGATTTGCCCTGAGAATATCTAGAGTTCTAGACTCACTGATTTGTCTTTTATGGTTATGATATGTTGCTTTCGTTTGCTACTCCAGGTCATACTTGTTTTGGACTTTTGGTTAGGTGAAGGCAAGACCATATAATCGCTCTCAAAAGGTGAGACTATGAGTGTTAGACGTAGAAGGTCTGAACCTTCTTGGGAAAGAAAAGATGAGAAATGGTCAAATTTAGAAACCAATGATGACATGCCACCTGGAAATTTTTCTGGGAGGCAATCCTGGGAGCGCGTGCAAGGAAACAGAAATGTGTCCGAGGATGGTGACTTCAGTAGAGAGAGACATAGGATGCAGACAGATCCAGGTTTTGATGATTGGGAAAAGCAATATAGTTCGCGACCTTCAGATGATAGCTACAACATGCCATACAGGTCTGTGTTTTTCTTATCAGTCATCTTTATACAGTTCAAACATTTGTAGCTACATGGTGAATCGATTTGTTTATATTACTTGTCAATTCCAAACCAGTTTGGTTAGATGTGGCATTTTCAACTTATATTAACTTATAAGTGAGCCGATTTCGGCAGTGCTATATCTCAAACGGCTCAAAGAAGTATTTAGCTAAACGGGGAACTGGTTAGATAAGGTATCAAACGGGTCAAAAGTTGGGAAAAGTTAATTTTAGCTACATAGAACCTCCTAGTCCGCTCCATCCAAAGGTTTAGTTCTATATTTGTAATGATATTTATATTGTAATTTCACTTGACAAACTAGTTATTGTAACATTTATTTAAAATAATTGACAAAGAAGTGTTTGTGGATCAACCACCTGGCCCTGACCATTTCAACCTGTGTGGGCCGGGTTGTTTCAACCATACACAAAGGACTGGTTTCACCGCAAACTTATCTTCACTGTTTACCCACCTCGCAAGTTGAACTTTATGCGTGTAAAACTAAAAGTTCTATTTTGAACAAACATAGCCTCCATGCTCACTCCACTAGAGTACTAGACAGACTTCATTTCTACATCGTACCTCCCCTATACCCCGCTCCGGCGGTATTGGGAATTGTTGTTGCTGTTGTGGTTTCTTACTACAAGTATTGCATAATATGCCAACACTGCAAGTTATACTTTATGGATATAAAACTAAAACTATGCATCTCTTGTCCTAAGTAAGTTTAAAAGAGGTGGCACTTTGACCCATATACTACTAAGCGGGTCCATCTGCATAATGTTTGATATCTAATTGGTCATATGGGTAAAATAAAAACTATGTAATAGCACACGGTTGGAGCAGAGCAAAAGTCGCTGAAAGTGTATTTTATTTTTCTTTATATAAATAACAGCTACTCATGTTTGAATTTTTGAAATACTAACAATATAAAGAATAAGTTAGAAATTTGGGAGGAATGTTTCCGGTCAACCCAAATCATATCAAATTTATCCACATTGACTTGAACCAAGTATGAGACGTCACCCAACCTGCCTGACCCACTATCAAAGTTATCATCTTTTTTGCTGGTACCATCTTTGATCATCTCCAATGCTCATTTTAGGGCCCGCGACAGAGTAACAGGTGGACATGCTCGCATGAGCCGAGACCAAGACCAAACCAGGAGTCCAAATCGAAGTAGGAGTAGGAGCCCGGGTAGGGGCGGGGCGCGGGATATGAGCAGAAGCAGGAGCAGGAGTAGAAACAGAGACTGGGAAATTACAAGAGAACGAAGTAGGAGCCCATTATATGATGATAGAAGACATGAATCTAACGAATATCCCAGCATAAGAAATAATTCTAGGCTATCTTCTAGAAGTGGTGGCAAACAGTTGGATGATAATCTGACAGAAAATCGGAGTCGTAGACCAGATCACACAAGTGGTTCAAGATACATTGATTATCAAAGAGATGATAGGAATGCATATGATGATCAGAATAAAAGGCATCAAACGAGCCGAAGTAGTAGAGTGGCATGCAAGTTCTTTTTGGCAGGTAACTGTACCCGTGATGACTGTAGGTTTTCTCATGATGTTCCGGAGTCGAGGCATCATGATGGAAGGTCACATGACAACAGTCGGGACCACAATTTACGCAAAAACAAAGAATGGCATGGTCGACACCCACATGATGACTTGAATCCATCAGATTTTTCTGATATTCCAATTTCAAATTTCGGGGACAAGAAGCAGAAAACATGGGATGGTCCAACATGGGATGACATGGAATCAGGAGGTTTTGATCATAAGTCACGTGATAACATTCAGGGACATAAATCTGATGACAAGAGAAACTTGTGGGATAGGCCTTCACGGGATGGATCAGGTTTCCCAGATGTTGGTAAATCCAACTTTAATTCAGATAACAAAAACAGGTCGGGGAATGGTTCTGCACGGGACAACAAGAAGTCATGGAATAATGCAAATTCTGATGACAAGAAAAAGTTGTGGGATAGGCCTTCGTGGGATGATGTTGATGCAGCACCTGGTTGCCCAGATGTTAATAAACCGAAACCTAGTTCAGATTACAAAAACATGCCAGGAAATATTCCTTCATGGGACAGCAAGAATTATGAGGACGGAAAGAAGTCATGGAATGATGCAAGTTCTGATGACAAGAAAAAGCTGTGGGATAGGCCTTCGTGGGATGATGTTGATGCAGCACCAGGTTTCCCAGATGTCAATAAACTGAAACCTAGTTCAGATTACAAAAACAGGCCAGAGAATATTCCTTCATGGGACAGCAAGAATCATGAGGACGAAAACAAGTCATGGAACGGTGTACAATCTGGGAATAATATAGATGGTATAACAAAGAAATGGGACGGTCCGTTATGGGATGAAGTTGATTTTGGGAAAGCCAGTGGGGGAGATGGAACTAGTTCAGCAACCGATGATAAGATTAGAAAGTTTGAGGGTCCAGGATTTAATGAAATGGCTTCTAGGGAAAATGAATACATTTTGCCTCAATGGACGACTGCAACTAAGGGTACTTTTATATACACACATTATAGTACCGAAACCTCTTTTGCTTTTGTTGCTTTTTTAACAGTGCCGACTCCAACTCCTTTCTGCAGGTTTAGAGTCGCATGCTATGGATGGTCAGACACAACATGTTATGTCACAACCCTTAAGCAGTCAATACATTAATGCTACAGTAGCTATGATACCAGAGGTGCCCATAGGATCCTCTCATTTGAAGCATCAAGTACAAGAACATTCGAACCAACAAATGCTTACTTCTGGAAATGACACTATTCAGAATGTTCATGATATCTATCTAACTGGAACCAGAAACCTGTTCAATGGATCTAACATTCAGTCGAATGGACAGGTTCAAGGTACGTTTGTTCATATGGATTCACACAAGCATACGGAAAATGGACAAACACTGAACTCTTCAGACATAGGTGGCCCACAAGCAGAAAATGACGTAAATGCCCTTCCTGCATCATTGCCTGAACTGTCTCAGCAAGGTCAACTTCCACAGTTATACACAGATCTAGATCTAACAGGTGCCATAGATTTTCTTAAATCTCTTCCGAAATCTGCATGCAATGAAGATACAAGGGCAAATGAAGAACAAAATACAGCAACAGCTACGGATTTCAAAGCAAGCGTACCCATAGGGATCTTGTCTGGTTCAATAACTCAGGAAAAGGAACCAGTTGGAAATCTAGAAGGAACTGACAACAAATTGGTTGAGAATGATAAGCAACAACAAGAGACTATGAACCTTCATAATACGGAGACACAAGGAAAAGAAGAAGAGGGTGATGTTGGCAATGATGAAAAGGCCATGAGACAATTTAAAGTTGCTCTTGTGGAATTTGCTAAGGAGATTCTGAAGCCAAAGTGGAAAGAAGGTAAGCTGAGCAGAGACGTTCACAAAACTGTTGTAAAGAAAGTGGTTGATAAAGTTACAAGTACTATTCAAGGGAACCAGATCCCTAGAACACAAGCAAAGATTGAGCAATATCTCTCATACTCTAAACCGAAAATTACTAAGCTTGTGGAGGTATGGTTTTTTAGTCACATTTTGATTATAACATTATATTGCATGTTTATTCTGTTCATTAATAATGATTAAAATTATAACATTTTTGGTATCGTGGTTAAGCCATGATACACCTAGCACACTAACAAATCCTACATGACCCAACCACGAAGGACTGTTTCTGGTTATCGACTTTTTACCTTTCCGTTCTTACAGTAGTTACTTCGCTATTGATTATGCTATGATTCAGCTTTCAGTAATATCCACTTCTTTATTAAAGCCAATTAATATCATAAAAGTGTGCACTCTAATTACCCATACCCCACCCCGGCAGGATTGGGTATGTTGTTGTGTTGTGCACTCTTGTTGGTGTTACTAGGTTAACGTAGTATCAGCAGTTTTACTAGATTGGTGGTTTATTCAGTATTAGAGATAGAAAATTATAGGAGGTGATCAAATTGCATCTTCATATTGCCTCTCAGACTTTAATGCTTTTTATGGGGTTGATTTCTTTGTTACCCTTTTTGTAAATGAAACTCTGAAGAACGAGAACGGACAACCATAAACATCTCCAATAATGCTGTACATTCTTGGCATCCCAGTTCACTGTAATTTGAGTCCCTTTGTAGTATTTTACGCCATGTTCTGTATTACGTTCATTCACATTGATTCCTTTATTCTTTGGTTTCCAAATTTTTATTTTGCTTCTATGAACGGAAACAATCCTTAAACAGGAGCTAATTTTAAGGGTAGCAAAATGGCAAGATTGAAATGATTAACTTTTGGTACAGATCAAAATTTGTACTTTTCATAAATAACTAGGGGTCAGATGTGAATGCAATGAACACCATTCCAATAATATTATATATTTTTTGATAAAGTGATTTAGGAGCTTTTGTGCTATCCTTTAGGTGACTTTTGATCCATTTATTAAATGATTTCGTTATATAACCCGTTAGGCTTGTTAGAAATAGAACATGCCCTGAATTAACCCATAAGTAAATGGAATTTTTTAGCTCAACTGATTTCTCACTAGTACACCAGTTAATCATATCCGTGGGTTCTTTAATAATCAAGTCTATTCTTTTGTCATGCAGGCATATGTGGAAAGACTTCTAAAGGCTTAGCTGCAAATGCACGGGAAACTTTTACGTTCTGGAACTTAAATGCCGGATGTTGTTCTATAGACATAGCTTTAGACATTGAATAGGCGTGGGAACTTAAATTTTTTGGTTGTTAGAAGTCTATTTGTGTTATGTTGTGCTGTGTATTGCTTTTAAATGATACACATACTAACTTTTTTTTCTTCTGAAGGTTGAAAACGTTAGTTGGATGTATGACTTGTTTACAGATGCTCGTGATGGCATACTTTTCCGGTGATGTCCCAACAGTTTTTTGTTTTAATTAGTTCTAGGCTCATTCGCATTTCACTAAGGTCGTGAGAAAACAGGTCTTAAATAATTTACAGCAGTTGTCCATGTCACCATTGATTTCATTTGTATTAAGAGAATGGAGGGTTCAAGCTAGTTGTCGTTGGCTCAAGGTTTTACGACTCTTCACATATTGCCATCATTTCTTGTGGCGAATCTCTACATGTTGCCATCATTTCTTGTGGCTACGAAGGATTACAGGCGTCGACTATGGGCTATCCAAAAGTGTAATTGCCTTGGGATTAGATAGCTCGCAATATTGAGTCGGAAAGTTAAGTTAAAAAAAAAAATGATTTAAATTACTTCTGAAATGGGACAGGTCATGTTTTTTTTAAGTCATTTTTTATTGGCCAAGATAACCTATCACGTTTATATGAACATGGGAGGATTGTTTGAAAGTTCTTTTCAAATGTCATGTCCTGAACTCTTCTTTAAGTATGTCACAATCGTTAGCTGTTTCAAGCTTAACCTTGTGGCAATCTTTCTTTCAACTGCCAAAAAGGAAAAGCAAATAAATGATGAGGCACTTGGTTACCTAAGTTTGGTCAGTGGTCGTTCGCTGAATTTTTCACACGAATAGTGATAGTCCTATGGTCAATTCATATCACTAAACACACCCTTATTCACTATGGGTCATATGGTCAATTCTCCTAGCTTCAATGGAACTACCAAACTTTAATGCTACCGAAACAAAGGTGTCCTAAGACATGCTAAGAAAGTATGCAAATAAAACGATGCGAATGCGGGAAAACTAAATCATAATAACAAACAATTTCATAACTAGGCTAACACCAAAGGTGTTTAGCCACTCACATTCATAAATGCAGAAAAATTAATGTTTAACATAATAAATGAAAACATGAATTCGATACAAGGAATATAAATGATAAAACTTATGATTGTAACGTGTATTCTCCTTTGGAAATGACTTGTATGCTTGCAGAACTTCGTCATCCTTGCTCCCTAATTCCCTCCTGACTTCTGTGTGTGAGAAAGTGATGTTTAAAACTACGCCGTAGCCTTTGTATTATGTAACTACGCCATAGCCATTAGGTTAAACTACTTGTAGCCTCGACTCTGCTACGGCGTAGTCATTAGGTTAAACTACGCCGTAGCCTTTGTATTATGTAACTACGTCATAGCTTGTTTATCTGCCATAGACGTAGAACTCTCGTACACCAATCTACGGCGTAGCCAAATGAGGAACTACGTCGTAACTCCGTCAAGGATCACGAAAATCCTGATTTGCTTAAGGAATTAGGGGGATCTAAGTTCCGACCGGCCGGATCCCATTAGACTATTCTAAGTTAGTAGAAGTGCTTAATGACTCTTTCACCTTGTAGTTGCCATCAAACTCTTGTAATCATTAGGTTACTGAATAAGGCAAGGTGAAAGATAGGATTGGACGATTTGACCATCTGAGCCTAGCCGAATTGAATCCCCAGATGAAATGATAGGGTGCACTTAATAGAAAACTTGTCATAATAATAACAAGAGTAGTAATTAGGTTGACACTTCTCTCTCAACTGATTTATCTTCATTATTTTATTGCTTTATTGTTTTGCTAATTTCATTTCTTAGTTTAATTAATCTTTCATAAAACCTTTAAAACCAGTGACACTAGAACTTAGATTAAATCCGCACGCATAGATCTTACGACCTCGGCTTTACCGTTAGCTATACCATACCCGACCGGGTACACTGCCCGATAGTGCATTAGGTAGACCTTAGGTAGATGAGTCATTTATAAATATAAAACCTGGTCGGTAAATCCTGCATTAAGTTTTTGGCGTCGCTGCCAGGGAGCTATTTAGGATTTTGTTTAACTTTTACATTTTTTGTTTTTGTTTCAGTTCTCACAATTTCTTTCCAAGTTTCAGGTACCATGGGTGACGTTGACATCCATACCCTCACTGTCGAAGAATATCTCGCCCTTACACGAGAAGAATGAGGGCCTGGTTTGGTTTGGCCAACTATTGGGGCGGATGTGCAATTCGAAATCAAGATCAGTTTATAAGGGAATTGCGGAGAGAACCTTTTTCGGGAAACAAGAATGAAGATGATCATGAGCATATTGACAATGTTTTGTACATTGTTAGTTTGTTCAACATTCCAAGAGTATCTCACGATGCGGTCATGCTTAGAGTTTTCCCCGTGACACTAACTAGAGCAGAAAGAAGATGGGTTGATAGGTTGCCTGCGGGAAGTGTCAACACTTGGAGTCTGTTGAAGAAACAATTCATCCAAAGGTATTGCCTTCCTTCAAGGATGGCAAAACAGCTCGAGGATACATAACTTTAAACAAGATGGAGATGAAACATTGTACCATATTTCTTATTAATTAGAAAACATTATATAACTAATTTACCGTCATTTAATACTCGTCGTTAACCTCGAAATATTAAGTGACAAGTTTTTCACTTGTTAATTAATATTTTTAGTTAACTTTTATATATACAAGAATGTCATTTATCGTTTAAGTATAATTATATTTTCTCAAGTTATTTCCCGTTTCGAGTCCGTCTCTGAGTTTACTCGGGTCAACAAGTCATCTTAATAGTCTAAAGTCCCATTATAATCTCTTTTGGCTTGTCGAGGCCGCACGAGAGTACGAAGTCTCGGCGAGCCTCGACTTGGCTCAAAACAAACACAAGTAACATTATATGCCCATACTAACTACAATTCGCCACAATTCAAATTTCAACAATTTAACGGCCGACTACGGCACATCTCTACCTATCTCCATCCAAATCTAACCACAATAATAACAATGACAATATCACCATATCAACAATACCATGCCGAGACCCTAGTGGTCTCGGCTTCTATTCCCGACACTATCAGCTTTTTTCTCCAGGTTCTGAGTGTGCTAAAGCAAATAAGTGGCAATGACAGCATGTTGTTGGGCATGGACCCCAAATATACTCGTCCAGATTGGATGATCCTGCGGGTCCTTCCAATACCACCACCTCCAGTTAGACAATATGTGATGATGAATATTCGTCCCGGTATGAGGTGTAAAACCCAAAAATCCGTCTTTCCTATAATTCCATATAATTTGAAAATTTGTAAGTTTGGTGAACTTAACTTAAGCATGGGAATCTTGTAAATTGGAAAACTACATAATACTTGAACTTGAAAATTTTGTCTAAAATAAAATGGACAAAATATTAAATTCTATGCTAAGATATCACACGACTAAAAGTCACACATGTATGAACCGAATTTGATATTAAATTTGTACACAACAATTATCATGTGAAATATAGGTCTAGATACATTTTAAATTGGTAAATGAATTAGTCTCTTTTGACCCACCAGAATCGGCTGGATTTACGCTCCTAGCTATGTCTCCACTTCCTCCTCAATTTTGCAACCGTATATCACTCTAACAATCACACATTAAACCCTAAAAGCATAGTACAAATGATGGCAGCAGCTCAACCACGGCCTCCTTGTTATCTATTCAACCCAACACGTCTCTCTTTTATTAAAGGTTCGAACAAATCATCTTTGATATATTACCAACATGTACATTTCCATAACCACTTTTACCTCTCATCATTAACGGCACAAAAGAAAAGAGAAATCAAACTCTTTCCAATTTTTCGATAAGCTGCCTCAGTAACATCATGCTTCTTTTATAAATTCTAAAACTAAACCCTAAACAAAGTTGTATGGTCTCCATGTGATTGCGTGAGATTAATTACATAATGGGAAGATTTGAAGATCAAGTTTCTTAAGAGATAATGTCCACCTGCTAAGACCACTAAAAAGAAGGAGGCTATCAATAACTTCAAGCAAGAGCCCGATGAAACTCTTTATCAGCCTTGGGAGCGATTTAAAGAATTATTATTGAAATTTCCTCAATATTATTTGACTGCTATGCAGGAGATAATATTGTTTTATCAGGGATTGGATGTGCCTACTCGACAGATCTTGGATTCTAAAGGAGCTGTACCTCAGATGAGTGTAGTAAATGCTAGGAAGGCCACCAAGAAGCGGCTGATCATTCTCAAAAGTGGCATAATGGAACATCTACTAGATCCAAAAGCAGCAATAATTTTGACGGATATGCTGCTATTCAAGCTCAATTGGACAAACTTAGTAGAGATATGAAGAAAAGGGATGAAAAAGCTTATGCTATTCAAGTTGGTTGTAAAATATGCCAAGGACCTCACTACACTAAAGATTGCCAATCAAAGAATGAAGGCAGAACATTTGAAGAAGCATATTATACACAATTTGGCCAACTATTCCAACCTTCTGGAAGATTTAGAGCAGCTGCTCCAGGATATTATCAAAGGGACAACGGAAATCCATCCTATCAAGAAAGGAGGCAAAATTTGAATGACACTTTGAAGCAGATTATGGCTGATGCTGCTAAAAGACATGAAGAAAACACTGCTATGATCAAAGAAATTCGAGCTTCAACCGATGCCACTACTAGAAATCAAGGAGCTTCGATCAAAGTGTTGGAACAACAAACTGGTCAGATGAGCAAGGTACTTCAAGAAAGGGGATATGGAGGTCTACCAGGCTCAACTAAAACAAATCCAAGGGATCATGTCAAAGCAATCACCACAACTGAAGAAGTATTGCCTAATGTACCTGTTCGTGGAAGACTATTGAATGCTGATGCTACAAAACCCCAGTTTTTCTTTAACTCTTTAATAAGTGTCAGAAGATTGCTCAAGGAGAAGTCAATGATTGAAGAGGAGATCAAGGCTACAATGAAAGAAGAGTGCTCTGCAACCGATCACAATGCCTTACGTCACAAAGAAAAAGATCAAAGAAGTTTTACTTTGCCTTATTCTATTAATGATATGTCTTTCAATAATGCCTTAGCTGACTTAGGAGCCAGTGTTAGTGTGATGCCCTTTAAGACATTCACTACCCTAGGCTTAGGAAAATTAGCCCCCACTAAGCTACTTGTTGAATTGGCAAATAAAATTGTAAAACGACCTGAGGGTGTAGCAGAAAATGTGCTTGTTAGGATCGAGAAGTTTGTATTCCCAGTAGACTTTGTTATACTAGACATGCCTGAGGATATAAAGGTTCCCTTGATCCTTGGACGACCTTTCTTGTCTACTACTCATGCTAAGATAGATGTTTTTAAAATAAAAATCTCATTAAGAGTAGGGGATGACAAACTAGTCTATAAGTGTGAAAATCCTGTAAAAAGCATAATTAATGGTGTTTATGTGCTAGGATTAAGAGAATGAATGGACCTCGACCTAGAAGCTAGGCTAATGGGGGAGACCCTAATCCAAAACAATTCGACTAACCCTAATCATGAGGATTTCGAAGAGTTTATTGATCTTAATGTGTCGGTTGAACTAAGACGTAATGTAATCAATGACTCTGACAAAGAATGGTATGATTGTGAAGTCATTAACAAACGTAGGAAAGTTGCTAATAAAACTGATGAATATAATGAGATATTTGTTGAATTACCACCTCATATAGAATATTTATGCCTGCGCAATAACAAACATTTCCCGTCTATTGTTTTATCATCACTACCAGAAAAGGATAGAGTTTTACTCGTGCAAATCTTAAAAAAAAATGGCGTGGAAATAAAAATGTGGCTAGACATGCTTGATATTACTGGATTGACGATGAGGGAGCGTGATGCTTCTGACTCATTTAATGAAGCAAAATAGTAGCTGAAGATGAGTCTAACTTGAAGACTCTAGAATAAAGAAAAGTGCTCACCGGGAGACAATCCGAATTATCGTTTTCTGATTTTTTTTCCTTTTTTTTTGTCGAGTCTGTTAGACTTGCACTTGATGCGGCGCATCTCCTTCAATAGATGTGGCGTATCAACTGTACAGGTCATATCTATCATTTATTTTTCTGCATTTTATTTTTCTGAACTATAAACTTTCAGTCAGTTTCTTTAATGCCGCGTATCCCTGGTTAAGGATACGACGTATCTAATTTTTCTGACTTGTATTAATTCCAGGCTTGATACGGCGCATCCCTTTCCATGGATGCGGCGTATCGACTAACATGATGAAATTTCCAGATTTTTATTTTTCAATTTTTAGGTTTTATTTTCACTAACTACTAATAAGTTTTGCACAAGATTTAACTTTCTTAACACAAGTGTTTAAGAATGGTGGTACTTATATATTTCTGTATTTTCTGTGGAGACGTCATTCATGGAGGGCCGAACGCATTCTACACACATAAAATAAAAAGTTGCTCACAAACGCATAATGAAAGATCATACCGAGCAAATCTCAGGGGAGTTTTCCGTTCTAATTCTTTTTATTTCCTGTTTTTAATTTCATATTCAAACAACGAGGACGTTGTTTAACTTAAGTGGGGGATGGAGAATTAGAACGTTACTTGTCCTTAGTTTTTCAAAAATATGCGTTAATCTATTCTTAATATGCTTAAATTTAAAATTTTTCTGGCATGTTTTTTTAAATCTAAGTTGCATAGCCACACACATAACTACTATTATATAAACTTGTGAGAATTGAGCGTATCTGTTTATGTTATTTACCCCAAATTCCACAAATATATGATTGTGCTGGTGACTTGTAAACTTTAGAACTTGGCTTGTATACTATTCGAGACCACCATAATGAGTATTATTGATATAATTGGAGTGACTTGTCTAACTTGGTAAAATTTCTAGGATTACATCCAAATAGCCTACATATGTTATGTGTTATTAACTAACTACATTGGTTAGTTAATCCTCGTATAAACCCTTTTGTTACTCTCATTTTTAGAGTAAGATACCCCTAGAAAAACCCTCAGAGCCATTCCTTTCGTTTCTTACACCAATGTTTTAAATGTTTCGTTACACCTTTACACCTTAGCCTACCATGTAGATTTAAGTCCGTGGTTAGTTGCTTTTGGTAAAAGTGTGTTTCCCTACGTTTCCTGTGTTCGTATGCTTAATTTATTATCTTTGGTTAGGTCAAGAAATTGCACAATGTAATTGGAGTGAAAGTATATATTGTATTTTTGATTTTCGTGTGTTTACTACTTTCACTATTATTTTTATATCTGAAGTATTGAAGACTATCGAAAAATCATCCAGATTTATTGTTCTAAGTGAAGTGGTGAAATTTTACACCATTAGTTAGTTTTATTTGAGAAAAACAATCGAAAAAAATGAGAAGAAAAAGAAAGAAGAAGTTGGAAGTTTGAAATACCAATGATGTAAAGTTTTGTATAAGTGGTTGATATCGCCACTATTTGTTATATTATATTTATGGATTGCAAGGGAGTTGGACGTTATGGGAACGCCAACTAAGGTTTATTCATTGATTAAGATATTTTTTTAGTCTGATTCATCTCTACCTTGTAAAGCATGAGTTTCTATGTTAAAGCGTGAGTTAGTCAATGATATGTGTCTTATTCATGGGATGGTTGGGAAAGTAATTTAACCATACATAGGACTTAATCTATTTGTTTTGTTTATTTTTTTTTCATTTTACACCAATTTATGTATTTCCCAAATATTATCCATACCATATACCGTATATAGCTAAGTGAAAATGTCAATTTTGTGAATAAGGTAGTGACCATCCGAGTATTAGATTAATCAAATAATGCGCTAGCGAGCTGGTGTGTGACTTGGTGACCATCCGTTATGCAAATAACGTGCCAGCGATCCAAGAAGCACTCTAGTGATCATCCGTTGTTTGAAGCGTCGAGGACTCGCGCCAGCGATCTACTAAGTTTATGCAGGAGATGTTTAAACAAAGCTACATTTAACCCTAACCCATATCAACCCTCTTTACCGCTTTAGACTCATTACTCCTTAGCTTTAGTAGGGGAGATGTGTATACTTGCCAAGCCTATGATAGAATATTTGTCACGACCAAGCAATTGAGCGAATTAGATTAGTTGAGAGATTGATAGATATATTTTATTTCTAGTTCGTTAAGTGTTTGATTGTGCAATTATGATAAAACGAATAAGTGCTTCATCATAAAAACACATCCTCATATCTTTTAGGATCCACTTTCATATGTTTAATCTAAGGTTTACTTGGGGACAAGTAAAGTTCAATTGGGGGGGGGATATTTGATGACATCAAATAAGTACATATTATTATCATCATTTGTCCTATATATTTTACTTGTTTTATATTATTATCTGTGAGAATTGATACTTAATCGTTTATAGTTATAAACAAGAATTTGGTAAAAGTTAGTGATTTTGGACGAAATATGGAGCTAAATGATCAAGATGGAAAAAGTCTACTTAACTGAAGAAGATACGCCGTATCATTCTAGACAAATACGCCGTATGACTATACTTAGATGATTTCGAAGACCATTGCTTGACTTTGAAGAATGTGCCGCATGTAATTATCCCATGCGCCGCATATGAAACCTTGGTCAATGAAGAAGAACCAACTTGTTCTACTCCAGATACGCCGCATTACATTCATTACATACGACGCATCACTCTCAAGACTTCACCAATGATTATCCAAGATACTGAATGACATACGCCACATAGAGATTCAAGTTACGCCGCATCTGAAGACGGTGTACAGATATTCCAGAATACAATAATCTTGGTCCCCACGCGAAGTTAAGTCAATGCGCCGCATCGAACCCTCTGACAAAAACTATAAATACCCCTAGAGAACAGCCGAATTTTGTGTGCAAAAAAGAGCCAAAAGTTACAGAAACCCTAAGGAGAAGAATTGCAACGAAGAGGCAACACAAGACACACCTAATTGAAGATTTCAAGAGCAGTAAGAAGGTCCTGCTTATGTTTTAATTCTATTAAGTAGTTTTATTGTATTGTAATAGTGCACTTTAATCCATCAAGATTGATGGGCTTGTGACCGCCATATTGCTCCCCTTAAAATTGCTTTCCCATCTATTAAAGTTTATTTAATGTTTATTTGGTTCTTGTTATATGTGCTTTGATAACCTCTGTGTCTTGCTTGGGCTGCCATACCCCTCCCACGATTACTTCTCTAGCATTATAAGTTAGTGTAAGCCCTTAAAAAGGTTAAATAATATAGACATAAGTAATCTTTAAGAGTTTACTCGCCTATAATTAAGATACCAACGAGAGAGAAGATTTTACGACACTCATCATATAAAACTAGCAATAAAACAAGTGATAAGCTACTTAATCATTCGTCAGGCCTCTTATCTGTATGTGTTATCTATATGTGTACGTGTTCGCCATTCATTGTATTCTGTCTCATTAGTTTTATTATTTTATTAATCAACTCAAATCGTGCCAGTCTCTCAGACTGAACCCCCTCGCGTTATATTAGGTTGTAAAACTAACTTAGGAATTAAAATAGTGATAGACATTCTAGGTTTTAACATTCAATTCTTAGTGATTGACACTCTACTTACCAACTAGCTACATTGATCGGTTAGACTGCTCGTTAGTGTGTGTTATAGGATGAGTCGGCTAAATATAAATTTAAAACTTGATAAAGAATAATCCTATTCTACAACAATATATGCATGCATCCTCCATCATCAAAGTACTCCTTGCCTTTACTTCAAGTCTTCTTTGAGCCTTGTCTTCAGCAGATGTAATAGGCACCACAGTCACAACACCTTTTGCAGATCTTGTTGTTTTAGGTTTGGTGTTATCAGTTTCTATGACTTCCCAGAGTAAGTAGTCAATCATCTGGATATACTGTTCAATTCTCATTCTCAAGATCTCAAACTCTCCAGGTTTGAGCATATGTACCTTTGATGCAGCCACCATGTGCGCAGAATCCATGTCTTCTAGTAAGATTTTGTGTATTAAAACAAGTTCTTCTTGATCACAGCTTCTAGATCACAAGCTCTGATACCACTTGTTGATCCCAGTTACGCACTTGATCGAATTCCTTAGCTTGTATAATGTTAAGTTATGCTAGATAGTCTAACACAACTAGAGTAGAAACTATGTTTGAATTTATCAAATACTATGCGGAATCTAGTATTTGATATTATGAAGAACTCTTTGATGGAACAGTAAATACAAGAACAAAACATTTTTTAACAAATCAAACAGCCTCAATATTATTAAACAATAATACGAATACTCTTCTAGTATTAGGGTTACAAAATCTTGAAACTATAAACTCTAAAAGAATCACGTATTGGTATATCTAACTCAATGCCCTAGGACCTCCTAATATAGACTAAGGAGTCCTAGTCGGCTTACAATAACTTGTTATCAAAGATAAATCTTTCTAAATCTTTTTTATATTGATCTAAACGACTTTACATGTATATCTCATTAACAGTTGTAACATAACCGACTAAATACTGTAACAGTATTAACTATGAAGCAAGAGCATTAACTTCTTCAACATCATTATATTTGCACGAGCAACACTAACTTTGTACTAGCAGCACTAACACACTTAGAATATTTCATTGAAGTTTCTTGAGCAGTACTAACTTTGTACAAGCAGTCTTAACATTACACTAGCAGCAAAAACATACTAAGCATTTTCCTTTGAAGTCCAAGAGCAGTCTTAACACCATAGAGTAGTAGCAAGCTTGACAATGAGCAGTATCATCAAGAAGCTTTATTCCCAACAGAAAATAGTGAAAACTTAAACTAATAAAGGAGATCATGAAACTACCAAGTTTTTATAGTATTTTCTCTATCTTTTCTAGCTTTCGTTAAATCATTTTTTTTAAAATAAAGTCATTTATTTAACCAAAATATCATTACAACTATCTGCTGTTAGGGGTGGCAATTCGGGTTGGGGTTCGGGTTGGCGGGTTCGAGTTAACTTGGTGGCGGGTCAGAAAACCTCATCCCGAACCTGACCCATTTAAATTATCAGGTCAGCTATGTCAACCCTAACCTGTTTATATATAACCCGAACCTAACATATTTAACCCGTATATATACTTGGGTTAACGGGTTATAGGTTAGACGAGTTAAATAGTTTAAACGGGTTTCGAGTTAACCTATTTAACCAGTTTTATATACAAAAGTAGGCATATTACATGAGTTAAGTGGGTCAACCCGTTTAACCCATTTAACCTGTGTAATAAAATATAAATAGTTTTTAAGTTAAGTAAAAAATCTTAAATGGGTTGGCGGGTCGACCCGCTTAATTTATTCCTTGATAACATCAAATTAACCCGATATTTTATATATCAAATTCTCGTGTTTATTGCCTCATTTATAATAATATGATACTTAATTCGTTCATAATTGTTCATATTTATATTTTAGGTTAATTGAGGCGTTGGAATGAAAAAGATGCGAGAAAAGGCTAAAATTGGACAAAGATACATGGCTACGGCGTAACATATTATAAAGCTACAGCGTAGATATATTAACGAGAGTTCTACGGGTGTAGTCACTCTTTAGGCTACGTCGTAGTTACTTAATGTGAAGGCTACGACGTAAGTTGTCATGGACCTACGCCGTAGTTATTAACTTGGGCACAAGGGAGTAAAGTCCATGGACTATAAATGGCGAAATAATATTAAGTTTATTAATATTTGGGACTGATGATAAAAAGAGCAAGAACGATGAAGGGCTGAAAGTGTTGAAATATTTTTATATTTCAACATATTTATTAAAGAAAAAGGGAGCAAGGACTAAATTAAATCATGGCACAAGTATAGGGGCTGAAGATGGATATTGGCATAATTCAATTTATTATATATACAATAACATGTGCATATACAAAGATCATGAATTGCAATTCGTAGGTCTTGGTTTTTGGTGGGGCTACGCCGTAGACACAAGAAAAAGACAGAGAAGACACAGTTTGGTGGTGTTGGTTTTAGGGGCAAAACCTTTGGGGTTTTGCCCAGGTACTCAACTAGGGGATCAAAAACATTTATCTAGCACGATATGTAATTAATTCTTGACTCTCATTTATTTATTGAGTTTCATTATTCTTGATCACAATTTTGATTCTGTTTATTTGGTGATTATCTTGATGCCTATTGTGTTTTATTAAACTGTTTTTGTCTTTTAATTAATTAACTACGACGTAGTCATTTATTTAACTACGGCGTAGTCATTAATTGAGCTACGACGTAATCATGTATTTAACTACGACGTAGTCATATGTGTTAATTAATTAATTATTTAGCAATTAATTGTTTGATTTTTATTTCTAGTTTATTTATTGTTTTATTTGAATACATTCGTAGCATGTCTTAGGACACTCTAGTTTCGGTAATAATGATGTTTGGTAGTTCCCTATAAGGGGATGTAAGTTCCGACAGGCCGCATCCAGCTATAGGGGTGTGTTTTGGTGATAGAAATATCACCATTCATGTGGAAATTTCAACGAATGACCACCTACCAAACAAACTTGCTTAAGGAGTTAGAGGGGATGTAAGTTGCGATCGCCCGCATCCCATTAGACTAGTCTAAGTTAGTAGAGGCGCTTAATGACTCCTGCATTTCATACCAGCGAACTCTTGCAATCACAAGTTGTAAGAATAGGGAGAGGTGTAAGATAGGATTAGGCGATTTAACCATCTGAGTCTATCGAATTAAATCCCCAGATGAAACAATAGTGAACACCGTTACTTTAATGACTGAGAATAGATTACCAGATGACCCTTGGTCACTTTTAATTACCTTGGAGAGGAGTCTAGGATCATAGGGTACACGAATTGACCATAGGAGTCTACCGCCTTTCACCATTATTAATGCGGTTAGAGAATTAGATCATAATAATTATCATCGCATTAGTTGTTTGCTAGAAAACCATGCCTATTGATTACATTGAATCTATCTCATTTACTTTCGCATTTTGTTTATTTCACTTTATTAGTTTAATTAATATTCAACATAAAAACCCCTTTTAAAATAGTGACATATACTTTAATTAGGATCCACACTCACAGCTCTTGGGACGACCTCGGTTTTACCAGTTACTAGTCTACACACGACCGGATACAATGTTCGTTAGTGCATTAAGGTAGACAATAGGTAATCGAGAAAATATAGATTTAAAACCTGGTCACTAAATCCTGCATCAAGTTTTTTGCGCCGCTGCCGGGGAGCTTTTAGGATTGTAATTTGAGTCTTTATAGTTTTAAATTCTTTTCATTTAGAAATTTTGTTATTTTTGTTTTTCTTCTTTTTGTCTCTTTTGTTTTCGTTGTTTGTTAGTATGTTTCAGGAAATCATGGAGATGGAGCCGGATATTAATAATATGACTTTGAATGAATATTTGGAGTATGAGGAGGAGATGAAGTACATAAACATCCGATCTAGGAGAACTCCTACAAGATTCCCTCCTTTAGAAACTTCCTTTCAAACTCCACGATCATTCACCAATAACGGTTCCACAATTCCTGGTAAGAGTAAAAAAGTGGACATTGGTAGCATGAGTATAAAAGAATATGAATTGTACATGGCTACGTAATATCCAATGACGTATGAAGTGAGGAATCCGACTCTTGGTAGTAAGTCCCAATTTTTTGATCAATCGACATATACACCCGATCCCCAACCCGAGGATAGAGATTTGATGATAGCAAGAGGGGTAGATGAATTGTTCAGAATTGTAGCAGAAAATCTTCGAAGAATGGAACAAGAGGAGATTCATAATGGGTGTGATGATGAAGAATTTTGGGATGTGAACCATGGAAGTAAGGACCTGCTTAACTTTCCTATTTCTCCTAATACTGATATTTTTGCTAGTGACTGTGAACAGGATACAGATGATGCCAATATTGACACTGCAAAGGAGAAAGAGGAAGTCCTAGAAGAATGTGATGAATGTGATATTGATGATTATTGGGACATGACAGTTGAAGATGTAGAAAGGCTTAGGCTAATATTGACACCTACCATACAAAATGAAGTTAACCCAAAGCAGGTGATGCAACCATACCTGCCGCCGGCTATGATGAGGCGAAAAGTGTTACGCTTTTAGGGGGTCATTTAAGCCCTAAGTCGTGATTATTTGATCAAATATTGCCTCAAATCGTTCCTTTTGTCATTTTAGGTACTTTGGAGAAGAAATCTGGAAAAGGAAGCATTTTGGACGTTTTTGGAGCGAAAAGTGAAGAAAACCGCAAAGACTCCAAAATCAAGCTGGAAATAGTACCTGACGGCGTCACGCTTTGGAGGTGACGGCGTCACGTATTGGCAAGTAGGTGGATAAAAAGTTACACGAGATGCGCCAGAATATTTTTTGGAGTTAAAGAGTGACGGCGTCATGCTTTGGGACACCAAGGCCGTCAAGAGAAAAATTACACGTGACGGCCAAGAGAAGAATTATACATGACGGCATCGGATCTGGATCTAAGCAATCCGAGAAGAGTATTGGCGGCAAGTTGACGGCGTCAGGATTATAACGTGACGCCGTAAGACGTGTAATCTCTATATATAGTTTTCTTATTTTCATTCATTAGGGAGAGAACTTTTGGAGGAACTTTACCACAAACCCTAGGTCGAATTTTCATAATTTTGTAGGGGTTTCAAACCCTTCTTTCATCCATGTTTCAATAAAGATAAGTCTTCCAATAATCATTCAATATGTCTATGTGTTGTTTGGTTCTATCTTACGCTTGTCTTTACTTTAACATGCTAGGCTAGGTTTGTTTGTGTTTGCTTAGATGTAATGAAACCTAGCTATTGATTGTAGGTTGATTGTTTGTTATTAATTGTATTGGATGAATGATATCGATGTTAGGCTTAAGAAAACTAGCAGACTTCCAATTGGTAACATGCTTGAACGTCTTAAGAAACATGAATCAGATGTGTACTACGATTTTAATGGTTGTATTTAATGCATGAGTGACTACTAAGGAGGCCATGTTAGGAGCTAGTTGTTGGCTCGACATAGGAAGAGGTAGAAATTTATAGAGTTGGGGAAGATCGTACACGGCCCCACTAATGGTATTAAGGAATATAACCCGTCATCCACGCAATTGTAACAAACTATTCAATTAATGAAAGATAGCTAGGGAGTAGTGAAATCTAAGTAAACACGTTTCTCTTATTATTGTTTTTCTCAACATTTACTTTCTTGTTATTTTATTTCCATTGCATTTGTAGTTATTTGGGTTAGTTGACTAGTGATGCGTGGAATTGCGCCCTCGCAAAAGGTTTTTCCTCTCAAGGGATCTTGAGAAGCTTGCAATCCCCACCAGGCAGTGTACCTGACCGTTGTAGTATAGTATAGTGGCAAGTACCGGGGGATTGATCGTTCAACTCAAAGAATAGTGTTCGCTAGGGTTAAAACTCACTTAAACTAGGTCTAGAGACGAGAGATGATTCTTTTTGTATTTTTATATTTTATGGAAAGCAAGTAAAAATCTCAGGTTTTGAAGGAGTGGGTGGAATTAGTTGCTAATCAACTAACCTAAATAACTAAAGATGCAATCAAAATAAAATAAACTTAAACTAATTGATTCGAGTCATTTGATTAGTTAATTGTAAAGTATGTAAAAATTCAAGTGTAAGGGGAATGTACATTCCCTATGATGTATTATTTTGGATGGTAGGGTAAGAGTGTATGCAAAAAAAAAAAAAAAAAAAATCAAGAAAAAGAAAAAAAAAAAGAAAAAAAAAAAGAAAAAGAGAAAAGAGAAAAAAAAACATACGGACTACCATCCCGTTTCATTCTATGTTTGTTTTATGTTTTTGTTATTTTTCATTTATTAGCTTAAGTCGAGTCTAGTCTTGGCTTAGCAACGCCATATTGTACATGTAATTAACCAAGATGATTAACTCGCCACAAGTAAATATTGCCTATATCGAACAAAACCGTGTATTCCATATCCCTACACCTAACGTTATAACCCTTTGAAAGACCTCTTTGATAGTTTATCCTAGGTGCTTACGCCAAGTGGTGGAGGTTTGATCCTTTCCCAAGACTATGGTAATCTATTTTGCTATGACAGGTAGTGAGAGATGTTTTCCATTTCCATATTGTGATATATACTTTATTACACCCGAGAAATGTGAGTATCTAAACACTATTTGTGAGGTGCTAGTGTATGACCTCCGTGCTTGTCTTTGGTCTTTAGTGGAATGATTATTTGTTGTAATTACTTTTATATTAGTGTTAAATGACCCATAACTTGTTTTTTGATTAGAATAAAAGCTTATTTGCTTGAGGACAAGCAAATCTCAAGTGTAAGGGTATTTGATGAGGCAAAAAATGAACCGTTTTTAAGGGGTCATTTTAGCCCGGATTCGAATTTATTTGATCAAATATTGCCCTAAATCGTTCCTTTTGTCATTTTAGGTACTTTTGGAGTGAATTCTGGAAAAGGAAGCATTTTGGACGTTTTTGGAGCATAAAAGTGAAGAAAACGGCAAAGTCTTAATTTTCCTTGCTGGGAACAGTACCTGACGGCGTCAAGAATTTCCAAGTGACGGCGTCAAGTGTAATACAAGAGGTGGAAGTGGATAAAGTTCGTGACGGTCCAGAGAGTTTTGTACTAGGGACATGACGGCGTCACCATAGGCCGTCATGGTCCAAATGTTAGTGACGGCCCAGAACAAAATTACACATGACGGCGTCAAAAGTGGATCTAGGCAATCCGATTTCATTATGGGCGGCGAGTTGACGGCGTCAGAATTTCCTTCTTGACGTTGTCACCCAGTAAAATCTATATATAGTTTTGCAATTTTCATTCATTAGTGTGTAACTTTTAGGGTGCAACTTTGGAGATAAACCCTAGTCCGATTTTCACAGCTTTTTCAAGGGTTTTTACCCTTTGAAACCTTTCATGTCAATTTGAGATAAGTACTCTTTTAATTCAATCAATATGTCTATGTGTTGTTTGAATATATCTTACACTTGTCTTCAATTTAACATGCTTGGCTAGATCTCTTTTGTGTTTGCTTAGATGTAGTGAAACCTAGATGTTAATTATGGGTTGATTGTTTGTTTATAGTTGTTACGGATGATTGTATTCGATGTTATGCTTAAGAAAACTGGTAGACTTCCATTGGTAACATGCTTGAACGTCTTAAGAAACGTGATCAGAGGTGTACTATGATTTTTGGTTGTATTTAATGCGTAGAAGAATTCTAATGATCCCATGTTAGGAGCTTCTAACGGCTTGACATAGGACTAAAGTAGGATCCTATAGAGTTAGGGAATATTGTACACGGCCCTACGACTAGTATTAAGGAATACGACCCGTCATCCACCACATTAGTAATTAGATTTATTTTCATTTTTATTATTTTATTTTGATTGCATCTTTAATCATTTGGGTTAGTTGATTAGCAACTAATTCCGCCCACTCTTCCAAAACCGAGATTTTATTTGCTTTTATAAAATATAAAAAAAAATACAAAAAGAATCATCCCTCACCTCTAGACCTAGTTTTTAGGCTTTCTAATCCTAGCGACACTATTCCTGAGTTGAACGATCAATCCCCCGGTACTTGTCACTATACTATACTACAACGATCAGGTACACTGCCTGGTGGGGGTTGTAAGCTTCTCGAGATCCCTCGAGAGGTAAAGCCTGGTGCGATTCCCACGTATCATTACATATGCATTAAGTATAATCAATATATCGTAGTACACCTCCGATCATGTTTCTTAAGACGTTCAAGCAAGTTACCAGTTGGAAGTCTGCCAGTTTTCTTAATCCTAACATCGAATTCATTCATCCACAACAATTATAAACAAACAACCAACCAATAATCAATATCTAAGTTTCATTACATCTAAGCAAACACAAAGAAAACCTAGCCTAGCATGTTAAAGAGAAGACAAGCATAAGATATAATCAAACAACACATAGACATATTGAATGATTTGTTGAAAGACTTATCTTCAATTAAGCATGGATGAAACAAGGGTTTGAAACCCTCAAAATATCAGTAAAATTCGTCTAGGGTTTTCTCCCTTCAAAGTTGCACACAATGAATGAAAACTAGAAAAGTATATATGGATTTTACAATCTAACAGCGTCAAGAGTAGGGTCTGACGCCGTCAACTCGCCGCCAAAATAATACTCGTATTGCCTAGATCCACTTCTGACGTCGTCATGTACAAACTTGGTCTTGGCCATCATGTGCAATTTACTCTTGATGGCCTTGGTGACGCCGTCATGTACATATCTTCAAAAATCTCTCTGGCGCGTCACGTGTAATTTGATTTATCCACCTCTTTGTCAAGTCTTGACGTCGTCACTAGCAATCTGTGACGCCGTCAGGTACAATTTTCAGCATGATTTTGAGACTTTGTCATTTTCTTCACTTTTTCGCTCCAAAAATGTCCAAAATGCTTCCTTTTGTAAATTTCCTCTCAAAAGTACCTAAAATGACAAAAGGAACGATTTAGGGCAATATCAAATAATCTCGACTTTGGCCTTAAATGACCCCCCAAAAGTGGTACACTTTTCGTCTCATCAACTAGCAACTAATTCCGCCCACTCTTCCAATACCCGAGATTTTTAATTGCTTTCCATAAAATATAAAAATACAAAAAAGAATCATCCATCACCTCTAGACCTAGTTTAATTAAGTTTTGATCCTAACGACACTATTCCCTGAGAGAACGATCAATCCCCCGGTACTTGCCACTACACTATACTACATCGGTCAGGTACACTGCCTGGTGGGGATTGCAAGCCTCTTGAGATCCCTTAAGAGGTAAAACCTTTTGCGAGGGCGCAATCCCACACATCAATTTTTTGGCACCGTTGCCGGGGAATAGTTATTGTTTAGGTTGAAATTTCTTTTTATTAGGTATACTTGCTAGATTCCTTTCAAGTAAGATTTTTATTTTTATAGGGTTTCTTTAGTCTATCTTATTTCTTCGTTTCTTTGTTCGTAACCATTACCATCCGCCATCATGGAATGTGGTAATATCTTTGAACCCATCAACCCACTACAACAAAACCCACCACAAAACCTACCACAACCAAACCAACCTCCTAGACCCCGCACTTTAGGAGAGTACTCCCGTCCTAGCCACCAAGGCTATCGAAACACCATTGAGCTCACTAAAGGAGCCAATGTGTCTCCTTTGCGATCCGACACCATCCGGTTGGTGCAAAGCGGATGTGCATTCCATGGACTTCGTTTCGAAGATCCTAATCAACATCTAAAGGATTTTCTTAAAATCGTAGATTCCATAGACCTTGATGTTGAAACTTGAGAGACGACCCGATTGCGTCTCTTCCAATTCTCTCTACGTGACCAAGCTAGTCAATGGCTTGAACGTTTACCGGCGGGATCCATCACCTCTTGGGATGATCTCACCACTCGTTTCCATGCTCAATTTTTCCCACCGGGGAGAACCACCAAGCTAAGAAATGACATCTTGATGTTCCAACAATGTCAAGGTGAAACTCTTTATGAAGCATGGACTCGTTTCAAGGACTTACTCCATAAAGTCCCTCATCATGGCATAGATCTTTGGCTCCAAGTCCAAATCTTTTATGACCATATCAATCTCTCCACGAGGCAAACCATTGACCAAGCGGCTGGTGGCAAGCTACGTTATCGACGTGCGGAAGAATTATGGGAACTCATAGAAGATCTTGCTCTCTATGACAACGAAAGTTGGAATGATCCCCGTGATTTGAACAAAATGGTCAAGGCAATATCTTTGCCTTCGAACAATTCAAGCACTCCCTACCGTAGGATCATGGAACTTGAAGACCAAGTCAAGTTTCTCATGAAATCCTACGAAGCTCCTAAACCTTCAAGCCAAATGAACAAAATCACTTCTTCATGCGAATTATGTAGTGGTCCTCACGAAACTCATAATTGCATGGAACTTCCCAAACGAGCTTTTAAGGAATTCACATCCTCACGTGCCGATAAAGCGGAGGATAGGTGGCCCACCACTAATCATGGACCTCGGAATTTCAGCGAAGCCTATGAAGCGTGGAAGGATAAGCCAAATTTCAGAGGGTACCAGACTCGGAGCGTATCCTTCAATGATTCTCCCCCACTCACCTGGTCCGAGCATTATCCACCTCAGAACACACCTAAGCAAAGCTATGAAGAAACACTGCGAAAGTTTTTTCTCTCTCAAGAAACACAGCTTTCCACGCTCGAGACTCAATTCAGACAATAGCAAGCCGATATGAATAACAAGGTTGGTAACCTGTTAAATGCTATCACTGAGCGCATTGCTAGTAAATTGGCTCAGGCTGAAGAGGTCAAATCCGTCACCATCATTAATCAGCCACCCTCACAAGTAAAAATAAAGAACCCTAGTAAACTCTTTAAACATATATCACCAAAGGTGAAGGAAACTAGGGACCCTTTTTACTCCTCAGGACCAATCCACTTCGTGAACACCATTACTACAATACCTGCTCCTAAATTCGATAAGAGCCAACAACCAACTAGGAATGGGGACCATGAAGTAGAAAGTAGAGCCCCCAAGAAGGACCACGATGTGACTAAGAGCCCCGTAGACTTACCCGAGGACTCCATCACAAAAGGGTCGAGCGAGTGGAAGGAGTCGAAAGAAGAATCCGAGGGGCCTAAGGAAAATCTGGGAGTTGTGGATAATTCTATTATGGAGAAGCTCGAGAAAGACACGGTAGGGATTTCTATATGGTGTAGAAATAGGATAGAGGAAGGCGACTCCAAAGTTTTTAAGATTTCTTGCACCACTAGGAAAAAGCTTATAACTGATGCCTACATAGATCCTGACCTCCAAATAAATGCGATCTCTCTCTCCCTTTACAACGAAACCTTCCCTAAACAAATTACATGTAAAGGACTCAATAGCGTCAGGATAGAGAAAAGGTTACCAATTATGATTGGAGGATTCATCTATGACGTTGATCTAACCGTGATCGATGACATGGACTCATTCATTAGTCCAACATTAACTAACCTCGTCATCAGAAAACCATTTGTAAAAGAAACAGGAGTGACCTTAGATGAAAGCGATGGTAGTGCACTATTTACCAATGGTGTCAGGAGAGTAATTTTTTTAAGGGTAATGAGGAAGTGTATGAATACCTGCCATCATTGGATTGTAATACAAATGGATTACAAGGTAGAAGTTCGGGAAAGATAAAGCGACGTGATCCCAATAACCTCAAAATCCCTTGTATGATTGGTCACAAGCATTTTTATAATGTCTACATTGACTTGTGCCTGCCCAAGAATGTTATGTCCTTGTTCCATTACAACAATATTTGCAAATGGGGGTTGATTTATAAAGGAGAGAATGTTGTCGGCAGAGATCATGAAGTGCAAGTGTTTGTAGGAAATATGACATTCATGATGGACTTTACAATCGTGGACAATATTGAAGATTATATCGACCCTAGTTTTATCACAAGTTGTTTTCCGGGCGCCCTTTTGTGAAATCACTAACTTAATGGTTGACGACCAAAACGAAATCATGACTTTCACCGATGGGATTAGGAGAATCTCATACCAAACGCCATATAAGATGAAATATTTCGAAGGAGTAGATTGCGACGGGCTTAATAAGATAGGCTCCCAACTTGTTTTATGTGATGATGATGTTCGGAGAGGATGTAAAAACACCTTTGACTTATCATGTAGGTTTTTTAAGGGTGTCAGTAAGCTTAGTTCCAAATATCGGGAAGATATTTTTGAATCTGAAGACCCAAAATACCTGCACTATGAAAGTGATCTTGATAGAGATTTGGAGGATGACCTAGAAACTGTGATTAATGACGAGGTCACGTAATAGCCCGTGACTTTGAGTCTAGCTACAAGACTCATAAATAAAGAAAAGCGCTTCTTGGAAGCAACCCATCCTTTATTTGTTTGTTTTTTTGTTTGTTTGTTTGATTTATTTGTTTCCGTATGCATGTTTTATTTTTATTGTTTGTGGCTCATGTTTCAAAGTAAATTGTGAAAATGCTTTATTTTGTTTTTAACTTCGTCTTGATTACATATAAAGGTATTTTGCAAAAGATAAGTGTAAGGGAAATCTAAATTTGTTTCTATGAATGAGATTGAACATGAATCACAACAATAGTAAAAGAATATGCATATTAGTATTTGTGTAAGTCAAATGCTTGTATCGAGTCATAATGATGTTTTGCAGGATTTCCAGGAATTAAGGCGTGAGTTTTTCCAGAAATTTTCCGGATACTTAACATGAAATTTCTGCAGGTCACTTCTGACGACGTCAGGATTACAACCTGACGGCGTCAAGTGTAAAATTCTGGAAATTTTGCGAGTTTTGTTTTTCTAACGGAGTCTTAGAGTTTTTGTTAAATATTTAGTTTTATAAACTCCAGGAAATCTACAAATATTCATTCCACAAGAATTATATCTTAATTTGCTTTCTAGGATTTTAGTATATATAGAGTTTGTCGCCGATTTTATGTGAGGTTTGCTATGATTGTTTTCTCAGGTTTAACAGGTTATATTGGATAAGAAGATGATTTATATTTCAGGAGGGAAGCTTTCAACGTTCATTTTCTTGTAGGAGGATCTAACCATGTTATTACATTATCCACACCGAACGAATCAGGGAGTATTTGTTTCATTCTTTTACCTTCGTTACTTTTACATCCTTTTTATTGAACATTGGGGACAATGTTCAGCCTAATTGTAAGGGGAGGGTAAATGATGTACCTTAGAGAATGCAATTGCACTTGATTTTGTTTGTTCAATAGTAGGTGTGTAATAAAACTAAGAGAAACACTTGTTAGGTTAATTTTAGCCCCAAATTTAAAAAATTTTACAACATATAGGAGTGAAGCTTTAGCCTTAATGGATAGGAGTTGTATGACTAGCACGAAAAAACCGCACCACTCAAAATTTTCCACCCCAAATATGTGAGGTTCGCCCCTAGATTTGTTAGGAAAAGATTCTTATGAGTGTACCGGTAGTACTTAGATTCTAGAACTTGTGATAGTGATGCATCCCAAGACCGCTAGTGAGACTACATTCGTGTAGTAGGATTTACTACATGATAAGATGCATTAGGATAACCCTTGTGTTAAACCCGTATCATAATTACTTGACTAATGAAGTCATAATTACTTGACTAATAAAGTCAATTAATTTTCCCACACCTTTGCGATGTACTCATTTTTAGTACACGATACCCCTAGTACACCCCTCCGAGCCTATCTTTTTTGTTTCTAACTTTAAGCATTTTACTTAATGGTATAATTTGTTTACAATCCACCCCAAATGTACACCAAAATCGCCTTAGCCTTCCTTGTATGCACTAATCTTTAGTGCATTATTGTTATTTGTTTAAACCCTTAGTTAATTGTCTAATTGATTACATGGTTGCTAAGTCGAGTCATATCTTGTACATATTGTTTTGGGACGATTGGGACTCATGGGTAAAGTACTATTGTTATGGAGTATTGGGGAAGACGTCAATTATTACCCCCATATGTGCGTTAATATTTAAAAAGTACTCCAAGTGTTTTGATTATCTTAATTCGAGTCATTAGAATAGTTGATTTTAAAGTATGTAAAAGTTCAAGTGTAAGGGGAATGAAAATTCCCTATGATGTATTATTTTGGATGGTAGGGCAAGAGTGTATGAAAAAAATCGAAAAAATCAAGAAAAAAAATAGAAAAAGAAAAAGAGAAAAAAAAAACATACGGACTACCATCCCGTTTCCTTTTATGTTTATTTTATATTTTTGTAGTTTTAATTAGCTTAAGTTGAGTCGAGTCTTGGCTTAGCAACGCCACATTGTACATGTAATTGACCAAGATGATTAACTTGCCACCAGTAAAGATTGCCTTTATCCAACAAAACTGTGTTTATCATATCCCTACACCTCACGTTATAACCCTTTAAATGACCTCTTTGATAGTTTATCCTAGGTGCTTACGCCAAGTGGTGGAGGTTTGATCCTTTTCCAAGCCTATGGTAATCTATGTGCTATGATAGGTAGTGAGATATTTTCCATTTTCATATTGTGATATATACTTTTATTACACCCGAGAGATGTGAGTATCTAAACACTATTTGTGAGGTGCTAGTGTATAATTTTCATGCCTGTTTTGGTTGAAGTGGAACGATTATTTGTTGTAATTACTTTTATATTAGTGTTAAATGACCCCTAGCTTGTATTTTGATTAGAATAAAAGCACATTTGCTTGAGGACAAGCAAATCTCAAGTGTAAGGGTATTTGATGAGGCGAAAAGTGTTATGCTTTTAGGGGTTCATTTAAGCCTTAAGTCGTGATTATTTGATCAAATATTGCCTCAAATCGTTCCTTTTGTCATTTTAGGTACTTTGGAGAAGAAATCTGGAAAAGGAAGCATTTTGGACGTTTTTGGAGTGAAAAGTGAAGAAAACGGAAAAGTCTCCAAAATCAAGCCGGAAATAGTACCTGACGGCGTCACGCTTTGGAGGTGATGGCATCACGTATTAGCAAAGAGGTGGATAAAAATTACACGAGACGCTCCAGAATGTTTTTTGGAGTTAAAGAGTGACGGCGTCATGCTTTGGGACACCAAGGCCGTCAAGAGCAAAATTACACGTGACGGCCAAGAGAAGAATTATACATGACGACATCGGATCTGGATCTAAGCAATCCGAGATGAGTATTGGCGGCAAGTTGACGGCGTCAGGATTATAACATGACGCCGTCAGGCGTGTAATCTCTATATATAGTTTTCTAGTTTTCATTCATTAGGGAGAGAACTTTTGGAGGAACTTTACCACAAACCCTAGGTCGAATTTTCATCATATTGTAGGGGTTTCAAACCCTTCTTTCATCCATGTTTCAATAAAGATAAGTCTTCAAATAATCATTCAATATGTCTATGTGTTGTTTGATTCTATCTTACGCTTGTCATTACTTTAACATGCTAGGCTAGGTTTGTTTATTTTTGCTTAGATGTATTGAAACCTAGCTATTGATTGTTTGTTATTAATTGTATTGGATGAATAATATCGATGTTAGGCTTAAGAAAACTGGTAGACTTCCAATTGGTAACATGCTTGAACGTCTTAAGAAACATGAATCGGATGTGTACTATGATTTTAATGGTTGTATTTAATGCATGAGTGACTACTAAGGAGGCCATGTTAGGAGCTAGTTGTCGGCTCGACATAGGAAGAGGTAGAAACTTATAGAGTTGGGAAAGATCGTACACGTCCCCACGAATGGTATTAAGGAATATAACCCGTCATCCACGCAATTGTAACAAACTACTCAATTAATAAAACATAGTTAGGGAGTAGTGAAATCTAAGTAAACACGTTTCTCTTATTATTGTTTTTCTCAACATTTACTTTCTTGTTATTTTATTTCCATTGCATTTGTAGTTATTTGGGTTAGTTGACTAGCAACTAATTCCGCCCACTCTTCCAATACCCGAGATTTTTACTTGATTTCCATAAAATATAAAAATACAAAAAAGAATCCTCCCTTACCTCTAGACCTAGTTTAATTAAGTTTTGATCCTAACGACACTATTCCCTGAGAAAACGATCAATCCCTCGGTACTTGCCACTACACTATACTACATCGGTCAGGTACACTGCTGGTGGGGATTGTAAGCCTCTTGAGATCCCTTGAGAGGTAAAACCTTTTGTGAGGGCGCAATCCCACGCATCAGGTTACAAATCCTAATCAACTTACAACACCTTAAGGATGGTTATATAGCTCCGGCTACTAACCTAATTAATGTTGAGCTTGAAAAGGAATTTAGAGGCGAAATTCTGAGCACTACCATGATTGACATGGAGGTAAATGTGGTGAGCAAGCCGATTATTCAGCCGCATCTTAGAGTAAGCCATTCATCTAAGCCATCGACTATGATGGGTAAGGTAATGAGGGAAATGACATCCATTTTGAGGTATGATTTTAATTTATCATTTCCCTACACTATAGAAAATTCACACCCTTATGGTGATTATTACTACTTTCACCCACACTTGATTTCAAGTGAAGGGATGAACACCGTTTTACTCGGTAAATAAGGGTGGAGTCAAGCTCGTGACTCGAACAAAAACAAGCGCTTCGTGGGAGGCACCCCATGCCTATCTTTTTATTTCTATTTTTACTTTGGCTTTTGATTTTATTAGTGTAGTTGGTTTGGTATGTTTTGTTGTAAATTTCTGGAGGTAATAAAGAAAGATATATGGTGGAGGAGCTGGATTTGGATTTTTCACTCCAGCAATTTGCCTCAGAAACATCTACGGCGTAGCTCCATTTATGACTACGCCGTAGCATTCTCCAGGTGTCAGACTGTCTGAATTCATTACATACGGCCTAATTCCACATTATCACTACGACGTAGCTTTCTCTGTGCCAATTAAATTTTAAAATTGTTATAACAAACATACTTTAACTTGTATTAGTTTTTAAATAAACTTTGTGGGTATGTTCACTGTAAACCCTCACGAGACTTCACTCATCCACTCGGGTCACCGAGTGGTTTAAAAGGCTTGTTGCATACGCTAAAGGCAACCGTGATTCCTACGAAAGTGAGTTAGGTTTTCTTTTGTTTTTATTTTTTATTTTTAAATTTCGTGCTATATTTTGCTTTTTTCTGGAATTATGTTTTTTGTTATTAGTTTTTCTTGCAGCAATACAGGTTGATGCATTATGGAGTGGTGTTTGGCTGCAAGGAAACATTTTATATCCAGCTTAGTTGAGTACCATGATGGTGGTGATTAGAGTTGATGGTGGAGTTGGATATTGCTCGAGGGAGACATGCTTGGAACATGTTTTTGGACACATATATTGATCATGCCGAGCAAATCCAGGGAGCTTTCCGTTCCATTTCTTACCCTTCCAGAATCCAGGTCATACTTTATATACTTAGTATGACCCAAGTGGGGGGAAGGAATTAGAAGTAAACACCCATTTCATTTTACTTACCTTTGTTTTTCTGGTTTTTAGTGAAAGGTATTTCATTAGTAAAATTTTGACATGTTTTTCATTACTTAACTAGTTTAATCTAGACTGAGCACACCTACCCTATATTTCCATTGTGTGAGGATAAGCCTTTCGATTTTCCCCTTATACATAATATCACAAAAATAAGTGTGTCAGTGGCTGTAGTAGACTTTAGAACTTGTCACTGTATATCTTTTCGAGACCATTATAATGAGCATTACACTGAGGTAACTTGGTGTAATCGGAGCAGCTAGGATAAAAGGCAAATTTTAGGATAAACCCAAATTTCCCATCCATTTATGTTATGTGTATATTGACTTTTCACATCGATTAGTCAATCCCCCTGTTAAACCCTTTTTGTTGCACTCATTATTAGTGCAAGATACCCCTAGTAAACCCTTCAAAGCCATTCTTTTCATTTTGTTCACCAAAATATATATTTCGTTACACCTATCGCCTAGCCTACCCTGTAGTTTCTTATAGTCCACGGTCCGGGAGTTGTTGGTCAATTTTGGTTCTATTGGTGGAAGTTGTGGGTTTTGGAATAAGGGAATTTGAAGAAGATCGGGTTTATTTGATAGTCGATTTCAAGTGGGGGAATACTTTTATTTGTTTGTATCGTGTTTATTTATCTCATTATGTAATACCTTGTCTTGATAAAAAAAAAGTTGAAAAAAAAGAAATAAAATAAATAAAAAATAAAAGAAAAAGAAAAAAATATAATAAAGAGAATGCAAGCAAGAGTTTGTTTATTAGTTTGATTTTAGCTGATAGTAATAAATCAGTTTATGTGTCAAATTGTGGTAAGTATTCCCACCTTGCGCAACTTATACTTTATAGACCCGTGTCATTTCTATCTCTCCTTTCTATTTTAGTATATATTTGTACAATGAGGGCATTGTACATCTCAAGTGGGAGGAAGGGAGATAGAAATGAGTGATTATACGGTTTATGGTCAAAATATGTGCAAATTTTACCCAAATTTTTAAATTTTTAGAGCATATAATTTTTTTCATAAAAGATGAAGGCCGAGTTAATGCATCTTACCTGCCTAGTTATGGAGATTATGAGGCACTACATTATATTTTATATGCATTAACTCGTGTATTGAAGATATTGAAGACCCCTTGACTCTTAACCCTCGAATTTTGCTATGGGATTGAATGAGACTAGTGACGGGGCGATTGTAGACTTTAGGAAACTATTTGTTTCGTGTCTTTTTATTTAAACCCATTCAATATTTTTCCATGTCTTATCCTACCCTTTTAGTCATGAATCATGCTTAGGTGATTGTCGAGCAGTCATTGGTGTCTTGCCCGGCGTTCCGGTCATGTATCGATGTTCTTGGTCGCCTTCGCCGTAGTATGTTAGTAATGAAAAAATAACCCTATAAGCCATTATATTGTGTCAACCCATTTGCCTTTTGGAATAGCTGCATCTATGGACTCTAGTGGTCGAGATTAGTATCTTTGCCAAGCCTATGATAGAATACTGGCCATGACTGAGCAGTTGAGTGATCACCCCAAATATAAACACATAGATTAGCGAGAAAGAGAGTGTGATTTCAATTCCCTTTTCATAAGGTGCTCGATTTGGAAATTTCTAGCTTAAGTAATTTTAAACTCATATCTTCCAAAACATCTTGGGAGATATCTTCTTAAAAATGATTTAAAAGGTCTACTTGAGGGCAAGTAGAGTTCAAGTGGGGGGGATATTTGACAACATCAAATTAACCCGATATTTCATATCAAATTCCCGTGTTTATTGCCTCATTTATAATAATATGATACTTAATTCGTTCATAATTGTTCATATTTATATTTCAGGTTAATTGAGGCGTTGGAAGGGAAAAGATGCGAGAAAAGGCTAAAATTGGACAAAGATACAAGGCTATAGCGTAACATATTATAAAGCTATGGCGTAGATATGTTAACGATAGTTCTACGGGCGTAGTCACTCTTTAGGCTACCCCGTAGTTACTTATTGTTAAGGCTACGGCATAAGTTGTCATGGACCTACGCCGTAGTTATTAACTTGGGCGCAAAGGAGTAAAGCCAGTGACTATTAATGGCGAAATAATATTAAGTTTATTAATATTAGGGACTGATGATAAAAAGAGCAAGAACGATGAAGGACTAAAAGTGTTAGAATATATTTATATTTCAACACATTTATTAAAGAAAAAAAAGAGCAAGGACTAAATTAAATCATGGCACAAGTATAAGGGCTGAAGATGGATATTGGCATAATTCAATTTATTATATATACAATAACATGTGCATATACAGAGATCATGAATTGCAATTCGTAGGTCTTGGTTTTTGGTGAGGCTACGCCGTAGACACAAGAAAAAGACAGAGAAGACATAGTTTGGTGGCATTGGTTTTAGGGGCAAAACCTTCGGGGTTTCGCCCAGGTATTCGACTAGGGGATCAAAAACATTTATCTAACACGATATGTAATTAATTCTTGACTCTCATTTATTTATTTAGTTTCATTATTATTGATCACAATTTTGATTCTGTTTGTTTGGTGATTGTCTTGATGCCTATTGTGTTTTATTAAACTGTTTTGTCTTTTAATTAATTAACTACAACGTAGTCATTTATTTAACTACGGCGTATTCATTTATTGAGCTACAGTGTAGTCATGTATTTAACTACGGCGTAGTCATACATGTTAATTAATTAATTATTTAGCCATTAATTGTTTGATCTTTATTTCTAGTTTATTTATTGTTTTATTTGAATACTTTCGTAGCATGTCTTAGGACACTTCTGTTTATTTATTGTTTGATCTTTATTTCTAGCTATAGGGGTGTGTTTTGGTGATAGAAATATCACCATTCATATGGAAATTTCAACGAACGAGCACCTACCAAACAGACTTGCTTAAGGGGTTAGAGGGGATGTAAGTTGCGACCGCCCGCACCCCATTAGACTAGTCTAAGTTAGTAGAGGCGCTTAATGACACTTGCATTTCGTACCAACGAACTCTTGCAATCACAAGTTGTAAGAATAGGGCGAGGTGTAAGATAGGATTAGGCTATTTGACCATCTGAGTCTATCAAATTAAATCCCCAGATGAAACAATAGTAAATACCGTTACTTTAATGACTGAGAATAGATTACCAAATGACCCTTGGTCACTTATAATTACCTTAGTCTAGAATCATAGGATACACGAATTGACCATAGGAGTCTACTGCCTTTCACCATTATTAATGTGGTTAGAGAATTAGATCATAATATTTATCATCCCCTTACTTGTTTGCCAGAAAACCATGCCTATTGGTTACATTGAATCTATCTCATTTACTTTCGCATTTTGTTTATTTTACTTTATTAGTTTAATTAATATTCAACATAAAAACCCCTTTAAAAATAGTGACACAAACTTTAATTAGGATCCACACTCATAGCTCTTGGGACGACCTCGGTTTTACCATTTACTAGTCTACAGAGGACCGGATACACTGTCCATTAGTGCATTAAGGTAGACCATAGGTAATCGAGAAAATATAAATTTAAAACCTGGTCAGTAAATCTTGCATCAATTCCAAACTTGAACCTAACATGTTTAATAAATAGGTTAGCTGGGTCGACACAAACCCGGTCCAAAATATATTATAGACTCAACCTGAACCTATTAATTTGCGTGTCGGTTTTAAGTCGGGTTTCGTGTCGAGTCAAAAACTGTCATCCCTATCTGCCACTATAAAATCCTGTTGCTATGCACGGGTACTCATCTAGTTGTGCAATGAGAGGTCTCGATTTTAAAATAGGGCTCTATTATTGGTTTACGCGAAACACCCGCTTTCCATTTTTTCTTTTCCCTTATCATATAATAGATTAAATGTTCATATTTTTATATTTACTAGCTTCATGACCCGCCCGATGGGCGGGCTAGTTTCATGAGTTTATTATAAATCAAAACCACATGCTATGAACATAACTTGAATTTTGAATTGGAAAATAAGTGAACGAATTGAAGTATAAATCATGTGAAAGAAATATCAATGTACATAAAAAAATATAACTAATCATAGGATTAAAATTGTATAACATGAATTAAGTGTCCAATTGTTATAAACTTGTCTCTGTATTTAGAAGACAATCCATTGCATATCATGGTACATAAGGATGAATAAAACTAAAAAAAATATAATCTTCAGTTGTTTGATATCACAAAGAAGTCATATCGTTGTAAATTACGTATATTCTAATAAGTTCATCATAATTCATGTATACCACCAACTTTACTTGCCTCAATGTAAGATACTTTTATAAACAATGTTTTGATTCATAGCTTGCCAACAACCAAATTCTCTAAAACCATCTTCCACTTGGTCAACTCCTTCAAATGTTAACTGGTGTATAACATCTGGTATACAACAACCAAATTCATTCACTAATGTTAACTGGTGTATAATATCTGATTTAACATAAAATGTGAGTTTATAAGTTTTTGAAAAGTTGTATGTATCACATGCTCTAAAACCATCTTCCACTTGGTCATCTCCATCATCCTTTCTTCAATTGTTCCTCTTGTCATGAGTCCAAATATTGAAACCTACAAAATAATGGATAACTAAATGCATACTTTACATACAAATTAGTCGGTTGTGTTTATGTTTTATCTTAAACATGGTCAATAGGGCCATGGCGCCAAATCAAAGAAATTAGCAAAAAGGGACACATGCTTGTTCAGCTCAAAAGGGATTCAAATAACTGAAAGTGTATTTTTATGACCTATCCCAACCCGTATCCATTTTGGACCCGTTACAAGACATGCTTGGTAAATTAATATACATCCTATATAAAATGACCAAATCATCTTGTAATGGATTCTAACCTTATTTTTTTGTCCAAGACAATGAGACTGGACTATAACTTGTAGCTCAGCATGGGCAAAATGTCGATAGCAAATGCATATATAAAAGGGCAAATCACCTAAAAATGTATTTAACTTTCGATTTTTTCCCATTGTATGTAACTATCTTTTTTTTTCACATTATGTCAATAAAGTTTCAAAACTCGACCTTTGTGTGTAATGGGTGACCAGCTTGACCATTAATAGGTTGCCTATCCAAAAACATTTGCAGCGTTAGTCCTTATACTAATGACCGTTAGTCCTTTTATACTTTTTCCCCGTTTCTTACCTTTTCACCCGTTTTCTTACGTTTTTGCCCGTTTTTATACGCTTTCGCTCGTTTTCTTAGGTTTTCGCCCGTATTTATATTTTTTGCCAGCTTTCTTACATTTTTTTTCCGTTTTCTTACGTTTTCGCCCGTTTTCTTACGTTTTCGCCCGTTTTTATATGCTTTCGCTATCTTAGGTTTTCGCCCGTTTTTTTTATTTTTTTTGCCTGTTTTCGCCCGGTTTCTTACTTTTTCGCCCTGTTTTATACGCTTTCGCCCGTTTTCTTAGGTTTTTGCCCGTTTTTATACTTCTTTGCCCGTTTTCTTACATTTTCTTACGTTTTGGCCCATTTTTACCCGTTTTCGCCCATTTTCTTACGTTTTCGCCCGTTTTTACGCTTTCAGCCATTTTCCTAGGTTTTCGCCCGTTCTTATTTTTTTTGCCTGTTTTCTTACGTTTTCGGCAAATTTCTTACGTTTTCGCCCGTTTTTATACGCTTTCACCCGTTTTCTTAGGTTTTCGCCCGTTTTCTTACATTTTCGCCCATTTTTATAAAACAGGAAAAAACGTATCAAAACGTGTGAAAATGTAATAAAACGGGCGAAAAGGAATAAAAACAGGCAAAAAATATAAAAACGGGCGAAAACGAACAAAACCAAGTAAACATGAATAAAAATGGGCGAAAAAGTGATAAAACGAAGAAAAACGTAAGAATTAAGAAAACAGGAAAAAAAACGTATCAAAACAGGCAAAAACGTTAGGAAACGGGCGAAAAGGTATAAAAATGGGCGAAAACGTAAGAAAACGGGCGAAAACGTAAGAAAACAGGCAAAAACATATAAAAAAAGACGAAAACGTATAAAAACGGGGGAAAAGGTATAAAAACGGGCGAACACGTAAGAAAACAGGCAAAAACATAAAAAACGGGCAAAAACGTATAAAAACGGGCGAAAACATAAGAAAACGTAAGAAACAGGAAAAAAACGTATCGAAATGGGCGAAAACGTAAGAAAATGGCCAAAAACGTATAAAAACGGGCGAAAACGTAATAAAACAGACAAAAATGTAAGAAATGGCTGAAAGCGTAAGAAAACGAGCGAAAATGGGCAAAAAGGTAAGAAAACGGGCGAAAACTTATTAAAGGACTAACGGTCGTTAGTATAAAGGACTAATGTCGCAATAATAAAATAACGGTCGTTAATTTAACCTGCTCCACGTAGGACTAGCAGGTTTTGCAGGTCACCAGTACACACAAAGGTCGAGTTTTGAAAGTTTATTGACAGAATGTAAAAAAAAATAAAGAGTAAATTGCAAAAATCGTCCCTAAACTTTGGCCAATTTGCATGTTTCGTCCCAGAACTGTTGAAACTGCAAAAATCGTCCCTGTGGCAAACTTTTGGGGCAAATATCGTCCCTGACCAACATCAAATGACTAAAATACCCCTGTTCAAACTTTAGGGATGATTTTTGCAATTTACTCTTATTCATTTCAGTTTTAGTTTTTTACGCAAATGGTCCCTGTGTTGCGTCAAGTTTTACAGTTAGTCCCTAATTTTGTGCAATTAGTTTATCCATTAAGTTATTTGCACAGTTAGTCCTCAGTTAATATTTTTTGCAAAGTTAGTCCTCATTATCTAAAAAAGTCCTTATTTTTTGCACCGTTAGTCCATCCGTTAATATTTTTTACACCGTTGTCAATCCGTTGATATTTTTTACGTTCTCGTCTATTTTTTAACGTTTTTGTCTATTTTTTTTTTACGTTTTTGTCAATTTTTTTACGTTTTCGTCTATTTTTTTTACGTTCTAGTCCGTTTTTTTTTAACATTTATGTCTATTTTTTTTCTACGTTTTTGTCAATTTTTTTTACGTTTTCGTCAATTTTTTTTACATTCTCGTCCATTTTTTAAAACATAATTCCAGACAACTTTTGTGTTTTACACTTTTGATGATTCGGACCAGAAAGGGGTCAAAACCGTGTTTTAAAATCGAAACAAAACTTTTTTTTTAATCAAATGTCAAGTTTTCTTCTAGTATACTTACCTAATCACAAAAAAGGGTGAAAACGGATAAAAAAACATATGAAAACAGACGAAAACGTAAAAAAGCGGACAAAAACGTAAAAAATAGACGAAAACTTTAAAAAGCGGACGAGAATGTAAAAAAAAATAGACGAAAACGTAATAATATTGACAAAAACGTAAAAAGAAAGACGAAAACGTTAAAAAAAACATACGAGAACGTAAAAAAAATAGACGAAAACGTAAAAAAATTGGCAAAAACATAAAAAATAGACAAAAACGTTAAAAAATGGACGAGAACGTAAAAAATATTAACGGATTGACAAAGGTGCAAAATTTTAGCTTTGCAAATAACTTAACGGATGGACTAACGGTGTAAAAAATATTAACGAATGGACTAACGGTGCAAAATATAGGACTTTTTTAGAAAATGAGGACTAACTTTGCAAAAAATATTAACTGAGGACTAACTGTGCAAATAACTTAACGGATAAACTAACTGCACAAAATTAGGGACTAACTGTAAAACTTGACGCAACACAGGGACCATTTGCGTAAAAAACTAAAAATGAAATGAATAAGAGTAAATTGCAAAAATCGTCCCTAAAGTTTGAACAGGGGTATTTTAGTCATTTGATGTTGGTCAGGGACGATATTCGCCCCAAAAGTTTGCCACAGGGACGGTTTTTGCAGTTTCAACAGTTCTGGGACGAAACATGCAAATTGGTCAAAGTTTAGGGACGATTTTTGCAATTCCCTCAAAAATAAATAAATAAAATAGCTACATACAATGAGAAAAAGTGGCAAGTTAAATACATTTTTAGGTGATTTGCCATATATAAAAACCACCACTTCTAACCTTATTTTTAGTAGCGGCATGGTTTTATATCAAGACCATCAGCTCTAGTAGATAGGATTTACAAATCATACCTTGAGTAAGTCCCTAATGTCACAATCGTTGTTTTTGTCATCTGTGATGAGTTTCACAATTCTTTCCGTTTGCGCATACGTGGCAAATGCTTTCCCACAAAATATACAAACTCTAGGGGCATATTTTTCTTTCCTTTCAGCGACTTTCATTTCTTTCATCTTCTTGTAGCGATAAACTATGCCCAATATATTTAACACTTGTCATTTGTATTCTTAAATGCATTTCACCTGTAATATAAATTAAACCTTTGTAATAATGTAATGGTACTCTACATTGGAGCAAAACCAAGAACTATGCTTTACTTAATACTATTTTCATTTAACCGCATTATAATATAAGTTGCAAAATATTTGTGTTAAAAAAGAGCCAAAGGGCAAATGGCAATCACGTGGATGTCAAACATTGCGTTAGGAACAGAATATCATGTTTTTTATTTTTCGAATGACACGACCTTGAGCTTGTTAATCCTTTTTGTGGCTCTCTACTCACTCTGAAGATCCTCGTTATCGGAAAACTATAATGAAGTTCCCTCAGTTGATTATAGGTTCAGACTTAAATACCGAATGACAGCCTTGAGGTTTGGATGAACAAAATTGGTTCACATATCTAAGGCACACCACATTAATTTCTACATTTGAAAAATGCACACCATATGCATTTTCTATTGGAGAGTCATATAAGATAAGTACCTTACGTAGTTCTACTAATAATTAACGATATATTTACCTAATAGAAGTCCTTGAAGACATCTTGCTTTACAATCTCACTGTGAATCTCAGCAACACCAATGACAACATGGCCACCAACGACACACAAATTAGCCATACAGAGCAGTTTTGGCGGTTTGGGAGTTGGTTGCAACTCTGCCTCTTCATCCTCATTACTTTCAACAATCAACATAATGATCTTCATCAACAACAGAGTCTTTATTAGAAACCGACGCCACTTCATTTGTATCAGTTGCAGACGTTTCTTCTGAATTGATAAAAATTTCAGCTAATGACGATGATAGGTAAACATTTTCCATCATAGAATTCAACTTTTTCCAGCATTTCAGGATTAGATTTACCAAACTTGGATAAATATGCCATTGAACAACTATAAGAATAGCATGCCAATAAGCTACAGAAATTTAGTATTATGGATTAAAATAATGCGGTTTGGATAAATATGCCATTGAACACTATGTTTACGATGGAAAACGGAGGCAGCGTAACCCCATATGTCTAATTAACCGATTATGCGTAACCCCATAAATAACCCGTAAGAATCAACTGCTGATAAACATCTATACTCTTTTATACTCCTCTCAGCTAACTCTTTACTGACCCCATTATCATTCTGACGGCTTTCTGTAGTGACTACTGATGGAGAAAAACCCAATATGACGAACTTGAGACTGAAGTAAAATAACCCGAACTTGTGACTTAAACTTGCACTATTGTCTGACTAAGAACCAATACTGAGAATTTCAATAATGGTAGGAAATCATATACCCATCCAACCATCCTTTAAAGTATATGAACGTCTCTTGAATCATCCACATATTTTGGTGACACTTGAGCACTACAACGTAACTCCTTTAAAGTGATAGCTATACTCTGTGAGTACAACAACGTAACTCATTACATTAGGTATAACTAGACAACTCAAGTCTTGGTCATTTGTACGAATAAAAGCTCGAACAAGGATCTCGAAGAATCATGCATCCAACCAACCCCGATATCTTCAGATACTAAATACACGCACCTGTGAAATTCCACTTCAACCTCAAATAAATAATAAAGAATTAACGTCGTAGTCACATCTTGCGGGTAAATGCCCAAAACTAGGCTTTTTGACGGTTTAATGAATTTGATAATGGTTCCCGATCTTGTCAAAAATGTATCCATATAAAAATTTGCACAACCAAAATACTACTCATTTTTCGCCGACCATTAAACCAAAATATTAACTCAATGTATCAGAAATACATTTGAATATGTTATCAATTTTTAAGCCCAGTTATAACACAAACCAATTCCATGTTCACAAACCCACGTTACATATATGATCATTTAAAAATGTTATTAATAGTCCAATCCAATCCATGTTCTCATGTCAGCCCAGCCCAAACAAAATGATACACCGGTTCTCCACAGACCACAATTATTCACTCGGCCCATGAATCATAAAAAACGTGTAGGATATAAACGATTCACAACCCTAATTTTTAGGTCATTTGCAACCCTAATCATTCACACACCTTAAATTTGTCCGCCCCATCTCTCTCTCTCTCTTGTAAAATAAACGCAGTAACAATGTTCTCTCACCAAACTAATATCAAACTTATCACTCTTCATCAAACATAGATCAAACCGATCATAGTCTCACTTCATTGTTTATTATAATCAGTCCAAACCTATAACTCATCTCATCTCGTCACCATCAACATCTATCCAATCTGCCGCGATAACCCATCATCAAAGACCACCTTTTAAATCTTTTTCTTTCGGCTTCTAGGTCTTGTTAAGGATCTCAGGTAGGTTTTCTTTGAACGTATGATGTATGTCTTTTAACCGACCCAAAGAAAGGTTGTAACAAATATTGTTATAATATTTCTTTTATGTTCGAATAGTGACTGAAGTTATGCTTCAAATAATAATCGATGATGACTTGGTTTTCTTGTTTTATGAATATTTTAATGGTTTTGAAAATCTCATAAAAGATACGAGATAAAACTAGGTTAAGATCTTGTGTATGAGATTGAGATGATTGTTGTTGTTAGTTGTTGAGGAGATGGGATTTAGGCTTAGTGATGGTTTGGTTGTCGTTAATATGTTGTCTCGTATTCTTTTTTTCATAATGATTTGACTTATGATGAACATAAACTGAAGTCAACTGAATCTTTGGTATTTTGTTTGTGGTTAAACGTGGTCTTCTTCTTCTTCTTCATTTTACCTCTTTTGCGTAAAACTTTTGGGTAACCAGATCTTACGCGTAAACCGTGGCTTTTGCGTAAGTATACGCGTAAGGTTAGGGTTTTATGCCTAAGATGTACCTTACGCATAACTTTCCAAGCTATGTGTCACACCCCCTTAAAATCGGGTCCAGCGGAAGCATACATGTAGCTGGGGTGTAACTTAATTGGTATTACAACACAAGTTCAAAAATGGTTTTCACTTAAATCATTTAGAATAAAATCGTTTAACCAAAAGTATTGAATCTACATCGTTAAAAGTAGTGCGGAAGTAGGCCCGTAAAATAGTTTAAAACGGTCCCCAAGTGAATATCAGAGTCTTCTATGACCATGCCATGCCCTGCCAAAACCTCCAATAGCGTGCCATTGCTTAAAACCTGAAAATACATACTAAAGAGTGTCAACACGAGGTTGGTGAGTTCATAAGTTTGTAATAAAACAATAGTGTTATGAGTTCAATAGAGAGTTTTGTGACCATTGTGTGGCTCACAATGTCATAACAATAAAGTTTACCTTACAGTAAAATCAGGATTGTGGAGCATGAGTAGAGTGTGTGATCATTACAACAAATATAATATCACATAGAAAAATAGTCTATTACGCTAGCGCTAAGTTCATGCAACCGAAGCTATAACAGTGTGCATGCTCTAGAAGCATGTTAAATATAAAGGCCCGGCAAGTGTTTATCCCGTTACACTTGTAATTCGACATGTTATACGCTCGCGTTTGCCTATCCGGTCAAACCGAATGGGGGAGTCACCACCAATAGATCTATTTATAACATTCGCGCTTCCCAGCAGGAATTGACGGTTCATGAGTTTGGGCATAGTGGGATTCAAGGGCTTAGGCTAATCCGCGTAATAGTTTAGATAAAACATAAGTTTCAGTATGGTCCATAAAAGTGTTTGCATAAAAGCAACAGTTCATAAAGTGTGTTGCATAAAAGCAATAGTTCATAAAGTGTGTTGCATAAAAGCAATAGTTCATAAAGTGTGTTACATAAAAGCAAGAGTTCATAAAGTGTGTTGCATAAAAGCAAGAGTTCATAAAGTGTGTTGCATAAAAGCAAGAGTTCATAAAGTGTGTTGCATGTTTATAAAACGCTTGTGTATGCGAGAAAATAATCAAGTATGCAACCGATATACACATAGGTGCATTTGAATAATCAATCAAGTATCCAGAGAAACAGTAGTGTTTAAGTATGCAATTTCGCATTCAAATAAACAATCATTGAGTTTAGTAAAAAAAATGAGCATGTATTCTCCCCCAAAAAAAGTTATAAAAACAAGTAAAAGTAGGGGGTATGAACTCACCTGGTGCGATAGCTATGATGACAAAAGTGGATACACTGAAATGAGGCACGATCTCTAATCGCAACCTAATGAATGATAGTTTCTAATGTAAGAAACGAAATGATGCTACACATGCAAGTACGTATGTTATCGATACCACTCGTTAGTTTTGAAAATAGTGTTTATCGTCAAAAATACATTTTTGACGTCTCGTTAAGTTAATAACCACTTTTCGTGTAGATATGTTGAAACGGTACTCCACGATCCTCGTTTGGTGTTTTATCGGTAAATATAAGGTTTTCGCCGCAAAAATAACATTTTCATTACTTGACAATATGCCCAAAATGGCCTCGCAAAACTAGTCGTGAAATATTGTACGTTAAGTGTTAATGGTCAAGCTCGCCGTTTTTGAAAACCTTGTAACAATATCAAGAAGTCGCGTCATTTAACTTTTGGCGATACAGGTCTCGATCGATGAGAAAATCGACTCTCATTGTTGTTACTTGAAAGTATTATGTTCAACACTTAGAAAATTTCATTATAGCAAAAGCTGTCAAAATATATATATAGTTTATCGGGTATATAGATGAGGTCGTAGTTTATTCGTTACGAGTCCAATGATCAAACGGCCAATTGATTTGAAAAGCTTGCTGGGAGATCTTGATTTCATAAAACTACGGCTCGGACTCAAACTGATCCGATCATAAAGAAAAACAGTCGTGAAAGTGGTGTCTCGCAAAGACAGTTTACGTCAAAACTCTATTAGTGTACAAAAGCTGATGGAAATATATATATATCGTCGGATTTCAAACACTTGTATCTTTTTCGTTATAAGCCTGTTTTCTATGTTCTTTATATCCCCGCGAAGGTAATCAAGTATACTTTAGGTTTCTCAAGGTCTCGGCTAGTCAAGATATCACTAAATCTCAGTTTTCCTAGCTAGAAAAATCGGGACAGATTCAATATTTCAGAAAATATAGTTTTCGTCGTAAATCTTGAAAATAGCATATCTTTTTCGTCGTAACTCGGATTTTATCCCCGTTTTCGGCCATAGTTTCGTCTCGGAATATATTTTCTAAATCTTTGGTCCAAAGTTACACCCTAGACCCTGAGTTTCCCACGTTTAACAAAAAGGGACAGTAGCTTTTATATAGTTGTAAAAATCAATTTTCCTAGTTCAAGGCTTGTTCAAAAGTTAACCAAACTTTCTCAAATCAACACCACAAATACCCAATCCTACCATACACCTTCTTAGGGTGTCATGGGTTCCTAGTTTTCACCAAAAATGGTGGATCTCATGAGATTGTTAATAAAAATTATAGATCTATGTTTATAAAAACAAAATGAGTAATAAGTGGTATGGATCTTACATACTTGCATGTTTTACCAATATATCTTGAAAATATATAAAAATATAAAGTAAATGAAAGTATGAAAAGATCAAAAGTGTTTTTGAAGCTTACTTGAAATATTGGAGTGATTTGAGGAGAAAATGACTAATAATCTAGGGTTTTTACCACAAAACCCCAACTAGATCATAACTAGGACTTGATTTAGCACTTAGATCTTGAAAGTTTGTAGTTTCTTCTTGGTTCTTGATGGTGATCGAAAATGGTAGAGATGAGGAAGGGATGAGAGCAAATTTTGCTAGTGTTTTGATGTGTTAAATGAGAAGTGTGGTGGGAAGGAGTATATATATATGGTCTAGCATTAATGGTGGTCAAAAAGTTGGTCCAAGGGGGGGACATATGGGTGGCAAAAGGAGGGAAACAAGGAGTAAAAAGGGGAGGATTGTTGGTGGCTCATTAATTGAGCTTGTCCCCAAAGTGTAAGTATTGGTTATATATTTTGTATTTTAGGTGTTATCGGGTACCGAGTTAACTAAAAATAAATGTTACCGAGGTGAATTAAAATACGACGAAGTTGTAAAATAATATTCCTGATGAGAATCGGGTGTTAAAATACTTATCGGGTTGAAATATCGTAAACCGACGGAGTAATGAGTTCCGACCGTAAAATATAGTAATTGATTAGAGAACACCGGGTAAAATAATAATATAATTTTTATATTATTATTATGAGTATGTAAATATATTAGGATCATAGTCGGGAGTATTGGGTATACGTTAATAGTAAAACTGAGTGGTATCGTTAATTACAAATTAAGCATACGTAAATTAAAATAATGCATATCCGTGTAGGTTCTCAAGTGATGATGATAATGTGTAGACTATTCCAATCTATATGAAGTGACATAAATGAATGATGTATGAATTCGCAGCTAAACCTAACTGGTTACGCGAATTTAAAGACTCGTAAACTCAGTTTACGTAATAGTGAATGATGATCATGAATAGTGATTCCCTCCGGGAATGAATAGTGTCATATGAATAGTAAAATTTCTGAACGCTTCTCGGAATCACAAACTGACTCCGAAAACAATGAATAGTAAAATGATGAATAGTGACCGGTGAATAGTAAATGATAATTAGTAACCGATGAATAGTGAATAGGAGAAATGTCCCGAAAATGCGGGTTGTTACAGTCTCACCCCCTTAAAAGGAACTTCGTCCCGAAGTTCAGTTTGTGTTGGTCTCTGAAGTTGTATTGGTGAAAAGATGATGATTCTTATCGTGTAAGCTATTGAGCTCTAACAAGGTACAAGTCTGACGGCCACTAGGCCTACTCTGTCAGAAATGTTGAATGGTCCAGTGTGTATCGGGTTCATGAATGCTTACTGGACTAGTGAGTTAGGCTTTTCCAAATTTCAATCCGTCAATGGATGTTGGCACTTCGGCCATAGAGTGCTTCAAATGGTGTAGTCTCTACACTCGTGTGGTAACTAAGGTTGCAACTGAATTTGATTTATGGCAAATGGTTAGTCCAACCATTTCTAATGTCAATCACACCCGATTTGGGCATATCTCCCTATGTTTGAATCATTCTCAAATTCTGACCATTGGTCTACAGATGATAGGTGGTGTGGTTCCAAAGAGATCTTAATGAAATCATTAGGAGTTGAGGTGAATCAAATTCCTTTATTAGAAATAATTGAAATGGATGTCATGAATCTTGTTTTGGAAAGACTTACAAGGTTAAGTCCGTCAAAGGGTGTTGTTGGAAATAATAGATTAGGATAAGGTTGTGATCCTCCGCAGGATGTCATGGATTGAATCTTTCTCCACCTACAATGCTTAGTCTCCGTTACTAAGATTTTCCCCAAGTTATATGTCATCGAATCACAAACTCCTAAAGGTATAAGAGATGTAATATAGTGATTGATTTACAAAGTTTGTTTTGAGATTGTGTGTTTTGTTCATAAACCTTCCCTGAATAAATGAATTTACAACTTTAAGCAACGGCTTTTTAAGTAAAGTATTTCTTGATGTTTCAAAATTTAATAGTTATGCAAGATAGGACAATTTTCAACATAAGGTGGATAATATGGTTTACCAAAGATTGATGTTTAAAATTTCCTAACATTCAATAGTTTTGTGAATGATTAACCAAAAGAAATTTGCTTGTCAAAATAAGTGCCTCAGAAAAGTGTTTTGCATAACGGTAGTTTGGAGAAAAATCCATTTAAAGTGAACGTATCAAGAGGATAAAAATAGCCAGGTATGTATGTCTGCACAAATGCATAGGTGTCTAACATGTTTGAATAAAGTCTATTGGTGAGGACATGTTCAACTGAAGGTTCTATAGTCTTGGTTAGGAGGTTGGATGTATCCTTATAGTGTTGCTTAGTGAGCATTCGCATCGAAACTAATCTTGTAATTCAGTCAAGCCAATACTTTCCATATGGTGGAATTGTGGCAATCAGGCCAGTGATAGTGGTTCGAATGGTTTTGTGGTATCCTGAGATTTCTGTTGAGTTTTGAATGGTTTCAATGTACCGAGGGATCCTCCTTATAGATGGTATGGAAAGTTTTTCCTAGGGAGGTCATTGATAATATCCACTTATCAATATAGGGAGTAGTGAGGGATGAGTGACATCGGAGTGTATAGAGTGTTAGCTAATCCCTTATATATGGGGATGGGTAAAGGAAATGATAATGAGGGTGAGAAGGGGAAAGATTGTGACAACTGCGACAAAATGAGATTGTGATAAAAGAAAATACTGTGATATAAATGTATCGTGCATAGACGTAAATGTCTATGAGATGAAATGACTAGTTTGCGTGCTTCCAATCGGTGGTTAACGAGATGGTGAAAAGTATGAATGTTCAGCCAACGAGTGTTTACACACACGTAAATGAAACATTTGGGAATTGAGTAGAGAATTCAATCAAGACAGAATTTTATTATAACCATTCTCAGTATTGCAAAATTCATTTCTGAGTCAGACATAGGTGGTCAGCCTACATCTCACTATCCCAGGTTGAATATAGATGACCAGTCTATATTCCACCGAGGTTCCATGAATTTTGAAATACTCAGCTCAGTTATACTAAGACTATGTCCTTCCCAAATACCAAGACGTTCTGAAAGACAAAAGCAAGTGACCAAACTCGAGGTCAAATTATGAAGCTATGTAAGGAAAAGCATAACGTGGTGACATATACGATACATGAGCATGCTTATATGAAAGACAATTATAGTAATCAACTATAATAAGTGAATATAACATATCAGATAATGAGACACAAATCTCATCACCTATGTCAGCAACTAACCACAATTGAGGCTTCAGCTTGGCAGGCAGGCACGTGACGGTCATAGGGTTATGTTTTCGTGAAAGTAGCTATAGTCTAGGTTTTAAAAACACTTAGTTCGCTATAGCCAAAGCTCTGATACCAATCTGTCACACCCCCTTAAAATCGGGTCCAGCGGAAGCATACATGTAGCTGGGGTGTAACTCAATTGGTATTACAACACAAGTTCAAAAATGGTTTTCACTTAAATCATTTAGAATAAAATCGTTTAACCAAAAGTATTGAATCTACATCGTTAAAAGTAGTGCGGAAGTAGGCCCGTAAAATAGTTTAAAACGGTCCCCAAGTGAATATCAGAGTCTTCTATGACCATGCCATGCCCTGCCAAAACCTCCAGTAGCGTGCCATTGCTTAAAACCTGAAAATACATGCTAAAGAGTGTCAACACGAGGTTGGTGAGTTCATAAGTTTGTATTAAAACAATAGTGTTGTGAGTTCAATAGAGAGTTTTGTGACCATTGTGTGGCTCACAATGTCATAACAATAAAGTTTACCTTACAGTAAAATCAGGATTGTGGAGCATGAGTAGAGTGTGTGATCATTACAACAAATATAATATCACATAGAAAAATAGTCTATTACGCTAGCGCTAAGTTCATGCAACCGAAGCTATAACAGTGTGCATGCTCTAGAAGCATGTTAAATATAAAGGCCCGGCAAGTGTTTATCCCGTTACACTTGTAATTCGACATGTTATACGCTCGCGTTTGCCTATCCGGTCAAACCGAACGGGGGAGTCACCACCAATAGATCTATTTATAACATTCGCGCTTCCCAGCAGGAATTGACGGCTCATGAGTTTGGGCATAGTGGGATTCAAGGGCTTAGGCTAATCCGCGTAATAGTTTAGATAAAACATAAGTTTCAGTATGGTCCATAAAAGTGTTTGCATAAAAGCAACAGTTCATAAAGTGTGTTGCATAAAAGCAAGAGTTCATAAAGTGTGTTGCATAAAAGCAATAGTTCATAAAGTGTGTTACATAAAAGCAAGAGTTCATAAAGTGTGTTGCATAAAAGCAAGAGTTCATAAAGTGTGTTGCATAAAAGCAAGAGTTCATAAAGTGTGTTGCATGTTTATAAAACGCTTGTGTATGCGAGAAAATAATCAAGTATGCAACCGATATACACATAGGTGCATTTGAATAATCAATCAAGTATCCAGAGAAACAGTAGTGTTTAAGTATGCAATTTCGCATTCAAATAAACAATCATTGAGTTTAGTAAAAAAATGAGCATGTATTCTCCCCCAAAAAAAGTTATAAAAACAAGTAAAAGTAGGGGGTATGAACTCACCTGGTGCGATAGCTATGATGACAAAAGTGGATACACTGAAATGAGGCACGATCTCTAATCGCAACCTAATGAATGATAGTTTCTAATGTAAGAAACGAAATGATGCTACACATGCAAGTACGTATGTTATCGATACCACTCGTTAGTTTTGAAAATAGTGTTTATCGTCAAAAATACATTTTTGACGTCTCGTTAAGTTAATAACCACTTTTCGTGTAGATATGTTGAAACGGTACTCCACGATCCTCGTTTGGTGTTTTATCGGTAAATATAAGGTTTTCGCCGCAAAAATAACATTTTCATTACTTGACAATATGCCCAAAATGGCCTCGCAAAACTAGTCGCGAAATATTGTACGTTAAGTGTTAATGGTCAAGCTCGCCGTTTTTGAAAACCTTGTAACAATATCAAGAAGTCGCGTCATTTAACTTTTGGCGATACAGGTCTCGATCGATGAGAAAATCGACTCTCATTGTTGTTACTTGAAAGTATTATGTTCAACACTTAGAAAATTTCATTATAGCAAAAGCTGTCAAAATATATATAGTTTATCGGGTATATAGATGAGGTCGTAGTTTATTCGTTACGAGTCCAATGATCAAACGGCCAATTGATTTGAAAAGCTTGCTGGGAGATCTTGATTTCATAAAACTACGGCTCGGACTCAAACTGATCCGATCATAAAGAAAAACAGTCGTGAAAGTGGTGTCTCGCAAAGACAGTTTACGTCAAAACTCTATTAGTGTACAAAAGCTGATGGAAATATATATATATCATCGGATTTCAAACACTTGTATCTTTTTCGTTATAAGCCCGTTTTCTATGTTCTTTATATCCCCGCGAAGGTAATCAAGTATACTTTAGGTTTCTCAAGGTCTCGGCTAGTCAAGATATCACTAAATCTCAGTTTTCCTAGCTAGAAAAATCGGGACAGATTCAATATTTCAGAAAATATAGTTTTCGTCGTAAATCTTGAAAATAGCATATCTTTTTCGTCGTAACTCGGATTTTATCCCCGTTTTCGGCCATAGTTTCGTCTCGGAATATATTTTCTAAATCTTTGGTCCAAAGTTACACCCTAGACCCTGAGTTTCCCACGTTTAACAAAAAGGGACAGTAGCTTTTATATAGTTGTAAAAATCAATTTTTCTAGTTCAAGGCTTGTTCAAAAGTTAACCAAACTTTCTCAAATCAACACCACAAATACCCAATCCTACCATACACCTTCTTAGGGTGTCATGGGTTCCTAGTTTTCACCAAAAATGGTGGATCTCATGAGATTGTTAATAAAAATTATAGATCTATGTTTATAAAAACAAAATGAGTAATAAGTGATATGGATCTTACATACTTGCATGTTTTACCAATATATCTTGAAAATATATAAAAATATAAAGTAAATGAAAGTATGAAAAGATCAAAAGTGTTTTTGAAGCTTACTTGAAATATTGGAGTGATTTGAGGAGAAAATGACTAATAATCTAGGGTTTTTACCACAAAACCCCAACTAGATCATAACTAGGACTTGATTTAGCACTTAGATCTTGAAAGTTTGTAGTTTCTTCTTGGTTCTTGATGGTGATCGAAAATGGTAGAGATGAGGAAGGGATGAGAGCAAATTTTGCTAGTGTTTTGATGTGTTAAATGAGAAGTGTGGTGGGAAGGAGTATATATATATGGTCTAGCATTAATGGTGGTCAAAAAGTTGGTCCAAGGGGGGGACATATGGGTGGCAAAAGGAGGGAAACAAGGAGTAAAAAGGGGAGGATTGTTGGTGGCTCATTAATTGAGCTTGTCCCCAAAGTGTAAGTATTGGTTATATATTTTGTATTTTAGGTGTTATCGGGTACCGAGTTAACTAAAAATAAATGTTACCGAGGTGAATTAAAATACGACGAAGTTGTAAAATAATATACCTGATGAGAATCGGGTGTTAAAATACTTATCGGGTTGAAATATCGTAAACCGACGGAGTAATGAGTTCCGACCGTAAAATATAGTAATTGATTAGAGAACACCGGGTAAAATAATAATATAATTTTTATATTATTATTATGAGTATGTAAATATGTTAGGATCATAGTCGGGAGTATTGGGTATACGTTAATAGTAAAACTGAGTGGTATCGTTAATTACAAATTAAGCATACGTAAATTAAAATAATGCATATCCGTGTAGGTTCTCAAGTGATGATGATAATGTGTAGACTATTCCAGTCTATATGAAGTGACATAAATGAATGATGTATGAATTCGCAGCTAAACCTAACTGGTTACGCGAATTTAAAGACTCGTAAACTCAGTTTACGTAATAGTGAATGATGATCATGAATAGTGATTCCCTCCGGGAATGAATAGTGTCATATGAATAGTAAAATTTCTGAACGCTTCTCGGAATCACAAACTGACTCCGAAAACAATGAATAGTAAAATGATGAATAGTGACCGGTGAATAGTAAATGATAAATAGTAACCGATGAATAGTGAATAGGAGAAATGTCCCGAAAATGCGGGTTGTTACACTATGCGTAACAGATTTGAAGAGTTGCGCGTAAACCTAGGGTTTTTGGCATAAGTTAACTCGTAAAATGAGGATTTTGACCGTTTGACCATTTTCTGGTGAGATTCCGACCAGATTCCAACCATCTTTTCCGGCTTCTGTTACAGACCACGTTTCAGACCATGTATTAGCCTTCATTTTGACCACTATTTAACAACAAATAATCACGGATGGTAAAAAAAACAGTCATAATAATGATAATGGATAACTATTAATCGTGACACAGAAAAACAGATACCAATAACTGAAAAATTGAAAGCTTAAGACTTTTTGACTATTTTAATACCATAAAAAACACTGATTTAACCAAATACGTGTAGAAACAGTGAAAGTGTAGTTAAAAAACAGTTAAAAAAACAACATTTTTGACAAGATAGCATCACAAAAATCCACCAAAATTAATAACCCCGCTCTGAAGCCACTTGTAGTATCGTGTTTTGATTGATTATTGTGATTCGGGAGGTCGGGTACATTGAAAGAATATGAATTCCATAGTTAGTGAGAGAAAGTAGAGAGAGAAGGGAAAACTAAGTTTATTATTAATAATGAAAAGTGAAAATACAAACAAAGTCTCACCCTCCTAGTGAAGTCTAGTATGGCTTATATAGCCTAACACAAACATACTATTGCAATATTACATAACAAGTCCTTGTGTTTTGGCTAAATGGGATAACTAATGTAATCCCGATAATGTTGTCACATTTAACTGTTAGGAGTGATCCCAACAGATTTACCAAACTATAAGAATAGCATGCCAATAAGCTGTAGAAATTTAGTAGTATGGATTAAAATAATGCGGTTTGTTTTACCTCTTCATCAATAATTTCAATGATCTCAACATGTCGTGGGAGAAGTTTTTACATGAGTCCTAAACTCCATTTCTCGCATGTTTAAGGTACCGCACAATTTCATGAAAAACTGTTAACTTGTGTGTATCTTTGTATTTTAAAGCAGTTTGTTTCAAAAGCGTCGAACCTTTGTTGCCTATAAAACTTGATTAAAGCAAAACTAACATACTCTATTGAATTAATAATAAGTTAGTAGTGTCTAAATTTTATCTTGCCTAAGATGGACAGATGGACTTGTAGGTTACTGTTATATGTTGCTGCTTTTCTTATGACATAAATAAACTATCCAAATTTTGAAATTAATCAAAGAGTTATATTGAATTAGTCATCTGTTGATATGTAAGTGTGTACCTTGGTTAGATGCAACAAATTCAACAGCAAGGTCAATTGCTGATTTTAATAGCCCATTACTACAGCTTTCTTCCCTTTAGTTTTTTGTTTTCTTGAGATTACACCACCTTCCCTTTGACAAATTGATATACTCAACCGCCTCTTCTAGCTTGTGGCTACGTTGGTTTCCTGCATAATGACGCGGTTGCACATTAGCCATAATATGAATAAGATGCATAAAAATATAAATCAAAATACATGAAAAAGTGATTATATGTTTTTGCTCAAAGGAGCCCATTTTGCTACTGTTTTTATATCACAAAGCAAACTATAGAGAAGTAGCAAACCTGTCGTGGAACATTCTATTCTAAAATAGTTAGAAAACGTTTGTGGTTTGCATACCTGTGGTTAGGATCAACTACTTTGTTGATTCAGTGCTATTACGTTAACAACACGGTTTACTTGACCACTTTTCATCATGTTCAAAACATTAGTGGTGGACTTTATGGGAAGGATATTTACATCAGAAGATTATATCTATTCTCACGTGTGGAGATACGGATCTTCAACTCATTGGTGGGTAGAAGATCTCTGGCCTGCTGATACGTGGGAATCGCACCAGGCTTTACCTCTCGAGGGATCTCGAGAAGCTTACAACCCCCACCAGGAAGTGTACCTGATCGTTGTAGTATAGTATAGTGACAAGTACCGGGGGATTGATCGTTCAACTCAGGAATAGTGTCGCTAGGATTAGAAAGTCTCTTAAACTAAGTCTAGAGGTGAGGGATGATTCTTTTTGTGTTTTTATATTTTTTAAAAGCAAGTAAAATCTCGGGTTTTGGAAGAGTGGGCGGAATTAGTTGCTAGCCAACTAACCCAATTAACTAAAAATGCAATCAAAATAAAATAACAGAAATGAAAGTAAAGCTAATTATACTAATTTGGTGTAAACAATGATGGGAAAAGTTGTGTTTACTTAGGTTTCATTACTCCCTAGATATCTTTTACAGGTTGATAGCTTGTTACAATTGCATGGATGACGGGTCATATTCCTTAATACTAGTCGTAGGGTCGTGTACAATATTCCCTAACTCTATAGGATCCTACTTCACTCCTATGTCGAGCCGTTAGAAGCTCCTAACATGGGATCATTAGAATTCTCCTATGCATTAAATACAACCAAATATCGTAGTACACCTCCGATCATGTTTCTTAAGATGTTCAAGCAAGTACCAATGGAAGTCTGCTAGTTTTCTTAAGCCTAACATCGAATACAATCATCCGTAACAACTATAAACAAACAATCAACCCATAATTAACATCTAGGTTTCACTACATCTAAGCAAACACAAAAGTAATCTAGTCGAGCATGTTAAATTGAAGACAAGCGTAAGATATATTCAAACAACACATAGACATATTGAATGAATTGAAAGAGTACTTATATTTAATAGAACATGAAAGATTCAAAGGGTTGAAACCCTTGAAAAAGCTGGAAAATTCGACCTAGGATTTTTCCCTCAAAGTTGCACACTAATGAATGAAATTTGGAAAACTATATATATATTACAATGGGTGATGGCGTCATGTATTGGGTTGTGACGCCGTCAACTCGCCGCCTATAATGAAATCGTATTGCCTAGATCCAATTGTGACATCGTCATGTGTAAATTTCTTCTGGGCCGTCACTAATACTTGGACCATGACGGCCTTGGGTGACGCCGTCATCTCCTATGCACAAAACTCTCTGGATCGTCACGTGTATTGTCCACATCCACCTCTTTTGTAACTCTTGACGCCATCAAGTAGAAGCTCTTTACGCCATCAGGTACTGTTCCCAGCAAGGAAAATTGAGACTTTGCCGTTTTCTTCACTTTTATGCTCCAAAAATGTCCAAAATGCTTCCTATTCCAGATTTCACTCCAAAAGTACCTAAAATGACAAAAGGAACGATTTAGGGCAATATCTGATCAAATAATCTCAACTTCGGGCTTAAATGACCCCTTAAAAGTGGTTCACTATTCGCCTCATCAAATACCCTTACACTTGAGATTTGCTTGTCCTCAAGCAAATGCGCTTTTATTCTAATCAAAATACAAGTTAGGGGTCATTTAACACTAATATAAAAGTAATTACAATAAATAATCGTTCCACTAAAGGCCTAAGACAAGCACGGAGGTCATACACTAGCACCTCACAAATAGTGTTTAGATACTCACATCTCTCGGGTGTAATAAAGTATATATCACACCATGGAAATGGAAAACATCTCTCACTACCTGTCATAGCAAAATATATTACCATAGGCTTGGGAAAGGATCAAACCTCCACCACTTGGCGTAAGCACCTACGATAAACTATCAAAGAGGTCTTTTAAAGGGTTATAATGTTAGGTGTAGGGATATGGAAAACACGGTTTTGTTGGATAAAGGCAATATTTAGTGGTGGCGAGTTAATCATCTTGGTTAATTACATATACAATATGGTGTTACTAAGCCAAGACTAGACTCGACTTAAGCTAATGAAATAAAAAATAACAAAAACATAAAACAAACATAAAATGAAATGGGATGGTAGTCCGTATGTTTTTCTCTTGTTCTTTTTTTTTTTCTTTTTTCTTTTTTTTTGCATACACTCTTACCCTACCATCCAAAATAATACATCATAGGGAATATACATTCCCCTTACACTTGAATTTTTACATACTTTGCAATAAACTAATCTAATGACTCGAATCAAGATAATCAAAACACTTAGAGTACTTTTAAGATTAACGCACATATGGGGGTAATACATGATGTTCTTCCCCATTACTCCATAACATAAATACTTTACCCATGAGTCCCAATCGTCCCAAAACAATATGTACAAGATATGACTCGACTTAGCAACCATGTAATCAATTAGATAATTAACTAAGGGTTTAAACATATAACAATAATGCACTAAAGATGAGTGGATACAAGGAAGGCTAAGGCTATTTGGTTGTACATTTGGGTGGGTTGTAACAAATTCTTCCTTTAAGTAAGATGCTTAAAGTTAGAAACGAAAAGATAGGCTCGGAGGGGTGTACTAGGGGTATCGTGTACTAAAAATGAGTACAACGCTAAGGTGTGGGAAAAATTAATTGACTTTACTAGCCAAGTAATATGACTTAAATGGTCAAGTAATTATGATACGGGTTTAACACAAGGGTGATCCTAATGCCTCTTATCATGTAGTAAATCCTACTACACGAATGTAGTCTCACTAGCGGTCTTGGGATGCATCACTAACGCAAGTTCTAGAATCTAAATGCTACCGGTACACTCATAAGCACTAATAATGAATGCTTTTCCTATCAAATCTAAAGGTGAACCTCACATATTTTGGTGGAAAATTTTTCTGAATTGTACGGTTTTGTGCTAGTCATACAACTCCTATCCATGAGACGCTTGCTAAGGCTAAAGTTTCACTCCTAAATGTTGTAAAAAAATTTAAATTTGGCGCTCAAATTACACTAACAAGTATTTCTTTTAGTTTTATTACACACCTACCATCAAACAAACAAACTCAAGTGCAATAGTATCCTATAAGGTATCATCATTTACCCTCCCCTTACACTTAGGATGAACATTGTCCCCAATGTTCAATTAAAGAATGTAAAAGTGAAATAGGTAAAAGAATGAAAGCAAATACTCCCCTGATTCGTTCGGTGTGGATAGTGTGTCAAAAACTTGACACGTGGGAATCGCACCAGGCTTTACCTCTCGAGGGATCTCGAGAAGCTTACAACCCCACCAGGCAGTGTACCTGATCATTGTAGTATTGTATAGTGACAAGTACCGGGGGATTGATCGTTCAACTCAGGAATAGTGTCCCTAGGATTAGAAAGTCTCTTAAACTAAGTCTAGAGGTGAGGGATGATTCTTTTTGTGTTTTTATATTTTTTAAAAGCAAGTAAAATCTCGGGTTTTGGAAGAGTGGGCGGAATTAGTTGCTAGCCAACTAACCCAATTAACTAAAAATGCAATCAAAATAAAATAACAGAAATGAAAGTAAAGCTAATTATACTAATTTGGTGTAAACAATGATGGGAAAAGTTGTGTTTACTTAGGTTTCATTACTCCCTAGATATCTTTTACAGGTTGATAGCTTGTTACAATTGCATGGATGACGGATCATATTCCTTAATACTAGTCGTAGGGCCGTGTACAATATTCCCTAACTCTATAGGATCCTACTTCACTCCTATGTCGAGCCGTTAGAAGCTCCTAATATGGGATCATTAGAATTATCCTACGCATTAAATACAACCAAATATCGTAGTACACCTCCGATCATGTTTCTTAAGACGTTCAAGCAAGTTACCAATGGAAGTCTGCCAGTTTTCTTAAACCTAACATCGAATACAATCATCCGTAACAACTATAAACAAACAATCAACCCATAATTAACATCTAGGTTTCACTACATCTAAGCAAACACAAAAGTAATCTACCCGAGCATGTTAAATTGAAGACAAGCGTAAGATATATTCAAACAACACATAGACATATTGAATGAATTGAAAGAGTACTTATCTTTAATAGAACATGAAAGATTCAAAGGGTTGAAACCCTTGAAAAAGCTGGAAAATTCGACCTAGGGTTTTTCCCTCAAAGTTGCACACTAATGAATGAAATTTGGAAAACTATATATAGATTACAATGGGTGACGGCGTCATGTATTGGGTTGTGACGCCGTCAACTCGCCGCCTATAATGAAATCGTATTGCCTAGATCCAATTGTGACGCCGTTGATGAGGTGAAAAATGAACCACTTTTAAGGGGTCATTTAAGCCCGGAATTGAATTTATTTGATCAAATATTACTCTAAATTGTTCCTTTTGTGATTTTAGGTACTTTGGGAGTGAAATCTGGAAAAGGAAGCAATTCGGACGTTTTTGGAGCATAAAAGTGAAGAAAACGCCAAAGACTTAATTTTCCATGCTGAGAACAGTACCTGACGGCGTCAGGAGTAAAAGTGGTGACGACCCAGTGCAAACCTGATGGCGTCACAACAAGGGCGTCAAGAGTTAAAATCATGACGGCCTGCATAAGGTGTACACATGACGGCGTCAGACCCAGATCTAGGCAGTCCGAGGAACTATTTGGCGGCGAGATGACGGCGTCAGCCCTTTGTTCTTGACGCCGTCACCTTCTAAACTCTATATATAGTTTTCTATTTTTCATTCATTAAAGAGGAACTTGTGAGGAGAACCCTAGGGCCGAACTTTGTAAACCCTAGCTCATATTTTACAGTACTTTCAAGGGTTTTCGACCCTTGAATCCTTTCATGTGTTATTAAGATAAGTCTTCTCTTTAATTCAATCAATATGTCTATGTGTTGGTTGATTATATCTTTTACTTGTCTTGATTTCAACATGCTAGGCTAGATTTATCTTGTGTTTGCTTAGATCTAATGAAACCTAGATGTTAATTATGTGTTGATTACTTGTTTATGGTTGTATTGGATGAATGATTTCAATGTTAGGCTTAAGAAAACTGGCAGATCTCCATTGTGTAACATGCTTGAACCTCTTAGGAAACATGAACCGATGTGTACTAGGTTTTATTGGTTGTATTTAATGCATGAGTAAATTCTAATGATCCCATGTTAGGAGCTTCTTAGCCGACTCGACATAAGAGTGAAGTAGGCACTCATAGGATTGGGGAAGTAAGTACGCCACCCCATGAATGGTATTAAGGAATACAATCCGTCATCCACGCAACTATAACAAGTAATTAACGTGTAAAAGATATCTAGGGAGTAGTGAAATCTAAGTAAACACATTTCTCCCACATATTGCTCACAACTTTAGTTTAATTTAGTTTATTTTCATTTTTAGTATTTTATTTTAATTGCATCTTAGTATTGGGTTAGTTGACTAGCAACTAATTCCGCCCAAATCCTTCAAACCCGAGATTTTTACTTGCTTTCATAAAAATATACAAATACAAAAAGAATCATCCCTCATCTCTAGACCTAGTCTTTAGGTTTTCTAATCCTAGCGACACTATTCCTAGCTGAACGATCAATCCCCCGGTACTTGTCATTATACTATACTACATCGATCAGGTACACTGCCTGGTGGGGGTTGTAAGCTTCTCGAGATCCCTCGAGAGGTAAAGCCTGGTGCAATCCCTACGCATCAAGTTTTTGGCGCCGCTACCGGGGAAATAGTTATTGTCTAGGTTAGAATCTCTTTTTATTAGGTCTACTTGCTAGATTCCTTTCTAGTAAGATTTTATTTTTATTTTTAGGTTCTCTTTAGTCTATCTATTTCTTCGTGTTTTTGTTCATAACTCTTCACCACCCGACATCATGGACGATGGGAACATCTTTGAACCCGTCATCCCACCACAACAAAACCCACCACTAGAACCTCTTAGGCCCCGAACCTTAGGAGAGTATTCCTGACCTAGCCACCAAGGCTATCGAAACACCATTGAGCTCACCGGAGCCAATGTGACCCCCTTGCGATCCGACACCATCCAGTTAGTGCAAAGCGGATGTGCATTGCATGGACTTCGTTCTGAAGATCCAAATCAACATCTCAAGGACTTCCTTAAAATCGTAGATTCGATAGACCTAGAAGTTGCAACTAGAGAGACAACCCGATTACGCCTATTCCAATTCTCTCTACGTGATCAAGCTAGTCAATGGCTTGAACGTTTACCCGCGGGATCCATCACCACATGGGATGATCTCACCACTCGTTTCCTTGCTCAATTTTTCCCACCGGGGAGAACTACCAAGCTTAGAAATGACATCTTGATGTTCCAACAACGTCAAAATGAAACTCTATACGAAGCATGGACTCGATTCAAGGACTTACTCCAAAAAGTCCCTCATCATGGCATAGATCTTTGGCTCTAAGTCCAAATCTTCTATGACCATATCGATCTCTCCACAAGGCGAGCCATTGACCAATCAGCCGGTGGTAAGCTACATGATCTAAGTGCGGAACAATCATGGGAACTCATAGAAGATCTTGCTCTCTATGACAACGAAAGTTGGAATGATTCCCGTGATTTGAACAAAACGGTCAAGGCAATATCTTTGCCTTTGAATAACTCTAGCACTCCCGACCGTAGGATCATGGAACTTGAGGACCAAGTCAAGTTTCTCATGAAATCTTACGAAGCTCCTAAGCCTTCAAGCCAAGTGAACAAAATCACTTCTTCATGCGAATTATGTAGTGGTCCCCATGACACTCGTGATTGTGTGGAACTCCCCGGAACAGCTTTTGCGGACTACGCATCCTCGCGTACCGACGAAGCGGGAGATAAGTGGTACGCTTTCAAACCCGAGCCAAACCCTTACGGTGATTCCTACAACCCCTCTTGGAAAAATCACCCAAACGTTAGGTGGAAACAAAATCAAGCCAATTCTTCCAATCCGCCTAATCGTTACCAACCAAACGGTCCACCCTCCAACCGAACTTTCAACAACAATCCTTCTAACAACTATGGTAGTACCAACAATCTTGAAGGATTGATGTCTAAGTTTATGGCATCTCAAGAAGCTCGCATAGCTAGGTTTGAAACCGAATTCAACCAACAACAAACGGAGATGACCAATAAGATTGACAACTTGTTGAAAGCCCTCAACAACCAAGTGTTAACTACACCTAGAAAGGACACTAGGGAAGCCAATACCGGAATCCAACCTAAGGACCCCTCGTCATCCAAACACGTCCACTTTGTCAATGTTGTCACCATTAAGCCAATAGATAAGGAGATAGAAGAAAGTGACAAGGATGAAGTTGGAGTAGAAACCGAGACTATGGATGGAATTAGGGAAGTTGAGGTTAATAAGGGAGAGGAGTTAGAGGAAGTAGAGACTATAGAAAAGCACTTTGATAAGTTGCCTACCAAGGGAGAACGGGGATACCATAAGGATTTATTCGATAGCCCCGAGACACCATATATCCTTGGCACACCCCTTATCAAAATGGGAGACCCCTCTAACATCAACATACCATGCAACATCGGGCACATGCATATATGGAAAGCTTATATCGATCCTAGATCTCCTATAAACATCATGACTAGGACTTATTATAATTGGGTGATGAAGAAACAACTTGGTTATAGGATGATGCCCAATAAGAATTTGATAAGTAATTTTTTAGGAAGAGTGAAAGGGTTGCATGTGATTATAGGTAATTTCACCTATGAGATCGATTTTATGATAGTAGAAGATACTCGCCCAGTGATAGATGATTGCCTAAGCCAAGTAATATTCGGAAAACTATTTGTTGAGGCCACTAGGATGAGTTATGATCCGACTTTAGGGATAGTTAGGTTCAAGGAAGAGAATGATGAGATTGCCTACCAAATGCCCTACAATATTGAGCAATACCGCCTCCTTTATAATATAGAAAAGGAACACAAAAAAGCGGTTTATTATAGGAATGATGAGGATAGACGTAGAGGAGTAGAGTATGTGAAGAATAGGATGCTTGGTTTCTACAAAGAATGCTTGCAATTAGGTCCGGAGTACAAAACTGGTTTAGAAGACGACCTAGAGAGTGGAACCAATGATGAGGTCACGTAGTAACCCATGACCTTGAGTCTAGCTACAAGACTCGTAAATAAAGAAAAGCGCTTCTTGGGAGGCAACCCATGTTTTGTGTGTGATTTTTATTTTTGTTTTTTTTTGTTGTTTGCTTCCGTATGCATGCTTTATTTTTATTGTTGGTAGATCATGTTTCTAAACTAAATAGTGGAAATACTTTACTTTGTTGTTTGGATTAATCTTAACTTCACCCAAAGGTATTTTTGCAAAAGATAAGTGTTGGGAATTATACTAACAGTTACCACGGCTAGTGAAGATGTTACAACTGCAGACAATTGTACTTGCAGTGGAAACTCATTACCACTGCAAGAACAAATATTACCACTGCTTACTTGATAACTGTTAGAGAAACGCGCTTAGATAAACATAGAAAAGATCTTGTGTATATCTTATTCTATTAGCATTATACTTATCTTGTAGAAGAGGACTCCTTGCTGTATAAAAGGAGATCCTAGGTTACAGTTAGGATATATCTTTCTAATATGTTTTTCCTAGAGCTTCAAGGTGTAACCCTAGTGATATCATAGATCACTCGTATTATTATCATTAATAATATTGGAGCTATTTGTTTGTTACATACATTGTTCTCACATACATACAACTGTTTCATTCACAATTAATCTTCTAAGTATCATTAAGTAGATTCCGCATACTTAGTGGTATCACTCAAAGTATCAATATTAACACAAGTTCAAGGTGTTCACGATCCAACAAGTGGTATAAGAGCAAGGCTTTGATATTTTGATTTAGAAGACCCTATGGCAGACTCAAAAGAAACAATGGAGACAGAAACAAGCCAATCAAACATTGCTGCAAAGCTTCCTAAGCTTAAGATAAATGACTTTGAGATGTGGAGGCTTATGATAGAACAATTCTTTATGGTTCAAGACTACACATTATGGGAGATTATTATGTGTGGAAATTCATTCAAACCTGGTACAACTGTAGAGCAGGTTGGTGACAAGACAGTAACAAAAGTTAACACTGGTCCTGTCACTAATGAAGAAAGAAGTTAGCTAAAGAATGATTTGAAGGCTAGAGGTTTGTTATTGATGGCTCTACCCAGAGAACAAGTTCTGGCTTTTAGCAAATACAAGTCTGCAAAGACTCTTTTTGATGAGATCTGTGAAGTGTTTGGTGGTAATGATTCTACCAAGAAGACTCAAAAGAGTTTACTGAAGCAGACTTATGAAAACTTTGGTTCAACAAGTAATGAATATCTTGATAGCATATTCACAAGGCTACAAAAGATTGTTACTCAACTCACTGCTTTTGGAATTGAGGTGGAAAAGGAAGATCTCAATCTTAAATTCCTAAGAAGCCTACCTTCTGAGTTTGACACCAATGTTGCTGTTTGGGAAGATAAGCCAGATCTAGAGACCATGAAGCTTAATGATGTGTACAATAACTTCAAAGTTATTGAACAAAGATTAAAGAAAGCTGGAAAATTAAGAACAAGTTCTGCAAGTGTAGCACTCATATCATCATCAATTAATGATAGTTCAGATGAAGAAAGTGATAGTGATGATGACAGTGGTAACATGATTATTTCCACTGGTAATGGAAGTGTTTCCACTAGGAGCTCAAAGAAACAGGTTGCAGGACTAAGTGATGCTACTTTCTATGCCTTTATATCAAGCCATGTGGGTGGTTCAATTCTCAATCATGAGGATTTGGATCAAATTGATGAAGATGATATGGAGGAGATGGACATTAAATGGCAGGTGGCATTACTAAGCTTAAGATCAAAGAAGTTCTTGAAGAAGACAGGGAGAAAGATACATATAAGTGGCAATGAGACTGTAGGTTTTGACAAAAGAAGGTGGAGTGCTATAATTGTCACAAGATGGGGCACTTTGCAAGAGAATGTAGAAAACCAAGAAAATCTGATAACAAGTCAACTTGGTACAAGAAGGATAAGAACAAAGAACCTACAACAGAAGAGCCAAAGGTGCTATTGGCTATTGATGGAGTGAGCTTTGATTGGAGCTTTATGACTCAGGATGGAGAAGATGATTCAGAATCTGCAATGCTAGCTACTGAGCATGCACTCATGGCTTTCTCTGACACTGAGGTACATACTGATAATGCTTGTTCTAAAAACTGTAAGGCCTTAAAAGAGTTAGAGATCTCTAAAACACAAAATGATGCACTGATGCTAGATTTACATCATACTAATTATAATTTAGCAAATCATAAAAGAGGTCTAGGTGTTTTAGAAAAACAGATAGAGCATTATAGGGCAAATGAATCTAAGTTTAGTGATGACATTGCTGTTTTAAAAAGAGACTTAGATTTTTATGTTGAAGTGAATAAAGCTCTTAGGGAAGAGATTGAAAAAGTTAAGAAGGCTAGTGAGAACATTCAGATAACTAATCAAACACTAGACCATCAATCTAAGAGCATTAGCAAAATTTAGGAAGCCCAAGTTGTGAGCAAAGCTAAATCAGGTCTTGGATACAAATCTGTTCCACCACCTCTAAGAGGTGTTCCAGCACCTCCTGGAATTGACCTAGCTCACACAGGTTTAGAAGAATTTCAGGATCTACCTATGACCTATGGACCAAAATTTATTAAACCAATTGAAACTGAAAAGGTTCAGGTTGAGGTTGAGACTTTTGATAGTGCTAGTGACTCATCTCTTAAAGATGAATGTTTGAATGTTGAGTCTAAATCTAGTGTTCCTGAAAATGTTAAACTAGAGGAAAGAAAAAGTATTCCTGGAGTAGTCAAAGAGAAGCCTAGGACACAGTCAAATTACACTAGGCCTACTACTAGGTATGCTGAGATGTACAGGGATAGGTCTAAATCTCCTAGAGGGAACATGAGAAGTTGGAATCATGTTAAAACTAGGCAGTTTGGTAGTGATTTTGTGTTCAACAATAAGGCCTGTCATATTTGTGGTAGCTTTGATCATCTTTCCAATACTTGTAACTACCACATGGGAAGAAGGGAAGTGTTTGTGAATACAAGGGTGTATGGACATAATTCTAATAAAATAACTCATCCAAACCCTCTAAGCAAGATGGTTCCCAGGTCTGTTTTGCTTACCACTGGCATTAAACCTATTTCCACTGCTAGACCAGCAGTTGCCACTGCCAGTAGTAAAAACAGAGTTTATCCTAAGTCCCCTGTCACTACTTTTGTTAAATCTTATCAAACAGGGAAAAAGACTTATTTTGAAAAGAATGATCACAAGAATCACATGTGGAGACCCAAATTTACTAATCCAGCAGTTTCCACTGCTAGGCCTGCAGTTACCACTGCAAGACCAAATGTTTCCACTGGTGTCTATGTAAATAAGAAAAGGGTAAACTTGGGTAATGATGTTAAGGCCTCAGCTCGTTGGGAATGGAAACCAAAAGGAACAACAACCTCAAACAATCCCAATGGTGTATCAATGACCTTTGATAGATACAATTATATTGATACACGAGGCAGATCCAAGTCATTTGTGGCTTGGGTCCCCAAAAGGTACTAATTCCTTTATGTTGAGTGCAGGGACAGTCAAAGACTACTAATGATTATGAATGACTTGATCATACTTTCTGAGTTTTACAGTGACTCACTAATATGTTTGCAAGTTGTTTGGTATATGTCTGTTCTGCAAATGTTAAGAGATTGCAAGAAGTGTGTTAAAGACACCAAGAGTTGTAGCCAAGGGAATGTGGTCAAATAAGCTGAACATGGTTTCTACTGCAAAGATAATAATGTTGAAGGTCTTACACAAATTGATTAATTAAAGAAGATCTTTTCATTCATTCAAAGACACAAGTTACAGCTTACATTCAAAGTTCAAACTGAATAACAAAGACCATTCCTAAAACATTTGGCTAATTGAGTACTACTAGCTTCTATAAATTATTACATAATACTTGAGGTTATGACAAGTACAATGAAGAAGCTGAAGATGAAAATGGAAAAAGAAGAGAAGGAAGACTGTGAAGATGCTCAAGTACCAAAGTCAAGAAAATACTCAAGAACTTTGTTCCTTGGCAACATTCCTCAATCATCTACTTCTGCTTCTCCTTTCCCTTACGTATGATCTCAACTTTCTTGCTCTGTCCAATATGTTCTTTATACAGAAGACCAGGTTCTAGAGCAGGAAGATCCAACACCAAATTTGATGATGATGGGAGATATGGATCTCTCTTACTTGATCTTGGTTGGGATCTCTCTGGTATGGAAGGAGGAAGAAGGGATGGATCTTCATTCTCTTCCTCTGAAGATTCTTCATCAGAGGTACAGATGAAGGGAGAGACAAGCTCTCTCTCAGCAGGATTAGGAACATGGCTTGGTTCACCCTTCTTATGTGCATTCCATTATCTTTCTTGCACATCCCAGCGTTTCTCCATTTCTCTCTCATAGTCAGAATCTTCAAGCCCCCATGGATATGGTGGTACATTTTCTTCTGATGTTGAAGAAGAAGAGTGTTGATCAGAGGTTTCAGGGTTTGATGACATGGTTTTGGAAGAAAATTAGGGATTGAAAGATTATTTGGAGTAAATTGGTGACTGAGATGTGGTGTTTGGAGGTGATTAAATAAGCCAAGGTTAGGTGTTATGCTAATTAATGAAGGTTATTTACTTCCATCTGTTTTGGTTGGTTGGAGTAGTAACTGTTCTTTGACTTTTGAGAAGATATTTTTGTGTATAGTAACTTGGTTAAAAAGTTACTTGGGTTAATCTCTATGGGTTAAGATGAGATTTATTTTGTGTTGTAATTTACAACCCATATCATTGGAGTAATAAGGTGTGTATCATAGACACATAACAAATGGTTATTGATTCACCATGTCTAATCCACATAAGAATCAACTAGTCCTGAGCAAACGGCTACAGGTAAAGACACATCAAATCCGTTCATGGTTGATAGTTTACCAAAAACTAGGTTATCAACTCACCATACATCCTTGTGATCAAGAGTTGGCTAGTCCATAGCAAATGGCTCATGGTAAAGACATATCAAATCCGTTGATAGCTGATAGTTTGCTAAAAACTATGATAAGAGCAGCAAATTTTACATGTTTTACTTACCACTGCTCTTTGAAAATTATGTTGATTTTTACCATTGCAGGTTCACAGTTGCCACTGACAGTGTAAAATTTTTCCTTAATATGTGTAGATGCAAGACATGTTCAAGTTGTGGTTTCTTCTCCATCATCATTACCTCATGATGCCCTTTCTGCAGGTTCTAGTTATGGTTTGGGAACTTCTTCCAAACAGGGGAGGAAAACAGATGCAGAGATTAAGGGGAGGAGTACTAATTTTGATGATATGTTTGCTGAGCTCAATGATTCTGAAAATGCTCAAGCAAAGATGATGTAGCTGAGATTGAGGGGAGGAAATTGGATCTTGAAGATATGGTTGTTGATACTGGTTTTAACTCTGAAGATGTTCTTGGAACTGCTCAACAAATTTCCACTGAAGCAGAACATGTTACCACTGATCAAATTATTTCCACTGCAAGTGAAAATGTTACCACTGAAGTTCCATTAGTTACCACTGAAGAGAAAGAAGCTGCCAGAAAAAGATCAGTCAATGGTAAAGCAATTGTGTTTGGTTCAGAACAAGAGCATACAAGAAAGATTTCCAAGAAAGATCAAGCTCAAATTGATTTTGATGCAAGATTGGCAGAATAATTTGAAGCTGCAGAGAATGAAAATATGAAAAAGCAAAAGGAGGATGAAGTTGCTAGTTTTATGGAAGCAAAGAGATTAGATAAACTTGAAGCAGTAATGGCACAACCACTCTCAGTGATTCCACCAACTATCTTACATGAGAAACCTCCTATGTTCTCATATGTGCCAACAGATGAAGAGATTGAACATATGATTAAACATGATCCAGTTGTAAACAAGAAAGCTATTGAGCTTGTTGCTAACAAGACTTTGACAGAAGAACAAAGAACAACTCAATTGGCTGATTTCATTCAAATGAAGAATCAACAAGCACTGGATGAGGTTATTGGAAAAGTCAGAAAAGGTCAAAAGAAACAGAGACAACCTACAAAGGCACAGATCATTCATGAGATGAAAGTATTTTGCTGCCATATTGGAACTTGGAAGATGGCTGATTTCAAAGGTATGTCTCATGAAAGAATTGAAGGTATCTACTACAGAATTAAAAGGCAAGATAGTACCTTCAGACCTATTGATTTTGAAGAAGTTGAAAGATTTAAACAAAGTAAAAGGAAAGCTTCAACAGTTGAAGATCATGTCACAAAAAGAGTGAAAGTTCCTCAAGAGAAAGAATCTCAATCTGAGAAATGTGTAGAAGATCTACAAAGTGCAATTATCATTGTTGAAGAAGAAGATTTCTACCCAGATCCTTTACAAACAAAACATCAAATTATTGATTGGGAAGTGTACACAGCAAAGAATTTTGCTTCTACTTGGAAAATTATAAGACTGGGAGGAGAATCTTCATCATTCATTCAGTTTGAAGATCTTCTTAAAGCATGTGACAGAGATGATATTGATACTCTTTGGAAGCTTGTTAATGAAAGATTCAAGGCTGATACTCTCAAGGATATGAAAGAAATGCAGCTCTGTGTTGATTTAAGAAGACTATATGAACCAGATCTTAATGATAAGTATTGGAAGTTTGATTCATCATAATTGAATACTACATGGACATATTATGATCAATGTGAGGTTCATCATGTTTCTACAACAGATAAAGTGGATGTGTTTATGTTTGCTGAGAAGGAATATCCACTTAGAGCTAAAACTCTTTCTGCAATGTTGAAATCAAAGTTAAGAGTTTATGCAGATACTGAAAAAATTAGAGCTTTGGTTCAGAAGATTCAAGATCAATATGCAAGAGCTGATACAGTGTTGAGAAAAACAAGATAAGTGTTTGGAAGAATTCCCATATCCTCAGATTTATTGTATACTTGAAGAAACTTGTTGATTTACCTATAAATCATAAGTTTAGGGGAGGATTGTTGGGAATTATACTAACAGTTACCACGGCTAGTGAAGATGTTACAACTGCAGACAATTGTACTTGCAGTGGAAACTCATTACCACTGCAAGAACAAATATTACCACTGCTTACTTGATAACTGTTAGAGAAACGCGCTTAGATAAACATAGAAAAGATCTTGTGTATATCTTATTCTATTAGCATTATACTTATCTTGTAGAAGAGGACTCCTTGCTGTATAAAAGGAGATCCTAGGTTATAGTTAGGATATATCTTTCTAATACGTTTTTCCTAGACCTTCAAGGTGTAACCCTAGTGATATCATAGATCACTCGTATTATTATCATTAATAATATTGGAGCTATTTGTTTGTTACATACATTGTTCTCACATACATACAACTGTTTCATTCACAATCAATCTTCTAAGTATCATTAAGTAGATTCCGCATACTTAGTGGTATCACTCAAAGTATCAATATTAACACAAGTTCAAGGTGTTCACGATCCAACAATAAGTGTAAGGGAAACCCCAAATATGTTATTAAGAAATAAAACCGATCATGATTCTCCACAATATTAAGTGAACATGTATATTCGTATTTGTTAGAGTCAAATGCTTGTATCGAGTCATAATGAAGTTTTGCAGGATTTTGCATGAAGTAGGACCAAATTTTTCCAGAAATTTTCCGGAAACTTAACATAAGAATTTCTGCAGGTCACTTCTGACGGCGTCACAAGTTTACTCTTGACGGCGTCACGTGTAAAAATCTAGAAATTTTACCAGTTTTGTTTTTCTAACGGAGTCTTAAAGTTTTTGCTGAATTATTAGTTTTATAATCTCCAGGAAATCTGCGAACATCATTCCACAAGCATTATATATTATTTTGTTTTCTAGGATTTATTATCATATGTAGATTGCCGCCGATTTTATGCGAGGTTGCCTTGTCTGTTTTCTCAGGATTTACAGGTTATGTATGACAAGAAGATGATTATTTTTCTGGAAGGGAAGCTTTGATTGTTCATTTTCTTGGAGGAAGATCTAACCTGGCCACCTTATTATCCATACCGAGCGAATCAGGGGAGTATTTGATTTCATTCTTTTTACTTATTTCACTTTCACATTCTTTACTTGAACATTGGGGACAATGTTCATCCTAAGTGTAAGGGGAGGGTAAAATGATGATACCTTACAGATACACTTTCGCTTGAGTTTGTTTGTTTAATGGTAGATGTGTAATAAAACTATGAGAAATACTTGTTAGTGTAATTTTAGCGCCAAATTTAAATTTTTTTAAAACATTTAGGAGTGAAACTTTAGCCATAGCAAGCGTCTCATGGATAGGAGATTGTATGACTAGCACATAACCGTACTATTCAGAAAAATTTTCCACCCAAATATGTGAGGTTCGCCTTTAGATTTGATAGGAAAAGCATTTACTATTGGTGCTTATGAGTGTACCGGTAGCATTTAGATTCTAGAACTTGCGTTAGTGATGCATCCCGAGACCGCTAGTGAGACTACATTCGTGTAGTAGGATTTACTACATGATAAGAGGCATTAGGATCACCCTTGTGTTAAACCCGTATCATAATTACTTGACCATTTAAGTCATATTACTTGGCTTGTTAAGTCAATGAATTTTTCCCACACCATTAGCGTTGTACTCATTTTTAGTACACGAAACCCCTAGTACACCCCTCCGAGCCTATCTTTTCATTTCTAACTTTAAGCATTTTACTTAAAGGAAGAATTTGTTACACCCCACTTAAATGTACACCCAAATTGCCTTAGCCTTCCGTGTATGCACTCATCTTTAGTGCATTATTGTTATTTGTTAAACCCTAAGTTAATTATCTAATTGATTACATGGTTGCTAAGTCGAGTCATATCCTTGTATATATTGTTTTGGGACGATTGGGACTCATGGGTAAAGTACTTGTGTTATGGAGTAATGGGGAAGAACACCATTTTATTACCCCCCCATATGTGCGTTAATCTTAAAAGTACTCAAAGTGTTTTGATTTTCTTAATTCGAGTCATTAGATTAGTTTATTGTAAAGTATGTAAAATTCAAGTGTAAGGGAAATTTCCATTCCCTATGATGTATTATTTTGGATGGTAGGGTAAGAGTGTATGCAAAAATTTAAAAAAAAAAAAAAAAAAAGAAAAAAAAAATCAAGAAAAAGAAAAAAAAAATAGAAAAAAAAAAAGAGAAAAAACATACGGACTACCATCCCGTTTCATTTTATGTTTATTTTATATTTTTGTTATTTTTCATTTATTAGCTTAAGTCGAGTCTAGTCTTGACTTAGCAACGCCATATTGTACATGTAATTGACCAAGATTGTTAACTCGCCACCAGTAAAGACTGCCTATATCCAACAAAACCGTGTATTCCATATCCCTACACCTAACGTTACAACCCTTTAAAAGACCTCTTTGATAGTTTATCCTAGGTGCTTACGCCATGTGGTGGAGGTTTGATCCTTTCCCAAGCCTATGGTAATCTATTTTGCTATGACAGGTAGTGAGAGATATTTTCCATTTCCATAATGTGATATTACTTTATTACACCCGAGAGATGTGAGTATCTAAACACTATTTGTGAGGTGCTAGTATATGACCTCCGTGCTTGTCTTTGGTCTTTAGTGGAACGATTATTTGTTGTAATTACTTTTATATTAGTGTTAAATGACCCCTAACTTGTATTTTGATTAGAGTAAAAGCGCATTTGCTTGAGGACAAGCAAATCTCAAGTGTAAGGGTATATGATGAGGCGAAAAATGAACCACTTTTAAGGGGTCATTTAAGCCCGGAATTGAATTTATTTGATCAAATATTACTCTAAATCGTTCCTTTTGTGATTTTAGGTACTTTGTCAGTGAAATCTGGAAAAGGAAGCAATTCGGACGTTTTTGGAGCATAAAAGTGAATAAACGCCAAAGACTTAATTTTCCATGCTGAGAACAGTACCTGACGGCGTCAAGAGGAAGACCCTGACGGCGTCAGGAGTAAAAGTAGTGACGACCCAGTGCAAACCTGACGGCGTCACAACAAGGGCGTCAAGAGTTAAAATCATGACGGCCTGCATAAGGTGTACACATGACGGCGTCATACCCAGATCTAGGCAGTCCGAGGAACTATTTGGCGGCGAGATGACGGCGTCAGCCCTTTGTTCTTGACGCCGTCACCTTCTAAACTCTATATATAGTTTTCTATTTTTCATTCATTAAAGACGAACTTGTGTGGAGAACCCTAGGGCCGAACTTTGTAAACCCTAGCTCATATTTTACAGTACTTTCAAGGGTTTTCAACCCTTGAATCCTTTCATGTGTTATTAAGATAAGTCTTCTCTTTAATTCAATCAATATGTCTATGTGTTGGTTGATTATATCTTTTACTTGTCTTGATTTCAACATGCTAGGCTAGATTTATCTTGTGTTTGCTTAGATCTAATGAAACCTAGATGTTAATTATGTGTTGATTACTTGTTTATGGTTGATGACGTATAGTCTATATATGGGCCACGAGCCCAAATGATAAACATTACTAAGGCCCAAAACCACCATGCGTGGGCTATTGTAACTTGGGCCGCATCAATAATGGGAACAGGCTCATGTAAGCCCAAACCCATTTAAACTATACACGGTATAGATAAGGATCATCTATCTATGGAATAGATATCCTTACCCGGATAAGCACCATGGGTGCGAAACGTAAGGAGCACGAACCCTACAAGGATTCTGCGCCTATATAAGGAATGACATAACTCTCATTCAAGGTACGATTCAAAAACCCTAAAACTCTTTACGAGAACCCTAAATCGATTACTTACTCTCACGCCGGAGTCTAATCGTGGGAGACAATCCCACGATAAGCCTAACGGTGTTGTTTATTTTCTTAGTGCGCAGGTTACAAGTACTAAGAAGCGAATTGGTACGAGAGCAAGAGCCCATAATCAGGAACGCCCAACTTTTGTATCAACAAGTGGCGCCATTCGTGGGACCCTACTAAGAACTAGAATGACAAAGAATAAGAATTCAAGCCAGCGGACTCCACTGTCAGAAAAACGTGACCCCCAGAGGAAGAATCAACAAGATTCGACCCCTAGGCAGGTTGCTGGGACAACCAGCGCACCTGGTCGCCAAGAGGCAGGGACAACCCAACCTCTTCCAGTGGTAGAACTACCTGTAAGGACTACCCAAATCACCCCAGTGGTCCCAAGCGTTGAGGAACTCCAGCGCACCCTCTTCACTACTCCTCACCAAACTGTACCCACAGTGAACAACACTGTGCCTCCAGGCGCGCCTAACCGAAATAGGGTGCCTAATACTGAGGCAGACATTCTTGCAGCAACCGAGGACACACCCAATCTAACGTTGGGAAATTTTGTATCCCAAAATTATGAAACCTTAACCGCCCTCATGCAAGAAGAAGCAGGGAGAAGGGCAAGCACGAGCCTACAAGCTCGACCCAATTTTGGTCCTGAACGCGAACCATCACCACTGCGCCACCCACGAGGAAGACGCGCAGAACGTACTACTATCCATGATAGGCTGGGTACGACACCTGATTCACAGCACTCAGAAGACAGCGAGAGGCGCACTAATGTTCACTCCAGACTTGGCAGTCGAGGGATACAAGACCGATTAGGACCTCAACATTTGCCAAGCCAAGGATCCTCCAAACCTGGGAGTAAGAGGATTCATGACAGATTGGGGAAAAGAAGATCCCCAAGTGAAAGTCCCTCAAGCTCTTCTTCTGAAAGAAGCCGGCGCAAGCGCCGAAAAAGAGACTACCCTTCCTCCAGTGACTCCTCGGACAACGAGGATAAAGAAACAGGACACTGGAAGTCAAGAGGAAGACATCGCGAAGAAGAGAATGAAGATATGTCTCTTCCATGGCGTCGCCAGAAAGTTGACGCGTTTACACGACGCATCAGCGATTACTCAGACCGCAAACGCAGGCGCATGCCCACTAATGTGAAAACATATGATGGAACAGGTGATCCGGATGATCATCTAAAAGTTTTTGAATCAGCCGCCAATATCGAAAACTGGCCACAGCCTGTGTGGTGCCACATGTTTAATTCTACGTTAGTAGGGAACGCGCGCACATGGTTTAGCAAACTCCCACGTAGGAGCATCGGTGGGTTCGAGGAATTACGGAAAGCATTCCGTCTCAACTTTACCCAGAGAAAGAAGTGCGCTAAAAACCCTGTTGAGCTAGCAAGAGTGAAACAGCGCCAAGGGGAATCAACCAGCGCTTTTATGGAACGCTTCAAGGATGAGTGCATACAAGTCAAAGCATGTCCTGAAATCCTAAAAATTTCAGGGTTCATGAATGGGATTAATAACCCAGAACTTATCCGAAAGCTAAATGACAAAGTTACCCAGACTTTCGATGAGCTAACAAAGCGCACCAGATCCTTTATACAATGAGAAGCAGCTGCTGCGGACAGCAAAAATGGTTATTCGAACTATAGGCAGCAAGAGCAGCCTAGGAGACAATCCAACGATCAGAATAACAACCGCAGGAGGAATTATCGCAGTGGAAGAGACAATGACAAGTATACCCCTCTCACAAAAACTCTGTGGGAAATATTTGTAACAGAAGGTGCAAACTTCCCAAAACCGCCACCAATGCGCACCGCAGAGGAAAAGCGCATAGGGAATGGATACTGCGAGTACCATGGTCAAAAAGGCCATACAACTAACGAGTGCGTCCAGCTAAGACAACTAATTGAAAAGTTAGTAAGAGAAGGCAGAATGGACCACCTTGTAAAAAACATTAAAGAGGGAAAAGACAAACAGAGGAACGGGGGTAAGAAAGAACCCCCCCAAAGAAAAAGTTGATACCATATACATGATACAGTCATGGCAGCGTAAGATAAAGCAAAAAGTCAGCCAAAAATTCTCTCCAGAAAAAGAGATATCCTTCCCTACTCTAGCTGCGGACAACGCAGTTGTAGAACCTCTAACTATTGAAATACATACGGGAGGATATGATATCCACCACATGTATATTGATGGAGGAGCATCCGCAGACATCCTGTATGATCATTGTTTCAAAAGACTGCGGCCTGAAATCCAAAGTCAATTGATACCAGCAACAACGTCATTGACTGGATTCACAGGAGAAAAGATCTGGCCCATGGGGCAGTTACGCTTGCTGGTGGTCGTAGGAGATGAACAATACTCAACCGCAACATGGATAAATTTCATGGTAATAAAGTCTCCCTCACCATACAATGGTATCATTGGGAGACCTGGAATATCATCCATGCGCATTGTACCATCCACAGCACACGGAATGCTTAAGTTTCCAGTGGAAGGAGGAGTTGTCACCCTCTATAACACAACAGTACCACCAAGAGAATGCAACGCGGTAACAACTGAAGTAGAGACTATTCCAGAACGGCGCACAGAAAAAACACAAAACCTAAAGGTCGCTATTCATCCCGACTACCCGGACCAACAAATTTCGATTGGTGGATCTATATCTGACAAAGGTAAAGCAGCCGTGTGCGCACTCTTGCAGAAGAACCTGGACATCTTCGCATGGGAACCAAAACACATGACAGGAGTGCCACGCTCTATCACAGAGCATAAGCTACAAATCCGATAAGGATATCCCCCAATACGACAAAAGAAGCGCGACCAGGCCCCAGATCGTGCAAAGGCTATTCTAGAAGAAGTACATAAGCTCGTAGACGCAGGCATCATGCGCGAAGTGTACTACCACGACTGGCTCTCTAACCCAGTTCTGGTAAAGAAGAGCGATGGCAGTTGGAGAATGTGCGTGGACTTCACGGACCTTAACAAAGCATGTCCACAGGACTGCTATCCACTGCCAGAAATAGACTGGAAGGTAGAATCCATGTGCGGATACCCTTTCAAATGCTTCCTAGAAGCATACAAAGGATATCATCAAATTCAGATGGCAGTCGAAGATGAAGAAAAAACAGCTTTCCACACCAGTCAAGGAGTGTACTGCTACACAAAAATTCCTTTTGGCTTAAAAAACGCAGGCGCAACATACCAACGGTTGGTGGACACAGCTTTCGAAAAACAAGTAGGCCGCAACTTGGAGGTCTACGTCGACGACCTTGTCATCAAAAGCCACACAGAGGATGAGCTGGTGCGCGACATCGAGGAAACGTTCAGAACATTAGGACGAATAAACATGATGTTAAACCCCAAGAAGTGCACCTTTGGCGCAACGGAAGGCATGTTCCTTGGATACTTAATAGAACCTGATGGAATCAAGCCTTGTCCAGAAAAGACAAAGGCTGTTATTGATCTCCCCTCACCGCGCACACTCAAAGAAGTCCAATCATTGAATGGAAAGTTAGCAGGGCTAAACCGTTTCTTATCTAAATCAACAGACAAGTCGCTTCCTCTCTTTAAAACACTCACGAAGTGTACTAAAAAGGGAGACTTTCGCTGGACCGAAGAAGCAGAAGAAGCTTTCCAACAACTAAAACACCATCTGGCATCTCTCCCCAAACTTGTCGCACCGCGACCAGGGGAAGAGCTAATCATGTACCTATCGGCAACTCATGGAGCAGTTAGCGCAGTACTATTGACAGATAGGAATTCCGTTCAGACACCCATATACTTTGTAAGCAAAGCCCTGAAGAAGACAGAGACTAACTACAACACTATGGAAAAACTGGTCTTAGCTCTAGTATTCGCAGCCAAAAGGCTGCGCAGATACTTTCAAGCGCATCCAATAGCTGTAATCACCGATCAGCCAATCAAACAAGTTATCTCTAAACCCGACGCATCAGGACGGTTACAAAAATGGAGTGTACTGTTAAGTGAATATAACATCTCATATAGACCGCGCACTGCAATCAAAGGACAAATCTTAGCTGATTTCATCGTGGAGAAGCCAGATATAGACAATCCAACATCTGCAACCAAAACAGATCTACAGGAACCCTGGATTCTGTTCACATATGGGTCTTCATGTGTAGATGGATCAGGCGCATGCCTTATTCTTACAAATCCAGAAGGTATGGAATTCACCTATGCGCTGCGCTTTGAATTCACAGCCACAAACAATGAGGCAAAATACGAAGCCCTACTAGCTGGACTACGCATCGCAATCCTAATGGGTGTACGAAACCTGGAAGCGAATGTAGATTCTCGGCTAGTCACTAACCATGTACTAGGTGAATATGAAGCCAAGGATGAACACATGATCCAATACCTGGAAAAGACCAAGTCCTTAATTAAAAACTTTGACAGGTTCACAATAAAACAGGTGCCCAGAGGAGATAACACGAAGGCTGATGCGCTTAGCAAGATCGCATCCACAAGCTTCGCGCACCTCTCAAAACAGGTATTGGTAGAAACCCTAAAAAACAAGTCAATCTTGGAAATGGAGATATCCACAGTGATAGAAGAACAAGATCCTACATGGATGACACCTATCATTGAATTCATTAGCAAGGGAACTTTACCACAAGACCATAAGGACGCTCGAAGAGTGCGGCGCACAGCGCAACGATTTGAACTACGAGACAACATACTCTATCGACGCTCTTTCTTACAACCCTGGCTCAGATGTGTTGGACCTCTTCAAGCAGACTACGTACTCCGAGAAATCCACGCTGGATCATGTAGTATGCACTCAGGGCCGCGATCTATGGTGGCAAGCGCTCTAAGGTCAGGGTATTATTGGCCAACCATGCATCGCGACGCACGCGATCTGATAAAGAAATGCAGCAATTGCCAAGTACATAGGCCAATCCCGCGCCGACCACAACAAGAGGTAACACCAATTACCTCACCATGACCATTTTACAAATGGGGCATTGACATCGCAGGACCCTTTCCAGTAGCAGCAGGAGGACTAAAGTTCCTCATCGTAGCCATGGACTACTTTACGAAGTGGATTGAAGCAAAGGCGGTGGTGAGCATCACAGGAAACCAAGTCAAACGCTTTGTCTGGGACAACATTGTCTGTCGCTTCGGACTACCGGGAGAGATTATATCAGACAACGGAAAACAATTCTGTGATAACCCATTCAAAGATTGGTGCGCGCAATTGAACATCACGCAACACTTCGCTTCAGTAAAACACCCACAAACCAATGGCCTAGTTGAGCGCGCAAACCGCAGTCTAGGGGAAGGAATAAAAGCGCGCCTTGACAAACACAAAGGAAGGTGGGTGGATGAGCTCTCGCATGTCTTATGGGCGCATCGCACAACAATCAAAACCAGTACTGGCGACATGCCATTCTCCCTCATCTATGGAACAGAAGCCGTCATACCAGCTGAGATAGGAATGCCAACTATACGAACAGCAGAGGTCAACGTCACAACAAATGACGAGGAGCGGCGCATAGACTTGGACTTACTGGAAGGAAGGCGTGAACGCGCAGCTATACGCGAAGCAAAGGCTAAGGCAAAAATGAAGAAGTATTATGATGCAAAGGTCAAACACACCTCATTCAGGCCAGGAGACTTTGTATACCGCGCCAACGATGCGAGCCACGCAGAAGACACAGGCAAGCTCGGACCAAAATGGGAAGGACCTTATGAGGTCACAGATGCACTCGGCAACGGTGCATACAGACTGCGCGATATGGAAGGTCACGACCTAGCGCGCACTTGGAACATCTGCAATCTTAAAAGATGTTACTTTTAGGCTACGGCCATTACACATACACCTTTGCATCCTAAGAGGTGCCCAATAAGTGTTTGTTTTTTCTTTTCTTTCCTAGGAATTGTATTTTTATTTTTTCAAAAAACTTGCAAGTATCAATAAAATGTTATGGTTTCTAGCTAACTCCATAGCGTATTTCACTTTATCGCGTACATACTTATATATGTCAATATTGTTATCTTATATCTTTGCCTACATGGCGTGCATGCACTAATTAAGACCCACGAAGGCATAAAGGATGAGTAAACCTACTAATTCACTCGTTGAGTAAGAGGGTTGCAAACCCATCAACATTGGATCACGCATCCTTGCTAAGCGCCTTACTTTTGAGACGTCGAGGTAAGTTCTACGTGCGCATCCCACGACGGGTGCGCAAATATTAAGTACACCGTACAAGCTTAGCAAATAACGAGCCAAGACACTTGGTCAAATAATAAAACTTAGCAAACAATGCAAGCATATTTCTTAAAGTCACGCACTTAACGAGCCAAGACACTTGGTCAAACAATAAAACTTAGCAAACAATGCAAGTATATTTCTTAAGTCACGGACTTAATTAACAAAAAGGTATCTTATTCGACATTTTTACACAAAATTACAAGGGAAGATACACTTCATTATTTACACAATACATATACAAAAATAGCCTACACGCTATGGCGATGCTCAGGGCTATCATCCGGAGCAGCAGAACTCCCCGCCTCCTGAAGCTTTCTCAGAATCAAAGCATCCTTGGGAGATATGGTAGGAACACTCACGGGAACCCCTTCAAACCTGGGGATGTGTGCAGCACCCACGCCACACAACACTGCCTTGCCCTGAATGCCACTCTTCTGGGCAACCCTCTGCGCGTGACGCTCTAGAACTTCTTTCAAGGGAATCTCCCTTTCAAGAGCAAACGGGTTGAGGATGTGGCGAGGCTGCGCGAATACGGGGACTTGCAGCTGCGACACATCAGGCTTCAAGAAGTAATCTGGTTGCGCCTCTGCATCCTCCAAAAGGTGTCGCTCCAAAGTCAACCCCGCCATAATTACATCTATGGGGTTGTCTTGGTCGCACTCCAACCTCCCAATGTGTGGCAACTCGAGGATCTTCAACCCTGCCATAGCCTGCATCAACTCATCGTATGCAGCCGCATTATAACCAGGGACCTCTGCCAAGTCCTTGCTCAGAAGCTTGGCCTCATGGAGATCCTCCATAGCCTGTGACTTCCCACGCGCCACCGCACAGTGAACCACCTTCCCAAAGGCGTCCAACACCTCTTGAGACTCCAGAGTGCCCATAGCTGCCAGGCGCAGCCCGTGACTAATCAACCACCTACATCAGCAAAGACAATTTGTGTTAAGGGAAAGCATAGCAACAAAATATTATAAAGAAGAAGACTAAAAAAGGAAGTACCTGTGCTCAGCAATGGTCGACATCAAATGAGGGTATAACTCCTCATCGTAATCAATGCTCAGGCCGCGCAGCTTGTTCTCCTGAACCTGGATGATCTTCTCCATACTCTCCTTGAACTTGGTGATACTAGCATAGTGCTCCACCTTCTTATCCTCCAAGAACCTCACAGCCCAAGTCATGTCAGACTTATAATGATGAAGTTGCCCGCGCGCCTGCTCTATCTCAGCCAGTGCGGACAACTTCTCATGGGTGACTTTCTCAGTGTACACCCTGGAGGACTCCAACTCCGCCTGCGATTCCGGCAGCTGCGCACGGAGCTTAGCTATCTCCTCATCCTTCTGGGCAAGAGTACTGCTCTCCCCGACATACCTCTTATTCAACTGAGACACCAGCTCAGCCTGACGCGCAGCAGTCGCAGCCAACTCATCCATCAGTTGCTGCGCCTCTACACCCTCATCAACCTTGGCTTTCCCATCCTTGTTCTCATTCTGCGGAGAGGAAACCACATCCACGAAAACTCCATCATTCTTCGTGGCATCATCCCTACAATACATGAAGAAGATAGTTAGCACATATTACGACAAGTAATATACAAGAAACATAATAGAAACGCAGATACTTACAGAAATGGAGAGGCCTCTGCAGCCTTCTTATCCGCGCCAGGAGCGGATGTCTCCTCCTCCGCGGACGACTCCACATCCCCAATAAGGTAGCGTCGTCTCTTCTTGGTGCCACTACTCCCAGCCTCCCCTTTGCGCTTAAGATTCGGCGCCACCTCCTCCTTCAGCACCTCCTCAGGCTTCAGAATCTCCACGCTGTCAGATGATTCAGCGCGCGCCTCCTCCTCCTGTGCCATCTCCACATCTGGCGCCACGCTCTGAACAGGCGTCACTTGGAGCGGCGGCGTATTTTCCGGGCCAACATCCGGCAGCACTGTCAAACGACCCTCGGTCGCCTCTAGAAGTGGCTGCTCACCCTCCCTCAGAGGGCGCACTCCCACAGTCACCTGCTTCGGTCTCTCCAGCTTAACAACGGCGAACAAATCCATCTCTGCGCACATAAACAAATAACAAAGAAGAAAGGATTAGTTATTAAAGGTGCGCATATAAGAAGACTTACATATTTGAAGTAAAAGGGACGAACACCCACCCCGGCCTTCCTCATTTATAAAGGTTGCACCTCGTCAGCAGCGCCGAAGTAATTGCGACTCAACCCCATGTGCACCAAAAACTCCTCCGGATAAGGGTTAATGGGTATGCGGTTGGCATCAAGAGTCTGCGCATCGGTCAGCCTATAGGAACCAGGTGCGGGGCGCCCATCCCTTGGCAAAGTATCCTGAGTATAAAACTCAAAGGGCGATGGAAAAACCACATCATCAACCCAGAAAAAATGCTCCCTCCAATGTCTAAGGGAGTCTACCTTCTCAGTGTAACACTGAAGCGCCCCCGGGCGCTTCGCGAAAGACACCCATCCATTTGACCACGTTGTGTGGTAGAAGACACGGAACAAGGCTATGGTCGGCTCTATCACAAGTAAACGGCAGTTTACTTCAAAATTCGACACCTTAGCCGCACCTATACAGTGCAGCTGTAAGATGTGGAGGCGATAGTGGTTGAGCAAATCGCTCAGAAAGATAGATATCGGTACGCGGTAATTCGCGTACTCGAAGAATTTCGTGTATAATCCTATTTTCCCTTCGGGGAAATCGGCTATACACGCGTCAACATCTGGAGCCTCTGGACGCACATCCAGAGGAATGAAGTAGTCAGATGTAAACTGGGTAACATCATTCTCCGTCATCGCAGAGCGAAAGTCCTCTAACTGGGCAACCATTTTCATTAATTCACTGAGACACGCACACAAAAATTACCTAATGAAATGATTACTTTCTTTGCAAAAATACGCTTTTAAAAGAAGTGAGCAAAGGTGAGTGTGTGTTTTTACTGTGTGTTTTTTGTAACAATGGGGGCGGTGACTATTATATAGGGAGTAAAAAACCCTAGATGATGTCCACATGTATCCCACTAACAAAAACGTGTGGCTAGAACCGAAACAGTACATGCACTTTTTCCCGATTTACGAGGGACACGTGGACACAACCCTCAATTTTCGAGGTATTTCTTTGAAATATCTATGACTAGGTGCATTGCACTCCAAAATGGGCGGCAATATTTCAATGTTCTCCCGCCACGCTTACCGCTGTTAAGATTAGTCTAGCATCCGCGGCTACGAGCCGCGCACACTAGACTGGGGGGACATGATGACGTATAGTCTATATATGGGCCACGAGCCCAAATGATAAACATTACTAAGGCCCAAAACCACCATGCGTGGGCTATTGTAACTTGGGCCGCATCAATAATGGGAACAGGCTCATGTAAGCCCAAACCCATTTAAACTATACACGGTATAGATAAGGATCATCTATCTATGGAATAGATATCCTTACCCGGATAAGCACCATGGGTGCGAAACGTAAGGAGCACGAACCCTACAAGGATTCTGCGCCTATATAAGGAATGACATAACTCTCATTCAAGGTACGATTCAAAAACCCTAAAACTCTTTACGAGAACCCTAAATCGATTACTTACTCTCACGCCGGAGTCTAATCGTGGGAGACAATCCCACGATAAGCCTAACGGTGTTGTTTATTTTCTTAGTGCGCAGGTTACAAGTACTAAGAAGCGAATTGGTACGAGAGCAAGAGCCCATAATCAGGAACGCCCAACTTTTGTATCAACAATGGTTGTATTGGATGAATGATTTCAATGTTAGGCTTAAGAAAACTGGCAGATCTCCATTGTGTAACATGCTTGAACGTCTTAGGAAACATGAACCGATGTGTACTAGGTTTTATTCATTTTATTTAATGCATGAGTAAATTCTAATGATCCCATGTTAGGAGCTTCTTAGCCGGCTCGACATAGGAGTGAAGTAGGCACTCATAGGATTGGGGAAGTAAGTACGCCACCCCATGAATGGTATTAAGGAATACAATCCGTCATCCACGCAACTATAACAAGTAATTAACGTGTAAAAGATATCTAGGGAGTAGTGAAATCTAAGTAAACACATTTCTCCCACATATTGCTCACAACTTTAGTTTAATTTAGTTTATTTTCATTTTTAGTATTTTATTTTAATTGCATCTTAGTATTGGGTTAGTTGACTAGCAACTAATTCCGCCCAAATCCTTCAAACCCGAGATTTTTACTTGCTTTCATAAAAATATAAAAATATAAAAAGAATCATCCCTCATCTCTAGACCTAGTCTTTAGGTTTTCTAATCCTAGCGACACTATTCCTAGCTGAACGATCAATCCCCCGGTACTTGTCATTATACTATACTACATCGATCAAGTACACTGCCTGGTGGGGGTTGTAAGCTTCTCGAGAGGTAAAGCCTGGTGCAATCCCTACGCATCAGCCGTCATGTGTAAATTTCTTCTGGGCTGTCACTAATACTTGGACCATGACGGCCTTGGGTGACGCCGTCATCTCCTATGCACAAAACTCTCTGGATCGTCACGTATATTGTCCACATCCACCTCTTTTGTAACTCTTGACGCCGTCATGTAGAAGCTCTTTACGCCGTCAGGTACTGTTCCCAGCAAGGAAAATTGAGACTTTGCCGTTTTCTTCACTTTTAAGCTCCAAAAACGTCCAAAATGCTTCATTTTCCAGATTTCACTCCAAAAGTACCTAAAATGACAAAAGGAACGATTTACGGCAATATTTGATCAAATAATCTCAACTTCGGGCTTAAATGACCCCTTAAAAGTGGTTTACTTTTCGCCTCATCACCTGATCAGAATGTCAAAAAAGTGTAGCATTTCAGGATGTGGCAAATTGCAAATAAGCAAAGGCGCATTTTTTTGAAACAATTAATTTGAATTTCAAGGCCTTTGTTTCATGAGAGCCTTTACCACTCGCCATAAGAGCTGATTAATGGAAGCACAATAAGATTTACTCAAAGGAGTCGGGCTGCTTCTATCAAGAAACTGAAAGTGCGTGAGACAAAATATGATATTCAAAACCTAAGATACATATATCTGGTAAACAAAAGATTATTATTATTTGTCAAAGTTTCCATGTACTTAACCTTCATGAGCTGCAACAGGGGAGCGCAAATCCTGCATTGATTGTGTAGATCAGCATGATCAGGCTTCTTTAGTTTCCCACGCTGCCAAATGTCAAACACCAGTACAAGATTCTGGTTAAAAGTACTACAGTCTTCACAGTGCAGGAATAAAAAATGGTTATTTGTAATCAATATTAACGTACTTTTTCATTCATCATGTCATTGTAGTCTTTATGTACATTTGAGTCACTATAACATGGTTTTAAATCCCATCCATAATCTTAAAATTTTAATACAAAGTTTAATTTTATATTCTAATTCAAAAACATTTATATAAATTTTTAATATCTTTCAAAAAAAATTAAATATATCCTTCAAGGGTATTTTGGTTCCAAAATGACCCAAACAGGACAAGATATCATCTAATAATGAATTGGGTCTACAAAAAGAAGACAGTGTTTATTGAAAGGACATGATCAGTATGATCTCTAGCTAAAGGCCCTTAGGCTGAGCCTATTCATTTTCGATTTTATAAAACTGCAAAACTTAAAAAGTTTGCTGACATTTTGTGGAAATAGTCCCACTCAAAAGACACCTAAATTAACAAACCTGCTAGAATTTTATTTTATCGCTCATCACAGAATCCACCAATTTAACAAAATGGTCTCTTAAAAACTCACAAGCCATTCGTACAAACATCAATTCTATAATGACAACTTCCGCCCTCCTTTCCTTGACCTACGAGATTATCAGTATACGAAAACATTATGACAAAAAAAAGAATGTAAAATATAACAAACATACAGCTCTAGTTTGTGCAAATCTTAGATCCAAAGCATAATTAAAACGGCGCAAAACCATTTCTTATCCAATCACATGCTTTAATATATTTACTCATGTGTGACTCATCAAATGTGCCACTTACTAAACATGCTGAAAGATCTAGAGGGACATGCAATTCTAACCCAAAATATAAGTTCTATACGTTGACAATTGACGTTAAGCCCATTTGTCTTGGAATTAATATTAACTATGATTTCAAACCTGAACTATGTTTAGTATCAACTGTTTACTTTTGAATGGTTTTGTAGGTTACATTTCATACAATTTTGTCATATGAGCTTACCCACATAAATAAAAACAAAGGATAGCTATAGGGTAGATCGAAACGTTACATATTTTTTTTACCATGCAGGACCTATAACTTTTTGTCTATCCATGCTTGTTTGAGTTTAGCATGTCTCTCTTTTCTGATTCCATACCTGTAGTATATAACATAGTTATTATTGTATTTTTCATAATTAAAACAATAAATGGACAAGCTATTACAGGTTTAGCCAAATATTACTAGTATGTATAATTCTAACCGATTTCTGTATCTAAATTTGCTCTTACATCAGTGTGAAATTACTAATAACAAAAATGAATGAATAACTGACCTCTTCTTTGAAGTTCATATCATAGTTCTTGTCCTTTGCATATAATTGAGATACATCCATTCCGCTGACAACCCATAAAAATGTTACATTAGAATGTTTATAATGTCATTATTTCTTGAACAAATTTAAAAAGTGTATATAATTACTACAAAAGCGACGCTTTTGAGTAGTTACCTCATAATTGGCTTGAGTAATACATAGTAGATGTTTTGGGGAACTCAAGACCCTCCTTGTTTTCCTAAGTCGTAAAAAGACATCGTCATGTATAGAGACATTTGTTGCATCATATATCTTGGAAGAGAAACAAATAATTAGTATTATTTACTCATTTAAGAAAAAGTTAGGTATTGTGGTTATAATTAATGGATTAATTTTGAATGCATTTCATCAAACATATTGCTTGCAAACACATATTTTTAAAAGACAAAAACTTTTTTAGATTAAGTACATAAATGCCTTAACACATGTTATCAAAGTTTTAGAACATGCATATTAGTAAAAGATTACAATAACTACCTTCAAACTAATATAGAAAAAAAAAAGTTCCCAATTCTGTACTCCTAGTATTTCTTCAACAAAAACTATAAACAATACATACGATTAAGCATATTGCCCATAACATTCTCATATAACTTTGAAGAATAAAACAAAAAAAAGAATATATATATATATATATATATATATATATAGGAAAGGATTGAGTGCTGTTGGGAACACTTGAAGTGACGATCATTATCGAGTCAATGAGTCTTGTAATAGGTTACAATATTATATTAGTACGTTAAAGTTTTAATATGTTTAGAATATATGTTTTGTTAAAGTCTAAGGGCCATTAGTGATATTATGTGAAACATGTAAGATGCTCTAGACAATGAGTATAAATACTCTTGTAAACCCTCCAAGGAGGGTGTTGGTTCATTATGGAATAAGAAACTTTCTCTTATTTTCCTCTCTTATACTCTCTCTCTCTCTCTAAAATACATCTTCATCTCTCTAAACCTTCTAATATGTGTGGAATGCTATAAACTTGGGTCCTAACAATTGGTATCACGAGCTAGTAGATGATATAGAAGTTATTTGTGTTTTTTTTTAAAGTTTTCATTTTGCTTATTTTCTGCTTATTGAGTCCAATCTAAAGCTTATCAAACTATTTTTTTACCTTTTATTTTAAGCTTATTTTCAAAATAATAATAATATAAAAAAAGGGGTTAAAAGTTATTTTAATATCTAAAAAGTTTCTGATTTACGCTTTTATCCCTATCTGCTTATTTTTCCGTGCTTTGTTATTATTTTTTTTGGTCATAATAGATCTTAGTTCAAGTCCTCCACCTGCTTATTTGTCATCAATTTTATAGTCCAAACAGTCCATATCCAAAACAGCTTTTCTTGCTGGAATTCTTGTGCTCAAAACGTGGTCTGTAAGCTCTCAGAAAAAGTGGCCGGAACAGTTATCGGAAAATATCGTCGGTAAAGTGGTCAAACAGTCAAAACCCGATTCCTACGCGAAATCTTCAATTTTCTACGCATAACTTGGACAAGTTATGCGTAAGGTGCTACTAAGGCAAGAAACCCTTGTCTTACGCGTAAGTTTTACGCAAAAGACACGGGTTACGAAAAAAGACCAACTTTACGCGTAAGTTGTCTACGCGTAAGATTTCTACGCGTAAGTTTTTCTACAAATCTACGCATAAAGTTTACGCGTAAAGTGACCATAAAAGAAAAAGAAATGTAAGATGAAGATGAAGACCACTGCCATCCAACACTATCATACCCCATCTCCTTCAATCACACTACATCAACGACAACACTAACCTATCATATCCTCCTCTAAACAGAACCAAACTCAACTCTAAACATCGAGGCTCATATTTAGAAAGAAACAATCATTATTGATCTCAGCTGGTTTCTTTTCGTGTGATACAAAAGTATATTAAGACCTTTGAAGGTCAACAAACGAAAGAAAGAATCATCATCGATCCATTATTGAAGCTTAGCTTCAAATATATATCCGAAACAAAAAAAAAGGAAATGATTTGTAATAATTTTGTTACAATCACTCCTTAGCTCGTTCAAATGATACAAATACAAATAACATACACCTACCCGAGACCAATCCATTGATCTAGAAGCTGTAATACATAGCTCTTCGTGGATTAACTCATTCGAACAAAAAGGATACATGTTGCGTTCGGTCTTGATGATGGAGATGAGATGAAATGAGATCTAGATCAGTTTTGATGTGGAAGAGTTTGTTTGTGATCAGTGTGCCTTAGGTATTTGACTGCTTTTGGTATGAAGTGAGAGATGGTGAGAGAGATGGGGGCGGATTGTTTGAGGTGTGTGAGATTAGGGTTAGTGAGAGATTAGTAGTATTTTATAGTCTGAAAATATCAGGTTAATCTTTATTGGGTTTAGTTTTAATGGGCTGTCATTGGGCGTGAGTCGACAAGGGGTCAAGTTGGGCTTCAATTGTGTTATTAAACGAAAATTGGATAAACAGTCATTGGTTTTGCGTGGGTGATTATCGCAAGGACGAATTTTTCTTCATATTGATAATAAAATCTTGGAGGTTATTTGCTTGATTATTCGGGCTCGTGTGGACATAACTACCGGGCTAGTTATTGTGAAAGCATGAAAGATTGACAAAGAGATTCATTTAAAAACACAACCTTACTTCTTTATCGTCTACAAGATCCATTTGTCATTTCACACAAAATTAAAATGGAATCAAGTTCAAAAAGGAGAGAGATGCAAGAAAGTGTTAAGCTCGCAATGCAATCTAAAGAAAATTGTTTAGCACATTTTGAACCAGTTAAGATTCAATGCAAGATTCTCTCAGATGCAAGGTTTCCTTCGTGGAGTACCTTTACTGCATTCTTCGGAACTGAAATGGACCGTTTAACCTTCCAAAGGAAACTCCAAGAAAACATCGTTCAATTAGAAAAGCAAATTGAACAGGGAAGTGATTGTATGGTTGTATTTAGAGCGCTCAAGACACAGTTCAAATGGTTCATGACCATGGATTTTAAAGCTTCTCTTATACACTATAAATATGAAAGCAATTTATGGAGAGAGAACATCACTAGTATGGAGGTTAAAGCTTTTAGAGATCAACTGGTTTCACGACTGAGACGCTTAGAATATGAGCTTAATGAAAGATCACTTCATCTGAGTGTTGTCAAAGAACTGGAGATGCAGAAACGAGGAAGAGAATTGAATGTACAAGAAAATGGAAGTAAAAGGCAGACACATGAAGGAACTGTCAACAATGAAGGGACGTTGGATGATAATTTGGTATTCACGGGTAACAATGCATTATCAGAACTACAGACAGAAAGCAGCACGTCAAGGAATGATTCAGATGCTGACGGGAAACACAAATGTAAGGATGGTTTGAATAATGCAGCTGCTATCAGTCCTTCACAAAGTTCAGTCGCACTCGTTCAGGTTCATCAATCTAATAATGATGATATATTTGAAAATGTGTTTGCTTATGAGACACAAAGTCATGGACAACCTGAGTACATTAACGACACATATGTAGTGAATCAGGATGATAGAAATATTACTCCTGAATCTCCGCAAGTGGATCTTAATGGAGGTAAGGTTGAACATAACAATGTGACTCATGATCAAGAATGTGCTTCAACTGCTTTAATGATTAAGAATATGCAAAACGAAGTTGATCGATATAACAGGCTCAACTGTGAACTAAAAGCAAAAAATGTGTCATTAACAAGGGACATTGAGTGCTATAAAATACAACTTTCAAATCATGAAAACAAAGCCAAACGTGAAAAAAGTTTCAAAGTGGGATTTCAAGAATATTACAATAAAGAACAAGATCTTCAACACAAAATACGCGAATTAATTGAGTCGAACGGAAAATTGGTTTCAAAACTCGAAAATGAAAAATGTGAACTCAAACAACAAGTTGAACAACTTCAAAAAGAGCTTTCAAAAACACAAACAGAGTTGTCAACTTGCAAAAAGGAATTTTATGAACATAAAGTGAGAAAAAGGAAAAAGGAAGACTCGTATCTTAATGACATTGTTGATTTAGAAGCTAAATTGAAAGTTTTTGAAAAAACTGCTTGTGATAAATCATTGAATGTTGAGTCTGAAAACTTAAGAGTGGAAAATGGGATGTTGAGACACGAAAATGAGAAGATTTTAAAAGAGTCAAGCGACATCCAAGAGAAACTTAAACGTCAAATATTTTCTCTTGAATAAAATTTTCAAAGATGTCAAGCACAAAGCATTAACTTTGAGCTAGCTTTACAACACAATCTTGAAAAGCAGTCTTTTGAAAACCCCTGTTCGATTCTAATTCTCCAGATTTTGAAAAGGAAACGGGGGAGAAAATGTATCTTTTTGAAAATAAAAATCATGTGCTTCAAACGAAAGTGGTTGAGCTTGAAACGGTTTTAGCTCAACAAACAAACGATTTTGAGGATGCCAAAACTGACTTTTTCAACAAAGTAACCAAATTTGAAAATTATTTTGAAAGACTTGAAAAAGAAAATGTTGAGTTCGAACGGAAATTGGCTCGTAAAACGGATGATTCTAAAGCCGAAAAGGATCAACTTTTGAAACAAATTGCTTCTTTAGAATCAAAGTTGGCATCCCAAGATCATCTTTCTCTTCAAAAAGAATACAATGATTTGAGAATTTCATACAATGCTTTAAAAGTGAAGTTTGATACTCTTAACCGATCAAAGGGTAAAGCTCCAATTTCAAATGTTTCAACACCAGAAGTGAGTGTTTCGAAGAAGGTCTACACGGGTGAATCTTCAAAACCATTTTTGAAAAGAGTTTCTCAGTTTACAACCTATTCTTTGCAAAAAGGAAGGAAGTTTTCAAAGAGACCAAGTTTTTCCGAAACATTTACTTCCAAAAGGTTTTCAAATCCAAATGCTTCAAGTAAAATGAAACATGTTCTTCAAACTCCACACTCTCGTTTTACACCGGTAAAGCAAGTGTGGAGACCAAAGCAAAGTCATTCAAAACCTTTCAAATATTCAATATCAGAATTGCTTTCGCTGCAACATGAAAATGACTCTGCTTTGAACATTCCAAATACCGGAAGGTTTCCATTTATCACAGAAACAAATCTTCAAAAAGAACCCATGAGGTTCAACTCTAGATGGAAATCTTCTTCTTCATATGTTAAAACTCCAAGATAAACGCCGGGTTTCTCAAACAATTTTCAACAGAAAAATAGTTTTAAATCTCCATTGATTCCGCGAGTGTTATTTCAAAATGAAACACCGGTTTTCAGTCCTCGTTGGAATTCAACATCTTTAAATCAGATTGACACAACCTACAAATGGATTTCAAAATTTGGTAAACCCGTTGGCGTCGTGCTTAAATGGGTTCCCAAGGTTGTTGTCTAATCTTAAATTTTTTAATGGCTTGTAAGTATTTCAGCTTACAACCCGGGCTTAAACATTACGACTTGTGCATACATTACAGTGTACAACTCGAGTTTCAAAGAAAGGAAAGTGCCTTGCTAAACCATTCTTTAAAACCAAATGTGCAATTATTCTTAAAAACAAGAAGAAGTTCTCATGCAAAGCTTATCTAAAACTTCTTAATCTTGAGCAAAATGTTTTTCAAAATTTTTCAAAAGGTTTTTCAAAATTTTGCTCAAGATTTTTAAAATCTTTACTCCCCAATTCGCTCCAAAGTTTAAATATGTCAAAACATATGCTAGTTTTGAGGGGGAGTATTTCCAAAACAAAATGTTCCGTCAAAATCATGCTTCTTACTTTTGAGTAGGATTACTCAAATTTTCAAAGTTTTTTTCTAAATTCTACTCAAAAGGAAAGTATTCCCTCTCGTAATCAAAACCTCAAAAAGTTATTTTACTTATTGAGGGGGAGTATTTGAAATGATCTTTGTTATAAATGATAAGTTCTTGGTGAATCTCCCCAAAAGACTCAAAAAGCATATTTTAATCAATAGTTCACAAAAACAACATCTTGTATGCTATTTTTGAGGGGGAGAAAAGTAAAAGTGATTAAAATATGGATGACAACGGATGCTTTAAGATTGAATCTCATGCGAGCTCGACTCATAATTGACCCAGGAATTGACGAAACAACATAAGTTAGTAATCGAAAAGACTTTTCCTCGACGGGTAATAACATCAAGTTAGTTACTAGAGCTAGTTGTCACCTAAAAGCTGACAATGGAACTCTTTAACTAGCCACGTAAGCGTGTCTCGAGAAGGTACTCGAAAAGGATTTGTCTTAGTAGAAATGTACCTTCTCGAGAAACTTTCTGTGAACTTGACCATGCCGGGTAATAACTTCAAGCTAGTCTAACTAGTGATGTAAGCGTGTCTCGAATCGGTCTTGTTCACTGAAAGTGGATCAATTTAAAATGCTTGCTCCTCCCGCATGTGCAAATTTATTAAATACTTATGAGCACATGTGCAGGGGGAGCCCTTCAAAAGTGTACACAAAACTCTCAAAGTGTTAACCAAAATATTTGATTATCACAAACACTTTGAGAGATTTTCAATCAAAGGTTTCTTAGCTACTGTTGGAGTTATAAGGTGATTAAGATAGGAATAACCGTCCTATGATCCGCCAGAGCCGGAGGGATCTACCCAAGGACATCTCCCATAGTTATAACTAGAAGTCCTTAGGTATGATACGAAAAAAGGAGAAAAGAATGAATGGGAAAGAAGGAGTTGAAGAATTAAAAAGAAATGTAAAGAAAAGGGTGAAAAGAAATAGCCCTCCGTATGTTCAACCTTAGGGCAGACACCGGGTTCAATACGTATGCTACTGGTTGTGGCAAAAGACAACACCGGTATTGAAGATAAAGTCGTCATGGACCCAGTGACGCAATGCACTAAACCTTCTTAACCACTCAAGTTCTCTTAAAAGGACTTGTTTCATTCTCACAGGGAACCAGCGTAACCTATCGACCTATCTCTTAGAGATGGTTGATATTGAAGCAGGAGACCCCTCCCTAGTCTCCGTATAGGAAACCTAAGTGTGCACTTATAGAGTCTAGAGCCTTGAGATACATCAAAGATCTCTTAGGAACACTTAGTATTTCTACAACTGGTGTTCTACATCAATGGACACCAGCTGTAAATTATCGAGTCCTTCGCAGATCATAGCAATCTGCCGAGAACGTTTATGAGAGAATTACAAATGTATTTCTCAATGATTGAACGGAAATTCCTGCCAGGGTCAACATCAAACAGCCCTGACAGCAGGTCACTTAGGTAACCCCACAAGGGTTACGCTTAGTGTTTGCGGTGGTTCCATAGCGGTCTACAGTCATGGAGTGATCCCCAGCGACTCACCCAGTCATTGAGCTACTTAGTAGGTCTCGTAGCTCCTTCGGGAGTATCTGATATGGGAACGGCCTTGATAAAGATTAGAAGGAGTCTTCACACTATGCTGTTGACCAGCTCTAATTCCTTATCTGTAAGTACCGGTTGATTATTGCTAACTGTTTACCTGCAGGTACATATCACCTCCATGATGATAGATTCCGCATGCTCATACATACATCTTGAAGTCAATGATAGCTCCCTCAATGATCTAAGCAACGCAAAGTTCACCAAAAGATTCTACGCCAAAAAGAAGAATCGACAAAGTAAAGAGACTAAAGATCAAAGTGAAAGAAAGGGAACTACGTGCATGTGAAAGTCAAAGTCCAAAGATGTATGAGCATGTTAGAATGGCAAACAACCACCACAAACGCAGAATTGACGAATGGCAGATTACACCATCATTTGATCACTACAACAAGAACGAAGTACAAAGATCACAAAGCATGATTGGAACAAAGAAACTAGCAAAGCTATTTCACAAAGACTCAAAGTTCAAAACAACAAGCATCAAAGAAGTCAAAAGATCAGTCAATTATATTGGTGGACCCATAACCCACAGGTCGCCAAAGAGATCTCAAATGATCACCCCTTTAGGGGGAGATTGTTGGAAACGCAAAAGTGATGATCATAAATGCAATCAAAGAGAGATCTCAATGATCGTCCCTTAGGGGGAGATTGTTGGGAACACTTGAAGTGACGATCATTATCGAGTCAATGAGTCTTGTAATAGGTTACAATATTATATTAGTACGTTAAAGTTTTAATATGTTTAGAATATATGTTTTGTTAAAGTCTAAGGGCCATTAGTGATATTATGTGAAACATGTAAGATGCCCTAGACAATGAGTATAAATACTCTTGTAAACCCTCCAAGGAGGGTGTTGGTTCATTATGGAATAAGAAACTTTCACTTATTTTCCTCTCTTGTACTCTCTCTCTCTCTAAAATACATCTTCATCTCTCTAAACCTTCTAATATGTGTGGAATGCTATAAACTTGGGTCCTAACAAGTGCATTTTTTACTTTTAAGTACGGATAGTACGGATTAATCACAGCCACATTTTAAGTACGGATAGTACGGATTAATCACAGCCACATTTACTTTTAAGTACGAATATATATGGGAAAGGATCAAGTGTAGGAAAGATTGTGAGGGCGACATGTGTCACCTACATGTCACATCATATAACACATCATATAACACATGTCAACCCAACCCCCATCCCATGAATGCAGTAACCGTGATGCAGTAAAATCATAATTGTGATGCAGTAAACGTGATGCAGTAACTTTATAACCGTGTTGCAGTAAAAAATTTTGGCGGAAAAAAAAATTTGCCCAAAAAAATTTTTTTTTGGCGGGAAAGAAATTTTTTTTTCAAGGGGGGGGGGCGTGGGTTGTGGGTGGGGGTGACACGTGTCATATGATGTGGCATGGGGGTGACACATGTCACTCCCACAATCCTTCCTACACTTTTTATTATAAGGGCCTTTTTAGAATAACACCACCCTATATATATATATATATATATATATATATATATATATATATATATATATATATATATATATATATATATGTGTGTGTGTGTGTGTGTGTGTGTGTGTGTGTATGTGTGTGTGTGTGTAATAATAATAATAATAAAGAAAAACAAAAAAAAACTAAAATAAGCAAATCCCATGTTGATATAAATAAATGACTAAAAACGTTATTCATATCTTTCGATATCTCTATGTTTTTATAATCACAAAATGAAAACTCATCAAACCAAAGATTATGACATAAACAAGTATTTAGTAGTAAATACTCATCTTTACCATCTAATCACTTAAGGTATGAATAAACAAAGTGTCTAATGCATTATAAGATCAAAGGAACACTTTTGTTAATCACTAGATATTTATAAAATGTCACAAAACATTTTATATCTTTTATAAAACATTTTTGGCATTAAAAGAATATGTTTAATTCATTACAAATTTATGAATTCAAATTTTCAACCAAAAATGGCAAATCTAATCCAGAAAAATTTCCCTCACAAAAGGACAAGAAAATCCAACGTTCAGGAGGGCGGCCCCCTTAATCATTAAGGGGACCGCCCCCTAATTAAGGGGACCGGCACGCTCCAGAACAGTATTTTCTGGCCTTTTAAATACTGGATCATTCCACATATTTTTCTCACCTTTTTGCACTAAAAACTTTCTGATCTAAACATCCATTTCCTTCCTCTAAAAATCTTTTGATCTTATATACATTGATCTTTGTTTCAAAGTGATTCAAACCTCAACACTCAAGTGCAAAGAGAAGAATACTTCTATTAGAAGTATTACAACTTAGTATCATCTTGCAATCTAAGTTGTTTGTTTATTTCATCTTGTTGATCCTTCATATTTTGGTAAATAAGGTGTATGTATTAGTTGTGAGGACTAGAAGTTGTGAAGAAGTTAAAGACTAGAAGTTGTGAGGACGTTAGAGACTAGAAGGTGTGAAGACACTAGAGCCTTGAAGTTGTGAAGAAGTTAGAGCCTTGAAGTTGTGAAGGTGTTAGTCCTTGAAGTTGTGAAGAATTTGTGAAGGTGTGAAGATACTAGTGGTGTGAAGAAGTATTGAAGAAGTGAAAAGGTGTGAAGAAGGTGTGGTGTGAAAATAGTTGTGAGATTGGTTCTAGCTACGATTAGAACTCGACATTTTGCTTAGTGTCGTAAATCGGTGTAAGCTTTGGTGTGTACGGTTTTCTCCGCCATAAGGGAGATAATTGACTTAGTGAAGAAAACTCTCGAGTTCGGTGCTCGGGGAGTGGAGTAGGGCAAGGAAGGTGTCCTTGTAGCCGAACCACTATAAATCATTTGTCTCTCGGTTTGATCTTTCCATCTCTCACTTTTTGATTACTTACTTATTAGCATTTCATACATAATCATTATTGCTTGTGTTGTGCATATATTGATTTCACATAAAGATCAAACTAAAATTCATTCATAACATTAATCTTATAAAAACCAATCAAGCACATAAACTTACATCAAAACACTTGTACATATATATATATGCTTATACATATGATATATGAAATTATAAATTCTTTCCCACCATTATACATAAGTAATGTTTATACAAAATCGTAAATAAACTAGTATCTACACTTTTGCAATAAAGAGTTTTGAAATTGTACATTATACATAAGTAGCGTTTATATAAAACCGTAAATAAACTAGTATCTATATTTTCGTATTAAAGTGTTTTGAAGTTTTTGTCTAATCTTTAGAAGCTACATTTTACAAAACAAATAAAACGAAAAAGACGTAAAACTATTCAACCCCCCCCCCCCCTTCTAGTTTTCCACAATTGGTATCAGAAGCCATGTCTAGCAAGATTTTTAAAATATATTGTATTTTAAAACTTGTAACGATCTATGGAATTCGAAAAATATCTAGAAGGGGAATTTACGCAAAAACCACCATTATTTGAAAATGATCATTTTCTTGAATGGAAAAATAAATTTGAAAATTATGTGAAATCAATAGATCTTGATCTTTGGCATATCATTTCAATTGGTGATCTTAAACCAACCAAAATGGATTTTGAAAATCAATATAATAATCTTCAAACCAAAATTGATAAAAATACTAAAGCCAAATTACTTATTTTCAAAACTCTACCAAGAGTTGAATATGAAAGATTATTTCGCTGTAAAACGGCAAATGATATTTGGAAATGTCTTTTAAAGTTTCACCAAGAGAAATGTAAAACCAAAGATGATAAACTTGATAGTGCACAAGAAATAGTTAATCTAGAAAATTTAATAGATAAATATTTAGTTGAAATAAACACATGTACTACTAGTTCAAATGTGATCATTGAAGGTGTCTATAACAAAGAATACATGAGCCAAATCCGAAGAAAGAGCGTTAATAAATCATGGTGCAACAAGTACGAAGAAGACGATGATAATACGGCTTGTGAGAATATTCAAACAAATGTGAATACAAGTATTAATGGCAAGGACTACATGCTTCTAGATATAAACGAAACTACAAATAAAACATGGAGCGACATGGACGATGGAATTGATCAACATATAGCATGTGAAGATTATACAACTACTAATAAGGTACAATCCGAAACCGAACATTTTTGCTATGATCAATTTATATTAGAATTTTCAAAATTGGGAAACAACTTCAAACATTTTTGCAACATTGACTCAAAAATGATTCCTAAAAATAAATCTTCAATATTCATTGAAAATAATTTTGAAAAGGAAATAATTTTAGAAGATAAAATGTCTAGACTTGAAAGCAATATTGAAATTGATATTAAATGTAAATATTGTCAAGACTATAAACATGAAATTAAAATGGAAAATGAAAAAGCAAAAATATTAGCAAAATTTGAAAATAGCTCTAGATCTTTAAAATATTTACTTAACATTCAAATGCCATTTTATGATAAAACCGGCTTAGGATTTACCGTAAATGATCCTTCAACAAATGTATCAAAACAAATAAAATTTGTTAAACCTAGTGAAGAAATTTAGAACTAATATTATTTACACTCATGATTTATTACTCTAGTCAAGAAAGTCATTGTTGGTTGATAAAAATAAACTATTGATGAATTCTTGTACTTCTCGACGACATCCTCATCATGTGCATTTAAATGCAATGGATGTTCTCAACTAACCAACTCGGACCCATGAGAATCTGGGTACCAAGCTCTTTATCATGATCAGGTAATTAACGAACGAAGAGACTATTACGTTTTGGATTGCTCACCTCGCTCTATTACTTTTGACGGCTATTGGTTCCAATCACTATGTTTCACATTCTGCACATGATTTGCCTTTGACGTTGTTGCGGTCACTTATTGTCTCGGCATTTTGTTCTTCATTCTTGGAGTATTGGTTTCATGGTGTGTCCGTTACTATTTCAAGATGAAGGCTCCAAAGCACAATTATTCTTAGTCTTCACGACTTGTGATGATTGGTGTGATCGATTAAGCATTTCAGATCAAGCTCCCTTGATTTCTATTGCGTTGGAATGTCACTTTGCTACTTCGACATGTTTTGGGCAAACTTTTATGATGTCTTCCATTTCTCTCATGCCCACTCTTAAAGAAAAGCTGGACCTGAGGTAAGTTTTCTTTTCAAAAACTTGCCAATATTACATTATATTAAAGATTGCTTTAATTAGTATGTGAATATGATTTAATTTATAAGTTGCCATGCTTTTAGATCATTAATACAAATATATGCATATATGATATTAGGATTACTAACCTTCTTGTTGTTTAGTCTATTATCATTTTTCTTAGCCTTCATTTATATTGAAAATCCTCTATGATCTATAGTAGAATACTTTCCATTTAAGCTATATGATCTTACTAGTTGCATTAATAGATGTATTATAATTGAGACTTGTTAGTAACTTGATATTATGATGTTCTTTGTGTGTGTGTGTGTATATATATATATATATATATATATATATATATATATACACACACACACATGTCTATCTTGTATCCATAAATGATTTACTTTGTCTCTCTCTATCTCATTGCATTTAGATCATAAATATCTACCATCTCTCTTTCATATCTTTAGTTGTCATTAGAGATGATTATATGTGACAATGGGCTTAATTGATTCTCTTGTGCATGATAAGTTTCCATTTCAAATCCTTCACTTGCAATTTCTTGTTATTATAATCAAAACATCATGTTTAAAACCTCTCTCTCTTTGAATAAAAATCTTTCAAATATCTATATTATTTTTCTTCAAACAATATGCTTAACTATAATTTTTCATAACTTTATTTTAATCAAAAACAAGATTGAAATTTTTTATTACATGTTATGAAACAAAATTCAATTTATTTTATTGTAATGCACACTTGAATTTATTTCAAAACATTGTTGAATAAAACTAAAAACGTTTTGCTTAAAACATATTTGATTATCTCACATGTGTCATACACTTCTATGAAAATGACATTCACAACTTAATCAAATCATTTCATGAGAATCATGGCTTGCCCATATGGATCTTGTTTGTAACAAGTCTTGAAGTCCATATAATCATATCCTCCTACTTGTTACTTGTAAGCAATCATCAATATGTTTGCACTAGACTACATGTTATCATCTTCATATAGTTACACATTTAACTAATTTGCTTTATTGCTTCCTTGGTTGCATATCTTAATTGATAAATTAGTAGATAGCATGATTATTAGAAATTTATTGTCTACTTTACTTGTTTCTATATCACTCTCTACATTCATGAATAGCATGCCCTATATTGCCTCAAAGAGTTGAACTTACTTGAATCCAAATTCAAAAACACAACCTTTTTGAAAATTTTCTGCCAAAAACCCATTTCTGGCATTCTGGGAATCACCAGATAGGCGGCCCCCTTAATTATATAAGGCGGCCCCCTTAATTTTAAAGGGACCGGCCATCTGATGGTCGGGGATACTGTTTTCTTTATCACTTTTTGACCCATTTCACCCTATACTTCCCAAAATTCACAAACATATTTTGTCCCATACTATCCCTCAAAATTTACCTTCCTAAACCACATTTCTCATACACTATAAATACCCTCTTCCCATCATTAATGCCATCACACCCAAACATGTCATATCCCAACAACCAAAAACCAAAGATTTCAAGAACCGCAAGGATATCCGTCAAACCCGTTTGGAGAAGGAAACTTGATTCTTGTCATAACTCAAGTGATGTTGTTCCAAGTCAACCAACAACTAAACCTCAAACCTACACTAATGACTCATCTCACAACCTATCATCCACTCATGCCCTCATTAATGCTTCTTCTTATGATGAGCATGCTCAATCCCAAAACAACAATCCCAATCTCTCAATCAATACTTCACATGTTGCTCATTCAACAAAAACACCACTCACTCATGAAGAACCTCTTCCACCCATTTCATGTTTTCATGACTACCCAAGCTCAACCATGTCTCCACCACCAAGAGTACCACCACCACATCCTACAACTTCACATGTCATTCGTATGTTGCATGTTCAAACCTTCACCCAAGACAACTATCATGTTCCACCATCATCACCTTCCTCCGAACACTTGAAGTTCGTTGAGGAGCTAAAAGAGGCTCATCAGCTTAGTGCTCTTTTATCATTACATCTTGCTCAACGCAATTTGGATCCATGATTGACTCCAAACGGTCAACCTATATTGACCAGGTTAATGGTCAACAAGGTCAAACTGCCTAGAATCAATCTCCGTTGAAGTATAGTGGCTTCCCCGGGTCGTTATGTCCCAGCGAGGTGTGATGGTAATCGAAACGGGTTTGTGATCGGGTGAATTTGGACAGGAATAAGGGATTTGGTTATTATGATTACACTACGATATGAGGAATGAAAATAACTTAGAAACACTATATTAACAATTACTGATGATCAGATATACTAAAACCGTAAGCTAGGACTAAAAACGCGTTCGTTTGATTTAAATTTACGTTAACGTACGAAATAAAACGCGAGTTTTGTTAAATAAAATACCTGCGGATATGAAAATTACATTTTTACAATCCTAATGACTTAAGAAAATTTTTGGAAAAAGAAAAATAATTTTTACACTATTTAATTAATTACTATTAATTAATTACTAATTATTAATTACTTTTTAATTAACTAAATTACACTAATTATTAATTAATTATGAAAATTACCTAGAAAAATGAAAATTAAATTTAGAAAAATCTAAAATATTATAAAACTAATTTTAAAACAGAAAACCTATTTTTTCTACTTTTTAATTATTAATTAGTAATTAAAACTAATTATTTAATTAATTTAAACTAAAATTAATTATAAAAAATACTAAATGAACAAGGAAAAATCTGAAAAAATTCCTAAAATTATTTTACATTATATAAAAGCTAGGAAAAATATAAAAACTAGGACTTACTTAATAAAAATTAATTATGCTATTTAAAACTTAAATATTAATTAATTACTAATAAAACTAATATTAAATGTAATAAATACCTAATTATAAAATAAAAATCTGATAAAATTACTATAAATACTTTAATATAAAAGGTAATTAATAAAAATATAAAAATGCCAAGTGCTTAACAAAAATTTAAAAATTAAAATTAAAATTTAAATTACATTAAATAGAAACTATCACTTAAAATTAATTTGGATTTTCTTGATTTTTCTTTTAGAATACTATTTAAATACTAAAAATAGAAAACTTTTACAAAAGCAACTTTTTTATATCTTAAAATTAAGCTATTTGAGGGCTTATGAGCTTGACAGTTGACTTTAGTCAACTGTCAAAGCTAGAAGCTTTGAAATAAGCTTGAACCTGAAACCAAGGGTAGATTTAGGTGCAAGATAATGAGAATGATTGAAATAAGCTGGAACAACAATGAAAAGACCTCAATAAGCAATTCCAAAGGCTGATGCAACAAGCAGGCCTGCAGTGAACTATAGGGGCAATTTGAGCTTATCAAATAAGCTGAAAAGCTCAAATTGAGCACTGAGGTAGCAAGATTAGCTGGAGAGATTTTCAAAAAGCCCAAAATCACCCTCTGGGGAATTTGGATTTCCGCATTCTTGGGGAATTTGGATTTCTGCACACTTGGAATTTTTTGACTTTTTGCTCAAAACTTGAAACTTTGACTTGTTTGAGGTTTGATTGGTTCTAATTTACTAATAAGGTGACATTAAGCTAGAATGAGACTTACTAAAGCTGAGGTAACAACTATTGAACAGATTTGAATGGTTGTGGTACCTAGAAACCTATCAGTAAATGTACAAATGAAATCAAAGGGTCATTTTGACTTTTTAGGGTAACAGTGACCAAGGAAGCAGTTATATTAGACTAGAAATGACCTAAGTACTTTCCACCAATAAAACTTAACAACAATTAACAACAACTGACTAGGAGATTAGCCAATTCCAAACACCCCTTAATTGAAACTGTGTGATAATTTAGAGAAGCAACAGACAGATATAATACATGAAACTTATAATTAACACTAAACTAATCACTTAGGAACATAAATGGACAGTAATGAATAACTTTTAACAACTAAACTTAATCTAATGGCTTATGCTAGAAATTAGAAAGATCCTTACAAATTTCATCCAGGCTTGGAACCAATGAGAACCAAAACTCAAACTGACATCCTATTGCTCCCATGAGCACTAAACCCATCCATCCTTCCTGCATTCTTCCTTTTTCTTCTTGCCTTTTTTTTCTTTTTATTATTTATTTCTTATTATTTTATTTTTTTTATTTTAAAGAAACTGAAATTTAAACTAGAGCTTGAATAACTGAGATAATAACTGATATTATTAATAAGTGCAATTCATTACAACTTAGTTTTTGATTTAACATGAAATTACAATGCTTGGAAATAAACTAAATTAAAACTAAAAATTCTAATTGAGCTGCTCTCTGCTTCCTTCTCTTTATAATGCCCAATTAGGGTTTCTCAATCTTCATTTGTCTCTTTCCCAGCTGCAAAACCAACCCTAGGATCAAAATAAGCAATCTCAGCCGTTTAAATATTTTGGCGCCCAATTGGATTTTGACGTTTTCTTGAATTATTGAGGCCAGGGAGATATTTTGGACTGATGCATTTGGAATGTGATGCAAGGGGGGGGAGATATGATGATGGAGTGTGGAGTGAGTGGTGGCAGAGTGAAGGTGATGATGGTGTTTGGGGGTTGCAGACCTAGGAGGTAGGGGGTGAGGTGGAGAGTTGACCGAGGTCAAAGGTTGGGGTGGAGTAGTATTAGTGTACGGGGTGATGGTGTGGGCTATGTGATGGATTGGGCCAGGTGAGTGAGTGGAGTGGGCTGGATTTTTATTATTTGGATTTGGAGGGAGTATTGGATTAGGGAGAAGTAGTAGTAACTTAGGATTCGTTTGGTTTTGTAGAAATATTACACAAGGACCAATTTTGTAATTTATTGAAGATGGGGGGCTGGAATTGACACTTTTCCAAACTTGATTCAAAGACCACTTATGCCAAGTTATAATTCCACAAGGACCTTTCATGTAAATTCACAATTTAAATTTCCCAGGGACTAAAATTACAAACTGCTGAAACTTTAAGGACTAAAACTGCCAATGTTACAAAGTTGCAACAAGGACTATTTTTGACACATGTGAATAGTACAAGGTCAATTTTTGATAATTTTTATATATCAAAACCCCAGGGACCATTTGTGTAATTTTCCAAACTGCAGGGGCCATTTTTGCCAAATTGCAAACTGCAGGGACCAAACATGTAATTTTCTCAAACTTTTTACCCAAGGATCGTTTTTCATAATTTTTTACTTTTCCATGCCTTGGGTTGACTTTTCTTTCGTTTTAAACTTCCAAGGACTAGTTTTGTCAATTTTTAAAACTTGAGGGACTGAAACTGCCAATTGTGCAAACTTTGTTTGTTTTTCATTTGTTTTTAAACATTTTGCATCTAAAACATATAAAACACACTTTTGGGATAAATTGTGTATTTTGATGCGTATTTGAGTGTTTTTGGATGTTTTGGCAGTTCAGATATGATAAAAATGATGAGTATTTACACACTCATCAATCCACCACACTAAACTATTGCTAGTCCCTAGCAATCTTTTGAGAAAAACTTAATGGATTTTAAACTCTTTACCAAAAGCCATCACTTCTGGAGTAGCCAGGTGTGAGAACTGTGGTACACCTGATAACCGTGTGATTTTGAGCAAACCACCAGCTGTCAACGGATTTGATTAGTCTTTACCAAAAGCCGTTTGCTTCTGGACTAGCCAACTCTTGATGGAATAGTCAACATCTTGGTGAGTTGATTACCAATTATGGATTTTCCACTGCCTTTACCACAAGCCATAATCTTGCGGGCTAGCCAACTCATTCGCTTTATGGGATATGGCGAGTTGATTTACCATACAATTTTGGGCAAATTGCAAGCCATAAACGGATTTGATGTATCTTTACCAAGAGCCGTTTGCTCCTGGATTAGCCAATCCCTTTTGTCTTTTAGACAAGGCGGACTGATAACCACAAAAATTTTGAAACTTTAGTGAAATTTTTTTTTTTTAAATTTTTGCCAAAAACGGGGGTATAAGATAGTAAAATGTGATAAAATTCGCTAGAATAGCGAATACCCCCCCCCACACACACACACACACACACACACTAGGATGAATATTGTCCTCAATATTCAAAGTCCCGGCTATTATGCCGACTCTTTGAATGTAAAAGGGCAACATTACAAGCTAAGCGTGGAAAAACCATTTTGTTTTTCACTTTTGTAATCATAGCATGGGTGACTCCCCCACACTTAGGGTGAAAACCCTATAAGCATGCTACTGTTTTTGTTTATCGAGTCGCTAGCTTGACTCGACCCCGAATTCATTTGTCCTTGTGGAAGCATGATGTGGAAGAAACAATCTCCATCGGACTTTCATTCAAGATGTTTGGACAAACATTTGAAGCACATGAAAGTTCCACACCGATGAGATATACAGACCCTAGCTTAAAATAGTATAAACTATAAGCGGTGATGCCGGGGTCAAAGATAATGTCTTCATTCCCGAATGAGTGAAGAACAGGAGAAGTCACCCTGTAGGTGAAGAAAAGGAAGAAAACCATGATGAAAATCATGATAAGATCTTCTTCCTCGAAAGCAGGCTCATTAGCCTGATTTTGGATTTCAAGGGTTAAGCTCGTAAACATCCCGGGAGGGTGGGTGGGAATTTGCAAATCCTCATGATTGAATGCATCTCCCCCCGGGCTATCAAACTCCGGAGGAGTAATGATATGAGTGAGTTCACCGGAGAACTCCTCAAAGGTGAATGAATCATATTCGGGGAGAGAAATTTGAGAATGACGAGTGGTACTGCCACTAATCTTCTCTCCCATATGATCAAAAGTAAAGGCTTCAAACTCCGGAATAGGATCATCGGAGAAAATGTCACTATCCTTAATCGGGATAGGAGATGAAATAGGTTTCATATTGAAAGCCTCGATTTTAGAAATGAGGAGATTGACATTCATTAATGTTGCACGAAGTGCTTCATCCTTGATTTTAGTGTCAGTCTCATCATTCACTTCTTCTAAGCTGACTAGCTCAGAAGGTAATCCTTCCACATGACTGATGTCTCCAGAAGATAAAGAATTTTCATCAACATGTGAAATACTAAGCTCGATGTTGGGATTAGAGTTTAAAAGATTTTCAGTTTCTCCCATATCGGCTCCAAAATCAAGGAGACTATCATCACTTCCCAATGGAAGTGGATTGATGTGAGTAAGTTCATTTGTGAACTCCTTAATAAGAGGTTCAACATCCGAATGAGGCAATGGTGCCTCTTCATACTCAACTTCTCCATAAGATGTACAATCATCATTAAAGTCGGAGAAAGTCTCAAAATGATCTTTTGGATTTTCAGGGTGATAAGGTAGGTCACACACATGATCAAAAGTCCCCTGTGACTCTCCTGGGATTGGGACAAGGATCTCAACACTAGACTTTATGAATTCGTCCGATTCCCTTTGAGGAACAGTGCTAAGATGCTCATCCCCCATATTCAGAGAGTGAGTGTGAACTTCGGGTGTGATATCAATAGACTGAGGGGGTTTAGAAGTACAAGCAGTTATGGAATTTTCAAGTTCCATTTGATCAACGGCTAGTGACTCCGTCACATTATTTTCTCCCTGATTCTCCATGGAAGGAATCACAACAAATGATTCAGATGAATCTTTTTGAATAATGACAATGTTATCTTCATCATCATCACTGTCATCATCATCATCATATAGAGCACCATAGCGAAGATTGGCACATATTTTAGCCGCTCTTTGCTCAGCAAGTAATTCTTCCATGCTCATTTCGTTTCTAGCATCTCGTTCTTCAGCAAGTAATTCTGCCATTGATTTCTCACGAGAAACTTGAAACGATGTAGTAGCAAACTTGATGAGTGTGTAAATACTCATCATTTTAAGTCAAATATAAGCTGCAAAACGATCAAAAATACTCAAAAACGCACCAAAATGCGAACAAAATCCCAAAGATCGTATTTTATATGTTTCTTATGCAAAACGAGTGAAAACAAATGAAAAACAAACAAAAGTTACATATTTGGCAGTTTCAGTCCCCCGACTTTCAAAATTTTACAAAACTAGTCCCTAGTCAATCATTTTCAAAGAAAAGTCAACTCTTGATCTTTAAAAGTCAAAATGAATCGCAAATGATCTTTGGGTAAAATGTTTGGAGAATTTTCATATTTGGTCCTCCAAGTTTAAAAATTGGCAGTTTTGGTCCTTGAAATTTAAATTTGGAAAATAATCAAATGAGGTCCTTTGGTAACTCAAATATGGCAAGTTTAGTCCTTGGTATGAGTTTGGAAAAAACGACATGAATGGTCCCTCAATTTTCGGACAATTGCAAAGTTGGTCCTTATTGTCAACTAAAACAAACCAAACGTACACCTTTGTTAACCCATTGTTTTCTTTGGCCCAAGTTACTAATAAACCCACCCAAGCCCAAAGATAACATCTCTAAGCCCACCCCTTGTCTGGTTCGTTTAATACGCTAACTCCCCCATCCCTAACCCTAATCAAACGTACACCCTCCCCCATCTCTCCCACTCAACCTCCCTGAATAAAATAACATCCCCCAAATCCCCACCTCGTGACCACATCAGGCCAACACAACCATCACCATCCCTCCCCATCACCATCAAAAACCACTCCCAATCCCACTACCATCCTAAACCCACTCACAAACTTGTACCTAACACCCCTCAACCATTCAAGGAGTGACATGCTGGAAATCCTCAACACCATTTAGGCGCCAAAGAGTTGATCAGAAGGCTAAGACAAATGGAGATTCGATCCGAAGGCTGAGATTCATTACAAGAAGCACAAAAGATGAAGACAAGAAGAAGAGACTTGGTACCTACCTCCTTAGTTTTATATAAATAGGTGATTGATTGTAGCCAAAGAGGCATTCGATTTTCTATCTTTCTTTAGTTTCAGTTGTAATCTTTATTTCTAAAAAGTATTGTAATTCGAAGTTTTAATTAATGGAAAGTGAACTTTAAGTTTTCTCTAAATCTTTATTTAAGATTCATTTTTTTTAATTATTGTCACTGGTGTTTTATCTGAGAAAAACAAAAGTCGAAAAAAAAAAAGAAAAAAAAGAAGAAGAGATAAAAAAAAATACGATTGAAGCAGCTTGGATGGGAAGAATTGGGTTAGAGTCTTATGGAAGACATTTAGGTGGTTCTTTTGGTTCTAAGTTCTATTTTGCTCACTAAGCATTGGATTGCAAGTAAGTCCTCACAAATAAAATCTGTGTGCCTAAGTTGTTTAGTTTTACCATTGTGATATGTCTGTTCATTTATATTTGTTAAATTATACTTTTGGTTTCACATTTAGTGCCTGATTGATAGAAACTCGCTTAAATCAACTTTTGTTGTCAAAATAAAAAGTTCATACTCTTTTTTTTTAGTCAATTTTCAAAGCGAGTTCTAAGATTTGTTATTGAATGAAAATCGGAACTTTTTGTGGAATCTGAAACTTCACCAGCTTGTGGTTAAATCTCAAAAAGAAATTTTAGATTCGGAATTCGTTTGATACTTGAAAATTGCATTCGAAGTAGACCCATTGGCCATAAATCTGCCCTGCACCATGAGTTGTAGTTTCGACCAGTTTTCGTCACCCCGTAACTTGTTCAATCCTTGAGCTTAGGATTAGTTTCTTGGTGATTTAGGGAAGCCTTCTAGGTAGCCTCGATATACCCATTTATATTTTGAACTTTTGTGCATGTTAGCTAGGTGGAAACTGACCCCAAAGACCCCCATCCCTAGTTTGAATTAGTTGTAGTTAGTAAATAGCCTATTGTAATTCTTGTTTATTACTTGTTGTTACTTGTTGTCGTAATTATTGCTGTACTTTATATTGTTGTTGTTGTACTCCTCCTTGTGGTTACTTGTTGTTGTTACTTGTTGTTGTACTCGTAATAGGCTGTCCACAGGTTACTTATATTAGCAGTTGAACAAGAGAAAACAATTTGGGATTTATTTTGAATCTGAGTCAATTGGATTTAAAGTTTGTTGATTTAAATCTGTTATTAATATAAAAACAAGTGTGAGATTGTTTGTGTTCGTAAAAAAAAAAAAAAAAAAAAAAAAAAAAAAAAAAAACTAGTTGCAAAAAGGCCAGGTGGGTTTCGAACCCCTGACCCCTCGGATACTGAGCAAACTCACCACATCCCACACGTATCCATTGAACCCTTGGGGTTTTTGTTACTTGAGATACATTATTAATTGTTTTGTACTAATATTAGTCTTAATCCTTATTAGCTTATTACTGTCGAGCTTATTCCCAGCTTATCTATTTAGCTTTTTAAGTTTTCTCAATTTTTATTTAATTCTTTTTAGTAAAGATAATTTTCCAAAAATTTTCATAATTTTTTTTACATCGTTTAGTATTTCTTATAATTTAATTAAGTCAAAATAGATTTTAATCAATATTCATTTAATAAAAATTCAAAAAAAAAATAATAATAATAATTTTCTTTTTCCTAAAAATTACTTTTGTCTTTTAATACGTTAGAAAATTATTAGAACCCCGTAGGACCTTCGTAGTTTAAATTTTACGTTTTAATTTGCGCGTGACGTTTATTTAGAATAAACGTTACGTTTAATTGTTTAATTTGTGAATTAGGATTCCCGATACCTAATGATGTTTTCCCGTAGTGTTTTAGGCTTTTCTAGTTAAATTAGTTGCCTTAGGTTAATTTACGTTTAATTTCGTTCGTTAACTTTCAAATTCGTTAGTTTAACGTACCATAAAACCAAATAACCTTTCTCAACATACAAGATTTTAATCCAAATCTCATTCGAAGCTTTCCATTCACACCTCGTTGGGGTACGACCCGGGGAATCACTTCCCGGTCTCACAATTTAAATATCACTTTCACAAGTTTTGCGAGGTAATCGTTTTCCTAAACGGTTTACTCGTTTTACTTCACGTTTATTTGTCTCACGACAAGTTAAACTTCACGTTTGTTGATATTTTAATAAATTGTTGTTTACACACCAAAACACAACGAATCAAATGGCGCCGCTGCCGGGGAGGCTGTGTGTCGAAAGTCTCGATAAGGTTTAGACGATTAGTCTTGTAGAACCTTCGCAAGAAGTTACGCTTTTATAAAACGTATAAAAAACCAAAAATATTTTTCTTTTGTTTCTAGTATATGTATTATATCTATATAAGATAAGAAAAACACAAAAGGATTTTCCCGTTTCTTTGTTTAATAATTACAACATTAAAATCTTACCACCGCAAATCAAGGCAGAACACCTACCAACTGGGGGTGTGACCATAATAAGTTCCCAAACAAAAGATCAAAACTTGCCTTTGTATCACTTGCGTTTTGGAAAACTTGTAAACGAGAAACACACTTTAAGAGGAGTCGAAACGGTATGTGGCGATCCAATGAACTTCGCCCAGTGAGAGATCCATTCTTCTCTCCCGCTCCTTTGTGCGTTTTTCTTTAGAAGTTGACCTTGCGTTTGTGATTATTGGTTTAAGTTCCCCTGTCTTTATGAGTGGTCTTGTTTTAATTGTTGTGCTTTTCGAAAAACCCAAAAATAATCTTCGTCTCCTACCGTTTAATTCTTCCTTCTCATCCCTCGTTAATGTTTAATTCTTATGTCATCACTCGACTATCACTGTTTTCATTGTAATAGTCCGGTGGATGACGATCTTCGTTGTTACAAGTGTGGGTGTGAGCGGTGTGGAAATAATATTAGAGACGGATTTTGTAAATGGTGCAAAGCAAATCCTAATGCTTTCAATGATTCTCAAAATTCTTCCGACTTCCCCTCACATCCCGAAATACGAACTATGACTGGGAAACCGTCAAGAGTCGATCCACAACTCTCACAATTTATGATTCGAAGTTTATCAAGTAAACGTACTGAGCTTAAAACAGTGACTAAAATAAACGACTTGCCCGATCATCACGTTTATCAAGAACAAAAACCGGGGACCATAACGGAGGTGGTAGAAATTCCTAGCTCTCAGAGCATACCACTTGTCCCACCTCCGGATTTTTCAAAATGTTCTTCGAGACTTGATAATCATTCGAATTATTTTGTCGATTCTTTGAATGACCCAGTTCCTTTTCTAAGGCAATCGTTTATTCCTTGCGTCGGTTGTGGTGAGCCACTTTTCGGTCAACCATGTCGTTGGTGCACGTGTGAACGATGTGGTAATGATATTCAAAATGGAAGTTGTTTGTTTTGTGGTTCGAGTAATTCATTCGCTTATGATTCTAATCCGAGCTTTTGCAATGAGCCACAAAACAGTTTCATTTCATATGAACATAATCCGTGTTATCAAAATTTCAATGCCGAATCGTTTCAAGATGCACCAACTTCACAACAATACGGTTGTGAGTATTGTGGAGGTCCACATTTTAGCACCGATTGTCACACTACGAATCTTTTTCCTTGTGACAACAATTATCACGATCAACCTCCACAATACCAAACTTTTGAAACACAACCTCAACCATTTCCTCAAGAACTTTTGCAAAATGTCTTAAATACTCTTAAGGATTTGGTTAACAAACCTGTTCCGGAAGAACCTCGTCCGAAGTCTTACAAAGAAATACTAGCCGAAGAAGCTGAAGAAGCAGCTAGAGTAAGACTTCAAATGCGTAAAACTATCATCTACGATGACGATGACGATGACAACAACAATAGTGATGATGAAGATACCCTTGATATTCGTCAAGGCTCATCAGATTCATCAGTTGTGGTTCCTTCCGTGAAAAATCAGGGAGAAAATAATGTGACGGAGAAATTACTAGCAGATGATCAAATGGAACTTGTACAATCCATGAATGCTGGCTCCTCTCAACTCCCTCAGCCTATTGGTATCACACCCGAAGTTCACACTCACTCTCTGAACATGGGGGATGAGCATCTTAGCACTGTTCCTGAAATGGAATCGGACGAATTCATAAAGTCTAGTGTTGAGAACCTTGTCCCAATCCCAGGAGAGTCACAGGGAACTTTTGGTCATATGTGTGATTCACTTCCTGAAAATCCAAAAGATCATTTTGAAACTTTCTCCGACCTTGATGATGATTGTACATCTTATGGAGAAGTTGAGTATGTTGAGGCATCACTACCTCATTCTAATGTTGACCTTCTCCTTGAGGAGTTCACAGATGAACTTACTCACATCAATCCACTTCCATTGGGAAGTGATGATGATCTGTTTGATTTCGAAGCCGATCTGGGAGAAATTGAAAACCTTTTAAATTTTAATCCCAACATCGAGCTTAGTACTTCACATACTGATTCTTTAAACATCAGTCATGTGGAAGGGTTACCTTCCGAGCTTGTCAGCTTAGAAGAAGAGAATGATGAAACTGACACTGAAATCAAAGATGAAGCCCTTCGTGCTACATTATTAAATGTCAGTCACCTCATCTCTAAAATTGAGGCTTTCAAAGAGAAACCTATTTCATCTCCTATCCCCATTAAGGATAGTGACATTTGCTCCGATGATCCTATACCGGAGTTTGAAGCCTTTACGTTTGATCCTATGGGAGAGAAGATTAGTGGCAGTACCACTTCTCATTCTCATAATTCTCTCCCTGATTATGAATCATTTACCTTCGATGAGTTCTCCTGTGAACTCACTCACATCGATCTCGAATATGATTCATTCACCTTTGATGAGTTCTCTTGTGAACTCACTCATATCATATCTCCACCGGAGTATGATCACTTCTACTTTGATCTAGACACACCCAGGATATGTCTTGATCACATGAGCTTAAATGATGAGATTCATGAATCCATGAATCCTCCTCCTAATGATGATGAGTTAGTCAAGATGTTTATCATGACTTTCTTCCTCTTTTTCACCTATCGGGTGACTTCTCCTGTTCTTCATTCCTTCGGGAATGAAGACATTATCTTCGACCCCGGCATCACCGCTTATAGTTCATACTATTTTGAGCCGGGATTTTATCTCATCGGTGTGGAACTTTCACGTGCTTCAAATGTTTTTCCAAACATCTTGAATGAAAGTCCGATTGAGATTGCTTCTTCCACATCATGCTTCCCCAAGGACAAATGAATTCGGGGTCGAGTCAAGCTAGCGACTCGGTAAACAAAAACAGTAGCATGTACTTAGGGTTTTCACCCTAAGTGTGGGGGAGTTACCCCTGCTGTGGTTACAAATAAAGTGAAAAACAAAATTGTGTTTCCACATTTAGCTTGTAATGTTGCTCTTTTACGTTCAAAGAGTCGGCATAATAACCGGGACTTTGAATATTGAGGACAATATTCATTCTAAGTGTGGGGGGGTATTTCGCTATTCTAGCAAATTTTATCACATTTTACTATCTAATACCCCCGTTTTTGACCAAAAATTTTAAAAAAAAAATTTCACTCAAGTTTCAAAATTTTTGTGGTTATCAATCCGCCATGTCTAAATGACAAAAGGGATTGGCTAGTCCAGGAGCAAACGGCTCTTGGTAAAGACATCTCAAATCCGTTTACGGCTTGCAATTTGCCCAAAATTGTATGGTTTATCAACTCCCCAAAAACAAATGAGTTGGCTAGCCCGCAAGATTATGGCTTGTGGTAAAGGCAGTGGAAAAACCATAATTGGTAATCAGCTCACCAAGATGTTGACTATTCCATCAAGAGTTGGCTAGTCCAGGAGCAAACGGCTCCTGGTAAAGACAAATCAAATCCGTTGAAAGCTGGTGGTTTGCTCAAAATCACACGGCTATCAGGTGAGCCACAGTTCTTACACCTGGCTACTCCAGAAGTAATGGTTTTTGGTAAAGAGACTTCAAATCCATTAATTTTTCTCAAAAAGATTGCTAGGGACTAGCAATAGTTTAGTGTGGGGGATTGATGAGTGTGTAAATACTCATCATTTTAAGTCAAATATAAGCTGCAAAACGATCAAAAATACTCAAAAACGCACCAAAATGCGAACAAAATCCCAAAGATCGTATTTTATATGTTTCTTATGCAAAACGAGTGAAAACAAACGAAAAACAAACAAAAGTTACATATTTGGCAGTTTCAGTCCCCCGACTTTCAAAATTTTACAAAACTAGTCCCTAGTCAATCATTTTCAAAGAAAAGTCAACTCTTGATCTTTAAAAGTCAAAATGAATCGCAAATGATCTTTGGGTAAAATGTTTGGAGAATTTTCATATTTGGTCCTCCAAGTTTGAAAATTGGCAGTTTTGGTCCTTGAAATTTAAATTTGGAAAATAATCAAATGAGGTCCTTTGGTAACTCAAATATGGCAAGTTTAGTCCTTGGTATGAGTTTGGAAAAAATGACATGAATGGTCCCTCAATTTTCGGACAATTGCAAAGTTGGTCCTTATTGTCAACTAAAACAAACCAAACGTACACCTTTGTTAACCCATTGTTTTCTTTGGCCCAAGTTACTAATAAACCCACCCAAGCCCAAATATAACATCTCTAAGCCCACCCCTTGTCTGGTTCGTTTAATACGCTAACTCCCCCATCCCTAACCCTAATCAAACGTACACCCTCCCCCATCTCTCCCACTCAACCTCCCTGAATAAAATAACATCCCCCAAATCCCCACCTCGTGACCACATCAGGCCAACACAACCATCACCATCCCTCCCCATCACCATCAAAAACCACTCCCAATCCCACTACCATCCTAAACCCACTCACAAACTTGTACCTAACACCCCTCAACCATTCAAGGAGTGACATGCTGGAAATCCTCAACACCATTTAGGCGCCAAAGAGTTGATCAGAAGGCTAAGACAAATGGAGATTCGATCCGAAGGCTGAGATTCATTACAAGAAGCACAAAAGATGAAGACAAGAAGAAGAGACTTGGTACCTACCTCCTTAGTTTTATATAAATAGGTGATTGATTGTAGCCAAAGAGGCATTCGATTTTCTATCTTTCTTTAGTTTCAGTTGTAATCTTTATTTCTAAAAAGTATTGTAATTCGAAGTTTTAATTAATGGAAAGTGAACTTTAAGTTTTCTCTAAATCTTTATTTAAGATTCATTTTTTTTAATTATTGTCACTGGTGTTTTATCTGAGAAAAACAAAAGTCGAAAAAAAAAAAGAAAAAAAAGAAGAAGAGATAAAAAAAAATACGATTGAAGCAGCTTGGATGGGAAGAATTGGGTTAGAGTCTTATGGAAGACATTTAGGTGGTTCTTTTGGTTCTAAGTTCTATTTTGCTCACTAAGCATTGGATTGCAAGTAAGTCCTCACAAATAAAATCTGTGTGCCTAAGTTGTTTAGTTTTACCATTGTGATATGTCTGTTCATTTATATTTGTTAAATTATACTTTTGGTTTCACATTTAGTGCCTGATTGATAGAAACTCGCTTAAATCAACTTTTGCTGTCAAAATAAAAAGTTCATACTCCTTTTTTTTAGTCAATTTTCAAAGCGAGTTCTAAGATTTGTTATTGAATGAAAATCGGAACTTTTTGTGGAATCTGAAACTTCACCAGCTTGTGGTTAAATCTCAAAAAGAAATTTTAGATTCGGAATTCATTTGATACTTGAAAATTGCATTCGAAGTAGACCCATTGGCCATAAATCTGCCCTGCACCATGAGTTGTAGTTTCGACCAGTTTTCGTCACCCCGTAACTTGTTCAATCCTTGAGCTTAGGATTAGTTTCTTGGTGATTTAGGGAAGCCTTCTAGGTAGCCTCGATATACCCATTTATATTTTGAACTTTTGTGCATGTTAGCTAGGTGGAAACTGACCCCAAAGACCCCCATCCCTAGTTCGAATTAGTTGTAGTTAGTAAATAGCCTATTGTAATTCTTGTTTATTACTCCCTCCGTCCCATAAAAACTGTCCAGTTTGATTTTTCAGAGTCAAACTGGTTCAACTTTGACCGTAAATATTTTTTATGTGTTATATAATACTTGATGAAAAATTATACCAATGAAAAATACACTTAAAACTAAATATATTCATGTATTTTACATCAAGTATTATATAATAACCACAAAAATAAATAAGGTCAAAGTTCAACCAGTTTGACTTTGAAAAGTCAAACTGGACAGTTTTTATGGGACGGAGGTAGTACTTGTTGTTACTTGTTGTCGTAATTATTGTTGTACTTTATATTGTTGTTGTTGTACTCCTCCTTGTGGTTACTTGTTGTTGTACTCGTAATAGGCTGTCCACAGGTTACTTATATTAGCAGTTGAACAAGAGAAAACAATTTGGGATTTATTTTGAATCTGAGTCAATTGGATTTAAAGTTTGTTGATTTAAATCTGTTATTAATATAAAAACAAGTGTGAGATTGTTTGTGTTCGTAAAAGAAAAAAAAAAAAAAAAAAAAAAAAAAAAAAAAAAAAACTAGTTGCAAAAAGGCCAGGTGGGTTTCGAACCCCTGACCCCTCGGATACTGAGCAAACTCACCACATCCCACACGTATCCATTGAACCCTTGGGGTTTTTGTTACTTGAGATACATTATTAATTGTTTTGTACTAATATTAGTCTTAATCCTTATTAGCTTATTACTGTCGAGCTTATTCCCAGCTTATCTATTTAGCTTTTTAAGTTTTCTCAATTTTTATTTAATTCTTTTTAGTAAAGATAATTTTCCAAAATTTTTCAGAATTTTTTTTACATCGTTTAGTATTTCTTATAATTTAATTAAGTCAAAATAGATTTTAATCAATATTCATTTAATAAAAATTCAAAAAAAAAATAATAATAATAATAATTTTCTTTTTCCTAAAAATTACTTTTGTCTTTTAATACGTTAGAAAATTATTAGAACCCCGTAGGACCTTCGTAGTTTAAATTTTACGTTTTAATTTGCGCGTGACGTTTATTTAGAATAAACGTTACGTTTAATTGTTTAATTTGTGAATTAGGATTCCCGATACCTAATGATGTTTTCCCGTAGTGTTTTAGGCTTTTCTAGTTAAGTTAGTTGCCTTAGGTTAATTTACGTTTAATTTCGTTCGTTAACTTTCAAATTCGTTAGTTTAACGTACCATAAAACCAAATAACCTTTCTCAACATACAAGATTTTAATCCAAATCTCATTCGAAGCTTTCCATTCACACCTCGTTGGGGTACGACCCGGGGAATCACTTCCCGGTCTCACAATTTAAATATCACTTTCACAAGTTTTGCGAGGTAATCGTTTTCCTAAACGGTTTACTCGTTTTACTTCACGTTTATTTGTCTCACGACAAGTTAAACTTCACGTTTGTTGATATTTTGATAAATTGTTGTTTACACACCAAAACACAACGAATCAAAACTCCTCCTTAAGTTTTTGCAAAATTTCACGAGCCTCTAGTAAAAGGTCTTGCTCGGTATCATGAGGAGTTGCTTGGTTCATTTGGTACTGTGGAGGTTGGTCTTGAATTGAATAGTCGTAATTGTTGCAAGGAAATTGATTCCCTATTTGACAATCCGAGCTAAAGTGAGGACCTCCACAGTATTCACAACAGTAAGACTGATGTGGCTGTGAGTCATATGTGCTTGAGCCATAATTGTTATCGGGAAACTGCTCATAGACAAGCGTGTTGCCCAATTGACAATCAGAACTGTAGTGTGGACCACCACAGTACTCACAACAGTTAAACTGTTGATTCTGGTTTGGTGAATTGTATGGATATTGGTCGTAACCAAAATTTTGACTATTTTGACAATCAAAACCTTGGTGAGGACCTCCACAATATTCACACGAAAAGTTTGGTGTATTTTGATACGAAGCATCATTGTGATTTGGATAGTATGATTCTTGCTCGTATGAATGTGAAGGGTAATTGGAAAAATTTGAAGTGTCGTTGAATGAGTTCTGATTAGGATCATAAGCAAATGAATTCCTCGACCCACAAAACAAACAACTTCTGTCTCGAATATCGTTACCACATTGTACACATGTACACCAACGACATGGCAAACCAAAAAGTGGCTCACCACAACCAACACAAGGGATAAAATCCGGAGGTGGGAAAAGTGGTGTGCTCTTAGAGCTAGCAATTTCCACCACTTCCGTTATAGTCTCGGGTTTTTGTTCTTGATGAACGTGAAGATTAGGTAAGTCGTTCTTTTCAGTCACTGCCCTAAGCTCTGTACGTTTGCTTGATGACCTTATAACCTTATATCGTGAAAGATCAGGATTGATTCTTGAAGGTTTAGGAGCATTTGTGAGCTTAGGTTTTTGGATAACCGTAGGTTGGACGTATTTAGCACTTTCATGGTTAGAGGAAAGTACAGGGTCCTTTGTCACCCCGGTTTCTTGATCCATTTCCCTCACCGGAGAGGGAATAGGGATCGAAGGTCCATCATAATCAACACGACATCTCGACATTTTTTACAAGGCCATAAGTTTTTCAACTTTGCTTTTAAAGGCCCTTTGTTCAAAGAAATCGTCATCGAGAGATGCCATTAGAATCAATTACAGGACAAGTGGAAGAAGTGAGAATCAAAAGGATAGAGGGTAAAGAGATGAAGAATCAAAAAGGTAGGAGGGTAAAGATGGATATTTTTGGTGTTTTTGGAAAACATTTTGTAAGAAAGAAAATCTTTTTGTGTTTTTGTGTTCGTTGAAAACTAATTTAAAAAAGTTTTTGGGAACCGTTTTGTTTTTAAAATGAGAAAATATGAACAAAGGATGGTAAATATACAATGAGTGTATATCCAGATTCACCAATTTGTAAAACCGTGTAGAATACGCGCACAACCTCCCCGGCAGCGGCGCCAAAATTTGATTGACTCAAAACGGTCAACCTATATTGACCAGGTTAATGGTTAACAAGGTCAAACTGCCTAGAATCAATCTCCGTTGAAGTATAGTGGCTTCCCCGGGTCGTTATGTCCCAGCGAGGTGTGATGGTAATCGAAACGGGTTTGTGATCGGGTGAATTTGGACAGGAATAAGGGATTTGGTTATTATGATTACACAACGATATGAGGAATGAAAATAACTTAGAAACACTATATTAACAATTACTGATGATCAGATATACTAAAAACGTAAGCTAGGACTAAAAACGCGTTCGTTTGATTTAAATTTACGTTAACGTACGAAATAAAACGCGAGTTTTATTAAATAAAATACCTACGGATATGAAAATTACATTTTTACAATCCTAATGACTTAAGAAAATTTTTGGAAAAAGAAAAATAATTTTTACACTATTTAATTAATTACTATTAATTAATTACTAATTATTAATTACTTTTTAATTAACTAAATTACACTAATTATTAATTAATTATGAAAATTACCTAGAAAAATGAAAATTAAATTTAGAAAAATCTAAAATATTATAAACTAATTTTAAAACAGAAAACCTATTTTTTCTACTTTTTAATTATTAATTAGTAATTAAAACTAATTATTTAATTAATTTAAACTAAAATTAATTATAAAAAATACTAAATGAACAAGGAAAAATCTGAAAAAATTCCTAAAATTATTTTACATTATATAAAAGCTAGGAAAAATATAAAAACTAGGTCTTACTTAATAAAAATTAATTATGCTATTTAAAACTTAAATATTAATTAATTACTAATAAAACTAATATTAAATGTAATAAATACCAAATGATAAAATAAAAATCTGATAAAATTACTATAAATACTTTAATATAAAAGGTAATTAATAAAAATATAAAAATTCCAAGTGCTTAACAAAAATTTAAAAATTAAAATTAAAATTTAAATTACATTAAATAGAAACTATCACTTAAAATTAATTTGGATTTTCTTGATTTTTCTTTTAGAATACTATTTAAATACTAAAAATAGAAAACTTTTACAAAAGCAACTTTTTTATATCTTAAAATTAAGCTATTTGAGGGCTTATGAGCTTGACAGTTGACTTTGGTCAACTGTCAAAGCTAGAAGCTTTGAAATAAGCTTGAACCTGAAACCAAGGGTAGATTTAGGTGCAAGATAATGAGAATGATTGAAATAAGCTGGAACAACAATGAAAAGACCTCAGAATAAGCTATTAACAAGTAATAAGCAATTCCAAAGGCTGATGCAACAAGCAGGCCTGCAGTGAACTATAGGGGCAATTTGAGCTTATCAAATAAGCTGAAAAGCTCAAATTGAGCACTGAGGTAGCAAGATTAGCTGGAGAGATTTTCAAAAAGCCCAAAATCACCCTCTGGGACCCACTAGGCTGGTCAGGGGAAGGGCATGAAAGTAGGACCTAAAGCTGAATGCTCAGCTTATAAGCAAATTGGGACAAGGTACAAGGGCATAGCAGCCCTAGTGAATAAGCTTAAAACTTGGAAATAAGCACTGAGATGACAAGCTAGCTAGTTAAGGTTCCTAAAAAGCTAATAATCCTAGGGTGGGGGCCACTGATAAGCAATGGGGAACCCTAGGAAGTTGGGCTAGTTGAACTGTGGGAATGGTGCAGGGTATAGGCTTACCCTGCAGCTTACTTTAAGCATTTCCATGAGCCACAAAAAAAATCACAAAAATAAGCTATTAGTGAGATTCAAAAGCTAAGGTGGAATACTTCAACATCTGAAAATAACAAGTCCTAATATTGAACAGAAAATTCATGAAAATTCTTGGGGAATTTGGATTTCTGCACACTTGGAATTTTTTGATTTTTTGCTCAAAACTTGAAACTTTGACTTGTTTGAGGTTTGATTGGTTCTAATTTACTAATAAGGTGACATTAAGCTAGAATGAGACTTACTAAAGCTGAGGTAACAACTATTGAACAGATCTGAATGGTTGTGGTACCTAGAAACCTATCAGTAAATGTACAAATGAAATCAAAGGGTCATTTTGACTTTTTAGGGTAACAGTGACCAAGGAAGCAGTTATATTAGACTAGAAATGACCTAAGTACTTTCCACCAATAAAACTTAACAACAATTAACAACAACTGACTAGGAGATTAGCCAATTCCAAACACCCCTTAATTGAAACTGTGTGATAATTTAGAGAAGCAACAGACAGATATAATACATGAAACTTATAATTAACACTAAACTAATCACTTAGGAACATAAATGGATAGTAATGAATAACTTTTAACAACTAAACTTAATCTAATGGCTTATGCTAGAAATTAGAAAGATCCTTACAAATTTCATCCAGGCTTGGAACCAATGAGAACCAAAACTCAAACTGACATCCTATTGCTCCCATGAGCACTAAACCCATCCATCCTTCTTGCATTCTTCCTTTTTCTTCTTGCCTTTTTTTTTCTTTTTATTATTTATTTCTTATTATTTTATTTTTTTATTTTAAAGAAACTGAAATTTAAACTAGAGCTTGAATAACTGAGATAATAACTGATATTATTAATAAGTGCAATTCATTACAACTTAGTTTTTGATTTAACATGAAATTACAATGCTTGGAAATAAACTAAATTAAAACTAAAAATTCTAACTGAGCTGCTCTCTGCTTCCTTCTCTTTATAATGCCCAATTAGGGTTTCTCAATCTTCATTTGTCTCTTTCCTAGCTGCAAAACCAACCCTAGGATCAAAATAAGCAATCTCAGCCGTTTAAATATTTTGGCGCCCAATTGGATTTTGACGTTTTCTTGAATTATTGAGGCCAGGGAGATATTTTGGACTGATGCATTTGGAATGTGATGCAAGGGGGGGAGATATGATGATGGAGTGTGGAGTGAGTGGTGGCAGAGTGAAGGTGATGATGGTATTTGGGGGTTGCAGACCTAAGAGGTAGGGGGTGAGGTGGAGAGTTGACCGAGGTCAAAGGTTGGGGTGGAGTAGTATTAGTGTACGGGGTGATGGTGTGGGCTATGTGATGGATTGGGCCAGGTGAGTGAGTGGAGTGGGCTGGATTTTTATTATTTGGATTTGGAGGGAGTATTGGATTAGGGAGAAGTAGTAGTAACTTAGGATTCGTTTGGTTTTGTAGAAATATTACACAAGGACCAATTTTGTAATTTACTGAAGATGGGGGCTGGAATTGACACTTTTCCAAACTTGATTCAAAGACCACTTATGCCAAGTTATAATTCCACAAGGACCTTTCATGTAAATTCACAATTTAAATTTCCCAGGGACTAAAATTACAAACTGCTGAAACTTTAAGGACTAAAACTGCCAATGTTACAAAGTTGCAACAAGGACTATTTTTGACACATGTGAATAGTACAAGGTCAATTTTTGATAATTTTTATATTTCAAAACCCCAGGGACCATTTGTGTAATTTTCCAAACTGCAGGGGCCATTTTTGCCAAATTGCAAACTGCAGGGACCAAACATGTAATTTTCTCAAACTTTTTACCCAAGGATCGTTTTTCATAATTTTTGACTTTTACATGCCTTGGGTTGACTTTTCTTTCGTTTTAAACTTCCAAGGACTAGTTTTGTCAATTTTTGAAACTTGAGGGACTGAAACTGCCAATCGTGCAAACTTTGTTCATTTTTCATTTGTTTTTAAACATTTTGTATCTAAAACATATAAAACACACTTTTGGGATAAATTGTGTATTTTGATGCGTATTTGAGTGTTTTTGGATGTTTTGGCAGTTCAGATACGATAAAAATGATGAGTATTTACACACTCATCAATCCACCCCAATCAAGCTCACCATCATCACCACACAACATCAACCAAATTGAGAAGCATGTTAACAATTGTCCTTGTTGCATCTTCCTTCAACAACAAACCATTGCATTGAATGAGCACTTCACTTGGATTGAGTATCTTCTTACTAGATCTCAACAAACACCATCACTTGAACAACATCAAAACCCTCAATCAACAAACCCAACTTCAAATCCACCACCTACAAGCTCCACATCTCCAAACTCACCAACATCCATGCAACCAAAAGTTTATCTCCACTAAACCACCAAGCATTTTATATGCTTATGTTTCTCATTTTCAAAATAAAACTCCTCAACCATTTTGGGATTCAAGAAAGTTTGGTGACACTCCTTGTTGGCACAATAGGATGCTCTACTTAGTTTAGTATTCTATCTTTATGGCCTTTGTAACAATGATTATGGGTTGACATAATCATTTTCTATTAATGAATGATTTAATATGTGTTTCTAATTATCTTTTGTCATGCTTATTATTAGTTGGTATTATGCTATATGTGTTTGCTTGTGCCATGCTTGTGCTTCTAATATTTTTCTTGCAAGAATTCCAATACTCGAACCCTTGGTGCCCTCAAACGAGGGGGATCATAGATCAAGGGGGAGCTTTCTTCTTATTGGCTTAAACCTTTTTGATTTTACAAAAAGGGGGAGAAGTGAATATAAACTCACTAAATACTTGTCTAAAAATTAATTTTTAGATTTAATGAGTTTAGGTTTTGTAATCATCAAAAAGGGGGGAGATTGTTGATATAAATAAATGACTAAAAACGTTATTCATATCTTTCGATATCTCTATGTTTTGATAATCACAAAACCTAAACTCATTAAATCCAAAAATTAATTTTTAGACAAGTATTTAGTAGTAAATACTCATCTTTACCATCTAATCACTTAAGGTATGAATAAACAAAGTGTCTAATGCATTATAAGATCAAAGGAACACTTTTGTTAATCACTAGATATTTAAAAAATGTCACAAAATATTTTATATCTTTTATAAAACATTTTTGGCATTAAAAGAATATGTTTAATTCATTACAAATTTATGAATTCAAATTTTCAACCAAAAATGGCAAATCTAATCCAGAAAAATTTCTCTCACAAAAGGACAAGAAAATCCAAAGTTCAGGAGGGCGGCCCCCTTAATTATACTAGGCAGCCCCCTTAATCATTAAGGGGACCGCCCCCTAATTAAGGGGACCGGCACGCTCCAGAACAGTATTTTCTGGCCCCTTAAATACTGGATCATTCCACATATTTTTCTCACCTTTTTGTACTAAAAACTTTTTGATCTAAACATCCATTTCCTTCCTCTAAAAATCCTTTGATCTTATATACATTGATCTTTGTTTTAAAGTGATTCAAGCCTCAACACTCAAGTGCAAAGAGAAGAATACTTCTATTAGAAGTATTACAACTTAGTATCATCTTGCTATCTAAGTTGTTTCTTTATTTTATCTTGTTGATCCTTCATATTTTGGTAAATAAGGTGTATGTATTAGTTAGCTAGATTGTGTTATAAAATCTAGAATTGTTGTAAGTGTGGAGTGGAACTTGAAGTGAAGAAGTAGTGTTTCATAGTAGTGGTGATAGGAAATATTAGCAATAGTGATTAGTAGTGAAGAAATTGGAACTTCCAAGTTAAGAAGACATTGAAGACTAGAAGTTGTGAAGAAGTTAAAGACTAGAAGTTGTGAGGACGTTAGAGCCTAGAAGGTGTGAAGACGCTAGAGCCTTGAAGTTGTGAAGAAGTTAGAGCCTTGAAGTTGTGAAGGTGTTAGTCCTTGAAGTTGTGAAGAATTTGTGAAGGTGTGAAGATACTAGTGGTGTGAAGAAGTATTGAAGAAGTGAAAAGGTGTGAAGAAGGTGTGGTGTGAAAATAGTTGTGAGATTGGTTCTAGATACGATTAGAACTCGACATTTTGCTTAGTGTCGTAAATCGGTGTAAGCTTTGGTGTGTACGGTTTTCTCCGCCATAAGGGAGGTTATTGACTTAGTGAAGAAAACTCTCGAGTTCGGTGCTCGGGGAGTGGAGTAGGGAAAGGAAGGTTTCCTTGTAGCCGAACCACTATAAATCCTTTGTCTCTCGGTTTGATCTTTCCATCTCTCACTTTTTGATTACTTACTTATTAGCATTTCATACATAATCATTATTGCTTGTGTTGTGCATATATTGATTTCACATAAAGATCAAACTAAAATTCATTCATAACATTAATCTTATAAAAACCAATCAAGCACATAAACTTACATTAAAACACTTGTACATATATATATATATATATATATATATATATATATATATATATATATATATATATATATATATATATATATATATATATATATATATATATATATATATGCTTATACATATGATATATGAAATTATAAATTCTTTCCCAACATTATACATAAGTAGTGTTTATACAAAATCGTAAATAAACTAGTATCTACACTTTTGCATTAAAGAGTTTTGAAATTGTACATTATACATAAGTAGTGTTTATATAAAACCGTAAATAAACTAGTATCTATATTTTCGTATTAAAGTGTTTTGAAGTTTTCGTCTAATCTTTAGAAGCTACATTTTACAAAACAAATAAAACGAAAAAGACGTAAAACTATTCAACCCCCCCTTCTAGTTTTCCACATCCCATAAATCCCAAAAGCACTTTAAATAAGCAATCTCATACAACTGATATAAGCATTGTGCAGTTTGAAGAAGTAATCCCAAACAACTGATATAAGCATTGTGCAATTTGAAGAAGTAATCTCAAACATCATCTATAGAGATCTTAAAGAATTAATAAAGCAAATCAAAACAAACCTTGTTGTGTCAACCCGCTTAATTTATTCCAAACTTGAACCTAACTTGTTTAATAAATAGGTTAGTTGAGTCGACACAAACCCGGTCCGAAATCTATTATACACTCAACCCGAACCTATTAATTTACGTGTCGGTTTTAAGTCGAGTTTCGTGTCGGGTCAAAAATTATCATCCCTATCTGCCACTATAAAATCCTATTGTTATGTATGAGTACTCGTATAGCAATAAGAGATCTCGATTTTAAAGTAGGGCTGTCTTATTGGTTTACGCGAAACATCCGCTTTCAATATTTTCTTTCCCCTTATCTATTATTAAATGTTCGTATTTTTATATTTATTTGTTGTAAAATAAGTATTTATATTTATTTTTCAATTTTGGTTTTAAAAGGTATTTTATTGAGGTGTACGCTGTACAGTATAATGTTTTCAATTCGCTTAAGCTGTATGCAATTTGAGAGTCACTTTATTTTGTATACTCTAATTTTGGTGCATACTAAGGGACAAATCCACACCATCCATCTAATTTGATCTAATGGTGGGGATTAACCTAAGATTAAAGAGGAAACATAAGTCCATGTGTTTTTTCCCCTCTTTTCTTTTTCTTTGTTTTTTTATTAGTCTTTTTCTTTTCTTTTTTTTTCTTTCTTTTTTATTTTTTGTTTTTTCACTTCACTTAGGTTTTTTTGTTTTTTTTTCTCTTTCTTTTTTTTCCCTTTCTTATTTGTTGTTCTTTTGATTCATTTTTTTTCTTTTATTATTATTATTATTTATTTAATTCACTTTTCTTTTAGTTCACTTTTTTTTTTAATTTATTTTTTTAGTTCACGTTTTTTTCCACTTTCATACGTTTTTTACTGTTTTCATACGTTTTGGCCCCTTTTCATACGTTTTTGTTTATTTTCATACGTTTTTGTCCGTTTTCTTACGTTTTTGCCCGTTTTGGTCTATTTTCTTATGTTTTCGTCCGTTTTCATACGTTTTCGTTTGTTTTAATACATTTTCATTCATTTTCTTTCGTTTTCGTTCATTTTTTATACGTTTTCGTCCGTTTTAAAACGTGCTTTTACGCTTTCATACGTTTTTGTCCGTTTTCATAAATATTAGTCCGTTTTCATCCGTTTTCTTACATTTTCATCCGTTTTCATACGTTTTCGTCCATTTTATTACGTTTTCTTACATTTTCGTCCGTTTTCATATATTTTCGTCTGTTTTCTTACATTTTCGTTCGTTTTCGTCCATTTTCTTTCGTTTTTGTCCATTTTTCATACATTTTCGTCCTTTTTCATATTTGTTTTTACGCTTTTATATGTTTTCAACCATTTTCATTTATTTTCGTCCGTTTTTAAATGCTTTTGGCCGTTTTCAGACATTTTCATACGTTTCTGAATATCATAAGAGATATTCTATGATATTCTGAATATCACAAGTTATTTTTCGAATATCACATGTGATATTCTTTGTTTTTCTGAATATAACAAGTGATATTCTGAGTACCACAAATGATATTCTGAATATCATAAGTGATATTATGTGATATTCAGAATATCGCAAGTGATATTCAGAATATCGCAAGTGATATTCAGAATATCGTAAGAATATCACAAGTGATATTCAGAATATCATAAGAATATCACAAGTGATATTCATAATATCACAAGTGATATTCAGAATATCACAAGTGATTTTCTGAATATCACAAGTGATTTTCAACTAATGTTTTGTAACATGAAAATCACAAGTGATATTCAGAAAACCACAAGTGATAGATCTTCAGAAAATCACAAGTGATATTCAGAATATCACAAGTGATATTCAGAAAATCACAAGTGATACTCTGATATCAATTGTGGTATTCAAAAACGTATGAAAAACGTAAGATAATGGATGAAAACATAAGAAAATCACAAGTGACATTCGTCTGTTTTCGTCCGTTTTCGTTCGTTTTAATAGGTTTTAATCCATTTTCTTTCATTTTTGTCCATTTTTCATACGTTTTCGTCCGTTTTCAGACGTGCTTTTACGCTTAAATACGTTTTGTCCGTTCTCATACATATTCGTCCATTTTCTTGCGTTTTCATCCATTTTCTTACGCTTTCGTCCGTTTTCAAACGTTTTCGTCCATTTTCTTATGTTTTCTTACGTTTTAGTTCGTTTTCATCCGTTTTCTTTCGTATTCGTTCATTTTTCATACATTTTCATCCTTTTTCATATGTGTTTTTACGGTTTTATACGTTTTCATCCGTTTTCATTTATTTTCGTCCGTTTCAAAATGCTTTTGGCCGTTTTCAGACATTTTCATACGTTTCTGAATATCATAAGAGATATTCTGTGATATTTAGAATATCACAAGTGATATTCCGTGATATTCTGAATATCACAAGTGATTTTTTAAATATCACATGTGATATTCTTTTCTTAATATCACAAGTGATTTTCTGAATATCACAAGTGATATTTTTCATATGTTTTAGACGTGTTTTTACGCTTTCATACGCTTTTGTTCGTTTCATACATATTCATCCGTTTTCTTGCATTTTCATTCGTTTTCTTGCGTTTTCATTCATTTTCATTCGTTTTCGTCCATTTTATTTCGTTTTTGTCCTATTTTTCATACGTTTTCTTCCTTTTTCATACGTGTTTTTACGCTTTCATACGTTTTCGTTTGTTTTCATAAATATTCTTCTTTTTTTTTACATTTTCATCCGTTTTCAATGTTTTTTTGCCATTCTCATATGTTTTCATACGTTCAGAATATCACAAGTGATATTCCGTGATATTTAGAATATCACCCCAGTGATATTCTGAATATCACAAGAGATATTCGGAATATCACAAGTGATTTTATGAATATCACATGTGATATTTTGTGATTTTCTGAATATCACAAGTGATATTCTGAATACCATAAATGTTATTATGAATATTGTAAGTGATATTATGAATATCATAAGTGATATTCTGTGATATTCAAAAAAATCACATGTGATAGATATTCAAAAAATTACAAGTGATATTCAGAATATTACCAGTGATATTCAGAAAATCACAAGTGATACTTTGAATATTAATTGTGATATTCAAAAACGTATGAAAACGGACAAAAACGTAAGAAAATGGACGATTACGTATGAAAACAGACGAAAACATAAAAAAAAATCACATGTGATATTCAGAATATAACTTGTCATATTCAGAAACATAAGAAAACGGACGAAACATAAGAAAACGGGCGAATATGTATGAAAACTTGGGTGATATTCTAAATATCCCTTGTGATATTAAGAATATCACAGAATATCACTTGTGATATCTGAAACGTATGAAAATGTCTGAGAATGGCCAAAACATTGAAAAACGGACAAAAACGAATGAAAACGACGAAAATGTAAGAAAACGGAAGTATATGTATGAAAATGGACGAAAACATATGAAAGCGTAAAAACACGTATAAAAAGGAAGAAAACGTATGAAAAATAGGACGAAAACGAAAGAAAACGGATGAAAATGGGTGAAAACGAATGAAAATAAACGAAAACGCAAGAATATGGATGAAAACGCAAGAAAACGGATGAATATGTATGAAACGGACAAAAACGTATGAAAGCATAAAAAAGGTCTAAAAACAGATGAAAACGTATGAAAAATGGACGAAAACGAAAGAAAACGGATGAATATGTGTTAAAACGTATGAAAATGGACGAAAACGTATGAAAACAAAGGAAAACGTAAGAAAACAGACGAAAACGTGCGAAAATGGGCGAAACATAAGAAAACGGACGAAAACGTATGAAAATGAACAAAATGTATGAAAACTGACGAAAACGTATGAAAATGGGCAAAAACGGACAAAAACGTATGGAAACAATAAAAAACATATGAAAGCGGAAAAAAAAAACGTGAACTAAAAAAAAGGTGAATTGAAAGTACAACAAAAAAGAACGAGAAAAAAACAAAAAAAAACCTACGTGAAGTGAAAAAACAAAAAAAAGAAAGAAAAAAGAATAATAAAAAAGACAAAAAGAAAAAAAAAAGGAAAAAATAAATAAATAAAAACATGGACTTATATTTCTCATTTAATCTTATCTTAATCCCCACCATTAGATCAAACTAGATTAATGGTGAGGATTTGTCCTTTAGTATGCATCAAAATAAGAGTATACATTTGAATTTTTCCCTGCAATTTGAAACAAAACAATTATATTTTAAAATAGGAGAAAAGTTCATTTGTGCACTAAGTTTTTGTTACATACTGAGGGACAAATCCCCACCACCCATCTAGTTTGATCTAATGGTGGGAATTAACCTAAGATTTAATATGATAACCTAAGTCCATGTTTTTTTCTTGTCTTTTTCTCTTTCTTTTTATTCACTTCTTTTTACCTTTTTCCTTTTTTAGTCTTCACGTGGGCTTATTTATTAGTTTTTTATTTTATTTTTTTTTGTCTATTCACGCTTTCTTTTTTTCTTTCTTTCTTTCTTTTTTCTTCCCTTTTTCTTGGTCCCTTCTTTATTATTCACGGTAGGCTTTTTTATTATTTTATTTTTCTTTCTTTCTTTACTATTCACGTTTTTTTTCACACATTTTTTTAATTCACTTTTTTTCTTTTTTTTTAAAAAAAATCATGTTTTTTTTTTAATTCGTGTGTATTTTTTTAAAAAATTCACGTTTTTTTCACTTTCTTACGTTTTCGTCCGTTTTTATACATTTTCATCCGTTTTCATACGTTTATACACGTTTTTGTCCGTTTTCTGACGTTTTTGTCCGTTTTCATAAGTTTTCGTCTGTTTTTTAAGGTTTCGTTTTCGTACATTTTCGTCTTTTTTTTATGTTTTCGTCTATTTTCAGACGTTTTTGTCTGTTTTCATACGTTTTTGTCCGTTTTTATACATTTTTGTCCATTTTAGACGTCTTCATCCATTTTCATATGTTTTCGGCAGTTTTTATATGTTTTCATACGTTTTTGTCTGTTTTCATCCGTTTTCGTCTGTTTTCTTTCATTTTTAATCGTGTTTTTACGCTTTCATACGTATTTGTTCGTTTTCTTACGATTTCGTCCATTTTCATACGTTTCTAAATATCACAATTGATATTCTTAATACCACAAGCGATATTTAGAATATCATAGAATATCACTTGTGATATTACGAATATCAATTATAATATTCTAAAACGCATAAAAACGAACAAAAACGGACGAAGACGTATGAAAACAGACAAAAACGTAAGAAAGTGAAAAAAATGTGAAATAACTTGTGATATTCAGAATATCACTTGTGATATTCAGAATATCACTTGTGATATTCAGAATATTGCTTGTGATTTTCATGTTACAAAACATTTGTTGAATATCACTTGTGATGTTCAGACTATCACTTGTGATATTCAAAATGTCACTTGTGATTTTCATGTTATAAAACATTAGTTTAAAATCACTTGTGATATTTAGAATATCACTTGTGATATTCAGAATATCACTTGTGATATTCAGAATATCACTTGTGATATTCAGAATATCGCTTGTGATTTTCATGGTACAAAACATTTGTTGAAAAACACTTGTGATATTCAGACTTTCACTTGTGATTTTCATGTTACAAAACATTAGTTTAAAATCACTTGTGATGTTCAGAATATCACTTGTGATGTTCAGAAACGTATAAAAATATCTGAAAATGGCCGAAAACATTTAAAGACAGATGAAAACTTAAGAAAATGGACAAAAACGTAAGAAAACTGACGAATATGTAGGAAAACAGACGAAAACGTCTGAAAACGGATAAAAATATATAAAAACGGATGAAAACTTATGAAAATGGATGAAAACATATGAAAACGTATGAAAACGGACGAAAACGTAAGAAAACGTATGAAGACGGACGAAAACAGATGAAAACGTATAAAAACGACCGAAAACGTAAGAAAATAGACGAAAACGTATAAAAACGGATGAAAACATATGAAAACGTAAGAAGTAAAAAAAATTGAATTAAAATAAAAAACGTGAATTAAAAAAAATACACGTGAGTTTAAAAAAAACGTGCTTTTTTTAAAAAAGAAAAAAGAAAAAAAAAATGAATTAAAACATGTTTATTTAAAAAAGCGTAAAAACGTGAATAGTTAAGAACGTGAATAGTAAAGAGGGAAAAAAATAAGAAAAAAATAAAATAACGTGAATGTAAAGAAGGGTCTAAAAAAAAGGGAAAAAAAAGAAGAAAAAAAAAATAAAAGAAAAGCTTGAGTAGACAAAAAATAAAATGAAAAAAAAATGCCATGTGAATAGGAAAAGAGAAAGAAAAATATGAAAAAGAAGTGAATTAAAAGAAAAAGAAAAAGATAAGAAAAAAACATTGACTTATGTTACAATATTAAATTTTAGATTAATCCGCACAATTAACTCAGTTTGTAACAAAAAATTAGTCTCTAAAATAACTCAAAAATTATAGAAATACATACGGAGAAAATCTTTTTCTATATATACATCGGAAATGACTGATTTAGCCCTGTAGTGAAACCGGATAAACAGAAAAAAAGAGCTTAAACAACTAACCATACAATGGCGTCAGTTGCTACTTTTTTCTGTAACACAACAACTGCAACAAATACATTATCATCTCTTCTTCTACCATCAACAATAAGTCGGCACACATTAGCAACCACACATTCACCTTGTGGTTCAAAAACTAGAAAAGTATCATTAGTAGTTCGTGCTGCTAGAATGGAGTCTAAAGGCGTTTCTCTTGGCTCCAGAGCTCCTCATTTTGAGGTCTTTTTTCTTAAAAAAAAATTAAAATTATACAACTACATGTTGGCATGTCTGATGTCTCAACATGTGACTCTGTAAAATGTTCAAGTTATCCATTTTTTTTAATCATTTTGATAGATCTACCTTAATTAGGAATTTACTTATGCTTTAACTCCTTTTTTTTTTTTTTTTTTTTTTTTTTTTTTTTTTTTTTTTTTTGCACAAAACCCATTTTTTATATAGTTAGTTGTAAATTTTATACTCCCTACGTCCCAAAATAATAGTCTACGTTTTCTTTTTAACATGTTCCAATTTAATTGTCCAATATAGATAGGGAAGTTTGATAGAATTTACCATATTATTCTTGCTTGAAATTATTATTACGAACTTTAAAGAAGACATTAAGTAATTACTTAAGGGTAAAACTGTTTATTCCGACAAAGTAATAATTATGTTTTTCTTAAACAGTATGTTTTTTGTTGGAGGACAATAACTCTCGGACGGAGGGAGTAGTTGTTATTAAAATTGGTGAACTAATAATGTTTTGTTTGTTAGTTGGAGGAGCCTTTGACAGGAAATAAGTGGAAGTTGGATGATTTTGAAGCTTATCCTGCATTACTGGTATATATTCTTTTTGTTTTTTTTATTAGGATTTACTACTGCATGTCGTAGATCAGATAGTATGATAACTTGCTACTTTTAGAATAGTTATGTCTTTCCTATGAAACAAGAAATCGGTGGTGAAGACAGTCTGTGATAAAGTTTTCTTTCTTATTTACTCACTACAATGACATTAAGTAGCCAAGTATGTTCACTGATATTGATATATATATTTTTTTGGAAACGGCAAAGAAAGAGAACCAATAGTTTGAATATCAGATAGAAATCGTGGTTTGTCACTATAGTCTATAGCCGAGACAGGTGTAAATCGTACTGTCAGGTTCACTGCAGTAATGGCATCCGTTACCAGATTACTTTGCTTTTTTGTTTAGAACCCCCTACGGATGTCTTTGCTGATATATTAGGACTATTTCATGTCTTGTTTTTTTACTCTGAGATCACTCTCTCAATGGTTCGAATATTTTATAAGTTATTTCTAGTTTTCGAAAAATAGACAAATGCAACAATGTCTCTGAAGAGAGGCATTTTAGCTTTATAAAAGGCTAAAAACAATCTTAGTCCACTTCTCCAAAAGCTACTTTCTGGACTTGAAGCAGAGGATTGAGCCTATGTACATATGAAAATATTGATTACTGACGCTTAGTGAATCGAAAATGTTTGGACACCGGACAAAATCATGAGCAGATGAGAGATCACAAGTAACTATCAAAACATGTAATTTATCTTTCGTTTGATCTCTTGAACATGACAGAAGTCAAGGGAAAACAATATTTAAGTTAATTGTGAGTAACTGGCCTTTTCAGAACACGTGAGTTTGTCTAGGAAGACAGACTATACATGAGACGTACTCATCGATCCCGAATACATAGTGATTAAATGATACCCAAAATATTTTTGAACTTATTATAGTGGGACCAATATTGGTTTAATCAACACCCTGAAATGGTTCTTACGGAAAACCACTATACGTAATGTCCTGTTCAATGAAAGATAGGCTGGATTCCAAGTAAGATGGTCAGTTGACCTCCACACTTTGCTTGATGAACAAAGATGGACAAACCACCAATTGTTTAATCTAATTGGAATACTTAACATATCTTTTTAAATAATCATTCTCGAGGTTATTAGGCTCCCTAGCACCTAAATAAATAGTCAGAACACAAAGAGCATCATTAATCATCCCCCATATATCAACATAAGTCAAAGACTTCAGAATCCTAATAAGATATACAAAGAACAACATTATTATTATGAGTAACTTCTTCCTCTTTAGGTTCACTCGTTGGAAGTTGAAAGGGTGCGCTAATGATAAATGATATCGTTGGCAGGTTATGTTTATCTGCAATCACTGCCCCTTTGTTAAGCACTTGAAGAAAGACATTGTGAAGCTTTCAAACATCTATATGGAGGTAAGCCACTAACTAATACATTATTTTGTCAATTGTAGCTATGATCTGATTAACAACTTGAATCTTTGTTCTCTGCTGTAGAAAGGACTTGGAGTTGTTGCAATATCATCTAACTCTGCAGTTACTCATCCACAGGTTCGATTAAATATTCGAATTTCCACGCACCGTGTGAAATCAAAATGATTTTCAAAATTTATGTATGTGAAAGAACAACTTGTAATTTTTGTATGAATCTCCACGTTATCAATGTTGCAGGATGGACCAAATTTCATGGCAGAGGATGCAAGACTGTTGAATTATCCGTTCCCGTACCTTTATGATCATGTAAGCTTCTCTCAGCCGCTATGGGCTGCAACTTTCCTGCAAATAAAACTATTCTTCCTTTTTCTACTTTGTATCTGATTGTACTTGGATTCCCTTTGTTAATTTTCAGACTTACATTTGTTACTTTAGGTCCCACATTTTATATGTACTACAACCTTGAGATAAGTACATATAACTCATTATTCTAGTTTTTGCGCCTGTAAACATGATGTTCACATTTCATAGTCATAGGTTAGCAGATTGATTATTTCTTATTTGATGATGTTATAGAATCTAATGGTGCCGCCATTCTGGCTATGTATCTTTGCAGTCACAAGATGTTGCAAAAGATTATGGAGCTGTTTGCACACCTGAGTTTTTCTTATTCAAAAAGGTACACTCGCTTCAACTGTGTGAAGTAGCATTAGTTGTCAAGATTTGGTCATATCATGATTATCAGTATATGTAGACAATAGTAAGATGGGATTGTCAGGGGGATTGGGTAATGGGTGAAAACGAATTCTGGTTGAAATGGGTCTTTTGTTGGTAGGGATTGATACAGGTTAGTGTCTGGTGTTTCTTTTTATAACTAACTAATGAACTAATTATGCTTACGCAAAATGGTGTTATTGCAACGATAACAAAAACGTTTGAATATAAGGATTTAGGAGGTTATATGTATAATAAATAGACTTTAGGCTACTTTCAACTTGTTAGACCCCATCCAGTCAATTTGAACTGTTGGTAATTTTTTTAGGGATAATTATTTCTAAATGTATCCAACAACCCATTATATTCTTTTGTGTGTATCTAACTATTTTTTTTCCTTATTCTACATACGAACTTTTAATAACTTTTGTTGTGTGTATCGTAAACTTTAATAACTTCTATTGTGTGTATCATTACGGTAAGATTATTAGGTGGCACTACTTGATCCCTTTCCGTTCAATATATGCATGTTTTGTTTAAGTTATATTCGTTATATATTGATTACAGATACCCCAAACACCCCCATTCTCCTACTTAACCCCCAATTAACTCTCCTTTCTCCCACCTAACGTCTAGGTTATCTCCTACAACTGGGAGAATGGGGTGTTAGGGGTATATGTGGTTAGCATATAACAGGTGTAAATTAAACGAAACATTTATATACTGAACAGAAAGGGATTAATTAGTGTCACGTCATAATCTCACCGTAATGATACACACAATGGAAGTTATTAAAAGTTCGTATGTAGAATAGGAAAAAAACAAATAGTTTGATACACATTAAATAATATATTGGTTAGTTGGATACATTTAGGAATGATTGTCCATTCTTATATTTGACCCGTCTGTGAAAACACAACCTAAATAGACCCAATTCATAAGTACATGGGCCCAATTTCCGCCTCTAAATATATCAGGCTTGTTCTGAACTTCACACTTTCTAGTATCAAGCATATCCAGTGATAAATACAAACTGCAACTAGAAAGCATAATCCTATGTACCGTAAATATTGTTGACAAGTGGCATCTTATTCCAGGACGGTCGTCGACCCTTTGAACTTGTTTATCATGGCCAGTTTGATGATTCCCGACCAAGTAATAATGTTCCTGTCACAGGGAGGTTGGTTTATATTGCCTTAAATCTTTCAAAATGATATTTATTGAATTATATATCTCAAGTTAGTTATGTACTTTTAATTAAATACTAGTAATAATTTGTATGTGCCAGGGACTTGAGTGTGGCAATAGACTGTGTTCTTAGTGGTCAACCAGTACCTCCAAATCAAAAGCCCAGGTACCTATATCTGTTATCTATGTGGTCTGACAATGTCCAATTCATTTGATGACACGATTTGTAAGCCATGTTCACGAGCTCTACTAATTTCATTTACTTGTTAACAGCGTTGGATGTAGCATAAAGTGGCATCCGGAGGGAAATGTGTAATAGCTTCCTCATGAACATATTGTGCCCGTAATGAAGGTGCATAAAGTTTTTTTTTTTTTTTTTTTTTTTTTTTTTTTTTTTTTTTTTTTTTTTTTTTTTTTTTTTTTTGTAATAGTTAATATGCTAAGTGATTACAGAAGCATTTGAATACACTTAAAAAAACTAGTTTACTTCTTAGCATATCTGTCTGACCGGTTAAGAGATGCAACATAACCAATACCAACCCATTTATAGGTAATAGGTTAAAATGTCCACCTCTACTTATAATGATTGGGAAGTAGCTAAAATACCAGAATGTTTACACCTACTAATTTCCGTGAATATATTTTTTTAACATTTCTTTTCTTTCATTGCAGTCTTGAGAACATGAGACGTCAGCTGGATATGGTACTGTGCAGTTCTAAATTTACATTTAAGTAGATGTGCAACATTTTATTAGTATTCTTGTTGAATAATGACGATTGAGGGGAAGGCTTACCATACCCACGATACTGGTTGATGGCATTGTTAAAATTGCAGTGTCTAAATACAATGTCATTTAATTGATTTTGTAAAGGTTGAGATACGGTATTCAAATGTTTATAACGTACGCATGATCTACAAGTATCATCCTTTGTTGCAATTTTTGATAAAGTATCATCATTTATTGTATATCTTTTAGTATTATAATAACCTTTATTATATATTCTTCTGCTGCAAACTTTGAGTTGATGATAATCACAAAGTTCAAAAAACACATATTTGAATGAGACAGATCAGCACAAAAAGTGACTACATAACTTTTGATACCGTTCCTTGATGGACCACAAATCATGTCAACCCTACAAAGTCGACGTGGCTACAAACTAAGAGCACTCGGTACAGTGGCGGTTGGCTTAAGCCATGGCCAATGGCGCGAGGAACCACGCCGGAGGTGGGCTAGTGGGTCTTGGCGTCGTGGCCACTAACTCACGCCAAAGGCATTATGACCCAAACGCTTTGATTCTTTTTGTTTTGCTGTAAACTTCTAAACAAAAAATAGCCATTGTGTGCTTTGGATTGTGGTAGTTGAGACTATAAAGGTTTTACTCCCTCCGTTTCAAATTATAAGTCCATTTTTCTATTTTTGGTTGTCCCAAATACATGTCCATTTTTTATTTCAACCAATCAAAAGACACTTTAGTGAAGAGAGAAGATATCTGATTGACGAATAGATTAGTTAATAGGATTTTATTAAATTACAAATTGAAAATGGACTTGTAATTTGGGATGGAAGGAGTATTTGTGTTTGTGATTCACGAATGTAACAAGAATCAAAGGGATCTATTTTATTTTATTTTTTTGGTCTACGTTTTAGGTGAAAGAAAAAGGTAGTGTGGTTGCTTTTAAAGGTATTAAGATTAGGTTTTTAGTAAGAGAAAGTAGGGTAGTAAGTATTTTATAGTAGTGTTTTTAGGTTTGATTGTGTTAAATTTTTGAGCTCGTCTGTTGGACATAAAAAGAAGACAAAAAGGAAGGCTACTGAAAATCTAATTATAATTGGTTTTTAACTTTCTTTTTAGTATAAAACTTTTGAGCTATAATTATTTTATTTTAAAAAAAATGTTAAAAAAGATAAAAATAAATAAATAAAATTTCCCATGGCACCACCCCGCATAAGCATGAGTGCAATCACACTAGGACAGCAGCGAACCACGCAAAAGACAACAGATAAGAAGTAGATCTCGATGCCGATACATCTTGAGAAACTACATGTCCTTTAAGCTGTTTACGAGCTCCATATAGCTTAGATCCAACATTCGTAAATGTCCCCAATTCGATAGAAAGACAGAAGCCAGGGAGGTAACACACTGCAATTGGTGGTAGGGAAAAAAACCAGATAGAAGAACCAAATTAGAATAATGTGAACTTAGGGTGCCACTATGCTTGTGCATGTTATTGGTCATTGTTTGTGTTCATCTCTTGCTAAAAACGAACTCACAAAAGCCCCTATTATAAAAGGAAAATATTAGCTGCTTTCTTTCAGGTGTGAGATGATCGTGCTTGAAGTGTTTATCTAGTCAAATTCGGATGATTCCCGACCAAGTAATAATTGTTCACCATGTTGCTTGCCAAGTCAACCATATTGTTTAAAAAAGCATTCATTTGGATTTCGAATTCATCTCTCTTAAACTCCATTTACTTTTCAGTTGAACAATTATAAAGGGTTTTGAATGGAAATACTAGTAGAAGAGGAGACAGAGTGGGGGAGACCACAATGAAAAGCACATTTCTTAGGTGTTATACCCATACCTTCACTCAACTCGCTAACCAAACCATAAAAACTTCAGATCGGGTTCCACATTCCGAAACCCAAGAAAGAAACACACCCTCAATTCCAAGAGGCTAAAATCCAACAAAATTCAGGGTAAAAGAGCTAAATAGTTTAATAACTTGTGATCAATCATCAATTTTAGGGGGAGCCGTTTATGATGCAAAACTCAATTAGTTAATTCAGCTGACAATCACTAAATTCTACAACGTTCCACATGATATACTTACTTGTACAGGCGAAAAAGCAAGATCAGGCTCATTGATCGGGCATATAAACTAACTTGGAGAAACAAGCATATAGACAATACCAATACCAATACCAAAACCAAAAACAAGTCTGAGGACGAAAACACCATTCTATTCTATACGTTCGTTTTCCCCTCTTCCCTTCGTCAAAGTGGGAAACTGCTCAGCAACATCACTTGTTCCCATAATCTATATCTATCGTCATATTCATGTATGCCGAAGCAAGAATTCCCGTCTTACTCCTACTGCAAAACCAGCTTCACTTTGAAGCCCGTTGCAGCTTAATACTTGACGACCACCGCCCCATTATATAATACAATATTAATATTACGGTGAACTGTTCCAATCAAATGGAATATTATTGAATCCATTAACAGCTCCTATCCCATTTAACAATTGGTTGCCCATGTCCTGCTGCTGCTGTTGTTGTTGATGACTCGTCACTCTTCCGTTCATACCAAAGGAATTATTATGACCCATTGCAGCTCTAATTCCATTTACCATACCCGATTGGCCGTTCCCTACAAAACCCGAATTATTGAAATTTTTCACATCACCTCCGCTACCTCCAAGTTGAGAAGAAGACATCATCTCGTGTAGTATTTTCTGAACTGAGCTCTGGGAATCATTGGGATCTGCATCACCAGTGGACATATTTGGGGAACCAACAGAATTCAAAATTGAGGCACCATTTTGTGATGTTTGAGGGGTATTCTTGAAATTTTGTTGGTGTCGTGAGTTCATGGAATTTTGGTGTAGCAGCCCCGCAATGGTGCCATTGGAAGAAGTTACGGGTATTGGGTTAGAGTTATTTACAGTTGACATGCCATTGGAGTTTTGCTGCTGCTGAGTCGCTTGTTGCTGCTGCTCAGGTTGTTGTGGTTGACTTTGTAACCCAGACGTTGTAGATGTCCTTCTGGGAAATTTCGCTAAGCACTCTGAGGAAAAAAGAGATGAACAACATGAGATATTTAATTTCACTACATGATTAACAAGCAGATATAAATATATAATGTTATACTCTTACCCATTGGTCCAATGCTTGTTTCTCGGCTGTAATCAATCAGATCTTTCATACTATTAACTACTTCTGATATCTGTAAAGATAGCCAAAAAGATGACATGTTAAGTAAGCAACCAAGACGCAAGATAACAGCCACACAAACTATTTCATACTACAACAAAAATTTCTGCGATAGGGAAACATATCAACATAATGATAAGTCATGCCACTAGTTTAGCCAACCATTTTGCTGCTCCTTTGCTTCAACTTGTTATCTACAAAGAGTTAATTAGGTCCTTCCCTCCCATCAAACAGCTGTTCAATTCGCATTTCGTTGACAGCCAAATAAGCAACGATAATCATACTCCTTAAACTATTAAGGCATTTAAGTTCAGATATCTACTTATGTTGAAGTACAAACTGAAATCCCACAAGGTCCATATGATGGTCCATCTTCCCAGATATGAAAAATTGATACTACGCTACAATTGATTAGAATGCCCAATTTAATAATTAATGGTATCATGTTCAGTTATCACTTATGACGAAATTGGACTCTCTTCAAAGAGACAACAACAAATATATGGCTAATCAGAATAGAACATGGAATGGGCTTGATAAATCGTATCTACAACATTGCCTTAAATTGAGCAAATTCCCGGAAGACGCCACAAACTTAAATTAAGCAAATTACCTGAAGACACCGAACATATCTCTTTGTATATCCCAAATCATTAACCAATGGAACTTCCAATGCTTTCGCCAACTGACGGGCTGAAGCAACAAACCTGAAACATAAACCCAAATCTTTTAGATATTGTAATATACTTTGCAATATGGTGACAAACTCGACAGACTCGTTTAAGATTTGTATTCTATTAACTTCTTATGCGTTTAATTGGTCTATTAATGGTACTCAGCACTACCCCTGACTGTTATCGGAAAATTCATCAAGTGAAGGCTACGCTTTGGGCCTTTGGTAAACTCAGTGTCTAGTGTCATTAATTTTCATACCTCGTATGTGTGGTTCTTGTTGATTAAATGATTAATCAATCAATACGTAAATTATGTTTACTTAAAAAAAGTTATTCTCCGTGTTCTTTTTTGTATTATCATGTAGGTTAGTTGTACAAATTGCAATTAAATACCGACGTTTAGGACTTCAGGTTATATACAAACATAAAGAATGCATGAAAAGGCAGGCAGATGAAGGTTAGAGTTATCAGACCGTCTAACAAAAGGACAATGACATATATCATCAGTTTCTACGAAATAAGTCTTTGCTGTATTTGTACTAAAGATTATCAGAACTTGGTATTACAACAATAGGTGAATAGACTAATTAGGAGCCGGTTATAGAAGTTCAAAAAGAAATATCGGTAAGCACAAATTATGCATGTTATACATGATCATATCATCCAGCAACCTAGCAAATGATATCCAACACGCAGACACATAAACGATCAACAACTAATATGTTGAATTCGTGATGACGGGACTAACGTATACTAGACAATGATATAAGGTGGAACATACATAAAATTATGCAATAAACTAATTTAATGGAAGGACAACAGGTATGTGACGTACATATTGCAATTGGTCTGCAATTCTGGTGCAGATTGTGATGAAGCATTATTAGTAGAAGCCTGATACTTCTGAGCGGCATTACCAAGCTGACTAATCTGCAAAGAATCAATAGCTCATTATGACTACAAGGAGAAGTATAAGGTTTGCCATATGTCCAAATAGTAAACTGTTAACGCTTTGGGGTTTGGTCAATAAACAGGCTAAAAGCTAAGGAGAATACCAAGGAAAATACCAAATCATTAAAGGGGAGTACTTCACTGTATTCAATGGTATGCTTTAGAGCCTATTAGCTTATTCATGTTAAAAAAACAAAAGGTAAGTTCTGATATGATTATCACAGGAAAGTTGACAAACAACTAATATATCATATCACAGTGAAAGTACATAAGACCTAATTTTTGGTTGGTCAACATTGATCAAAAAATATATCATGACAGACAATGTGTATTGTTATTCATATAAAAATAATCTTTTTTCTCAGATCCAGAAGTCTAACGTTGTATTAAACTAAAGACAAGACTTTAATCACTGAGTATTCTACCTGCGGTATTAACAGTTTCCTAGGGATTAGCTCCTCATGGTGCCGAGCACAGAATTCCCAAGAGCATATCTGCATGTTAAGAAAAGAGTCCCTAAGTATATACCTCAATCAGAATCTACCTCTTAACAACAAGAATTAAAGTCCAACCTTCAAATCTGAAGTAAAAACTATCCTTAATTGACCATCACGAACAACGCGCAGTTGCTCAAAAACACTCTCCTGTATGGCTTTTGCGTAATCCAAAACAATTTGCCCAGATGAATTTTGATATTCTCGAGGCATATCAACATAGAGGAGCTCCTCCAAAGTACCACTTTCATACTTTATTTTGAAAAGCCTGGGCAGAACTTCTACATTGGCCTCTGAAAGTAAACCAGATATGCTAGATATTGTAAAAGGCAAAAAATCTAGATACAAGTAACAAAAACCTATATAAGCAGATAGCATCAATTGACATCAGATGGTAGTGTTAAAACTAATCTTGTATGAACATAATAAAAACAGGGATTCAAAATTGGCCTCCATGAAAAGATACTGATAAAAATCTACTTTTCAATTTGAAAAAGAACCTAGTGACCTATTAAAGCTCAATTTGTACAATCAAGAAGCTGACCAAGGCCAGGTGCAATTAATTAACTGATCATCATCCCTCTTGTAAAAGTCACTTTCGTAAATACTATAATACTAAAGGAAAGAGAGAAACTACAAAATAGTTCTTATATAAAAGACAGAAGGTTTTCCTTTTTTGTACTGTTCAGGGAGCTTTTAGCAAATATCAGCTCAACTAAAATGTTTGACTTGAAGCCGTGAAGGGATTAAAAGAGAAATATCATTCTTAAGGAATACAAGGTACAACTAGATAACTTAATCGTATTATAAGTAAAATGTAAACAGCAAGAGACTCACCAAATCCTCGGCCTGGCTTCTTATTGCATATTTCACAGTGCCATACGTCCTGCATAAGAATAAACACAGACTCCATACACTGAGATTGAAAAAAATATTGAACCCATAAACCTATCCTCAGAACCATATTTTACGAAAGTTATTAGGATCTACTCTAGTTGATATATGGAACCAATAGTCACATAGAATATACGAGTGATTCTAAAATTAACTGAAGTGATATAATGCGGTTCATTATCTGACACTCGTATACTACTAAGCACTGACCTGAGGGAAAACTCCAGTTGTATGGCGTCCGCTTCCATATAACGAAACACACCATTTCTTCTTGGCATTAGGAGCAAAGTACTCGGCAACAAATTTTCTCCAAAACTCAATGCTATTGTCCTAGAAGAAAACAAGACATCAAAACCGATTTCAAGAACCTGACAATTATCTTAATCTACCAAGACAAATTGTGAAACTCTTACTTCAGGCCTATGTTGTTGCTGATACATATAATGTGTTAGCCGTCTTGCACACATTCCTGGTTCATACACAGGTTTTGCTGCAGATCTTAATGCCGCATTTTGCTGTTGGAACTGTGGTTGCATTGGGGACCTCTGCTGAGGAATGTTTTTTAAAAGCTGTTGTTGCTGATGTAACTGTAATAATCTCTGTTGGTGCAAAAGATTTATTTGTGCAGCAGCAGCCGCCTGAGAGGGTTGCCTCGACATATTAAGCAATTGTTGCTGCTGATGTTGGTGCTGCTGTTGCTGTTGTTGCAGAAATAATGACTGGTCAGATTGTTGGGCCTCCAATTTAACGGGTGGTAAGTTACTCATTGACTGAGTATGTTGCATTTCCATTTTCACTGGCCCAAGATTTCTCAAAGCTTGCAACTGTTGAGTATTCTGTCCATGCTGATAGTTTGTCATTTGTGGCTCTAACTTTACTTGCCCGATACCACCTAATCCCCCTCGAATATTTTGATACTGCTGTTGCTGCTGATGTTGATGTTGGCGGTTTTGTTGAAGGGATTGATGACTCTGTTGAAAGTTTTGTGATTCAATCTGTTGGGCTGATTGCTGGTCTAGCAGCATTTGATTGCCCGGTGAATTCGAAAATTGCTGTCCAGACATGTGACCCGGCCCGTTTTGGTTTGACAAACCAAACGACGAGGAAGGGGTGTTAGAATCCATCCCATTTCTTAAGCCAGCCAAAGGATCAGACTCGTCCCCACCATGAATTCCATCCCTTTGGGATTGGGAATTCCCGAGGCTAGAACTTGGCCCACCGTTACCATAAGACTGCTGGAGGAGGGAAGATACGTTTGGCACATTTCCAAGCATGTTTCCGCCATTAAATTGAGTACGTGGAGATACAAGGGACGGAAATCCAGATTGAGAAGACATTGAACCCCCTTGACCACCCATCAAATTTGAGTTTGACCGCAACAGCGAAGATGGAACAGAATGACCACCACCAAGTGGAGTTGGCTGCCCTTGGGGTACCATTTTCGATTGAACAAACACTCAAATCAATTTCTAAGTTTTAGATACAACTTATCACTTGGTCCAACAACAAAAATGAAAACCTTGACATCAGTGTTTAAACGCGTTCTAGACAATTCATCACTTAAATCTCGCTTTAGCCATGGATCCAACAGAAATTGTCTTAAAAATACAGATATATCTATATCCAGCCAGTTCTCACTAGTCTCTGCACAAGTTCATCATTTTCGTAAGTCAAATTTGAACATAAGCATCACAACAATCCTTTTCACATAAATCACTAGTTAAACCTAAAAAGTATTAAATAAACTAACTGTAACAACTTTTTATACATATCATATGCAGTTTGGTAACTTAAATCTAACAGATATAAAACAGTTATAAGCAGTAACAAATATTCAATAAAATCAGTGTTACCAGCTGGTGTTATGTTGATACTTTCTACTAAATCTCACTTTCGACAAAAACATACAAACGTTGTATCACAAGCCACTTCTAATTATTCTCTGCAAAAGTTCCCTATGTTATAGTTGGCATTGTGGTCTGGTGTATGCAAAAGTTCATTTTTTTTTTTTTTTTTTTTTTTTTAGAAAGGCAAAAAAAACTTGGCTCATTTTAATTAAATCGTCAACAAACTAACTGTACATCAAGTACAGCTCCGTAACTTAAAATCTAACAGACGCAAGTAACAAAATAATCAAACATAACAACAATAGCTAATTAACTGCTAAAACCAGTGTGAGCAGCTAGGGCTACAAATCAAAACAGCTAGTATAATCCAACAGAATACACGAGTAACAAAAATCTAACAGAAAAGTTAAAGCTAATAGCAGTGATATATCAAATGCAACAACAAATACGCCCGATCAAAAATGGATTACTAGAATATACAAAGCTACTGGCAAGGCGGTAGAAGCCAAAGAGTAAAATAAAAAACTAGAAATAAACTAAACAACACTTTCTAGGTTCCACCAGGAGTACAGAAAGGATGAAAAAACTTTTGGCCAAGCCACCGACTCCGGAGTATGTTAAATATGAAATGAAACAACATGCATATAGTTGATTCAACAGCAGTGTGAACACAAATAACAAAAACAGTTAATATATTCCAATATAATAATACACAAAAAGTAACAAAACAAATCAAATGCAAAGCAATAAACAATAAAATTAGTATCAATTAAACTAACTAGCTTAAATCTAACTAAGAAAAAAGCTAAATGCAACAGCAATTATAGTGAATCAAATACAATATGTAACCTAAATAATAATAAATACCAGAAGAAGAATAACGAATAAAATAGTGACAGTGATTGTTGCTCTTCAATATATATGTTTTTTGTTTACCGTCACAGTAACAGGTGTGTGTGTGTAACTAACTGTGTGAGTTTGAAGTGATTTGTGAACAGTGATGAGATGAAAGTGAGATATTATTATTACTTGTGTGTGTTCTTCGCTCTAGTTTTAGACAGAGAAAGTTAGAGAGAGAAAGGTCTTGTTTTGCCGTTACTTTAGATAAACTCGGTCACTGCGGACGTCAAAGTACTCATTCGATTTGGTTTATTGTAATAATAATAATTTTTTTTTTTTATTTCTTTTTTCTTTTTGTTTCGTCAAATGGAGTCGACTCCTTTTCTTTTTCTTTCCTTTTTACGTAAATGCTTTTTATATTGTTGTCTTTGATTTTACTTGGTCGGTTTTGTAATTAAACAAATACGTTAAATTTTTATATTAATCTTTTCTAAAATTAAAAAGAAATCTTGATCATGGGTTTTGATATTTTGAAAAACTAAAACTTTTTTTATTATGTACTAGTTTTAGATCCTCGTACATGTACGAGTTTTGGCTTAAAATTTTTTAAATAAATAAGTTTTTAGATTCTCATGTACGTGCAAAGCTTTGGCTTGAATTTCATTAGATCAATGGGTCTTGGAATAAATTATGGTAACACTCAAAAGATTGACAATAAACATAGATAAATGGGTCTCCAAAAACATTATAATAACATTCAAAACATTTGACTTTGTTGACAATAAACATTAACAATAAATAAATTATCAGTATATAATATTAGTTAATCTTTTGATTCATCTTTGTATTCTGGTGTGGCAAATGAGCAATATGAACATTCACATTTTTCAGGTTGGCATTGGCAAGTTCCTTCACATATTGTGCAACAACAAATCTTTTCCATCATACTTTTGAGTATATATGGATCTAAGGCTGCTCATAGGTCCAAAACTGGACGGGACCGAGAAAAACTGGACTGGACCGAGACCGAATCTGGCAAAAAATGTAGACCGAGACCGAATCGAATGTGGTCGGTCCGGTTCGGTCCGATCCGGTCTCGGTCCAAATAGGCTAAATGTCTGGTTTTTAAACCGGACCGGACCAGACCGAACCGAACCGAGACCGAAATTATGAAAAACCTAGACCGAGACCAGACCGAATGTGGTCGGTCTGGTCTCGGTCCGGTTCGGTCCGGTCGATTTTGTCGGTCGGTCCGATCCATCCAGTCCGTTTGCTCACCCTAAAACCATCGTCATAATATTATATATAGTTGCAAAGTTCTCATACAGCATCCTTTTCCATAATACTATGGAGTATATGAACATCCTTTTTTTTATTATTTTTTTTATTATTATTTTGACTTCAAATATTCAACATCAACAACATCAGAACTTTTTTTTTTCAGCAACTTTTGAAACTGAATCTTCAACACTTTCATTATTAAAATCAAAGTTATTTGATGAATCAACTTTATCATCTTTGACAAATATTTTGTTATCTCATATTTATTGTTCTGTTTAGTAATTCTCGTTATAAATTCGAATGTAACAAAAGTATCTGCATAAAATCATACAAGGAAACAATCAATAATAATAATATTAAAGAAAATATATAAAGTAATAAAAAAAATATATTAAACAAACTTTGAAATGTTCATGTAAAACAGATTTAAAGATTGCATACATATATAAACAGCAACATGAATGTATAAATTAAGATTAGTAAATCAATAATTCTAGTTATTGGTGGATTTTCTTTGAGATATGAAACATAAAGCCTGATAAGGATTTATTTGATACATTTTTAAGGGATCATTTAAGTCTAAAATCGTGTTTATATGATCAAATATTGCATCAAATCGTTTCTTTTCTTATTTTAGGTACTTGGGACAAGATTTATGGAATTTGGAACTTTTTGGACGTTTTTGGGCAAAAAAAAATGAAGAAAACAACAAAGTCGCGAAAAACCTATCAAGAAAAGACACTTGACGGCGTCACGCTTTAATTGGTGACGTCTTCACTTGGTAACTTGGAGCTTGGAAAATTAACACACGTCGCCTCAGAGAACTTTTGGAGATTTTACACCTGACGGCGTTAGGAGCAATTGGATGAAGGGCGTCTCATGTTAAAATTATAAGAGACAGCTCAGAAAGGTTAACAAAGGACGGCGTCAGACATAGCCTGACGGCGTCAGAAGACAAAGAGAGATGGCGTCAGAAGGTCGACTTGCACAAGAAGAAACCCTAATCACGGCGGTCTGACGGCGTCAGGATCTGTAATATACTCTAATGTGTAAACATGTATGGTGTAGTGTTTAGGATGATTAAATGTAAAGAGTTCTAGAGAGATGTTAGAGAGAGAAGTTGGGAGCCTTTGAAAGAAACTTGTGAAATGTTAGACTGAAGTGAAAGGTCCAACCCTCTCCCTTGGGTGGGAGAGGGTATATATACTACAACTATTTGTGCTCCATGAAACGAGCTGTAGAGTGAGCTGACAGTGGGTAAAGACCCGACCCACTCTACGAATACTATGTACATACATTAACTACTATTAAACTACGTACTAGCTATATTAAGGATAATTCTACGAGCTACGTGATGCCGAGTAATACTTGGGGTGACCGAGTCTTTATCTGAATATTCGTATTCCTAACAATCTCCCCTTAAGGGAGGTCACCCCAGAAGATAAGTACTGAATTCTTGCATCCTTGAAATCTTGCAGCTCATAGACTTTGAATCTTCAAACATGTCTTTGTACATCCAGCAGTGAGTGTTTGATGACTTTCCTTAAATCTTGGATGATCTTTGGAGCTTCTTTAAAATCATCATCCAATATGTATTTTTCAAGTGATCCTTTGTGATATCGTCTTCATGTAAGTTGGTGACTTCTGGACCGTCATGCTCACACTTTTATGAATCATGATCTTCAGCATCAGAGTTGTGGAAGCATAGATGAAGCCCATTCAATGATCATGATTTCCTGATTTCGATGTCAAAGTGTGAGCATGGGGAATGGATCCACATCTTTTCAGCAATCTACAGCAACCGTCAGAAAATCCTGCAAACAAACAGTTAGCAACAAATCATCCGGTACTTATAGGTTTGGAATTAGAGATTGTCAACAGCATAGTGTGAAGACTCCTTCTAATCCTTACCAAGACCGTTCCCAATCAGCAACCCCCTAGAGGATTTACACGATCTACCTAAGTAGATCAACGATTGGGTGAGTCGCTGGAGATCACTCCACGACTGTAGACCGTATAACTGCTGCAACAACTAAGCGTAATCCACAAGAGATTACTGAAGTGACCTGCTTTCAGGGCTGTTTGTTGTTGATCCTGGTAGGAATTTCCATTCAATCACTGAAAGTTACATTAGTAATTTCTCATGAATGTTCTGGTAGATTGCTAAGATCTACGAAGGACTCTCAAGTGTACAACTGGAGTCCTTGATTATGGACCACCAATGCAAAGGTAGCAAGTGTTCCTATTGAGATCTTTTGATGCATCTCGAGGCTCTAGACTCGATAAGTGCAAGATTTGGATTTCTTATGCGGAGACTAGGGAGAGGTCTCTTGTTTCAATATCAACCATCTCTAAGAGATAAGTTGATAGTTTACACCGGTTCCCCGTGAGAATGAAACAAGTTCTTTTAAGAGAACTTGAGTAGTTAGAAGGTTTAGTGCAGTGCGTCACTGGGTCTATGACATCTTGTCTTCAATACTGGTGTTACCTTAGTAACCCCCAATAGCATATGAATTGAACCCGGTTTCTGCCCTAAGGTTGAATAATTGGAGGGCTATTTCTTTTCACCCTTTCTTATTTCATTTCTTTTTAATTCTTCAACCCCTTCTTTCTCCATTCTCACATTTCTCCTTTTTTCATAATCATACCTACGGACTTTATAATACTATCTATTGGGTATTGTCTATGGGTAGATCCCTCCGGCTCTGGCGGATCATAGGATGGTTTTCCGAACCTTAGCCACCTTATAACATCATGACTATCCTATGTTGCCATACACTAAATCATTGAAAATTTTCTCAACGTGTTTATGATTTAAGAAGCACATTTTGTTAACACGTTGAGAGTTTTACCATTTTCAAATGCTCCCCCTTAACATGTGCTCATAGGTTTTTAATAGAACTTTGCACATGTCGGGGTGAGTTGCACTTTTTGACTTGATCCACCTTCAGTGAACATGAGCAGGCATTCGAGACACGCTTACATCACTAGTTGGACTAGCTTGAAGTTATTACCCGACCCGATCAAGTTCACAAAAGGTTTCTCGAAACGGTACACTCTACTCAGACAAGTCCTTTTCGAGACACGCTTACATCACTGGTTAGACTAGCTTGAAGTTATTACCCGTCCAGGACTAGTCCTTTCGATTCATGACAGTGTATGTTCCATCAATTCATTGGTTAAGCCTGAGATGCACTCACATACGATGCCACATCCTTTTTGTCACCACAAATCATTTGCTCCCCCTTAATATGTGCATTGATATACGAAAGGGTTTAGCACATATGGGAGAGCTTCAAATTAAGTCCAAAACATCACATTTTTAATCAGATTTCATATTTAAATCATATTTTCTCCCCCGATCAAAAATTTCAAACCATTTGAGATTTGTGATCCCAAGTGATTTAAATAAGTTCAAAGATTTTGGGAGAAAAATGTGGTCAGATTTAAGAATGACTGATTATGAGACGTTACATTTGCTCCCTCTCAATCCTTGAGGGAGCGCGTTATGTGTTAGAAATGATGAGTTTATAAATGATTTAGAGTTTAACGATAAACTCATGAAAAATTCATATACTAACACATAACAGCCACATTTTGTTCACTACCTTTTTATGTACAAAGATCTTGTTTTGATGATATATAATTTTTGAAATCATTATCCCCCTCAATCGATGACCCATTTAAAATTTTATTATCTTACTCAAAAGATTAAACATTTTGCATCGATTGAGTGGCAAATTTTATACAAAATTTCAAGTTTGATTGATTTTCAAAAATCATGGTACCACCAAGTTTGGACCAAATACTTTCTTGAAGAATCATTGAAGGAAAAGTATTCAAGACGTAAAGAAGACTTCTCTTCTTATACAAGAAATGATGCACTGAAACGTACATCATTTCGAAGAAGCATGGATATAAAGTAATCCATGCCCGGGTGAACATCACCCAGTAAGAGGAACTACCGTCTTTTTGGCGACATGTATTCCTCAATTTGAAGAATGGGTTGCTATCTGAAGTAATAGCAAACCGTTTTTCCCGCATTAACCGATCATAAGCAGCGTGTTTATCATGTTGTTGGAGATATGCATAGAGTTTTTCATGATTAGTATCCCTGAGACCTTTGTTGAGTTTAACAGCTGTAACAAACCTATCTCATTCAGGTGCCATGTTATTCACAAATTTGGAGTTAAGCTGAATGTTAGGCATTGTCATCTTAATGATCCTCATATCACTGACCAGCTTGTGAAACCTAACGTAATAGCAATGATGCTTTCACCAGGATTCATCTTGAAGTGCTCAAATTCATCATACAGCTGAGATTCACGATCTTCTTTGGTTAACTCAGACCCGGCAAGCAGCATTTTCACATTGTCCCAAACTACTTTGGCTTCTGTCTTGTAGTTGATGAGTTTGTAGACATCTTTAGGGAGCCATTGAATGACAATATTTGATGCTCTGATCAGCATCATAACGTTTCTTTTCTTCATCAGATAAATCATTGTAGGTGCGAGGTATGTCTGGACCAATTACAGCTGCTTGATTTTCATTAGTTGCAACAATGTCTCTAGTGGTGCCCATTTGAAAGGGTCCTTCATCAATGGATTTCAAAATGTTAACACCATTTTCCTTTCCCCAAGCAATAGAGACGAATCCTTTGGGCCCATGATTCATAGTCGGTTCTGTCCAGCATTGGAGGACGGGTATCTGACCCTGCAGCTTGAATGTCATCTGAGGAAGTGTTTGCCATGATGTGGTTAATGAATAAGTCTTAGTACCAGGTTTTTATCAAAAATGTAATTCGTGTTTGGTCGCAATAAGTCAAGTTACAACAGCTCAACAAATAACAAGTCAAGTCGTAAGCGTAGTCTCACAACGTCAAGTTACAGTTGTATTAGTCGTAACAACTTAAGTCTCAACAACACACAAGTTACACTATTGACACTGAACCAAATCACTAACACTACTCAACAACTCGCTAAATAGGCAAGAAACACGTTACAAAACCCAAGTTGCTAAACTACTAACTCGCTGAATACTAGCCAACTCGCTGAACCAAATCAACTCGCTAAAAACAAATCAACTCGCTAAAACCGATCAACTCGCTATACTGATCAACTCTCTGACCACACCAGCTCGCTAGAATGCTAACTCGCTAAAATCAGATCAAATCGCTATGTTGATCAACTCTCCGACCCCACCGCTAAAATCAGATCAAATTGCTATGTTGATTAACTCTCTGACCCCACCAACTCGCTAGATTTAGCAACTCGCCAGAATCAAGGGACTCAACTCGCTAGATTTCCACTTTCTCAACTCGCTGGAATAGTAAGACAAAAGCGTCGCTATCTAGCGGTTTGGCTTTATGTCATGATATAGCAAAACGCCAAATTGCTACACTCAACTCGCCAGAAAATCTGCCAACCCTCTACAATGAAATGCCAACTCGCTAGTAAGAAACACCCTACGAAATTCCTCCAAAGTCCACTAAAATGATGAAATGACTAAACCAAAAGCTACACACAATGCCTACAACACTTCTAAACAAGAAAAATACCAAGAACAACTCCTAACGAGATTAAACTAATGTGAAAACCACTAAACCTAGTCGAACCAAACTAAACACCCAATACCAAGCTATAAATCCGAGCATACCACGAATCCTAGGATAGAACCATGGCTCTTGATACCAATTGTAATATAATCTAATGTGTAAACAGGTATGGTGTAGTGTTTAGGATGATTAAATGTAAAGAGTTCTAGAGAGATGTTAGAGAGAGAAGTTGGGAGCCTTTGAAAGAAACTTGTGAAAGGTTAGATTAAAGTGAAAGGTCCAACCCTCTCCCTTGGGTGGGAGAGGGCATATATACTACAACTATTTGTGCTCCATGAAACGAGCTGTAGAGTGAGCTGACAGTGGGTAAAGACCCGACCCACTCTACGAATACTATTTACATACATTAACTACTATTAAACTACGTACTAGCTATATTAAGTGTTGAGGCAACATGATCAAGATCTCTTCTTGTTTTAATGATGACAAATAAACCATCGAAACACATAAAATAACAAACGTTAGCTCAAAATCGCCGAAGCCCATGTCTGCTCCTGGCGCGCTGCCCGCGCGTTAACGCGCCTGGATACATTATGGTTCCGGGCGAATTTTGAAAGTCGGATTTCCCCTTACCCGACAAATGTGGATCTTTCAATACAGGTATGAATATGTTATGAGCTTAATTGAGAACACTCGAAACGAGTTTTGAGACTTGAGAGATCCTACTTTTAAAGTACCTATGATGAGTGCTCAAACACTCATCATTTTTGGTCTAATATGAACTGCAAAACATACAAAAACACTCAGAAATGCATCAAAATACTTAAAATATTTCAAAATTGTGTTTTATATGTTTTAGATGCAAAATGAGCAAAAACAAATGAAAAACGCACAAAGTTTGCAAAATTGGCAGTTTCAGTCCCCCAACTTTCATAAAAATACAAATCTAGTCCCTGGATATTCAAAATATAGAAAATTATCACCAAAGGTCCTTTTGAAATCATAAGTTGTCATATTTAGTCCTTTGGTGAAAAATTGGAAAGTTTTGGAAATTTACGAAATTAGTCCCTGGAGTTTCAGATTTTGGCAGTTTTGGTCCCTGGTGGGATAATTTTGAATGAAAAATCAATTTTGGTCCTTGGAAGATCAAAAGTTATCAAAATTGGTCATTGGGTGAAAGTTTGGAGAAAAGTTCATTTTGGTCCCTCAAGTTTGAATAAATTGCAATTTTAGTCCCTGAAGGACCAAAAGTGAAAATTATATTATTAAAACCTTGGACTTTTGAAAGATGGCATGTTTTACCCTTGAAACAAGTTTTAAAAGTTTACAAAAACAGCCCTTGTATTTTCAGATTTTACAAAAATAGTCCTTGTGGTTTTATTAACTAACCAAATCAAATAATAAAACAAACCAAACCTAAAAACTAAACCACCCAAACCCAGGCCTGATCCAACCTTTTAGCCCACCCAAGCCCACTCAATAAATCTGGCCCACCACCTAAAACTAATACTACCCCGCTTTGACCACAGTCAAACCAAACAACCCCGGTTACTGTTCATCATCTTCACTAACACCCCCTAATCTCCAGGCTTATGTCCCCCCTCCTCTCCAATCACTCACCAACCCTCACCAAATTCATTAATAACTTCACCAACCCTCACAACCCCCCTCCTCAGCATTAAATGTCTCACCAAACTCCACAACTGCCAAATTGGCATTTTCCCGCCAAAACAAAATTAAGGGACAGGATCGATTCTACTCATCCTAGGGCTCAGAAAAGAAGTGGGAAAGAGAAAGGACACCCTCTCAGTCTATAAAAGTGAAGAAAAAGCAAGCAAGAAGGGGAGTAGCAGTAGTATAGTTTAGGTTTAGCTATTGTCAATGTAATCTTATTTTTTGTGTTCTGCTATCTTTTAGTGAATGTAACTTTTCAATCTTCAAAGTGTAAGACTTGTATCATTTGCAGTTTTAATTAAGTTTCAAAGATTTTAGTAAAATTCTTGTTCAAAGCCTTTTAGCTGTTACTCCTTGTTGTTCAAGTTCATTGTTAGTTTAGTTACAAGTTTGTTTTTATATCCAAGAAGCTTTATCTTCCATTTTCACTCAGTCACAAAAAAAAAAAAAAAAAAAAAAAAAAAAAAAAAAAAAAAATTCTCTAAAATACAAATAAATAAATAAAAAAAAATAGAAAATCAGTTCTTAGAAAGAGTGAGGCATGGAGCAGGGATGATGTGATTTGCTCTGGGTATTATAGCTTACTGTTAAGCTATAGGAAAGGTTGTTGAACCTGTGGTCTCAATTCCTTGCCTTCACTTGATTGTAAGATTTTCTCATTATATTGCAAAATCTGAGATTGTGATAATTTGTGCTTTTTAGTTACTTTTCTTTTCTTATTTTGCTCCATTATGGTTTATTAGATAGTTTCTGAGTGGTAGAATATACTTTATTTCCAGTTTCATCTTGTTTAATTCATATCATTGGACTTAAGGGTGTGTTTGGCACTGAAGTGTTCTCAGGCATACTTGGTGTTTTAGTTGTTGTTATAAGTTCAGCCATGTCACTTTAGGATCTATTAAGTAATTTCAAGCTTCAAATACTTGTCTCCTTAGCCATTTAGTCAAAATCAACAATATATATTCATATCTGTTCACTGTTGGATCTGTTAGGGGCATGTCCTCACCATTTGGTCTAAAACATGTTCCTTAATCTTAATTTGGTCTCATTATAGCTTATTACAACATATTAAATCATTAGGAGGCATTAGAAACTCAATAAAGTCAAAGTTCTAGGTTTTCTTCAAAAGTCAAAAGTATGCATTGCAGATTTTTGCTAAACTTCAAGGAATTATTTTGATTTTTGTACTTGCTCTCATGGCTTGAATCTTAATGTTATTTGATCTCTACCAGTTCATCTTTGAAGTTCCATAGTTTTTAGATTTTTGTGATTTTACTTGTGGGCCCCACAAAGCCACAAAGTGACTTGCAGGGCACACAGCTGCTCTATCTCAGCAGTTCCATCACTCACCACCACCACTTGGTGGTGGTGTTCTGGCCACCTCAGTGGTCCCACAACCACCATATTTGTTCCTTTCCACCCCCCTCCTAGTAGGGTTTATATTTTGACCCTTGGTTTGACCACATACCTGCTGGGACCCATTTGAAATCACCTCCTAAACCTGTCCCACTTTTCAGTCCCAACATAATAAGCCAAGTGCTTATTCATAGCTTATAGCTTATTTTGTGGTCCTTTTTGGCTTATTCCAGCTTTGATAAGTTAACATAGCTTATTGGAACTTGTTTCAACCAGTGTGGTTCCCACTCAAAGCCATTTTAGCTTATTTCCAAATCTGGTCAACCAAAGTCAACTGTCACACCTTATTTGCTTATTCTGGCTTATTTTAAGTTTTCAAAAAGTTTGTTTTTATAAAAGTTTGTTGTTTTTAAGTATTTAATAGATTGGTAAAAGAAAAACCAAGAAAAACCAATTTAAAATTAAGTGATAGTTTCTATTTAATGTAATTTAATTTTAATTTTCATTTTTAAATTTTTATTAAGTACTTAGCTATTTTATATTTTTATTAAATTCCTAATATATTAAAGTATTTATAATAAATTTTTCAGATTTTTATCTTTTCATTTAGTATTTATTAGAATTAATTTTAGTTTTAATAATTATTAATTAATATTAAGTTTAAAATAGCATTATTAGTTTTTATTAATTAAAACCTTGTTTTTATATTTTTTATAGCTTTTATAAGTTATAAAGTAATTTTAGAAATTTTCTTAGTATTTTTACTGTTCATTTGGTATTTTTCCTAATTTAAAATAGTTAATTAAATAATTAGTAATTAATAAGTAATTAATTAATATAAAAATCACAAAAAGACAAAAATATTTATTTTTATTTTTTATACTTTCTTCAAGTTCTTTTTAAGGTTTAGAAAATATTTTTGTAAATTCTTAGTTTATTTTGTAACCTTTATTAATTTTAGTTTATTTTAAATTAGATTTAAAATAGTTTTAAGTAATTAAATAGAATTTAAATATTAGAATAATCATTTTATTAACTTTATTTTCATTTTAAATTTTCTTTTACTTTTAAGTTTGTAAAAAAGTCATTTTCACCCCCTGGGTGTTTTCAGATTTACGTTTTCACTTTTTATTTGGTACGTTTACGTTTTATTTAAACGTAACGTACGCGTTTTTAAGTTTAAATCGTTTCTGTTTTTTCTTAGCTTCTCGTCTTATTCAAATAGCTTATTTAAGCTATTTCTTCGTATATTCCTTAGTTTAATCTCACTCAAACCCTTATCCATCCAGATTCACCCGATCAAATAACCGTTTGATTGCCATTCACACCTCGTCGGGACATTACGACCCGGGAAAACACTGTATTCCTCGGAGCATTGAGCCTTAGGAGTTTGACTTGTTTGACCACATCCGTGGTTGAATTTAGTTGACTGCTTTTGCCTCAATCAACCTATTTACGGGAAAATGCTAACTCATGTTTTCTAACTATCGCCTCTAGCCAAGGCTTTTCTAAACTTAGAGAGCTTGTATATTTCACGTGACATCATGTTGAAGCATCCATCTGCTCATATCCTGTGCTTACATTTTCTCTAATTACGTAACGAGTTTACTCCCTTATTGGTCAAACTAAGTCAAAGGTCACTTTGCGTAAACGCATCCTTTCCCACTTGGGTTATACTTTACATCAAGGCAAAGCACTAAACTTGTTTGAACCAAGGTATTAGTTGAGAACGTCGAGTCGTGGAAAGTCATGAGATATGAACCTATGGATTCTCGACGTTGTGTTACTTGAACTTATAAGTAACCTATGATTTTCTCAACTTATAATCTTAATTGTCTAAACTTTTTCTTCTTAATGACAATTAGATTACTTCCTAATCTTCTCTTAATACCATTTATACAAAAGACAAATCCAATCATATCCAATTATATCCAAATCAAATATTCCCTTACACAATCTCTTACACTCTTACATATTCCCTTACACACTACATCTCAACCATCCATTCCCTTACAACACATCTCATCCCTTCATTTTCAACACATGAGAATTGTTTGAATTCCAAAGGATGCTCCTTTGATCCTAGCCATTGAATTCAAACTAAACACATCTTAACCATCCATCCAATCTCGTCTCTATACCATCACATGTGTTTAATCCAAGCCATTCATTTCAAACCAAAACCATATCAACCATTGATTCACCCTTTCCCCCAAGCAAAGCATTTTCCTTAGAATATCCCTTCTCAATCCAAACCTAGGCTTCTTTGATCCTAGCCATCTATTTCAAATCAACACATCTCAACCATCCATATTCAACACATGCCAAATTATTTGAAAACCAAAGGAGACTCCCTTTAATCCTAGCCATCCAATTCAAACCATCTCATCTTAACCCTCCATCTCATTCTTCCCCCCCAAGCATTGGAATATACCTTGGCATATTCTTTCTCTTTTTTCTATGCCATGTGAGGAATAACACTTCTACCCCTTCCAAATTACCTTATCTACACTTTATACACTTGGTAATTTGTTTTCTCTTTAAACACTTCACAAAACATTTTCTAATTGGCTATTTGAGTTGGTAAACCTTAGAATAATTAATGTTAAGGTTTAGTGTGAAGTACAATTGGGGGTTTAGCAAGGATAGGTATTTATAAGAACCAAACACCCAACACTTAGGAAAGGTTACAGAAGCTTGGCGCGCTGCCCGCTCGCTGACGCGCGGGTGACACGCCGGCCTCGGTAAAAATTCCCAAGTTTGGGTTCTTGGCCTATAAATACCACGCTTGCCTCTTGTATTCCTCACCCCTTGACATTATTCTTTCTCTCTAGATTCTTTCTCTCTAAACACTCTCAAATCTCTATCTCTATCTCTATCTCTAATCTTGTGTTCTTGATTTTCACTTTAACATCTTTGAAAAGAACACATCTATTTGCAAGGGAAGAATCACAAGAACCTAATCCACTCTTGTGATTGTGTCGAGGGTCTTCTTCCTTATACAATTTCTACTAGAATCGAGTCACTAAGTTAGGTTAGGGCTTGATTAAACAAACACTTATTCATTCATTCAATTGTTTGTAAGGGAAGTCTTCTGTCTTGGTGACCAAGCCTAGATCATTGGGGATCTATTTGGGGTTTGATACTTCCGGTGGGAAGTCTTGGTAGTGGTCTTGGTGACCCTTAGGTGAAGTCGAATCGTGAGATTCTTTTGAGTGGTTTCTGAGGGCGGAATACCGTTGGGAAGTAACTCCTTCTTTGTGAGCATCGATATTGGTGAATATCGGTGGAGTGAATTGTAACGGTTTGTAGTCCACCGAAAGGATTATACTAGTGAATAGTATCGGAGTCGCAGATTCGCAACTGGACGTACAGATGGTATAAACCCCCCATCCCGAACCAGTATATATCGTGGTGTCTCTCTTTACTCGCTTTATATACCTTGGTTGTGTTTGTGGTTGTTTGGATTGATTATACAACCACTTGGTTATCTTTGAGGCTAAAAGTTTTTAAACGTCTTAAAAGCGGAAGAAACCGTATTTACCCCCCCCCCCCTCTACGGTTCTACAATTGGTATCAGAGCAGTATACTCAAGTTTTTGAGCGTTAAAGCCTTCCCGAGAAGTCGTTTTAAGTCAAAAACTTCTTTCCCAACAAATCTAAAATTCTAACTAAGATTTTTGGTAAAGTATAGTATATATCTATGGCTCAAGAGAACTATGTTGAGGGGTGCTCTATGCAAAGACCACCTTTGCTAGAAACCGATGGGTTTTGGTTTTGGAAAACCCGATTTGAGACCTATGTTAGGTCCAAAGATCTTGATTTGTGGGAAATCATCCAAAATGGCAACTTTGAGTTCATGGTGGAAGACTCAGAAACAAAGTTGTTGGTGAAAAAGCTACATATGGATCTTAATGATGATGAAAGGAGAAAGCTTCGTAAGAATGATGAAGCTAAGATGTTGATCTATAATGCTCTACCTCGAAGGGAGTTCGAGAGGGTTCATGTTTGCAAGACCGCCAAGGAAATCTGGCACTCTCTCATCATCACTCATCAAGGCAACTCTCAAGTGAAAGATTGCAAGATCGACTTGCTCATACAACAATATGAGAAGTTTACGGTCTCGGATGAAGAAACCATTGATAATGGTTACACAAGGTTCAATGCTATTATCACTAGCCTCACGGCTCTAGATCCTAGCTTCTATAACAAGAACCATGTGAGGAAGTTTCTTCGAGCTCTTCCAATAAAGTGGAGGCTAAAGGTGACGGCCATAGAAGAAGCCAAGAATTTGGCAGAACTACCTCTTGACGAGCTCATTGGAAATCTCAAAGTCTATGAGATGATTCTTGAGAACGACAAGGCAAGTACCAAAGACAAGAGGAAGAAGGTTAAGTCTTTGGCTCTTAAGGCTAAAGTCACTGATTGATGCCGAACCACCTAACTTAAATTAACCAAAGAATGGTCAACTAAGTCAAATAGCCTAGATCAATACTCCGGGTAATATAATGTATCACCAGGTCATTAAATCCCGTTGAGGTGTGAAATGTGACTTTAGCGTATTCTTAATCGGGTGTTATTCACAGAAAGGGTTCGTTGTGAGAATTATTTGGAGATATTTAACAAAAATAGCTTAGGAAAGCTATTTGAATAGTTACGGGAACTAAGATCGAGAAGAAATCACCTAAAACTTAAAACCGTACGTTTGCCGAAGACGTGGACAAACGTACAAAAACGTAAATACGGTGATCTGGAAAGGCTACTGGTATGAAAATTACTTTTTTACAAACCTAATGATAAGAGAAAATTTTTGGAAATTTAAAATTAATTTTTACACTAATTTAATAATTACTATTAATTAAATACTATTTTTCTAATTACTTTTAATTAACTAAATTAACCTAAGTTATAAATAATTATTAAATTAACTTGGAAAAATGAAAATTAAACTTAGAAAAATCTAAAATACTATAAAACTAATTTTAGAAATGAAAATATATTTTTAAAACTATTTAATTAATTATTACTAATTATTAACTAATTAATAATTACTTTTTAATTATTTAAAATAACCTAAATTCTAATTAATTATTAAATTACACTAGAAAAGTGAAAATAAAATTTGGAAAACTTAAAAATAACTAAAAACTAATTTTAAAATTTAAATTATATTTTTCTGTTTTACTAATTAATTATTATTAATTATTAACTATTTATTAATTACTAAAAACTATTTTAAATTAAGAAAAGTAGTAAATGATAAAAGAAAAATCTGAAAAAATTACAGAAATAGTTTTTACACACCAGAAGCCTAGGAAAATTGTAAAAATGGAATTTGCTTATAAATAAGCTGATGAATAAGCCAAATGGCTTAAATAGAAGCTATCACTTCTATTAAAGTGGGCTTATTTGAGATTTTCTTTTTCCAAACTGCTTATTACAACTTATTAGACAACTTTTGTGAAGTGAGATTGACTGAGGTCAAGGAAATAAGCACTTTAAGTGCTTAAAGCCTCAACAGTTGACTTATATTGACCAGAAGTGAAATAAGCTCAAATGAGCTAATGTGGGGTCCACTTTGGTGAAAACAGATGTAAACAAGTATATTGCACAAGTTAAAACAAGTATGACACAAATAAGCCAAGGAAATAAGCTAAAAGACCAAAATAAGCACTTGGCTTAATTGATTCTGAGTCAGTCCTGGGGACAGACTTTGGGGGCCAAATAAGGTGGGGTCCACTGGTCTTATGGTCAAATAAGAGGTCAACCCTTGATCCTGGGTAGGAGGGGGGTTGAATGGTGCAAAGTAAGAGTTGTGGGACCCACTAGGTCAATCACAAAACACCACCAAAGGTGGGGATGTGAAACAAGTCTGCTGAGACAGGGCAACTAGCTTGCCCTGCAAACTACTTCCAAGGGCATTTTGGACCTTAGGAAAAATTCACAAAAATATAAAAAACTTGGGAATCAAAAATACTACTGGTAGAGATAACACACAACAATTTTCAGACCTAGAATCACAACACAAAATTCAAATCAATTCATGCCATTTTGGCAAAAATCTGCATATGGTACTTTTGACTTTTAGAGAAATTGTAAGATTTGACTTTTGTGAACTTGTGTAGCTGATTTAGTGACTTAAAATGATATGTTAAGCTGTATGAAAGGTAACTTAAATAAAAACATTCACTTATGAAAAGGTTTGATGAGGTTTGAGCTTGAAAAATCACCACAGTTAACTGTGGTGATTATTTTTGAGTGATTTTGACTTTTGCTAACTTTGGTACCAAGTGACTTGTTTCCCTAAGCTTGTATTCAACTAGATAACATGTAGAAACACAGACATGCACAAATGAACAAGTAGAACAAGGCAAACAATCTAAAACCAAACACCCCTTAAAAATCAGTTTAAGATGAAAACTTGATTCAAACAAGTGCCCAACACAATCTAATGCATACAACTACTATATTAAGCAATAATTGAGTAAGTTAAACAGTAACAAACAACTACACTATATCAGAGAGTAAAAATCAAAGGTAAGGCTTACATAAGCCTTCCAAGCTATCTGTTAAGGACCAAAGAACCCAATGTACCAATCCTAATGCCCTCCCCTGAGGTTCCTAACCCACAGCCATCCACAATACACTGTGCTCCTTGCTTTCTTCTTCTTTTTCACAAATTTTTCATTTATTTTTGATTTTTTCTTGATTTTTAGCAATTATTGAAAACTGATTTAAGAATGTTTACGCAAGCTGATAAAGCTTATAAAACCTTTTTATCTGAGTTTGGAGTAGATTAAACACACATTAGATTACTTGATTAGAACTTGAGAATTTGAAATGAGACTTTGAAAAGTGAAAATGAGAATTAAACTTTAAACTAAACTTTCATTGATAAAAAGAGTTACAATACTTTGAAAATAAACTGAAAATACATAAAAACTAGGAAAATTACACACCAAGGCTCATGTAAGAGCTACAATATATATAACGAGAATATATTAAGTCCTCTCTTCTCCCACATGGCTTCTTTTTGATTTTTTAAAGTCCCAGTAGTATCCTTGTTGACCCTTGACCATATCCCATCCATTCAATTGAGCTTTGATCAATCCTAGCCATTGGATTGAATTTTGGCGCCAAAACTTATACGGGGTAATTCTTAGTGGTTCTGGTGGGGGGTTGGTGTGGGAAGTTATTGTGGTGGGTTAGTTAGGTGAAGGAATTTATTGTGGGTGGCTTTTGGTTGGAAAAAGGTGAGGAGGGGGGGTGTGAGTCACCCTGGTTTTGCGTTGGCTTGTTGGGGGAGAAGACGGGTCAAAGGTCATTTGACCTTGTTTGACCGTTTGACCCTGGGTGGGTTTATTAATAAAATGGGAATGGGCTTGGGTTGTGTGGGCTTGGGGAAACATGGACCAGGGATATGGATTGGATGAGGTTTTGGTTTTGGGTTTATTATTAACAAAAGGGTCCGGTTGGTTAGTAGTGAACCACAAGGACCAATTGTGTAATTTTTGCAAACTTGAGGGCTGATGTTGTCATATTCCCAAAGTAACCATGAAGACCAATGTTGCCAAATACCAATAGTACAAGGACCCAATTTGCACTTTTCCACTTTTTCCAAATTTCAAAAATTCCCAGGGACTACTTTTGCCATTTTTGGATTTTTAAGGACTAAATATGTAATTTTGGAAAACTTGCAACCCAAGTGTAATATTTTGTGAAATTGACTTTTAAAACCTTGGGTTGACTTTTCCTTTCAAAATAAATGCATAGGGACTAAAGTTGATAAGTTTTGAAACTTGGGGGACTGAAACTGCCAATACTGCAAACTTTGTACGTTTTTTCTTTGTTTTTGCACATTTTGCTTTTAAAACACATAAAACACAATCCCTGGGATAATTTAAGTATTTTGATATCTTTTTGATTGTTTTTGTGCGTTTGGGCAGTTTAAATATATCAAAAACGATGAGTGTTTGAGCACTCATCAGTCACTAGTACTCAAGCTAGTGATGATAGTGATAGTCAAGATGATAGCAATGAAGATGAGGACATGAACGACGAAGAATACAATCTCATGGCTAATAACTTTCGAAGATTCTTTAAGAAAGGTTGTAACTTTGGAAGAAGAAATCGGTTTGGAAACCGAGATAATGGTGGAAGGAACAACTTTGGGGGGAACCGAAGTAGTGACAACAAGGTTGGAGAAAGCTCAAGACGCACCCAAGGATGCTACAATTGTTGAGAGAATGGTCACTTCATCAATGAATGCCCTAAGCCTAGAGTGAACAAGGCATTCGTTGGAGGTGCGTGGAGTGATAGTGAAGATGAAGACCAACCAACAAATGACGCTACGTGTCTTATGGCTCAAGAAAAAATTGAGGTATCTCTAAACCCTTCTTCTTCTAATAACTTAGATATTATCAATTTGCAAAAGGAGAATGAGGAACTAGTTAAGTTTAATGATGATTTTAGAAAAACCCTTGATAGAGCCCTCAAAGAAAAACGTCTTCTTGAATTAGAAAATGTTAAATCTAAAGAAAGGGTTTGTTGTAACAACCCGCATTTTCGGGACATTTCTCCTATTCACTATTCATCGGTTACTATTCATCATTTACTATTCACCGGTCACTATTCATCATTTTACTATTCATCGTTTTCGAAGTCAGTTTGTGATTCCGAGAAGCGTTCAGAAATTTTACTATTCATGTGACACTATTCATTCCCGAAGGGAAATCACTATTCATGATCAACGTTCGTCTTTTCGTAAACTAAGTTTACGAGTCTTCAAATTCGCGTAACCAGTTAGGTTTAGCTGCGAATTCATGCATCATTCATTAATGGCACTTCATATAGACTGGAATAGTCTACACATTATCATCATCACTTAAGAACCTACACGGATATGCATTATTTCTATATACGTATGCTTAATTTGTAATTAACGATACCACTCAGTTTTACTACTAACATATACCCAATACTCCCGACTATGATCCTAACATATTTACATGCTCATAATAATAATATAAAAATTATATTATTAATTTACCCGGTGTTTTAAAATCAATGGCTATACTTTACGGTCGGAGCTTATTACTCTGTCGGTTTACGTTATTTCAATTCAATAATTATTCCAACACCCGATTCTCATCAGGAATAATATTTTACAACTTTTACAACTTCGTCGTATTTTATTTCACCTTGTTAACATTTATTTTTAGTTAACTCGGTACCCGATAACACCCAATGTGCAAAATATCTAACTAATAATAACAAAAGGGGAGACATGAACATTTATGAGCTCACAAAACCTTTTCCATGTTTTGCTCCTTATTTCACTCCTTTTGCCCCCCCTTGGACCAAGACCACTTTTAGACCAAGACTTTTGACCACCAATTTTTCACTAGCTATATATATACACATATATACTTTCATTATCTCATTTTTCATCTTCATCTAACACACCAACACTAGCAAATTTTTTCTCTTCCTCCTCTATGGGTAATATCGGCCAAGAAAAGAAACAAAGAAGAATCCATAAAATTTTCAAGATCAAGTGTTGAATCAAGTCCTAATCAAGATCTAGTTGGGGTTTTGTGGTAAAAACCCAAGATTATTAATCAATTTCTCATCAAATCACCTCAAAATCTTCAAGTAAGCTTCAAAAACCACTTTTGATCTTTTCATACTTTCATTACTTTATATTTTTATGTATTTTCAAGAAATATTGGTAAAACATGCAAGTATGTAAGATCCATACCACTTGTTACTCATTTTGTTTTTATAAACACTAGATCTATAATTTTTACTAGTAATCTCATTAGATCCACCAAGATTGGTGATGTTTAGGAACCCATGACACCCTAAGAAGGTGTATGGTAGGATTTGGTATTTGTGAAGTTGATTTGAGATGGTTTGGTTAAGCCTTGAACAAGTTACAAACTAGGAAAGTTGATTTTCACAACTATATAAAAGCTACTGTCCCTTTTTGTTAAACGTGGGAAACTCAGGGTCTAGGGGGTAACTTTGAACCAAAGATTTAGAAAATACATTCCGAGACGAAACTATGGCCGAAAACGGGGATAAAATCCGAGTTACGACGAAAAAGTTATGCTATTTTCAAGATTTACGACGAAAACTATTTTTTTCTGAAATATTGAATCTGTCCTGATTTTTCTAGCTAGGAAAACTGAGATTTAATGATATCTTGACTAGCCGAGACCTTGAGAAACCTAAAGTATACTTGATTACCTTCGCGGGGATATAAAGAACATAGAAAACGGGCTTATAACGAAAAAGATACAAGTGTTTGAAATCCGACGATATATATATATTTCCATCAGCTTTTGTACACTAATAGAGTTTTGACGTAAACTGTCTTTGCGAGACACCACTTTCACGGCTGTTTTTCTTTATGATCGGATCAGTTTGAGTCCGAGCCGTAGTTTTATGAAATCAAGATCTCCCACCAAGCTTTTCAAATCAATTGGCCGTTTGATCATTGGACTCGTAACGAATAAACTACGACCTCATCTATATACCCGATAAACTATATATATTTTGACAGCTTTTGCTATAATGAAATTTTCTAAGTGTTGAACATAATATTTTCAAATAGCAACAATAAGAGTCGATTTTCTCATCGATCGAGACCTGTATCGCCAAAAGTTAAATGACGCGACTTCTTGATATTGTTACAAGGTTTTCAAAAACGCCGAGCTTGACCATTAACACTTAACGTACAATATTTCGCGACTAGTTTTGCGAGGCCATTTTGGTCATATTTTCAAGTAATGAAAACGTTATTTTTGCGGCGAAAACCTTATATTTACCGATAAAACACCAAACGAGGATCGTGGAGTACCTTTTCAACACAACTACATGAAAAGTGGTTATTAACTTAACGAGACGTCAAAAATGTAATTTTGACGATAAACACTATTTTCAAAACTAACGAGTGGTATCGATAGCATACGTACTTGCATGTGTAGCATCATTTCATTTCTTACATGAGAAACTATCATTCATATTAGGTTGCGATTAGAGATCGTGCCTCATTTCAGTGTATCCACTTTTGTCATCATAGCTATCGCACCAGGTGAGTTCATACCCCCTACATTTACCTGTTTTTATAACTGTTTTGGGGGAGAATACATGCTCGTTTTTGACTAAACTTAATGCTTGAATGCGCAATTGTTTACTTAAACACTGCTGTTTCTTTGAAGGCTTGATTGATTATTTAAATGCACCTATGGGTATATCAGTTGCATACTTGATTATTTTTCTCGCATACACAAGCGTTTGATAAATATGCAACACACTTTATGAACTCTTGCTTTTATGCAAAACACTTTATGAACTCTTGCTTTTATGCAACACACTTCATGAACTCTTGCTTTTATGCAACACACTTTATGAACTCTTGCTTTTATGCAACACACTTTATGAACTCTTGCTTTTATGTAACACACTTTATGAACTCTTGCTTTTATGCAAAACACTTTATGAACTCTTGCTTTTATGCAACACACTTTATGAACTCTTGCTTTTATGCAACACACTTCATGAACTCTTGCTTTTATGCAACACACTTTATGAACTCTTGCTTTTATGCAACACACTTCATGAACTCTTGCTTTTATGCAACACACTTTATGAGCTCTTGCTTTTATGCAACACACTTTATGAACTATTGCTTTTATGCAAACACTTTTATGGACCATACTGAAACATATGTTTTATCTAAACTATTACGCGGATTAGTCTAAGCCCTTGAATCCCACTATGCCCAAACTCATGAACCGTCAATTCCTGCTGGGAAGCGCGAATGTTATAAATAGATCTATTGGTGGTGACTCCCCCGTTCGGTTTGACCGGATAGGCAAACGCGAGCGTATAACATGTCGAATTACAAGTGTAACGGGATAAACACTTGCCGGGCCTTTATATTTAACATGCTTCTAGAGCATGCACACTGTTATAGCTTCGGTTGCATGAACTTAGCGCTAGCGTAATAGACTATTTTTCTATGTGATATTATATTTGTTGTAATGATCACACACTCTACTCATGGTCCACAATCCTGATTTTACTGTAAGGTAAACTTTACTTTTATGACATTGTGAGTTACACAATGGTCACAAAACTTTATTTTTATGACATTGTGAGTCACACAATGGTCACAGAACTCTCTATTGTACTCACAACACTATTGTTTTAATACAAACTTATGAACTCACCAACCTCGTGTTGACACTCTTTAGCATGTATTTTCAGGTTTTAAGCAATGGCACGCTACTGGAGGTTTTGGCAGGGCATGGCATGGTCATAGAAGACTCTGATATTCACTTGGGGACCATTTTAAACTATTTTACGGGCCTATTTCCGCACTATATTTTAACGATGTAAATTCAATACTTTTGGTTAAATGATTTTATTCTAAATGATAGAAGTGAAAACCAGTTTTGAACTTGTGTTGTAATACCAATTGAGTTACACCCCAGCTACATGTATGCTTCCGCTGGACCCGATTTTGGGGGTGTGACAGATTGGTATCAGAGCTTTGGCTATAGCGAACTAAGTGTTTTTAAAACCTAGACTATAGCTACTTTCACGAAAACATAACCCTATGACCGTCACGTGCCTGCCTGCCAAGCTGAAGCCTCATTTGTGGTTAGTTGCTGACATAGGTGATGAGATTTGTGTCTCATTATCTGATATATTATATTCATTTATTATAGTTGATTACTATAATTGTCTTTCATATAAGCATGCTCATGTATCGTATATGTCACCACGTTATGCTTTTCCTTGCATAGCTTCATAATTTGACCTCGAGTTTGGTCACTTGCTTTTGTCTTTCAGAACGTCTTGGTATTTGGGAAGGACATAGTCTTAGTATAACTGAGCTGAGTATTTCAAAATTCATGGAACCTCGGTGGAATATAGACTGGTCATCTATATTCAACCCGGGATAGTGAGATATAGGCTGACCACCTATGTCTGACTCAGAAATGAATTTTGCAATACTGAGAATGGTTATAATAAAATTCTGTCTGGATTGAATTCTCTACTCAATTTCCAAATGTTTCATTTACGTGTGTGTAAACACTCGTTGGCAGAACATCCATACTTTTCACCATCTCGTTAACCACCGATTGGAAGCACGCCAACTGGTCATTTCATCTCATGGACATTTACGTCTATGCACGATACACTTATATCACAATATTTTCTTTTATCACAATCTCATTTTGTCGCAGTTGTTACAATCTTATCCCTTCTCACCCTCATTATCATTTCCTTTCCCCATCCCCATATATAAGGGATTAGCTAACACTCTATACACTCCGATGTCACTCATCCCTCACTACTCCCTATATTGATAAGTGGATATTGTCAATGACCTCCCTAGGAAAAACTTTCCATACCATCTATAAGGAGGATCCCTCGGTACATTGAAACCATTCAAAACTCAACAGAAATCTCAGGATACCACAAAACCATTCGAACCACTATCACTGGCCTGATTGCCACAATTCCACCATCTGGAAAGTATTGCCTTGATTGAATTACAAGATTAGTTTCGATGCGAATGCTCACAAAGCAACACTATAGAGATACATCCAACCTCCTAACCAAGACTATAAAACCTTCAATTGAACATGTCCTCACCAATAGACATTATTCAAACATGTTAGACATCCATGCATTGTGCAGACATACCTACCCGACTATTTTATCCTCTTAATACTTTTACTTCTAAATGGATTTTTCTCCAAACTACCATTATACAAAACATATATCTTGTAAGAAATACTTTTGTGAGGCACTTATTTTGACAAGCAAATTCCTTTTGGTTAATCTTTCACAAAACTATTGAATGATTAGAAAATTTTAAACATCAATCTTTGGTCAACCATATTATCCACCTTATGTTGAAAATTGTCCTATCTTGCATAACTATTAAATTTTGAAACATCAAGAAATACGTTACTTTAAAAAGCCGTTTGCTTAAAGTTGTAAAGGGAAGGTTTATGAATAAAACACACAATCTCAAAACAAACTTTGAAAATCAATCACTATATTACATCTCTTATACCTTTAGGAGTTTGTGATTCGATGACATATAACTTGGGAAAAATCTTAGTAATGGAGACTAAGCATATTGTAGGTGGAGAAAGATTCAATCCATGACATCCTGCGGAGGATCACAACCTTATCCTAATCTATTATTTCCAACAACACCCTTTGACGGACTTAACCTTGTAAGTCTTTCCAAAACAAGATTCATGATATCCATTTCAATTATTTCTAATAAAGGAATTTGATTCACCTCAACTCCTAATGATTTCATTAAGATCTCTTTGGAACCACACCACCTATCATCTGTAGACCAATGGTCAGAATTTGAGAATAATTCAAACATAGGGAGATATGCCCAAATCGGGTGTGATTGACATTAGAAATGGTTGGACTAACCATTTGCCATAAATCAAATTCAGTTGCAACCTTAGTTACCACACGAGTGTAGAGACTACACCATTTGAAGCACTCTATGGCCGAAGTGCCAACATCCATTGACGGATTGAAATTTGGAAAAGCCTAACTCTCTAGTCCAGTAAGCATTCATGAACCCGATATACACTGGACCATTCAACATTTCTGACAGAGTAGGCCTGGTGGCCGTCAGACTTGAACCTTGTTAGAGCTCCATAGCTTACACGTAAAAATCATCATCTTTTCAACAATACAACTTCAGAGACCAACACAAACTGAACTTCGGGACGAAGTTCCTTTTAAGGGGGTGAGACTGTAACAACCCGCATTTTCGGGACATTTCTCCTATTCACTATTCATCGGTTACTATTCATCATTTACTATTCACCGGTCACTATTCATCATTTTACTATTCATCGTTTTCGAAGTCAGTTTGTGATTCCGAGAAGCGTTCAGAAATTTTACTATTCATGTGACACTATTCATTCCCGAAGGGAAATCACTATTCATGATCAACGTTCGTCTTTTCGTAAACTAAGTTTACGAGTCTTCAAATTCGCGTAACCAGTTAGGTTTAGCTGCGAATTCATGCATCATTCATTAATGGCACTTCATATAGACTGGAATAGTCTACACATTATCATCATCACTTAAGAACCTACACGGATATGCATTATTTCTATATACGTATGCTTAATTTGTAATTAACGATACCACTCAGTTTTACTACTAACATATACCCAATACTCCCGACTATGATCCTAACATATTTACATGCTCATAATAATAATATAAAAATTATATTATTAATTTACCCGGTGTTTTAAAATCAATGGCTATACTTTACGGTCGGAGCTTATTACTCTGTCGGTTTACGTTATTTCAATTCAATAATTATTCCAACACCCGATTCTCATCAGGAATAATATTTTACAACTTTTACAACTTCGTCGTATTTTATTTCACCTTGTTAACATTTATTTTTAGTTAACTCGGTACCCGATAACACCCAATGTGCAAAATATCTAACTAATAATAACAAAAGGGGAGACATGAACATTTATGAGCTCACAAAACCTTTTCCATGTTTTGCTCCTTATTTCACTCCTTTTGCCCCCCCTTGGACCAAGACCACTTTTAGACCAAGACTTTTGACCACCAATTTTTCACTAGCTATATATATACACATATATACTTTCATTATCTCATTTTTCATCTTCATCTAACACACCAACACTAGCAAATTTTTTCTCTTCCTCCTCTATGGGTAATATCGGCCAAGAAAAGAAACAAAGAAGAATCCATAAAATTTTCAAGATCAAGTGTTGAATCAAGTCCTAATCAAGATCTAGTTGGGGTTTTGTGGTAAAAACCCAAGATTATTAATCAATTTCTCATCAAATCACCTCAAAATCTTCAAGTAAGCTTCAAAAACCACTTTTGATCTTTTCATACTTTCATTACTTTATATTTTTATGTATTTTCAAGAAATATTGGTAAAACATGCAAGTATGTAAGATCCATACCACTTGTTACTCATTTTGTTTTTATAAACACTAGATCTATAATTTTTACTAGTAATCTCATTAGATCCACCAAGATTGGTGATGTTTAGGAACCCATGACACCCTAAGAAGGTGTATGGTAGGATTTGGTATTTGTGAAGTTGATTTGAGATGGTTTGGTTAAGCCTTGAACAAGTTACAAACTAGGAAAGTTGATTTTCACAACTATATAAAAGCTACTGTCCCTTTTTGTTAAACGTGGGAAACTCAGGGTCTAGGGGGTAACTTTGAACCAAAGATTTAGAAAATACATTCCGAGACGAAACTATGGCCGAAAACGGGGATAAAATCCGAGTTACGACGAAAAAGTTATGCTATTTTCAAGATTTACGACGAAAACTATTTTTTTCTGAAATATTGAATCTGTCCTGATTTTTCTAGCTAGGAAAACTGAGATTTAATGATATCTTGACTAGCCGAGACCTTGAGAAACCTAAAGTATACTTGATTACCTTCGCGGGGATATAAAGAACATAGAAAACGGGCTTATAACGAAAAAGATACAAGTGTTTGAAATCCGACGATATATATATATTTCCATCAGCTTTTGTACACTAATAGAGTTTTGACGTAAACTGTCTTTGCGAGACACCACTTTCACGGCTGTTTTTCTTTATGATCGGATCAGTTTGAGTCCGAGCCGTAGTTTTATGAAATCAAGATCTCCCACCAAGCTTTTCAAATCAATTGGCCGTTTGATCATTGGACTCGTAACGAATAAACTACGACCTCATCTATATACCCGATAAACTATATATATTTTGACAGCTTTTGCTATAATGAAATTTTCTAAGTGTTGAACATAATATTTTCAAATAGCAACAATAAGAGTCGATTTTCTCATCGATCGAGACCTGTATCGCCAAAAGTTAAATGACGCGACTTCTTGATATTGTTACAAGGTTTTCAAAAACGCCGAGCTTGACCATTAACACTTAACGTACAATATTTCGCGACTAGTTTTGCGAGGCCATTTTGGTCATATTTTCAAGTAATGAAAACGTTATTTTTGCGGCGAAAACCTTATATTTACCGATAAAACACCAAACGAGGATCGTGGAGTACCTTTTCAACACAACTACATGAAAAGTGGTTATTAACTTAACGAGACGTCAAAAATGTAATTTTGACGATAAACACTATTTTCAAAACTAACGAGTGGTATCGATAGCATACGTACTTGCATGTGTAGCATCATTTCATTTCTTACATGAGAAACTATCATTCATATTAGGTTGCGATTAGAGATCGTGCCTCATTTCAGTGTATCCACTTTTGTCATCATAGCTATCGCACCAGGTGAGTTCATACCCCCTACATTTACCTGTTTTTATAACTGTTTTGGGGGAGAATACATGCTCGTTTTTGACTAAACTTAATGCTTGAATGCGCAATTGTTTACTTAAACACTGCTGTTTCTTTGAAGGCTTGATTGATTATTTAAATGCACCTATGGGTATATCAGTTGCATACTTGATTATTTTTCTCGCATACACAAGCGTTTGATAAATATGCAACACACTTTATGAACTCTTGCTTTTATGCAAAACACTTTATGAACTCTTGCTTTTATGCAACACACTTCATGAACTCTTGCTTTTATGCAACACACTTTATGAACTCTTGCTTTTATGCAACACACTTTATGAACTCTTGCTTTTATGTAACACACTTTATGAACTCTTGCTTTTATGCAAAACACTTTATGAACTCTTGCTTTTATGCAACACACTTTATGAACTCTTGCTTTTATGCAACACACTTCATGAACTCTTGCTTTTATGCAACACACTTTATGAACTCTTGCTTTTATGCAACACACTTCATGAACTCTTGCTTTTATGCAACACACTTTATGAGCTCTTGCTTTTATGCAACACACTTTATGAACTATTGCTTTTATGCAAACACTTTTATGGACCATACTGAAACATATGTTTTATCTAAACTATTACGCGGATTAGCCTAAGCCCTTGAATCCCACTATGCCCAAACTCATGAACCGTCAATTCCTGCTGGGAAGCGCGAATGTTATAAATAGATCTATTGGTGGTGACTCCCCCGTTCGGTTTGACCGGATAGGCAAACGCGAGCGTATAACATGTCGAATTACAAGTGTAACGGGATAAACACTTGCCGGGCCTTTATATTTAACATGCTTCTAGAGCATGCACACTGTTATAGCTTCGGTTGCATGAACTTAGCGCTAGCGTAATAGACTATTTTTCTATGTGATATTATATTTGTTGTAATGATCACACACTCTACTCATGGTCCACAATCCTGATTTTACTGTAAGGTAAACTTTACTTTTATGACATTGTGAGTTACACAATGGTCACAAAACTTTATTTTTATGACATTGTGAGTCACACAATGGTCACAGAACTCTCTATTGTACTCACAACACTATTGTTTTAATACAAACTTATGAACTCACCAACCTCGTGTTGACACTCTTTAGCATGTATTTTCAGGTTTTAAGCAATGGCACGCTACTGGAGGTTTTGGCAGGGCATGGCATGGTCATAGAAGACTCTGATATTCACTTGGGGACCATTTTAAACTATTTTACGGGCCTATTTCCGCACTATATTTTAACGATGTAAATTCAATACTTTTGGTTAAATGATTTTATTCTAAATGATAGAAGTGAAAACCAGTTTTGAACTTGTGTTGTAATACCAATTGAGTTACACCCCAGCTACATGTATGCTTCCGCTGGACCCGATTTTGGGGGTGTGACATTTGTGAACTTGAAAAAAATGTAAAAACACTAGAACATTGCAAAGGGATGATTGAACCTTGTAAAAGTTGTGAAGCACTCACACTTGAGGTTAACTCTTTGAAAGGAAAAGTGTTGGAACTTCATAAGGAATCATTAAGCTTTTCAAAATATAAAAAAAGCACCGATGAGGCGAAAAGTGTACCGCTTTTAAGGGGTCATTTAAGCCCGAATTCGTGATTATTTGATCAAATATTGCCCTAAATCATTATTTTTGCCATTTTAGGTACTTTTGGAGAGAAATCTGGAAAAGGAAGCATTTTGTACGTTTTTGGAGCATAAAAGTGAAGAAAACGGCAAAGTCTCAATTTTCCTTGCTGGAACAGTACCTGACGGCGTCAAGACTCTCCACATGACGGTGTCAAGAGTTACAAAAGACGTAGATGTGGAAAATACACGTGAAGATCCAAAGAGTTTTTAAGCATAGGAGATGACGGCGTCACCCAAGGCCGTCAGGGTCCAAACATTAGTGACGGCTAAGAGCATTTTTACACATGACGGCATCACAAATAGATCTAGGCAATACGATTTTATTATGGCGGCGAGTTGACGGCGTCACAACCTAACATATGACGCCGTCACGATGTGTAATCTATATATAGTTTTCCAAATTTCATTCATTAGTGTGCAACTTTTAGGGAATAAACCATAGTCCGAATTTTATCAGATATTCAAGGGTTTCAACCCCTTGAATCTTTCATGTTCAATTAAAGATAAGTATTCCTTCAAATCATTCAATATGTCTATGTGTTGTTTGATTATATCTTACGCTTGTCTTCTATTTAACATGCTAGGCTAGATTTTTCTTGTGTTTGCTTAGATGTAGTGAAACCTAGATGTTGATTATGGGTTGATTGTTTGTTTATAATTGTTACGGATGATTGTATTCGATGTTAGGCTTAAGAAAACTGACAGACTTCCATTGGTAACTTGCTTGAACGTCTTAAGAAACATGATCGAAGGTGTACTATGATTTTTGGTTGTATTTAATGCGTAGGAGAATTCTAATGATCCCATGTTAGGAGCTTCTAACGGCTCGACATAGGAGTGAAGTATGATCCTATAGAGTTAGAGAATATTGTACACGGCCCTACGACTAGTATTAAGGAATATGACCCGTCATCCATGCAATTGTAATAAGCTATCAACCTGTAAAAGATATCTAGGGAGTAATGAAACCTAAGTAAACACATTTTTCCTCATTATTGTTTCCACCACATTAGTATATTAGTTGTATTTTCATTTCTTTTATTTTATTTTGATTGCATCTTTACTTAATTGGGTTAGTTAGCTAGCAACTAATTCCGCTCACTCCTTCAAAACCCGAGATTTTACTTGCTTTTATAAAAATACAAAAAGAATCATCCCTCACCTCTAGACCTAGTTTATTAGGCTTTCTAATCCTAGCGACACTATTCCTGAGTTGAACGATCAATCCCCCGGTACTAGTCACTATACTATACTACAACGATCAGGTACACTGCCTGGTGGGGGTTGTAAGCTTCTCGAGATCCCTTGAGAGGTAAAACCTGTTGCGAGGGTGCGATCCCCACGTATCAAGCACAAATGATTTAGAAGAATTAATAAGTCGTCAAAAGGTGTCTCAAGATAAGGGAGGTCTTGGATTTTTCAAACAAGGAACAACCACTCCCATAAGCCTAACAAAACCAATAACATTTGTAAAGGCTAAAGAAAACGAGGCCCCAACAATCCAAAAGGCTGACGCGTCAACGCGCCATCAACGCGCCAGGCCTCTGAGGAAAATTGGATCTTCATTAAACAATGACATTAAACCAATTACTCCTCAAGCTCATCTTGTAAGTACTCTAGGTAATCAAGCTCCAATTGCAAAAAGAGAAAATCCAAAACAATTTTCTAACTCAAGCTCTCGCAATGGACTTGGATACTCACAACCTCGAGTAAATCATAGACCACTTTTGCCTACACCTAATATGAGATCTTCTACCTCATACAACCAAAGACCATCATTTCACAACAACCAAAGAAGAAATTTCTCTAACTATGGTCAAAAGTCCTCTCAATACCAATACAACAATTACCAAAGGAGAGACAACTCCTATTCAAACCAAAACTTCTTTAGACCTCAAGCATATCATAACTATAGACCAAGTTATCAAACTCAAAATGACTATCAAAACAATCCTTGGTCCGCTTTTTTCTAAATATGGTATTGAGAAATTATGTGTCTTACTTCAAGACCCAAGAATGTTTAACTTGGGTACTTTAAATGCTAACCAAAATGGACCCAAGAAAAAATGGGTACCAAAGGCATGAGTTGTACTTTTGTTGTAGGTTTGTCTCAAAAGTGATCTACAACCGGATGAGTGGGTAGTAGATAGTGGTTGCACTAAACACATGACCGGGAATAGAAGATTGTTCACATCATACATGGCGTATAATGGCAATCAAGTCATTTTTGGAAGCAAACTTAACGGCAAAATTGTCGGCAAAGGTAATGTCTTTCATGACTCCATAGAAATCTCCAATGTTGAGCATGTTAGGGGTCTAAGTTTCAATTTGATTAGTGTGAGTCAATTAAGTGATAATGATTGTGAAGTTAAATTTACTAAGGTAGATTGCACTATTAGTAAGAATGGTGTTGTGTTAGCAAAAGGTCATAGGAGAAATAACTTATATACATGCAAGTTGGGTGATAACTCTAAGCAACACATATGTCTTACGTCCATGGTGGACAACTCAATGCTTTGGCATAGGAAGTTAGGTCACACCAATATGAGGTTAGTTCAAAATCTAGCTTCTAACGAGCTAGTACGGAATTTACCAAAGTTGAGCTTTGAAAGGAATTATTGTGATACATGTCTAGGGAGTCATGGACAAATAAATAATAAGAATAAAAAGGAAGTGACAACTAATAAGGTGTTAGAGTTGATTCATTTGGATTTGTATGGTCCATCTCCGATCCAAAGTTATGGAGGAAACTTCTACACTTTAATGATCATAGATGATTACTCAAATTACACTTGGATATTATTTTTAGAAAACAAGGATGGAGTCTTGAATAAATTCAACATTTTGAGAAAGAAACTTGAAAACCCACTTGATTGTTCAATTGTATCAATTAAAACAAATCATAGTAGCGATTTTGATAAAATGCAATTTGGAACCTTTTATGAACAACATGGAATATCTTATAACTTATCGAGCCCGTTCACTTCTCAATCGCATGAGATTGTTGAAAGAACACATCGTAAGTTAAGAAAGATGAGTCGAGCCATGCTTGATGAACAATCCATTCCACAAAAGTTTTGGTGTCATGCCCTAAATACCGCTTGTTACATTTTTAATAGAGTGTACATAAGAAAGGTAATTAATACTCCATATGAAATACTTAGAAATAGGAAGCCTTCCTTAGAGTATTTTAGAGTATTTGGTTGCAAAGTATTTTTACTTAACACCAAAGAATATCTCACCAAATTCGACCCAAAGTCGTATGAAGGTGTGTTCCTAGGATACTCTCAAACTAGTAAAGCATACATATTGCTTAACAAGGAAACAATGAGGATTGAGGAATCTCTCAATGTGACCTTTGATGAGAGCATGCCCGAGCCTAAATCATCTCCTTCGGTAGAAGATGATGTGATCAATGAACCTATAGTTCAAGATCAAGAAAGGTCGCCGACATTACAAGTTAATGTTTCGGATGAAGGCAATCCTAAGGAAGCAAGAGAAGCGAGGGGTCATCCTATACAACAAGTCATTGGTGACTTGAAAGGTCACAAAGCAAACAAGTCTAAGTTTTGGCATGACATTTTTCAAAAATCCAATTTGCTTTTGGGATAGGTCTAGATGTTCATGGATAACATGCATCTTAGGAGGACAATCTTTAGGTTCTATTAGAGCTTATGTGATTAAGGCTTATGTGGAGGCATGGATGGAAGACCAATTAAATATCTTCCAAGAGGAAAGATATGTATCAACCCATTATTCAAACAATGATTGATAGTATCCAAGACTCTACATGTCTATACTATGTGTTTGAACAAGAAAACTTGACACAAAATTATCTTGATTCATCTTGAAAATTTTGACTATGTTAAGTTTCCAAGATTAGATATGATATTCTTCACAACTCACACTTGTGTTTAAGATCTTGTATCTAATTCTTCTTGTTCACCTTATGTGATAAACTACATGTTGCATGCTTAAATTAAATTGAATAATGCTATCTCCTAATAATTAATTGCTTGTAGTTTCATGCATGGGAAATGATTGTAACTTGCATGTGTTTCTAGTCCACCCAACCTCAACTTAAGCCTAACTAGAACACTCATTTCTCATTGAATATCTCTTCCCAACACCATGTGATCTAAGCATATTAGTACATGACTTAGATAGGTTGAACATCTTATCAAGTATCTATGTACCTTGATCATTGATAACATGACCAACTTTTATGAGCTAAGAATCCTATCTACCAACTTAATTCATCTATAAAAGGAGTAATCTTGCTAGTTACCTTGACATCAAACTTTGCTTGAATTAAATAACACTTAAAACACATTCAAAATGGATATGGAAGAAGAGTTTGTTGGGTCATCATACCACTTTAATGATGGTAGGAGAATGATGACAAGGGAAGAAGAGGAAAACATTGATTGGGACAACATTAGTTGTGCGGAAATCCTAATTGTGAAAGATTTCGTCAAACTTTGTTTTGTCGAAGATGAAATTTGGGCCAAGATTGAAGGAAAACTTGGCGAACCCCTTGAGAATGATCACACTCGTAGGTGTGCATGTTGCACTACCAATGGTGTGATTGAGCGGAATATTCTCTCTTTACGTGAGGAAATTAGAGAACTACACAAATCAATCAACAATGACATGTTGGTGATGACCGCCGTTCTCAAAGACATCTCAAGGGTGACTCTTCAAGAAAAGGATGAAGAGTGAAGTAGTGAAAACTTGCTCTAGTAGTAACAATCTAGGCCTTTTCACAAGCTTGTATGAATAAAATATGATAGGATTGAATGATGTTCTTCTTGTATGTCCTTCATTATGTGTGTTTAATAAAATGCTTGTGATGCTTGTTTCCTTAATATGATTTCTTTTGATATTTGGCATCTATAATGATTGATTTCCTACAATCACATATATTTATTCTTGTGTCTTGCTCAACATTTGGTTATTGGAGTCATATGGGATAATTATATATACATATTATTGGGAACTAACCCATGTTGCAAGCTTTCAAATGGTAACCTAACCCATTTTGGAACTTTCACATGAGAGGATTTCTTGTTTGTTGCATGTTGTGACTTCTATGTGTAGCTAGGCCACCGCAAAGGTGAGGCTCTTGACCAATGGATCCCCGCCTTGAAACAAGGGGGAGCAACGATCTAGGGGGAGCTATGTTCAAGGGGGAGCACATTCGGGTGCACATACAAGCTAGCTCATTTATCCCACAGGCCCAAGTTCGAAACCTGGCTTGATTGGAAGTCCCGCATTTTTTATTCAACAAAAGGGGGAGAAAGAAAGCAAGATCGTGAAGACCATTCAAGAAATGTTAAAGACATCACTAAATTACAAGGCAAAGGTCAAGACACAAGCTACACTAAAGGCGCGCTTTGTCTTCGCTAAGTTTTGTAATTTTATTTGCTTTCAGTTTTTATTTGTCATCATCAAAAAGGGGGAGATTGTTGAGGCAACATGACCAAGATCTTTTCTTGTTTTAATGATGATAAATAAACCATCGAAACACATAAAATAACAAATGTTAACTCAAAATCGCTGGAGCCCATGTCTGCTCCTGGCGCGCTACCCGCGCGTCAACGCGCGGGTGACGCGCCAGGATACTGTATGGTTCCGGGCGAATTTTGAAAGTCGGCTTTCCCCTTACCCGACAAATGTGGATCTTTTAATACAGATATGAATATGTTATGAGCTTAATTGAGAACACTCGAAACGAGTTTTGAGAATTGAGAGATCCTACTTTTAAAGTACCTATTTACGGGAAAACGCCAACTCATGTTTTCTAACTATCGCCTCTAGCCAAGGCTTTTCTAAACTTAGGGAGCTTGTATATTTCACGTGACATCATGTAGAAGCATCCATATGCTCATATCCCGTGCTTATGTTTTCTCTAATTACGTAACGGGTTTACTCCTTTATTGGTCAAACTAAGTCAAAGGTCACTTTGCGTAAACGCATCCTTTCCCACTTGGGTTATGCTTTACATCAAGGCAAAGCACTTAACTTCTTTGAACCAATGTATTAGTTGAGAACGTCGAGTCATGGAAAGTCACGAGATATGAACCTATGGATTCTCGACGTTGTGTTACTTGAACTTATAAGTAACCTATGATTTTCTCAACTTATAATCTTAATTGTCTAAACCTTTTCTTCTTAATGACAATTATATTACTTCCTAATTTTCTCTTAATCCCATTTATACAAAAGACAAATCCAATCATATCCAAATCAAATATTCTCTTACACAATCTCTTACACTCTTACATATTCCCTTACACACTACATCTCAAGCATCCATTCCCTTACAACACATCTCATCCCTTCATTTTCAATACATGGGAATTGTTTGAATTCCAAAGGATGCTCCTTTGATCCTAGCCATTGAATTCAAACTAAACACATCTCAACCATCCATCCAATCTCCTATCTATATCATCCCATGTGTTTAATCCAAGCCATCCATTTTAAACCAAAACCATCTCAACCATTGATTCACCCTTTCCCCCCAAGCAAAGCATATTCCTTTGAATAACCCTTCTCAATCCAAACCTAGGCTTCTTTGATCCTATCCATCTATTTCAAATCAACACATCTCAACCATCCATATTCAACACATGCCAAATTATTTGAAAACCAAAGGAGGATCCCTTTGATCCTAGCCATCCAATTCAAACCATCTCATCTCAACCCTCCATCTCATTCTTCCCCCCCCCCCCCCAGCATTGGAATATACCTTGGCATTTTCTTTCTCTTTTTTCTATGCCATGTGAGGAATAACACTTCTACCCCTTCCAAATTACCCTATCTACACTTTATACCCTTGGTAATTTGTTTTCTCTCTAAACACTTCACAAAACATTTTCTAATTGGCTATTTGAGTTGGTAAACCTTAGAATGATTAATGTTAAGGTTTAGTGTGAAGTACAATTGGGGGTTTAGTAAGGATAGGTATTTATAAGAACCAAACACCCAACACTTGGGAAAGGTTACAGAAGCCTGGCGCACTGACACGCCGGCCTCGGTAAAAATTCCCAAGTTTGGGTTCTTGGCCTATAAATACCACCCTTGCCTCTTGTATTCCTCACCCTTGCCATTATTCTTTCTCTCTAGATTCTTTCTCTCTAAACACTCTCAAATCTCTATCTCTATCTCTATCTCTAATCTTGTGTTCTTGATTTTCACTTTAACATCTTTGAAAAGAACACATCTATTTGCAAGGGAAAAATCACAAGAACCTAATCCACTGTTGTGATTGTGTCGATGGTCTTCTACCTTATACCCTTTCTACTAGAATCGAGTCACTAGGTTAGGTTAGGGATTGATTAAACAAACACTTATTCATTCATTCAATTGTTTGTAAGGGAAGTCTTGTGTCTTGGTGACCAAGCCTAGATCATCGGAGATCTAGTTGGGGTTTGATACTTCCGGTGGGAAGTCTTGGTAGTGGTCATGGTGACCCTTAGGTGAAGTCGAATCATGAGATTCTTTTGGGTGGTTTCCGAGGGCGGAATACTGTTGGGAAGTAACTCCTTCTTTGTGAGCATCGATATTGGTGAATATCAATGGAGTGAATTGTAACGGTTTGTAGTCCACCGAAAGGATTATACTAGTGAATAGTATCGGAGTCGCGGATTCGCAACTGGACGTACGGATGGTATAAACTCCCCATCTCGAACCACTATATATCATGGTGTCTCTCTTTACTCGCTTTATATACCTTGGTTGTGTTTGTGGTTGTTTGGATTGATTATACAACCACTTGGTTATCTTTGAGGCTAAAAGTTTTTAAACGTCTTAAAAGCCGAAGAAACCGTATTCAACCCCCCCCCCCTCTACGGTTCAACATTAAGGATAATTCTACGAGCTACGTGATGCTGAGTAATACTTGGTGATTGGCTCTGAACGGTCAACCTAAATTGACCAAAGGATGGTCAACAAAGTCAAACTGCCTAGAGTCAATCTCCATGGAAGTATAGGGTTTCCCCGGGTCATTATTTCCCGACGAGGTGTGATGGTATAAAAACGGGTTTGTGATCGGGTGAATTTGGACGGGAAATGGTATATAAGGGTTTGAATGATTACACTAAGGAAATACGAATGAGAACGATTTAAACAAACTATATTAACAATAACGTGAAACCTAGTTAACCTAAAACGTAATCTAAAAATTTAAAATCAGAGTTTGCTTATAAATAAGCAGAAAAATAAACCAAAAGGGCTTAAATAGAAGCTATCACCTTTTTTTTATTTTTGGTTTTTCTTTATTTTACAAACTACTTTTACTAACGTAACCTAAATTTAAAAAACGTAAACGTTTATTAAATAAAACGCGAGTGCGTGAAATAAAAAGTGAAATTTGAGCTACGCTAACCCTACGGATGTGAAAATTATATTTTTATGGTCCTAACGATAAAAGAAAATTTTAGAAAAAAGAAAAATATTTTTTGACTTTTTATTTATTTATTATTAATTAATTACTAAATAAACTAAATTAAATTATTAAAAATACTAAACTATTTTAGAAAATTATGAAAATTTTTAGGAAACTAATTTAACTAATAAGAAATACAGGAAAAATAAAAAGTTAGAAAAAGCTACCTTAATAAGCCCTAAATAAGCTAAACAGTTAGCTTAGCTTATTTATGCTAGGAAGTATATAAAGGATTTATTTTGCAAGATGTTAATGAAAAAAGACCCAAGGGCATGTGGTAGCAGAGTGTGTGTGGTGTGTCTGTTTGAGGCTGAGGTCCCAGGTTCGATTCCCATAAACCCCAATTTTTTGCAAATATTATTTTTTTCAATTCCTATTTTACACAACCACTTTAACAGCAAAACTAGCAAACTTTGAACAAAACAACTTTTTCAAACTTCAATAATAAGCTTAATGCAAGCAAAATAAGCCAACAGTTTGGCTTTTTGCTTGAAAATTGAAATGTTGAAATGTAAAAAAGCCAAAAATAAGCTACCAACTAATCATAAGACAAAACAAGCTGGAATCAATTGATATGATTTTAAGAAAAGCCAAAGAAAAGAGAAAATAAGGTCAGATAAGCTAAAGTCAGGGAATAAGCCAATCCAAGCTCACTGAATACAATCAGGCCACAAGGCTCAATTAGCAGGCCACTTGCAGGCCTCAAATAAGCTTTGGAACCCAAGGAAAGCTAGGAACTAGAAAGCTTGGTGAGAGGTCTTCTCAAATAGCCAAGATTTACCCCGTGGGGCCCACTAATAAGCTAACAATGAGCTTATTAACTTGACCCCTTGGAACAGTTAACTGGGATAAGTCAAAAGCAGGCCTAAGTGGACACTTTTCAAGCTAATGCAATAACCAAGGCCTAAAAGCTAGTATCTAAAAATAGCAGACCCATAAAGATGAGCTAGCCAAGAGCTTATAAGCTAAAATTCAGAATTTCATAAGCTTATTTAAGCTTACTGAGAGCTGATGAAAAAGGGGCGAGTGGGACATGGTAGCTGCAAATAGTTTCTACTCTCCAACTTGAATACCTAAGTAAACTAACCAAATAAGCTCTAGTTTCATAAATAAGTGCAGAAAATTGAATTCTATACTATGAACTAATTATAAACCCAAAATCTATTCTTAAATCCTACTGTAGCTACCCTAGAACATGATCAAAAAGTGTTGGTTAGGACCTGTTGGATGTTGCAGCCCAGCACAGGTGATGGGGCAAGTTACAAGCCCCTAACAGGCCTATCAAATAAGCTAAGAAACTTGCAATAAGCTGTGAACCTTGAAGCTTGACAGATGAGCTTCTAAGAAAGCCAAAATCACAGGTGTGGGTCCCACTAACAAACACTGTGCAACCCTGTGAAGTGGGGTGTGCACACTGGGTACAGGGGATGATCAGGTCAAATGGGCTAGTTTGAGGGACTCAAAAGCCATTGTAAAAAATTCATAAAATTAGTAACATGAAAGCAAGCTACCAGATTACCAATAAACAAATTTTCAAGTCATAAGGTTGAAAATTTGAGCAGATGAAAAATGCTCATCCAGGGGCTGATTTGATAACTTGAAACTGCATGCACATGTATGCAATGGTAAAAAAAAACTTGAAACTTGACTAACAAACTACCACTACAGACTTTGACTATGTATACTAACCTATAGAGAACTTAGTTTAACTAAAGATTTGCAACTAAAAGTGCTAAAACTAGAACTTACCCCCTAACTTCTAATCTAGACAGTTTTGAAATAAAATATTTTGTAAACTAGCTAAGATCCTTAAAAACTATTTGAGAATGTAAAATTTGACTTAAGAACTTCTAAAAATACTAGATTATAGCTGATTCAAACTGAAAATATGGTAAAAACAACTTTGGGCTACCAAACAAAAGGTTGAGCCAAACAGTCCCTTAAAAGGGAGCTGTTTGAGCTTTTGGTTAAGAACAGGCTTTTGGAGCTGAATTATTGAAAAGGGTTGATATGTTAGACTAAACGTAAACTAAGTAAGGACATATGAACAAGGAATAAGCATGGAATGAGCTGAAAAGGCAATAAGCTGAGTTGAGCTTAAATGGACAGTCCACACTTAAACCTAATCTAATACCCTCCAATCTACCAACTAAGCATAAATATCACATACAAGAAATAATAATCAAAGAAAAGCAATAATGGAACAGTAAATAAGCTTAGAAATAAACAGAAAACAATTAAGGTAATAAGCTGAACAATTTTTTAGGTGAAAAATTAAAACTTTCATTGATTTTAAAGCAATGAGATTACAACTGAAATTTTGAGGCTAACAATACTTTTTAAAACTTAACTAAAACTACTTTCTACCGTAAATTCCTACTGTTAACTACTCTAAAATCCTAATGCCAAAATAATGGCTTACAATGGACTATTTTATATATGAAAAACTAGGGCTTCCAGCTCTCCTCTGCTTCCTGTGCTTTCCCACTTCAACTTATAACCATTGGATGACCTGACTTGATCATAGCCATTGATTTGGCTTTGGCGGGAAAAAGGTTTAACCACTTGGGTCTGATTACTTGTGCCAGGGATGGTTTTTGTAGTTATGTGGAGGAAAGTTAGTGATAGTGGGGTGTTGGCAGAGGATGGGGGTGTAGGGGTGATGATGGAGTGTTGGGATTGCTGGGTTTTGCAGGCACGGGGGAGGGAAAAGGATTGGGTGAGGTGGAGGTTGACTGGGTATTAATAAAAAAAATGGGGGTGGTGGTATTTGGAGGTAGATTGGGGCAGGGTTTGGGCTGATATAGTGTGTGGGCTGAGTGAGGATGTGTGTTGGGGTTTATTTTGGATTAAAGGGGTAAGGGTTTTATTTGGTTTGTAATAATATTAAGCCCAAGGATCAAATTTGTACAATTTGAAAATTGGAGGGCCTTTTCTGCCATGTTCCAAAAGTATATCCAAGGGACCAATATTGCCAAGTTATAATTCCATAAGGACTTTTGAAGTTCATTTTCCAAAATTAAAATTCGAGGGACTGATTTTGTCACATTTGCAAAGTACAGGGACCAAACATGTAATTTTCCCAAAGTTTTCACCCAAGGATCGTTTTTGATAATATTTGACTTTTAAAAGCTTTGGGTTGACTTTTCTTTCATAAAAACGCTCAGGGACTAGTTTTGTAAATTTTTGAAAGTTGGGGGACTGAAACTGCCAATTTTGCAAACTTTGTACGTTTTTCATCTGTTTTTACTCTTTTTGCATCTAAAACATATAAAACACAATTTTGGAATATTTTCAGTATTTTGATGCATATTTGTGTGTTTTTGTATGTTTTGCAGTTCAGATTTGACCATAAATGATGAGTGTTTGAGCACTCATCAATCCCCCACACTAAATTATTGCTAGTCCCTAGCAATAAACTGTTTTGAAAGTTTAATGGATTTTAATCTCTTTACCAAAAGCCATTACTTCTGGAGTAGCCAAATGTATCAGTTCAAGTAAGAACTATGGTCCACTTGATAACCATGTGATTTTGAGCAAACCACCAGCTGTCAACGGATTTGATTTGTCTTTACCAAAAGCCGTTTGCTTCTGGACTAGCCAACTCTTGATGGAATAGTCAACATCTTGGTGAGCTGATTACCAATTATGGTTTTTCCACTGCCTTTACCACAAGCCATAATCTTGCGGGCTAGCCAACTCATTCACGTTTTAGGATATGATGAGTTGATTTACCATACAATTTTGGGCAAATTGCAAGCCATCAACGGATTTGATATATCTTTACCTAGAGCCGTTTGCTCCTGGATTAGCCAATCCTTTTGTCGTTTAGACATAGCGGACTGATAACCACAAAAATTTTGAAGCACAAGTGAAAAATTTTTAAAATTTTTGAGATTTTGGCAAAAAACGGGGGTACTAGATAGTAAAATGTGATAAAATTCACTAGAATACCCCCCACACTTAGAATGAATGTTGTCCTCAATATTCAAAGTCCCGGCTATTATGCCGACTCTTTAAATGTAAAAGGGCAACATTACAAGCTAAATGTGGAAACAATATATTTTGTTTTTCACTTTATTGGTAACCACAGCAGGGGTAACTCCCCCACACTTAGGGTGAAAACCCTAAGTACATGCTACTGTTTTTGTTTACCGAGTCGCTAGCTTGACTCAACCCCGAAATTATTTGTCCTTGGGGAAGCATGATGTGGAAGAAACAATCTCTATCGGACTTTCATTCAAGATGTTTGGATAAACATTTGAAGCACGTGAAAGTTCAACACCGATGAGATATACAGACCCAGGCTTAAAATAGTATAAACTATAAGCGGTGATGCCGGGATCAAAGATGGTATCTTCATTCCCGAAGGAGTGAAGAAGAGAAGAAGTCACCCTGTAGATGAAGAAAGGTAGAAAGATCTTGATGACAATCAAGATAAAGTCATCATCATCAGAAAGAGAATCCATAATTGGTGTATCATGAATCTCATCATTTAAGCTCGTATGATCTAGACATATTATGGGAGGGAGGGTTGGGATTTTGATATCAATTAAATTCTCAAGGTTGAGAATATTTCCCTTCGAAACATAAAGATTATCTTTGTTTAGATCAAAGTAAAAGTTATCATACTCCGGTGGAGATATGATATGAGTGAGTTCACCGGAGAACTCCTCAAAGGTGAATGAATCATACTCGGGGAGAGAAATTTGAGAATGAGAAGTGGTACTGCCACTAATCTTCTCTCCCATATGATCAAAAGTAAAGGCTTCAAACTCCGGAATAGGATCATCGGAGAAAATGTCACTATCCTTTATGGGGATAGGAGATGAAATAGGTTTCATATTGAAAGCCTCGATTTTAGAAATGAGGAGATCGACATTCAATAATGTTGCACGGAGTGCTTCATCCTTGATTTCGGTGTCAATCTCATCATTCTCTTCTTCTAAGCTAACTAGCTTAGAAGGTAATTCTTCCATAAAAACGATGTCTCCACAAGATAACGAATCGTCATTAGTAGAATCGGAGAACATCTGAACATCATCATTCGGGAAGACAAGAGGAGGAGGGATATCACACAAATGATCAAGAATTCCCTGTGACTCTATTGGGATTGGGACAAGGTTCTCAACACTAGACTTTATGAATTCGTCCGATTCCTTTTTAGGAACAGTGTCAAGATGCTTGTCCCCCATGCTCAGAGAATGAGTGGGAACCTCGGGTGTGATAAGAGTGGGTTGAGATGGAATCTCAACTGGCGGAATTTCATCTGATGAATCTTTAAAAAATTGAAGAATATCAAGGATATCCTCATCATCACTGTCATCAGGAATGAAACGGAATCGAGAGCTAGACCTGGCTGCTTTTTCTTTTGCAATTGATTCCCTAATAGATCTCTCATAAGCATCTTGGGAATTTATTTTAGCTGCCTGTTCTTTAGCTAACAATTCTTCCATCGATTTTTGGTTTGGATTATCTGGGGTATGTGTAATTCCTTTCAAATCTTTCACTAAATCTAAAAGATCAAGGAGAAGACTTTGAGGAATTGGCTGAGGTGGAGGTTCGTCATAATACGATGTTTCACAATTGTTACAAGGAAATGGATTCCTTGTTTGACAATCAGAGCTGAAGTGTGGACCTCCACAGTAATCACAACAGTAAAACTGATGTGGCTGTGGCTTGTATGTGCTAGAGTCATAGTTGTTATCAGGAAACTGCTCATAGAAAAGCGTGTTTCCCGATTGACAATCAGAACTGTAGTGTGAACCACCACAGTACTCACAACAGTAAAAATGCTGAGTCTCATGGTGTGGTAGCTGATGGAATAAATCAATTGTGTCATGGTAGGAATAGGGATCTTGGTTATAGACAGCACCGTTTCCTGACTCAACCATACCACAACTGGGGCAATTACCACCATTATGAGGATTACCACACCATTGACAAATCAGAAGGTATGTATGAGACATAGAAAGAATCAAAAGGTTTGGGAGGGTAAGGAATGAAGAATGAAAAGGGTAGGAGGGTAAAGATGAATATTTTTGGATTTTAGGAAAGACATTTTATATACAAATAAGAAAGAAAATCTTTTTGGGTTTTTTGTGTTCATTGAAAACTGAGTTTAAAATGTTTTCAGGAACGGTTTTGTTTTTATATGATAATAATAAAAAAGTATGAACAAGGATGGGTAAATATACAATGAGTGTATATCCAGATTCACTAATATGCAAAACCGTTTAGAATAACGCGCACAACCTCCCCGGCAACGGCGCCAAAATTTGATTGGCTCTGAACGGTCAACCTAAATTGACCAAAGGATGGTCAACAAAGTCAAACTGCCTAGAGTCAATCTCCGTGGAAGTATAGGGTTTCCCCGGGTCGTTATGTCCCGACGAGGTTTGATGGTATAAAAACGGGTTTGTGATCGGGTGAATTTGGACGGGAAATGGTATATAAGGGTTTGAATGATTACACTAAGGAAATACGAATGCGAACGATTTAAACAAACTATATTAACAATAACGTGAAACATAGTTAACCTAAAACGTAATCTAAAAATTTAAAATCTGAGTTTGCTTATAAATAAGCAGAAAAATAAGCCAATAGGGCTTAAATAGAAGCTATCACCTTTTTTTTATTTTTGGTTTTTCTTTATTTTACAAAGTACTTTTACTAACGTAACCTAAATTTAAAAAATGTAAACGTTTATTAAATAAAACGCGAGTGCGCGAAATAAAAAGTGAAATTTGAGCTACGCTAACCATACGGATGTGAAAATTATATTTTTACGGTCCTAACGATAAAAGAAAATTTTAGAAAAAGGAAAATTATTTTTTTGACTTTTTATTTATTTATTATTAATTAATTACTAAATAAACTAAATTAAATTATTAAAAATACTAAACTATTTAAGAAAATTATGAAATTTTTTGGGAAACTAATTTAACTAATAAGAAATACAGGAAAAATAAAAAGTTGGAAAAAGCTACCTTAATAAGCCCTAAATAAGCTAAACAGTTAGCTTAGCTTATATATGCTAGGAAGTATATAAAGGATTTATTTTGCAAGATGTTAATGAAAAAAGACCCAAGGGCATGTGGTAGCAGAGTGTGTGTGGTGTGTCTGTTTGAAGCTGAGGTCCTAGGTTCGATTCCCATAAACCCCAATTTTTTGCAAATATTATTTTTTTTCAATTCCTCTTTTACACAACCACTTTAACAGCAAAACTAGCAAACTTTGAACAAAACAACTTTTTCAAACTTCAATAATAAGCTTAATGCAAGCAAAATAAGCCAACAGTTTGGCTTTTTGCTTGAAAATTGAAATGTTGAAATGTAAAAAAGCCAAAAATAAGCTACCAACTAATCATAAAGACAAAACAAGCTGGAATCAATTGATATGATTTTAAGAAAAGCCAAAGAAAAGAGAAAATAAGGTCAGATAAGCTAAAGTCAGGGAATAAGCCAATCCAAGCTCACTGAATACAATTAGGCCACAAGGCTCAATTAGCAGGCCACTTGCAGGCCTCAAATAAGCTTTAGAACCCAAGGAAAGCTAGGAACTAGAAAGCTTGGTGAGAGGTCTTGTCAAATAGCCAAGATTTACCCTGTGGGGCCCACTAATAAGCTAGCAATGAGCTTATTAACTTGACCCCTTGGAACAGTTAACTGGGATAAGTCAAAAGCAGGCCTAAGTGGACACTTTTCAAGCTAATGCAATAACCAAGGCCTAAAAGCTAGTATCTAAAAACAGCAGACCCATAAAGATGAGCTAGCCAAGAGCTTATAAGCTAAAATTCAGAATTTCATAAGCTTATTTAAGCTTACTGAGAGCTGATGAAAAAGGGGCCAGTGGGACATGGTAGCTGCAAATAGTTTCTACTCTCCAACTTGAATACCTAAGTAAACTAACCAAATAAGCTCTAGTTTCAAAAATAAGTGCAGAAAAGTGAATTCTATACTATGAACTAATTATAAACCCAAAATCTATTCTTAAATTCTACTGTAGCCACCCTAGAACATGATCAAAATGTGTTGGTTAGGACCTGTGGGATGTTGCAGCCCAGCACAGGTGATGAGGCAAGTTACAAGCCCCTAGCAGGCCTATCAAATAAGCTAAGAAACTTGCAATAAGCTTTGAACCTTGAAGCTTGACAGATGAGCTTCTAAGAAAGCCAAAATCACAGGTGTGGGTCCCACTAACAAACACTGTGCAACTCTGTGAAGTGGGGTGTGCACACTGGGTACAGGGGATGATCAGGTCAAATGGGCTAGTTTGAGGGACTCAAAAGCTGTTGTAAAAAATTCATAAAATTAAAATAAAATTAGTAACATGAAAGCAAGCTACCAAATTACCAATAATCCAATTTTCAAGTCATAAGGTTGAGAATTTGAGTAGATGAAAAATGCTCATCCAGTGGCTGATTTGATAACTTGAAACTGCATGCACAGGTATGCAATGGTAAAAAAAACTTGAAACTTGACTAACAAACTACCACTACAGACTTTGACTATGTATACTAACCTATAGATAACTTAGTTTAACTAAAGATTTGCAACTAAAAGTGCTAAAACTAGAACTTACCCCCTAACTTCTAATCTAGACAGTTTTGAAATAAAATATTTTGTAAACTAGCTAAGATCCTTAAAAACTATTTGAGATTGTAAAATTTGACTTAAGTACTTCTAAAAATACTAGATTATAGCTGATTCAAACTGAAAATATGGTAAAAACAACTTTGGGCTACCAAACAAAAGGTTGTGCCAAACAGTCCCTTAAAAGGGAGCTGTTTGAGCTTTTGGTTAAGAACAGGCTTTTGGAGCTGAATTATTGAAAAGGGTTGATATGTTAGACTAAACGTAAACTAAGTAAGGACAAATGAACAAGGAAAAAGCATGGAATGAGCTGAAAAGGCAATAAGCTGAGTTGAGCTTAAATGGACAGTCCACACTTAAACCTAATCTAATACCCTCCAATCTACCAACTAAGCATAAATATCACATACAAGAAATAATAATCAAAGAAAAAGCAATAATGGAACAGTAAATAAGCTTAGAAATAAGCAGAAAACAATCAAGGTAATAAGCTGAACAATTTTTTAGGTGAAAAATTAAAACTTTCATTGATTTTAAAGCAATGAGATTACAACTGAAATTTTGAGGCTAACAATACTTTTTAAAATTTAACTAAAACTACTTTCTACCCTAAATTCCTACTCTTAACTACTCTAAAATCCTAATGCCAAAATAATGGCTTACAATGGACTATTTTATATATGAAAAACTAGGTCTTCCATCTCTCCTCTGCTTCCTGTGCTTTCCCACTTCAACTTATAACCATTGGATGGCCTGACTTGATCCTAGCCATTGATTTGGCTTTGGCGGGAAAAAGGTTTAACCACTTGGGTCTGATTACTTGTGCCAGGGATGGTTTTTGTAGTTATGTGGAGGAAAGTTAATGATAGTAGGGTGTTGGCAGAGGAGGGGGTGTAGGGGTGATGATGGAGTGTTGGGATTACAGGGTTTTGCAGGCACGGGGGAGGGAAAAGGATTGGGTGAGGTGGAGGTTGACTCAGGGTTTGACTGGGTATTAATAAAAAAACAGGGGTGGTGGTATTTGGAGGTGGATTGGGCCAGGGTTTGGGCTGATGGAGTGTGTGGGTTGAGTGAGGGTGTGTGTTGGGGTTTATTTTGGATTAAAGGGGTAAGGGTTTTATTTGGTTTGTAATAATATTAAGCACAAGGATCAAATGTGTACAATCTAAAAATTGGAGGGCCTTTTCTGCCATGTTCCAAAAGTATATCCAAGGGACCAATATTGCCAAGTTATAACTCCATAAGGACTTTTGAAGTTCATTTTCCAAAATTAAAATCCCAGGGACTGATTTTGTCACATTTGCAAAGTATAGGGACCAAACATGTAATTTTCCCAAAGTTTTCACCCAAGGATCGTTTTTGATAATATTTGACTTTTAAAAGCTTTGGGTTGACTTTTCTTTCATAAAAACGCTCAGGGACTAGTTTTGTAAATTTTTGAAAGTTGGGGGACTGAAACTGCCAATTTTACAAACTTTGTATGTTTTTCATCTGTTTTTACTCTTTTTGCATCTAAAACATATAAAACACAATTTTGGAATATTTTTAGTATTTTGATGCATATTTGAGTGTTTTTGTATGCTTTGTAGTTCAGATTTGACCAAAAATGATGAGTGTTTGAGCATTCATCACTTGGGCTGACCGAGTCTTTATCTGAATATTCATATTCCTAACAGGATCCATATCCAGACGCCGTCAGCTTTGTAAATCTATATATACTTTTTGGTTTTTCATTCATTAGTGTAACACTTTGGAGACTTAAACCCTAGACGAATTTTGCAGCTATTGTAAGGCTTTTACAACCTCTTTTCTTTCATGTTTAATTGAAGTTAAGTACTCTTTTAATCATTCGATATGTCTATGTGTTAGATTATTTGTTTATCTTTTCTTCCTTTTAACATGCTAGCTTAATTTACTTAGTGTTTGCTTAGATCTAATGAAACCTAGTTATTGATTATTGTTGCATTGTTTATTGTTTAGTTGATTGTTTCACGTTAGGCTAAGAAAATTGGTTGACTTCCTTTGTGTGACTAGCTTGAACATCTTAGAAAACGTAACCTTATATGCAATATAGGTTTTTCTCATTGTATTTAATGCATTAGTTGATGTTGATGATCCTATGATTGGGTAATTGACTTACGGTTGTAGGTGAAATTGATATTCATAGAGTTGGGGAAGGTAGCCCACCCCCACGACTGGTATTAAGGAATACAACGCTTCAACTAAAACAATTGCACTATGACATTCAACAATTCAATAAAAGATAACTAGGGAGTAATTGAATCTAAGTAAACACGTTTGTCTTATCATAAGTAGTTCACCACTTTTACTTTTCTGTCATTTTAATTTTTGTTTAGTCAAAGTAGCTTTTGGGTTAGTTGACTAGCAACTAATTCCGTCCACTCCTCTAAACACCGAGATTTTTACTTGCTTTTATAAAATATAAAAATACAAAAAGAATCATCCCTCACCTTTAGGCTTAAATCGTCAGACACTTCAACCTAACGATACTATTCCCCTAGAGAACAATCAATTCCCCCGGATAGACATATACTACACTACAACGACCAGGTACACTGCCTAGAGGATTGCAAGCTTCTCAAGAACTCTTGAGAAGTAAAACCTTTTGCGTAGCCACAGTCCTCGCATCAAGTTTTTTGCGCCGCTGCCGCGGAATAGTTATTGTTTTGTAATTCTCCTTATTTGCCATCATCGTGAATGACGGTGTCTTCGATCCCCTTGTCCAGCCACAACCACCACCACAAGACCCACCCGACCTAGCCACCAAGGCTATTGATGCATGGGAATTGCACCAAACTTTACATCTCGAGGGATCTCGAGAAGCTTACAACCCCCACCAGGCAGTGTACCTGATCGTTGTAGTATAGTATAGTGACAAGTACCGGGGGATTGATCGTTCAACTCAGGAATAGTGTCGCTAGGATTAGAAAGCCTAAGAACTAGGTCTAGAGGTGAGGGATGATTCATTTTGTATTTTTTATATTTTATAAAAGCAAATAAAAATCAAGGTTTTGGAAGAGTGGGCGGAATTAGTTGCTAGTCAACTAACCCAATAACTACGATGTAATCAAAATAAAATAACAGAAATGTAAATTAAACTAATTACTAATATGGTGTGAACAATAGATGGGAGAATTGTGTTTACTTAGATTTCACTACTCCCTATATATCTTTTACAGGTTAATTGTTTGTTACAGTTGCGTGGATGACGGGTTATATCCCTTAATACCACTCGTGGGGTGGCGTACGTACTTCCCCAACTCTATAAGCTCCTACTTCACTCCTATGTCGAGCCTGCAAGAAGCTCCTAACATGGGATCACTAGAATTCGCTCATGCATTAAATACAACCATAAAAATCTTAGTACGCATTGGTTCATGTTTCTTAAGACGTTCAAGCATGTTACACAATGGAAGTCTGCCAGTTTTCTTAAGCCTAACATCGAAATCATTCATCCATTACAACTACAAACAAGCAATCAACCTATAATCAACATCTAGGTTTCATTACATCTAAGCAAACACACAATAGATCTAGCCTAGCATGTTAAAATCAAGACAAGCGTAAGACATATTCAAACAACACATAGACATATTGAATGAATTGAAAGTATACTTATCTTAATTGAACATGAAGGGTTTCAAAGGGTGAAAACCCTTGAGAATACTGTAAAAGTCGTGTTAGGGTTTATGCAATTCGACCCTAAAATTCTCCTCCCTTTAGAATAAAAATTACAAACACTATATATAGATTTACTAAGGTGACGGCGTCAAAAAGAAACTTTTGACGCCGTCAACCCGCCGCCAAAAATATAATCGGATTGCCTAGATCCAGATCTGACGCCGTCATGTGTAATGTTGCTCTGGGCCGTCACCACTTTTACTCTTGACGGCCTTGATTTGACGCCGTCACGTTTTCACTGGGCGGTCACCAAAATTGCTCTTGACGCCGTCATCAAATTGCTCTTGACGCTGTCAGGTACTGTTCCTAGCAAGGAAAATTAAGACTTTGCCGTTTTCTTCACTTTTATGCTCAAAAAATGTCCAAAATGCTTCCTTTTAAGAATTCACTCCCAAAGTACCAAAAATCACAAAAGGAACGATTTAGGGCAATATTTGATCAAATAAATTCAAATTTCGGCTTAAATGACCCCCTAAAAACGGATCATTTTTCGCCTCATCATATACCCTTACACTTGATATTTGCTTGTCCTCAAGCAAATGCGCTTTTATTCTAATCAAAATACAAGTTAGGGGTCATTTAACACTAATATAAAAGTAATTACAACAAATAATCGTTCCACTAAAGACCAAAGACAAGCACGGAGGTCATACACTAGCACCTCACAAATAGTGTTTAGATACTCACATCTCTCGGGTGTAATAAAGTATATATCACAATATGAAAATGGAAAATATCTCTCACTACCTGTCATAGATAAATAGATTACCATAGGCTTGGGAAAGGATCAAACCTCCACCACATGGCGTAAGCACCTAGGATAAACTATCAAAGAGGTCTTTAAAAGGTTATAACGTTAGGTGTAGGGATATGGAATACACAGTTTTGTTGGATATAGGCAATCTTTACTGGTGGCGAGTTAATCATCTTGGTTAATTACATGTACAATATGGCGTTACTAAGCCGAGACTAGACTCGACTTAAGCTAATAAATGAAAAATAACAAAAACTTAAAATAAACATGGAATGAAACGGGATGGTAGTCCGTATGTTTTTTTCTCTCTTTTTTTATTTTTGAATTTTCGATTTTTTTTTTTTTTTTTTTTTTTTTTATTATTTTTTTTTTGCATACACTCTTACCCTACCATCAAAAATAATACATCATAGGGAATGTACATTCCCCTTACACTTGAATTTTTACATACTTTACAATAAACTAATCTACTGACTCGAATCAAGATAATCAAAACACTTGGAGTACTTTTAAGATTAACGAACATATGGGCGTAATAATATGATGTTCTTCCCCATTACTCCATAAAATAAGTACTTTACCCAATCGTCCCAATCGTCCCAAAACAATATGTACAAGGATATGACTTGACTTAGCAACCATGTAATCAATTAGATAATTAACTAAGGTTTAAACATGTAACAATAATGCACTAAAGATGAGTGCATACACGGAAGGCTAAGGCGATTTTGTTGTACATTTAAGTGGGGTGTAACAAATTCTTCCTTTAAGTAAGATGCTTAAAGTTAGAAATGAAAAGATAGGCTCGGAGGGGTGTACTAGGGGTTTCGTGTACTAAAAATGAGTACAACGCTAATGGTGTGGGAAAAATTAATTTACTTAACTAGCCAAGTAATATGACTTAAATGGTCAAGTAATTATGATACGGGTTTAACACAAGGGTGATCCTAATGCCTCTTATCATGTAGTAAATCCTACTACACGAATGTAGTCTCACTAGCGGTCTCGGGATGCATCACTAACGCAAGTTCTAGAATCTAAATGCTACCGGTACACTCATAAGCACTAATAGTAAATACTTTTCCTATCAAATCTAAAGGCGAACCTCACATATTTGGGTGGAAATTTTTTTTGAATGGTACAGTTTTGTGCTAGTCATGCAATCTCTTATCCATGAGACGCTTGCTATGGCTAAAGTTTCACTCCTAAATGTTGTAAAAAATTTTAAATTTGGCGCTAAAATTACACTAACAAGTATTTCTCATAGTTTTATTACACACCTACCATCAAACAAACAAACTCAAATGAAAGTGTGTCCTATGAGGTATCATCATTTTACCCTCCCCTTACACTTAGATGAACATTGTCCCCAATGTTCAATTAAAGAATGTAAAAGTAAAATAGGTAAAAGAATGAAATCAAATACTCCCCTGATTCGCTCGGTATGGATAGTATGGTAACAAGGTTAGATCTTCCTCCAAGAAAATGAACAATCAAAGCTTCCCTTCCAGAATATAAATCATCTTCTTGTCATACATAACCTGTTAAACCTGAGAAAACAAACAAGGCAACCTCGCATAAAATCGGCGGCAATCTATATATGATAACAAATCCTAGAAAACAAAGTAAGATATAATGCTTGAGGAATGATATTTGCCGATTCCCTGGAGTTTATAAAACTAAAGAATTAACAAAAACTTTAAGACTCCGTTAGAAAAATAAAACTTGCAAAATTTCCAGAATTTTACACGTGACTCCGTCAAGAGTAAACTCATGACGCCGTCAGAAGTGACCTGCAGAAATCTTTACGTTAAGTTTCCAGAAAATTTCTGGAAAAATTTATGTCCTACTTCCTGGAAAATCCTGAGTTTTTGAATGTATTTTCTAAATCTTTAGCCCAAAGTTACCCGGAAACCTCTGAGTTTCTCACGTTTTACAAAATGGGATAGTAGGTTATGTATTGTTTCAAAAATGGGTTTTCCCTAGTTTGTAACTTGTCCAAAACCTAACCAAACTACATTCAATCAATTCCACAAACACTCAATCCTGCCATACACCTTTTTAGGGTGTCATGGGTTCCAAGTCTTCACCAAAAATGGTGGATCTCATGAGATTGCAAATAAAAAGGATAGATCTATGTTTATAAAGAAAATGAGTAATAAGTGGTATGTTTAACATGAATATTTGCATAACTAGTTACCAATATAACTTGAAAATATAACAAATGAAAGTATGAAAAGATTAGAAAGATGTTATTGAAGCTTACTTGAAGATTTGATGATTTTTTAGCAAGAAAACTTAATAATCTTTGTGGTTTTTATTTCAAAACCTTAACTAGTAACACTAATGGGACTTGATAAACACTTGGTTTATGAAAACTTGATGGTCTCCTCTTGTTCTCGTTCTTGTCGTGGATCACCAAGAGAGAAAGAGAGAAATTGTTGTGAAAAACTAATGAAAATGAGCTAGTTTAGGCTTTATATAGTCCAATGGCATTTTTGGTAATTTCAAGTGTTTATGAAAATATCTTGTAGCTTGGTATTTTGGTAAATAAGAAGTAAAATTTAAGATAAACTCTTGCAAATGTATATGAGAAGCTTGGTATCATCTTGTTCACGGAGTCAGTTTTGGTTCCGTTAATCGCTAACCGTAAATTGTTAAGCCGCGAAACGTAAATCCGAGTATCGTAAAAATATGAAACTTGAAAGAATGACTAAACTTGTCAATATACTCCATAAATAATTATAAAATGAATGGTAAGTTCCATTGGGTTGCATAAACGCTGTTAAAACTGGAAAAGCGGGTCTAAAACGCGCAATTCACGTAAAACGCTGAACTAGAAAACATAAAATTCCAAAACTTTTAGAATTCTCGTAAAATGAGAGAAAATCATATTTTTATTGTTTATAGTGTTTTATGGACATATCGGGATGCTGAAATGACGTTTAAACCTAAACGTAAATCTCGGACACGGCTTCGTGATTTTTGCAGAATTGATCCGACGAGTGCCAAAATCTCGGATTATCATTAAAATAGTTTAACTTACAAGAATATGAAATAAAAATTTCAGAAATGAATAGTGAAAGTGAATAGTAATAGTGAATAGTAACTGATGAAATAAATTATGAAATTTTGACATTTGAAAGAGGGCATGAAATTACGAGTTGTGACATTCTTCCCCTCTAAAAGGAACTTCGTCCCGAAGTTCAGTTTATGTTGGTCTCTGAAGTAGTATTGGTGAAAAGATGATGATATTCGAGAATTCCAGCGAACTTTCACGATAGGAATTCGACTTCGCTTCAACTGTTCGACCTTACAGTCCATGATTGCTATTGGTTCTCCTACAAGGTTTACGTTTGTCTTTGGGTTGGATTCCTTCCAATGGAGTTATGAGTGACTCAATTGAAAGACATTTCTCGAGATTTGGAAAACGTGAAACATATTTGTGTAACCTTCTGTTTTCTAATCAAGGCTCAAGTCTGACGGCCACTAGGCCTACTCTGTCTGAAATATTAAATGGTCCAGTGTATATCGGGTTTAAATTTCTGAATTTTTCCGAATGGTATCATGCCTTCCCTAGGCAAAACTTTCAACATAACCCTGCCACCAACTTGAAATTCTTAGTGTTTACAACTTATCGAACTTGTAACTGATTCTTGATTTGTAGGAAATTCCTGGTTATTTCATGAATGCTTACTGGACTAGTGAGTTGGGCTTTTCTAAATTTAGATCCGTCAATGGATGTTGGCACATCGACCATAGAGTGCATCAGATGGTGTAGTCTCTACGCTCGCGCGGTAACTATGGTTGCAAATGAATTTGATTTATGGTAAATGGTTAGTCCAACCATTTCTAGAGTCAATCACTCATGCTCTGAGCATATCTCCCTATGTTTGAATCGTTCTCTAATTCTGACCATTGGTCTGCAGATGATAGGTGGTGTGGTTCCAAGGGAATCTTAATGTAATCGCTAGGAGTTTGAGGTGAATTAAATTACTCTATTAGAAATAATTGAAATGGATATCATGAATGTTGTGGAAAACTTACAAGGTTAAGTCCGTCAAAGGGTGTTGTTGAAAATAATAGATTAGGATAAGGTTGTGATCCTCCGCAAGATGTCATGAATTGAGTCTTTCTCCACCTACGATGCTTAGTCTCCATTACTAAGATTTTCCCCAAGCTCTATGTCATCAAATCACAAAATCCTAAATGTATAAGTGATGTAATATAGTGATTGATTTTTCAAAGTTTGTTTTGAGATTGTGTGTTTTGTTCATAAACCTTCCCTGAATAAATAAATTTACAATTTTAAGCAAACGGCTTTTTAAGTAATATTTTTTTTCTTGATGTTTTAGAATTTAATAGTTATGCAAGATAGAACTATTTTCAACATGAGGTGGATAGTATGATTTACCAAAGATAGATGTTTAAAATTTCTTAGCATCCAGTAGTTTTGTAAAAGATTAACCAAAAGGAATTTGCTTGTCAAAATAAGTGCCTTAGAAAAGTATTTCTTACAAGATATATGTTTTGTATAACGGTAGTTTGGAGAAAAATCCATTTAAAAGTGAAAGTATTAAGAGGATAAAATAGCCAGGTAGGTATGTCTGCACTAATGCATAGGTGTCTAACACGTTTTAATAATGTCTATTGGCGAGGTCATGTTCAATTGATGGTTCTATAGTCTTGGATAGAAGGTTGGATCTATCTCTATAGTGTTGCTTATTGAGAACTCGTATCTAAACGAATCTTATAATTCAGTCAAGCCAATACTTTCCAGATAATAGAATTTTTGGTGATCCGGCCAGTGATAGTGGTTCCAATAGTTTTGTGATATCTTGAGATTTCTGTTGAGTTTTGAATGGTCTTAATGTACTAAGGGATCCTTCTTATAGATGGTATGGAAAGTCTTTCCTAGGGAGGTCATTGATAATATCCGCTTATCAATATTGGGAGTAGTGAGTGATGAGTGACATAGGAATCTATAGAGTGTTAGCTAATTTGATGAGGCGAAAAATGAACCGTTTTTAGGGGGTCATTTAAGCCCGGAATTTAATTTATTTGATCAAATATTGCCCTAAATCGTTCATTTTGTGATTTTAGGTACTTTGGGAGTAAATTCTGGAAAATGAAGCATTTGGACTGTAGGATCGTAGTTTTGATTGAATATTGTGATTCGGGAGGTCGGGTACAATGGAAGAAGATGATAGCCATGGTTAGTGAGAGAGAGTAGAGAGAGAAGGGAAAAACTTTGTGTTTATTGATAATGAAAAGTAAAATACACAAATGAGTCTCACCCCTCCATGGAAGTATGGAGGGGTATATAAAGCCTAACACATACTAACTATTACAATATTACGATTCTAGTCCTTGTGTTTTGGCTAAATGAGATAACTAATGTAATCCCGATAATGTCGTTCCATTTACGTGTTGGGATTATAAACTTTGATCCCAACAATCTTCCCCCAATGGGGCGACATAAGGGATTACTTACAACATTTCCTACAAGGACAAATAAGAATAAAGAAAGGTCTTCATAAGCTCTTCAAATGCTGAGGATGGCGACAGTTGACGCTCTTTGTCTTCATCTAGTACCTCGGCTTGAGAACTTTTACTTCACTTGTAGGCAAATGATGTAATATGCATGAAATGGATTAACTTCCCCCAATTCATGCTGCATGTCTTTAGCAGCTTCTTCGTACACTTCTTTTTGGCGAAGTTTCTGAATTAGCTTCCCCCCAAACTGACAACCGTCTTCAGCAGATTAGAAACTTTGATGTAGTAAACAAGTCTTCTAACTTTTGAAGTTTTGAGTACGCAGCGGAATTTGTAGATGACACAGTAAACCACACCAAGCAAATCTGACTAGTTACTTTATTACGGTTATACTCAATGCGGAAGCTCCGTTCGGGGGTAACATGCAAGAAATCAGCAAGATCTTCTCACATATGCAGGCTACTTCGCACTTCACAATCCGCGAGAGTCGAAATAATTACACCAAAATCACAAAACTGAACCACTGATCATCTCTGCGGAGGTCTTCCGGTAGTAATGAAATTGTAAACTCGATCATGTGAGTCAATTATGCGTCCTCGATGTGCACATTTCTTCCCCCTAAATGCAGATCCTCGTGGAAAATGAGTGTTTTCGCAAAGAAGTCAAGAAAAGGGTAAGAAAGCAAAGAACACCCACTCTCTCTTCCCCCACGATGTCTTCGCGGAATCGGAAGCATACACACTATGTTTACGATGGAAACGGAGGCAGCGTAACCCCATATGTCCAATCAACCGATTTTGTGTGTAGTATCGTAAATAGCCCGTGAGAATCAACTGCTGATAAACATCTCTACTCATTGATACTCCTCTCAACTAACTCATTACCGACCCCATTATCATTCTGTCGGCTCTTTGTAGTGACTACTGATGGAGAAAACCCAATATGATGAACTTGAGACTGAAGTAAAATAACCCGAACTTGTGACTTAAACTTGCACTATTGTCTGACTAAGAACCAATACTGAGAATTTCAATAATGGTAGGAAATCATATACCCATCCAACATTCCTTAAATGTATATGAACGTCTCTTGAATTATCCACATCTTTTGGTGACACTTGAGCACTACAACGTAACTCCTTTAAAGTGATAGCTATACTCTGTGAGCACAACAACGTAACTCCTTACATCAGGTATAACTAGACAACTCAAGTCTCTGTCATTCATACGGATAAAAGCTCGAACAAGGATCTCGAAGAATCATGCATCCAACCAACCCCGATATCTTCAAGATACTAAGTACACGCGCCCGTGAAATCCCACTTCAACCTCAAATAAATAATAAAGAATTATCGCCGTAGTCATATCTTACGGTTAAATGCACAATTCTAGCCTTTTGACGGTTTAGTGAATTTTAATAATGGTTCCCGAACTTGTCAAAAATGTATCCCTGTAAAAATTTGTAATACCAATATACCACATATAATACCACTAATTATCAAAAAGTTGTCTTAACAAATTTAAGATAGCACATTCGTAGTCCATGTACTCGTTTGTAGTATTTCAGCCCATTCTATTCATCAAACAAAAGCCCAATTAATAAAATAACTGATCCAATCCATCAACCGATCCATGGCCACGCATACCCTAAACTTATGGCTATTTAACACACACCACAACCTCATTTGATAACCCTGATCCTCTTAACATCCGCCTCCATTATCTCACACCAAACTCATCTTAATGTCATCTCCAAATCGATCTAACCAACTGTTATCAAAACAATACTCAGTCACATCTCATCACTTTATTTCTAAAACAAACGCATCTCATATCATTCAATCAAACACCGAATCCACCAACATCTTCTATTGTTCGATTGATACTCAGACCCTTGTAAAGGCTTCTTTTAATCAAGATCTTTACAGGTTTCTGGTAGGTTTTAGTGTTATCCTTTTTGTTTCTTGTGTTTCGACACCCTGAAAGGAAGACACGGGAATAACAATAGTTGTTATACTCGTTCTTCAATTATTTCGGATAGATAAAAGAAGTAAAGCTTCGATATGATCAATGATGATGAAAATCACTTGTGGGTTTAAACTTTGAACGAGCTAAGGTTCACACAAAGAGATTTCTGAGATCGTTTATTGATATGGAGTGATGTGGAGAGATGGTGAGATTAAGGTTGTGTCTAGGTAATTATGTATTGATGTAAGATATGGATTTGGTTATGGTAAATTATCTGCTTCATCTTACTCCTCTTAAATTAAGATAGCAAGTCTGATGATATGTAATAAACTGATTTGTAACAAACTGAGTCATGATAAATATGTGGTATTTGGTTTTGGTCGTTGTGGTCTATTCTGCTTCATCTTTCTCGTTTTTTTTTTTTTTTTGATTGACCAGTTTACGCATAACTTTATGCGTAGATTTGAAGAAATCTTACGCGTAGAAAAACTTATGCGTAGACAAGACTTACGCGTAAACTAATCTTATGCGTAGCCCATGTCTTTTGCGTAGAACATACGCGTAAGAAAAGGGTTTCTTGCTTAAGTTAGAACCTTACACATAACTTGTCCAAGTTATGCGTAGAAATATTGAAGATACGCGTAGAAAGAGGGTTTTGACCCTTTGACCATGTTCGATGTCCTTTTTCGACCAGTTTCCGACAGTATTTCCGGCTGTTTTTTCTGACCAGTTTTATGCCTTCTATTTGACCACAAATATCTCACTGGTTTGGTACAGTCACAAAATGATGTTTAAATTTGATTACTTGGACTGATGGACCATGAAATAGTCGCCTTTAGCAGATTTGACCATAAAAGTTGGTGACTTTTTGGACAAAAGGAATATTGGACACGTGACTGTTTTCAAATCAGATAAGGCATGAGATCTTTTGACATTTTGAATACAACAAGATGTTTAAAGTGACCAATAAAAGATAAGAAAAAAATTTTAGATCTTATAAAAAAAATAATACGATCAGCTTCTAAACATATAAATCGAACCACACAAAAATAATTTTGACAAGATAAGAACACAATAAATCAACCAAAAAATGACACCATAGCTCTTGATACCACTTGTAGGATCGTAGTTTTGATTGAATATTGTGATTCGGGAGGTCGGGTACAATGGAAGAAGATGATAGCCATGGTTAGTGAGAGAGAGTAGAGAGAGAAGGGAAAAACTTTGTGTTTATTGATAATGAAAAGTAAAATACACAAATGAGTCTCACCCCTCCATGGAAGTATGGAGGGGTATATAAAGCCTAACACATACTAACTATTACAATATTACGATTCTAGTCCTTGTGTTTTGGCTAAATGAGATAACTAATGTAATCCCGATAATGTCGTTCCATTTACGTGTTGGGATTATAAACTTTGATCCCAACATGGACGTTTTTGGAGCATAAAAGTGAAGAAAACGGCAAAGACTTAATTTTCCATACTGGGAACAGTACCTGACGGCGTCAAGAAGGAAAATGTGACGGCTTCAGGAGTAAAATCAATGACGACCCAGAGAAAACCTGAAGGCGTCAGAAAAAGGGCGTCAAGAGTTATTTTGGTGATGGCCTGAGGATGGATTACACGTGACGGTGTCAAACCTAGATCTAGGCAGTCCGAGGACTTTATTGGCGGCGAGATGACGGCGTCAGACATTTACTCTTGACGCCGTCACCTCACAAAATCTGTATATACTTTTCTATTTTTCATTCATTAAGAGAGGAACTTGTGTGGAGAATACTAGGGTCGAACCTAATAAACCCTAGGTCGTTTGTAACAGTATTTTCAAGGGTTTTCACCCCTTGAAACCTTTCATGTTCAATTAAGATAAGTCCTCTTTCAATTCATTCAATATGTCTATGTGTTGTTTTGAATATATATTATGCTTGTCTTGATTTTAACATGCTAGGCTGGATCTTTCATGTGTTTGCTTAGATGTAATGAAACCTAGATGTTGATTATAGGTTGATTGCTTGTTTATAGTTGTAATGGATGAATGATTTTAATGTTAGGCTTAAGAAAACTGGCAGATCTCCATTGTGTAACTTGCTTGAACGTATTAAGAAACATGAACCGATGTGTACTAGGTTTTTATGATTGTATTTAATGCATGAGCGAATTCTAGTGATCCCATGTTAGGAGCTTCTTAGCCGGCTCGACATAGGAGTGAAGTAGGAGCTTATAGGATTGGGGAAGTAAGTACGCCACCCCATGAATGGTATTAAGGAATACAATCCGTCATCCACGCAACTGTAACAAGTAATTAACCTGTAAAAGATATCTAGGGAGTAGTGAAATCTAAGTAAACACAATTCTCCCATATATTGCTCACACCTCTAGTTAAATTAGTTTATTTTCATTTTTAGTATTTTATTTTGATTGCATCTTAGTTATTGGGTTAGTTGACTAGCAACTAATTCTGCCCACTCCTTAAAAAACCAGAGATTTTTATTTGCTTTTATAAAATAAAAAAATACAAAAAGAATCATCCCTCACCTCTAGACCTAGTTTTTAGGCTTTCTAATCCTAGTGACACCATTCCTAAGTTGAACGATCAATCCCCCGGTACTTGTCACTATACTATACTACAACGATCAGGTACACTGCCTGGTGGGGGTTGTAAGCTTCTCGAGATCCCTCGAGAGGTAAAGCCTGGTGAAATTCCCACGCATCAGGTTTTTGGCGCCGCTGCCGGGGAATAGTTATTGTCTAGGTTAGAATTTCTTTTTATTAGGTCTACTTGCTAGATTCCTTTCTAGTAAGATTTTATTTTTATTTGTAGGTTCTCTTTAGTCTATCTCATTTCTGCGTGTTTTTGTTCGTAACTCTTTACCATCCGACATCATGGAAGGTGGTAACATCTTTGAACCCATCAACCCACCACAACAAGACCACCCACAAAACCCACCACTAGATAACCAACCTCTTAGGCCCCGAACTCTAGGAGAGTACTCCCGACCTAGCCACCAAGGCTATCGAAACACCATTGAGCTCACCCAAGGAGCCAATGTGTCTCCCTTGCGATCCGACACCATCCGGTTGGTGCAAAGCGGATGTGCATTCCATGGACTTCGTTCCGAAGATCCAAATCAACATCTCAAGGACTTCCTTAAAATCGTCGATTCTATAGACCTTGATGCTACAACTAGAGAGTCAACCCGATTACGCTTACTCCAATTCTCTCTACGTGATCAAGCTAGTCAATGGCTTGAACGTTTACCCGCGGGATCCATCACCTCATGGGATGATCTCACCACTCGTTTCCTTGCTCAAGTTTTCCCACCGGGGAGAACTACCAAGCTTAGAAATGATATCTTGATGTTCCAACAACGTCAAGGTGAAACTCTATATGAAGCATGGACTCGTTTCAAGGACTTACTCCAAAAAGTCCCTCATCATGGCATAGATCTTTGGCTCCAAGTCCAAATTTTCTATGACCATATCGATCTCTCCACAAGGTGAACCATTGACCAATCGGCCGGTGGCAAGCTACGTGATCTAAATGCGGAAGAATCATGGGAACTCATAGAAGATCTTGCTCTCTATGACAACGAAAGTTGGAATGATCCCCATGATTTGAACAAAACGGTCAAGGCAATATCTTTGCCTTCGAACAATTCTAGCACTCCTGACCGTAGGATCATGGAACTTGAGGACCAAGTCAAGTTTCTCATGAAATCTTACGAAGCTCCTAAGCCTTCAAGCCAAGTGAACAAAATCACTTCTTCATGCGAATTATGTTGTGGTCCCCATGACACTCGTGATTGTGTGGAACTCCCCAGAACAGCTTTTGCGGACTACGCATCCTCGCGTACCGATGAAGCGGGAGATAAGTGGTACACTTTCAAACCCGAGCCAAACCCGTATGGTGATTCCTACAACCCTTCTTGGAAAAATCACCCAAACCTTAGGTGGAAACAAAACCAAACCAATTCTTCCAATCCGCCTAATCGTTACCAACCAAACGGTCCACCCTCCAACCGTACTTTCAACAACAATCCTTCTAACAACTATGGTAGTACCAACAATCTTGAAGGATTGATGTCCAAGTTTATGGCATCTCAAGAAGCTCGCATATCTAAGTTTGAAGTCGATTTCAAACAAAATCAAAGCGAGATGACCACCAAAATTGACACATTGTTGAAAGTTCTCAATGATCGAGAAATGGGAGCACTCCCAAGCAACACAGTCAAGAACCCGAAACTAAACGTTAATTCCATATCATAAGTTTCATCACCCACTTCTTGTCCGAAATACTACTCGGTTAAATCAACGAGCACGTGTTTCAAACAAAATCAAATTCTTCAAAAGGACCAATCAAATAAAACACCCGATATAAAACCGGTCAAAAGCATAGTTGAAACACCTCCTACGCAAGACCTTGATGATGAATTCAAGGAGCTTCACCTTGAACGTCCCGTCATTGATGTCTTAGCCCGTGCTCCCTACTATAGTGCCCTCCTAGAGAAATATGAGAAATTTAAACTAGGTAAAAATGGGACCGCCTTCGTTCAAAACAAGTTTGATGATCCGGGTATATTTGTTTTGCCTTGTAAGATAGGAAGATCCGAAGCTTTCGACACACTAGCCGATTTAGGGTCAAGCCTCAACTTGATTCCCTTATCCCTTTTCACCACTCTCAAGCTAGGAAAGTTAGAGAAGACGGAGGTATTAATTGGTCTAGCGGATGGGAGTATTGCCCACCCGGTTGGGATGATTAAGAATGTAGTTGTTCACATAGGGAAGTTAACTATCTTAGCGGATTTTCACGTCCTAGACATGATTAGTGACACTACATGCCCATTGTTAGTAGGAAGAGGATTTTTAGCTACCGCCAGCGCCATGATAGATTGTAAGGAGTCTAAGATAGCGGTAGGTGAGGGCGATACTTGGTCGGTGTATAATGTTAAGAAACATAGCTATGATTGTGAGGATGAACCGACACCACATTGGGTAGAGATGAATAGGAGACCATCTAGATATGGACCTTGGATTGAAAGAAACTTTATAGGACCTCAACGCCCGTTCTATCTAGAAAAAAGATTTCATCGATAAGACACATTCGGTGGAACAACTCATAGCTAGAGATGAAGAGCTAGACCCTTTTGAGGACCCCCTAGTCTTTAGGAAAATGATTGAGTTCTTAAGCGTAATGCCTATTAATATAGAGATGAACAAGTGGAAAAGAGAGGGGGATAATTGTAAATGGAGGTGGGACAAGCCACCTAAGGAAGGTGTCGGATCATGGCATATGAAGATGATTTTGTATGATCCGGATGGAGAAAAGTTTGAAAGGTCATACCGTACTAAGAAAACCGATAGGAAGTTGAAACCTAAGTTTGATCCCAAAGATGTCCTCAATGAGGAAGTCACCCATGTCACGTAGTAACCCATGACCTTGAGTCTAGCTACAAGACTCGTAAATAAAGAAAAGCGCTTCTTGGGAGGCAACCCATATTTTGTGTGATTTTTATTTTTGTTTGATTGTTATTTGCTTCTGTATGCATGCTCTATTTTTATTGTTGGTAGATCATGTTTCAAAACTAAAATGGTGAAAATACTTTACTTTGTTGTTTGGCTTAGTCTTAACTTCATCCAAAGGTATTTCGCAAAAGATAAGTGTAAGGGGAAACCCCAAATATGTTTTTAAGAAACAAACTCGATCATGATTCTCCACAATATTAAGTGAACATGTATATTCGTATTTGTTAGAGTCAAATGCTTGTATCGAGTCATAATGATGTTTTGCAGGACTTTCCAGGAAGTAGGACGAAGTTTTTCCAGAAATTTTCCGGAAACTTAACATAAGAATTTCTGCAGGTCACTTCTGACGGCGTCACGTGTAAAGGAAATCTGCAAACATCATTCCACAAGCATTATATCTTATTTTGTTTTCTAGGATTTCTTAGCATATATAGATTGCCGCCGATTTTACGCGAGGTTGCCTTGTCTGTTTTCTCAGGTTTTACAGGTTATGTATGACAAGAAGATGATTTATATTCTCGAAGGGAAGCTTTGATTGTTCATTTTCTTGGAGGAAGATCTAACCTGGTTACCATATTATCCATACCGAGTGAATCAGGGGAGTATTTGATTTCATTCTTTCACCTGTTTTACTTTTACATTCTTTACTTGAACGTTGGGGACAATGTTCATCCTAAGTGTAAGGGGAGGGTAAAATGATGACACCTTACATATACACTTTCGCTTGAGTTTGTTTGTTTAATGGTAGGTGTGTAATAAAACTATGAGAAATACTTGTTAGTGTAATTTTAGCGCCAAATTTAAATTTTTTTACAACATTTAGGAGTGAAACTTTAGCCATAGCAAGTGTCTCATGGATAGGAGATTGTATGACTAGCACAAAACCGTACCATTCAGAAAAATTTTCCACCCAAATATGTGAGGTTCGCCTTTAGATTTGGTAGGAAAAGCATTTACTATTAGTGCTTACGAGTGTACCGGTAGCATTTAGATTCTAGAACTTGCGTTAGTGATGCATCCCAAGACCGCTAGTGAGACTACATTCGTGTAGTAGGATTTACTACATGATAAGAGGCATTAGGATCACCCTTGTGTTAAACCCGTATCATAATTACTTGACCATTTAAGTCATATTACTTGGCTAGTTAAGTCAATTAATTTTTCCCACACCCTTAGCGTTGTACTCATTTTTAGTACACGAAACCCCTAGTACACCCCTCCGAGCCTATCTTTTCGTTTCTAACTTTAAGCATCTTACTTAAAGGAAGAATTTGTTACACCCCACTTAAATGTACAACCAAATCGCCTTAGCCTTCCATGTATGCACTCGTCTTTAGTGCATTGTTGTTACATGTTTAAACACTTAGTTAATTATCTAATTGATTACATGGTTGCTAAGTCGAGTCATATCCTTGTACATATTGTTTTGGGACGATTGGGACTCATGGGTAAAGTACTTATTTTATGGAGTAATGGGGAAGAACATCATATTATTACCCCCATATGTACGTTAATCTTAAAAGTACTCCAAGTATTTTGATTATCTTGATTCGAGTCATTAGATTAGTTTATTCTAAAGTATGTAAAAATTCAAGTGTAAGGGGAATATTCATTCCCTATGATGTATTATTTTGGATGGTAGGGTAAGAGTCTATGCAAAAAAAATAAAAAAATAAAATAAAAATAAAAAATAAAAGAAAATCGGACTACCATCCCGTTTCATTATATGTTCATTTTATGTTTTTGTTGTTTTTCATTTATTAGCTTAAGTCGAGTCTAGTCTTGGCTTAGCAACGCCATATTGTACATGTAATTAACCAAGATTATTAACTCGCCACTAGTAAAGACTGCCTATATCCAACAAAACTGTGTATTCCATATCCCTACACCTAACGTTATAACCCTTTAAAAGACCTCTTTGATAGTTTATCCTAGGTGCTTACGCCATGTGGTGGAGGTTTGATCCTTTCCCAAGCCTATGGTAATCTATTTTACTATGACAGGTAGTGAGAGATGTTTTCCATTTCCATATTGTGATATTACTTTATTACACCCGAGAGATGTGAGTATCTAAACACTATTTGTGAGGTGCTAGTGTATGACCTCCGTGCTTGTCTTTGGTCTTTAGTGGAACAATTATTTGTTGTAATTACTTTTATATTAGTGTTAAATGACCCCTAACTTGTATTTTGATTAGAATAAAAGCGCATTTGCTTGAGGACAAGCAAATCTCAAGTGTAAGGGTATATGATGAGGCGAAAAATGAACCATTTTTAGGGGCTCATTTAAGCCCGGAATTGAATTTATTTGATCAAATATTGCCCTAAATCGTTTCTTTTGTGATTTTAGGTACTTTGGGAGTGAATTCTGGAAAAGGAAGCATTTTGGACGTTTTTGGAGCATAAAAGTGAAGAAAACGGAAAAGACTTAATTTTCCATGCTGGGAACAGTACCTGACGGCGTCAAGAAGGAAAATGTGACGGCGTCAGGAGTAAAATTCATGACGACCCAGAGAAAACCTGAAGGCGTCAGAAGAAGGGCGACAAGAGTTATTTTGGTGACGGCCTGAGGATGGATTACACGTGACGGCGTCAAACCTAGATCTAGGCAGTCCGAGGACTTTATTGGCGGCGAGATGATGGCGTCAGACATTTACTCTTGACGCCGTCACCTCACAAAATCTATATATACTCTTCTATTTTTCATTCATTAAGAGAGGAACTTGTGTGGAGAATACTAGGGTCGAACCTAATAAACCCTAGGTCGTTTGTAACAGTATTTTCAAGGGTTTTCACCCCTTGAAACCTTTCATGTTCAATTAAGATAATTCCTCTTTCAATTCATTCAATATGTCTATGTGTTGTTTGAATATATCTTATGCTTGTCTTGATTTTAACATGCTAGGCTATATCTTTCATGTGTTTGCTTAGATGTAATGAAACATAGATGTTGATTATAGGTTGATTGCTTGTTTATAGTTGTAATGGATGAATGATTTCAATGTTAGGCTTAAGAAAACTGGCAGATCTCCATTGTGTAACTTGCTTGAACATCTTAAGAACCATGAACCGATGTGTACTAGGTTTTTATGATTCTATTTAATGCATGAGCGAATTCTAGTGATCCCATGTTAGGAGCTTCTTAGCCAGCTCGACATAGGAGTGTAGTAGGAGCTTATAGGATTGGGGAAGTAAGTACGCCACCCCATGAATGGTATTAAGGAATACAATCCGTCATCCACGTAACTGTAACAAGTAATTAACCTATAAAAGATATCTAGGGAGTAGTGAAATCTAAGCAAACACAATTCTCCCATATATTGCTCACACCTCTTGTTAAATTAGTTTATTTTCATTTTTAGTATTTTATTTTGATTGCATCTTAGTTATTGGGTTAGTTGACTAGCAACTAATTCCGCCCACTCCTTCAAAAACCCGAGATTATTATTTGCTTTTATAAAATAAAAAAATACAAAAAGAATCATCCCTCACCTCTAGACCTAGTTTTTAGGCTTTCTAATCCTAGCGACACTATTCCTAAGTTGAACGATCAATCCTCCGGTACTTGTCACTATACTAAACTACAATGATCAGGTACACTGCCTGGTGAGAGTTGTAAGCTTCTCGAGATCCCTCGAGAGGTAAAGCCTGGTGCAATTCCCACGCATCATAATTACTTATATATATATATATGGGGATGGGGAAAGGAAATGATAGTGATGGTGAGAAGGGAAGAGACTGTGACAAATACAACATAATAAGATTGTGATGAAAGAAAATATTGTGATGTAAGTGTATCTGATGCGTGGGAATTGCACCAGGCTTTACCTCTCGAGGGATCTCGAGAAGCTTACAACCCCCACAAGGCAGTGTACCTGATCGTTGTAGTATAGTATAGTGACAAGTACCGGGGGATTGATCGTTCAACTCAGGCATAGTGTCGCTAGGATTAGAAAGCCTATAAACTAGGTCTAGAGGTGAGGGATGATTCTTTTTGTATTTTTATATTTTATAAAAGCAAGTAAAAATCTCGGTTTTTGGAAGAGTGGGCGGAATTAGTTGCTAGTCAACTAACCCAATAACTAAGATGCAATCAAAATAAAATAACAAAAATGTAAATAAAACTAATTACTAATATGATGTGAACAATAAATGGGAGAATTGTGTTTACTTAGATTTCACTACTCCCTAGATATCTTTTACAGGTTAATTGTTTGTTATAGTTGCGTGGATGACGGGTTATATTCCTTAATACCAGTCGTGGGGTGGCGTACTTACTTCCCCAAATCTATAAGCTCCTACTTCACTCCTATGTCGAGCCTGCAAGAAGCTCCTAACATGGGATCACTAGAATTCGCTCATGCATTAAATACAACCATAAAAACCTAGTACACATCGGTTCATGTTTCTTAAGACGTTCAAGCAAGTTACACAATGGAGATCTGCTAGTTTTCTTAAGCCTAACATTGAAATCATTCATCCATTACAACTATAAACAAGCAATCAACCTATAATCAACATCTAGGTTTCATTACATCTAAGCAAAAACACAAGAGATCTAGCCTAACATGTTAAAATTAAGACAAGCGTAGGATATATTCACACAACACATAGACATATTGAATGAATTGAAAGGATACTTATCTCAATTGAACATGAAGGGTTTCAAGGGGTGAAAACCCTTTAAAATACTGTAAAAGTCTTGTTAGGGTTTATTAAGTTCGACCCTAAAATTCTCCTCCCTTTAGAATGAAAATTACAAAAACTATATATAGATTTCCTAAGGTGACGGTGTCAAGAAGAAAGTTTTGACGCCATCAACCCGCCGCCCATAAAATTCTCAGACTGCCTAGATCCAGATCTGACGCCGTCATGAGTAATCTTGTTCTTGGCCGTCACCACTTTTACTCTTGACGCCTTCACGTTTTCTCTGGGCCGTCACCAAAATTTCTCTTGACGTCGTCATCAAAACCTTCTTGACGCCGTCAGGTACTGTTCCCAGCAAGTAAAATTAAGACTTTGCTGTTTTCTTCACTTTTATGCTCAAAAAACGTCCAAAATGCTTCCTTTTCCAAAATTCACTCTCAAAGTATCTAAAATCACAAAAGGAACGATTTAGGGCAATATTTGATCAAATAAATTCCAATTCCAGCTTAAATGACCCCCTAAAAACGGATCATTTTTTGCCTCATCATATACCCTTACACTTGAGATTTGCTTGTCCTCAAGCAAATGCGCTTCTATTCTAATCAATATACAAGTTAGGGGTCATTTAACACTAATATAAAAGTAGTTACAACAAATAATCGTTCCACTAAAGACCAAAGACAAGCACGGAGGTCATACACTAGCACCTCACAAATAGTGTTTAGATACTCACATCTCTCGGGTGCAATAAAGTATATATCGCAATATGGAAATGGAATAATCTCTCACTACCTGTCATAGCAAAATAGATTACCATATGCTTGGGAAAGGATCAAACCTCCACCACATGGCGTAAGCACCTAGGATAAACTATCAAAGAGGTCTTTTAAAAGGGTTATAACGTTAGGTGTAGGGATATGGAATACACGGTTTTGTTGGATATAGGCAATCTTTACTGGTGACGAGTTAATCATCTTGGTTAATTACATGTACAATATGGCATTGCTAAGCCAAGACTAGACTCGACTTAAGCTAATAAATCAAAAATAACAAAAACATAAAATAAACATAGAATGAAACGGGATGGTAGTCCGTATGTTTTTTTCTCTTTTCTTTTTCTTTTTTTTTTTTTCTTTTTCTTGATTTTTCCTTTTTTTTTTCCTTTTTTTTTTTTTTTTTTTTTTTTTTTTTTTTTTGTGCATACACTCTTACCCTACCATCCAAAACAATACATCATAGGGAATGAAAATTCCCCTTACACTTGAATTTTTACATACTTTACAATAGACTAATCTAATGACCCGAATTAAGATAATCAAAACACTTAGAGTACATTTAAGATTAACGTACATATGGGGGTAATAATATGATGTTCTTCCCCATTACTCCATAAAATTAGTACTTTACCCATGAGTCCCAATCGTCCCAAAACAATATGTACAAGGACATGACTCGGCTTAGCAACCATGTAATCAATTAGATAATTAACTAAGGGTTTAAACATATAACAATAATGCACTAAAGATGAGTGCATACATGGAAGGCTAAGGCAATTTGGTTGTACATTTAAGTGGGGTGTAACAAATTCTTCCTTTAAGTAAGATGCTTAAAGTTAGAAACGAAAAGATAGGCTCGGAGGGGTGTACTAGGGGTTTCGTGTACTAAAAATGAGTACAACGCTAAGGGTGTGGGAAAAATTAATTGACTGAACTAGCCAAGTAATATGACTTAAATGGTCAAGTAATTATGATATGGGTTTAACACAAGGGTGATCCTAATGCCTCTTATCATGTAGTAAATCCTACTACACGAATGTAGTCTCACTAGCGGTCTCGGGATGCATCACTAACGCAAGTTCTAGAATCTAAATGCTACCGGTACACTCATAAGCACTAATAGTAAATGCTTTTCCTATCAAATCTAAAGGCGAACCTCACATATTTGGGTGAAAAATTTTTCTGAATGGTACGGTTTTGTGCTAGTCATACAATCTCCTATCCATGAGACGCTTGCTATGGCTAAAGTTTCACTCCTAAATGTTGTAAAAAATTTTAAATTTGGCGCTAAAATTACACTAACAAGTATTTCTCATAGTTTTATTACACACCTATCATCAAACAAACAAACTCAAATGAAAGTGTGTCCTATGAGGTATCATCATTTTACCCTCCCCTTACACTTAGGATGAACATTGTCCCCAATGTTCAATTAAAGAATGTAAAAGTAAAATAGGTAAAAGAATGAAATCAAATACTCCCCTAATTCGCTCAGTATGGATAGTATGGTAACAAGGTTAGATCTTCCTCCTAGAAAATGAACAATCAAAGCTTCCCTTCCAGAATATAAATCATCTTCTTGTCATACATAACCTGTTAAACCTGGGAAAACAAACAAGGCAACCTCGCATAAAATCGGCAGCAATCTATATATATGATAACAAATCCTAGAAAACAAAGTAAGATATAATGCTTGTGGAATGATGTTTGCAGATTCCTTGGAGTTTATAAAACTAAAGAATTAACAAATACTTTAAGACTCCGTTAGAAAAACAAAACTTGCAAAATTTCCAGAATTTTACACGTGACGCCGTCAAGAGTAAACTTATGACGCCGTCAGAAGTGACCTGCAAAAATCTTCACATTAAGTTTCTAGAAAATTTCTGGAAAAATTTATGTCCTACTTCCTGGAAAATCCTGCAAAACATCATTACGACTCGATACAAGCATTTGACTCTAACAAAAACGAATATACATATTCATTTAATATTGTTGTAAAATCATGATCAATTTTGTTTCTTAAAAACATATTTGAGGTTTTCCCTTACACTTATCTTTTGCGAAATACCTTTGTATGAAGTTAGGACGAAGTCAAACGACAAAATAAAGTATTTTCACCATTTTAGTTTGAAACATGATCTACCAACAGTAAAAATAAAGCATTCATACGGAAACAAATAATAATTAAACAAAATAAAAATCAAACAAAACATGGGTTGCCTCCCAAGAAGCGTTTTTCTTTATTTACGAGTCTTGTAGCTAGACTCATGGTCATGGGTTACTACGTGACCTCATCGTCAAATGTTACATCCTCCTCACTAATCATTTCATTACTATTTTCTTGATAATGTTTTACACGTTGTATGTTGACAGTAAATTCTCTACTTTCATCGTCTAGTAACACAACAACTCCAGTTTTAGAGGAACTTTTTGCAGTAAATGGCCCATACCATCTAGACTTGAGTTTCCCTGGAAATAACCTTAACCGAGAGTTGTACAATAGGACTTTGTCCCCTTCTAAAAATTCCTTAGGTTTCTTAATTCGTTGGTCATGCCATCTTTTTACCCTCTCCTTATATGTAATGGAAGACTCATACGCTTCTAATCTTAGCTCATCAAGCTCGTGTAGTTGCTTGCAAGAACCTATTTGTTCCGGCAATTGTATAATCTAAATTGCATGCCTTAAGCGCCCAATAAGCCTTATGTTCTAGTTCTACCGGAAGGTGACATGCCTTACCATACACCATGCGGAACGGGGTCGTTCCAATAGGTGTCTTGTAAGCAGTTCGGAATGCCCATAAGGCCTCATCGAGTTTAAATGACCAGTCTTTTCTATTCTGACTAACCGTTTTTTCTAGTATTCTTTTAATAGCCCTGTTCGTGTTTTCGACCTGGCCATTGGTCTGTGGGTGATAGGCGGTGGAAAATCGATGGGACACTCCGTATCTCCTCATGACCTTTTCCATTTGCGCATTGCAAAAGTGGGTTCCCCTATCACTGATGAGAGCTTTAGGAATTTCGAACCTAGCGAACAGCTTTTTCAGGAAATGAATAACTACCCTGGCATCGTTGGTCCTAAGGGCTTGTGCCTCTACCCATTTTGAAACATAGTCGATGGCAACTACAATGTATTCATTCCCTCCTGAAGATGGAAAGGGTCCCATGAAGTCAATTCCCCAGACGTCGAAAACCTCACCTTCTTGTATAAAATTCTGAGGTGCTTCATCCCTATTTGATATGTTCCTGACCCGTTGACATGCATCGCATGCTTGTACCATTTCTTTGACATCACGGAATATTGTGGGCCAATAGAATCCTGTCACAACCCGCTATTTCCCAGGTCAATACTAATTTCTAAACTCGAATTTAAATTCTTGACGTTTGATTTGAAACATTTTTACATGAGCTTTTACTTGAATCGACACGAATTTCTAATTAAATTCTAAGTACACTAGGACTTAGGCTAATTTTAGTCCACAACGCTCCGGTACCTTGCTCCTTCCCCAATTCACAATTTTATACAACAAAACAAATTTCTATTCTTTAAATACTTACGGTTTTTAAATTCAACATAACGTTAATTTTTATTCAAGAATGTAACACTCGACATACCCGACTTTCTCAACAATTATTTTTAGGGTATTTTTATACTTCTAAAATTATTACAAAAGTCCCACAAATATTTTCTGATGTCTAAGTTAAATTCTTTACACCTTACGTTTAATTACGTATAACTTCCGTTAACTACCAAACTAATACCCAATACATATTTTTACTACCCAATACATTTAATATATACATTTTATAAAAATTACATCAATTTTTCTTCCTATTTTAGGCTATGTGCCCCCCCCCCCCCCCCTAGTTCCATCATTACTCAACATTATTATTTTTTTTTCTTGAGACATAAACCCTTGAAACATGCTCATAAATATAGGAGGCTAAGACAACAATTTGTCCCTCTTTTTCTTCCTTAAAATTCGGCAAGACCAAGCCCAAAGACTAGAAAATTTTGACACCTTTTTGACCACATTTGCCATATATATACATACATAAACTTGCACCTCTTATTAGTTACAAAGAAAACTATCACCTCCTATCTACATACACATAAAACGCCACACCTAAGGAGCAAGGGAAGAAAGGAGTTTGTTGGTCATTTACAAGAATACTTAGGGCAAGATTAACAAGGGTTTATACTAATTTTTGGGGTTACACAAGTGTTCTTACTAATCTCATCTCACTAACCTCTTTGTAAGTGATTTTACACTACTTATACTTAATGATTTTTCATGATTTTTATGCTTGTCTAGTATATATACTTGATTATCACTTGGTACATGTTGAAAAATCTTTACATCCACTTTAATCTCTTAGCAAGAAAATATGTTTTGAACAAGATTTTATTACAAGAAAAATTGTTAGTAAAAATCTTTACAAGTAAAATAATGACAACTTTATATATATACATGTTTGTAAATTTGAAGTTTTAATACTTGGATGATCTTGTACATGGATCTTGAATATTGTTAAGTTTATGTTTAGATCACCATATACTAGTTGAGAAGTTGATGGAGGAATTAGGACTAGATTTGGAGTTGTTGTAAGTGGTGAAAATAAATAAAACACTAGGAAATATAGTTTGACATTATTTAGGATGAATCTGTCCTATTCGACCCTTCACAGAAAAATCAGTACCTTGGTGACCATATTAGGCTAGAAATATAGAAAATAGACTTAATAACGAAAACATAGCCGCTTGAACGAGTTAAAACGGACTTATAACGAAAAAATATGCTATTTTCAAGATTGACGACTAAAACTATATTTTCTGAAATTATGATTCTGTCCCGATTTTTCAAGCTAGGAAAACTGAGATTAAATGATATCTAGACTAGCCGAGACCTTGAAAAACCTAAAGTATACTTGAATACCTTCGCGGGAATATATAGAACTTGAAAAACGGAACTACGACGCAAAAGTTATGGCCTAGGAAAGTTGCGACGAAACATATAATTTTTTGACAGCCTTGGTTCAACCAACAAAAGCTGATGGAATATTTAAAATTGACTTTTGGACATTTTAGAGTATAATTTGGCTAAAATGACGTAAATAAAAATGGTAGAACATTGTGTATACTTATTAGGTGCGTTAGAGTTTTTCAAAATATATATTTTCAAGACGACTAATATTTGGTCGTGAGATTTACAAGCTACGTTTTCTAAAATGGTGGTTGACTTAAATACGAGATTACTTTGATTACCTACATTTTTGACAATAAAAATTCCAACAACATGTACAAGTGATAATGTAGTATATGACTTGCATGCTTGACCTTGTTTTCGAACCTAAGACATATGCCTTATTTAGGTCGCGATTAGAGTACCCGAACCTTATTTCTCACTACTACTTTGTCTATCGGATATTGCTTTTGCTAAGGTGAGTTTTCATAGCCCCGTTTTCAATTACTTATTTGATTTCAAATCCCACGGGGGAGAATACATTGCATCAATTATTTTTTGTACATGCCCAAGTATTAAATTCCATACATTGCTTAAGTTGCCTTACTACCAAGTTAAGTCCCCTTTATTATCATGGACCGTTAATTATATTGCCAAGCGAGAGTGAGTGGATAGATCTATTGAGGGTGACGCCTCCATTCGTGTTTGGGTTGCTCCAACGGGACGAATGCATTTCATGTCTTAACAATTTGAGTGTCTGGTAAACACTCTGGTGGGGCCATCACAAAGTCTAGCTTCGGGGTCACGAGCTTAAGAGCCAATGTAGCATTTTTGACATTTTGTCGGTTTACTTTATACTTGTGGCTTATGTACATACGATTTAACTTACAAACCTATGATTATTCACCAACTTTATGTTGACCGTTTTCGCAATGTATTTCTCAGGTTATTAAGGTAGCTCATGTTGCATACATTTGGACCTTCATGGAGCCGCGGAGTCGACGCGTCTCACTATATTTTCTGCACTTATGATACGTTTGATCTTGTTGAATTTGTTTTATCTAAATTGGCAACATCTTTTGGGACCTAAGTTTTGTAAACTCTGAATGTTTTAATGATCAAACGATGTATTTTTTTTTTTCAAATGACACTTTAGGCCGTTCAATATGACTGTAACTGTGGTGCTATGACAGTCACCCCCAGGTATTCCATTCCGCTGCAAGTCAGGTAAATTGGGGGTGTGACAAATCCCGCGTCGAAAATCTTTCGGGCGGTGGTGTTTATCCCATGATGGCCCCCAGAGGGGCCAGAGTGACATTCTCTCATGATTTTTACTGCCTCTATTCCCGAAACACAACGTCTGATTATTTGATCAGGACACCTTCGGAATAAAAATGGTTCATCCCAGAAGTAGTATTTTAGTTGGGCAAAGAACATTTTCTTTTCGTATTTACTCATGTGTTCCGGAATGAGTCTGCTTGCGAGATAGTTAGCAAAATCAGCGTACCAAGGCTCAGAATCTGTTATTGACATGAGTTGTTCGTCAGGAAATGAATCTCGAATCTCGCTTCTATCGTGCTCATCAAGGGGATTTTCAAGACGAGATAGGTGATCAGCAGCCAAATTCTCTGCCCCTCTTTTATCACGGATTTCAACGTCAAATTCTTGTAACAACAGGATCCACCGAATTAGTCGTGGCTTAGCATCTTGCTTAGCAAAAAGATATCGGAGAGCCAAGTGATCAGTGAAAATGACTGTCTTTGAAAGGACAAGATATTGACGGAACTTGTCAAATGCGAACACTACGGCTAATAATTCTTTTTCGGTGGTAGAGTAATTCTCTTGAGCAGGGTTCATGGTTTTACTAGCGTAGTAAATAGGTTGAAATAACTTGTCACGCCTTTGGCCTAATACAGCTCCGACAGCATAATCGCTAGCATCGCACATGATTTTGAAAGGTAACTCCCAGTTGAGTGTAACCATGATTGGAGCTTGCGTGAGCTCCTTTTTCAAGAGATCGAATGCATCCTTGCATTCTTGAGAGAAATAGAAAGGGGCATCCTTCATCAGCAATTGAGTCATTGGCCGAGCTATCTTGGAGAAATCTTTGATGAATCTCCGATAGAACCCGGCGTGGCCCAAGAAGCTGCGTATTGCTTTAACAGTCATGGGATAAGGTAACTTAGATATAGCTTACACTTTAGCTTGGTCCACCTCAATCCCATTCCCTGAGACCTTATGTCCTAACACAATCCCTTCTTTTACCATGAAATGACATTTTTCCCAATTTAGCACCAAGTTGGTTTCCTCACAACGTTTGAGCATTTTTTCTAGATTAGCAAGACAGCGGTCGAAAGAGTTCCCGAAGACTGAAAAGTCATCCATGAAAACTTCCATGCTATCCTCCATCAGTTCGTGAAAGATTGCGATCATGCATCGCTGAAAAGTGGCGGGGGCGTTACACAGCCCAAAAGGCATTCTTTTGTAGGCGAACGTTCCATAAGGGCAAGTAAACGTGGTTTTCTCTTGGTCCTCAGGTGCTATGGGGATTTGGAAATATCCCGAGAATCCATCCAAGAAACAGTAGTACTCGTGCCCAGAAAATCTCTCCAACATTTGGTCAATGAATGGTAAGGGAAAGTGCTCTTTCCTTGTGGCATCATTGAGCTTTCTATAATCGATCGCTAGCCAGTAACCGTTCTCTGGGGTACCATCTCACCCTTGTTGTTCTTCACCACAGTCATTCCTCCTTTCTTTGGTACAACCTGTACAGGACTAACCCACGGGCTATCCGAGATTGGGTAAATTAATCCTACATCCAGAAGTTTAATGACTTCTTTCTTCACTACTTCCTTAATGTTGGGATTCACCCGCCTCTGGGATTGCACGGTAGGTTTATAATTTTCTTCCATAAGAATCTTATGCATGCAGAAAGTTGAGTCAATCCCCTTAATGTCGGCTACACTCCATGCAAGCACTCCCTTATATTTCTTTAAGACTTCTAAGAGCTTACCTTTTTGTTCATGTTCGAGAGAAGAGTTTAGGATTATTGGCAGTTGGTCCTCTCCTTGAAGGAAGGCATACTCTAGGTGGTTGGGGAGTTCTTTAAGATCTAGCTTAGGGGGTTCGATAATAGAAGGCTTAAGCTTGTTTTCGGGTTTTCGGAGTTCGAGATGTTCCGTAGTCTCCTGTCTAGGGTAGAAGGAGACTACTCCAACATCCTCCATCTTTTCTACCTCCAATAAGGGGAGAAAACTCTCATCCCGTAACCAGCCCTCCTCGATCTGTTCATCAACACAGCCATCAATGACATCCGTGAGTTCATCGACCTCTCCAATGAAATAGAGCCGGTTAGCTGCTTCGAGAGAGAGGTCCATAGTGTCTTTAATGTCGAAGGTTAAGCTATCGGTTCCTACTCGTAAGGTTAGCTTGCCGTCATGAACATCAATGACTGCACGATCGGTAGCCAGAAATGGTCTCCCTAAGATAATAGGTACCAAGTCATCCTCCTCCATCTCCAAGATTACGAAGTTAATCGGGAATTTGAATTTTCCAACCTTGACTAGCACATTCTCGCATATCCCTACAGGGTATTTAACCGATCTATCGGCTAGTTGGATGTTCATACGGGTAGGCTTTAATCCGGAGTATCCTAGTTTAAGGAACATGGAGTGAGGCATGAGGTTGATACTCGCCCCTAAATCGGCAAGAGCATTCTTTATCGATAGAGATCCTATGGAACAGGGCAAGGTGAAGCTGCCTGAATCGTCTACCTTTTTTGGTAGCCCTCGATGGGTCACCATCGAACATTCTTTCCCCAGAGTCACAAGACCTTCAAGTTTCTTTCGGTTAGCGAGCAATTTTTTAAAGTATGTGCTATACTTTGGCATGTGATAGCAAGTATCAAAAAGAGGTATGGTGATCACTGAGTCTTTTAGATATGACAAGAATCTTTTATTATCGTTATCAGTTTTCTTGTTTTTTAGTCGGGATGGGAATGAGATTCTCACAGGTTGGTTAGGTGGAGTTGATGGGGATGGGGCCGCCAAGGGAGGTTGTTCGGGAGCCTTGCTTCTCACATCACCCTCCTCTTCGCGAGGCTTGCATGGATCGAGGGTGATAGGATGTGAGCTCAGGTAAGGGGGTCCTTGGTTGTTGTTCTAGCTCGAGTGGTTATAGCGAGCATGGGGTCTTTTTGGCTTACTGATGGCCTGTCTTGGTTATCAAGGGTAGAGTTAAGCTTGTTGAACCATTCTTCGATGTCATTCTGTTGTTCATCGACGAGCTCACCAAGACCTTTTAATTGTAAGCCTTTTTCTTGAGAAGTGACCAAGGTCATCTTAAAAAGTGCTCCTGATTTTATATTCAGGGCCTTCCTCTCCTTCTTTTCTCTTCACCAGATTTCCCCAAAGGGTGTAATCGTCATTTTGGTAAAAAGGCAAAAGGGAGGGGTCAGCGTAGATGTCACTCCCTGATAAGCACGCATGTTCAGTCGTGGGCTCTCCTTCGCATTCCTCTACCTCGTGCGGGCCCCCACAGTAGTCGCAGATTAAGTAAGGATTTGAAAGTTGTTTAGGTAATTGCGACCCAGCTAGGTATTCCATTCTTTTGTGAATTTTTCTTAGCCTATCTGAAGATGTTGATGTGATTTCAGACATGCTAGCAGTCGACTCAGGTTCATCCCAAGTGTCATCCTGGTCTTGAGCATATTCCTCAATCCTATTCCATCCTTCCTCAGCACTAAGATTAGCTAATCTCCATTTTCTAGAATTGTTGATTCCATTCCGGTCATTTGAGGAGACATTGTCATAGAAGATTTGGACCAGAAGCCAGAGTTCGATGCCATGATGGGGAACTTGTCTTATTAAATCCTTGAATCTAATCCACGATTTATGGAAGGGTTCGTCCTTCCCTTTTCGGAAGCGGAGGATCCTATCCCTAAATGCTGAGGTTTTCCCTGCTGGAAAGAACTTCTCATAAAATTTGGATATGAGTTGCTCCCATGTGAAAATAGATTCAGAGGGAAGTTTATCATACGACTTTTGGCTTTTTCGTAAAGGGTGAAAGGGAGAAATCGTAATCGGGACGTGTTTCTAGTAGCCCCATCCGTATGGAGGGTGTCTACTATTTTCAAGAAGTCCTTGATGTGTTGAATCGGGTCATCATCATCTAGTCCAAAAAACTTGCACACACTTTGGACAAGCCAAACATCGGCCGCATGCAAGAACTCATTGGTGTGTTCATTTGGGTAGACAATGGCATTTGAGAAGCCACGAGGATTTGGAGAGGAGTAGTCCTTAAGGCGCTTAGGAATGGGGGTTGCGGGGTACTCATCTCGTTATTGGATTGGGAGCTAGGGGTTGTAAGGTAATTTTCTGAATTTTCTTCAGAAAGGGGTGCATCAAAATCGATGGCTATGCTGGATGGTTCAGGTGTTGAGAGAGATCTTCTTACCTACGCATTTCCTTATCAGGTTCTGCATAGGACAAAACAAGGTCTCTAGCGGAACTACGACTCCTAGTGACTCTAAGGTTAGAGAATTCATAGGTTGCCAAGATGGCGAATGGTGGAGATTACGAACAAAGGCACGAAGAAATAAGATAGACTAAAGAAAACCTAAAGATAAAAATAAAATCTTACTAGAAAGGAATCTAGCGAGTAGACCTAATAAAAAGAAATTCTAACCTAGACAATAACTATTCCCCGGGCTGCGGCACCAAAAACTTGATGCGTGGGAATTGCACTAGGATTTACCTCTCGAGGGATCTCGAGAAGCTTACAACCCCCACCAGGAAGTGTACCTGATCGTTGTAGTATAGTATAGTGACAAGTACCGGGGGATTGATCGTTCAACTCAGGAATAATGTCGCTAGGATTAGAAAGCCTAAGAACTAGGTCTAGAGGTGAGGGATGGTTCTTTTTGTATTTTTTATATTTTATAAAAGCAAATAAAAATCTCGGTTTTGGAAGAGTGGGCGGAATTAGTTGCTAGTCAACTAACCCAATAACTACGATGCAATCAAAATAAAATAACAGAAATGTAAATTAAACTAATTACTAATATGGTGTAAACAATAGATGGGAGAATTGTGTTTACTTAGATTTCACTACTCCCTAGATATCTTTTACAGGTTAATTGTTTGTTATAGTTGCGTGGATGACGGGTTATATTCCTTAATACCAATCATGGGGTGGCGTACGTACTTCCCCAACTCTATAAGCTCCTACTTCACTCCTATGTCGAGCCTGCAAGAAGCTCCTAACATGGGATCACTAGAATTCGCTCATGCATTAAATACAGCCATAAAAACCTTAGTACGCATTGGTTCATGTTTCTTAAGACATTCAAGCATGTTACACAATGGAGGTCTGCCAGTTTTCTTAAGCCTAACATCAAAATCATTCATCCATTACAACTATAAACAAGCAATCAACCTATAATCAACATCTAGGTTTCATTACATCTAAGTAAACACACAATAGATCTAGCCTAGCATGTTAAAATCAAGACAAGCGTAAGATATATTCAAACAACACATAGACATATTAAATGAATTGAAAGGATACTTATCTTAATTGAACATGAAGGGTTTCAAAGGGTGATAACCCTTGAGAATACTGTAAAAGTCGTGTTAGGGTTTATGCAATTCGACCCTAAAATTCTCCTCCCTTTAGAATAAAAATTACAAAGACTATATATAGATTTACTAAGGTGACGGCGTCAAGAAGAAACTTCTGACGCCGTCAACCCGCCGCCAAAAATATAATCGGATTGCCTAGATCCAGATCTGACGCCGTCATGTGTAATGTTGCTCTGGGCCGTCACCACTTTTACTCTTGACGGCCTTGATTTGACGCCGTCACGTTTTCACTGGGCCGTCACCAAAATTGCTCTTGACGCCGTCATCAAATTGCTCTTGACGCCGTCAGGTACTGTTCCCAGCAAGAAAAATTAAGACTTTGCCGTTTTCTTCACTTTTATGCTCCAAAAACGTCCAAAATGCTTCCTTTTCCAGAATTCACTCCCAAAGTACCTAAAATCACAAAAGGAACGATTTAGGGCAATATTTGATCAAATAAATTCAAATTCCGGCTTAAATGACCCCCTAAAAACGGATCATTTTTCACCTCATCAGCTATCGAAACACCATTGAGCTCCCCCAAAGAACTAATGTGTCTCCCCTGCAATCGGACACCATCCGGTTGGTGCAAAGTGGATGTGCATTCCATGGACTTCGTTCCGAAGATCCAAACCAACATCTCAAGGAGTTCCTTAAAATCATTGATTCCATAGACCTTGATGTTGTTGCTCAAGAGATGGCATGGTTGCGTCTCTTCCAACTCTCTCTACTTGACCAAGCTAGTCAATGGCTTGAGCGTTTATCCGCGGGATCCATCACCTCTTGGGATGATCTTACTTCTTATTTCCTTACTCAATTTTTCCCACCGGGAAGAACTAATAATCTAAGGAATGACATCTTGATATTCTAACAACGTCAAGGTGAAAGTCTTTACGAAGCGTGGACTTGTGTCAAGGACTTAATCCAAAAAGTCCCTCATCATGGCATTGATCTTTGGCTCCAAGTCCAAAAATTCTATGATCATATCAATCAATCCACAAGGCAAACCATTGACCAAGCAGCCGGTGGTAAGCTACGTGACAAGAATTCGGAAGAATTGTAGGGAATCGTAGAAGATCTTGCTCTATATGACAACGAATGTCGGAATGACCCACGCGATTTGAGCAAAACGGTCAAGGCAATATATTTACCTTCAATTAACTCAAGCGTTCCCAACCGTATGATCATGGAACTTGAAGACCAAGTCAAGTTTCTCATGAAATCTTACAAAGCTCCTAAACCTTCAAGCCAAGTGAACAAAATCACTTATTCATGTCAATTTTGTAGTGGGCCCCATGACACTCGTGATTGCATGGAACTCCCTGAACAAGCTTTTGCAGACTACGCATCCTCGCGTCCCAACGAAGTAGGAGATAAGTGGTTCACTACCAATCATAGACCTAGGAACTTTAATGAGGCTTATGAGGCATGGAAGGATAAGCCAAATTTTAATTGGAGTCGAACTCAAAGCATATCATTCAATGACTCTCCCCTACTCACTTGGTCTCAACACTATTCTTCCCAAATCTCTCCCAATCAACGTGGCCAAGAAGGGGTATAACGCCATTTTATATCATCTCAAGAAGCACAGTTGTCCAAACTCGAAAATCAATTTAGACAGCAACAAGCGGATATGGACAAAAAAATGGTAAGCTATTGAGTGCTATTAATAATCAGATTGTTAGCACATCGACAAATTGTTTACCCAAGCTGAAGAAGTAAAAACCACCACCCATATTAACGAAAAATCCTCCTTTGTGAAGACAAAAGATCTGAGTAAGCTTTTCAAACAAACATCTCCAATAGGAAAGGAAGTCAAGGATCCATCTTCCTCGAGCCGCATCCATTTCGTGAACACCATCACCATAGTGCCTGACCCTAAACCCAAAAAAAATCACAGTCTAGTTGCTAGGGGTGATGAAGGAGTTGGAGAAGAGAATCCTGAAATAAAACCCAGTATGTCCAAGGACCCTTTATTCTTACTTGATGATTCGAATACAAGTGATTCGGAGGATAGTGATGAGACAAAAAGTGTTACGCTTTTAAGGGGTCATTTAATCCTTAAATCGTGATTATATGTTCAAATATTGCCTTAAATCGTTCCTTTTGTCATTTTAGGTACTTTTGAGTGGAATTATGAAAAAGGAAGCATTTTGGACATTTTTGGAGCTTAAAAGTGAAGAATACGACAAAGTATCAAATTATGCTGGAAACAGTACCTGACGGCGTCACGCACCACTAGGTGACAGCGTCACTTGTTGACAATGTTTACATTTGACGGGCCAGAAAGGAATTTTGGAGTTTAAACGTGATGGCATCACGTGTTATCACAAAGAGAGACAGCCCAAAACCTTATTCAAGCAGACGATGTCAAGAGTGGATCTAGGCCATCAAGGAACCCTAAACACGGCGAGGTGACGGCATCACGTCCCATAAGGTGACGCTGTCAAAGTTGTAAAATCTATATATACTCTTCTAATTTTCGTTCATTATGTGTGGAACTTTGGAGAAACTTAGGGTACGAACCCTAGTCAACTTTTGTAGCTATTTTGATGTTTCTAAACCTTTTTTCTTCCATGATTAATTGAAGATAAGTATTCTATCAATATTTGCTTTACAAACATTTATTTTCTTATTATTTTATTTTTATTGCATTTGTAGTTAATTGGGTTAGTTGACTAGCAACTAATTCCGCCCACTCTTCCAAAACCGAGATTTTTACTTGCTTTCCATTAAAAATATAAAAATACAAAAAGAATCATCCCTCACCTCTAGACCTAGTTTAGACCATTTTCAATCCTAACGAACACTATTCCCTGTGGAGAACGATCAATTCCTTGGTTCTTACCACCACACTATACTACATCGGTCAGGTACACTTGCCTGGCGGGGATTGTAAGCTTCTCAAGATTCCTTGAGGAGTAAAACTTTTGTGTGCCTGGTCACAATTATTTTTATAATGTATATATAGATGTAGGTTTACCCATGAACGTTATGTCTTTGTTTCATTATAAAAATATTTGTAGATGGGGGTTAATTTATAAAGGTGAAAACGTGGTTGGTCGAGACAATGATGTTTACAATGGGCTTACAATTGTAGGGAACATTGAGGACTATGTTGATCATAGGTTATCACAAGTAGTTTTCGGAGCACCTTTATGTAAGATCACTAATTTAGTAGTGGACAAACAAAATGGGGTTATTACTTTCACCAATGGGGTTAAGGAGGTCTCGTATCAAACACCCTATAAGTCTTGAGATTTCAGAGAATTAGACCACGATGGACAAGATAAATTAGGATTACAACTTGTATTAAGTGATGATGACATTAGGAGAGGGTGTAAGAGTCCCTTTGACTTATCATGTGGATTCTTCAAAGACGTTAGTAAGCTTATTTCAAAATATCGTAAGGAGAGATTAGCTCTTGAAGACCCAAGATACCTGCACTATAAAAATGACTCTGATGAGGACGATAATGATAGAAAAGGGGTGACGGGAGATGGAGTCACGTAATAGCACGTGACTTTGAGTCAAGCTACAAGATTCGTTAATAAAGAAAAGCGCTTCTTGGGAGGCAACCCTAGCTTTTACTTTTTTGCATGTTATTTTTGTTTTTATTTGATTTCATATATATACTCCATCTTTCTTTGTTTATTATTCATGTCTTACATATTTTGTGAAAATGCTTTATTTTGTTTTTAACTTCGCCTTAATCACATATAAAGGTATTTTACAAAAAGATAAGTGTAGGTAAGATCATATTTGTTTTTAAGAACGGATTTGACATGAGCAATAATAAATATTGATTTAGCATATATATTGGTGTGTTTGTTTGTGTCAAATGCTTGTATCGCGTCAAAATGAATGTTTTATAGAAATTCCTGGTTTTAAAACTCAATTTTCTCCAGAAATTTTCCAGAAACAAAATATAAAAATTCTGTTAGATCATACTTGACGGCGTCAGGATTTACAACATGACGGTGTCAAACATTATATCTGCACAATTTTCTAGGTTTTGTTTCTCTGCTGGAAATCTTATATTTTGAAAATTTTCTGAATTTTAAATTTCCAGAATTTTAAATTTCCAGAAATCTGTAAACATTTATTTTGCAAGCATTATATCTTATATTGCTTTCTGTGATTTAATTTTATATGTAGATTTTACAGCCGGTTTTATGCGAGGTTTTATATTTTGTTTTCTTAATTATTTACAAGTTATATTGGACAAGAAGATGGTATATATATTTCGGAAGTAAAGCTTATCACATTCATTTTCTTGGTAGAAGATTTAACCATATTTCCACATCGTCCATGCCGAGCAAATCAAGGGAGTACTAGTTTCTTTCATTCTCTTTTATCACTACTTTTATACTTTTTTAGAAATATTGGGGACGATATTTTGTTTAAGTGTAGGTAGGGTAAATTGGGATACCTTAGAAATTGTAACTCCACTTGATTTTTGCTTTGTTTTAGAGTAAATGTGTAATAAAACTAAGATAAATACTTGTTAGGGCAATTTTATCACCAAATTTAAATTTTTTTTGCAACATATAGGAGTGAAACTTTAGACTTAATTTGCATCTTATGGATAGGAATTATATTACTAGCACAAAAACTATACTACTCAAAAAATTACCACCCAAAATATGTGAGGTTCGACTTTAGATATTTAGGAAAAAGCATTCATCTTTGATGCTTATGAGTGTACTGGTAGTATATAGATTCTAGAACTTGCGTTTGTGATGTATCCCGAGGCCACTAGTGAGACTACATTCGTGTAGTTAGTATTTACTATATGATAAGAAGCATTAGGATAACCCTTTGTTTTAAATCTGTATTATAATTAAATTGACTTCATTAGTTAAGTAATTCTCCCACACCATTGCGATGTACTCATTTTTAGTGCACGATACCCCTATTACACCCCCCAGAGCCTGTCTTTTTCGCGGTTCGATGCGTATGCTTATTGTTGTAGATATAGATTATTCTTATCAAGTTTTAAATTTATATTTAGCCGACTTAACCTATAACACACACTAACAAGCAGTGTACCAGATCAATGTAGCTATTGGTAAGTAGAGTGTCGATCACTAAGAGTGGAACGTTAACACCTACAATGTCTATCAATATTTTAATTCCTAAGTTAGTTCTAAAACCTAATCTAACGCAAGGGGGTTTTCAACCTGAAGACTGGCATGATTTGAGTTGATTAAAACAATAATTAAAACTAATGAGTCAAATACACGAATGGCGAACACGTACACAGATAGATAACAAATACAGATAAGAGGCCTGACAAATGATTAAGTTGCTTGTCACTTATTTTATTTCTAGTTTTATATTATGAGTGCTAAAATCTATTCTCTTTCTTTGGTATCTAAATTATAGGCGAGTAAACTCTTCATGATTACTTATGTTTATATTATTTAGCCTTTTCAAGGGCTTACACTAACTTATAATGCTAGTGAAGTAATCGTGGGAGGGGTATGGCAGCCCAAGCATTCCACAACTAGACACAGAGGTTATCAAAGCACATATAAAAGGAACCAAATAAACATCAAATAAACTTATAATCGATGGGAAAGCAATATAAAGGGAGGTCCAATGGCGTAGACAAGCCCATCAATCATGATGGATTAAAGCGTACTATTTACAATAAAACGAAACTACTTAATGAACTAAAACACTAGCAGGACCTTTTTACTGCTCTGAAATCTTCGTTTGGATGGTGTCTTGTGTTGCCTATTCGTCTGTATTCTTCTCCTTAGGGGTTTGATGGCACACTAAATTCGTTTTGTAGAATGGGGTGTTTATAGTTTCTGTCTGAGAGCGCGATGCGGCGCTTCAACTAAGTTGATGTGGCGTATCTAGATAACTTCATGTGGGGTCCAAGATTATTATATTCTAGAATATTCGTACACCGTCTTCAAATTCGGCGTAACTTGAATCTCTATGCGGTGCATGTCCTTCAGTATCTTGGATAATATTTGGTGAAGTCTTGAGATTGATGCGCCGTATGTCAGGAAAGTAATACGGCGTATCTGGAGTAGATAAGTCAGATCTTCTTCGTTGACCAAGGTTTCATATGCGGCGTATGAGATAATTACATGCGGCGCATTCTTCAAAGTCAGGAAATGGTCTACGAATTCGTCTAATATTTTCATACTAGGTATCTGTCTAGAATGATACGGCGTATCTTCCTTCAGTTCAGTAGAATTTTCCAACTTGATCCATTTTGCTCCGTTTTACGTCCAAAATCGCTAACTTTCACCAAACGCTTGTTTATAACTGAGAATTACAAAAGTAAACGATTAAGTATCAATTCTCATAGATAATAATATAAAACAAGTCAAATACATAGGAAAAATGATGACAATAATATGTACTTATTTGATGTCATCAAATATCCCCCCACTTGAACTTTACTTGTCCTAAGTAAACTCTAGATTGAAACTTATGAAAATGTGTCCTGAAAAGGATTTATTTTTATAATTAAGCATTTATTCATTTTAATCATAATTGCACAACCAAAATACTTAACAAAATAGGAATAATATAATATCTCTCAATCTCACAACTAATCTAATTCGCTCAATTGCTCGATCTTGACGAATATTCTATCATAAGCTTGGTAAGGTTACACATCTCCACCACTAAAGCCAAGGAGTAACAAGTCAAAAGCGGTATATCGGTCATGAAAAGGTTTTGGGTGATACCTCGCTTTGTTTAAACATCTCTTGCAAAAACTTAGTAGTTCGCTGGCGCGAGTCCTCGATTCCTCAAACAACGGATGGTCACTAATGTGTTTCTTGGATCGCTCCACCCACTCCAATCTGTTTTCTTTGATTATGTAGTTAGTTTATCTTTGTTTAAGAGTGATCCGATCATCCATTCAAGTGATCACCTTCATTCCTCTACTAGTGCAAGAGAAGAACACACCGTATCAAGAAGATACAAAGTGTTGTAGTGCTTGTGTAGTGCACTCGTAACATTCATTACGTACTTGTTGTATCTAGATATACATCAAGTTGCCTATCACCTTGTTTAGTTAGTTCATGTGGATCATTGTGATCTTGTAGAGATCGGGGAGATCTTGTGTAGCTTGTGTTGATACTGAGTAGATCGGGTAAATCATGTGGAAATCGGGTAGATCGTCTTGATTGGGTAGATCGTGAGTAGATCGGGTAGATCTAGTGTAGATCATGTGGATCGTGTAGCTTGTGTAATTTGTGTGGATCGGGTTGATCGTGAGTGAGATTGGTAATAGCTAGATTAGTACTCGACATTTAGCTTAATGTTGGAAAATAATGTAAGCGACGCAGTTTATATGTTTAAGCCTCAAAACACAAGGTTTGTTATGTTGGGCCATAAAACATAACGGGTTTGGTTGTAACCGAAGAAGAACTCGACATCTAGCTTAGTGTCGCAAAATGTTGTAAGCGACGTTGTATGGTTTTCTCCGCCATGAAGGGAGCTTGTTGATTAGTGAAGTAACTCTTGAGTTGGGTACTCAAGGAGTGGTGTAGGGCGAAGAGGAGCTGTGGAAAACTAGAAGGGGGGTGAATAGTTTTTCGTCGTTTTTAAATTTATAAAAACTTTGTTTACAAAATCTTCAATTCTAGTTTAATATGAGATCAATACTTGCACACTTGTGAATACTAATATATAAGAAAGTAAGCAATAACAATATAGATAAGTAAATAAAGAGATAGAGATGGAAAGATCGCACCACAAGACAAAGGATTTATAGTGGTTCGGCTACGAAGCTCCTCTTCGCCCTACTTCACTCCCCGAGCACCTAACTCGAGAGTTTTCTTTACTATGTCAACAAGCTCCCTTATGGCGGAGAAAACTTACACAACTTTTGCTTACACCAATTAACGACACTAAGCTAAAGGAGTATTCTTCTCTTGCACTTTGAGTGGTGAGGGATTGAATCACTTGAAACAAAGACTTATATCTTATGATCAAAGGATTTAGAAGTGTGTTTGGAAAGGATTAGGACTGAAAATTTTCGTGCAAAAGGTGAGGAAAAATTGCAGAAGTGAACCAGTATTTATAGGCAAAAGAACCTGACCACAAGAGCGTGCCGGCCCCCTTAATTGGTGGCCGACCCCCTTAATTAAAGGGGCCGCCCTCCTGTAACGGCCATTTCTCTTGTCTTTTTCTGGGGAAAGTTTATTTGGTGAAAATCTAACTGATTTTGGTTAAAATTTTGAATTCATATATTTATTATGAATTAAACATTTTCCTTTAATTACCAAAAGTGTTTTTCTAAAATATATAAAATGGTTATAACATTTTATAAAATTTGTAGTGTCTAAATAAAAATCCTTTTGATCATAAAATGTATTAGACATTTGTTTATTCATACCTTAAGTGATTTAGTTGGATGTAATGATATTTGTAACTAAATACATGTTTACGTAGTGATTTTACATTTACTGATTTTACATTTTGTGATCGTCAAAACGTAGGGATATCGAGAAATATTAATAACGTTTTTATGCATTATTTATATCAACAATCTCTCCCTTTTTGATGATTACAAAATCTAAACTCATTAAATCAAAAATTAAGATATATACAAGTATTTAGTGAGTTTATATCATTTCTCCCCCTTTTTGTTAGCATAAAAAGGTTATCCCGACGAATGTAGAACTCCCCCTTGATGTATACTCCCCCTCATTTAAAGGTCATAAGAGAAATCGAGATATGGAATGCATGCAAACATATTTATAGTACAAGCAATATATATGTGATGTATAGAACAAATATATAAAATAACTAATAAGAAAGCATGAAGATAATAAGACACAAAAAGCATTCATTGATTATTGAAAAAGATTATGTTGACAATATAATCATTGGTACAAAAGCATACATATATGCTTTTCTAGCATACTACAATAGATAATATTAAGTTGCCAACTTGAAGTCTCTATGACTTTCTTGGAGATGTGGAGCATGGTGGTTGGATTTAGTGGAGGTAGATTTTTGTGGGAATGTTTGGAGAGTTTGGAGTGTTTGGTGGTGGTGAGTTTGGAGTGGAAGGGTTGGAGTGTTGTGTTTGTGATGGCGGTGGAAAAGACCTTGTGAGGAGATACTCAATCCAAGTGAAGTGTTCATTGAGTGCAATAGTTTGTTTTTAGAGAAAAATGCAACAAGGACAATTGTTAACATGATTCTCAAGTTGGACCAAGTTGTTGGGTGGTGAGGAGTGAGTGGAGGAAGGTTGTTGTTCCAAATTGCGTTGAGCAAGGTGTAAGGCAAGAAGAGCACTAAGCTCATGAGCTTCTTTGAGCTCCTCAATGAACTTTTTATGTTCGGAGGAAGGTGATGATGGTGGAGTTGGATTGTGACTAGGGATTGAGGTTTGAACATGGAGCATAGGATTCATGTTTGGATGAGAGTGATGGTTGTTGTTTTGAGATTGAGTATGTTCCTCAAAAGGATCATTTGGAAGAAGTGAGTGAGATGGATGTGGAATTTTGTTGGAAAGGGAAATTGTGAGGCTGTCATGTTGAGGTAAAAGAGAGGTTTCATTTGGGTAAGTTTGATGTTTAGGTGTTGGTTGGTTGGAGACAACATCATTGATTGAGGTGGACTTTTGACAAGTATCAAGTTTTCTTCTCCACACGGGTTTGACGGAGATCTTTGCAATTCTTGAAGGCTTAGATCTTGGGTGGTTGGGAGATGACATGATGGGTTGAGTAATGATTTATGATGAAGAAGGGTATTTATAGTGTGATGATTATGTATTTATGGAAGGATAATATGTGGTGGATTTGTTAGACAAAATATGTTTATGAATTTAGGGAAGTAGAGAATCAAAATAGGGTGAAATGGGTTAAAAAGCAGAAAGCAAACAGGGAACCTCGACCTTCAGGTGGCCGGCCCCCTTAATTAACAGCCGACCCCTTTAATTCTATGGGGGCCGCCCTTTATAATTATGGGGGCCGCCCAGGTCCTGGTTTCCAGATTGCCAAAAAAGGGTTTTTGGCAGAAATTCTTCCAGAAAGATGTTTGTTTTGAGGTTTGGTTTTGGGCAAGTCCATCTCTTTAGGCAACTATGCATGTATTATCTTAATGAAATATGCATGGAAATTATATATATAGGCAAATAAGCATATAATATAATTTCAACTAAGCATGCATGCAAAAACAATAATGTAATAGAGCAAATAAGCAAGTCATTCTTCCTAAGACAACTAACTTAGTGTAAAGGCAAAGGCAACTAGAGAGTGAGAAACTAGTGATGGAAAAAAATGTGACAATGTAATTCTTGACTTTGTTCTAGTGTGTGCCTATATGCAACAAATATGGAGATGTGATTGCTTCGACTCCTAATGCAAAGATGAAGATATCCTAAGAAGCAATCCGAATTATCCTTGATCCAATTTGCTTAACCCATGAATGTCAAGGATATATATTAGATTATAAATTTTGACAATTCATGTGAAATTTCATGCATGATTTAAAGAACGTTTTTAGCATTATTCAACAATGCAAGAAAAAATGATTTTCATGTGTTTCCTAGAAGTGAGAATTGTTTAAATAAAATAGATTGGGTTTTATTTTAAATGTTTATGCAATGTGGTATTCCCATTCTTCAATTTTTGTGTGAAATAGATTCCTAGACTCAGAAACGAAGAAAAGAAAAGAAAGAAATTTTATGCAATAAGTGATTAACGAAAATGCAATAGAATTTAGTCAATTTGCTCCATCATTCCTAATCCTGAACGCAAGTGGTTAAATAGTTCACGCTTAAGGGGTTTAGTGAATATATCCGCAATATTATCTTCCGATGCAACCTTTTCTATAGATATATTACCTTTTTGTACATTATCCCTAAGGAAGTGGTGACGTATTTCTATATGTTTAGTCCTAGAGTGTTGAACGGGATTCTTACTTAAATCTATAGCACCTTTATTGTCACACATTATAGGAATATTTTCTAACCTAACGCTATAATCTATGAGAGCTTGTTTCATCCATAGTGCTTGTTGACATGCCTTCCCAGCGTTTATATATTCAACTTCGGTGGTCGAAATAGCAAGAGCGGTTTGCTTCTTGGAAAACCAAGATGTTAGGCAACATCCCATGAACGTGCAAATACCGCTAGTGCTCCTTCAGTCCACGTAGTCTCCCGCATGATCCGAATCCGCATAGACAATGGTTTCTATACCGGATCCCTTAGGATACCATAATCCTAAGTGTATAGTGCCTTTAATGTATCGGAAGATACGCTTAACCGCTTCTAGGTGAGAGGTTTTGGGATCCTCTTGAAAGCGACCACAAAGGCAAACACTAAACATGATATCGGGTCTACTTGCCGTTAAGTATAGTAAACTACCTATCATTCCTCTATACTTAGTATTATCTACGGACTAACCTTCTTCATCTCTTGTGAGTTTCACTTCCGTAGACATATGTGTTTTTAAAGGTTTTGAGTCTTCTAGGCCAAATTTCTTAAGCATTTCCTTAATGTATTTAGATTGGTTGAAAAATATTCCATATTTTAATTGTTTTATTTGTAATCCTAGGAAGAAGTTTAGTTCACCCATCATACTCATCTCAAACTCATCATGCATGATTTTGGCAAATTCATCACACATTTCTTGACAAGTCGACCCAAATATAATATCATCGACATATATTTGAACAATGATGAGATTCGGGTTTTTCTTTTTATTAAAGAGAGTGTTGTCTACTATTCCCATGGAATAATCATGTTTAATAAGAAATGCTTTTAATCGATCATACCAAGCCTTGGGGGCTTGTTTGAGTCCATATAAAGCCTTCTTGAGTTTATAAACATAATCAGGTTTTGTAAAGTCAATGAATCCCGGAGGTTGTGCCACATAAACCTCCTCATTGATAAAACCGTTGAGGAATGCACTGTTCACATCCATTTGATATAACTTAAAGTATAGGGTGCAGACGTAAGCTAGGAGTATTCTAATAGATTCTAGTCTAGCTACCGGGGCATAGGTTTCGTCATAATCAATTCCTTCTTGTTGATTATAACCTTGGGCTACTAATCTAGCTTTATTCCTAGTTACTATTCCATTCTCATCTAGTTTATTTCTAAATACCCTTTTGGTTCCTATTATGGTGACATTCCTAGGATTTGGGACTAGTTCCCAAACATCATTTGTTTTAAATTGATTTAATTCTTCTTGCATAGCCATAATCCAACTTTCATCCTTTAAGGCTTCATTTACATTCCTAGGTTCTATTGTTGACACAAAGCAAAAGAAGTTACTTTCGTCTTGAGCTTGTGATCTAAGGGTTCTTTGATTCAAACTACCTATGATGTTACCTAATGGACGTGATTTTGATTCCTTAATATTTACAATCTCATTTTCTTCTAATGTTTCTACTTCATTATCATTTCCTAAGGGCTTATTTTTACTAACCTCAATAGCTTCTTCCTCAATCACATCATCATCTTCTAAAGGTAATGTTTTAGGTGGTGGAGGAGTTTCATCAAATGTTACATTTAAGGATTCTTCTACTTTCATAGTATGTTTATTTAAAATTATATATGCTTTACTATTTTGTGAATATCCTAGAAAAATTCCTTCGTATGACTTAGGGTCGAACTTAGTAAGGTAATCTTTTGTATTAAGGATAAAACATTTACTTCTGAATACTCTAAAGTAACCTATATTTGGTTTTCTACCTCTTAATAACTCATAAGGAGTTTTTCCTAATATTCGTCTAATAGAAACCCTATTAAGTATATACGTTGATGTATCTATGGCGTGACACCAAAACTTTTGTGGGATAGATTGTTCATTTAACATTGTTCTACTCATTTCTTGTAGAGACCTATTTTTCCTTTCTACTACCCCATTTGATTGAGGAGTACGTGGAGCGAAAAATTTGTGAGATATTCTATTTAAATCATAATATTTTCCGAATTGTACTTCGTTGTCAAATTCCCTACCATGATCCATCCTAATTGATACTATTGAGCATCCTAATTTATTTTCAATCATTTTACTAAATTTCTTAAATTTCTCAAAGGCTTCAGTTTTATCACTTAAGAACCTAGTCCATGTGTATCGTGAATAATCGTCTACTATAACTAAGGTGTAACGATTGCCACCATAGCTCCGCACTGCGGATGAACCAAAGAGATCCATGTGAAGTAATTCAAAGCATCTAGTAGTGGATACCATATTTTTAGCTTTGTGACTAGCATGCGTTTGTTTTCCAATTTTACAAGCGTCACAAAAATATTAATCATATCTTAGACTAGGCAAGTTTCTAACCAGTTCCTTAGAGACTAAATATTTTAATTGTTGCATGTTAGCGTGACCTAATCTCCTATGCCACAAAGTGGAATTTTCATCTAGAGTTGCTAAGCATATCCTATCTTCTGGTTTCTCTCCTAATTTCATAACATATATACCTCCTTTCCTAATTCCTCTACCTATGACTTTCTCATCTATGGAAAACTAGAAGGGGGTTGAATAGTTTACGCCAATTTAGATTATAAAAACTTTGTTTTCAAAAACTTTGATTCTTGTTTATCTGAAATTCAACACTTGCACTATATGAACAATTTAATCTAACTAACTAAGCAAATATAATGTAAATATGAAAGTAAAGAAAAGATAGAGTTAGAAAGATCAAACCACAACACAAGGATTTATAGTGGTTCGGCTATGAAGCTCCTCTTCGCCCTACTCCACTCCTCGAGTCTCTTACTCGAGAGTTTTCTTCACTATGTCAACAAACTCCCTTGTGGCGGAGAAACCTTACACAACTTTTGTTTACACCAATTTACGACACTAAGCTAAATGTCGAGTTCTAATAGTAGCTAGAACCAATCTTACAACTTCTTCACGACTTGGCACACCTTCTTCACAACTTGTACACACCACTACTACTTCACAACTACTCACTACTTCTTCTTCTCACCACTACTTCTGCTATACTTAATTACACACCCACCTAAAACTACTTATTAGAAGCACTACACAACTTTATAATTAATTTACACAAGCTATACAACTAATCTTCAATACTTCTTGATTTTAAATGGAAGGAGTATTCTTCTCTTGCATTTTGAATGATAAGGGATTGGATCACTTGAAACAAGAACTAATAAACTTATGATCAAAGGTTTTAGGAAGATGATTTGAGAGGATTTGGACAGAAAGTTTTAGTTCAAAAGGTGAGAAAAAAATGCAAGATTGAACTAATATTTATAGGCAAAAGATTCTGGTCACAGGAGCGTGCGGGCCCCCTTAAATGGGGGCCGGCCCCCTTAAAATTAAGATGACCGCCCTCTTGTAACGGCCAAATCTTTTGTCTTTTTCTGGGGAAAGTTTATTTGGTGAAAATTTAACTGATTTTGGTTAAAAATTTGAATTCATATATTTACTATGAATTAATCATTTTTCTTTAATTACCAAAAGTGTTTTCTAAATATATAAAATGTTTATACCATTTTATATAATTTGTAATGATTAAATAAACCTTTCTTTGATCATAAAATGTATTAGACAATTGTTTATTCATACCTTAAGTGATTAAGTTGGATATAATAATATTTTGTAACAAAATACTTGTTTACGTAATGATTTTACGTTTAATGATTTAACATTTTGTGATCGTCAAAACATAGGGATATCGAGAAATATTAATATCGTTTTTACGCATTATTTATATCAACATCATCCTTAATTATTTCAGTATCTTTATCGGTAAAGGTGAACCTGCACTTATTATCACATATTTAACATATACTAAGCAAGTTATATGTTAGATTATCTACATGTTCAATATTTTCAATAGTTAGAGAGTCTTGAGAGATCGTACCTTTGCCTATGATTTTCCACGACGATCACTACCAAAAACAATGTTACCTCCATTATACGCCTTGTATGTAGAAAATAGCTTGCGATTCCCCATCATGTGTCTTGAGCATCCACTATCCTTTATCCATTCATCGGGCTCCAAATCTACTCCTAGACATACTTCATTAGACGCTTGAGCTACGAAACATTTGTGCTTCATCGTTTCGTCTTCGTCACTAGATCTTCTTCTTCAGGTTGTTTTTCTTTTATCTTGTGCTTTTAGTCGCTTTTTAATAATATTCTTGAATTCTTTAACGACCTTTGCATATTCTTCGTCTTCACTTTCGGAACTAGAATCGTCATCATCACTAAGTTCCTTTTTGATCGTTATCTTTATACAGCTTTCTTATTTACACTTGACGTAACTCATGGAATCTTCGCCATCATTACATTCACACAAAAAATTTGAACTAGTTGTACTTGTACTCATTTCAACTAAATACTTATCTACTATACTTTTATTTTCAACTATTTTGTATGCAAAATTTTCTTTGGCTTGACACTTCTCTTGATGAAAATTTAAAGGGATAATTAGTAAAATAGCCCGGTTGCCCTTGGTCTAGGCATATTTAGTCCGTTTTTGAAAAATTACCGTTTTAGCTCGGGTTACCCTGGGCAACTTTCGTATAGCCAACTACAGAGTGCTACGTCGGGGCAACTTTTTTGTATTTGGGACAAGCTTTTTGTATTTTGGGTAACTTGAGGACACTTGTCATCTTTCGGTTGGCTATACGAAAGTTGCCCAGGGCAACCTGGGCTAAAACGGGAATTTTTCAAAAATGGGCTAAATATGCATAGACCGCAGGGCAACGGGCCATTTTGATAATTTTTCCAAATTTAAAAGGCTTTTCCACATATCATTTGCCGTTTGACAAAATAATATTCTTTCGTATTCAATTCTTGGTAAAGCTTTGTATATAATTATTTTAGCTATGTTATTTTTATCTAGCAATGTTTTGAAACAATTGTCTTGTTCTTCAAAAAAGGTTTTTATTGGTTGAAAATCACCAATTGAAATGACATGCCAATGATCAGAATCTATTGACTTCACATAACTTTCGAATCAATTTTTCCAGTCAAGAAAACTTATGTTTTCGAAAAATGGCGGTTTGAATGTTATGTTCCATTCTAAATATTTTTCCGATTCCATAGATCGATTTCAAGTTTTAAAATACAATTTATTTTAAAAATCTTGTTTAACGTAGCTCTGATACCAATTGTGAAAAACTAGAGGGTGGGGGGGGGGGGTTGAATAATTTTCCATCGTTTTTAAATTTATAAAAACTTTGTCTACAAAATATTCGATTCTAGTTTTATGTGAGATCAATACTTGCACACTTGTGAATACTAATATATAAGAAAGTAAGCAATAGCAATATAGATAAGTAAATAAAGAGATAGAGATGGAAAGATCACACCACAAGACAAAGGATTTATAGTGGTTCGGCTACGAAGCTCCTCTTCGCCCTACTCCACTCCCCGAGCACCTAACTCGAGAGTTTTCTTCACTATGTCAACAAGCTCCCTTATGGCGGAGAAACCTTACACAACTTTTGCTTACACCAATTAATGACACTAAGCTAAATGTCGAGTTTTAATAGCAGCTAGAACCAATCTCACGACTCTTCACAACTTCTCATGACTTCTACACGACTTGTACACACCACTACTACTTCACACCTACACACTACTTCACTACTTCTTCTTCACAACACTACTTCTACTTCACTACTTCTTTTCACTACAAACACACCTAGATCTACCTATTATAAACACTCTACACCTTTACAAATAAAATACACAACTACAAGACTATATGCACAAATCTACAATACTTCTTAACTTGATGTTGAAGGAGTATTTTTCTCTTGCACTTTGAGTGGCGAGGGATTGAATCACTTGAAACAAAGACTTATATCTTATGATCAAAGGATTTAGAAGTGTGTTTGGAAATGATTGGGACTGAAAATTTTCGTGTAAAAGGTGAGGAAAAATTGAAGAAGTGAACCAGTATTTATAGGCAAAAGAACCTGGCCACAGGAGCGTGCCGACCCCCTTAATTGGTGGCCGCCCCCCTTAAAATTAAAGGGGCCGCCCCTTATAATTAAGGGGGCCGCCCTCCTGTAACGGCCATTTCTCTTGTCTTTTTCTGGGAAAAGTTTATTTGGTGAAAATTAGACTGATTTTGGTTAAAAATTTTAATTCATATATTTATTATGAATTAAACATTTTCTTTTAATTACCAAAAGCGTTTTTTTTAAATATATAAAATATTTATAACATTTTATAAAATTTGTTGTGTCTAAATAAAAATTCATTTAATAATAAAACGTATTAGACATTTGTTTATTCATACGTTAAGTGATTTAGTTGGATGAAATGATATTGTAACTAAATACTTGTTTACATAATGATTTTAAGTTTAATGATTTTACATTTTGTGATCGTCAAAACGTAGGGATATCGAGAAATCTTAATAACGTTTTTATGCATTATTTATATCAACAGGAGCTTCGTGACCTAACCACTATAAATCACCGTGTCTGGTTTGCGCTTTCTTTACTTATCTCTTTACGTTATTATTTCATTTACCGCTTTACATTTATACTTTGCATTGTATTTATGTTTGTGTGGTTTGTTGCTTATATTATGTTGGTTGTGCTTGTGTCATCGCATGTTATTACTAATATGTCTAAGTTTGTGTTAATGTGACATGCCTTACTTGTTGCTTTATATTATCTCTAGTTCTTGTAAGATAGTGTTGACCCTTTTCATATTATGTCACACTTGATCGGGTGTTTGATACAAAGTTTTTAAGTTTTTAAATGGAAACGTATTCACCCACCTCTACGGTTTCCACATTTGTAAAAACGGAGAATTTTGTAAGCAAGCAGATATTGTTGATATTGAGTATTCTGATTAGGAAACGGATTTTGTTGATATTGAGTATTTTGATAACTCTGAACATTTTGACAATACTCAACATTTTCAAACTTTTTTGTATTTTGTGGACTCTCATAATTTTCGAAATTATGTAACATTTGCATTGGATGCTTGACTATTCTAAAAATTTTCATAATGAATTGTATTTGGTGGATACTGAGAATTATGCAAAGTATGTGAAGCATGAGTATTTTGCAGATATTCAAAATTTGTAGGATTTACCTGTAATGATTGACGATGCTGATTAGCCAACAATTCCATATGATCTTGACTTGTCGTAGTTACGGCTCAGCCCTATATGCACCAAGAACTCCTCAGGATAGGAGTTAATGGGAATGCGGTTAGCATCAATTATGTCCGCATCCGTGGGGTAAGAACCAGGGATAGGAGGCTCATCCCTCGGCAACGACCTTTGAGTATAGAACTCAAAGCGTGACGGAAATACAACATCATCTACCCAGAAGAAGTACTCTCTCCAATGCCTTAAGGAATCTACCTTCTCTTCATAGCATTGAAGGCGCCCTGCGCGTTTGGCAAAAGAAACCCATCCATGCGACCACGTTGTGTGGTAAAACGCACGAAATAGGTCAACTGTCGGATTGATAGCCAATAACCGACAATTAATCTCAAAATTTGATATCTTAGCCACACCTATACAGTGCAGCTGTGAGATATGGAGTTGGTAATGATTGAGCACGTTGCTCAAAAAGACAGAAATAGGTACGCGATAATTCGCGTAATCAAAAAAGCGTGTATACAAACCGATTTTCCCATTGGGGAAATCAGCAATACACGCATCCACGTCTGGTGCTTCAGGATGGATGTCGAGAGGAATGAAGAAGTCAGAAGAAAACTGACGTACGTCATCCTCATCCAACCTAGAGTTGAATTCGTGTAACTGAGCAACCATTTTATAACAAAGGTATATTAAAAAATGCGCACGCTGATGAGTGCTCAAACACTCATCGTTTTCGATATATTTAAACTGCCAAAACGCACAAAAACAATCAAAAAGATATCAAAATACTTAAATTATCCCAGGGATTGTGTTTTATGTGTTTTAAAAGCAAAATGTGCAAAAACAAAGAAAAAACGTACAAAGTTTGCAGTATTGGCAGTTTCAGTCCCCCAAGTTTCAAAACTTGTCAAATTTAGTCCCTATGCATTTATTTTTAAGGAAAAGTCAACCCAAGGTCTTAAAAGTCAAATAAAGTCAAAATTTCATAATTGGGTTGCAAGATTTCATAAATTACATAATTAGCCCCTGAAAATCCAAAGTTGGCAAAATTAGTCCCTGGGATGTTTTGAAATTTTGAAAAAGTGGGAAAATACAAAATTGGTCCTTGAATTATTGGTATGTGGAAAAAATGACACTTTGGAGAACTTTGGGAGTTTGGCATTTTCAGTCCTTAGGTTTTGATAAGTTGGCAAATTTGGTCCTTGTTATCCATTTCACCATCCGGACCCTTTTTATTTTTGCTAAACCCAAAACAAAACCAAACAAACCCTTTTTGTTATTTGGTCCAATCCAGCCCCAAGCCCAGTCCAAGCCCACCTTGGTTTTTAATAAACCTGGGCGTTGACTTCGGTCAACCCTCACCACCCCGACCATCTCCTTCCCCCAACATCATCCCAGAAAACCAGGGAGAAATCCTTCCCCCCCCCTCGCCTTTTTCACCAACTATCACCCCCACCATTAATGCTCTCACCCACCAACTCCACCACCATAAATGCTCCCCAATTCCCTCACCAGTACCACCCAATTTGGCCCCGTACCCTTTTTGGCGCCAAAATCATGATCAAAGGCTAGGATTGATCTCATAGCAATTCAACGATGGGGATTTGGTCAGAGGTCAAAGACAAAGCATGTGGGACTCTTAAATTTCAAAATGAAGCTGTGTGGAAGGCATATGGGATTAATTTTAGGTCGGTATATAAGGATAAGCTCATAGAAGCTAAGGGTGTGTAATTTTCTTAGTTAAATTGTATTTTTCAGTTTATTTCCTATGTAATGTAACTCTTTTATTAATGCAAAGTTCAATTTAAAGTTTAATTTTCAATTTCAATCTTTCAAGTCTTACTTTAAATTTTCAAGTTTCAATTAAGTTAAGTTATTTGTATTCAAAGTACTCAGAAGCTCTTATATGCTCAAAGATAAAATAATGCAAGTTTCATAAGCTTATTTGAACTCCTACAACTCAGTTTTCAACAAAAACCAAGAAAATAAGAAAAATAAAAATAAAAATAAAAAGTGTGATCATTGGTTGGAAAAGCATGGAGCACAGTGCATTTTGGAAGGCTGTGGGTTAGGAACCTCAGGGGAGGGCATAGGTTTGGTTGGTTTGGTCCTTGGTATTCACTAAATAACTTGGAAGGCTTTGTAAGCTACTTACTTTTTCATTTTTACTCTTAAAGTAGTTTAGGTTGATTATTTAAGTGCATTACATTCATCTAATAGCTTATAGACTAGATTGGATAATCTGTTTGTGTTCATCATTTGTTTAAGTGCAAATCTCTTTCATAACTGTTTTTAAGAGAGTGTTTGGTTTTAGTTGTTCAGGGTGTTCCAGCTGCACAACTTAGTATCTATTTGTTTGCAATAGTTTGTTGGGTGTAATATAGCTCAGGGAAACAAGAGTTTTGGTCCAAAACACTTCAAAAGTCAAAATCACACAACAATAATCACCACAGTCCACTGTGGTGATTTTTGAAATCCAAAACCCACAAATCCTTTTCAAAATTTAAATTTTCATCCAAAATAATTTTAATATAGCTTATCTTAGCTTATTAGGTCATTAAATCAGCTTTTAAAGTTCATAAAAGTCAAACTAGCACAAAATTCTTCAAAGTCAAAACTTTGCTCAGTCATTTTGAGCAACATTGGGGAGGGTGTAACTTATTTGATTTTAATTGTTAGAAGCTAAAAATTTGTGTGCTTATTCTCTACCACTTTGTAGATTTTTGTAAATTTTTTCAGATTTTATAAAATTTATTTGGTGGGTCAAACCAGGTCTCAAAGTGACCTGCAGGGCAACTTATTTGCCCTGCTCTCAGTTACCTCAGCAACCCACCCCACTTCATTGGTGGTTTGTGACTGACCCAGTGGGTCCCACAGCCTTGACCTTGCATCTTTCAACCCCCCTCCTACCCAGGAAGTAGGGTTGACCTTTTGTTTGACCCCAATATCTGTGGACCCTACTTAGTTTGGCCTATAAAGTTTGTCCCTCAACTGCTCAGTTAACAAATAAGCAAAGTGCTTATTTGTTGCTTTTTGGCTTATTAAGGCCTGATTGTTGCTTGATTCTTGCTTATTTGTGTTCCTTAGACTCAGAGAAACCAAGAAATACCATTGTGGACCCCCACATTTCCAATTTGAGCTTATTAACCATCACAGTCAACAAAAGTCAACTGTGAGGTGAATAAGCACTCCAAGTGCTTATTTCCAGGGTTGTGTAAAAAGTGTCTTAATTAAAAGTGCTTATTTTTATCATATAATTAGTTTAGAAAAAGGAAAAAAAACCAAAAAACCAACTTTTAAGAATAGTGATAGCTTCTATTTAATAGGATTTATCTATTTATTTTTCTTTTTATTTAAATTTCTAAATAATATATCACTTTTATATTTTTAGAAATTACAATTTAGGTTAAAGTAATTTTACAAATTTTTCCAGATTTTTATTTTGTCTTTTAGTGGTATTACTAATTAATTTTAATTTAATTTAGTTTTAATTAATATTAATCAATTAAATAGCATAATTAGTTTTTAAATAGTATAACCAAGTTTTTATAATTTTTATAGCTTTTATTTTAGTTAAAATAATTTTATAATTTTTTCTAGAATTTTTACTGTTCATTTAATAGTATTTATAATTTAAATAGTTTAATTAGATATTAATTAATAAATAGAGTAATAATTATTTAATTAGCTTAAAAATACTTAGAATTAACTTTTTATAATTTTTTTAGGAATCCCATGATGGTTAATTAGATTTATAAAATTTTTCTTAATTTTCTAAACCTTTTTAGTATTTCTAATAATTTTAATTAATTAAATTAGTATTAAATAGATAATTAGTAAAATAATTAATATTAAATAATTAAATAGTATAAAAATACTTTTTATTTTTCTTAAAATTTTCTTTAATTCATAGGATTGTAAAAATATCAAATTTACACTTTTACCCCTCTCAGTTCTTCAGTTGAACTTTTTGTACGATTCATCAGTATACGTTTTTAATTTAAACGTATAATTTTTGGTTTAAGCTCAAATCCTTGTAATCCAAATTCCAGAAATCACTCACGTAGCTTTCCTAAGCTATATTTGTTTATAAATTCCAAATAATTTTGATCATAACCCTTTCCTGTGAATAATTACCCGATCCCTAATACGCTAAAGTCACATTTCACATTTCAACGGGATTTCACGACCCGGGAAAACACTGTATTACCCGGAGTATTGATATAGACTATTTGACTTAGTTGACCATTCTTTGGTTAATCCAAGTTAGGTGGTTTAGCATCAATCACACGCGCAGATACCTAATGCAAATAGAAGATTGAAGGGAGAAGAAGCTTTTAGAATTTTGCAAATGGTGAAAAACGTTTGACTGTGTGAACCTTTGTTTAAAAATGCGCGCATCATTGCATTGCATTTAGGATTTCGCATCAAGACACCTAATGCGAGGCCATCTCAAATTGCCCTCGCAATCAACCGCAATTCATCGCATTTTTTTAATGCTAGCAATAGTCACAATTAGCGCAATTTGGAATTTGGGCTAGTTTTTAAAATTAAAACAATTTTCAAAAAGTCCAACTATTTTAATGGGGTTGGACCTTAAATTACGTCCATAGAAACACAATAATAACCATAATTCCTACCCTACATCCAAATGAGCCCCATTTTTATTTCATTCAAGCTGCCATAGTCACATGCGCCGCTGATCTTATAAACTGAGTAATCTCTTTACTTTAGTGTATAATCAAATAGTTTAATATTTATGTTATGTGATTCAAGTTGTGGACTTGTTCTTTGATTATAATAATCACGATATATGCTATATCAATTAGCTATGAAGTGACTTAATTTTTAATCCTTTGCTAGAACTCACATATGTATATCAGTATATAGTTAGCGAGTTAATATTTTGATATAATGCTAGAACTCACGTATCTATAACTCATATTTTAATCTAATGCTAGAACTCACGTCGGCCTATTGATTAAAATTTGTAATATTGGCTTTTTCTATTGATTTAATATAATAAAATATGATTGTTTGCTATTGATGTACAAGTAACTGTAACTACAATTTTAATACATTTTAACATCATTTTATCATGTGTATTTGTAGAATGGAGTCTAATCCTTCAATCTCTTCAACTCACAATAATAACAAGGATCCGGGTAGAAACTATGGAATTCAAGATCCAAAAATTAAAAATAATTTTACATGTAAATTTTGTTCAAAAGTGACTAAAGGAGGAGTGTCGCGTTTAAAACAACATTTAGTAGGAGGTTTTAGTGCTGTTTCTGTGTGCCCTGACTGTCCACAACATGTGCGGGATGAATTACGGTCATACATGGATGCCAAAGAGAGGATGAAGGTAAGTATGCAAATGAGCACGGAACAACTTCATGATGATGAAGATGATTTAGAGGAGGTAGATTTTGTTGAAAAGTTGCATCTACGAAAGAAACCAAAACAAAAAGGTCCTATGGATATGTATTACACTCCTAATCCAGAAGAGGAAATTAAAAGTAGGAAAAAAGGAAAGCAACAAACCATAAACGAAGTATGTCAGAAAGAGCTAAGGAATAAAGCTTGTAAAGAGATTTCGAGATGGTTCTATGATGCAGGTATTCCTTTTAATGCGGCTAGTTATGATAGTTTTAAGATAATGGTTGAGGCTATTGGACAATTTGGCCCTGGATTGAAACCACCAAGCATGTATGAATTGAGAGTTCCTTTGCTTAATAAGGAAGTAAGTGTATTGATAAGAAACTGATTGAGCATAAGAATGAATGGGTGGAGAGAGGTTGTTCGATTCTATCAGATGGATGGCGTGATTCGGTTGTCTCTAAAGATATTATCAACTTTATGGTGAACTCTCCAAAGGGTTCTGTGTTTGTTAAATCAATGGATGTATCTGATGTCTCTAACAATTCTACTTTATTGTTTGGGTTTCTTGATAAAATGGTAGAGGAAGTTGGAGAAGAGAATGTAGTTCAAGTAGTTACTGATAATGCAGCCGCATATGTTAAAGTAGGTACGCGACTAAATGTTACACACTCGCACTCTTATGGCCTTGATTTCTTATTCACATGCATAATAACATCTTGATGTCTCATTGTAAACTTTGTAGGAAAATTGCTAGAAGCTGCTAGAAAGCATATCTATTGGACTCCATGTGCAGCGCATTGCCTAGATCTTATGTTGGAAGATATTGGCAAGCAAATTCCAAGGGTAAAAAGCTGTCTCAAGATGGCTATGTTCGCGAATGGATACATATATAGCTTTGTTGGTCTTGTAAACTTGATGAGAAAGTTCACAAACCAAAGGAATTTGCATAGACCTGGAATAACCAGATTTGCTACATCTTTTATTACTCTTCTTCAAATCTATAAACAAAAAGATAACTTGAGGAAGATGATTACTTCTCAAGAATGGCTAGATAGTAAGTGGTCAAAGGAACCAAAGGGAAAACAATTGAAAACTTACTTTTTAAAGGATTCTTTTTGGAAGAACATCATATATACTCTTAAGTTGACGGGACCTCTTGTTAGTGTACTTAGAATGGTTGACGGGGAAAGAAAACCGGCTATGGGTTACATTTATAAAGCTATGCAGAATGCTAAAGATACTATTTGCAAAAGCTTTCCGAATAGGGATGACCTTTATAAGAGAACTATTGAGATTATCGATGATAGGTGGGAATGTCAACTCAACCAACCTTTGCATGCCGCGGGTTTTTACTTAAACCCGGCCACCTTTTATGATAATAAAAAAGAAGCAACTTCTGACTTAGTTAAAGATGGTTTACTTTCTTGCATCGAAAAGTTAGCACCTAATACGGCTTTTGAAGACAGTGTTAATAGAGAGCTAGTTGCATATGAAACTGCGATTGGACACTTTGGTAGAGCCGTAGCTATTAGGCAGAGAAAGCAAATGGCACCAGGTAAAATAAATGAATACAAACTACATTGAATTATTAATACATAAATGTGATTCTTTAATTATACTTCTTTTATCTTACAAATTTTTGCGTCTTATAGCCGACTGGTGGATAGCATACGGAGCTTCTACTCCTAGCTTGCAAAAGTTTGCTATAAAAGTTCTTAGCCTTACTTGTAGTGCTACAAGTTGTGAAAGAAATTGGGGCGTCTTTCAACATGTAAAGCTTCCTGTTGATATAACAATGAAGATATGTTTTGCTTAAAATAATATTATATAACATACATTTGTATTTTCTACAGTTACATACTAAGAAACGAAATAGATTGGCACAAGGTAGATTGAACGACATGGTTTATGTGAAATTTAATCGTGCGTTGGAACGCCGGTATAATAAAGAGGGAATAGAGACCCTATTATTTTGGATGAAATCGATGATAGCAACGAGTGGTTGTTGGGGCGAATGGAAGATGACAGTGAAGATGATGATGATTTAGTGTATGTTGATGAAGAGCCTAGTCATTTTACTAGATCAACAAGACACTATGGTGTTGGATCATCAAGGGCTAATAAAGGAAAAGGCCCCGCTCAAACTCGTGTATCTAGTAGACCATCTAAACCCCTTGTGCTTGAAGATGAGGATGATATGGAAGAAGATATCGGAGTGTCTAGTGATGAGGTTGATGAACCTGTGTTAGAGTTTGATGATGATGATTTTGGTGACTACTAGTTGATTACTGTTTGGCGAGAGAAATTAGTGAAGGATAAACTACTTTTATTGCTTTTGCTTTCTTTATCTTAAACTCTTACCATCATGCATTCCTCTAAGTATTTTGCGTCGTGCCTTTCTTTTGACTAGTTGGTTTTACATATGGATTATTGGCTTAATTTTAATATGGTAGTGACATATTTATAAAGTATGCCAGTGGCTTATTTATGAGTTTATTACATTTGCTTGATAATTGGTAAAATGTACTATGTATGATAATTTAGTTTTTTTAATACTAAACGCATCGCGTCTAAATTGTGCTCGCATTCGCATCACGCATCACGCATCGGCCTCTGGGACCTTTAGTGCAACGGATCGCAAAACGCAATTTTAAACCAAGGTGTGAACCACAGTGAAAAGGGGCGGTGATTTATATAAGCAATTAAGAAACCCTAAATGGGGTGCCACGTGGATCCCACTAACAAACGTGTGGCTGGGAGGTGGAAGGTACAAGCACTTTTCCCCTTTTCTCGAGGCACACGTGGATAGCCTTCCCATTTTTCGAAGCACCCTTTGTGATATTTTAGGACTTGGTACATTGTTCCTATCATTTGGGCGGCAAGTATTTAATTTCTTCCCGCCATGCTTGCCGCTAGTTCCTTTAAGTTTAGTATCCGCGGCTACGAGCCGCGCACACTAGACTGGGGGGACATGATGACGTATAGCCTATAGTTGGGCCACGAGCCCAAATTATAGACATTACTAAGCCCAAACCCACAACGAGTGGGTTATCATGACAAGTGACTTGGGCCATAATTACCAACGGCTTAGGCTCACGAAGCCCAAAGCCCAACCAAAACGCATGATTAAAGGATAAGGATCTTCTATTTACGGAATAGATATCCTTACCCTGGATAAGCACCACGAGTGCGAAGAGTAAGGAGCAAGATACCTACACGGTTTCTGCGCCCTATATATAGAATGATATATTCTCATGAAAAGGTACGATTTACACAATCCCTAACTCTTCAACTAAACCCTAAAACCGATTACTTACTCTCACGCCGGAGTCTAATCGTGGGAGACAATCCCATGATAAGCCTAACGGTGTTGTTTGCTTTCTTAGTGCGCAGGTTTCACAAGCACTAAAGTTCTAATTGGTACGAGAGCAGAGTCTAAACAAGGTAAGCCCAACTTTTGTATCAACAAAACCCTAATCTTTTAGATGCATCATAATATATTTTCTAGCTAAAAATTAGATGCATATAAATATGTTATATGCATTTTGTCAAGTTAGACGAATCCTATGTATTTTTCATCCTCTGCGGGTCAAATTTGTTGCTATTACTACTTTGCATCGTTTTCACTTTAAAATCACTTTCGAAACTAATTGTGATGCATCTAAATGAATAGAGATGCATCTAATTCAAGTCGATGCAACTCAAATATACAGTTATAGTTATTTCTCATTCTTCTCATTTTAATGTTTCTTCTCACTGGATCTTAACCCTACAAATGAATTTGGTGCTGGGTGACATCTATATTTAATAATCTGGTGCACAAGATATGAGTTCTAGGCACCAAAAAGTATCTGGCACATTTTTCATTGGTCACTAAATTAATTATGGTGCTTTACAGGAAAATTCATCTTTAATAAATATCTAGTGCGCAAGAAATGATGCGTGGGCACAAAAAATAACAAAAATGCTTATACGGTCAGAGCCAAAAGTTTTTTATAGATCCAACTTTTACCCTAGAACCCATCAAGTAATCTTAGCCACTCATTTTTGTTTATCAAAATAAAAAAATAAACTTTCACCCTTTTTATAAAACTTAAATATTTCGCAAACCGTAAATCGTCAAGCTACAAAAAAAATACCATTACGACGAGAATTAAATTATCTTTTTATAGACATGCATTGTTATATACTTTCGACGATCTTTTTTTTCGCCCAGAAAAATCATATATGATTCGTAAGAATCATATATGATTCGAAGAATCGAATCATATATGATTTTTTACGAATCATATATGATTTTTACGAATCATATATGATTCTTTTTGGGCGAAAAAAAAGTTCGTCGAAAGTATATAACAATGCATATCAATAGAAAGATCATTTAATTCTCGTCGCGATGGTATTTTTTTTGTAGCTTGAACATTTACCGTTTGCAAAATATGTTGTTTTGAAAAAAAAAGGTAGAAAATATAAATGAGTGGCTATAATTGGTTGATAGGTTCTATGGCATGTATAAGTTGTACGGTCATTACCCTAGTAAATACAACAATTTATTCAAATTAAAAAAAAAAAAAAAAATAGTGCAGCAATGATTTTTTATGTATTTATTTATTTTTAATTTTTCATTTTTTAATTTGGTACCTAAAAAAACGAAGTGGCACATTGGCCCTAATTAAAATATACGTAGTACTCCCGTAGCAAACGTTTGCTCTTTTAATACGCACTAATATATTGAAACAAACATTGGCGCATTTAGAAACCCCTAAAAAACCCCCCCTTTTATACCTCCTCCTCCTCCGCTTCAATTCTCATAGAAACCGTTCAACAATGACTTCTCCGGTGAATAATAATAAATCACAAGACTCAAATACCGATTCTTCATCAAACCACGCTGCTTATTATGATATTTACGGCCCACAGGTTCTTTATTTCATTTTCTTATTGTTTTCAATTAATGCTTTATTCTGATTAAAAAAAACAAAAAAAAAAACTGATAGTTTCAGTTATAACACTACTTAATGCGTAATGAGATTACAAACTGGAGTCATATATAATGTAAATGTTGGTACAAATGACCTAACTGTACATGAGTAGTTTTAAGAGGGTGTTTGGGATTCTGTACCGTAGCAGCTGCAACAACAACATACCCAATCCCGCCGGGTGTGTACTGTAGCAGATATAGAAATTTGTCATTGACAAAATAATTGAAAATCGTGATTATATGCTCTTTTCAAGAGACAAATTATTAGCGTTCTCTTAGATACAAATTGGAGAAAGTGCATAATCACTTTACAAACGAGACACCCCTTAATGGTAAAATTTATCTACGAAAATTGCTGAGATATATAATGTTTGGTAAGGTTGGAAGAAGTGATACTACACGAACTGTGGATATTGTTGCATAAAATGAAATAAGGTTAGAAGAGAGGAGTGTTTGTAACTGACTGAATATCTATACTACTATATAATGTATTTGGGACTATTCTATAATTAGAAAAGCTTAAAAATTCAGACTTTTACTTACTAATTATAGAAACAACCACCCCTAACAATCACCCCAAACAATTTATAACCACTTCAACAACCACCCCCAACAATTTATAACCACCTCAACAACCACCCCAACAACCACTTTCCACCACCCCATCTCCCTCCTCTTCACCCCAATAATCCGCCCCCGCATCGCGCGGGCACCTTTCTAGTTTTCTAAATGAATGTTGACATTAAGAAGTTTTGGTGTGCAGGCGAAAGCAAGTGTTGAGTTTAAGACCCCGGAAGCGAACTCGACTTTGAATTTGGAAGTGAGTTTTGGATATTTACTCAAAGTGTTTCTAGAGATTTTAGCTGTTAATGTTTGAGAATGTTGGATTTTATATTATGTTAATATGACAGGATGTTCAGGGGCTTGTCACGTGGGTGCTTGGTGATGGCTACATGCCTTCGTGGGTTTTCATTAAGGTTAAACTTCTCACTCTGCCCTTTTTTTTTGTTATCACATGTCTAATTGTCTACATATGCGATATAAGTAAGATGATATTAAATATAGATGCATTCATCACTTGTTTATATCTACTTGTTTCAAGCATTTCTCTATTCTAAGTGTTATAGTCATGCATCCAAGAGTATATTAAGTTTAAGAACTTTTGCGTATAAATTATGGAATAGATATTATTTATGGAATCTTCGGTTCCTTTGTCTCACGGTATTACACACATGCAGCTTGTCAAGTTATATGTTATTTTGGGAGTGAGATTACTTTCCATTGTAAATATATCAAATAAGTTTCTTCTCATATGCAGAACAAACCGTTGATTCCGAAAGTGGTAATGCTTTGTGTTCCTGGCCTTGATGCAGCGGTCTATCTATCACAGTCTAAAGTGTTGCATAGCTTCAAAGAATGCTGTGGTATCCCTAGGGCAGTGCTAGCTCCTAGGTTAGACATGATCAGATTTCGTTACTGAATATTACTTTTATGAGAGTAGAGGTGAAAAATGGGGTGGTCATGCGGATGGGTAACAATTAAAAACATGTATCTATTAATCGGTTGAAATGGGCTAATCTGTGTCTGGTTGTCTCGTATATTTTTTTGCCCGAGTATTTTCATGGAACTTCTATAAAATATTATGAAAATGATACACCAAGTTGTATATTACAATATTAATTTAATTTTTTGAAATAAAGCGAGTTTGCTGGATCTTTACTTGTTTGTATTATAATTATACTTTGAGCCACCTTTTGCCCGTTCAATCTTCTTTCTTTTTACCTTTGTTTTATTTATTTACCCATCTCACCCTATAGGAATAAGTCATAACTCGGGTTGACCCTTTCCGTAAGTAAAAGGGAACAAATTGCCACCTCTAATTGTGAATTCCCATTCTCATAGCAATCATGTTCTCTCTATTCTTTCTTGTACTAGCTGTGTATTAGATGGAATGCAGACTATAGATGCACTTCTTACATGCAAGGTCAAGAGAAAAAGGAAAGCTGATACAATTACAAAGAACTGTGAACAGACATCTGAAGCTGGTATGGAATTTAATTTCACTTCCTTTTAACTTTTAGCAACTTTGTTTGACTGGGTTCTGTTTATTTTTAAACCCTTCCATGTATGCTAATTAGTAGTTACATATAATTGTAGCATACCCTAATGTCAGAATCCAGGTAGTGTATCTAGACAGTTTCTGTATGGTTCAAAATGGTGTTATACATATGATATTGCATGCATAGTGGAAACTTATTGACTTTTTTCAGTATAGGGCACACATCAGTGAGGCCAGAGTGTTATATGGTCAAAACTTTGATGTGAATACCGTCATATCAGCTGCTTTAACCACCAAAATAATGTAGCACTTTGCTTAAACACATTTTGCTGTTTATCATCATGTTAGGTCAGTATAGTAATGATAGCTATCGGAACTCTTTTCTTCGCCAAACGTATATAAATATTATCTTAGAATAGGTTCTGTATATACCAAAGTACCGTGTGTGAGGTCAATTAGAATAATACTACTTGAATGAAGTCTATGATTAACAGAAAAGGATGATTACTATGACACACTTATGGGATAAAGATATTAAATGCAAAATACAAACTTGATCTTAGTTATGGTCAAATAAATGACAACAATAAGATGTGCTACATTAAATGTATATTAAAAGACTCTACTACTTTGGTTCAAACCAAAAGCAAAGGAAAAAGTTGTCTAATATTGGTATCAAGAAACTAGAACCAAACTATAATCGTCTATCTTTTTTCAGGTACATGTCCTGACCGCGAAGATTTGACTTTGGCTGAGAAATTGAAAGATATCCCGTTTCCACTGTCATACTATACTCTTACAGCAAAGGAGTTAGAAGATAATGGATATATTCATGATAAGCCAGGTGATCAGATTATGTCTATTTTATATATTTGTTTATTTATCTATCTATCAGTGTTGAGACAAATGCTATATTCTTTAATGATATTTTGGCGAATATACTTGAAGGTTTTCTTTCAACTCTTCCTGCACCATCAGGGAAGCCTGCCCATGAATTGGTAGGAGTGGATTGTGAAATGGTAAGGATGTGAAACTAACTACTAAGTGAATAAACCACTTACGCGATGTTTATACTTTATACTTTCCTGCATAGTTTGGTGAATAAGTTCTGAATATATGTTTTTTCTTCTTTCTGTAATCAGTGCATCACAAGCAAGGGATTCGAGCTCACAAGAGTAACACTTATAGATTTCAAAGGACAGGTTATATTTCTTTAATTTTCTTTTAACCACATTTTGTTCATGCTTTAATTGAGTTATTGTATCATTTATATTAAATTTTAATAAAACAATAGCTGAAATGATAAGTTTCCTTTTCTCTACGTGATCACCACTCTTGATTCATGATTAGTGTTCTCGATATCAAGCAAAAGTTTCAGTTTCTATATGACTGTAGACGTCTTGCTTCATTTATCCATATGACTTTTTAAAACTAAATAAAAAATGAAGTTAAGGCAAGTATGTGATGCTTTTAAGTTTGTTAAAATTGAACCAAACCAATTATATGTTTCTTATGAACAAGGCATATTCATGTTCTATTTTATTTTGCAGGTTCTTTTAGATAAATTGGTTCAACCATCAAATGCAATAACTGATTACAACACTAGGTAAGTTGTTCTGTTTGAACGTTCACATGAGCTAGGCATCCTTTTTATTTATTTATTTATTTATTTATTTTTTCTATGTTGGTTGTTTGGAATACTAAATATTGCTAATTATATGTATCGTATTCATCCAATATAATATAATAAAGGCACTGAGGAGTTTATATATCTTTTTCCTTTCTGTATGTCTGTCTTCCCTTGTTTGCTGAAGAGTGCTAGATAAGTTTGAAATTCAAACCCTGCTAAAAGATTAAACTAGAAAAGTTGCTTCAAATGGGTCGAGCTGGGTTATGTTTGATCTTAAATGGGTTAAGTTGGTAAAATAAAAAAATATCTAAATTTGGCACCGGAATTTGGAACCGGTCATATGGTCGAAAGTCCCAATAGTGTAATCAAATCCATAAACCCCTAAATTCCTTTAATAAAAAAATAATTTTGTAATTATATAGTTTTTGTAGTAGTATATATCACATTAATCATTTATAAAATTCAAAGAAGTAGAAGACTTAAAGTGTTTTGGGTCAGCCTGATCTGGATGCATTTGAAAGACCCGTTTTGAGTCTTTTGACTTGAATACATTTTGACGGTTACCCAACCTGCCTTGACCTACTCATTTTGCTGCTGATAATTTACGAATACAACAAATATACATTTGCATACACACATATGTATCGTTGCATATGCCAATGTACGTATTTCTATGTATATTGACTTTATGAACAAATGTATATGCATGTGTGTTGTCTGTGTAATATGTATGCATATCTTTGGTGACTATTTAGTACTTAAATATTGGTTATTCCGTGCTGTTCCTTGTCCCTCATACATTAAGATTTAGTGAATCCTCGGCCTTGTATCAAAATTTTGAATATCTACTTTTGCTTCATAGAGAGAAAAAGCTTTGGTAGTTGTTGAATTATTCGCTGCAAGAAATGCATCAGTAGGCACCTTTGTTATTTCTCTGGCTCTTGTACTTTAATGAAGTGACTATTTAACGTGCCTGGATATTCCAGTTATCCAAGTCTTTTTTTTCTCTTTGTGCATGTATCTTTCTGTCTGTATTTCCCAAAAGCAATTGAAGATTATTGACATGTATCTAAGAGGTTCTTTGCTGTATCAGGTATAGTGGAATAACAAAGGAGATGATGGATGGAGTCACAACTACTCTTAGAGATGTTCAGGTTACATGTTTCTTACACATTTAACTTCTATTCTATAGTTTTTATGGCTGCCTAAGGTGCCAGTATAAAGTTATTTAATGCTGTGCTAACTTTTAAATTAACTGGCCATGCTTCTTATTTTAGGAAGATTTTCTACAACTTGTTAATAAAGAAACGATTTTGGTTGGACATTCATTGGAGAATGATTTATTAGCTTTACAAATATCACATAGTTTGGTGATGGACACTGCTGTCTTATACAAGCAGTCACGTGGCGGAACATACAAAATTTCTCTTCGTGTACTCACTAGGAAATATCTCTCCAGAGAGATACAAAATTCAGGGAATGGACATGATAGCATCGAGGATGCAAAAGCTGCTATGGATCTTGGCTTTTTGAAGATTAAGCATGGTAATTCACTAAATTTCTTGTTTGCATTGTTTTATCTATGGTCTTTTTTTATCCAACTATTTAGCAAATACTTATCATCCAGTGATTTGCTGCCAAAAGATTTTATTATTTATAGATCTTGAATTCTGTATTATCTGTTCTGCTTCATCTTATCTTGAAACATTAGACTAATTAATGACATGTTAATGTGATTTTTATCTGAGCTACCATACCTGGAACTTGATGATTTTCAAACAGGACCTGATTTTGGTCGACCTCCATCATTTTTGCGGAAAAAGTTTCTTACGGTCTTGGGTGACTCTGGAAAGGCCTCATCATTTATTGATAATATAATGATAGTGAAGCGATATGCTTCAGAATCATCACATTCTATTCCGGTTTCTTCCGATGATGAAGCGCTTACAAAAACCATTAAAGAGGTAGTGTACATCTTCATTAGAGATGGGGATTACTGTTCAATATGAGTGTGCTGCATTGGGTCATGTTTAATCTCTAATGAGTCAAGCGGGTAAAAGTTAAAGAAGTAATTGGCTGTTTGGGCCAAACGGGCCCTAAGTTTGTTCTATTGCATAGACGTCGTAAATCATTTCTTTTAAAATGAATATGATTTATACAAACGTGTTTGACATGTGAATTATTTACAAAAAGCTGCATTTAAAAAAAAGTGATTGGGGCAATCCAACCCAATTTGTACCAAAAAGTACTTAATTTAATTTAAATCATTTACCTGTTACCAACCCTGCCTTTGTTGCCATGCTTAATTTCTAATGTTCTTTATTTTATCATGTCTTGAAGATTTATACCTTTATCAAGATATAAGTACACTAACTAAATGTGACCACAGGTAAAAAACGACAAAGTACATTTTGTATGGGCACGATTTACGGAACTCAGTTCCTATTACAAGAAACAAGCAGAGGATGACGAGGCGTTGAATAAAAAACTTGCTGAGATGACAGCATTACTTACATGCAAAAATATGTCCAAGGGTAGAAAAAGCCTCAAGTACACTGTCACTCCTGATTTGAAAGATGTTCTGCATCGCTTGAATTCCAGAATAAAAGATGTTTATGCCAATTTACCTAACAATGCCATGCTAATAGTTTGCTCAGGTCACGGAGACACATCAATTGTTCAAAGGTACGTAAGTTTCAATCGTAAATCGTTATATTATCAGTATATGTTTGTCCCGAGAAGTTATATATGCATACGATAAACACTTCTCTGAACTTCTCTGTCAAGGAGAACGTTTTGTAATTTTCATGTTAGGATATGTGATTTACTGATGCGACGTAGTTAGGCTAGGGTAGTCGGTGAACTTGAACATTCATCTCGTTTTGATTGGTAGTGTCATACATTGAATTTCTTTCTGGATGGTTAGAGTATAAGATATAAGTGATTTCATATATAACTTCTAGGTTTGGAAAATCACTAATAGTAGTTAGTAATAATCCAAAATGTGTTCTTTACTTAAAGCTGACACGTATGATACCGGACGCAAAAGTAGGTCATGGATCTTGAAATTTGAGGAAAAGAGTAGTATGGAGTCGGTTTCAGTTCTTATGTGTCACTTTGACGATGTTAAAAACTATAAAAATAACATGTTCCTAGTATGCGCAATGTGCACAAGAGTTAATAAATCTGTTACTTGACCTGTTGAAGTATTTTGCAGAGGTACCATCGTTATGCATTTTAATTTGTTTTTTTATATGCATTACTGCAGATTGAGGAAAATGCTTGCTAAAACGGAGGCTGGAAACACCCCTCGGGATCATCTTGTAAAGGTCTTAGAAGAGCTGCAGGCGCAGGCTGAAGTTGGCTTGTGTTTTGTAGGTGTTAAATGAGCAGGTTTAGCATCTCAAGTGTTTATGTTGTAAAAGCAGGGTCCATGCACTTATAGATACCTATCAATCAAATTCCCTAGGCAATTAGAAGGTCAATCGATTTTGGAAATCTGGTTTTGTTTCGCGATTAGGTAGTCTACATACGTTACTCGTAAACACATGCGGTCTTTATATACGGTAGCATCCTATCAGTGAAATTATGAAATTTTGCATGATAGAGTTGCTGAAATATGAAAGCTTGGTAGAGCCTATCAAGTATATGCCAATCAATGTAACCAAAGTTGTTGATGCTTGAGCATGTGTTTAGTGCAATGCTAATGAAGTTGGATTGCTATCCGAATCATATAAGCTGTATGGTAAATAAGCAAACAAGTACAATAGATTGCGTTTTATCATAGTTTTGTTTATAAATGTAGTGATATGGGGCGTCGGGTAAACGGGTCAGGAAGGTTTGCGTTAAGATGATATCTTTTCAATAAATACTTGTCTGTCTTGGTTGGTCATAATTATGCTTTATCAAGACATAGAAAAATTCGATAATTTAAATGGTTGGTCTCTGAACTTGCTTAAAATCTTGTCTACCATCTTAGCTTTTTGGAAAGTACACCAGTAGTTCCTTTATCTGAGTTCAGTATCGTTGGCAATTCAGATCACCGATGGCTGTTTGTGAGTTTGTTAAGTAGGAGGGTAGATTTGTCTGGTACGGTGACGGATAAATGTTCGGCATGGCTGCATATTGAACCTTAACTTTTTACATAAGGGCCTTGTTTGGGCTACTTCTGAATTTTTGTAACACGGTGTCCGGTAATTAGGATACCGATTGGTGATGAAGTAAGATTGTAATGGCATGAAAGTTCTGTTGTTTTGTTTGGAGTTTTGGAATGAAAAACTTATTTCTTCCTTCATTTCATTACGTTCGTAACCGTCATTTTTTTTCTATGGCTATGCCTTGGTTTGATTTTTAGGAGGTGGAACTAGTTTCCAAACATTGTTTGAGATGAATTGATTTAATTCCATAGCTGTTTACACAAATCTCATCTTTAATGGCTTCTTTTATATTTTTAGGTTCTAATGAAGAAACAAAACAAAATAAATTACTTTGGTTTTGAGCTTGAGAACATACTGTTCTTTTATTTAATTTTCCTATAACTATTTTTAGTGGGTGATCTTTCAACTCTTTTACGTTAACTATTTCTTTATCTAATAGCTCATTGTCTTTAACTTCACTACTTTGTTTTTTATGAATTTGACTTTCTAATATGTCATCATCTATGAGAGGTTGAGATTTTAGTGGACTTTCGTCAAACTTGACATTTAAAGATTCTTCTACTTTTATAGTTTCTTTATTTAAGACTAAATATGCTTTACTATTAGGTGAATATCCTAAGAAAATACCTTCGGTGGATTTAGGATCAAATTTTGTTAGATAATCTTTTGTGTTTAGAATGAAGCATTTACTTTCGAATACTTTAAAATAATCTAATGACGGCTTTTTACCTCTTAATAACTCATAAGGAGTTAATCCTAAAAATGGTCTAATGAGAATTTTATTTAAAATATATGTAGATGTGTCGACGGTGTTGCACCAAAATTTTTGAGGTATTTATTGTTCATTAAGCATGGCTCGACTCATTTTTTGTAGGGTTCTATTGTTGCTTTTGACTACCCCGTTGATTGTGGAGTACGTGGAGCTGAGAAATTGTGATTAATACCATTAGCATCACAAAAAGCTTCGAATTATACTTCGTTATCAAACTCCCGACAATGGTCCGTACGAATAGATATTATAGGACAACCTAGTTGCTTTTAGATTTTCTTAAGATTTCAAAGTGATCAAAGGCTTCGGTTTTATTTTTCAAAAATCTAGTCCATGTATACCTAGAGTAGTCATCAACTATTACTAAAGTATAGAAGTTGCCTCCGTAACTTTGAATAGTCGATGGACCAAATAAATCCATGTGTATGAGTTCTAGACACTTAGTTGTATAAACCAAATTTTTAGCTTTATGACTATTATAGACTTGTTTTCCTACATTACAAGCATCACAAAAATGATGTTCATATTTAAGTTTAGGTAAATTTTTAACAAGTTCTTTAGATGATAGCGATTGAATAAGTCACATATTGGCGTGACCAATCTCCGATGCCAAAGGGTCGAATTATCATCTATTGAAGTTAAACAAAGTTTATCTTTAGAGTTTCTGATTTTCATTACAAAAAGACCGTTTTTCTTAATTCCGGTTCCTGTGGTTATTCCGTCTTTTAGTATTTTGCTACCGAACTCACTAAATAGAACATCACACTTTTTATCAACTATTTAACTAATACTTAACAAGTTAAAACCTAGGTTATCTACGTGACAAACATTATTGATGGTTAAAGAGTTATGTGAGATCGTACCTTTGCCAATGATCTTACTTTTACCGTTACCAATTACTACATTACCTCCATCGCAAGCCTTGTAGAATGAAAATAAACTTTTATTACCCGTCATATGCCTTGTGCATCCGTTGTCTTTAATCTATTCATTTGGTTCTAGATCAACCTTTAGACAGACCTATAAGGACAAAGAAACTCAAGCGTTTGGTCCCCAATATCTCATGGGTCCATTAGTGTTAAACAAACCATTCATATGGTTCACAAAATGAAGATAGTTCCAAGGTCCAAAATTTGGTGTTTGAAAGTATTTGTAAGGACCATTGTTCCATCCTATTTGATTTACGTTACTTTTCGGATAAGGTGCGTTTGGTCTCCTAAATGGTGTTGTTGGTCGAATGTTTGATTTTCTTAAGATTCCTTTATGGTGATGTGGTATATTAACATTTCTATCAGAAGCATTAGGCGTTTTCTTCTTGGTTATAACTACAAACTCTTTTTTAGATGATTTGGACAATCATATTTTTGACTTTTCTGCATCAGATGCCCGAATCCTTTCTTTAGGCTTAGCCGGTTCCCTTTTGGAGGGATCCGCCGGATTTGTCACCTTAGAAACAGTTGAATCAACAGACTTAACAAACTTGGTCGATTTTTCTTCGCTAGTCGAAGGCATACAGTATGTAAATCCTACTCCTTTTGTATTGTTTTTGACTTGTTTTGTATCTATTATATCTTCTAAGTGTTGTGTAGTAAGTCAACTAATTACAGAGTCTTGTGTAGAAAACTAAAAGGGGGGGGGGGGGGTTGAATAGTTTTAGCTCTTTTTCGTTTTATAAAAAGTTTGTTTCAAAATCTTCAATTAAAGTTTTCCTTTTTAAAATCTTAAAATGTTATGTATCAAATTATCGATTAAATTAAACTCAACATGAGAAGTGTGAATAATGCATCTAAGTCCATTAGACCGTATCATATAATTTTTCATCCTATCACAATATTACGTTCTATCTATAACACAATCAACATCAAAACAATATATGTAACACCCCCAATTCATGGTTGCAGCGGAATTCAAACTGGGTGTTACTCGACGGCACAATAGTCACAATAATAGAAAACGAACTCCAATTGAGTCGTTTTTAAAAGATTTATCATTCAAATTGTATAAATATCAGAGATTACAAAATGAGGTCCCAATTGGTTCCATGTTTACAATGTATAATAAATGAGTTTTGAATGATAATAAAATTTATAGCCCTCTTGAGTATCCGTGCCCTTCCGTGCCATCCTTGATCGTCATGAACCTGAAATACATGCTTGAGAGGTCAACACAAAGGTTGAGTGATATTCATAGAGTTTTTTTAATGTTTGAACACAATATGTTGGTAGTGTGAGTTATAGGCTCACACCAATGTTTGGAAAGCAAAATAAGTAGGCTATGTTGTTATACGCCCATAAAATGTATTATACACTAAGCTTATGACACCATAACGTTAACGTGTACCAATATCGATCGGCAGATTTATCCCGGTAGGTACTTTGCTAACATACCTAGATCTCAAATATTAATGCATTTGTTTGAACTTAGTCAATACAAATGGGATTCGTCAATCCCAATAGGCCTATTCACAATATTTGCGCTCACTATTGCTAGTGATTAAATGGTTCATAATAAGGGATCTCGGTTTAGCAAGGCTGGTACTTAGTGATAATAAAACAATCAGGCAAGCATACAATTTAAAAACATTGTGCTCGGTTAAAATAGCATGTAGTCCCCCCAAGGGTTTGTAAAACATTGAAGTAATGTAAAGTGGGGCTATGAACTCACCTTAAGTAAGATAGCAAGTAATGAATGTAACGGTTGAATCATGAAGGTTTCTACGAGCAACCTATAATCGAATGTTGCGACTTAGGATCGGAGTAAAGAATATGAAGTAGTGCCTATATATATATATCTTGCATTTAGTCCATGATGTGGTATGATGTATAGTATAAGTCTTTGAAAGAAAGATTCATAAAACATGTATGTTTTGGTATATCGTTTACTACCGTTCGGGCCGACATAATTCAGAAGTCATATTAGTAAGCGTTCGAGGAGCCAGGACACTTTAACTCGTAAATCCACAACTCAACTCGACGGCTTACATAATGAACTCCTCACATGAGGCTCCCTACTATTGTAGTAGTTGATGAAATATATAGATATAAGTTTTGATCCGAAAAGTTACATGTCCGATACTTGAATAAACTTAGGAAAGTTTATTTGTACATGAAGATTGTTATTAGGGGTAGTTTCATAAGTCTTGAATGACCATTTTCTCTTGGCAATATCTCATGGTTCCTTTTTAAGTGAAGTAGATCCAAATTGTTTGTTCAAGTTATCGCCTAATTCATTGTTTCATGTTTACGCCTATGTAAGTTGGTATGGTCATTTCGTCATGGCCTAGCCATGACCTTTGGTCCTTGTTTCAAGGTCATGAGACTCAACCTTGGCTCTAGCCATGGTTGTGGTCTTGATTCTAGGTCATAAGACCTCTTTGGTCTTCATAAACCATAACCTATATGTAATGACTTTGGTCTAAAAATGGGCTGTTAAGAATTTGAAGAATTTATCACTCGGAAAGTGTTTTCAGGGCTCGAGCTTCTTTATTCCTGAACGAAACGTCGTTCCGGACAACTTTTGTGTTTTAACTTTTTGATGAATCGGACCAGAAGTGGGACTTTCAAAATCAAAATTTGATCAGAATGCTATTTAGGCAGTTTTGCCGGAAATCTTTGGTAACTTCAAATGGGCGTAACTTTTGACTCGTATACTCATTTTGGGTGGTTCAAATTGCTATGGTTTCCTTGTTAAGTCCTCTACTGTAATATGTAATGATCAAATATCATATTTTTACCATTTTGATCAGGTCTTACCAAGAAAGTCACTAGTTTGCTTGTTATAGTAACTTGTCTTATCAATCATGTACAATAACTTGTTTTACTCACTTTTATACATCATGGACATGAATACAAGATATAATATAGCACAAATAATATGTAAATAACATGAATATGATTATTTAACAAGAATCATGTTAGGGTTTGGCTTACAACTTTTGGCTTTCAAAGATGAAAGGAAGTTAACATGTAAGGAAAAGGACTTTGATAGACTTGCTTCAACCCACTTCACTTCATGCAATCTTTCTACCCTTGTAATCTTGAAAGAGAGATGATGAAAATTGAGGTGACTTGAGTGGATTCAAACTCAAGAGAAATCACCAAAGTTTCTAAGGATTTGAAGTAGTTTTGATGAATCAAAACTAAACTAGGGTTTATGTATGGATATTGCACTTGATTTCTTGGATGGAACTTGAAGTAAATGAGCTAAGGATGAGATGATGGTGTGTTTTTATGTGTGTGGGTCGTTGGAATGGCCAAGGAGGGGAAGAGAATGACTTAAATAAGGTCTTGAGGAGGTTAGAACCTTGACTAGTCAACACTTGCTCACCAAGTTGAACACATGTTCACATCTTAAGGCTTAAAGCATGGGATTAAGCCACCTAGGGGCTGAATCCCCCCCCCCCTAAGTCGGTTTGCCAACCTTGGGGAGCAAGGGTGGACTTTTGATGATATTATCCAAGTTATTGAGTTAGTTTTGGCTCCGTAAAATGCTAACCGTAAATGGTTAAGCCACGAAACGTAAAACCGGGTATCGTAAAAATACGAAACTTGGAAGAATGGTTAAACATGTCAAAATACTCCATAATAAAATATAAAATGAGTGGTAGGTTCCATTTGGGTGTAAAACCCTGCTAAAAACTGGAAACACGGGTCTAAAACGCGTAATACGTAAAATGTACGAACATTGCGTAAAATTGAGAAAAGTAAAATGTTACTTTTCTAATAAAATATAAATGATTTAAAATGACTTATAATGTCTAGACTGGGCTCAGTCTAGTGTCGGTTGGTATTAAATGTCTTTTAGACATCAAACCGTAAGCCTAAAAATCACAAAATGACTTATAACATCAAGGGATGATTTTTGGTCAATGGAGGAGGGAAAAATATGTTGACTTTTTCTAATAAGTTGAAAACTCAAATAGTCTTAGAAACGCGGTGCAGGTATAGGCTAAGGTTACGGCTGAGTAAAAACGCTTAAAACTGAAAATTCCAGTTTTTCACGGCCGAGGTTTATTTTGGTCATGTTTTTCTCAGTCATGATTTATTCTCAAATAAATCATGAGTGTGTCAAACATTTTTCTGATACGGGAAAAATTAACGCGACCGAATTTCGTTGTACATAGAATTTCTGAATGACGTTTTACCCTAAAACGTGTAATTCCGTGTAATTCCTTAATAACTTTCATGAAAATGAGCTTATGAATGTCAAACTTTTAATTTGCCATGGAAATGATTTATCACTTTAGCCCAAGAAATAAAAATCAAATTTCGGGAAAATTTTCGGGAAAAATGAATAGTAAAAGTGAATAGTGAAATTTTCCGGGAATAGTAATTAACCTGAAATTGCGAATTGTTACAGTCTCTACCCCTTACGGGGAACTTCGTCCCGAAGTTCTTTGTGTGTCATATGTTGGAGTGGTGTCGATGAACAGGTGTGGTTACTTATGAGGACTAAAGTCTGGGATTACCGATGATGTAATTTGATTTGTCATTTCAGTGTATGGCGTAGGATGAGGCTTACTTTTATGTAGGAAAGGCATGATAATAGTCGAATATCAAAGGAAATTGATATAGCAGTCGAATATTAATAGGAATTGATATAGTAGTTGAATATCAAATAGAACTTGATATAGTTGTCAAGTATCAATAGCAATTGATATAAGAATCGAATCATGGAATAAGCGTTGAACATGTGGTTGGACCAAGTCCTGTTTGAATTGTACGGCTGCCCATGCATATGGCTACATGGCTTCGCAATGAGTTTGGTACGACTGCGCATGCGTATGGCCCCGTAATGAGTTTGGTACGACTGCACATGCATATGGTTACATGGCCTCGCAATGAGTTTGTTACGACTGCACATGCATATGGTTACATGGCCTCGCAATGAGTTTGTTTGTTATTGCACTATCATTATGAAAACCAAAATGTAAACCTCGTACTAATGGAAATTGGGATAGTCGTTGCAATCATAGCCTAGTAGGTAATCTGTTGTTGTATCTAGTGTTTATTGACTTCATACTTATGTTATTTCAGATATAAATAAGCCCACTTGTTTATAATTCTTTATTTACATAGAGAGGCACCCCAAACAATGTAACTAAAGGAATATAAATGTATGGTTCGATGATTTATAATTTTTTTTATTTAAATGAAAAGGCATCCCAATCCATTCAAATAAGGACATTATAAATCATCCTACTCAAGAATTCCCGACACAACATTCATACTTAGCCGGTGAGTTACAAGGTAGTGTATTACGAGATGATACTGGTGTTCCAAAAGTACAAGATGAATATTCAAACTTGTAAAGCTGATGAGGGTACTTGTGGTGTAACTAAGGATGATTTGAGCTTTAAAAGTGCATCAAGATCTGTTAATGAGCTTGTGTTTGTAACGGTTGTGAAGATAATGATGTGATATGTTGATGAACAAAAGTGTGTAGTGTATGCTTAACATTAATACTCTTAGGTATAGATGTTGAGTTTGCTTTGAAAATCTTAAGAGACTTTAAAGGTTTATGATGGAATGGTATCCTTAGGACCTAAACAGGATAGTACTTCTACAGGATGAAGAGAATAATTGATAACTATCCCAGATAGTAGTTCGGATTATCTCATAAATGAAAACTTTCAAGAATGAAGTTAGGTAGTACAAATAAAGTGTTAAGATTTCGCTGAGTGGTAAGGCACTATCGTGTCTCTAGATTGTTTTAATGTATTCTGGTGGTTTATCATGTTCATGTAGGAAATCAATCTAAACATAACCCTAGTACAACTATTCTCAGTATTTGAAAATTTTAAGTCGAATATAGTTAGTCAGACTATATTCCACTGTCCCTAGGTTAAATATAGGTGACTAGTCTATATTTAGCCAAGGTTCGATAAAATTTTCAAACACCTAAACTAGGTATACTTTTGATATGTCCGTTGCTTTCGGGAAACTGTCCACTAAACAAAGGCGATGTCAAACCCTTAAGTTGCAAGTCCCGTCCATACAAGACTTGTAACGTATGTTTTTCATATTCCATTGCATAGAAGGTAGTAAGGGTAGATACGTATGGAAAGGAAGTTTTAAGTAGTTCTAAAATAGAACATACTTGGCCAGGATCACGAACTTTTAATAATGAAGGTTTCATAAGAAAACTTTGATGAATGTAGAGAAAGTTCAGCTTTTGTCGATGATGGATTAGTTTGTCCTTTAGAAATATCATATTTCTTGTTTTGAAATCGATAGACTGTGACTGGTTTTTGATATCATAAGAAATGATTTTGATGATGTGATGGAATAATTCTAGAGACCATTTGCACAAAACACAATGTCTCGGAAGTAGGTTAGACCATTGTGCAATTCACAATGTCTGGGAAGTAGGTTAGGTCATTGTGCGACTCAAAACATTTGAGAAATGATTAAGACCATTGTATCATACAATGTCTTGGAAAATGAATGAGACCATTGTATCTCACAATGTCTTGGAAAATGAATGAGGCCATTGTATCTCACAATGTCTTGAAAAATGAATGAGACCATTGTATCTCACAATGTCTTGGAAAATGAATGAGACCATTGTATCTCACAATGTCTTGAAAAATGAATGAGACCATTGTATCTCACAATGTCTTGGAAAATGAATGAGACCATTGTATCTCACAATGTCTTGGAAAATAGGAAAGACCATTGCAATCAGTTACAATGTCTTGGACATATAATGTTGGAGTAGGAACATGATTGGGAGAGTGTGGCTGTGCCGAAATGCCTTAGAATAGGCATACACAGATATGTTTAGTCCATTGTTTAGATAAATGATTGAAAATAAACCGAGTTTATATATCAATATACTTATATGTGTTCATGTAGCATAAATTGCCTAGTGTGTATATATCAATATACTTATATGTGTTCATGTAGCATAAAATGCTTAGTGTGTATATATCAATATACTTATATGTGTTCATGTAGCATAAAATGCTTACGGGGAAATGCTCAATTATGTTTAGGGTACATATATTAATATGCAATTTTGTTTGTGTAGCATAAAATATCTACGGGGAAATGCTCAAAAGGGGTATATATATGAATATACTAATATGTTTGTGTAGCATAACATGCTTACTAAGTCCATAATCGTCTGGAGGATGGAAGACACGGAGAGCGGAAGGCTATAAAAATGGTTTTGCTTGTAGTTGTAGTTATAGTTTAGGTCTCAATTAGACCCGTTTCTCTATAACCATGCTTGTAGTTGTAGTTATAGTTTAGGTCTCAATTAGACCCGTTTCTCTATAACCATGGCTCTGGTACCAATCTGTAACACCCCCAATTCATGGTTGCAGCGGAATTCAAACTGGGTGTTACTCGACGACACAATAGTCACAATAATAGAAAACGAACTCCAATTGAGTCGTTTTTAAAAGATTTATCATTCAAATTGTATAAATATCAGAGATTACAAAATGAGGTCCCAATTGGTTCCATGTTTACAATGTATAATAAATGAGTTTTGAATGATAATAAAATTTATAGCCCTCTTGAGTATCCGTGCCCTTCCGTGCCATCCTTGATCGTCATGAACCTGAAATACATGCTTGAGAGGTCAACACAAAGGTTGAGTGATATTCATAGAGTTTTTTTAATGTTTGAACACAATATGTTGGTAGTGTGAGTTATAGGCTCACACCAATGTTTGGAAAGCAAAATAAGTAGGCTATGTTGTTATACGCCCATAAAATGTATTATACACTAAGCTTATGACACCATAACGTTAACGTGTACCAATATCGATCGGCAGATTTATCCCGGTAGGTACTTTGCTAACATACCTAGATCTCAAATATTAATGCATTTGTTTGAACTTAGTCAATACAAATGGGATTCGTCAATCCCAATAGGCCTATTCACAATATTTGCGCTCACTATTGCTAGTGATTAAATGGTTCATAATAAGGGATCTCGGTTTAGCAAGGCTGGTACTTAGTGATAATAAAACAATCAGGCAAGCATACAATTTAAAAACATTGTGCTCGGTTAAAATAGCATGTAGTCCCCCCAAGGGTTTGTAAAACATTGAAGTAATGTAAAGTGGGGCTATGAACTCACCTTAAGTAAGATAGCAAGTAATGAATGTAACGGTTGAATCATGAAGGTTTCTACGAGCAACCTATAATCGAATGTTGCGACTTAGGATCGGAGTAAAGAATATGAAGTAGTGCCTATATATATATCTTGCATTTAGTCCATGATGTGGTATGATGTATAGTATAAGTCTTTGAAAGAAAGATTCATAAAACATGTATGTTTTGGTATATCGTTTACTACCGTTCGGGCCGACATAATTCAGAAGTCATGTTAGTAAGCGTTCGAGGAGCCAGGACACTTTAACTCGTAAATCCACAACTCAACTCGACGGCTTACATAATGAACTCCTCACATGAGGCTCCCTACTATTGTAGTAGTTGATGAAATATATAGATATAAGTTTTGATCCGAAAAGTTACATGTCCGATACTTGAATAAACTTAGGAAAGTTTATTTGTACATGAAGATTGTTATTAGGGGTAGTTTCATAAGTCTTGTATGACCATTTTCTCTTGGTAATATCTCATGGTTCCTTTTTAAGTGAAGTAGATCCAAATTGTTTGTTCAAGTTATCGCCTAATTCATTGTTTCATGTTTACGCCTATGTAAGTTGGTATGGTCATTTCGTCATGGCCTAGCCATGACCTTTGGTCCTTGTTTCAAGGTCATGAGACTCAACCTTGGCTCTAGCCATGGTTGTGGTCTTGATTCTAGGTCATAAGACCTCTTTGGTCTTCATAAACCATAACCTATATGTAATGACTTTGGTCTAAAAATGGGCTGTTAAGAATTTGAAGAATTTATCACTCGGAAAGTGTTTTCAGGGCTCGAGCTTCTTTGTTCCTGAACGAAACGTCGTTCCGGACAACTTTCGTGTTTTAACTTTTTGATGAATCGGACCAGAAGTGGGACTTTCAAAATCAAAATTTGATCAGAATGCTATTTAGGCAGTTTTGCCGGAAATCTTTGGTAACTTCAAATGGGCGTAACTTTTGACTCGTATACTCATTTTGGGTGGTTCAAATTGCTATGGTTTCCTTGTTAAGTCCTCTACTGTAATATGTAATGATCAAATATCATATTTTTACCATTTTGATCAGGTCTTACCAAGAAAGTCACTAGTTTGCTTGTTATAGTAACTTGTCTTATCAATCATGTACAATAACTTGTTTTACTCACTTTTATACATCATGGACATGAATACAAGACATAATATAGCACAAATAATATGTAAATAACATGAATATGATTATTTAACAAGAATCATGTTAGGGTTTGGCTTACAACTTTTGGCTTTCAAAGATGAAAGGAAGTTAACATGTAAGGAAAAGGACTTTGATAGACTTGCTTCAACCCACTTCACTTCATGCAATCTTTCTACCCTTGTAATCTTGAAAGAGAGATGATGAAAATTGAGGTGACTTGAGTGGATTCAAACTCAAGAGAAATCACCAAAGTTTCTAAGGATTTGAAGTAGTTTTGATGAATCAAAACTAAACTAGGGTTTATGTATGGATATTGCACTTGATTTCTTGGATGGAACTTGAAGTAAATGAGCTAAGGATGAGATGATGGTGTGTTTTTATGTGTGTGGGTCGTTGGAATGGCCAAGGAGGGGAAGAGAATGACTTAAATAAGGTCTTGAGGAGGTTAGAACCTTGACTAGTCAACACTTGCTCACCAAGTTGAACACATGTTCACATCTTAAGGCTTAAAGCATGGGATTAAGCCACCTAGGGGCTGAATCCCCCCCCCCCTAAGTCGGTTTGCCAACCTTGGGGAGCAAGGGTGGACTTTTGATGATATTATCCAAGTTATTGAGTTAGTTTTGGCTCCGTAAAATGCTAACCGTAAATGGTTAAGCCACGAAACGTAAAACCGGGTATCGTAAAAATACGAAACTTGGAAGAATGGTTAAACATGTCAAAATACTCCATAATAAAATATAAAATGAGTGGTAGGTTCCATTTGGGGTGTAAAACCCTGCTAAAAACTGGAAACACGGGTCTAAAACGCGTAATACGTAAAATGTACGAATATTGCGTAAAATTGAGAAAAGTAAAATGTTACTTTTCTAATAGGATATAAATGATTTAAAATGACTTATAATGTCTAGACTGGGCTCAGTCTAGTGTCGGTTGGTATTAAATGTCTTTTAGACATCAAACCGTAAGCCTAAAAATCACAAAATGACTTATAACATCAAGGGATGATTTTTGGTCAATGGAGGAGGGAAAAATATGTTGACTTTTTCTAATAAGTTGAAAACTCAAATAGTCTTAGAAACGCGGTGCAGGTATAGGCTAAGGTTACGGCTGAGTAAAAACGCTTAAAACTGAAAATTCCAGTTTTTCACGGCCGAGGTTTATTTTGGTCATGTTTTTCTCAGTCATGATTTATTCTCAAATAAATCATGAGTGTGTCAAACATTTTTCTGATACGGGGAAAATTAACGCGACCGAATTTCGTTGTACGTAGAATTTCTGAATGACGTTTTACCCTAAAACGTGTAATTCCGTGTAATTCCTTAATAACTTTCACGAAAATGAGCTTATGAATGTCAAACTTTTAATTTGCCATGGAAATGATTTATCACTTTAGCCCAAGAAATAAAAATCAAATTTCGGGAAAATTTTCGGGAAAAATGAATAGTAAAAGTGAATAGTGAAATTTTCCGGGAATAGTAATTAACCTGATATTGCGAATTGTTACAATATAAGCAACAACTAAGACACATATGCAAGGATAGATATAAAGTGATAAATGCGAGAATAAATTAAAAGAGATAAGAGAAAGGAAATACAAACTGGACACGATGATTTATAGTGGTTTGACTACATTGACACCTTCCTTGCCCTACTCCACTCCCCGAGTCACATACTCGAGAGTTCACAACACTACTCATCAAGCTCCCTTTTGGCGGAGAAAACCGTACATACTTTCGCTTACACCAATTTAACGACACAAAGCTAAATGCCGAGTTTTAATCGTAGCTAGAACAAATCTTACAACTTCGATCACTACACAACTTCTACACTTCTTCACGACTTCACGACTTCTTCACGACTTCTTCTCTACTCCACTACTTATTCACACACCTACTTCTTCACAACCACATGACTTCTTCACACTACTACTTCTTCACACCTCTTCTTACTCACCTATTGACTCACTACTAAGGAAGATCATCTTAATCTACTTATTACATATACATATATAATTCACAACTTCACATCAACACTAACTAGACTCTAATACTTCTTTGGCTTTATGATAGGGAGGATTCTTTTTTTGCACTTTGAGAAATTAAGCTTGAATCACTTGGAAACAAAGCTTTATGATTATATGATCAAAGGATTTAGAAAGATATGCAGGAAGGATTAAAACAAAAAGTTTGGAGTGCAAAAGCTTAGGAAAAAGTCCAGAAATGATCAAGTATTTATAGGCAAAGCTGAGCAGCTGAGGAGCGTGGCCGGACCTTTATAATTAAGGGGGCCGCCCCTCATAACTGTTGCTCAACTTTGTCTTTTTGTGGGGAAGGTTTTTCTGGAACATTTTTGCCATTTATGGTTAAAAATTTGAATTCATATATTTATAGTGAATTAAACATATTTCTTTATTACCAAAAATGATTTTGTAAAAGATATAAAAGATTTGTGACATTTTATAAAAATTCTAGTGATTAATAAAATGTTCCTTTGATCATAGAATGCATTAGACATTTGTTTATTCATACCTTAAGTGATTGTTGAAGCATACTTGAGACGTTGAGATGTCGAGAGATGTTGACGTATGAATGAATAGATGATTTGTGATCACAATTAACTTAAGAACTTTACGTTATGTGTTGTAGCTTACATCTTTATCATCATCAATACATGAAGAGGATGTTTGGATTAAATATCGTAATACTTATGCCAACAATCTCCCCCTTTTTGATGATGATAAACTATGTAAACTATAAATCATAGTAAAGTATATAAGTTACTTGTTTACACTTCTTCTCCTCCTTTTGTCGAAGCAAAAAGGTGTACTCCCCAATGAGACTTCTACTACACTTCAACCCTTAAGATAGAATGTATAAGGCGAGCTTGCATCATCGTAAGTGAAGCCTTGATTCTATCAACCTCTAGTAGATCCATGGATCAAATAAATAGCAAGCTTTTATTGTTAGAAATAACGGATAAAAATTAATGAATATGTCCGGACTCGAACACGAGACTTCGGGATTGCACACTTTACGTATGAGTTTCAATTAATTAATAATTATTATTTTAGTCATGAATAATTATTATTTTCACAAATAAACACTTAACGGTACCTAACGAACGTTAGACAAAAAAGGAAGGACTAAACATGAAATAATGGACAAGAAGGATCCGGAAGGACCCCTCTTGGGCTAGTTTCGGCCGACCCACATCCTAGGGGATTAGGGTTGTTTTATTGAGCTCCAAGATTGGATTAGTATAAATACATGACCGGGGTGTATCATTCCCCACTCCTTCGAAATCACCTTGTCCTCAAGGTGTGGTCTTGAAAAATTTCTCTTTATTTCAGGATCCCATATCCTAATCCTAATCCTAGTCCTGTCTTCCACTCCCATAGTTCTCCTCCCATCCGCTACCGCAACCAACACCTTTTTCCTTTTCCGCCTTCCACTACCTTGGACATAACACAACACCATTCTTCCGCCTTCCGCTACCCATGCTGTAACACTCCCCACTCCTTCAAAAATCGCCTTTCTCTCAAGGTGATACAAAGAATATGCAGATTGAGAGTCCGCTAATTCCTCACTTAAACTCAAATTTATTTCATCTGAACAACTATCAAATTCATCACCTCCATCCTTAAGTGTCGATATCACTCTATTCAACTCATCCTCGCCAATCTTAAGCGCTTCGCCACCACCCACAACATCTTCAACTCCAATATACTCATCAACATTCAATGACCCTTCAGCCTTAGGTGAAGCAAATTCACCCTCTAATGGCAGATTGACATCTATTTTCTTTTCAACGATGTGCTCTTTCTCTTCCTTTGCAATTGTCTCAAAATGACCCTCGGTGATACGAGCTTTGAAGAAGTCTGATGGATCTGAACACCTTGATCTGTGTTAGAATGATACTTTGAGTTATATCACTAAGTATGCGGAATCTACTTAGTAATACTTAGAAGTTTGATTGTGAATGAAACAGTTGTATATGAATGAGAAGAATGTTTATATCAAACTGTTAGCTCCAATATTATTAATAATAATAATACGAGTGATCTTTGTATCACTAGGGTTACAACCTTGAAGCTCTAAGAAAAACGTATATCTAACCTTAACCTAGGACCTCCTTTTATAGCACAAGGAGTCCTCTTCTACAAGATACGTATAATGATAATAGAATAAGATATACACAAGATCTATTCTATATTTATCTTTACAAGTTTCCTAACAGTTATCCTAACAGCAGTGGTAATAATATGTACTACCAGTGGTAATGAATTTCCACTACTAGTGTATTCTTCAGCAGTTGTAATCTTCACACTTAGCCGTGGTAACTGTTAATATAATTCCCAACAATCCTCCCCTAAACTTATGATTAACATGTAAATCAATAAGTTTCTTCAAGTAGTCAGTAGATATGAGGATATGGGAATTCTTCCAAACACTTATCTTCTTTTTCTTAACTCCTTATCAGCTCTCACTCTTTGATCATAAATTTTCTGTAACAAATCTTCTATGACTTCACTTCTTTCCCAACATCTGAGCTTAACTGACATCATAACAGTGAGAACTCCTGCTCTCAATGGATATTCCTTCTCAGCTAACATAAACACATCAACTCCATCTTGAGTAGAAACATGATGTATAACACTTGAATCATAGAATTTCCACAGAGTATTCATATTGTGAGTTTCAAATCTCCAATACCTGTCACTAGGGTCAGGTTCATATAATCTTCTAAAGTGAACCCACAACTCTTGAGCTTTGACATCAACAAGTTCATCTTTCTTGAATTGATCTTGAATAATCCTCCACAAAGTATCCAAATCTTCTCTATCACAAGATCTAACTACATCTTCAAAATCTCTGCAAATACTTGTGACATTACCAGTTCTGACAATCTTCCATGCTACACCAGAATCATCAGAATAGATTTCCCAACCAACTACTGGATATCTTGTTTATAAAGGTTCTATATTAAGCACATCAGTTTCAATAAACACCGTATTGGTAACTTATTCTTCAGTCAACTTGCTGACACCTTCTTTTGCTTGAGATGACTTCTGAGTCTTCAATTTCTTAGCATCTTTGGATTCAAGACTCATTCCTGACCTTTTTGACTTTATTGCTATAGGTTCTTTATCCATAGGAATGAAATTACTATCCTGTCTTTTAATCCTGTAGTAAATACCTTCAACCTGATCATGTGTCATTCCTTTAAATTGTGCCATCTTCCAATTTCGAACATGACAACAATAGGTCTTCATCTCAACAATAATTTGTGCCTTAGTAGGTTGTCTTGGTTTCTTTTGACCCTTTCATACTGTGCCAATAATATCATCAAGAGCCTATTGATTCTTCATCTGAATGAAGTCCTTCAATTAAGCAGACCTTTGATCTTCATTTAAAGTTGTATTAGCAATGAGTTCAACTGCCTTCTTCCTAATCACTGGGTCATTTGCAATCATGAACTCAATTTCTTCTTCTGTGGGCACATAAGTGAACATTGGAGGTTTCTCATGTAGTATGGTTGGTGGAACAATAGAAATTGGTTCTTCCATCACTGTTTCCAATTTATCCAACCTCTCAGCTTCCATAAAACTTGCAATCTCATCCTCCTCTTGCTTTTTCTTCTTTTCAATTTCAGCTGTTGCTAAGTCCTTTGCCAATTCTGCATCATAATCTATCTGAGCTTGTTCTTTCTTTGAAATCTTCTTTGATTGTAGCTCAGATGATTCATTAACAACATGAACTTTTCCTTTTTCTAATTTCTTTCTTTGAAATTCTGCATCAGCAACATCCACTACATCTGTATCTATTTCCACTGTGACTTTATGAGTTTCCACTGCTTCAGCAAAAATTTCTTTAGAACCCACAGCTGCATCTTCCTTTTATTGAACATTATCAAGATCATCTAACTCAACAAATTCCTGTTCAAAATTTAATCTCCTCCCTTTAAACTCTGCTTCAGTTTTAATCCTCCCCTGTTTGGGAGAATTCTCCAAATCTTCATGAAAGTAAACTGAGTCATCATCATTATGAGGTGGAGTGGAAGATCTGTACTTCTTGAGGCTCTCAACTTCATCCTGAAACCTTTTAATCTCTGCCTTCATCTAGTTAAGCTCTGTGGCATGTTGTTGCTTAGTCATTGCCAGATCTTTCTCCAGAGCTGTAACCTGTTTGACTAACTTGGTACATAATTCCATCAATTCATTTGGTTGCACACTGCCCTTAACACTTCCAACTGTGTGACCTGTTGGGAGAGGTGAATCATAGGGCATTGATTCAGGCTCTTCTCTAGTTGGACTAGGAGGAAGCCTTGAACCACCACTGCTTGTTCCTAAACCAAAAGGTTCAGCAACATGCAATGTTGAGATGAGAGGAGTTGGCTGTTTATGCCTCCTCTCATATGTGTGAGTTACTGCAGGGGTATGTTGAATAGGTGGAACTACAATAGTGGGTGTGTGATAGGATACAACTGGGATGGTTGCATCTTCACCCCGTACCTATGAAATCTTTGAAAGCATTTCAGGAAAAAGTGGTTTAACCTCCCCATTCCAAAGTTCTGAAGCCTTAAACATATTTTGAAAAACTTTTGGCTTAAGACAGGGGGTTTCATAAACTCTTTTGTGGGTTTGCAGTTGAAATTCATTTAACACTGCTTGCACAAACCTTGGATACATCAAAAATTTATATGAACTCTTTACATTGCCTTTCATATTATTGAAAATAAATTTTGAAAAATTGAAAGTCCTATCAGTAGCCAAGCAAACGAAAGGGTAAGCCATGGTTGATGCAAATTGCTCATAAGAGGTTTTCTTAGGACTTAGGAAATGTAAAAGAGTATGTATTAAAAATCTCCAATGGGGACAAAAACATCGTTTTCTGAAAGTAACTTTTTGATCAGATGTATCATACCCCATGGAAGCAATATTTTTGAAAATATCTGAAGGGTAATGTGATGATACCATTGAGATCATCCAATTGGAGAACTCTCCTCAAGGATGACTCAGTAACATCAATAGTTACCCCATCCACTGTGGCTCTAAGAGCTTCCACAGTTTCTTGTGTGTCTCCCTGTTCAATAGTTATGGACTCCACAGTGTTCCAAAACTGTTTGATATGAGAAACAAAGATTGTGGGATTAACAGTTAAAGCATACCTTATATGAGTTGTATTGCGAAAATCCACAATCTGATGGAAAACAGGGCCACTCTTGTCGTTTGACTTTTGTAAATAGGCCACTTGGTTGTGCTCCTCAACAAAGTTTAGAATCGCCATAATTTTGTGAAAGAAAGATAAAAGTGTTAGTAATCGAGAATAAGAATCAAGCCGTATGATGAATAATTTATACTAATAGGGTTTTGAGGAGTATGCGTATTGTGAATTATCTTAAGAAAGAATTTATCTTTGGAAAAAGAATAAATTAAAATTGGTAAGTGGATAATTCACAAAAAGTTACCCTATTAATAAGGAAACACGGTTATTTTACAACGGCTAGTTAAAAATAAGATTACTGACACAACAGTTGTAACGGCTAGTTTACCAGTGGTAAAAATTACTCTTGCAGTGGTAACTTGTGAACTAGCAGTGGTAAATTTTCACAAAATATCAAAGAGCAGTGGTAAGTAAAACATGTAAAATTTGCTGCTCTAATCATAGTTTTTAGCAAACTATCAGTTATAAACGGATTTGATATGTCTTTACCATGAGCCATTTGCTATGGACTAGCCAACTCTTTATCACATGGAATATGGTGAGTTGATAACCATATAGTTTTTGGTAAACTATCAACCATAAACGGATTTGAGAAGTCTTTACCAGTAGCCGTTTGCTCTGGACTAGTTGATTCTTATGTTGATTAGACATGGTGAATCAATAACCATTTGTTGTGTGTCTGAGATACACACCTTATAACTCCAATTTCTCAAACAATATTGGTTTGTATTCTGCATAAATAAGAAACACCAAACATAACCAATAAAATTTAACCCAAAGTAACTTTTTGAACAAGTTACTATTCATAAAAATATCTCTCCAAAGTCAACCCGATAATATCCAAATTTACTCCTCCAACCTACTAAAACAGATAAGAGTAAATAACCTTCATTAATTATCCTTCGACCTTGACTTTGCTTATAAAAGGGGGCTTAAAAACACTTTAGTTTTCATCAAAACTAATCTTCACTTTCACAAACCCTACAAAACATCATGAGCTGGTTTCCATTGATCTACATCTCATCAGATGATTCCTCTGATGAGGAAATCAGTTACTGCTCTGGCTTAGAAGAACCTTCAGCTGGATGGAGTGATTATTTTCCTCCAAGTGCTGCAACAGCTACATCCTCCAACATGAAGCCTAACAAGAAGATTTCAGTAGCTCCTGCTCCATCCCTGAAATTTTATTCAAGCTCTTCCTCTGATGATGATGATCCAACCTACACCTTGTCCAAGGAACTTCCAAGAGCCCTCACTACAGCTTTGGAGTCAGCCATAGTCAACATGAAGTGGCCTGCTATTGAGATGCTTTCAAGACTTCCAAAGCCACCCAAGCAAGTATTGGGTCTTGCTTGTCCAAGAAAGCAACTTTCTTTTGATGACAAGAGAAAGAAAGCTTCAAAGGGCAAGCATGACTATGAGGATAAAGGGAAGAAACCCATGGAGTAGCTGGTTTGAAGGTTTAGGTGTTAGGTTATGAATCCTTGTGTTTTGTGATGTTCTGTTTGTGTTTAGACTCTCTGAATGGATGTACTTTGTTTCCTCTTGAATGAATTAATAAAAGTACTTTTATCTTTTGTCACTGAGAGAGTAAATCTTTCCACTGTTGTATCATGGTTTCCACTGTACTTTAATTCCTTTGCATACAAGTTAGTAGAAAACCATACAAACATATACAAACAATATTAGTACCTAAAAATATCCTGCAACACTGAAAATTATTAGACATCAAAGATTTATGGATTTAGCATTCCAATACCTGTTACCAAGTATTGAAACCTACCCACATCAAGCTCTTTTGTTAATAAATCAGCATAGTTGTCATCAGTATGAATTTTGACAACATTAATAAGCTTTTTCTCATAAAAATCTCTAATAAAATGATGTCTAATTTCTATATGTTTAGTTTTAGTGTGTTGCACAGGATTTTTAATAATGCATATGGTACTACTATTGTCTATATAGATAATGGTGTTCATGAAATTGTACCCATAATCCAACAATTGATTCTGAAGCCATAAGATCTGAGCACAACAGCTAGCAGCAGCTACATATTCTGCTTCAGTGGTTGAAGTAGCCACCATTGTTTGTTTCTTGCACTACCATGACACCAATCTACATCCAAGAAATTGACATCCTCCTGTAGTTGACCTTCTATCCAAACTTGCACCAGCATAATCACTATCTGAGTATGTGATCAATTCCATAAGGGATTCTCTTGGATACCACAATCCTAGATTAGGATATGTCTTCAAATACCTGAAAATCTTCTCTACTGCTGTCATATGTGATGTCTTTGGAGTAACTTGAAATCTTGCACAAGCACACACAGCAAACATGATATCTGGTCTTGATGAAGTGAGATACATCAAGGAACCAATCATAGATCTATATGTGTGCACATCAACATCTACTCCACTAGCATTCTTCAAAAATAGATGAGTAGTCTTATCAGCAGGGGTATTTGAAGGTTTTGCATCAGTAAATTTGAACTTCCTTATAATCTCAGTCACATATTTGTCTTGACTGATAAAGATTCCATCTTTACTTTGTTGTACTTGCAGCCCCAAAAAGAATGTAAGTTCTCCCATAGAACTCATTTGAAATTCATCTTTCATCAGCTTTTCAAACTCTTTGCACATCTCTTTTCTAGTAGATCCAAAGATGATATCATCAACATATACTTGAACAAGTAGAATATCACCCTTGTCTTTCTTGATGAACAAAGTTTGATCAATCTTTCCTCTATAAAACCCATTGTTCAAAAGATAAGTAGCTAAGGTTTCATACCACTTCCTTGGAGCTTGATGTAAGCCATAAAGAGCCTTAACAACTTTATACACTTTATTAGGGTGTTGAGGATCTTCAAAGCCTGGAGGTCGAGAGACATAGACCTCCTCATCAATCTTTCCATACAGGAAGGCACTCTTAACATCCATTTGATAGACAGTAAAGCCCATAAAGGATGCATAGGCTAGAAACAATCTAATAGCCTCAATCCTTGCAACAGGAGCAAAAACTTCTTCATAGTCAATACCCTCCTCTTGAGTGTATCCTTGAGCAACTAATCTAGCTTTGTTCATGATAACTATACCTCTTTCATCTTTCTTGTTTCTGAAAACCCACTTAGTACCAATAACCTTCATACCATCAGGCAAATCACAAAGAACCCAAACCTTTTGAAGTTTGAACTGCAACAACTCCTCTTGCATTGCTTCAACCCAGCTAGATTCTTCTAAAGCCTTATAAACATTTTTAGGCTCCACTTGTGATAGAAAACAGAAAAACAAACATTCATTCTTGTTCTTATGCTTCTTGGATTCATAAACTTCACTAATGAACCCATGAACATCATCTTTCTTTGTCTGCCTTCTTGTCTTCATACCTGATTATAGCTCACCAAAAACATTTTCAAGTGGATGCACTTTGTGAATTGAAGTCTGTGATGTGCTGGGAATGTCATATGTTGTTGGCATGTTTGAGATCTCAACATCATCACTGGGTGATTCCTGAGATGAAGTTCCCATAATTGGACTATCAGTGGAAACTTCTGCTGCAGCATTGGGAATTTGGTTACCACTGCTAGTAGGAATGTTTGTATTCAAAACATCAAAATTTACAGCATTTGCATCACTTTCCTTTTCAGAATCCTTTGAAGGTTGAGAATTTTCATTATTGTCAACAAAGTCCCAGAGTGGCATAACAATTTGATCTTTATCATCTTCATCACTTTGCAAGATGCATCTTCATCAATGAATTCTTCTATATCTTTAAGATTATTGACTCCTGTACTTGAGGTAATAGGTACATAATTCATTGTATTTGATAATGTCTCAAGATCAAATAACCATTATGGTCCTGAACCTGCTATGTTAGTTTTATTTTCAAGAAACTCAACATGCAAATTCTCTTCAATCTTCTTTGTTCTTAAGTTATAGACTCTAAAAGCCTTGCTAACCATAGAATATCCAACAAAGAAGCCTTCATCTGACTTTTCTTCAAACTTTCCTAGATGATCAATGGTATTGAGAATTGTGACATGACATCCAAATGGCCTCATAAAATCCAAAGTTGGGGGTCTTCCTCTGAATAGCTCATAAGGTGTCTTGTTCTTTGATTTAACCACTAAAACCCTATTCTGAATGTAACAAGCAGTGTTAACTGCTTCAGCCCAAAAAGTCACTGGTAGCTTTGAATCAGCTATCATGGTTCTAGCAGCTTCAATTAGTGTTCTGTCCCTTCTTTCAGCAACTCTATTTTATTGAGGAGTTCTTGCAACACTAAATTCTCTCTTAATACCTTTGTCTCTGCAGAAATCATCCATAACTTTGTTCTTGAACTCTGTCCCATTGTCACACTTGATGATCTTGATCTTCTTATCAACTTGGTTTTCAACTTTTGTGATGAATGTCTTAAGGATGCCAGTGGTTTCATCATTGGTTCTTAAAAAGAAAACCCATGTAAATATACTAAAATCATCAGTCACAACAAGACAATACTTCTTCAAATTTATGCTGCTCACAAATGTAGGACCAAACAAGTCCATATGCAGCATGTAAAGTGGATGATCAATAGAATTGTATGCCTTGGTCTTGCATGAAGCTCTGTGTTGCTTGCCTTTAAGACAGACAACACATGTTTGGTCATTTTCAAATCTCTTCTCTGGTAAACCTCTGACTAGACCATCTTTCACAATCTTGTTAATGGTCTTGAAATTAACATGACTAAGTCTTCTGTGCCAAAGCATGGATTCATCCAAAGTGGCTTTTGCAAGCAAACAAGTAACATCATCTTTAGCCACTATGTTCTTCATGTCTATGCTATATAGATTGCCTTTTCTAGGGATTTTAAGAAAAATATCACTTTCATCAGGGAGCTTATAATCCTTAGATAAGATATAGCATTCATCTTCTGTGAATAGAACTCTATGTTTCTTGTCACACATCTGTGACACACTGAAGAGGTTGTACTTGAGTTCTTTCACATAATACACATTCTCAAAGTCCAAGTTTCCAGCCTTGATAGTTCCTTTGCCAGAAACTTTGCCACCAATACCACCTCCAAAGCTGACAAATTGTCCATCATAAGGTTTGAAATCTGAAAGATAGAACTTATTGCCAGTCTTGTGCCTGGAACATCCACTGTCTGAATATCCTTGATCATCTTTAGGCTTTGAATGTTCTTGCACATAAAATAAAGGAATTAGTTCCTTTTGGGGACTCAAGCCACAAATGACTTGGATCTGCCTCGTGTATCAATATAATTATATCTGTCAAAGGTCATTGATACACCATTGGGATTGTTTGAGGTGATAGATCCTTTTGGTTTCCATTCCCAATGTGCTGAGGCCTTAACAACATTTCCCATGTTTACCATTTTATTGTTTATAGAACCACCAGTGGAAACTTTTGGCCTTGCAGTGGTAACTGCTGGCTTAGCAGTGGCAACTGCTGGTTTTGAAATTTTTGGTACCCACTTATGGTTAGAGTAGACTTTCTTTTCAAAATAAGTCTTTTTCTCTGTTTGTACAGATTTAACAAAACTTGTAATAAGTTTTGCACTCTTAACAGGGGACTTAGGGTAAACTCTGTTTATATTTCTGGCAATGGCAACTGCTGGTTTAGCAGTGGAAAGAGTTTTGATGCCAGAGTTAAGCAAAACAGACCTGGGAATCATCTTGCTTAGTGGATTTGGGTGAGTAAAGTTATTAGCATTATTTGCATTCACCCTGGTATTCCCAAACACTTCCCTTCTACCCATGTGATAGTTACAATTATAATGAAGATGTTCAAAACTACCACATATGTAGCAAGGTTTGTTGTTAAACACAAAGTCACTACCAAATTGCCTAGATTTAACATGATTCCAACTCCTCTTATTCCCCCTAGGAGTTGTTGACCTACTTCTGTACATCTCTGCATATCTAGTAGTGGGCCTAGAGTAATTAGCTTGTGTCCTAGGCTTCTCTTTAACAACATCAGGAATACTCTTTTTAACTTCCACATGAACACTCTCAGGAACACTAGTTTTAGACTCAACATTCAAACATTCATCTTTAAGAGATGAGTCACTAGCACTATCAAATGTATCAACCTCAACCTGAACCTTTTCAATAGCAGCTTCTTTAACAAATTTTGGTCCATAGGTCATGGTTGGTTCCTGAAACTCTTCTAATCCTGTGTGTGCTAAGTCAATACCAGGAGGTGATGGAACACCTCTTAGAGGTGGTGGAACTGATTTATATCCTACTCCTGATTTGGCTTTGTTTACAACTTGGGCCTCCCAAATTTTGTCAATACACTTGGATTGATGATCTAGTGTATTACAAGTTATCTGTATATTCTCATTGGCCCTTTTAACCTTCTCTAACTCTTCACTAAGAGCCTTATTCACAACAACCTTATAATCTAAGTCTCTTTTTAAAACAACAATATCATCATTGAACTTAGATTCATTGGCTCTATAATGCTCTAATTGTGTTTCTAAAATAGCAAGACCTCTTTTATGATTTGCTAAGTTATAATTAGTTTGATTTAACTCTAGCAATTGTTCACCATATTGTTCTTTATGTTTCTCATAATCTTTTAAAGCCTTACAAGTTTTAGAACAAGCATTATTAATTTGTACCTCAGAGTCAGAAAAAGCCATAAGTGCAAGCTCAGTAGCAATCATTGCAGACTCTGAACCATCTTCTTCATCCTCAGCCATATAGCTCCAATCATAGCTTACTCCATCAATGGCCAATAGCACCTTTGGTTCTTCAGTTGTAGGTTCTTTCTTTTTTCCTGCTTATACCAAGTTGACCTGTTATCAGGCTTCTTTGGTTTCCTGCATTCCCTGGCATAGTGCCCCTTCTTATGACAGTTGTAGCACTCCACCTTCTTTTTATCAAAACCTACAGTTTCATTGCCATTTATGGTGATCTTCCTACCAGTCTTCCTCCAGAACTTCTTTGCCTTCAATCTTAGTAAAGCAACCTGCCATTTAATGTCCATCTCTTCCATGTCATCCTCATCAATTTGATCCAAGTCTTCATGTGTGAGAATTGAACCATTCATCTGACTTGACAGAAAGGCATAAAATGTAGAATCACTAAGACCAACAATCTGTCTTTTTGAACTAGCAGTGGAAACAACAATATTAGCATTATCATCATCACTATCACACTCTTCATCTGAACTATCATCAACAGATGATGATATGAGTGCTAAGTTCCCTGATCCTGAACTTAGTTTGCCAGCCTTCTTCAACCTCTGTTCAATAACTTTAAAGTTATTGTACAAATCATTCAGCTTCATAGTCTCCAATTTTGGCTTGTCTTCCCATACTGCAACATTTGTACCAAACTCAGAGGGTAAACTTCTTAAGAACTTTAGATTGAGGTCTTCCCTTTCCACCTCAATTCCAAACACTGTGAGTTGAGTAACAATCTTTTGAAGCCTTGTGAAGATGCTGTCAATAGATTCATTACTTGTTGAACCAAATTTTTCATAAGTCTGTTCCAACAAGGTCTTCTGTGTCTTCTTGGTGGAATCATTACCACCAAAAACATTGCGGATCTCCTCAAACAAGGTTTGTGCAGTCTTGTACTTGCTGAATGCGAGAACTTGATCTCTGGGAAGGGTCATCAACAACAAACCTCTGGCCTTCAGATCATTCTTCATCTGAAGTCTTTCATCATTTGTGACTGGTCCAATGTTGATCTTTAGTACTTCCTTGCCATCAATTGTCTCTGAGGTAGTACCAGGTTTGAAAGAATTTCTAAACATAATGATTTCCCAAAGTGAATAATCTTGCACCATAAAGAATTGTTCGATCATAAGCCTACACATCTCATAGTTATTCAACTTAAGCTTGGGAAGCTTAGCAGCAATGTTGGACTGACTAGTTTCTGTCTCCATTGAATCTTTTGAGTGAACTTGGGGTCTTCTAAATGAAAGTATCAAAGCCTATCTCTGATACCACTTGATGGATCTGAACACCTTGATCTGTGTTATAATGATACTTTGAGTTATATCACTAAGTATGCGGAATCTACTTAGTAATACTTAGAAGTTTGATTGTGAATGAAATAGTTGTATATGAATGAGAAGAATGTTTATATCAAACTATTAGCTCCAATATTAATAATAATAATAATACGAGTGATCTTTGTATCACTAGGGTTACAACCTTGAAGCTCTAAGAAAAACGTATATCTAACCTTAACCTAGGACCTCCTTTTATAGCACAAGGAGTCCTCTTCTACAAGATACGTATAATGATAATAGAATAAGATATACACAAGATCTATTCTATATTTATCTTTACAAGTTTCCTAACAGTTATCCTAACAGCAGTGGTAATAATATGTACTAGCAGTGGTAATGAGTTTCCACTGCTAGTGCATTCTTCAACAGTTGTAATCTTCACACTTAGCCGTGGTAACTGTTAATATAATTCCCAACAAAGTCTTCTCCCAAAGTTAAAGGATGGGACCTCAAAAATTCCCAAATATCTAGGTTCGCGAAGCGTGTTTCCGCCGCACGGGTCAATGAAAAAGCTTCGTCTAGAGTTTTGGGATTTGACTGTAAGAGTAAACATTGTAGATCTAGTTTAAGTCCGGAGATATAAAACGATATAAGTAAAGACTCTGAGATCCCCGTTTCTTGGTTTTTAAGAATCTTAAAATCATGCTCGTATTCGGCCACCGTACCCATTTGCAAAAGCTTAAATAGTGAATATTCCGCGTCCCGATCACATCCGCTCGATGCCATGAACATTAACTCGAAAAACAAAAAAAACAATTTTTTTTTTATTTTTCCCCGATGAACAGTACTGTGAATAGTAGTCGATGAACAATAATTTTTTTTCAATTTTTTTTATTTATTTTTTAATATATTGGAACCCTACGTAAGCCCTCTCAACTAGAGCTCTCAATGAAAGCACCAATTGATACGACCCGGTCAGGGTTGTATCGGGATAGGGCACCACTTCAAGCGGGCCCAGGCTCCTTAAGAAATAGAAGAGAAGAACTAGAGAATTATTGATCTTAAAACTTGATTGATTGATAAACTAAAATATTAGAAAGAGTATTTATAAGACAAAGTAAAACCCTAATAGCTAAATGAGCATTAGGCTCGAGCCCAAGCGTATCACCATGTATTCATTCTCTCATCTCTTGGTTCACTTGAAAACCTAAATCTTTTCTTCTTCTTCTTCCTTTGAGCTATAGGCGATCCAATACACCCTCTTAGGGTTCCTATTCGATCAACTAAGTCTCAAGCTAGTGGTGTTTGCTTGTGGATCTAGAACCTAGCTTTTCTAATTGAAACGCTAATAGTACGTGTGTTCAAGAACAAAGTGTTAGCATACTTTTGCTAACATGATTTGCCCTAATCGACTTTACCTTAGTCGATCCATCATTAAACCCTAACCTAGGTTTTATATTTCTTAATACTTGATTTCTTGTTCTTGCTAAAAATCACAAAGGTTTCTACTAGTTTAAACTTTGTAAAAACTAGTAGAAACCCTAGGTTGCATGTAATCTTTATGTGATTTTAATGGATATTTGTTATATGCCATTTTGAATATGCGATATATGACTTGATTATATGTTTATAATAAGTGCTATGTGGGTATCCATGACAAACCATGCATGTGTTGTTATGGATTATGATGATTTTGTAGTAAATTGTTACGTGTTATTATGATTTCATGCTTATTTATGCGATTTGTACTAATTAATAAAGTTATTTAGTAAATGTTTGACATGTAAAGATTACTAAAAATTAATTAATTATGTAATTAGGGAAGACCTAATGTAAATCGTGTATTATGATCAATTGTGTTTATTAATTGATTGATTTTGCATGTTCATTATTTAAGTTGTTTGTTTATTTTATTTAATTGCTAATTGTTTATATATGTTTGTGACATGATAGTAAGCAAAAGGGTAATTTCATATATAAACCGGACTTAATAATGGTGAAATCTTGTTTTGAGCTTTAAAAAATCTTGAACTTTTAATTGATTGATCGCGACTATACATAATGGTCGGACGGTAAAGCTAATTTTGACAAACTATAAAGTGGGTACAAGGTGGCTTCGCATTAAATTATGGCCTTAGAGAGACTGCATTCTGTCTCTACGCTCGCCTATGCGTCAAATTTAGTTTTACCCAACAACCTTTATATACGAAGCACTTAAGGCAAAGTCGTAAGTTTCTTAACGCCTCAATTAAAACTTTGTAGATTTAAGCTCGTAAAGAAACTAATGAGTAAAAGTTTTTTACATGAAACATATGATACAAGATGAATGCATGACATCTTTGTACATATTTTTATTACACACATCAAATTACTACCCTTAAAATTTAAGTTATATGCCATCCAATGAAACGGAAACACCCAAAGTTGTGGTTTACGTCAGGGTGTAACCTGGCTAGATTGCAATGGAAGGGCAAATTATATGATTTCATCACTAGCAGATCAACTGGTGTGATGAATTTATGTAAGTTTGCTGTTTCTTAAGTTGGTTAACTTAATTGAGTTGATAGTGGGATCTGATCACTCAAGGCATAAGATGGGGATAAACATGCTTACATTGCAACTGCGGTTGGCAATATGTAAATCCCATCAATTCTAGGAATTGGAATTGAATATTGGCAATTGAGGTTTGACTCGTACCTTATTAAATACGTTCATCACTAGTAGATCAACTGATGTGATGAAACTATTTGATTTGGATCCTAGTTTTTCAATGTAAATTAAATGGTTATATGTTTATGAACCAAGGGTATTTAATTTTCTTGAAATTTTATTATCGAAATTACTAACTTTTGATTTTTTTATGTAGAAATGGCTACACCCGAAAACCCTAATATGAGCAACATGAGTTCTGCGTTCAAACAAATGATTGATCGAGACAAGTTGACTGGTGCAAATTTCAATGATTGGTATCGATCCTTAAGAATTGTTTTAAGGATGGCCAAAAAATTTGACTATATTGGTAAGCCTCTTCCTACTGCTCCTGAAGGGACTGCATCTACTGCAGCCCATGAAACATACAACATTGAATATGAGAAGCACAATAATGTGGCTTGGTGAGTGCTTATTCACTCACTATTTTATGGCCAAAAACCGACCCAATACGACTATTTGAGCTAACAAATGCCAAGAAAACGTGTGTTTTTGTGTTTGTGATTTGCAGGAACGGATTTATCATAAAAAGACGAAAAAACCCACACGAATACCGGAAAAATGGGCACGAGAGTAGAAGATGGTCAAAAAGTCAAAGCCGGGAATCCAAGAATCAGTTCCAGTCCTCTATCTACTCAGACTTGGCAAGTTTAGTCCCTGGAATAGATTTTTGAAGATTGGCAGATTTTTACCCTTGAAGTTTGGAAGTTTTGCATATTTGGTCCTTGTATAGTCTTATCAAAAATCTGAAAATTCTATGAGCCTTGGTCCATAATTATTAAAGTCCAAATCCAAATAATATCAAGCCAAAAGTCCAATCTTAATACCAAAGGCCCATCTCCTATAACCTTGACCCGGCCCCCTCATGCTCAAAATATTATAAACAAATGCCCCGCGCCAAGTTCATCCCCAAATACACCCCGTACCCAGAAGCTAAGAACCCTAACCACTAATTGCATAAATTGGCTCGAACCAACCTAGCCTAACCATCAATTGAGCTAATACTAAGACCTTCTAGAACCCCACGTGACCTAGCACATGTCAGAAGTTGTAAGAGTATCTATCTAGGTCACGTGTCAGACACCCATTGGATCAGATACGTCATACCAATCATTTGGAGTGCTTCTAGAAGCTGCTGACACCTATCTGACACGGAGAGAGAAGGTACAAGCTTGGATTGGACAGATGGTGCATTATTAGTGGATGAGACACCTCACGGATTTTGATCTATTGGCTCTCATTGAATTGAAGAAACACAAAGTTCATCCAAGGGCTGAGAGAGCATTCAGATTAGCACAATGAGGCACGGATTGCCAGCTTGGCATTTGGTCACCCAAGCACCTCACTCGGCTATAAATAGGTGTTAATTTCAGCTCATTTGTATGTAGAATTTAGGTACTGTTATGCTGTTAAATTGTAACTAGATTAGTGATTGTAATAGATAAGCCTTTAATAAATTCAAGTTTTCTTTTATAATTTCAGCTTATTTCCTTATTTCCATTGCTTATTCTGTTTTTCAAGTAGCTTATTATTAGCTTATTTCATTAATTCTCAGCTTATTTTCTCTTCTACACTATCTCTTTTTATCAAATACAGCTTATTCAAAATTTACTTTTCATTTCTTTCACAAATTCTTCCAATTCAGAAAAATATAAAAAAAATAAGATAAATATAAGAAAAATAAAAAATAGTTTCAAACTTGTTTTTCATTCTTCAAATAGTTCATTCTAGTTACTTATATCATAATCAAGCTCAAATAGATCAAGTTTCATGTTCACTGTTTCATCCAAGTCCAAGTAGAGGTGTTTCAGAATGATGCTGAGGTGTGTTTGATAAGCTGATTCAGACAAGTAGATATCAGCCTATCTTAAAGATAGGCTACGGTGAACTCCCTCTGTTCTAGCTGAGGGAGAATTGTGGTAAACTTTGTTTCATTTTCAGATTTTAGCATAATATTAGATAGAATTGTAGTAGTTCACTGTTTGCAGAATTTATAGTAGTTAATCTGTTTGTTGTTGATTGATCATAGTGTAGTGTTGAATGTTAGTCTATATAATTGATTTGATTTGTCTTAGTATAGCTTAGTTAGTATTGATTTGGTATTGCTGTTTGATAAGTGCTAGTTAATCGATTGAAGTTTATGTATCTGAGTAGTATATTGAGTGTTGATCATTTGTCTGTTAGATTGTTACTAGTAAGTGTTGATTGATCTCATAATCTGTGATCTCTACTTGTGGTGGATCTGTGTTGATATTTGTTTATGGATTGTGAGAAATTTGGTTGGAACTATTTCATTTCATCACTTGAATACTAGTAAACCTACTGTCAATACTTGTGAATTAGAGGATCTGAGATTTGATTTGATTTAGTGTATGCTTGTTGTGGTTTTAGCTTCTATAATACATTTAGAATCTGTTTGGGACAGGATGATTGTGAATTGAAGAGTAAATCAGTTAGTTGCTTAGAATTAGTCATATTTAGGGGTGTTTGGCATAAACAGATTAGGTAGGATTTAGAGTAATTTAGATAGATTTAAGTGCATTTATAGTTCACATTTGTTAGTTGTAGCTTAAGTATTTCATACAATTGGTAATTAGTAAGACAAAAGTCAAAATTAGCTTGTAAACTTTCTTTAACTGTCACATTTTAGCCTTTAGATTTCAAAGTGTGCATTGTAGGTACAAGTTAGCTAAAGTAGCTTAATTCAATAGGTAGTATAGCTTATTATAACATAACTGAGCATTTAGGAGTAGCTAAAATTCATAAAAGTCAATATAGTTAACATTTTCATAAAGTCAAAAATGTGTATGCTGATTAGTCAGTATGTATTTTGGAGAAAGCCTGTAGACTTCATTGTTCATTGGAAATTCAATTGTAAAGCTGTTTTAGATAGTCTGCTAGTAGGAGATTAAGTTTCAAAAAGAAATTCTGCTTTTGAAACTAGGTAGCTTATTGGAATCTCAGCTTATAGTTGGCTGTTTTGACTCAACCTTCCCCTGCACCACTTGTATGCAACTGATTTCTAGGCCTGATACAAGCAGGTTATTGAGTTTAGAAATCCAAATTATTGGTTGATTTGTGATCTCTTGCTGGTAGAGTAATAGTAGACACCATTGGTTTATCTTTTGTAGCTTATCTTAGCTGCTTATCAGGTTCTTGTAGTTCATTGCTGGTAGCTGATTTCTGAATTAGTATTGTAGGCCTGCTAGTTATATCTTGAGCTAGTATCTGTGTTATATCTAGTGATTTGATCATCATCTGAGTGGAATAAGCTTTGTGTTTGGTCACATAGTTTCTGTGTTAGCTTCTGCTTATTGTGTATAGCTTATTGAGCTTGTACCTTAGCTTATTGCAACATTTTTGAGTTTCTGTGGTTATCTGAGCTTAATATAAATCATTTTCTGACACATTTGAGGTTTATACATCATACTTGGCTTGTGTTTTAAGTTTCACCAAGATTTGATCACAAGTGCTTATAAATAAGCACTTGTGATAAGCTGTTTTAGCCAGAAAAAGCTCTTAATAAGCTGTTCTTCATTCCAAAATTTTATTCTGAGTTTCTTTTCTTATTTTTGATTTTCTGGAAATTTTCCAGAATTTTTCCAAAGCCTTTTACTATTTTTCTCATTTTCTTTTGATTATTTTCTATTTTTAAATAGATTTTAATTGCTAATAATTCATAATAATTCAGAAAAAGGTCAGAAAAATACAAAAATAGTTTCAAGAATTGTTTTATAGTATTTTAGAATTTTAAGATTTGAAATTTTATTTTTCCACCTTATTTTTCTATTTTTCTATATTTTTAATTCATTTTTAATTCAAATATTCAATTTTAATTCACATAAAATTAAAGAAAAGTCTAAAAAATATTTTTCTTTTTCTGGAAATTATTTTTCGTAGTTTAAGATTTTTAGAAAAATTTTCAAGTTTGTAGGATAATTTTTAGATAAACGTCGCGTTTTAAACGCGCGTGCATTACCGTTTGTACATTTTGAGATTGTGTGCATTGATTGCTTGTACTCTTTGCATGCTTTATCATTGTTTGTGAATAATTGATTTTCTTGATTGCTATTTTCATGTTATCACTCTTTCACTATTCACTTACACTACACGATTCCCAAACTGATAATTCGAATTTTCCATTCGAGCCTTCGTTGGGAGAACGACCCGAGAATTACTTTCACAAGTATTTCTTTGGAATATAATTATACTATAATTGACACGAATCAATTTTTGGCGCCGTTGCCGGGGAAGGCCGAAGTGAATTTTTGAATATCTTTTTGAAAATCGTGTTTTGTTAAGCCTTCCTCTATTTTGTATATATATTTCTATAAAAATTGAAAAATTCAAAACACCTAAAGTGTTTTCAAAAATACCAAAAAAATAATAAAAGTTACAGCCTCGACTCGATCGAAAGAAAGGGCGTTGTAAACCAAATAAGTCTCGCAATATAACGAAAACGTAATTTAGTTGTTTATCGGACTATTTCAATTACTACAACCGAATAAGCGGGAAATACGGAAGCTAAGACATTAAATTGCTAGCTGAAGAGAGATCCATTCTTCTCTCCCGTCCCGTCGCGCGTAGTTTTGAAAGAAACGGTTTTCGATTAATATTACGTTTTAAGAAAAGAAAAACAAAAGAAATAATAAGTTTTTGTGAAAAAAAAAAAAAAAAAAAAAACAAAAAGATTTTCTTTTCTCTTTTCTTTTTCATTTTCTTTTTAATTTTACTCGTGGTGTATGCACACCCGATCTTCGTTTGAGAGTCTTACGTCTCCGTTCTCTAACCCCGAGCGGGTTTTACGACATACTAGTCGGGTTCATTTCCTTGACGAGGAGGAGATGAACCAAAACGAACACAACAGACCCCCGCCGATGGGTGGTCCGCAGCACAATGTTATCCCGCCGATGGGACAACAACCGGCATTTGATCCACGTCCGATGGAAGAACAACTCTAATCACCATTTAACGGTGTGAGGAGGGCAATTGTGATTCCGGACATCAATGCTAATTTTGAGATCAATCACGGATTACTCAACTTAATCACGGGTATATCCTTTCACGGGTTCGATCACGAAGACCCCTATGCTCACATCAGAAATTTCACCGACATCGCTGAGACGATTAGAATGAACCAAGTTCCTCACGATGTGGTGAAATTGAAGTTATTTCCTTTCTCCTTAAAAGGAGCAGCCCGGACTTGGTTGGAAAAGGAACCACCGAACTCGATTCACACTTGGAATGATCTCGCTTCCAAGTTTGTGAATTACTTCTATCCTCCCTCTAAAACTTCTAACCTACGTTCTCAAATCTTTCGGTTCCAACAAGCTTTTGATGAAACGTTTAGTGAAGCTTGGGACCGATTCAAAGATTTGAAGGAGAAATGTCCGAACCACGGGTTTACCGACCTTCAGCAGATTGATACGTTTTATAATGGGTTATGTCATGCTGATCAAGATTCGCTTAATTCTGCTGCGGGTGGTAACTTGTTGGCTAGGAACACGAATGATGCTTTCATGATAATTGAGAATAAAGCTCGTGTGAGAATGTCAAGGAATAAACCTCAAGTGTCTAATAATGGTAAAAATAACGATGAATTGGTAAATATGATTGTGGCTTTAACAAAGAAAGTTGATGCAATGTCCATTGAAAAACCAAACCATCAAGTCAATGTGGTTAGTCACGGTTGTGAGACTTGTGGTGGTCCACATGTGTATTATGAATGTCCGGCCACCGGTGCCTTTTCTCGTGAAAACGCGTATGCTGCAAACGCGGGTAACACCGGTTACCCACAACCTCAAGGAGACCGTAATCTCCTCAGCTACCGTTCTTCTCATTTTCTTGGACCACCCGGTTTCGAACAACAAAACCAGGTCAATCAAGTCAATCAGAATCATAATGTGCAGAATCGTAATAATCAAGGAAATCAAAATCAGAGTCGAGCTAATAACGGTTTTCAAAATCATAATCAAGGGTTTAATCAAAATCGGGGTTTTCAAGGTAATTTCAATCAAGGCCCGCCTCAAGGGAACAATTTTCAAAACCATCAAAACCATGGAAACCCTGGGAATTTTCAGAACGCTAATCATGGAAATCATAATAATGGTAATTACCAAAACCGTGGGCAGAATTTCAATAATAATCAAAATCAAGCTGTTATTCCAAATCCGTCGCCCACGGAAGATTTGATTAAGCAATTGCTTCAAAACCAACAAGCTTTTATGACAAAACAAGAGGAAACAACAAGGTTGTTAGCTAATCAAATCAGTGATATTAACAAACGTTTAAATGATCGACCTTCGGGTTCGGGTATTACATCTTTGCCAAGCAACACGATCGCAAACCCGAGGGGCGAAGTAAAGGCGATCATAACTCGCAGTGGTGCTACATATGAGGGACCCACAGCTCCTACTACCTCTTCTTCTTCTTCATCTCCACCCAAGGTAGTAGACTGTGAGACCGAGGTGACAAAGGACCCGGTTCCTCCTGTTAATAATGGAGGAGCTGAAAACGTCCAACCTCCGGTTGTCCAAAAGTCGAAAGATAAAGAAAAAGTCGTTTTTGAGAATAATGTGAAATACAAGTCTAAATTGCCATATCCGTCACGATTTAACAATGAAGAGCTCCGTGCAAAATCTAAAATACAAATGGAAAAATTTCTGGATATTTTTCAAAAGTTGCACTTTGATATAAGTTTTATGGATGCTCTTGTGTACATGCCGAAATTTGCTTCCACGTTCAAAAACCTCATAAGTAATAAAGAGAAATTGCTTGAATTAGCCGAAACACCGATAAATGCTCAATGTTCTGCGATTCTTCTCAAGAAGCTTCCCGAAAAGCTTGGTGACTCGGGAAAGTTTCTCATTCCATGTTCTTTGAAAGATCAAGAAGTTTGTAACGCCCTGGCCGATTCGGGTGCGAGTATAAACCTCATGCCATTATCGATCTACAAACAACTTGGAATGGGGGCTCTTAAACCGACAAGAATGACTTTGGAGCTTGCTAATCGATCAATCACTCATCCAGTTGGAATTGCTGAGGACGTTTTTGTTCGTGTGAATTCGTGTACTTTTCCGGCAGATTTCGTTGTTGTCAATTTTGAAGCTGATCCGAGAGTTCCTCTTATACTAGGGCGACCGTTTTTACGAACCGCTAAAGCCCTAGTAGACCATTATGAGGATACTCTAACTTTACGACACGATGATGATATTATGATTTTCAAAGCCGATGCTTCGAAATTGAAGAAGTACTCCATCAAAAGCATCGATGTTTGTGATTACACCTTTGATGATTTTGTTAAAACTTTCGTCTCCGATTTTTCCCCATCATTTCCTTCGATTAAGGAATATGATTCTTTTTGGGAAGAGATCGATGAATTTCTTGCAATTGAAACGATTCCGATTTCTGAGACTGACGAACCTTACTTTGATTCGAAGGGGGATATTATTTTTCTTAATAATTTGATGAACGATGAACCATCAATCCCTCCGGATATAGTTAAGACGAAGATTGAGCTTACAATTGACGATCCTCTTGAGCCCGAGCTCGAGGAATTTTTACCAGACTTTGAGAGTTTCTCCTTCGATACGACTGAGGAAATGAGTGGCAATCCCACTTATCGTCATGATTTTTCTGATCCGACATATGAAGTTTTTCATTTTGATCACTCGGAAGAGACGAGTCGTGGCAGTACCACTTCTCATGCTTTTATCTCTCTTCCGGAGTTTGAATCATTTCGTTTTGATGAACCTGAATGTGAAATTGAAAAGTTTTCTAAACCTGAGTATGAAAGTTTCAGTTTTGATCTTGAAATTGATCATGATCCGGGTGGTGTTCTTAAGAATGAGAGTTTTAATGAAAAGTTTTTCCCAACCCTCCCACCCGGAAAAGATTTTAAAAGGAGCTTAAATGATAAGATTCATAATTCTATAATTATGAAGTTTTATTTTGATGAAGATGAGTTTTTCAAGATTGTTATCATGACATTCTTGCCATTTATAACGCTTGGTGTGGTTTCTCTTATCCGTCACTCAGTGGGGAGTGAGGATGTTATTTTTGACCCTGGTATCGTTTTCAACGTTTTCATAAGTAAAGTACCAGCGGTTATCTTTTCGGGATGGAACTTTCAAATACGTCATAAGTTTTTCAAAATATTTTGAATGAAAGCCCGAATGAGATTATTTTTCCACGGTTTTTCCCCAAGGACGAATTAATTCGGGGATCGAGTCAAGCTCATGTGACTCGGTGAACAAAAACAAGCGCTTCGTGGGTGGCAACCCATGCTTATCAATTTCATCTTCTTATTTTTCTATTTTCTAACACCTAACGTGAGGAGGGGGTGCCTCTTCTACTCTTGTGTTCCGTGGTTGTTTGTGATGTTTGTTCAGGATTGTCCGCGATTTATGATGACTCTCGTGCTCGTTATCTCTTCACTTGGAGTCTCATTCATCGGTGCTACTTGGAAATCCTATATCTGTTAAATCTTATCGACTAACGTTTTCTTTGGCATAATTAATAAACGGCCCTAGAATTTTGTTAGGATTACCTTAACCCGTAAAACATTGAGGACAATGTTTTGTTCTAGTCAGGGGGAGGGTGAATCTTCGATTCGATTTTGACCTTGCATTTTTCACAAAAGTCGTGTACTCTTGCAACTCCATTTTCCACCAAAAATAAAAAATTGAAAAAATGAGAAAATTTCAAAAATTTTGATGAAAAAGTCATGAAAAAGCAAAAAAAAAAAAAAAAAAAAAAAAAAAAAAAATGAGAAAAAGTTAAAAAAGTTGTGCAAAAATATAATAAAGTTTTGAATAAGTTTTGACACCTTGTTGACTTTCTTGTTGGCGAGAGTAGGAATAAATATTTTGACTTGACCGGGCGTGTTGAGCCCTAGCTTGTTCCCTTAACCAATGATGATCACATAAGCTTGTGCTAGTTTTGTACACCAAGAGCTATAAAATGCGAATTCTTTCTTAAGAATCTGCAAGTTCCCGTACTTGACTTTATACATGCGCAGCTTAAAAGCTTTCGCTAGTCTTTTACATCAGGAGCTAGAAAACGCTAATTCTTCTTCTAGAATTTGCAAGTTTCCGTAACTGACTTTATATATGCGTGGCTGATTATCGGCTAAGTATTCGCGGGTTTCATTATTTGAGATCTTAAATTGCGAAGAGCGAGAAATGATAGAGTTTATTTAGAAGTTAGATGCTAAACGTGGAGTAGTGGTTCTCTTTAGAGCTCATGAGAGGTACTTGTGGCTTTTTATTCCCGTCAGAAATGTCACCCATATATAATAGATGTTCTAGGTTAATTAGTGGTATTTCGGTTTGAATAATATTTAGTTATTTGTTTTCTTAAGAGAATTTTGCTTTAGAAGTTGGGTACATATCAAGGAACATCAAAAATAAGAGCAAAAAGTGAAAAAATCAAAAGTAAAAAAATTGATTATCTATGTGGTTTTGGAGCTACCCGATAAGCTTCCATTGATATTGAGAAAAAAAAGTCAAGAAAGAAAGAAAAAAATGAAAAAAGTGAAAGTTGAAGTATTGTTGAATAAGAGCTATGTATGTATCAATAAGTTGTTGGCGCGTGAGGTGCATGTGATACGTGATTAGTAATCAGTCACATGAGGTGCACGTGATCGTACTCCGCAACTTATATTCTTGATATTGTATGTATCCCAAATTCCTTGATGTGGACCGAATTTCTATTGCAGTGGTTCTTAAGAGAAAATGAATAACTACTTATCGTTTTAACTTAGGTATCACTATCGGACTAAAAAGTTATCGAAACGAGAAAATATGAAGCAATTCATTTCTCAACAAAATAAAATATTGAGATACAAAACTTAGGAAATGGGAGTAAGAAGTTTCCACAAGTAACTGTTATGAGTAGTGTTAGCATCTAATTTGTAGATAAGTTGTGATCTCGTTTGTACGCTTAGTTTGGGGACTTGTGAAAAATCAAGGATGACGATTTTTATCCGTATGGTCACTTCTTAATTAGAAGTGTTTCTACTTGTCGACCCTAATAATTATTGCAAAATAATGAAAGTTCAACAAACCGTCACAAGTTTGAAGTATGGAAAAGTCCGAAAATAGAAATTGTAAGTGGAATAAAGGAATAAAAGGAAAATTTTGGAAAACGGAGCGTTTACGGGAATAAATGATTTTATTACTTCTTTCGAACCTCCTTGCTACTTTACAAAGTTAGTAGGAAGAGTTTTGAAATTATTTATCCCAAGAGCGTGAATTGAACACATTGCGTGAGGACACGGCAATACCTTAGTCGGGGGGATTTATTATGGCTTGTCTTATGTTGGCTGGGATGGATACTCAATTGCAAAAACAATTTGAGACTATGGACCCATGGACATGATCAATGAACTCAAACGTATGTATGAGAAACCACCTACTGCAAAATTATATGACTTGATAGAATCTCTGCATGGTTGTAAACAGGAAGCAGGAAAATCTGTGAGTGCCCATGTATGGAGATGAAACATTATTTAGACCAATTGGAGCAACTCGGCTGCGGATATCAGGAAAGCGTAAGTATTGGCCTCATTTTACGATCCCTTAATCAGGATTTGTATAGTGAGTTTGTACGCAACTACAATATGCATTGCAAGGGGAAGACGACAAGTGAAGTTCATGCAATGCTTATTGAATTTGAAAAAGGTTTTTCAAAGAAGTCACCTACACCTGCTGTAATGGCAATACAAGGTGGTAGGATTACCAAGAAAAATAAACCCAACAAACCGCAACATGCGAATAACACGGGTAAAGGCGCTGGAAAGGGCAAACAAGTTGCGACTAACCAATAGAAGCCTAAGAAGCAAAATCCTCCTCCTAAGAAGAAGGAGACTCCTAATAAGGATTTGGCTTCATGTCACTACTGAAACACTGCTGGACATTGGAAGCGGAACTGTCCATTATTTCTAGAGGAGTTGCGCCTCAACAAGAGTAAAATGCTTGGTAACGTCGCAAGCACTTCAGGTATGTTTATGATTGAATTATTTTCTTTTCCTCGTAAGAATAATTCCTGGATATATGATACAAGATGTTATACTCACATTTGTAATACATCGCAGGGACTTAGAGGAGCAAGGAAGCTGGCCTATGGAGAAAGATACTTGTACGTAGGGAATGGCATACGTGCAGCTGTTGAAGCCATATGGAATTTTGATTTAGTTTTACCTTCGAGTTTAATACTAGTATTGAATAAGTGTCATTATGCACCCTCTATTGTTACGGGTGTTGTTTCAGTTTCTTTGTTACTGGATATTGGCTTTGATCACACATTTATTAATAATGGAATTTCGATTTCTTTAAATAATGTTTTTTACTTTAATGTAATTCCTGTAAATGGTGTGTTTGAAATTGATATGGAAAACCATGTGTCCAATAGAAATAATTCTATGTATAGCATTGGCAATAAGAGAATCAAGTCTAACTTGGATTCGTCTTATCTTTGGCATTGTCGTCTTGCACATATTGGCAAGGATCGCATGGAAAAGCTGCAACATGATGGGCTTTTCCAAAAGACCAATGATGAATCATTTGATAAATACGAATCTTGCATATCTGGAAAGATAAAAAGGAAACCTTTTTCACATCAAGTGGAAAGGGCTACAGATCTACTTGGATTAATACACAGCTGTATATGGTCCACTTAGACATGTGTCAAAACGCGGTGCTAGCTACTTCATAACCTTCACGGATGATTGATTGAGGCAAAAGCAGTAAACTAAAGTCAACCACAGATGTGGTCAATATAGTCAAACTCCATAGGCTCAATGCTCCGCGGAATATAGTGTTTCCCCAGGTCGTTATGTCCCGACGAGGTGTGGATTGTTATCAAACGGGTTTGTGATCGGGTGAATTTGGACAAGAAAGGGTTTTGTGAGTGATTAAGCTAAGGAATCTACAAGGAAATAGCTTAAACAAGCTATATAGATGATTACGTGAAAGTTAGATACCTAAAAACGTTTAGTAACTAAAAACGTATACGTTCAGATTAAATTTACGCGAACGTACAAAATAAAACGCGAGTTTTAAGGAAATAAAATACTTACGGGTATGAAAATTACATTTTTACAATCCTAATAATAAAAAAAAAATTTTGAAAAATTAAAATTAGTTTTTACACTGTTTATATAATTATTATTAATTAAATACTATTTTCCTATTTACTTTTAATTATTTAAATTAACCTAAATTATAACTAATTATGAAATTACACTAAAAATATGAAAAATAAATTTGGAAAAATCTAAAATATAATAAAACTAATTTTCAAACTGAAAATATATTTTTCCTACTTTTTTAATAAATATTGTTAATTAAAAACTAACTTAAACTAATTAAAATTACACTAAATAATTGGAAAATGTAAAATAAGCTTAGAAAAATAAAATTAAAACTTAGAAAAATCTAATGTAATATAAAACTAATTTTAAAACAGTAAACATATTTTTAAGACTATTTATATGTTTAATATTAATTATTAACTAATTATTTAATTATTAAAAACTAAATTAAATTAAGAAAAGTAATAAATGATACAAGAAAAATCTGAAAAAATTACCAAAATTATTTTTAACAATAAGAAGCCTAGGAAAAATATAAAAATAAAAATTGCTTATTAAATAAGCTGAAAATAAGCCAAATGGCTTAAATAGAAGCTAACACTATTTTAAATTTTGTCTTTTTTTGAAATTTTCTTTTACAAACCTATTAAACAACTAAAAATATGAAACTTTTGTGAAGGGACTTGGGCTGAATATCAAGAATAAGCACTATGAAAAGCCAAGAGGAGTGGCAGATTGCTTATAAGCTTTTTAGGATTAGGAATAGCTTAAATAAGCTACAATATTAAGCCACAAGCCAAAATAAACCAACAACTATCAATGCAGACAAGAAATAAGCACAAATGGACAAAATAAGCACATACAATAAGCTGGAATAAGCAATAAGCTTAACCAAAAACCACACAGTCAACACAGGTCTGAATCAGGGATTTTGGACATCTGTGGGGTCCACTATGGTAAAGGAAGGTCCAAATAAGCACTTGACCTTTCAAGGTTACCAGGTAGGCTACAAAATAAGCCAATAAGCTAGGCTTGTTGCTTATTTTTGAGCTCAGTATGAGCTTGGGAAAGTTGGGTCAAAAGCTGAGTGGGTCAGTTTGTATCAGGAAAAGGGGCCAACAAAATGGGCATAGCAGCCCATGTAAATAAGCTAGGAATGGAAAAATAAGCTAAGGGACTTAAAGGTGGGATTATGGGCTTTCCAATAAGCCAAATCTCAAGATGTGGGGCCCACTATGGAAGGCATGGGGGGCCATTGAAAATGAGGTGTTGGACTGAGTTCATGGTGCAGGGCATATGCTTGCCCTGCAGCCCACTTTGAGCATGGAAATAAGCTATAAGAAAAAATTCTAAAAATAAGCTAATTGTGGAATCTAAGAGGTTAGCTGGCAGACTATAAAGTGTAAAAAGCTTGAGGGCTAGATCACAACACAAAAATCAAAAATATTTACCCAAAATCTGACTTTTCTACCTAAGGGTGAGTTTTGACTTTCTTAATGAACTACTAACTTTGACTTTCTTGAACTTTTAATGACTCTTACTGATTAATTTGTGTTTATTAAGCTTAAGTAAGATTAAAGAAAGCAACTACATCAAGTTCTAAACTCAAATCAAGCGATTGGTTTTTCCAAGACACCAACAGTTAAGCTGTTGGTGTGATTAGCTACTAATTTGACCTTTTCAATGAAAGTGACCAAACAAAAGGTCACAATGGCTTAGTATACTCCTAAGAACAATAGGTAAGCAAAAATTAACCTCAAACAACACCAAAAACTTGACACAAAAGCTTCTTCCAAACACCCTTTAAGAGGACTGTCTCATTGATTTTTCAAAGCTAATGACAAATTCAGTCCATCTAATGCACACACAGATGATCACTAAGCTAAACCAAAATGAGATGAACAATAAGCAACCAAGAAGAAACACTATAACAGAGCTAAATTGAGCATTAAGTACAAGACATGACATAAGCTGAATTTGGAATTAAAATTGAGAAAAAGGAAGTGTAACCTCAGGACAATAACATATAGGTCATTTGAACTTATTAATAACCTGCTAAAACTCATTTGAACCATAAACACCCATTCTGAATTACCTTACCACCATAATATACCCATGTTGACTTTTGTTGACTGGTGAACCTTTTGAGCTAAAATCTATTTTGAACCTTACTGAGCTTATGAAAACTTACAAATGATTCATGTGAGCTAAAATAACTATGCAACAACAAGTTTTATAACCTTACAGAAGAAAATAAATTTTCTTAAATAAAAATTGCCACTTGTAAACTATAAAAGCTTGAACTGATTAATTTGCCTTGAAATGGATTATTATTACATTAAAAACTTTTAAGAGTACAACAGAAAGCTTAATTTAACACTGGGAATACAATTACATTAACTAATAACTAATACTAAACTACAACTAATAAAATTAACTAACTACTGCCCTTCTGTCTTCTTTTTTTTTCATTTTTATAGACCCTGGACACCTTCTCTGACTTTCCTACTAGTTCCTGAGCCGTTGGATGGCTTCCATCAATCCTGGCCGTTTAAACATGCTTGGCGGGAAAATTGAGTTTGGCAGGTTATGGGGTTTGGTTTGATATAATAAATGAGGAGGGGGTTTGGTTGGGTGTATTAATTAGGTTGGAGTGTTTGAGGTGGAGTTGGTGAAAAAGTGGTGAGGAGGGGGAGCAAGTATCCTGGTAATTAGGGGAGGAGATGGTGGGGGTGAACAGTGGACGGGGTCAGAGGGTTTGACTGGTGGTAATATTCAAATGGGGTGGGAGTTTTGGGCCTTGGAGGTGTTGGGCTGGATTATTACATGGATCAGCTGTGTTTGTTTGACATTGGATTTGGATAAAAATAACAAAAGGGCCCATTTGGTTATTAGTAATACTACAAGGACCAATTATGTAATAATTCTGAAAATGGAGGGGCTGAATTGCAACTTTCCAAAATATATTATAAGGACCAAAATTTCCACATGTGAATAACACAAGGACCAAAGTTGCAATTTTCCAAAATTAGAAATCCTAGGGACCTTTTATGTCAATTTCGAAACTTCAGGGACTAAACATGTAATTTTCTCAAAATTTTCATCCGGGGATTAAAAGTGACACATGTGAATTTCCAAGGACCAAAAAATGATTTTTTTTTCAAAAATATCCCACCAGGGACCAAATCTGCCAAAAAGTGAAACTCTAGGGACTAAATTGCAAATTTCCAAAACTTTTAAGATTTTTCACCAAAGGACTAAATATGACAACTTATGATTTTAAAAGGACCTTTGGTGATAATTTTTCATATTTTGAGTGACCAGGGACTAGTTTTGACATTTTATGAAAGTTGGGGGACTGAAACTGCCAATTTTGCAAACTATGTACGTTTTTCATCTGTTTTTACTCTTTTTGCATCTAAAACATATAAAACACAATTTTGAAATATTTTGAGTATTTTGATGCATTTTTGAGTGTTTTTATATGTTTTGCAGTTCAGATTTGACCAAAAATAATGAGTGTTTGAGCACTCATCAATCCCCCACACTAAACTATTGCTAGTCCCTAGCAATAAACTGTTTTGAAAATTTAATGGATTTTAATCTCTTTACCAAAAGCCATTACTTCTGGAGTAGCCAGATGTATCGATTCAAGTAAGAACTATGGTCCACCTGATAACCATGTGATTTTGAGCAAACCACCAGCTGTCAACGGATTTGATTTGTCTTTACCAAAAGCCGTTTGCTTCTGGACTAGCCAACTCTTGATGGACAAAGTCAACATCTTGGTGAGCTGATTACCAATTATGGTTTTTTCACTGCCTTTACCACAAGCCATAATCTTGCGGGCTAGCCAACTCATTCAGTTTTTGGGATATGGCGAGTTGAGATACCATACAACTTTGGGCAAATTGCAAGCCGTAAACGGATTTGATATATCTTTACCAAGAGCCGTTTGCTCCTGGATTAGCCAATCCTTTTGTCGTTTAAACAAGGCGGACTGATAACCACAAAAATTTTGAAGCACAAGTGAATTTTTTTTAAAAATTTTTGAGATTTTGGCTAAAAATGGGGGTACTAGATAGTAAAATGTGATAAAAATTGCTAGAATACCCCCCACACTTAGAATGAATATTGTCCTCAATATTCAAAGTCCCGGCTATTATGCCGACTCTTTGAACGTAAAAGGGCAACATTACAAGCTAAATGTGGAAACACCAGATTGTATTCTCACTTTATTGGTAACCATAGCATGGGTAACTCCCCCACACTTAGGGTGAAAACCCTATAAGCATGCTACTGTTTTTGTTTACCGAGTCGCTAGATTGACTCGACCCCGAATTCATTTGTCATTGGGGAAGCATGATGTGGAAGAGACAATCTCCATCGGACTTTCATTCAAGATGTTTGGACAAACATTTGAAGCACGTGAAAGTTCCACACCGATGAGATATAATCCCGGCTCAAGATAATGGTAAATGAAAATGCCGGGGTCAAATATAGTGTCTTCATTCCCGAAGGAGTGAAGAAGAGAAGAAGTCACCTTATAGGTGAAGAAAAGGAAGAAAACCATGATGAAAATCACGATTTGATCTTCTTCCTCGAGAGCAGGCTCATTAGCCTGAATTTGGATTTCAAAGGTTAAGCTTAAAAACATCCCAGGAGGGTGGGTGGGAATTTGCAAATTCTCATGATTTAGTGCATCTCCCCCCGGGCTATCAAACTCCGGAGGAGTCATGATATGATGAGTGAGTTCACCGGAGAACTCCTCATAAAGAGAATCATTCACAAGATTTGAATCTGTGAACTCATATTACGGAATAGACTCATCACAATCCTCATTCCGAATACCAAAGATTGGATTATCAGAAATCAAAGTGAATTCAGATTCGAATTCAAATAGAGGATTGGTGAGAGTAGTATTGAATGCTTCAGGAACAAAGTGATTATTATTCTCTATTGGACTGCTGGGATAAGAACTGAGTGGTGGATCATGATATAGGAGACTTTCAATTTCTCCCAGATCGGCTTCGAAATCAAGGAGACCATCATCACTTTCCGATGAAAGTGGATTGATGTGAGTAAGTTCATCGGAGAACTCCTCAAGAAGAGGATCAGCATCAGACTGTGGGAGTGATGCCTCAATATACTCAATGTCTCCATGAGATGTACAATCATCATTAAAATCTGAGAAAGTCTCAAAATGATCGTTTGAACACTCAAGAGGGGAAGGAAGATCACACATATGCTCAAGAATTCCCTGTGACTCTCTTGGGATCAGGACAAGGTTCTCAACACTAGACTTTATGAATTCGTCCGATTCCTTATCAGGAACAGTTCTAAGATGCTCATCCCCCATGTTTAGAGAGTGAGTGTGAACTTCGGGTGTGATAACAACAGACTGAGGGAGATGAGAGGAGCTAACATTCATGGATTGTACAAGTTCCATTTGATCTTCTGCTAGTAATTTCTCTGTCACATTATTTTCTCCCTGATTTTCAATGGGAGGAATCACAAATGATGAATCTGACGAACCCTTATAAAATTGAAGGATATCAAGGATGTCTTCATTATCACTATCATCATCACAGTCTAGAAGAGCAGCTTTACGAAATTTGGCACGTGTTATAGCTGCTTGTTCTAAGACTAGCAATTCTTCCATGCTCAATTCGTTTCTAGCATCTCGTTCTTCAGCAAGCAATTCTGCCATAGATTTCTCACGAGAGTCTTGAAACGATGTAGTAACCAACTCCTCCTTAAGTTCTTTCAATATATCAAGAGCCTTTAGTAAAAGGTCTTGTTCAGTATCATGAGGAGTTGTGTGAATCACTTGGTACTGTGGAGGTGGGTCTGAAAACGAATAGTCGTAATTGTTACAAGGAAATGGATTTCTTGTTTGACAATCCGAGCTAGAGTGTGGACCTCCACAGTAATCACAACAGTAAAACTGATGTGGCTGTGGGTTGTATGTGCTAGAGTTATAATTGTTATCAGGAAACTGCTCATAGACAAGCGTGTTTTCCGATTGACAATCAGAACTGTAGTGTGAACCACCACAATACTCACAACAGTAAAACTGCTGAGTCTCATGGTGTGGTAGCTGATGGAATGAATCAGTGGTGTCATGGTAGGAATAGGGATTCTGGTTATAGACAGACCCGTTTCCTGACTCTACCATGCCACAGCTGGGGCAATTGCCACCATTATAAGGACTACCACACCATTCACAGATCAGAAGGTGTGGATGAGACATAGAAAGAATCAAAAGTGTATAAAGGGTGAGGAATGGAGAATCAAAAGGGTAGGAGGGTAAAGATGAATATTTTTGGGTTTTTGGAAAGACATTTTGTACAAATGATAAAGAAAATGTGTTTTTTTTTTTCGTTGAAAACTGAGGTTAAAATGTTTTCGGGAACAGTTTTGTTATTATATGAAAATAAGAAGATAATATGAACTAGGGTGGGTAAATATACAATGGATGTATATCTCGATTCACTAATACGCAAAACCGTTTAGAATAGCGCGCACACCTCCCCGGCAGCGGCGCCAAATTTTGATTGAGGCAAAAGCAGTCAACTAAAGTCAACCACGAATGTGGTCAATATAGTCAAACTCCTTAGGCTCAATGCTCCGCGGAATATAGTGTTTCCCCGGGTCGTTATGTCAGACGAGGTGTAGATTGTTATCAAACGGGTTTGTGATCGGGTGAATTTGGACAAGAAAGGGTTTTGTGAGTGATTAAGCTAAGGAATCTACAAGGAAATAGCTTAAACAAGCTATATAGATGATTACGTGAAAGTTAGATACCTAAAAACGTTTAATAACTAAAAACGTATACATTCAGATTAAATTTACGCGAACGTACAAAATAAAACGCGAGTTTTAAGGAAATGAAATACTTAAGGGTATGAAAATTACATTTTTACAATCCTAATAATAAAAGAAAATTTTTGAAAAATTAAAATTAGTTTTTACACTGTTTATATAATTATTATTAATTAAATACTATTTTTCTATTTACTTTTAATTATTTAAATTAACCTAAATTATAACTAATTATGAAATTACACTAAAAATATGAAAAATAAATTTGAAAAAATCTAAAATATTATAAAACTAATTTTCAAACTGAAAATATATTTTTCCTACTTTTTTAATAATTATTATTAATTAAAAACTAACTTAAACTAATTAAAATTACACTAAATAATAGGAAAATGTAAAATAAGCTTAGAAAAATAAAATTAAAACTTAGAAAAATCTAAAGTAATATAAAACTAATTTTAAAACAGTGAATATATTTTTAAGACTATTTATATGTTTAATATTAATTATTAACTAATGATTTAATTATTAAAAACTAAATTAAATTAAGAAAAGAACTAAATGATACAAGAAAAATCTGAAAAAATTACCAAAATTATTTTTAACTATAAGAAGCCTAGGAAAAATATAAAAATGAAAATTGCTTATTAAATAAGCTGAAAATAAGCCAAATGGCCTAAATAGAAGCTATCACTGTTTTAAATTTTGTCTTTTTTTGAAATTTTCTTTTACAAACCTATTAAACAACTAAAAATATGAAACTTTTGTGAAGGGACTTGGGCTGAATATCAAGAATAAGCACTATGAACAGCCAAGAGGATTGGCAGATTGCTTATAAGCTTTTTAGGATTAGGAATAGCTTAAATAAGCTACAATATTAAGCCACAAGCCAAAATAAACCAACAACTATCAATGCAGACAAGAAATAAGCACATACAATAAGCTAGAATAAGCAATAAGCTTAACCAAAAACCACACAGTCAACACAGGTCTGAATCAGGGATTTTGGACCTCTGTGGGGTCCACTATGGTGAAGGAAGGTCCAAATAAGCACTTGACCTTTCAAGGTTACCAGGTAGGCTACAAAATAAGACAATAAGCTAGGCTTGTTGCTTATTATTGAGCTCAGTATGAGCTTGGGAAAGTTGGGTCAAAAGCTGAGTAGGTCAATTTGTATCAGGAAAAGGGGCCAACAAAATGGGCATAGCAGCCCATGTAAATAAGCTTGGAATGGAAAAATAAGCTAAGGGATTTAAAGGTGGGCTTATGGGTTTTCCAATAAGCCAAATTTCAAGTTGTGGGGCCCAATATGGAAGGCATGGGGGGCCATTGAAAATGAGGTGTTGGACTGAGTTCATGGTGTAGGGCATATGTTTGCCCTGCAGCCCACTTTGAGCATGGAAATAAGCTATAAGAAAAAATTCTAAAAATAAGCTAATAGTGGAATCTAAGAGGTTAGCTGGCAGACTATAAAATGTAAAAAGCTTGAGGGCGAGATCACAACACAAAAATCACAAATATTTACCCAAAATCTGACTTTTCTACCTAAGGGTGAGTTTTGACTTTCTTAATGAACTACTAACTTTGACTTTCTTGAACTTTTAATGACTCTTACTGATTAATTTGTGTTTATTAAGCTTAAGTAAGATTAAAGAAAGCAACTACATCAAGTTCTAAACTCAAATCAAGGGATTGGTATTTCCAAGACATCAACAGTTAAGCTGTTGGTGTGATTAGCTACTAATTTGACTTTTTCAATGAAAGTGACCAAACAAAAGGTCACAATGGCTTAGTATACTCCTAAGAACAACAGGTAAGCAAAACTTAACATCAAACAACACCAAAAACTTGACACAAAATCTTCTTCCAAACACCCTTTAAGAGGACTGTCTGTGGAAAACTAGAAGGGGGGGTTGAATAGTTTTACGTCCTTTTTAAATTTATTACCAAAATATTATGTAGCTTATTAAAAACTTTCGATTCGATCTCAAGTGAATTCAAACAACAACCAATATAAGCAATTCTAATCTAATAATGAAAGTATTGAAATAGAGTGAAGAAAAGATAGAGTTAGAAAGATCAAACCACAACACGCGAATTTATAGTGGTTCGGCTACAAGGACACCTTCCTTGCCCTACTCCACTCCCCGAGTACCACACTCGAGAGTTTTCTTCACTATGTCAACAAACTCCTTATGGTGGAGAAACCTTACACACCTTGGCTTACATGAGTTAACGACACTAAGCTAAATGTCGAGTTCTAATCGTAGCTAGAACCAATCTCACAACTTCTTCACAACTTCACACCTTCTTCACACCTTCACAACTTCTTCAAGACTTCACACCTTCTTCACACCTTCTCAACTTCACACCTTCTTCTAAGCACAACTAGGTCACAACTACTTAACTACTTTACAACACACCTAGTTTCTACAAGCAACAAATTTCCATAACACTTTTACAAATATCTAACACTACTACAATATGAAACTAGCTAATCACAACACTACTACAATTAGATGGATGTAGAGGAGTGTTCTTCTTCTTGCACTTGAATGGATGAAGCTTTGGATCACTTGGAAACAAAGACTTATGAATTATATGATCAAAGGATTTTAGATCTAGAAATGGAGGTTGGATCAGAAAGTTTATAGTGCAAAAAGGTGAGAAAAATATGTGAAATGATCCAATATTTATAGGGCCAGAAAATACTGTTTTGGAGCGTGCCGGTCCCCTTAATTAGGGGGCGGTCCCCTTAATGATTAATGGGGCCGCCTAGTAAAATTAAGGGGGCCGCCCTCCTGAACGTTGGAAAAGTTTTTCTGGATAAAATTTGCCCTTTTTGGTTGGAAATTTGAAATCATATCTTTGTAGTTTAATATAACAATACCAAAAATGATTTACAAATATATATGAAATGTTAATATCATTTTATAAAAAGTTAGGTCTTAAGACAAGGTTTCCTTTGATCATGTAATGCATAAGATGCTTAGTTTATGCATACCTTAAGTGATATTAGATGTAGAGGTAAATATTTGTTACCAAATACTTGTTTACGTCTTAATCTTGACTTAATTTGATTTGAGTTTCGTGATTATCAAAACATAGGTTTATTGAGAGATATTAATAACATTTTTAAACATTATTTATATCAACAATCTCCCCCTTTTTGATGATTACAAAACTTAAACTTATTAACTCAAAAATTAGTTTTTAAACAAGTATTTTAGTGAGTTTATATTTACTTCTCCCCCTTTTTGTAGAATCAAAAAGGTTATGCCAACAATTTTCAATCGTGAAAATTTGACGGGAAGTTAACTCCCCCTTGATGTGTACTCCCCCTCGTTTGGGGGCACCAAGAGAACGAGCTATGGAATGCTTTGCAAAACAAAAAATATTAGAAGCACAAGTATATTCATGCAAACATATATTAGGTGATAAAAAAATAAGCATGGTTGAAAGAAAGCATCCATATTAAAGAAATGATTGTGTCAAGACACAACATACAAGTAGCAACAAGGATTACAAGTAGGAAAGCTAGTACACAAATAAACAACTAGAAAAATACATCATCATGCAAAGAGTACATGGTCTTCATAGAGCTTGCAAGCAAAAGGGTGGTAGAAACTTTTATTTATTAAGCAAATCAAATGCTTAATTTGGAGAGCATGATGGTGATGGTGGAGGAATGGGTGAGAATTGTGGTAGAGGAATGATTGGAGAGGATGGTGGAGTTGGTGGTGGTGGTAGGTTGGTAAGCAAATGTTCAATATATGTAAACATATATTGAATTTCATCTCTAAGGCCAAAGATGACGGTGCGGTTGTGGATGCAACAAAGACAAGTATCCCCATGGGATTCAAGTAGCCTCCAAGGCACGGGATTGGCAAAGAATGGTGGTGTCATTGGTGGAGATGAAAGATGAGTATCAAGAGGTGTTATTGGTGAAAGTGAGATGGTAAGATGGGTGGAGATAGGTTCTTGTGTAGGAAGTGGTGATGATACTTGTGGTGACAAGTGTGAGTTGATGTAGTCATTGATTGATGAGGTTGAGGGTATGGAGGATGAGGAAGTTCCATGAGTGGAAGGTGTTTTAGATGGTGCATTGGGTGCACTTGGGGATGAGCATTTGGGTGGAGGTGATGGGGTTTTGTTGTCTTCATTTGTTAAGTCAATGAAGAGTTGTTTTGGGGGGATGACCACAAGCTTTTGTTTCTTGGAGGCTTTGGAGTGTGAGGTGCTTGGTGGAGTCATGATGATTTAGATGATGAATGATGAGATGAAGAATGGTGATTATGGAGGGAATTTATAGTATGGAAATGGTTGTTTTAGGTATGTATTTGAAATGGTTGAATGAGATTCTAAAATCAGTTGGGTTAAAATGGGAAATGGTAGCTGATACTAGAGAAAGGGTTCACAAGATGCAAAAGAAAATAGTGAACCCAGTTCCAGATGGCCGATCCCCTTAATTGTAGGCCGGCCCCCTTAATGATTAAGGGGACCGCCTAGGGAATTAAGGGGGCCGCCCATCTGGTGTTTTCCCAGACGACCAGAAACCCAAAATTTCCAGAATTTGGTGATTTTTCCAGTGTGTTTTTCCGGCAAGCTCTATTAGAAGTATATACTCTAGGAATGATGATATATAAACATATATATATATATATATATATATATATATATATATATATATATATATATATATATATATATATATATATATATATATATATATATATATATATATATATATATATATATAGCCAAATTTTGCATGCAAATTAACATGTTATAATCCACATTGAAAAGAAACATAGCATAACATTAAGATAGTAGCATATGTTAGGTCACCATTTTGTAAACACAAGTATGATTTAGAAAGAAATAAGATGAGAGAAGAGATTGGTTGATTATGAGACAATATGAAAGGTGAAAGTGCAAGAGTTTCCTTAAGACAATCAAATAACCAACAAACTAAATGTTTACATAAGCTCTCTATTTATAAGGAAGGAGTTAGGGCAACACTCCCTTCCTTCCTTATCTCTTAATTCGTGGGCTTTAAGGCCCATAGGGCTTTAACACATAAGCCTTGTAACATAAACTAAATGAAATAAATACTAAAGCAACCTATTACAAAATGTAATAACCGAGACTTGACTAAATACAAAAGTATGATCCCAACAATCTCCCCCTAAGGGTCGGTCATCACGGTTGCTTGACGTCTTCATCTTTGTCGTTGACTTGTGACATGTGAAACTCTAGACGTCTTCAAAAATGGTTGAATGATAATGAATATACTTTGCTCTTTGTCTTTGTTCTTTGGTGATGATGTAGTGATGGTGTTATGAAGTAATCTGCCGTTCGTCACTCCTGCGTCTGTGGTGGTTGTCCGCCATTCCAACATACTCATACATCTTTGGACTTAGACTTTCACGTGCAAGAAGTTCCTTTTGATACATTGAGATCTTTGTCTTTATACTTTGTAGATTCTTCTTATTGTCGTAGAATCTTTCTTGGAACTTTGTGTTGTTAAGATCTTTGGGGGAGCTATCTTTTGCTTCAAGATGTATGTATGAGCATGTTGGAATCTACCATCATGGAAGTGAGGTACCTGCTAGTAAACAGTTAGCAATAAAACAACCGGTACTTACGGATAAGGAATTAGAGCTCATCAACAGCATATTGTGAAGACTCCTTCTAATCCTTATCCAGGCCATTCCCATATCAGATACTCCCGAAGGAGCTTGCGAGACCTACTAAGTAGCTCAATGACTGGGTGAGTCGCTGGGGATCACTCCACGACTGTAGACCATAATGAAACCACTGCAAACACTAAGCGTAACCCTTGTGGGGTTACCGAAGTGACCTGCTATCAGGGCTGTTTGATGTTGACCCTGGCAGGATTTCCGTTCAATCATTGAGAAATACTTAAGTAATCCTCTCATAAACGTTCTCGGCAGATTGCTAAGATCTGCGAAGGACTCGATAGTTTACAACTGATGCCCATTGATGTAGAACACCAGTTGCAGAAATACTAAGTGTTCCTATGAGATCTTTGATGTATCTCGAGGCTCTAGACTCTATAAGTGCACACCTAGGTTTCCTATGCGGAGACTAGGGAGGGGTCTCCTTCTTCAATATCAACCGTCTCTAAGAGATAGGTCGATAGATTACACAGGTTCCCCGTGAGAATGAAACAAGCTCTTTTAAGAGAACTTGAGTGGTTAAGAAGGTTTAGTGCATTGCGTCACTGGGTCCATGACGACTTAATCTTCAATACTGGTGTTGTCTTTTGCAACAGCCAGTAGCATACGTATTGAACCCGGTGTCTGCCCTAAGGTTGAACATATGGAGGGCTATTTCTTTTCACCCTTTACTTTACATTTCTTTTTAATTCTTCAACTCCTTCTTTCCCTTTCATTCATTTCTCCTTTTTTCGTATCATACCTAAGGACTTCTAATTCTAACTATGGGAGATGTCCTTGGGTAGATCCCTCCAGCTCTGGCGGATCATAGGACGGATATTCCTATCTTAATCACCTTATAACTCCGACAGTAGCCAAGAAACCTTTGATTGAAAATCTCTCAAAGTGTTTGTGATAATCAAATATTTTGGTTAACACTTTGAGAGTTTTGCGTACACTTTTGAAGGGCTCCCCCTGCACATATGCTCATAAGTATTTAATAAATTTGCACATGCGGGAGGAGCAAGCATTTTGAATTGATCCACTTTCAGTGAACAAGACCGATTCGAGACACGCTTACATCACTAGTTAAACTAGCTTGAAGTTATTACCCGGCCTGGTCAAGTCCACAGAAAGTTTCTCGAGATGGTACATTTCTACTAAGACTAATCCTTTTCGAGACACGCTTACGTGGCTAGTTAAAGAGATACATTGTCAGCTTTTAGGTGACAACTAGCTCTAGTAACTAACTTGATGTTATTACCCGTCGAGGATAAGTCCTTTTGATTTTACTAACCTTTTATTGTCTCGTCAATTCCTGGGTGAATCTGAGTCTAGCTCGTACACGATACAACTTTCAGCTTTTACTTTGTATATTTTAATCACCTTTTCATTTTCTCCCCCTCAAAAATAGCATATGATATGTTGTTTTTGTTAAACTTTTGATTAAAATATGCTTTTTGAGTCTTATGGGGAGATTCACCAAGAACTTTTGATTTTGAACAAAGTATTTTGTTTTGACAAGTGCTCCCCCTCAACAAGTGATTAGGTCTTATTGAGGTGAAATACTTGTCCTTTTGAGCAGAATTATGAAAAATCATAAAAGTTTGATTAATTCTACTCAAAAGTAAGAAGCCTTCGCTCCTTATATTTAGGATTGAGGCACTGATACGTACCTCAGGGTCCTTTCTTTACAAGTTCGGGTTGTGCACTGTAATGCGTACACAAACCATTATGAAGTAAATTATTGACAAATCAAATCAAATTCTTACAATGATCTACCAATCAGGTCTCTGAAATGTCAACACCGGAAACTTCTGTCTGCCTCCCACATAACTTTCCAACCTTCGAAACTGATCCCTGCGCTTCAATCTGTTCTCAATCCTTAAGATGAATCTGCGAGCATCCCTGGCTTCATTGGTATTCCACCTTTTGGATTTCCCCAGTTCTATGTCATTGATTCTGCCTTTGATCCCATCTCTGACGAACTTCAGGGTTTCATCACAGAACTTATGAATCTCTTCATAACCCATAAAGCAGTTGCGACCGTTAATACTGCGGTAGGTGAACCCAAATGGACGTCTGATCAGGGAGTATTGAGGTAGATGTTGAAGGTCGGGGATGTCAAACAAGTTTGGTTTGGTGAGATTGAGCTTCTTCTGATAACTTTCTACTCCCAATTGAAGATCTTCAACTCTTTCTCTTATGACAATCTGCCTGATGAAGATTAGAAGAGCTTGGATAAAGGCAAGCTACATCTCTTTAGGCAAGCCACAGAGTTTTCCTTGAACTTTGAGCAGGTACATGTCTTCGATGTCGTTGAGACGTAGTCATGGAAAGTCAGACTCGGAAATGTCGTACTCCTTTTCATCAAGTCTTTTAAGTGTGATTTTGCTGAGGAAGGGGTACCCAAAGAAAGTGACAGTCGAGATGAATTGAATGGAGACTATCTTCAGATCACTTGCTACATCACCCATCGTCTGATTAAGTCTGCTGCTTCGATAGTACTGTGCCCGGTTGTTTGGCCAATGATGTATGCCGTAAAGAGCATTCCAGTCATATTCAACAATTTTGTCAACGAATAATGCTGAAGCTTCTTCTTCGATGGCATTGTTGAGATATCGAGCTGCAGGGAGAAAGGCGAGTGAGGTAACGTACTTCTTCTCAATCTTGCTGCCAAGTTTCAGAAATTCCAAGTCTGTGTTGTAGAAGAACTTGTATGGGATCTTTGGTTCCTTAGGCTTCCCAATCATTGGTAGTGGTTTGGACCAGTCAGTAATGTAAGGTGCGGTTTTCTTTGTGACCGGATCGACATATGATTCAGGATTGATCCAGTCAATATTGCTTGACATAGCTCGAGCAATATTTTCCAGATGGTATTCAAGCTCGATTGAGTTAGCAGACCTATCTTTCAGAAGATTGAAGGCATCATTCTTGATTCTTCGCAGCTCTTTCTTATTCATCTTTTTCATCTTAAACCTTTGCTGAATCATTTGAGCATATTCCACCGTTCGACCATCTTGAGGTTCATGATTGTCTTCCAGTGGTGGTTGCGAATTGATCATCTTCTCAAACCAGGAGTATTCGGCACTGTTGTCTTGATCTAGCCAGCTAAGGACTGTTTTAGGTTTCTTAGGTTCGGTGCCTTTAGATGAGGTGTCTGGTGTGGGTTGATAATGCTTTCCTTTCTTATCTTTCTTCTTCTTCTTAGGAGACGGTTCTGGAACTTCATCGGGCTGAGGAATGTCGTCACCACCGGTGTATTCAAAGTGGTCGTGTGCTTTGGGAGCAGAACCTGATGCCTTCGGTTGTTGTGAAGAAGTTGTTGTTGTTGGAGGGATTACCGGTGTTTTGAACTGAGAGGAGGGTCCTTCGACTTGTTTTTGTTTCTTTGCCTGAGAATTCGGATCCCTGTCTTCATCGTCTCTTTGACGTTTCAGTTTATCGGCCTCTGTGCTGCAAGTTTCTTTGTTCATTTTGTCTTTTAATGCTTCCAGGACTTTGGCTTCTTCAGGAGTCAAGGTGAACTTGTTTTCCATCTTTTCTAAGAGTTGAGCTTCCAATTCATCCAGAGATAGCCCTGGTAGTGGAACAGTGGACTTGTCAGCTCGAAGAGTGAATGTGGTTGATCGGATCACTTTCTTGACTGCTTGCTCTGCGAACTTGGTGAGTTCGTCTCTCATGGGTGCCAGCAGATCTTTCAACTCAACAACTAAGTGTTGTGCCATGTATTCTTGTGCTTGAGCTGCTAGAGTGGCTTCCAAGTTCTCTTGAACGTCTTTAGCTAAGAAAGTATCAACTTTGTCTTGTAGCTCTTGGACGTTCGAGTTCAGCTTCGTCAGTTCAGCAACTTGGGTTACAAGTGTTGCAACCTGATCTTCCAGTCTGCTTCTCTTCTTCTCATGTACTCTCTTAAAAGCTGACTTGAGTAACTTTGCTGCAGCAGAGGCTTTGGTGCTCGGTTTCTTGATTGATTTGTCATGTGTTGATTCAGATGCAGGAGGAGATGACTGTGATGATTCAATGATGGTGGTAGAGTCTTTGTCATCTCCTTTCTTAGGTTCGGGTTGTTCAACTTTCTTATCTTTGGCTGCTGCTTCTTTTATTACCCTTTGTTCTTCAGCCTGTTTCTCAGCTTCGGCCTTAAGCCTTAGTTCTTCAGCAAGCCTGGCTTCTTCTTCCTTCTTTAACTTTTCTTCAGCCAGCTTGGCTGCCTCTTCTGCTTTCCTGCTCTCTTCCATTCGGATAGTTTCTTCCAGTTTGGCTTGAGCAATCTCTTCAAGCCTGGCCTCTTCTGCTTCCTGTTTCTTCTTCAATTCTTCTTCCTGAGCCCGTTCTCTAAGCTCCATTTCTTCCATGGTCATAAGCCTTGGAGCATCAGTGTCCATGGGATCTTCCTCTTCGTCCTCTCCCATAGTCATTTCAATGTCGGTGGGAGATACTGAGGGATTATCATAAGCAACTAAGTCTGTGTAGATCCCTGTGGTAGGCTCAGGAATGCTGCTTGAACCGCCAGCTTCGGTGGTCTGAGAGAACACTGGAGGTGGTGGTTGATTAGCATTGAATGTATCAATACGGCTGTGGAGGAGACCTAAGTTGAGAGCCCTTTCATTTTCTTCTTCGACAGAAGGGCCTTCAGGCTTATGTACAGCTGTAACCGGTTCCTTCATCTTTTCTCTTCTAATCCTTTCCTCTTCCAGCATCGTCTGTGCTTTGGTGAAAGGTCTTTGATTGAGATATGCTGGGTAAACAGCATTATCAGCAAACTCATCAATGTTAGTTTCCCAATCTTCGAATGTCAAATCCTTATCGTCAATTTCATCAAGATTAACTTTCTTGGTGATATTGGCATAGGCTTCACTGTAAACAGGACCTTCGTCGGATTCGGTTTGTTCAGAGTCAGCAGGTTTTGGAGAAGGTTGTGGTGAGGGAAACCACCCAGGTTCAGCAGTTGGTTTCTTTGCATGAATTTTGATCTTAAGTGATCCCTTTTTCTTAGGTTTGGTCTTGGTAGAACTTTCTGAGCTGCCAGATTTGCTACCTTTCTTTTCTTTCTTCTGCATGTATGACAGTAGAACAACTTCGTCCAAGAACCCAACTTTATCTACTTCAAGAGCTTGAAGGTAGTACTTGTAGTTATTGCATTCTTGAACCTTCTTAGTCAGAAGGCAATCAGGAAGTTTCTTTCCTTGTTTCCTTGTACTAGTATCCATTCTCTTGATGACCTTAAGTGTGTCCTCATTCCTGTATGTGTGCTGAAACTCATCATTCAGTCTTTGAGGTATGTCATCATATTCATGGAGGAAGCTTGCAATGAGAAGCTTGGTGAAACGGACGAATGGAATATTGGTTGTCTTGTGTTGTATGTGCCACACAATGTCTTCCCAGATAATGCTGGCATAATCAACATTCTTGACATTAGCAATAGCCCAAAACAGCTTGAGATGTTGGAGCTTAGGGTGTTCATGGCCTGTGTCTCTGCCAGATAGTGACTTGGCAATGATGATGTAGAGAGTTCTCCAAGGCTGTGGAAGAAATCTGATATTGACCTTAGAGTGCCTAGTCATTACCTCTTCAGACTCATCATACCCAATATCTCTCAGCCATTCTATCAATTCTTCTTCACTGGGAACTTGGTCATATTCTTCATTAGGTTCAAGTTCGGGAAGTCCAAGAACACTACGGAGAAGATCCTTGTCGACCGTGACTTGTCTAATGTTAAGCATACAAGTAAAGGATTCTTCAAGGAGGTCCAAGTGGAGTGTGTGCCAAAACTGATGTATGTAGAAGCATGCCACTGTAGCAGATTTGGTGAGTAGAACTTTGCACGGGTGATAGATAATAGCATCTACCGCAACAAGGCAAGAAGACTCATTGCATGTAATGTTGTTGAAGTTGACTCTCAGATTGTTCTTTCCTATCTTTCTGGAGTAGTTCTCAGGAAAGGTGTCTTCCCATGCACGTATGGGTTCAGGTTCAGGTCCATAAGGAATGTCATTGTGTTCTGCCATCTGGTTTGATCATAAACAATCACAAACATAGCAATGATATACTTTGTTAGCTCAGACATTCAATTACTAGATTATGAACACATTATTGATTGATCAGTGGGTGTTTGTGTGTGAAAAACTTTTGTTATATGACAAACTTATGTTTTAATCACATGATAGAAACTTATAACACTTAAGTTACAACATGAGTTCATCACTACAAGAGGTTACACATTGGAAATATTACAACACTTAGAAAATTTCATGAATTTGACAAGTTTACGCGTAAGTAGAAAAATCTACGCATAACTTATATTACGCGTAGGAAATGAAATTATGCGTAGGTTTAATTTCTACGCATAACTTTATATGTTACGCGTAAGTTCAACTTCTGCGTAGGCTTAATTTTACGCGTAGGATTAAATCTTAGGCGTAAGATTAGAGCTTAGGCAAAGAATTGAACTTTGAGCGTAAGATATAACTTGTGCGTAGGTTTAAACTTATGCGTAAGATCATGACTTACGCGTAAGAAACAACTTAAGCGTAAGTTATTCTTTTATGCGTAAACAATGTCTTATCCAAGACAATGTTTGTCTACGTGTCGAATCTTACGCGTAAGATTCAATCTTACGCGTAGGATGAATATTTTGTGCGTAGAAATGCCTTTTTCCAGAAAAATCACCTTTGAAATTCGAGTTGTATGTTTCCTGAAAGTGTACAAACATTACCACTGATCAATAATTAACCCAACACACTTAATTCACACATTTAAAGCGTAAACATGCCAAAATCCAACTTAACGCGTAAACACGCATGAACAACTAATCACAAGCTTAATCAAACATGTTTCTGGGTATGATTTGGACATGGGCGAGTGTAATATATATCCTAAGGATCATATGGTCCAAATTATAACAACAACTGACCATGAAATCTTAATAGCAAAACTGCTAGTGTCGAAGAACCCTAGATCAAAGATTAATGATTCTAACACGTTTATGATGCAATTAAACTACTGGGATATGATCCTTAACACTAATACACGCTATCCCTATCATCAATCATTATCAAAAACATCCACAATCAAGAACCCCTAATCTATACGTATGAACCCTAATATCCAAATCACTCAATTGATGATTCTGGGTGAGATTGGAGTTCACAAACATGTTTAGTAGCATCATATGAGCAAATCCCGTTAACTAAAATTCATCCTAACACACTTAAAATCAAACCCAGATTCTAAGCATAACTCTATAATGAAATTAAGAGATCTAGGAAGATTTAGCCGTAGGATTGTTATGAAATTAAAAACCCATGTTTAGAATTATGATCAAAACATGTTACCACTTACAGATTAGATGTAAAGTTCTTGGATTAGCACGATGATTTGTGGCCGTTTGATCAAGTAGTTGTGTATTAAATGTGTTTGGTGAAAAGTGCAGTTACTGTTGGTCAAACTGGTTAAGTCTAGGGTAAAATAACTTTCGCATGTTGGCAATATTAGTCCCTTAACCTAAGTTACATGAGTAGACACGATACCCTTCTAACTTTTACTTAAACATAACTCCATAAAGCATTTACAAAGAACAATCTTTGGATGAATATACTCCCCCTTGACCTTAGACCGAAGTCTTTTGATTTATGAATGATTTGAAACCTTGGTCAAGGAAAGTAACCCGAAACACTTTTTATAGCATCTTTATTAGTTACGTAAACATATTTTTGGTAAAAAATGCAAGTATTAAGAAAACATTTTAGAAAAATATTAAAAATTACATACCCTCCCCCTCAACACTTGTTTTTGAGGACTTGAGACATTTTTATAAAAAATAGTGTTGAAAAGAGTGGTGTATACTTGCATTTTTTTTTTTTTTTTTTTTTTTTTTTTTTTTTTTTTTTAAGGAAAGACCAAATATCTTTTTGAGTTTTTGATTGGTTTTATATATATATATATATATATATATATATATATATATATATATATATTAAATATTTACAAAGAAAGTTTTGATGTTTGACGATTAATTGTGTTTTAAAAACTTTTCCAGATCCTCTGGAGTCAAACATCGCATACCAATTTGGTGAACTAGACTAGCAAACCTTGATGGTGCTAAGGATTTGGTAAGTAAGTCCGCCAATTGGTACTCAGTCCCAACAAAATAAAGTTCAACGGTACCCTTTTCGACATGCTCCTTGATGAAATGATATCGGAGATCGATGTGTTTGGATTTGCAATGATGAACGGTGTTGCAGGAGATAGCAATGGCACTTTTGGAGTCGCAGTAGATCGGAATCTTATTGAATAGGTAGCCATAATCCTTAAGTTGTGATCTCATCCAAATGACTTGAGCACAACAGGCAGACATGGCTACATATTCAGATTCTGTTGACGATAGTGATGTGCAGTCCTGCTTCTTTGATTGCCATGACACAAGTTTGTCTCCGAGAAATTGTAATCCACCAGATGTGCTTTTGCGTGTGTCTAAACATCCTGCATGGTCAGCATCTGAAAAAGCAATTAGTTCAAAGCCAGAATCCTTCGGATACCAGATTCCCTAATTAATGGTTCCCTTTATGTATCGAAGGATTCGCTTGACCTCACTGAGGTGTTTTTCAGTTGGTTTGGACTGATAACGAGAGCACATGTAGACAGCAAATACTATGTCAGGTCTACTAGCTGTGAGATACATGAGGGACCCAATCATACTTCGGTATTTGGTAGGGTCAACTGGAGTCCCATGTAAATCAGCATCTAGTTTTGTGGTATAGCCCATTGGTGTATTATAAGTATCACAAGACATCATTCCATGTTTCTTTAAAATTTCAAGAGCATATTTGGACTGATTTACAAAAATTCCACGGGGTGATTGATGAACTTGTAGTCCTAGAAAGAACGAAAGTTCACCCATCATGGACATTTCAAAATTATCTTTCATTAATTTTGCAAAATCATTAGAGTAATTTCTTTTTGTTGAGGCAAAAATGATGTCATCGACATATATTTGAACAACAAGTAAGTCCTCCCCGTAGGTTTTTGTAAATAGTGTGGGATCCACTGATCCTTTAGAAAATTTATTGGCCAGCAAGAAAGTGGACAGTTTGTCATACCACGCCCGTGGGGCTTGCTTGAGTCCGTAGAGTGCCTTTTTGAGTTGGTAAACGTGATTAGGATGCTCAGGATCAACGAAGCCTTCAGGTTGGCTAACATAAACTTCTTCACGGAGTTCTCCATTAAGAAATACTGTTTTGACATCCATTTGGTAAACCACCATGTTCCTGTGTGCAGCATAGGCCAAAAAGATCCGAACAGCTTCATGTCTAGCCACTGGAGCAAAGGATTCAGCAAAATCAAGTCCTTCCAGTTGAGAGTATCCTTTCGCAACCAGACGTGATTTGTTTCGTATGACAGTTCCTTCAGCATCAAGCTTGTTCTTCCAGATCCATTTTAACCCGATGACAAAGACTCCGTCAGGTCTTTCAACTAATTCCCAGACTTCCAATCTTATGAATTGCTGAAATTCCTCTTGCATAGATTCAATCCAGTTGTCATAGGTCATTGCATCTTTAATGTTCTTAGGTTCTTCGTGACAAACTGTGAGTGCATAGATACAAGTTTCTCCATCAGTGTGAAGTCGTTGTCTTGTCATGACAGGATGGCCAATAATATGAACTAGTGGATGGTCTCGAGTCCATTTGTGTGTTGAAGGGTGTAGTTGATAAGTATCTCGCATGTTAGCAGGATCCAAATTGCGTGTTGACGACTCAGCTATATCAGGAACAATAGGAGCCGGTGCAAACGGATTAAAGAACTCATCAGGATCTTGCTCTGCTGGTTGGGGAACTGATTGTGGTGTTGGATCTTCAGCTAAATGTTGGGAGTTAGAAACAGTTTGTTCTACTGTAGATGGTGATGCAATTGGAGGACCGTTTCTCTCAACACTTGTAGTAGTTTGTTGAGGTGAGTCTGGTACTGGAATATTTTCAGGTTGAGCAGCGGAATTAGGTGAGACCTCAGTAGGACGGTATTCAATTGTGTCATCAAATAGTGGAGCAAACAAGGTTTCTAATTCTTTGCGGTTGTGTGGCAATGGTTCAGCTGAAGATGCCGGAGAGTTAAGATGGTTAAATTCGGGTCCTAAGCTGTGTTGCTCAGAAGCCATTTGTGTGAGTTCATCAAAATTAGCGTGAATGGTTTCTTGAATTTCTCTTGTTCGACGATTCCAGATTCGAAAACCTTTAGAATTTTCACAGTATCCAACGAACACTCCTATGTCAGCCTTTGCTTTAAGTTTACCTAAATCATCACGATCATTTTTCGGATAACAAAGTGCTCCAAATACATGAAAGTAATCGATATTCGGTTTTCTTTTGTGAACAATTTGATAAGGTGTTTTGCGATGGCGTCTTGTAATCATGGAACGGTTTTGGGTATAACATGCGGTTGAAACAGCTTCCGCCCATAAGTAATCTGGTAATTGAGCATTAATCAACATAGTTCTAGCAGCTTCCACTAACGTCCTGTTACGTCTTTCAACAACTCCATTCTGTTCTGGGCTTCTAGGAATAGATGTTTGATGTTCAATTCCCACTTTCTCAAAATATGACCGAAGTGTCTGATTCTTAAATTCAGTTCCATTGTCAGTTCTGACTATTCGTACCGTATTGCGTAACTGAACTTGAATTTTAGTGAGAAAGGTGATGATCATCGAAGGAGCCTGATCTTTACTTCGTAAGAAATAAACCCAAGTCCATCTGGAGAAGTCATCCACAATTACTAGTATGTAGCGTTTACCGTTGATACTTTGAACACGCATCGGTCCACACAAATCCATATGAAGCAGTTGTAAAACATGATTCGTACTTTGCTCAGGTTTTGAAGGAAAATGAGCTCGAGTACTTTTTCCTTGTTCACAGGCTGGGCATAAGTGATCTTTGGTAAAGCGGAATCTTGGAAATCCATCAACAAGTTTGTGACGAGCAAGGTCAGTCATTGTTTTGAAATTCAAGTGCGAAAGACGTTTGTGCCATAACCAAGCTTTAGTCGATTCTGCTTTGGAGAGAAGACATATCGGAGATGTAGCAATCATATCTGACATTGATATAGTATAAAGATTGGAGCCACGTGAGCCAGACATAAGATCGTTTCCTTGTAAGTCACGAACAAAGCAAGTTTTCTCACGAAATGCAACTTCTAGATCCCCATCACAGAATTGACCAACAGAGAAAAGGTTGTGTCCAAGGCCTTCCACATAGTAAACACGGCTGATTTCGATGTTCCCGCTGATATAGTCACCATATCCCATGATTAGAGCGTAATGATCATTCCCGAATCTGACAGTACCAATAAACTTTGAGACAAAGTTGTGTAACAGTTTGAGATTGCCTGTCATATGTCGGGTGCATCCGCTATCAACAATCCAGAGAACAATCTGTACTACCTGCATCACAAGAAGAAGACACAGATGGAACAGAAGTAAGGGTGGAACCCAAAGAATGTGTGGGTTCCTGTTGGTTAGAATCACAGGTTTTCAACAATTTGGGAATCCATTTAAAGTCTGGTTTGTGTTGTAACCAACGTTGCCAATTCCAACTAGTTCTTGCTTTCTTAATGTTATATGTACTAGTGGGTGGCTGATTCCTAAATTTGTTCTCGGCACCTATGGGGGTAACTTCAGCATCATTAGAGACCGTAGAAGACGGCTTTCCTAAGTTAGACTTAGAGGCAATAATGGGCCTAGAAGGAATGCGTGTCCTACGTTTCTTATGACGATTGAGAAGAGAATTAGCTAAACATTTTGTATGATCACCAGATGATACGCTTTTACGACAAAACACACAAGATGCATTAATATTCAAAACATTTAAAGGTTCATCATTCGTTACATTTAGATTTTGATTACAATTTGCCAGATTAGAATCTAAATCTGATGCAACATGAGTGTTATTCAAGTTCCTAAGTTGGTCTTCTACTTCTTCAGCTTCTAGGTGTCCTCTCTTACGTTACGAGATCCTATTCTTCTTTTTACTTTTTCGCTTGGGTCTGCTAACGCTAGTAGTGGAGACTAGTCCTGTAGAAGTGGAGTTATCAACATTAGTGTTTTGAACAACCTTTCCTTTATCAGTTTTGTCTACATGATACATTCCTGGTGCTATTACTGTGGTGTCAGCAAACTTTCCTTTTTGAATTAGCTTGATTTTCTCTTTCAAATCAATGATGATGTGATTTTTGTCCTGAATTTTAGACTCAAGTAAACCATTGCAATATTTGATGTCATCGCGGTTTTGTTGCCATTCGGCGCTTTCAATTTTTAAATCCGCAATTTCTTTCTCGTATCGGAGACACAAACCTTTTAAAGACTCGTTGTTTTTGCAAATCTGACAAGGGTTTGAAACATTTTGACTTTGAAACTTCAATTCTCTTTCAAGACTTTTAGCTTGACACCATTCAAGCCTTTGATTGAGTTGAAAAATTTCTTTTGAAAATTGTTTTGTCACATCATCATTTGTAATTCTCAACTTATCATTTTCCTGTTTAAGTGTCTCAATTTCCTCATTCAACAAGTTATTATCAACACAAAGATCATCCATAAGCATAGAAGTACCAGATTTATAGAGATCATTCATGATAACAGACAAAATATCAGCATTGAGAACTTGTTCCAAGAGTCGATCAGCATCATTTTTTAAAACTCTATTTCTTTGCTTTTGAACCAAAATGTCATTTTCAGTTGCATTGAAAACGTTTATCATATTTTTGACCTCCTTTTGAAGTTCCTGATCCCAATGTGTAGCACATAGACGGAGGTGTTGAACAATTGGCTTCATTTGTTTTTGAAAAATATCTCTCTTTTCTCGCTCGTAAGCGGATTGAAAAGTTTCAATTTTAATTTCAGAATTACGTTCAATTGTTTCCTCCAAAATTTCGATGTCTTCCATAAAAGTTTTGAAATAATTTAAGACACGACACGTTTTCGGTAAAGGTGTAAGTTCACCGGATGATGGTAAAGGACCATTTATTTGTGCTACAGTTTGGACAGGGGCCTCATTATGAGATGAAACATATGACTCTTCGATAAACCATGATTTCTCAGGTAAATCCTTTTGAGTAACAAAAGATTTAGAAAGAGGTGGAGCTTTTGAATAGTCATATGGTGTCCAGTGTTGAACATAACTCATTTTTGATCGACTCTCGTCTTCAAGTTCTTCTTCTTCCTCAGTATCAAAAACAACAGCACGCACAATTGTATTATCAAACATATGATCAATACTGTAAATCTTGGGATTTTCTTTAAATGCTGTGTGAAGAAACATTGATTTGAAATCGCAAAGTGCAAATCCTTTATCGGGTCTCGGTTTTAAAGCAAATTTCTGAATTGTTGTGACAGAGTTCCCGTGTTTGTAAACAATGTGACGAAATTCTTTGAGTTGTTTTTCAAGATCAACAATATCACCAAGTAAGTCATCTATATACTTCCTTTTTCGTGTTTTATGTTCACAAAACTCCTTTTTGCAATTTGACAATTCTGTTTCTGTTTTTGAAAGAACTGTTTGAAGACGTTCAACTTTCATTTTCAATTCACATTTTTCACTTTCGAGTTTCGAAATCAACTTCCCGTTTGACTCAATTAAATCTTGCATTTTGCGTTGAAGATCTTGTTCTTTATTGGAAGAATCTTGAAAAGCTTTTTCAAAACTTTTTGCATGTTTAATTTTGTCTTCCTGATTTGAAAGTTGAATTTTATAGCATTCAATGTCTCTTGCAAGTGATGCATTTTTTTCTTTTAAAACTTTATTTTTCTCGTTGCATTTAATGATTTGCAATTGTTGAGCATCCAGTTGTTTAGATAACAATATGAGGTCAGGGTCTGGATCAAATGATGGTTCATGTTGTTCTAAATTATCATGTTTATCATTCTCAATAGGATCATCAAATGAAACAACTGTGTCATCATTGAATATGACAACTGTGCTTATTTGTTCATCTTTTTGAGAGGATGAAGATGATTTAGATGGAACAACTTGCGCCATATCTGATTCAGAAGCAGAAGGTGAGGCTATTTCATGTATTAGGCATGCTTTTAGGTCATGTACCTGAGACAAGCCGTCAGTGTCATACACTGGACCTGAATCATTAAGCTGGAGTTCCTGCATGTTGGCCATAAGCATCACAGCAGCATTGGCTTCCAGATCTTCCATGTCATCATCATTGTTCACATTTGCCATGAAGTTGTTGTCCTGTTCAGGGAAATGTCCATCTTTTTCATCTTGAAGAGCCATGAGTAATGCCTGCTTGTGAAACTTACTACCCCGAGTTCTCGGTTTGGGACATGCTGTTGCAATATGACCTTGTTCATTGCAGTTATAGCACCATACTGCATTCCCTGAGTTGGAGTTTCTAGTTGCAACTGGTTCAGACCTTTGCTGAGAAGATCCTGAGTTGTTCCTGAACCCTCCATTGTTACTAAACCTCTGACCATTCCTATAATTTCCTGAAGAGCTTCCTGAACCAGATCGACCATAGCTATGATTCTGAATTTCCACTCTTCCATCATTAACAACAGCTTGATTCCTTGTGTTAGAAGATGAACGTTGACGGTTGTTTGTTTTGTTGGAGAATTTGCTGAAAGCACGAGAAATAAGAGCAAGTCCCTGATTCAACGTATTAAAGTCATCATCGTCATCATCATTGGAGTTGGAGTAGTACACAGCATCATTGTTGTTTGACGGAACAAGTTGAGTAGAAGAATCTTGTGGAGATGAATCATAAGGGACCATTTGGTTCGAGGTGGAAGATTGTGGATAACTGAAGTAGTTCTGCTCTTGAACATATGCATGATTTGACATTGGTGGTGGAGCATAGGGAGATTGAGCTACGAGAGCCAAAGAATTTGGTGTTGGTGTTGGTGTGTATCCTCCTCGTAGAGCTCTATCTTTTTCCACTTCAGGTTCATGGTGTTTCAGAAAATCATACAACAAGCCATATGGAGCATCATGAAGATTCTTCGTTTGACGAACAAATGTCACATATTTATGCCAATCAGGGCCAAGACTACCAACAAATTTGGAGTTCACAGCGATCCTTGGTACTGTGATTTTATGACGTTCTAGATCATTGACTACATTTGTGAAACGATGATAGTAGGATTCAAGTGTCTCTCCTGGTTCAATTGTGATGTCAGTGTATTCCATGTAGAGTTTGGATTCCATGTCATCTTTGTTCAGTTGAGTGCCTTCCATTAGGAGATAACGTGTTCCCACATAGCTTTGGCTGTTTTTTGAGCATCGACACTTCGATAGATTGGATTTGGTATACCTTGAAGTATATAAGCCATTGCATATTGATCAGCTTCACGATGTAGTTTCTGTTCTTCAGTGAGTGAAGTTTCTGGAAGAGGTCTATCACCAGGAGGACGTGGAGGATCAGCAGTAGGATCCCCAGCTTCAAATCTTGTTGGCCACTCAAATGGTCCTTCAAGTATCACTTGTTTCAAGAATTTCCCATGAGGTTTCTTTAGTTCAAGAAATCGTAAGAATCAACTTGACCATTGAACATAGTTTCCAGGTGTAAGCATTGGAGGTGTTTCAAGTGATCCTGCCTCATGTCGGGATTGTTGAGTTGTAATAACTTCACACATTCTGTCAAACCAGTGAGGTTGTTTGGAGGAAAATTGAGTGTTTTGTAGTGGCACTTGATATGGTTGTTGTTGAGGAATGATTTGATGTTGTTGCATCATTAGGTAATGATGTAGTGGATTGTATGTTTGTTTTTGAGAAGGTTGTTGATTCATTTGGTGCGGAAGATATTGTTGTTGCTGATACTGCTGATGTTGAGGTAGCTGAGTATGAGGGAAGTAATGATTAGGTGGTTGAGACATCTTAGAACACTTGTGTAGAAATGGATCTTTGTAGAAGATTGAAATGCACGTTCCTTTGAGTAAGTTGCAAAATCCTTGGGGTAAGTTCAATTCTTACGCGTAACTTAATCTTACGTGTAAACTTTAGGTTATGCGTAAAGAGTAGGTTATGCGTAAACTAATAGTTTATGCGTAAGTTTTCTCTTTACGCGTAAGCTTAGGCTTATGCGTAAGTTTAGACTTATGCGTAAGGTTTAAACAACCAAACAAATCTTTCAAACTTATCCAAGCTTGAAAGATATCCGTAGTCGAAGTATTCCACTAACTTATCCAAGCTAGGGAAGTACTGAGTCACCGTTACACGAGGAGAAGATCGTTGATGAAGCTTAAGCGTAGATTCTGGCAAATTACGCGTAAATCAGACTTACGCGTAGGATCTAACTTAAGCGTAGGTTTAAGGCGTAGATGAGCAAGTTACGCGTAGGATCAGGGTTTTAACCACAGTTACGCGTAGGAAAAGGGTTTAGACCTATTTTACGCGTAAGAAAAGGGTTTAGACCAAAACTTAAGCGTAAACCGACCAAAAAACACTGTAGACAGCTGGAATTAGTACTTTTTTCGACCAACTTACGCGTAAAACGTACTGTTCATCCAAAAAATGACTTTTTGATGAAAAAATAGCCTAAAAACCTATCAAGGATCAATACTTTATGCAATATCTAAGCTTCTAAACACTATATTAACCTTAAAACTTATCCAAGCTTTAAGATTTGAGTGTAAGGAACCAAGAAAAAAGCAAAAAAGATGAAGAAATATGATGAAACCCCACGTAGACAATAAGAACAACACTTCAATCTCTATTAGGCGAATGATACCACTTGTTAGGTCACCATTTTGTAAACACAAGTATGATTTAGAAAGAAATAAGATGAGAGAAGAGATTGGTTGATTATGAGACAATATGAAAGGTGAAAGTGCAAGAGTTTCCTTAAGACAATCAAATAACCAACAAACTAAATGTTTACATAAGCTCTCTATTTATAAGGAAGGAGTTAGGGCAACACTCCCTTCCTTCCTTATCTCTTAATTCGTGGGCTTTAAGGCCCATAGGGCTTTAACACATAAGCCTTGTAACATAAACTAAATGAAATAAATACTAAAGCAACCTATTACAAAATGTAATGACCGAGACTTGACTAAATACAAAAGTATGATCCTAACAGCATGATAATAGTTAAAGTCTAAACATCATTCAAGAGATAAGCAAGAAATAACACAAGTATTTCCGAACAAGTCGGACAAATAACAAACCATACAAATGTCTAATAGAAACAAATAATAACAAGTAGCAGTACACCAATGTCTTCTACTTCTTCTTCTTCCCAATCATCTTCCTAAACATCTTTCCAACGGATTTGAATCCTCCTTGAAGTTCTTCATGTATTTGTTGTTGACGGTTGATAATGGACATTTGACGAGTGAAGAGAAGCTCATCGGTACGTTCATGAGGAAGAGGAACTTGATACTCGGTTTCGTCTATGTCGGAAAGATTTTCAACAAAGGTCGTGGGGGATGGAGTACTAACACGTGAGGTGTTTTCCTCCTCATCATCATCATCCTCACGATGAGATGTAGAACCACGAGGCCTAGAGTACAAAGGAACACGAGATTTTCCTTTGTCACTTCGAGAACGACGAGTACGAACAAGAGTGAGTTGGTTCAAAGTAGGAAGGATTTGAACGTAGTAATCCCTTTGAAGATGAGGGTAATGTTCCATGACATAACGATAAAGTCGTGTAAGGAACATACCGTAAGGAAGATTGGAATTTGGGGTGTTTTTGGCGGACATGATTCGATGAATAAAAAGATAAGCCAAATTGTATTGCTCTTCAGCAACTACACAATATAACATGTGGGCAATGCTCGCCGTGACATGATCACGGTGACCCCCAGTACCAAACGCATTCTCGCGAATGAGTTCTTCCCACTTTTTCATATCTTGGCTTAGCTCTTTGAGGAGGATTTGATTTGCATGAATATCGACATTCTTCGACTTGATTACTCGACTAGTCGTACGACGTTCTAGTTCAAGCATTCGACGAATGTCTTCAGGAGTAGGAATCTCAGAATAGTATGGGCCATCCTGAGGACGATTTCTTTCAAGAGAGGAAAGATCCCATTCATTTGAGAATACGGCTTGGCCGTTGTATGGAATTCTAAGAATTTGTCCAAATTGAGCAAGAGTAAGAGTGATGAATTGATTTTGAATCATGAAGGAAATAAGAAGATGACCGTAGGGATCGGTTTGCACCGTCACTTGGCTATAGAAGTCGAGGATAAAACGAGGAATGATTAGTTCGTTGATTTGGAAAAGACATTCAAAACGAATATTGGAGAACATTCGCTCGGTTTGATCAGATTCATAGAAGGATGGATCGACAATTCTTCCTTCGTGAATGTTTCTATTTTCAATAGGACGATAGAAACAAGCAACTGAAGGAGACATGCCGGGAGTAGAAGAGACATTTGGAATGTATTGTTTGGTTTTGGAGACATCACCAACCGTGGTCTTAGGCATTTTCACCTAAACAATATAACAACAAAAATAAAATTAATATAGAAACAACTATCATGCATATATATATATATATATATATATATATATATATATATATATATGCAATATTTGTGGAACGAAATTCTACTTCGACACAAAAAAAATATTCTATGAAGTAGTTTCACAATGTTCCTTGTATTTTTGATTTTAAACTCGTTTAGAATATATGACATCAAAGAGTATGATATCATAATTCATTTCGAAGTAAGGCTAGATATATATTAGATTATATATCTTCCATTTCATAAGAGTTTGACACAACATAAGCTTGATTAAAAGATTAAAATGCGAATTTTAGTTTTCAAAAATATCTTTTTTGAGATAAACCAAATGCTCCCTTAACTAGATAAAATTATCTTAAAACATCAATATATATATTGATTATATATCTTGATGACATCTATTGATTCTAGTAGTATTAACAAATTTTATGAGCTAGTTTTAAGTTTCAAATAACCACATATAGTTATAGTTTGTTCATGAACCAAACACCCATGTTGTCTTCATGAACCATTTTATAACGAATTGAAAAGTATGTTTTGATTGTTTATAACATTAAAACAATGTAATGTAGTAAGTTTTAAATAGTTTTTAAGAGTTATATCAACAATGTTCCTTTTGAAAAATGAAATTCAACAAGGGTTTATGGGCGATTAATGATTTTGACAAAATGATATGTTATACTAAATTTGAGTTGCAATACATCATCCTCATCCTATGGGAAGCATTTGGTAGTTCAATTCCTAGCTTCTATTTCACTAAAATTTGAATTAAAATAAATTTTAATAAAATGCCTAATTATTGATTAGACACCAAATTGAATGAAATGTGATGAAATGCATGTTGGAAAACTTACAAAAGATGTTGTTATATGTTTGGTTAACGTTTGCCCCTTGTGAAACAACCTCGGATTGGTGATATGGTGGAGGATTTTGATGGTTTTGGGTGTTTTGGTTCGTACTCAACAGTGGTGGGGAAGAAATATATGAGCAAATCGAGTGTTTAGGAATGGAAATAAGGTGGAAAACGGATTTGGGAGTGTCAGATGGCCGGTCCCCTTAAACATTAAGGGGACCGCCACCGATAACAAGCCGGTCCCCTTAATCTTTAAGGGGGCCACCCTTGAAATTTTTTAATTTTCGCGGAATTAGTTTCAGTAACAAATATATTTATACGTATATAATTAGATTCATAATATATCAAAAATACGTAAACGTTTATTGGCACGATGATAAAATACTTAACAATTTTTAATTACCATTTCGATAATTAAAATGTACCTTTGACAATTTTGGATAAAATGATCAAAGTGTTAAGTTGATGAGGGGTTTGAGGTGTGTTCGGGAATATGTGAATAAGTGTATATATGTATATAAGTATAAATGTGAGTGAAGGATGGGTTGATGGGTGAGGTTTGAAAGATAATAGCGGAGATAGAATATAGTCGGCGAAAGGAGTTTGTTTCATCCATAGTGTTCACGTGTGAAGGCGTTCTTGCATGATAAAAGTCCACTTGACTCATATCCCTTCATCATCATGAGTCTTCTAAAAGAGGACTTAGTAGAATAACGCGAGGGGGAAGGAAAGGGTTCGATAATGAACAATTTCCTGGAGTTCTAGAAAGTCAACTAATGACGTATATAGGTTATGTGCAAGTAAGTATATATATATATATATATATATATATATATATATATATATATATATATATATATATAAGTATATATATGATCGAACAAATAGAGGGAAATAGCAAGCTATATATATGCAAACAACGTAATCAAATAAAGCTTATTTATTTAAGCATGGCAATGAGTTGTGAAAGAATGGCGTACCCGGTGGTCTTCAAAAAATCTTCAAAATCATCAAGATGACATATAGACTTTGAAAAAGTCTATGTTGAGAGAAACTTCAAGATTGCCTCAAGGAATGTTCATCTAGCTATTCGATCCCCATTGTCTCTTTGGTCCAAAGTTGTTTGGTCCAAACATGTTTAACATTTGACTAGGATGCATGAAAGGTGGTAGTATACCCCAAGGATTGTAGCTTTGTTGGTAGTTCCACATTTGATTACTATTGTTATTATAGTTTTGCCTATTTTGGTTTCTTCTTGGTTGAGGTATTTTAGACCTAGGATTAAGATTATTTGGTTTTCTAGGTGGTGGTGTTTTAGATCTTGTCTTAGATTTAGAAGATCCTACCTCGTTTTTTAAAGACGGTTTATAAAAAGCTTTTACTTCTTCATTGTTGGCAAGAGGTATTTTTCTATCATTAATAAGTATATACTTAGGATAAGATTTTAGAGGTTTTTGTTCATTAGGTTCATTTTCGAATTTGACATTTTTAATCTCACTTGTTGAAGCTTCATTTGAATTAAATCCTAAACCGGTTTTATCTCCAGATGTTCTTTGAATACTTATTATTTTACTAAGTGAGTGACTACTATTTTCAAATTTATCAAGTTTGCGAATTTCTTCCCTAAGTATTTCGTTTTCACCTTTAAGCTCTTGACATGATTTACATTCTTCAAAAATTTCTTTACCTTTTTCAAGTTGATGTATTTTAATTTTTAGTTCTAGTACTTCATTTTCCAATTGATTGTTTATGTATTTTAGTGATTTGTTTTTGGCCATTACTAGTTGTCCTAATTTGCATAGCCTATTATATTCATTATCTAGGTCTTTTTCATCTAATGATAAGCTTTCATCACTAAAATATTCGGTTTCGGAATGTACCTCATTTGATGTATTCGCCATAAGACACTTCTCTTCTTTTGTCGTTTCTTTCTCATCTTCATCACTATCACTCCAAGCGCCTCCAATAAAAGCTCTGTGATTTTGATCTCTTGTCATCACTGGACATTTTCCAATGAGATGATTTGGATCACCACACTTGAAACATTTCCTTTCAATCTTTTTGTTCTTGTCATCCTTACTCTTTTGAAATGTTTTCTTTTCATCATGCGGTTGTCTTACGAATCTTCCTCGCCTTTTGAAGAATTTCTTGAAATCTCTTACGGCCATGGCGTATTCTTTGTCATCACTTTTGGAAGATGAGCTATCTTCGATACTAGATTCCTTTCTAGCTTTCAAGGCGATTGACTTGCTTTGCTCTCGTTTTTCTTTGACCATTTCGGAATCCTTCTTAATAATAACTTCATAAACTTTTAGATTTCCAATTAATTCATTAGGTTGCAATGTTGACAAATTCTTTGATTCTTCAATAGCCGTTGATTCGCCTGAAACAGTCAGATAATTATTGGTCAACCACTTGTGAATGGTCAACTATAATAGTCAAACAGCTGAGGCAAATGCTTCCGTGGAATACAGTGTTTCCCCGGGTCGTAATGTCCCAACGAGGTGTGCGATGTTTTATTAAAAACGAATCTGTGATCGAGTGAAAATGAACAGGAAAGGGATAAAAGTGTGTGTGTGTGATTACACTAAGGTTTTATAAAATAAAATAGCTTATATAAGCTATATGAACAGTTACGTGAAACCTAGATATCTAAAAACGTTTAATAACTAAAAACGCGTACGTTTAATTTAATTCTACGTAAGCGTATGAAACAAAAACGGTTTTAACTAAAGTAGTAATTTGCAAACCTTAGGGGCTTAAATGCAAATTAAATAAACTTAAAATATTTATTTTATAATTACTAATTATTTAATTAATTATTATTATTTAGTAACTATTATTAATTATCTAATAATACACTAATAATTAATAAAATGTAAAATAAGTCCTAGAAATATAAAATTAAACTTTTTAAAAGTCTAAAATATTATAAAACTTATTTTAAAAATAAAATTATATTTTTCTTACTATTTATCTATTTATTATTACTTATTAACTATTTAATTATTAATTAACTATTTATATGATTTAAATTATTATAAATACTAAAAAGACTTAGATAATTAAGAAGATTTTTATAAATCTAATTAACCATCACAGGAATCCTAAAAAATTATAAAAACTTTATTTTATATATTTTTAAACTAGTTTATTAATTATTATTCTATTTATTAATTAATGTTTAATTAAACTATTTAAATTATAAAAACTAGTAAATGAACAGTAAAAATATTAGAAAAATTACTAAAATTATATTATGACTTATAAAAGCTAGGAAAAATATAAAAACTAGGTGTTGATTTATAAAAATTAATTATGCTATTAAAAACTTAATTATTAATTAATTACTAATAAAACTATTATTAATTCTAATAAATACTAAATTACAAAATAAAAATCTGAGAAAATTATTAAAAATACTTTAACCAAAAAGGAAATTAATAAAAATATAAAAATGCAACTTTCTTAATAAAAATCTAAAAATGAAAATTAAAATTAAATTATATTAAATAGAAACTATCACCTATTTTTATATTGTTTTTCTTAATTTTTCTTTTACAAAACTATATTATACCTAAAAATAGACAACTTTTGTAAAAAAAATTATTTTATAAGCTAATAATAAGCACTGTGGGGGCTTATTACCTCCACAGTTGACTAAAGTTGACCAACTAAGCAAATAAGCTCAAATGAGCTTGTGTGGGACCCACTATGGTATTTTCTGGTTCTAATAAGTTAAGTAAACAAGTTTGAGCTAAAAATTGCAAGTGGGGATCACTGGATAAGCCAATAAGCTCAAATAAGCACTTGACTTTTTAAGCTCAACTCAGAAAATGGGACAACCTTAAGGGTCTGATTCAGGGTGGGTCCACAGGGTACTAGGTCAAATAAGTGGTCAACTATCAATGTCTGGTAGGAGGGGGGTTCAAAGGAACCAAGTATGACAAGTGGGGCCCACTGAGGTGGTCACAAATCACCACCAAAGTGGTGGTGATGGGTGAAGTCTGCTGGTGCAGGGCAGCGTTCCTCCCCTGCAAGTGATTTTGAGGTTGAGTGGGGCCCAGGTAAAAAATCCTAAAAATATAAAAACTATGGGAAAATAAAGTTGAGCTGATAGACTATTATTCCTACAAATTTCAAAGTCTGAATCCTTATGCTAAATTCTATAAAATTCCCACAATTTTGGAAAAAACTGAGGAAGGTGCAATTTGACTTTTTGTAAAACTTAACTAGTTTGACTATTGTGAAATTCTAACCTAATTTACTGAATGATTAAGATGTTATAAGCTATAATAAGGTGAAATTAAGCTAGATTATTAACTTCTAAGCTAGTATGGTGATTATGGCCTATAAAAACTTAACAGATTATGTATTAAGTAGGATTACAAACTAAATTGACTATTTTATTAATAAGTACTGTATTTTATGCTTTATTTTGACTAATAGTACCTAAGTAATCATGCACAAACACAGAACAACAATAGATACAACCTGAATCACCACTATCTCAGCAAATCCAAACAAGCCTTTAAAAAGGTGAAATTTAGATTTTCAAAGCACAAGACTAAAATAACCTATATCAAATCCAAAGGTAATAATTTGTCATATTAAACCTTTATAAGTTTAAACATGCAGTCACACACAGTTTAGACTCAGATTATCAAAAATAAGCAATTTGACAGTCAAGTTAAGATTTTTAGCAACATGAAAAATAAATAAACTAACATATGATTTTAAGTTATATATCAACTATCCAACACTAAATTGATACAAAAACAATAATATAAGCAGATTATAAGCTAGACTATAGTAGAAAGTAAAAATTGCAAATTAAACTTACAATTGATGACAAGCTGAGAAACACAGAACCATGAACAAGAAACCAACCTATCACCTCCCAAAAGGTTCTAAACCAGATACACATCCATTTTTCATTATGCTCAGCTTCTATTCTTCCTCAAACACTATTTTTTATTTTTTTCTTTATTTATTGGAATTTTTGATAATTATTGTAAGTATGATCTAAACTGATTAACACAACTCAGAAACTTAATAAAACTTATAGTTGGACTTAAATGAAATGAATAGATCAGGTTTTAACAATGTTTAACAAACTTTAAGCAAATTTGTCAAATTTGCTCAAAAATGCCAAAACTGAAATTAACTAACAAGACTTTAATTAAGGATCAAATAAAGTTTACAATACATAAAATAAGCTGAGTTTTACTGACTGAAATGAAAATTACAATGGAAAATGGCAAGTTACACAACTACGACTAAATTACACTAAGGCTAATCTAATACACCTTCATCCCTGCTTCTCTTTTGCTTTATAGAGACTTTTGAGGTTCCTTGGGTCTTTCTGACACTATCCCATCAATCCCCAACCATTGATTTGTTTTAAATGATCTCCACCATTCAAATTGCTTTTTGGTGCGAAAAAGTCTTGGGGGACTGTAGATTGCGTGGAGAGGTTATTATAGGGTTTTAGAAGGTTGTGGAGGTGGAGGATAGTGGGTAGGACAGGTGGTGGGTGAGGTGGTATTGAAATCTGTGGGTGTGGAGGTGGTATTGAGTTGCAGTGGTGGAGGTGGTGGTTTGGGAGGGAAAAGGCGTGACTGGGGTGGTTTGGTCAAACAAAGGGGTTGACCTCGTTTTATATTAAAGGGTGGGCTGGTAGTGTAGTTGGGCCAAGGGAGTGGGCTGGTAGTGTAGTTGGGCCAAGGGAGTGGGCTGGGTAAATATTTGGTTTGTATTTGGTTTTATTAATAATACATAGGGTCCGGTTTGGTTTGTTTGTTATAAACCACAAGGACCAAAAATGTAATTATCTGAAAGTTTGGGGGGGGGGGCTGATGTGGTATTTTCCAAAGTTAATCAAGGGGCCATTCCTGCCATGTTAGAATAAACCAAGGACTATAATTACATATTTTTCCATTTTTAAATATTAAAGGACTATTTATGTAATTTTCGGATTTTTGAGGGACTAAATATGTAATTTCCCAAAATATTATCAAAAGGTTCAGTTTTGTAAAAGTTGAATAGTATAGGGACCTTAAATGATAATTTTTCATTTATTGCAATTTAAAACACCTTGGGGACCATTTCTGCCAAACTTTCAAACTCCAGGGACCAAACATGTAATATCACCAAACTTATCACCCAAGGACCATTCCTGCAAAAGATTATTAGTACAAGGACCAAAATTGATTTTTCTCAAAGTTTTTACATCCCAGGGACCATTTATGTCAATTTCCAAAGTATAGGGACTAAACTTGTAATTTTATGAAACTTTGTACCAAAGGACTAAATATGTAACTTTATGATTAAAAAGGACCTTTGGTGACATTTTCATGTTTATAGAATAACCAGGGACTAGTTTTGACAACTTTTGAAACTTGAGGGACTGAAACTGCCAATTATGCAAACTTTGTACGTTTTTCATCTGTTTTTGCATATTTTGCATTTGAAACATATAAAGCACACTTATAAGATATTTTAAGTATTTTGATGCATATTTGAGTGTTTTTGGATGTTTTGGCAGTTCAGATTGGTATAAAATGATGAGTATTTAGACACTCATCAATCCCCCACACTAAACTATTGCTAGTCCCTAGCAATCTTTTGAGAAAAACTTAATGGATTTGAAAAGACTCTTTACCAAAAGCCATCACTTCTGGAGTAGCCAGATGTAAGAACTGTGGCACACCTGATAACCGTGTGGTTTTGAGCAAATCACCAGCTGTTAACGGATTTGATTAGTCTTTACCAAAAGCCGTTTGCTTCTGGACTAGCCAACTCTTGATGGAATAGTCAACATCTTGGTGAGCTGATTACAAATTATGGTTTTTCCACTGCCTTTACCACAAGCCATAATCTTGCGGGCTAGCCAACTCATTCGCTTTTTAGGATATGGCGAGTTGAGGTACCATACAATTTTGGGCAAATTGCAAGCCATAAACGGGTTTGAGTTATCTTTACCAAGAACCGTTTGCTCCTGGATTAGCCAATCCTTATGTGGGTTAAACATGGCGGACTGATAACCATTTATTTGCGTTCTAAGTGAGAAAAAATTTTAAAATTTTGGCTAAAATGGGGGTTCTTGATGGAACATGTGTTTAAATTCGTTAGAATAACGAATCTCCCCCCACACTTAGAACTGAATATTGTCCTCAATATTCAAAGTACTGGGTGTTAAACCAACACTTAGAACGTAAGAAGAAAATACTCCTTAGCCTTTATTTAAGTTTATGTACACACACATTTTTTTTTTTTTTTTTAGAGGATTATATACATATATACAACATGTGGGTTAGTATTTCCCCCACACTTAGGGTGAAAACCCTAAGTACATGCTACTGTTTTTGATTACCGAGTCGCTAGCTTGACTCGACCCCGAATTCATTTGTCCATGGGGAAGCATGATGTGGAAGGAACAATCTCAATCGGACTTTCATTCAAGAGGTTTGGATAAACATTGAAGCACGTGAAAGTTCCACACCGATGAGATATACAGAGAGACCCTAGCTCATAATTTATAAATGAGAATGCCGGGGTCAAAGATAATGTCTTCATTCCCGAAGGAGTGAAGAACAGGATAGGGAACAGAATATATGAAGAAAAGAAAGAAAATCATAATGAAAATCATGACTAACTCCTCATCTTCAATAGGAGAATTCATAGTTTCATGAATCTCCTCTTTTAAGCTCGTTTGATCAAGACATATTAAGGGTATGTCTAGATCAAAATAGAAATTATCATACTCTGGTGGAGATATGATATGAGTGAGTTCAAAGGAGAACTCCTCGTAAAGAGAATCATTCACAAGATGTAAATCTGTGAACTCATGTTCCGTTGTAGACTCATCACAATCCTCATTCTGAATATCAAAGAGTGGATTATCAGAAATCAAAGTGAATTCAGATTCGAATTCAAATAGAGGATTGGTGATAGTAGTTTTGAATGCTTCAGGAACAATGTGATTAACATTCTCTACTGTACTGTTGGGATAAGCACTGAGTGAAGGATCATTATGTAAGAGACTTTCCATCTCTTCCAGATCGGCTTCGAAGCCAAAGAGATCATCATTACTTCTAGATAGAAGTGGAATGATGTGAGTGAATTCCTCTGTGAAATCCTCAAGAAGAGGATCAACATCAGAATGAGGCAGTGATGCCTCAACATACTCAATGTCTTCATAAGATTTACAATCATTACTGGAATTAGAGACATTCTCAATTTGATCATTGGATTATCAAGGGGGGGGGGGGGGGGTAGGGATATCACACACATGATCAAGAATTCCCTGTGACTCACTTGGGATTGAGACAAGGTTCTCAACACTAGACTTAATGAATTCGTCCGATTCCTTTGCAGGAATAGTGTCAAGATGCTCGTCCCCCATGCTCAGAGAGTGAGTGGGAACCTCGAGTGTGATAATCATGGAAGGAATTGCAACAGTTGAACTTGATGAATCTTTTTGAATAATAACAACGTTATCATCATCACTGTCATCATCGTCATCAAGAAGAGCAGCATTGCAAAATGCGGCACGTATTTTAGCTGCATGCTCTTTGACTATTAATTCCTCCATGCTTTCTCCGTTTCTAACATCTCGTTTTTCTGCAAGTAATTCCGCGATAGATTTATCACGAGAATTTGGAATGAGTAGAAACTGTGGGGGTGTGAATGTGTCAAAACCGGATGTATTAGAACTAGAACAATGTTCAGGTTTATAATACGGTTGACATAGGAAATTATCATGAGGACCCCCACAATGTACGCAAGAAAAACTTGGTGCATTGTGAAACGAAATATTAGCCAACTCCTCCTTAAAATCTTTAATTTTCTCAAGAACCTCTATATAAGGGTCTTGCTGGTTTTGAGGAGTTGCTTGGTTCATTTGGTACTGTGGAGGTAGGTCTTGAAACGAATAGTCGTAATTGTTACAAGGAAATGGATTCCTTGTTTGAAAATCCGAGCTAAAGTGAGGACCTCCACAGTACTAACAATAGTTGAACTGATGTGACTGTGAGTCGTATGTGTTTGAGTCATAATTGTTATCAGGAACCTGCTCATAGACAAGCGTGTTTCCCGATTGACAATCAGATCTGTAGTGTGAACCACCACAGTACTCACAACAGTAAAACTGTTGAGTCTGGCTTGGTGTATTTTGATACGAAGCATCATTGAGATTTGGATAATATGATTCTTGCTCGTATGAATGTGATGGGTAGTTGGAAAAATTTGAGGAGTCGTTGAATGAGTTTTGATTAGTATCATAAGCAAATGAATTACTCGATCCACAAAACAAACAACTCCTGTCTCGAATATCATTACCACATTGTTCACATGTACACCAACGACATGGAAAACCGAAAAGCGGTTCACCACAACCGACACAAGGAACAAAATCAGGAGGTGGGACAAGTGGTGTGCTCTGAGAGCTAGGAATTTCCACCACTTCCGTTATGGTCTCTGGTGTAACAATTCGCAATTTCAGGTTAATTACTATTCCCGGAAAATTCACTATTCACTTTTACTATTCATTTACTATTCATTTTTACCGAAACTTTCCCGAAAGTTGATTTTTATTTGATATTCTCGAGTGATAAATCATTTCCATGGCAAATTAAATGTTTGACATTCGTCAGATCATTTTCGTGAAAGTTATTAAGGAATTACACGTTTTAGGGTAAAACGTCATTCAGAAATTCTACGCACAACGAAATTCGACCCCGTCAGGTGACCCCACATCAGAAAAATGTTTGACACACTCATGATTTATTTGAGAATAAATCATGACTGAGAAAAACATGACCAAAATAAGCCTCGGCCGTGAAAAACTGGAATTTTCAGTTTTTAAGCATTTTTACTCAGCCGTAACCTTAGCCTATACCTGCACCGCATTCCTAATATGATTTGAGTTTTCAACTTATTAGAAAAAGTCAACATATTTTTCCCTCCTCCTTTGACCAAAAATCATTCATTGATTTTATAAGTCATTCCTTGATTTTTAGGCTTACGGTTTGATGTTTAAAAGACATTTAATAGCAACCGACACTGGACTGAGCCCAGTCTAGACATTATAAGTCATTTTAAATCATTTATAACCTATTAGAAAAGTAATATTTTACTTTTCTCAATTTTACGCAATATTCGTACATTTTACGTATTACGCGTTTTAGACCCGTATTTCCATTTTTAGCAGGGTTTTACCACCCAAATGGAACCTACCACTCATTTTATATTTTATTATGGAGTATAATGACATGTTTAACCATTCTTCCAAGTTTCGTATTTTTACGATACCCGGTTTTACGTTTTGTGACGTAACAACTTACGGTTAGCAATTTACGGAGTTTGGGGGGGGGGGGGGCTGATGTGGTATTTTCCAAAGTTAATCAAGGGGCCATTCCTGCCATGTTAGAATAAACCAAGGACTATAATTACATATTTTTCCATTTTTAAATATTAAAGGACTATTTATGTAATTTTCGGATTTTTGAGGGAGTAAATATGTAATTTCCCAAAATATTATCAAAAGGTCCAGTTTTGTAAAAGTTGAATAGTATAGGGACCTTAAATGATAATTTTTCATTTATTGCAATTTAAAACACCCCAGGGACCATTTTTGCCAAACTTTCAAACTCCAGGGACCAAACATGTAATATCACCAAACTTATCACCCAAGGACCATTCCTGCAAAAGATTATTAGTACAAGGACCAAAACTGATTTTTCTCAAAGTTTTTACATCCAGGGACCATTAATGTCAATTTCCAAAGTATAAGGACTAAACTTGTAATTTTATGAAACTTTGTACCAAAGGACTAAATATGTAACTTTATGATTAAAAAGGACCTTTGGTGACATTTTCATGTTTATAAAATAACCAGGGACTAGTTTTGACAACTTTTGAAACTTGAGGGACTGAAACTGCCAATTATGCAAACTTTGTACGTTTTTCATCTGTTTTTGCATATTTTGCATTTGAAACATATAAAACACACTTATAAGATATTTTAAGTATTTTGATGCATATTTGAGTGTTTTTTGATATTTTGGCAGTTCAGATTGGTATAAAATGATGAGTATTTAGACACTCATCAGCCGTCACTTTAGCTCGCCATTTTGGATGAAGAGCCCTAAGAAACTTCCTAACAAAATTCTTACTAGAAAAATTCTCGTCAAGTGCTTTTAAACTTGTGATGATAGTGTTAAATCTAGCAAAAGCATTATCAATTGATTCATCTTCCGGAATCGTGAATTGCTCATATTGTTGAACTAGTAGATCTATCTTATTATCTTTGACTTGACTATTACCTTGGTGAGTTATTAGTAAAGAGTTCCAAATTTCTTTTGCGGTTTCACACATAAAGATCCTTTCGTACTCTTTACGTGGTAGTGCATTATAAATAACCATTTTTGCTTCATTATTTTTAGCAAGTTTTCTTTTTAAATCATCATTTTGTTTTTCAAAAGGTACGATTTCATCTTTCTTTGTTTCGGGGTTATTTTGAATAGGTAAAAAATCACCATTAGTAATAACATGCCAAAGATCTAGATCTTTTGACTTCACATAAGTTTCGAATCGATTTTTCAAATATAAAAATCCATCACTTTCAAATAGTGGTGGTCTTTGCATAGATTGCCCTTCTAAATATTTTTCAGATTCCATAGATCGTTACAAGTTTTAAAATACAATATATTTTAAAGATCTTGCTAGACGTGGCTCCTGATACCAATTGTGGAAAACTAGAAGGGGGGGGGGGGGTTGAATAGTTTTACGTCCTTTTTAAATTTGTTACCAAAATATTTTGTAGCTTATTAAAAACTTTCGATTCGATCTCAAGTGAATTCAAACAACAACCAATATAAGCAATTCTAATCTAATAATGAAAGTATTGAAATAGAGTGAAGAAAAGATAGAGTTAGAAAGATCAAACCACAACACGCGAATTTATAGTGGTTCGGCTATAAGGACACCTTCCTTGCCCTACTCCACTCCCCGAGTACCACACTCGAGAGTTTTCTTCACTATGTCAACAAACTCCTTATGGTGGAGAAACCTTACACACCTTGGCTTACACGAGTTAACGACACTAAGCTAAATGTCGAGTTCTAATCGTAGCTAGAACCAATCTCACAACTTTACACCTTCTTCACACCTTCACAACTTCTTCAAGACTTCACACCTTGTCAATTTCCAAACTTCAGGGACTAAACATGTAATTTTCTCAAATTTTTTCAAATTTTCATCCAGGGATTAAAAGTGACACATGTGAATTTCCAAAGACCAAAAAATGATTTTTCTTTCAAAAATATCCCACCAGGGACCAAACTGCCAAAAAGTGAAACTCTAGGGACTAAATTGCAAATTTCCAAAACTTTTGAGATTTTTGACCAAAGGACTAAATATGACAACTTATGATTTTAAAAGGACCTTTGGTGATAATTTTTCATATTTTGAATGACCAGGGACTAGTTTTGACATTTTATGAAAGTTGGGGGACTGAAACTGCCAATTTTGCAAACTTTGTACGTTTTTCATCTGTTTTTACTCTTTTTGCATCTAAAACATATAAAACACAATTTTGAAATATTTTCAGTATTTTGATGCATTTCTGAGTGTTTTTGTATGTTTTGCAGTTCAGATTTGACAAAAAATAATAAGTGTTTGAGCACTCATCAATGATTATAGTCGTTATGGTTATGTTTATTTACTTAACATAAACATGAAGTCTTTAATACATTCAAGGTTTTCAAAAGTGAAGTAGAATTACAACTCGGTAAGAAGATTAAGGCTCGTCGATCCGATAGAGGCGGTGAATATATAAGCCAAGAGTTTAAAGATTATTTAGCTGAGTGTGGTATAGTCCATCAACTCACAGCTCCTTATACTCCACAGCAAAATGGTGTATCTGAAAGGAGAAATCGTACTTTGCTTGACATGGTACGATCAATGTTTAATCTTACAACTCTACCCTTATCCTTTTGGGATTATGCCCTTGAAACTGCGGTTCGCATATTCAATATGGTTCCAACTAAGAAGGTTGATAAGACTCCATATGAATTATGGAAATGAAAAGCTCCCAACTTTTCTTACTTAAAGGTCTGGGGTTGTGACGCGTTTGTTAAACGTGATTCACTAGATAAACTCCAACAAAGATCTGTTAAGTGTATCTTCGTAGGATACCCAAAGGAAACAATGGGTTACTACTTTTACTTTCCACCAGAGAATAAAGTCATTGTGGCTATGTGTGGAGATTTATTTGAAAAGAATCTTATATCTCAAGAATTCAGTGGGAGAGTTTATGATCTAGAAGATGAACAAGAAGATACATCACCTTCTGAAAATACTAGCGCACTTCCTGTAGAACCTGAAAGTCTAGGTCCTCCACCTGAAGTTAAAGTGGTTCCCATTCGCAGATCTTCAAGAACTGTGAAAGCACCTGAACGTCTATGTCTTAACGTAGAGTGTGAGGAAACTATACTAGGGGATCTTGATGAACCTACTAGTTATAGGGCTGCCATGAATAGTCCTGAAAAGGAAAAATGGCAGGTTGCTATGAATGGGGAAATGCAATCCATAAGAGACAACGAAGTCTGGATAGAAGTAGACCTTCCTCCCAATGCCAAGGTAGTTGGAACTAGATGGCTCTACAAGAAGAAAACAGACATGGATGGCTATGTACACACCTATAAGGCTCGTTTGGTAGCTAAAGGCTATACTCAAACCTATGGTGTTGACTACGAGGAGACCTTTTCTCATGTAGCTGACATTAGAGCTATTAGGATTCTCTTAGCTATAGCAGCTTACTATGACTATGAGATATGGCAAATGGATGTCAAAACCGTCTTCTTAAATGGTCGCCTAGATGAAGACATCTATATGGCGCAACCTGAGGGGTTTGTGAATCCAGAAATTCCAAACCGTGTATGCAAACTTCAAAGATCCATTTATGGATTGAAGCTAGCATCACGTCAATGGAATAAAAGATTTGATGCAGAAATCAAAAGTTTTGGATTTACTCAAAATCTTGATGAGCCATGTGTATACCAGAAAGCTAGTGGGAGTAATGTTACTTTCCTTATCCTGTATGTCGATGACATATTGATCTTAGGAAATCACATACCAAATAAAGGAAGTTAAATCCTATCTTGATAGATGTTTTTTTGTGAAGGATTTAGGAGAAGCAGCATACATCCTTGGAATCAAAATCTACAGAGATAGATCAAAGCGGTTGTTTAGATTAAGCCAAAGTGCTTATATTGATAAAGTATTGAAGAGATTCAATATGCAAAATTCCAAGAAAGGATATTTGCCAATGCAAGTAGAACATGGCTTAAGTAGCAAAATGTGTGCCTCAACACCTGAAGAGGTGGCACTCATGAAGAAAGTTCCTTATGCTTCGGCAGTAGGATCTATCATGTATGCAGTGAGATGCACAAGGCCTGATGTGGCGTTTGTACAAAATATGACCAGTCGTTATCAACAGAATCCAGGTGGAAAGCACTGACATGCTATTAAAAGCATTCTTAAGTATTTAAGAAATACTAAAGATATGTTTCTAGTGTATGGGGGAAATCCAAATGCAGAACTTGATGTTACAGGTTACAGTGATGCATCCTTTGAAACTGATAAAGATGATACGAAGTCTTAGACGGGTTATGTCTTTGTTATTAATGGAGGAGCAGTTGACTGAAAGAGCAAGAAGCAGACTACAATTACAATGTCTGTTACATAAGCTGAGTATATTGCTGCATCGGAAGCTGCGATGGAAGCTGTTTGGATTAGGAAATTCATTTCGAGGCTAGGTGTTATGCCGTCAATTGAATTACCTATTAATATGTATTGTGAAAATTCTGCCGCAGTTACATTCGCCAATGAACCTGGAGTTATAAAAGGCACCAGACTCTTTCCTAGAAGATATCTCTATGTTCGAGAACAAGTCGATATAGGTGAAATCAATTTACTCAAAATTCACACAGATAACAATCTAGCTAATCCATTTACGAAAGCTTTATCTAAGGAAAAGCTTACTCAACATGCCAATGGCATTGGACTTCGTTTAGCTAGTAGTTTCTTGTAAATCTGTGGTTAGTATTTGGATAAAGGATATTGTAAACAATAATTATCTTAATGAAATGATATTTTGTTATGTCTATTTCCATTTATAATATTGTATCCTATATTTGAATGTTTAATCCATGGATAACTTGAGTTATTATGAATAGTTCGTTGTCAATTAATGTTATGGGAGTATCATCAAATTAAGACAAATCTGAGTTTTGGTATTATATACTTAAAGTATATTGATGCGTAGGACATGCCAAATTCACATGATATTCAATAGAATGAATAAATTGAGTATAGGACAAAATCCCAATTATATGATTATACTTATGGATGTTGTCATTAAAGTAAATAATGAATATTTATCCTCAGACTTGAGATACCAGGTAACTGCTGTGGATGTAGCTCATTTTCTGTGAGATAGTCTAACGCTATCCGTAACTGGTAGTTATAAGGATTATTTTCAGAGATGATGCGAAGTTCATAGGTTATGCTTGTAGTCAATACAGAATTTGTTTCCTTCAAATTTGTTTTGAAATTTAATACTGTTAGGCCACTCGTAGGATTGACAAGATGTTTGCATGGCCATGCCCAAGGTCTATCTGGAATACGTTCAGATGAATTGGTAATCTTGCTTGATCAAAATAACGAGAAACAGAAAGTTAATTATGGAATGACTTTTATCCATATCCATATTAACATGGTATTAGAATCAAAAGGATAAGTATGATGATGCATAATCAATGATGGTTTTTTCCAGGAAACCATACTCGTGATAGTTCTGGGGACATTGGCGTGTTATGCTAGACTAACCAATGTCATTATTACATTAATGTATATCCGAGTGGGAGCTGTTAGAAGTAACGGATAAAAATTAATGAATATATCCGGACTCGAACACGAGACTTCGGGATTGCACACTTTACGTATGAGTTTCAATTAATTAATAATTATTATATTTAGTTATGAATAATTATTATTTTCACAAATAAACACTTAACGGTACCTAACGACCGTTAGACGAAAAAGGAAGGACTAAACATGAAATAGTGGAAAAGAAGGATCCGGAAGGACCCCTCTTGGGCTAGTTTCGGCCGACCCACATCCCTAGGGGATTAGGGTTGTTTTCTTGAGCTCCAAGATTGGATTAGTAAAAATACATGACCCCATGTATTCATTCTCTCATCTCTTGGTTCACTTGCAAACCTAAGTCTTTTCTTCTTCTTCTTCTTCTTTCTTTGAGCTATAGGCGATCCAATACACCCTGTTAGGGTTCCTATTCGATCAACTAAGGCTCAACCTAGTGGTATTTGCTTGTGGATCTAGAACCTAGCTTTTCTAATTGAAACGCTAATAGTACGTGTGTTCAAGAACGAAGTGTTAGCATACTTTTGCTAACGTGATTTGCCCTAATCGAATTTACCTTAGTCGATCCATCATTAAACCCTAACCTAGGGTTTATATTGTTCTTGATACTTTATTTCTTGTTCTTGCTAGAAATCACAAAGGTACGCATATTCTTTTATATTTGGTTAATTATTATTACATGTATTTGATTCTATTCAGCTGCGTTGCTTGATGATGTTTTATGTTTTATTTCATTGTTATGATTTACATATTCTAACATTTATCCTGCATCAAGAGTCAGTTTTATGCAACAAAAAAATATATATATATAGGGATGAAACACTACTACACAAAAGGCTATAAACACCCCCAAATAAATACTGGTTATATAAAACCCTATTTCTATGATAAAATGATAGTGGGAATGGAAGGAATTTAGATTGGTTTTCTTAAAAAAACCAGTTTTCATAATACAAAATGCATAGAAACTGGGTTTGCGGGTAAAAACCGGTCTCTTTACACAATCAAAGACACTGATGTGATGGTAACAACATGTCTCTATGTATTTATGTTTTAGACACTATTTTTGAAAAAAAACAACCGGTGTGAGTATTCTATATTTTGAACTTCCGAAAATAATGTGCAAATAATTATTTCAAAAAAATAGTCATTTACTTGAATAAAATCTAAAACACACCATAAATGCTTATAAAAGAATAAATTAAAATCATGATTGCTCAAGAAAACATAAAGATAGCATATTTTGTGTAAGACCCGTTGTTTTGATGTTTTCATATTTTTTTTTTTTTTACTTTTTCTATAACCTTTTAAGTGTTTGAGTTTAGATACGATAAAAAGTACAAGGATGTATAATTACTTGAGAATAAGTTGGGATAAGACTCAAAAAGACCCTTTTCCATTCAATCAGCGATTTATGATGTGTAAACCAATGTTTTGAAACCTGCTTCGAACCGACTATTATGGAAAAAAAATGGGTAAAAAAATGGGGTTTTTAAAACGGGTTAATAGGTTAGACTTGCCGGGTAGGGATGAGCAAAAGAACCAAAGAACCGGAACCGGAATGAGAACTGGACCGAAACCATGAAGAACCAAACCGGAACCAGAACCAATGGTTCCCGTTCCAGTTCTTGATTTTGAGATTTTTCGGTTCTTGAGTCGGTTCAGATCGGTTCCACCGGTTCTTGGTTCCGGAACCAAAGATCCAATAATTATAAAAATATGTAATTTTTTTACTTGTCAAAATATTAATCAAATCCTACGTATCATAAAAAAATAATAAATAAATAAATAAATAAATAAAAACCTACTAGCCATCAAGCCAAGCACTCTAAACCCTAATCTTTAATTCACTGAAACATCCACAAATCAATAATTAATCTAAACCTAATAGCATTCCAAGATCATTCATCATTACCAAAACAATGGAAGTAAATTTATATTTTATTTTTATTTGCATTTGATTAGCTTTTACATTTTCATCATGCTAAAATTTGCTAGCACTTTTATTAATACATTATTTATTATCTATCATCATCACGTAGCCACATGATCATCACGTAGCACTTTTAGTTTTATTAATACTTTGCCTAACAAATATGAACAAAGTTTTAAGTTATTTTATTCTGTATTCCGGATTGTTATGCATTATTGTTTTGTTAAAAATACGAACAAGTGAAAGTAACTATAGAATGATAGACTATTCGAGTTTATGGTTTAGTTGTTAATTGTTATTTGCTTAAATGTAAATGGTTGTAAGTTCTTAAAAAGTTTATTTTTTTGTGTTTTTTATTAGCTTAATAGAAAAGCGGTTCCAATACGGGTAGATCCAAAAGAACTGGAACCGGAACTAGAACCAGAACCAGAACCAAAAACTATATTCGGTTCGGTTCTCGGTTCCCACTTTTCAGAAAAATCGGTTCTTGGATCCACCGGTTCCGGTTCCAACCGGTTCCAGAACCATGCTCATCCTTATTGCCGGGTTTTAAGTAACCCGGGTCAACCCGGTTCTTGAAAACCCACTGCTTTTTTTTATTTTTTATTTTTTTATTTTTTTTTATAGAAAACCGGGTTGACCCGGTGATCGAACTGGTTGAAAAAAAATAGTTTTATAATAGAAAACTGGGTTGACCCGGTGACCGGTGACTTTACCGGGTCGATTTAAAACCCGGGTTTCACAAACATTGGTGTCAACGGCGGGAGTTGAAAAGTTTAATTTTCATCTTAATATTTCATTCCCACCCTAAACAAAACAAAAAATTTTTATAAAAAAAAGAACCCTGGCCCCCTTTTTCTTTAAATCTGCTACCACAAAATCATACCATACCCACTTTCACACCATCAACCCCCCACCCAATCAGCCTCCGAACCCTAACCCCCATCTTCACAGCCGCTGCCGCTGCATCTCGCCATCTCATCTCGTCTTCTTCCTGGACAATACACACATTGGTAGCACCCTTCTTCTTGGAAAATACCATGTACTTTTATATGTATTGATTTCAATTTTATATATAGTTTTAGTTATTTTTATTTTTCTTTGACTAAAGGCTAGATGAAGAATTAATGTAGAAATTGTTATCAAAATGAAGGTTGTTTTAATTAGATAGTCAAACAAATGGAATTTATTAAACAAATATTAAAACTAAATGAAATTGTTTCAATATGTAGTTTTTTCGAATTTGTTATGTCAGGTGACTTCATAAGCCACAATTCTAGCTGTATTTTATTTTAGGGATAATTAGTAAAATAGCCCGGTTGCCCTGGGTCAAGGCATATTTAGCCCTTTTTTTAAAAAAATTCCGTTTTAGCCCGGGTTGCCCTGGGTAACTTTCGTATAGCCAACTACAGAGTGCCACGTCGGGGCAACTTTTTTGTATTTTGGGCAACTTGAGGACACTTTTCATCTTTCGGTTGGTTATACGAAAGTTGCCCAGGGCAACTTGGGCTAAAACGGGAATTTTTAAAAAACGGGCTAAATATGCCTAGACCGCAGGGCAATGGGCCATTTTGGTAATTTTCCCTTTATTTTATGTCTAGGCTTTGAAAGTAAATGTTGTTTCATTGATGTAGAAGAATTTAGAGCACAATAGTTCATGACATTAGTTTTAGTGCTCTGTAAATCATTGGCTATTCATTTATTGTGTTTTATACAAGTTCTAATTGCAAGCTAATATACATTAGGAAGAAGATAACAAACATAAGTGGTAATTTTTTTTATGTACGTGTTCATCGATGTACAACTTTACATATGTGATTTGGGTATAGACGTGCTTAAAAAGAGGCACAAGTAGGTACTACAATAGTAATTTAATTGTTTCACGGATGTGTGCATAGAAATCGTATACAACGCCATAAATTTTAGAAAGGGTTGTTCAATACAAAGTGCGAATAGACCTAGCAACGGCCTTTTAGGCCCATCATTTAGGGTTCTATAACCAAGCCGTTTAATCCTGACTTAATCATACAAATGGACTTGATTCTGGTTAGAAAGACATATTCAAGAGGTATTATGCTTTGTCCTTTCAAGTTTCATGTAGTTGTTTGCAATATGCAAAATAGTAACATTATTTGTGTTCTTGAAAGTCAATGCTTGGGCTTAGACTCGATGGGTCATAATTTACTTGATTAACCAAGCTTAAATTTTGTTGATACTAGCACTGTTGTCTTGGGTTATTTGCTACATTAATGGTTGGATAAGCAATTTCTTGTAGAAATAGTGCAACTTTTTGTTATAATTAAATGTACCTGGAATGTATAATAACTTGTGTTCTTGAAAGTCAATGCATGGGCTTGGACTTGATGGGTCATATTTTACTTGATTAATTAAGCTTAAATGTTGTTGATACTTGCACTGTTGTCTTGGGTTATTTGTTGCATCAATGGTTGGATAAGAAATTTCTTGTGGAAATAGTGCAACTTTTTGTTATAATTAAATGTACCTGGAATGTATAATAACTTGGTGCTTGAGTGGCATTGAGAAATAAGTGGCAAGGTAAATACATGTAGCAGTTTGACCCCTAAATAATTTCTTTTATACTTATTTGAGTATTTAACCAATGTTAGAACCGCCTGAATTTAAATTAAATTAAAGTTATATTTCTTGATTAATTACTTATACATTTTTGTATGGTATGCGACAGCCGAGGTCATAACCAGCAAAGAAACTGGCAGGACTAGAGGCTTTGTTACTTTTGCCGATATTGAGATTCCTTCCACTGCAATCAAGGCTATGGATCATCCGATACTAAATACCTGGTATTTATTCTTATTTCTTGATTATGCTTTATCATACAAACTATACACATAAGAATTGCAATGTATCTTTGGAAAATGAAAAACTCTGAATTTATTGTACCCACATCAGAAACATAGCTTTAGGAGGATTGTTGGGGCTGATCTTCTTACACTGTTTGCCTCAAGCTAGAGATATTTGCTTTACCTCAGGTAATGTTTTTTAACGTTTTATTGTTTGTTTATCTTCACGTCATAAGTCTTTGAATTCTCTTTATATAGTAAGTTCTGTCTAAGTGTCGAAAATAATCAGCTCTGGATAATTAGGTGTGTTTAGTAAACCAGATGAACAGGTTGGTTAAGCAAATTTGACATACTCTCAAAATAGCTCAAGTGTTGTATTGAAATGCTATAAGCACTTTTTAAATCAATCCCTTTAGTTTATGAGTAGCAAGTTGCGGAAAAGTTGATTGATTATTTGGTAACTTCATAGGTAAATACCTCAACTTATTTCATTGTAATGACTTTAAAGCAAAGTCACTTGCAATTTTTTTTTGTGAACAGTGGTTATTTGATTTTGATTATTTCGAAAAGATAATCATTCTCAAAGTATAGTGTCGAGCACGCCCTAAGAACATGATTGTTTGGACACTTGAAGTTATCTAAATCATTAAACTATTCTCTACAATTTTCTTTTTGAATGCCTCACTAGACGTGCAATAGTTTCATCATTTCTAGAACTTTTTGTTTTTTAGATTGCTGAAATGTATAGGTACCTTGGAGTAACGAGCGACCGTTAGAGAAGAAAAAACTGAACGTCGTCATTGGTGCATGGTTTACATTGTGGCACGATTATTCCCGCATAATGATGTTCAATTATGTTGAATTCTAGTGTTTTTCTTTATAATTGGTTGAATTCTAGTGTTTTAATTTGGATTTTGTCTTGTGTTTAGTTGAATTGACGTATTATCTTAATTTACTTTGTTGATTTTGACATTTGTGGTGTATTTTAATCAATTTTTATATATATTTGTTGCATATATATATATATATATATATATATATATATATATATATATATATATATATATATATATATATATATATATATATATATATATATATATATATAACGTTAAATTATCTAACGTTAAATTTGTTTAAATATGTCAAATATTTGAGTACTATTTACAATCATTAATTTAATCACATACGTATTAATTTATTCTACGCATTTACATTTATTATATATTTATAACTTACATCTTTAATTTATGTCATTCACATGTTTATTTGAAGTTATAATTATCATGTTTTCGTTAATAACGAATTAATTTATTTTTCAAATTTTTTTTGTATTAAAAACGATTTATAGAATATGTTCCTTAAAAAAATTAGTTTATAATTTTATGTTAGCATTAAATGTATTTAAAGTAAAATATATTGTATATTAATATGCGTATATTTTCTATATAAAAAACGATTTGTAAATTTAGATATGTTTTATATTTTTACTTACATTATAAAAAAAAAAAAAAACCAAATTGTATTCTTGAAACCCTAATTTTTTGGCTGCACTTATTCTACAAAAGTATCAAATATGAATGATAAATCTTCATCGATGGAAACTGCAAACAAAACAAATGAAACTAAACCAACAAATAACCATGGTAATTTTTTTTATATATGTTAATCTAATATTATTGTTTGTAGTATTTGCTCAACCAATGATTATGTCTTTATGTTTATATTATTTACAGATGCAAATGAAAGTGGATCACTCATTGATTGGATTAAGAATTATTATGGAAGTCGGCTAATCAGTGTTCGTGACATGAGAAAGCTAATATCAAAATTGACAATGGCATCAGCATTAGTTGAGCAGATGAATGCTTCTGGACATGATATTGACGACGATTACATGATTGATTTGGGCTTTTTTCCGATGATTAATTGTTATTTGAAAATTCATGATTTTTCTTTTTATTAAGTTATTCTAATTGCAACTAATAACATTTATTTTAAAGTTGTCTGTGTAATACATTGCTTAACTTTATTTATTTTTTACATATTAAATTATTTTGTTGTTAACTGTTTTTTTTTATGTTTTTATATTACTCATACACCTAATATCTATTAAACTAAGTAAAATCCCTTGGATCAATAAAACCCGTTCCACCCAATCTCTAAAACGCCGTATCTTCTTCTAAAATAGAACGTGAGTTTTTTGTTTAGTATTGATTTAGGTTTACTGTTATTATGATAATATAAAATATGTATATGGTTTTTTGGCTTTTTTAACACGCGTGTGCAACTTTAGATTCTTTTTTTTAGTTATTGATTATCTATATTTGGATAGATATGGTATTTTTGATACTGCATGTCCTTAGTATTGCTTAATTGTGAAACCCTCAATCAGTAATTGGCGTTGCATGCTTTTATTGTTGCCAATTTTGAAAGCCCCAAATTGTTTATGTCAATGGTGTTAGTTTATTGCTACTATCTTTTTTTTTTTCATAGTAATATTTGTTATAGATTGTGATAACAATTTATCTATTGAAAACTGAAATACCACCCTAAAGTTATGTTAGTTTGGAACAGACTTTATTGTATTTAAGTTGCAAAGGTGGCGAATAAGGTGTATTAGTTTAAGATTTGGTACATTGATGGAGATTTTCATATCATATATGGAAAGGAATGAATAGAGTTTGTAGAAGTTAGTGTTCTTGAACAGGGATGTTTTATTTCAATTTTTTTTTTTTTTTGTTATTTTTGATAATTTTAATGATAGCTTTCCCGGTAATGTTGAAAACAAATTGTGATAAGCACCCTTCATCTGTAAACTTTAATGCAATATATATATATATATATATATATATATATATATATATATATATATATATATATATATATATATATATATATATTTAGGATAATTCACAACATCTACTTTTGTTTTGAAGTGTTATGTTTTTGGTTTACAATAAGATGTTGTTTCTTTCAACAAATTATGCCCTCAAATGGCACTGCTATTGTGTAACTTTAAGTTTGTAAAACCTTACAGATGGCCTTTTTAGGTAAGTTTGAAAATGGTAGCGAAAGTGTTTGAAAGTTCCATTGAAATTGTTTGAACTTACCGACCGTAAAGACTGTGAATGGCTGTACGCAAAGGTGGTTGATACGGTGTATGAGTTTAAGATTCGGGTCATTAATGGTGAATTTGGTCCTATATATGGAAAGGATTGGAAAAAGAGTGTAGAAGAAAGTGGGCTTAAGCAAGGTTGTGTAGTTTTATTTGACGTTAGGAATGCTCAATATGTTCTTGTCTGACATTTTGATGAGCATGGTAATTGTGTTAATGGATCTAAAATGATAGCGAATGGAATTGAACTGACTAAATGTGTTGCACAGACGTCAAAGATGAGTTTTTTAAAACAGGTATAATGTAATCCCAGGTCTTGTAAGTTTGATAGCTACTAAAATAATTTGCTGATTTATATTAACCTACTTGCATCATTCCGTGTTATTTGATTGCAGCCGTTGCCAGAAAGTTTCCTTGAAGGATATGACTTTAAAAAACAGACTTTATATGTTTTTGGTATATTTTTTTTTATTATTATCTGAGTATGTAGCTGTTTCTATTTTTGCTGACATATAAATGTCTATTAGAATATGCATTTTGGCAAAAAGCTCGACCTTTCTCATTGATCTCATCGGATTTTCATTTGAAATGTCCTCCGTTTGCACTGGTTAGTAAAATTAACTTTTTTTGGTATCTATTAAGTTTTTGTAAATATCAAGTTTTTGTTATGAGTTTCGATAAGCAATAAACTTTTATGAGACTGTGTCATAGGGGCCGGTTGCAGAAAAGGTTGTAAAGGTTGAAGAAGATGATGTTTTTCCATCCGATATGAATGTTGAACCTGATAATCATGCTTTATGTGCCAAGAAAATAAAGGACCCTCCTGTTAGTAAAAAGCTAACTAAGGTAGTAAAATTCACTGCAATTATTTTATACTGAAACTATTCAGTAAACTTGGTTCTGTTTTTGATATGGTATTGTTTTTTAGAAATGCGCTGCTTCAAGAAACAAAAAGATTGCCCTGTCAAACAACTTGATTGGTAATGGTTATAGTTTTGTTAAGAAGCTTAGAAGCACTACCAAAAAGGGTTACCTTGTAAGTGTGTACTATATTGATACAACATCATATGTGTATTTTGTGTTGGTTTAAATTTTAAATTTTTCTTTCATACATTTGGGCAGACAATACCATCTGGTTTTGTTAGAACACATAAGCTGTATAACTACATTGATTCTGATGAGCCAACTAAGGTCATGCTGTGTCATTTGCATTTGTCTTTTTGAGAAGGAACTGGTATTAAGAAAATACAGCGATAAATCAAGAGTCAAAGAGTTTGATGATCATGTTGTTATGCTTGGAAAATGGAAACAAATCATGAATGAGGTTGGATTTGCTGAAAACCAAGCGGTTAGATTCACAATTGATGCTGAAGTGTTGTCAAGAAATGGTTATGTGATGCTTACAATGGAATGAAGATTTGGTAGTTTTATGTGTATTTAACTATGGACAATGATGTGTAGTTTGTTTAGCAGTAATGTCTAACTGTGTATTTTGGATTTATTAGCTTGATGTAGTAGATAGCAAGTGTGGCATCTATTTAGAATGTATGTTGCATGGTAGCTTTTGAATGGTGACTATGAAGAAAAACCATGTGTTGTGTATAATGGCATCACATTTTGGTATGTTAACGTGATGCATCAAAAAAAATTTTTTTGTCGTTGGATTTTTGTCACTAGATTGTTATTATCTTATGGTGAACGGTACTTTTTTCCTATCCCTTTCCCGTCTATTCACTTACAGTTTATTAATATTCATACCGGTTATGTTTTTCAAAATCATTTAATATTATAATCTATAAAACTATATCATGTAACCTATTTAACACATACATTGGATGCAAACAATAAACCGATAACAGCTTTAAACTTATTAGAAAATGTATAGATGTAACCAAGAACCCACCAACATTGTTTGGAAAAGAAAATATGATAAGAAATTATACTGCATACGAAAGAAACTATAAACAATCCTGACCATCCATTTTTTTAATATTGTCTATACTACTTTGATACTCTAATACTTTTATCCTTTGTTAATCAATCTCCTTTTTACATTCCAATATTTGTTGTTTGTCGCTTACAATTCATTTTTCAATCACTTTTATTAGTTGCCTAAGTTGCTCAATATACAATCTTGGTATGAAACACCCTTTTTCCTTATTCTGAGTGTAATTAGTTACGAAATACATATTGAATATTTAAGGTTGAGTTAATTACATAAATGGTCACTGTGGTTTGCCGGGTCTTGCCTATTTCGTCACTCAACTTTTTTTTCGCCGGGTATAGTCATTGTGGTTTATATTTATTACGGATCTAAGCCAAATTTGCTAACTTCGTTAAATTGGCCGATAGGTGAACTCACGTGTCAATCACGTGGGGGCTATTTTGGTGATTTCATCTTAACCCTTTTATCCCCCCTTTTACCACTTCACCTCTTATTTATGTGATTAACTATAATAGTCAAAATCCCTAATCACACTAACATACACACAAACAGTTGAACACACTAACACACCCATCTTCTCAAGGTCATGGATGAATGCTCCGTTTGTCATTTTTCCCCTTTGAAGGTTGTAACATCATGGTCACCAAGGAATCCAGGAAGGAGATTCAACTGTTTTTCTAATATAGTAAGTTTTAATTTTTTGTAATCTTGTAAGTTTTATTTATTTATTTTTTATTTTATTTTGACCTAATTTATAAATGTAGCCAAGGTGTGGGTTTGTCTCTTGGTTTGATCCACCCATGTGTAGAAGAGCTGTTCAGATCATTCCTGGCTTGTTGCAAAGAATGAACAACCTTGAAGCTACAGTGACAACAAAAGTGAATGAAGTTCGTAAATTGAAGATTATTTTGGGTCTCAGTTGGATGTTGTTTGTTGCCTACTTTATTGGTCATTGAATCTATATGGATGTTGTAATTCCAACTTTTGGATGATGTTTCAATTCTAGGTTGTGTTTGGATGTTTATGTTAGGTCTTAGTTGTAATCCCAACCTTGAAGCTATATGGATATTGTAATTCCAGATTTTGAAGCTAATGAAATGGTTTGGTTGGTTAAATGTTATTAGTGTTTGACTAATTTGGTCAAAATATATTGTAAAATGCAAGTTGTATGTTCTGTACTACAATGCATGTGAATACTTGGTGTAAAATGCAAGTACAAAGTAACAAGTGTTTGACTAAAATGGTCAAACATGGTATGTAGTGCAAACTTTCAAATCCAAACATAAACAAAAGAAGACTGCAAATATTCATTACAAAAGAAGATAGCAAATATCCATTACAAAGACAATGCAGTATTTAGAGACTGCAATTTACCCATGTTTAGCCTAATGAAAGATAGAGAACAAACAAAAGAAGAGTCATTTAGCCATAATACTAATATCCAAAAGCACAATCACTCCACAACTTTTCCCTTTCCTTTGCCTATTTCAGTTTCTTGTGAAAGTTTGGCAGCTAGTGAACCTCTTGTATTAGCAGATGGTGAGTCTCTAATGATGATACCTTGTGAAGGTCTTTGCGTTGGTGTGCTTGGAGTTTGTTGTGTGCCTTTATTCCTTGGAGAAGCAGTTGTAGAAGCATTTCCTTTTTTCTTCCTTGGAGCACCTTTGGTTGCATCTGCTTGAGATTTATTTCTCTTAGTTGTAGCAGCTTTGTTTGCAGTTGATCTTGTATCAGTTGTAGCAGCTGCAGCATCCTTCCTTTGTTTACAAGTCCTTTGATTATGTCCTAACTGCTTGCAAATCTTACAAGTTACAGTTTTCCCAGCCCTACTCAATTTCCCACTTTTCACCATTTTGTCAATCAATTCAGATGCTGTTTTCTTCCTTTTCTTTGGGGGTCTACCTATTGGAGTGTGATAATCTGGTGGAGTTAGAATAAGTGGCACACCTGACTTTGTCCAAAACTCTGGACCATTCACTGGATCAATCATGAAACTGTACATGGTTTGCCAGGTTCTCAACCAATAACAAGCATGAACATATGTTTCTGGTATCCCAACTGGCATACCATTATTACCCATGTCATTAATTGCTGCCACTGCATGTTTGCTGTACACTTTTTGACATCTCTTGTTTGTAAGTATGTATGGGTGTCCTTATATGTCTTGACAACCCATGTCTCATCTTGTGGACGTTTGGAAACATGTAAAAGCCATGGGAACTTTTGACTACAATCTATAACTGGCCTTTCACTTGGCCCATCAACTGGCCCATCAGTTGGCCCATCAACTTTTTTACTTGGCCTATCAGTCCCCCTACTCTCACTAGCTTCATTAACCTTTTTACTTGAAATATCAGTCCCCCCACTCCCACTAGCTTCATTTGACTCTGTCAATTCAGTGAATGTTGGTGTTTTACCTCTACAAATTGCCCTTACTCTAGTCTTATCATTCCTATCCAGATGTAGCTGCCTTCTTTCCTCTACAGCAAGCTTACTAACCATTTCTTTAATCACTTCTTTGCTAGGTATCTTTCTCCCTACATAAAAATCACCCTCAGAAGACATACCATGAATTGATCTTTGGTTTTTGGTCAACTTTTTCAAAGCTGTATTTCTTTCACATTCAAAATCACACTCAGAATCTGACTGGCTATCAAAGTCTTCATGATCAACCTCCATATCATTGTTTTCAACTTCTGGTTCACTACCACCAACCTGTTCCACATTCTGGTCTATGGTTTTCCTAAAATAGTCCATATCAACCTCAACATCATTAAGTGGATTCTCATCATCCTCCATTAAATCATTAACTTCAACTTTTTTATTCTTTTTCCTAGATGACTCATCTACTTCAACATCCATCCCACTAGATTGGCCCCTGACTTCAGCAATAGAATTAGTGTCTTTCTCAAAAAAAGGATCAAAATCATTTGACATATCAAATTCATTTGCCCATGCTTGTGAATTCTTGACAACATCCTCATCATGTTCTATGTTCTTAGATTTTTTTGGTACATCAAAGGTAACCTTTGGCTTATTAGCTCTTCGTTTAAAAATGTCTATACTAGACAACCATAGTTCCAAGTATACCTCAATCACCTTATTTTTTCCTAAAAACTTTGCCATATGTAACACATCACTGTCAGTAACTAAAGGATGAAGTCCAGTATCTAAATCCTTATTAGGCATTCTAAAATGGAAGTACATAGTGTCTTCCTCTTTGTAACCTAATTTTGTTAACACATCTTTAAGGTCAATGACTGAAAACTCATCTATATCAACTACATCAAACCAATTAACCTTACCATTCATGTAATGTCTTCCCGACCCCATTGTAAAAAAACCCCCATGATGTATCTCCAGTGTAAAACTTGTAGGGTTTGAATTACCTGTAAAAAAACATCACATTATTTAATAAACAACATGCCGTATGCTAAAAACATTAAATTTTCATTTAGCCCTAAACATTAATTTTTCATTTAGCCCTAAAAAACGTATCGTATGCTTGATAAGGATCAAAGGTTGCTCCATCTTTTCGAAGAGTACATTCATTTAAATCAACCATTATTGCTCAATCACATGAACTTTTTTATCATATGATCGTTTGTGTAAGTGTGTGTAACCAGAGTAGGTGTGTCTTAGCAGATGAAACGATTTGAGTTTATTTTATTAACACATTGGACTAAAGAGAGGGAAAGATGAAATGACCAAAATAGCCCCCACGTGACTGACACGTGTGTTCACTTAACGGCCAATTTAACAAAGTTAGCAAATTTGGCTTAGATCCGTAATAAATATAAACCACAATGACTATACCCGGCGTAATAAAAGTTGAGTGACCAAATATGCAAGACCAGGCAAACCACAGTGACCATTTATGTAATTAACTCTTTAAGGTTTCATGGATTAAGTAACAAAAAATGTTTGAAATTGTTCAACATCAAATTAATTAATTAACTATTGAAAGTCAAAGTAAATAAACTTGTAAACAAAACGAATATTTCAATCTTCATCATAAAAAAAGTTTATTAAATATTGTTAAAACGTATTTGACATATATTCTCTTCTATAACTTATTCTAAAAATCTACATAACATTTATTTATGTTTAAACCTATTTAACATATATTATCTTTTCGCTTACGATTCCCTTTTCAATCACTTTTATTAGTTGCTTAAACTGATCAATATATAATATATAAGATCAAAAAGATTTAAACACTATGGAACTCAATCCGCTATTGATAATATGTTACTCACAATAATAAAAAATCCAGCTTAGATAACTAACTGGGTTTTTTATACATTAAATCATTAAAAAAAAAAAAAAGATGTGCTAAATTTTTACGCAAATAATAAATTCACTTGGATTAAAACATTTTTAAATCGTAAATGTTATTCGGGTACTTGATTGATTTGACTATTCTCTAAATGTTTCAAGCCATTGTTTTCTTTGCAATTATCAACTTTATTAATTTCAAGTGTTTCTAAGAAGCATAATGTAAGTAACCGCAATTACATTAGTAAATGCTTAAACAAATAAAGATAGATTGGTTTGTTTAAATAGATCCAAGTTAAGAACATAACATATTGTTAAATACGATAATATATATAAAGAACATTAAGAAGTGTATAAACTTTTCTCAGTGCTTTCATAAACTTCAACAATATTTTTTTTGATTTCTTCAATTTTTTTTGTTCGTTCTTCAATCCTTTGGTGATATTCCAGTATGGCTTGTTGGTCTTCCTTGTTCATCTCTTCCAACAATTTCCTTCGCTTGTTGTAAGACTCCACCAAGAATTTCTCAGTTCCATATTTTCCATCATGACATTTTTCCCAAAAATCATGTGTTATATCAAAAAGTTTATATTTTTCAGGCATAGGAGGGGGAGAAGTATCCCTTGATCGTTTCGGTGCTTTTGAAGCAGATCTTGAAGATGATGATGCCATTGGATTTTGAGAGTAATCTTAAATGAATAATGAGAATGTGATGGAATTCGTTTACAAATGATTTGTATTTATAGGGTTTTATGTTTGCAATCTATTAAAAGTTGCAACGTTTCCAAATAATAATTAACGGGCATAAACTCTTTCATATATATCCTTAACGTCTTTAATGTATAATGCAAAATATTAAAAGTTGCAACGTTTCCAAAAATGTAGTTGACAATCCATGCTTTGAATTGGAAAGTTGATTTTCTTACAAATAAATATATTATGTAAATATTTTCTAAGTACATTTAATTAAATAGATAAAATATTTTATATGTCAGGCAAGTAAAAAAATAAAACCATACAAACATTTAATCAACTATTAAAGTAATAAATAAATAATAGTTTCAAACACAATAGATAATTTCACGAATTTAATCAGATAACTATCAACATTAAAAGTTTCACAAAAAAAAAATAAAATAAAAAATAAATAAATAAAATAAAAATAAAAAAAAGGCAAAAAATTAAGAAATCAATCATGACCATCAATTTGCTTCTTAACATCGCTTATCCTCTCTTGATACTATAATACTTTTCTTCTCCACTGATCAATTGCCTCTTTACATTCCAATATTTTTCGTTCGTTGCTTACGATTTCTTTTTTCATCACTTTATCATTCGGCTAAGTTCATCAATATGTATTACAGGTAGAAAAAACCTTTTTTTTTTTGTTCCGATGAGGGTCTTTTGGGTGGAGAAACACTACGTGAGCGTTTGTTTGACAATTTTGATGGTGAAAAAAACTCCCGTCCCCTTGGGAAATTTTTTTGTTAGACGAAATGTTAAAAGAGTTGTACGTGTCTAATTGCCTTTGAGATCGATTAGCATTTATAGACGGTGAAATAATATATAATTTATAATGAATATTTTGTAAATTGTAACAAATTTCGGTATACCATATATATCTTCTACTATATAATAGCATATATAACCAAATTTATATATATATTCAAATCTTTTAAAAATTTAAACCGATTATGAGTCAACCGAATTGTTTATTGAAACTCCTAAACATCAAACTAGTTTAAGAAATTTTTTGTATTGACTTTTACTTGAATTTATAAACTAATAAGCTTTTTTATTTCTTCCTTTCTCATCATTTCATTTATATTATCAATACATGCATTTAGTTTCTTTTTTCATAATGATTTCATTTATATTATCAATACAAAGTTTTATAGGTCCAGTAATTTGAAGGCCATTTAATTGTGAAATTTGGAAGGTTAAAATTTGAACTTTGACCATTAAGCATGTACACATTTATCCTTCTAACATAAATGAAGTTGTTGTAATTTACTTTAAAGTATGTTAATCATTACCTAAAATGGTTTAAGTTAGTTGCAAAATGCAATTAGATAGGTTTGTTATATTTTTTTTCAAATATATTATAAAGATTTGATGTTTTAATACATATTGTAATTATAATTTGTTTGTAACAATCAAATTTATAAGGCTTGTATACAAATATAAAATGTTCAAAACTGCATCAAGAAATATTAATGCATGCAAATAAAATTACAAACATTTATAATTATCAATTTGTTTCTGAATATCAATGATCCTCTCTTGATACTCTAATATTTTGTTTTTTCGTTGGTCCATTGCCTCTACACATCCCAGTATTTTTTGTTCGTCGCGTACGTTTTCTGCTTCATTGACTTTAATTAGCCCCCGAAGCTCATCGATCGATTGTATTGGTAGGAAATACTTCACAACCTCGTGATTTCTTTTTGAATTTGATGATGGTTCTATCTGCAGGGAAAACATCATTTGATGTGCCAAGAAACGCACAACCCATTGGATGAGGTGAAGCATCTTTTGATTGTGTGAGTCCACTATATTTAAAATCTTCGGATGGAAAACCTCGATGCTCTTCTATACCAATATCAAAACTATATTCATGATTGCATTCTTCTACATCTACATAATACATTACTAACCAATTAAAAAATAAATAATTTAAAAAAATAAAAATAAAAAATAATAATGATTATTTTGTACCCTATGAAAACCAAGGTGTCTAATGAATAAAACATTGTTATACAAACATTGTCTACAGTCTTTGTTGATCGTTGTAAATTCCGTTTTACAAATACAAAAACATATTATCAAATTGTAATTTTTACGATTTAATTAAATCAAAATGTGTTTCATAACCTTAATATAAAACTTGTTGTAAAACTTTCATACAATGATTTATGAATTTGTGGTTTGTGTTAGGAAGTGTATTAATGGTTCATGTCAATTAAATAATATATCATTCTTAAACTATTATATTAACAATTTTTTAAACATTAAATTTTCTAAAACTAATATCAATAACAACCCTTGATGGGCTTATCAAATTTTAATATTGTTTATTAACAAAATACCTTGTGAAGTGGTTTCAGAGTCGCTGTAGCTGTCGAGATGACCCTCAGGATTAAGCCAATCCATATCATTAGACATTGCACGTTCAATGTTTTCTAAATGATATTTTAATTCGAGCGCGCTTTTAGATCTTTCTTTCAGTTGGTTGAAAGCATCATTATCGATCCATCTTAGTTCAACAACTATAACCAATTACAAAACAATTGTGTGATAAAACATTAGATGAATTTTACAACTACATTTATGACCTAATAATTATTTTCTATACTCTAAATGAAATTATGAATTTTATGTTTTCTGATTTTTATTTTTATTTTTTATAGATTTTAAATCAAGAAGTGGACGTGAATCAATAGATGATGACCCATGATCAAATTTTATTTAAAATTTCTGCTAACTATTTTTCTAACTTTAAGACATTTGGATACCCTAACTTTTTAAACCAAGTAAGATTTTCCGTTTTTAAACAATAATATTATATAATAAAATTTTTCTAAAAAACCCCCAACATGGATTTATGGATATTTACATGTACAGTTTGTGAACCTTTACCTGTCCTAGAATCATAAACCTTCGTGGTTAAATTATGAAGATTTATGGACAATGCATGTAAACCTATCTAACCAAACGATCTCTTTTCAAGAAGTTTGAAAGTTTTTATTCTGCATGCTATTACTTTTTTTTGGAACAACAATTGTAATAAACTACATAACGATTATGCTATAACACATGATATAAATTATAAAACCACATTAATAAGAATATAACAACCGAATGAATGAATTTTTTGTAAAAAATTATACCTTCAAGTGGTGTTTGAGAGTGTTCAAGCTCGGATACTGTTGAAAGTCTTGCAGAATGTTTTTGATCTTGCATAATGTAATATATTTTACTGAATGTAGCTTTGCAATATTTAATGTGAAAAGTTTGGTTATATTCTACATATACTATAAAATTAAATTAAGGATGCATAAACTTTGTAATGATCTTCAAATAAACAACTATCTTTAACTTGGGAACAAAAAGATTTATACAGTTTACATTCGAAGTTAATCTTCAAAATTAAAATTCTATAAACTAAACTTATATTTTAACAAACACTGCATATAAATTCTCGTGAAAATTATATTCACAATTTTGGAAAATATAACAAAAAATAGTTAATTTTTGTAATATAATTAATTTTTTAATGGTATCTTTGTATTATAATTAAATGTATTAAAAGACAAATATATTTATTTTTAATTGTTATATGTTTAGCTTATTTGGTGCTAAAATTATGGACCATTCTTTTTTTTCAAATATATTATAAAAGAAGATACAATTGTCTTTTGGGAAACATACATTTGCTATATATATATATATATATATATATATATATATATATATATATATATATATATATGCATATAGAAGAATTCTAAAATGTATATTTTAAACAAATAATCCTCTTATGAATATATATATATATATATATATATATATATATATATATATATATATATATATATATATATATATATATATATATATATATATATATATATATATATATATATATATATATATTGCATTTAGAAGAATTCTAAAATAGTTATTTCATGAAGATAATTATGATATTATGATTTTTTTAATGAAAAAATATTCGTATAATTAAATGATAAGATGTCATATTAGGTTAGAAGATAAAAAATAAAGCGACAGCCAATAGAGGTAGTTTGGTTTTTTAATTTTTAAAAATCTTTTAGTATGAACTTTTGTTTTAATTTTGATTTACTATATTAATGGACAGGGCCATCCCATTGATTTGGGGGGCCCGGTGCGAAATCAAAAATGAGGACCCCATAATCCAATTCTTTCACTCTTTTTGTATGTGACCCAAAGTTTGTCTTCTATTTTTTGTATGTGGCTCGGTTCAACTTTGATAATATTTAATAAAGACACTAAAAATTCAAAATGTTTATACATATAAACTATAAATGTTAATGGATGTTGATGAGTGCTCAAATACTCATCATTTTTGTCTTATATGAACTGCCAAAACATACAAAAACACTCAGTAATGCATCAAAATACTAAAAATATTTCAAAATTGTGTTTTATATGTCTTAGATGCAAAACGAGCAAAAACAAATGAAAAACGCACAAAGTTTGCAAAATTGGCAGTTTCAGTCCCTCAACTTTCATAAAATTACAAAACTTGTCCCTGGATATTCAAAATATAGAAAATTATCACCAAAGGTCATTTTGAAATCATAAAATGTCATATTTAGTCCTTTGGTGAAAAATTGGAAAGTTTTGGAAATTTACACTTTTGGTCCCTGGAGTTTCAATAATTGGCAGATTCAGTCCCTGGTGGGATAATTTTGAAAGAAAAATCACTTTTAGTCCTTGGGAAGTTACAAAAATCAATTTTAGTCCCTGGGTGAAAGTTTTGTGGAAAATTACATGTTTGGTCCCTGTACTTTGCAAAATTGGCAGTTTTGATCCCTGAACTTTTAAATTTTGAAAAATATTAAATATTGGTTCTTGGGATATTTTAACATTGCAAAATGGGTCCTTATTACATCTTTGGAGTTTGTACCATTTCAGCCCACAACTTTCTGAAAACTACAAAAATGGTCCTTGATGATTATTAGTTAAAAACCAAGTGGACTCAAAAATTAAACAAACAAACCAAACAACCCACCCATTACTATTCTTTTGGTCTGATCCAACACCTAAGCCCACCAAACTAAAGCCCATCTTCCCTTTTAAACTAATACCCCCGTCCACCCAGTCAACGCGGGTCAAACCCACACCCTAACCGCCAGTTACTGTTCACCCATCCCCAACCCCTCAAAACCTGCTTCCATGTTTTCTTCCCCCCTCCTCTCCAAACTCCACAAATCCCTCACCAAACCCAATTAATACCTTCACCAAAACCCTCCCCCTCATTAATAATCCCATCTACCTAACCTACCCCCACTAAACTGCCATGTGGTGCTTTTCCCGCCAAATCCGTTTTAAACAGTTGAGATCACAAGAGGCTAATCCAAGGGTCCAACACAAGTGGGAAAGATTCAGTGGACCTCCAGGAGCTATAAAAGAAAAGAAAAAGAGAAGTTTATAGTTTGTCAATGTCTTTAGACCATTTCGTAGTGTAAACTTTAAATTCCATTGTAAACTTTTAAAATTCAGTTTTAAGTTCAAGTTGTATCAAGCTTTTGAAGTTAATGAAAAGATCTCAGTAGTTTTCTTAGTTTCCATTCACAAGTATAAATTCAGTTGTGGCAACTTTAAGTGAAATTGATAACTTTGCTTAACCTTGTGAATGATTGTTGTTTCTTGTTCCATTCAACTCAAATCAGTCCCATTGTAATCTGTTTGCAGCATAAGTTCCATTTTTATTGCTCTTCTTTAGTTTACATAAAATTCTAATAATAAAAAAAAGTAGTTAGAAAAAAAAAAAATAAATAAATGCATAAGAAGGATTGAGGCAGTGGGCAAGGAAGATTTTGGATTTTCATGGTTTAGAACCTCAGAGGGAGGTGTTAGGTTAGTAGTGGTGCCTTTGTTCTCAGTTGATCAGTTGAACTCCATCTTGTAAGTTATTTGTCTATATTCCATTTTATGCATTCTGTGTTAGTAGCATATGGTTTAAATATTGGTTAATCTTGCTTAATAATGTTCAATATTGGTTAGTTTAGGCATCTCAGTCGTTTTCATGGTTTAGGTTGTGAGTTCACCTCACATAATTTCCATTTCAGTTTTTAAGGGTGTGTTTGGATCAGCCTATTCCATCCTATCTAGTTGTTGTTTTATTGTATTTTTAGTGTACACATATCTACTTAGGTTATATTAGGTCATATTAAGTCTCATATTTGGTCCTTTTTCTCTGTTTAGTCAAAATCAACTCCAACTCACCCATTAGACCCACTGTTGGGCAGTTGGTGATCCAAACCCACCCATTTTGGCATGAAAGTTGTTTTCCAAGCTTATTTCACTCTTATTATTGCTTATTACATGTTATCCAATTAGTAGATTAAGCCCAAACTCCATAAAAGTCAATTTAGCAAAGATTTCATCAAAAGTCAATTTACCTAGTCTCAGATTTTTACCAAAATTGAAATAATTATTGTGATTTTTGTGAGTTGATTTAGAGGTTGAAAATTGTTCCTATGTGTTCTCTACCACCTCATCTCTAAGGTTCTTGCATCATTTGATTTTTGCTAATTTTTGTGTGGGCCCCACATTGCCCACAAGGAGGCTGCAGGGCACACCACCCCTGCTGCATCAGCAGTTCATCACCACCACCACCACTTTGGTGGTGGTTTCTGAGCAACCCAGTGGGCAACAACCCTTGATACTGGTTCCATTCAACCCCCCTCCTAGTAGGGTTCCTCATTTGACCCTTGGTTTGACTTAATACCCAGTGGACCCCACTTGAAATCACCAAAGAAAGCTGTCCCACTTCCAGTCCAGAAATAATAAGCAATTGCTTATTTGTTGGCTTTTTGGCTTATTCAGTGTCCCCACTTGTTTATTCAAGCTTTTACATGTTCTAATAAGTTGTTTGGATCAGTTTCAACCAGAGTGGACCCCACTTTTAGCCATTTTAGCTTATTTCCAAATCTGGTCAACCAAAGTCAACTGTTTCAAGTTTTGGCTTATTCCAGCTTATTTTCAAGTTTTCAAAAAGTTTGTTTTTATAAAAGTTTGTTGTTTTAAGTATTTAATAGGTTTGTAAAAGAAAAAGCAAGAAAAATAAATTTAAAATTAAGTGATAGTTTCTATTTAATGTAATTTAATTTTAATTTTCATTTTTATATTTTTATTAAGTACTTGTCATTTTTATATTTTTATTAATTACCTATTATATTAAAGTAGTTATAATAATTTTTTCAGATTTTTATCTTTTCATTTAGTATTTATTAGAATTAATTTTAATTTTATTAATTATTAATTAATATTAAGTTTAAAATAGCATAATTAGTTTTTATTAAGTAAAATCAAGTTTTTATATTTTTTATAGCTTTTAGATGTTATAAAGTAATTTTAGAAATTTTCTTAGAATTTTTACTGTTCATTTAGTAATTTTCTTAATTTAAAATAGTTTAATTAGTAATTAGTAATTAATTAGTAATTAATTAATATAAAAATCACAAAAAGACAAAAATATTTATTTTTATTTTTTATACTTTCTTCAAGTTCTTTTTAAGGTTTAGAAAATATTTTTGTAAATTCTTAGTTTATTTTGTAACCTTTATTAATTTTAGTTTATTTTAAATTAGGTTTAAAATAGTTTTAAGTAATTAAATAGAATTTAAATATTAAAATAATCATTTTAATAACTTTATTTTCATTTTAAATTTTCTTTTAACTTTAGAATTGTAAAAAGTTCATTTTCACCCCCTGGGTGTTTTCAGATTTTCATTTTCACTTTTTATTTTGTACGTTTACGTTTTATTTAAACGTAACGTACGCGTTATTAAGTTTAAATCGTTTCTGGTTTTTCTTAGCTTCCCGTCTTATTCATATAGCTTCTTTAAGCTATTTCATTGTATAAATCAGTAGTTTAATCAATCATAAACCCCTTTTCATCCAAATTCACCCGATCAAATAACCGTTTGTTTACAATTCACACCTCGTCGGGACATACGACCCGGGGAAACCACTATATTCCGCGGAGCATTGACTCTAGGCCTTTGACTTTGTTGACCTTTATTTGGTCAATATAAGTTAGGTGGTTTGGAGCCAATCAAAATTTGGCGCCGCTGCCGGGGAGGTTGTGCGCGTATCTAAACGGTTTTTCTGATTAGTGTTTTTGGAATTCAATCCATTGTACATTTATCCACACTTGTTCATATCTTTCATAAAAAACCCAAAAATATTTTTCCTTACCCTCTATCCATTTGATTCTACCTTCTTTTACCCTTCTCATGTATAATTCTATATGACATCTCTCGATGACGATTTCTTTGAGCAATGGGCCTTTCAAAGCAAAATTGAAAAATTTATGGCCTTGTCAAAAATATCGAGATGTCGTAGTGATTATGATGGACCTTCGATTCCTATTCCCTCTCCGGTGAGGGAAATGAATCGAGAAACCGAGGTGACAAAGGACCCGGTACTTCCCTCTGACGGTGGAAGTGCTAAATACGTCCAACCTACGGTTGTCCAAGAACCTAAGCTCACAATTACTCCTAAACCTTCAAGAATTGATCCTAACCTTTCACGGTTTACGGTCAAAAGTTTGTCAAGCATACGTGCTGAGCTTAGGGCAGCGACTGAAAAGAACGACTTACCTAACCTTCACATTTATCAAGAACCAAAACCCGAGACCATAACGGAAGTGGTGGAAATTGCTAGCTCTAAGAGCACACCACTTGTCCCACCTCCAGATTTTGTTCCTTGTGTCGGTTGTGGTGAGCCTCTTTTTGGTTTGCCATGTCGTTGGTGTACATGTGTGCAATGTGGTAACGATATTCAAAACGGGAGTTGTTTGTTTTGTGGGTCGAGTAATTCATTTGCTTATGACCCTAATCAAGACTCATTCAACGACTCTTCAAATTTTTCCGATTACCCATCACATTCATACGAGCAAGAATCATATTATCCAAACTTCAATGATGCTTCGTATCAAGTTACACCAAGCCAGACTCAACAGTTTTACTGTTGTGAGTACTGTGGTGGTTCGCACTATAGTTCTGATTGTCAATCGGGAAACACGCTTGTCTATGAGCAATTTCCTGATAACAATTATGACTTCAGCACATATGTCTCACAGCCACATCAGTTTTACTGTTGTGAGTATTGTGGAGGTCCACACACTAGCTCTGATTGTCAAACAGGGAATCCGTTTCCTGGTAACAATTACGACTATTCGTATTCAGACCCATCTCCACAATACCAGATGTCCCAAGCAACTCCTCTTGTTACTGCGCAAGAAATTTTAATAGAGACTCTTGAGATATTGAAAGATCTTAAGGAGGAGTTGGCTACTACATCGTTTCAAAGCTCTCGTGAGAAATCTATGACAGAATTACTTGCTGAAGAACGAGCAGCGAGAAACGAAAAGAGCATGGAAGAATTACTTGCTGAGCAAAGAGCGGCTAAAATACGTGCCAATCTTCGCTTTGCTGCTCTTCATGATGACGACGATGATGAGGATTCTATTCAAATGAAGGAATATTACAAAGATTCATCCAGTTCATCAGTTGAGATTCCTTCCATGGAAGCTCAGGGAGATAAGACTATGCAAGAATTGCTAGCAGAAGAACACATGAAAAATATAAATTCTATGTGTGCTAGTCTTTCTTATCCCCCTCAGTCTATTATCACACCCGAAGTTCACACTCACTCTCCGATCATGGGGGATGAGCATCTTAGCACTATTCCTGATAAGGAATCGGACGAATTAATAAAGTCTAGTGTTGAGATCCTTGTCCCAATCCCAGGAGAGTCACAGGGGACTTTGGATCATGTGTGTGATATTCCTTCACCCCCTAATAATCCAAATGATCAAATTGAGACTGTCTCTGATTCTAGTGATGATTGTTTATCTTATGGAGACATTGAATTTGTTGATGCATCACTTCTCCACCCTGATGTTGACTTTCTTCTTGAAGAGTTCGCTGATGAACTCTCTCATATAGTTCCCATCCCACCAAGGGATGAAAATGAAGTCTTTGACTTTGAAGAGGATTTGAGAGAGTTAGAATTCTTACTTACTCATGATCCTTCGATTGAACTTACTCAGATCAATCCACTTCCTTCGGATAGTGAAAATGATCTGGACGAATTCGAGGCTTTTCTTACTGAAGATAGTTCAACTTCATATGAAGTTGATGATGATTATCTTGATCCTGAGGGGGACATTCTTTTTCTAGAAAGTTTGTTAAACGAAGATCCCTTCCCCCCTCTCCCACCCAAACAACTTCATAATGAGGAAATCAAATCAGTTGAGGAAACTGATAAATTTCCTGAGATCAAGCTCAAGGACTTGCCTCCTCCACTTGAATATACATTTCTTGAGGAGGAAGTTCTTATCTTAATTGCTATTCAGATCTCTCTTCTTTCCTTCACCTACCAGGTGATTTCTCCTCTTCTTCACTCCTTCGGGAGTGAGGACACTATATTTGATCCCGGCATTTTCATGTATCATTATCTTGAGCCGGGCACTTATCTCATCGGTGTGGAACTTTCACGTGCTTCATATGTTTGTCCAAACATTTTGAATGAAAGTCCGATTGAGATTGTTTCTTCCACATCATGCTTCCCCAAGGACAAATGAATTCGGGGTCGAGTCAAGCTAGCGACTCGGTAAACAAAAATAATAGCATGCTTATAGGGTTTTCACCCTAAGTGTGGGGGAGTCCCCCATGCTATGGTTACAAATGCGTGAAAATACAAAATGGTGTTTTCCACGCTTAGCTTGTAATGTTGCCCTTTTACGTTCAAAATGTCGGCATAATAGCCGGGATTTTGAATATTGAGGACAATATTCATGCTTAGTGTGGGGGGGTATTCGCTATTCTAGCGAATTTTATCACATTTTACTATATAATACCCCCGTTTTTGCCAAAATTTCAAAATTTTCAAAAATTTTTCACTGGTGCTTCAAAATTTTTGTGGTAATCAGTCCGCCTTGTCTAAGCGACAAAAGGGATTGGCTAGTCCAGGAGCAAACGGCTCTTGGTAAAGACAACTCAAATCCGTTGACGGCTGGCAATTTGCCCAAAATTGTGTGGGTCATCAACTCCCCGAAAACAAATGAGTTGGCTAGCCCGCAAGATTATGGCTTGTGGTAAAGGCCGTGGAAAATCCATAATTGGTAATCAGCTCACCAAGATGTTGACTATTCCATCAAGAGCTGGCTAGTCCAGAAGCAAACGGCTTTTGGTAAAGACTTCTCAAATCCGTTGAAAGCTGGTGGTTTGCTCAAAATCACACGGTTATCAGGTGTGCCACAGTTCTTACACCTGGCTACTCCAGAAGTGATGGCTTTTGGTAAAGAGTTTTTCAAATCCATCAAGTTTTCAAAACAGTATTGCTAGGGACTAGCAATAGTTTAGTGTGGGGGATTGATGAGTGCTCAAATACTCATCATTTTTGTCTTATATGAACTGCCAAAACATACAAAAACACTCAGTAATGCATCAAAATACTAAAAATATTTCAAAATTGTGTTTTATATGTCTTAGATGCAAAACGAGCAAAAACAAATGAAAAACGCACAAAGTTTGCAAAATTGGCAGTTTCAGTCCCTCAACTTTCATAAAATTACAAAACTAGTCCCTGGATATTCAAAATATAGAAAATTATCACCAAAGGTCATTTTGAAATCATAAAATGTCATATTTAGTCCTTTGGTGAAAAATTGGAAAGTTTTGGAAATTTACACTTTTGGTCCCTGGAGTTTCAATAATTGGCAGATTCAGTCCCTGGTGGGATAATTTTGAAAGAAAAATCACTTTTAGTCCTTGGGAAGTTACAAAAATCAATTTTAGTCCCTGGGTGAAAGTTTTGTGGAAAATTACATGTTTGGTCCCTGTACTTTGCAAAATTGGCAGTTTTGATCCCTGAACTTTTAAATTTTGAAAAATATTAAATATTGGTTCTTGGGATATTTTAACATTGCAAAATGGGTCCTTATTACATCTTTGGAGTTTGTACCATTTCAGCCCACAACTTTCTGAAAACTACAAAAATGGTCCTTGATGATTATTAGTTAAAAACCAAGTGGACTCAAAAATTAAACAAACAAACCAAACAACCCACCCATTACTATTCTTTTGGTCTGATCCAACACCTAAGCCCACTAAACTAAAGCCCATCTTCCCTTTTAAACTAATACCCCCGTCCACCCAGTCAACGCGGGTCAAACCCACACCCTAACCGCCAGTTACTGTTCACCCATCCCCAACCCCTCAAAACCTGCTTCCATGTTTTCTTCCCCCCTCCTCTCCAAACTCCACAAATCCCTCACCAAACCCAATTAATACCTTCACCAAAACCCTCCCCCTCATTAATAATCCCATCTACCTAACCTACCCCCACTAAACTGCCATGTGGTGCTTTTCCCGCCAAATCCGTTTTAAACAGTTGAGATCACAAGAGGCTAATCCAAGGGTCCAACACAAGTGGGAAAGATTCAGTGGACCTCCAGGAGCTATAAAAGAAAAGAAAAAGAGAAGTTTATAGTTTGTCAATGTCTTTAGACCATTTCGTAGTGTAAACTTTAAATTCCATTGTAAACTTTTAAAATTCAGTTTTAAGTTCAAGTTGTATCAAGCTTTTGAAGTTAATGAAAAGATCTCAGTAGTTTTCTTAGTTTCCATTCACAAGTATAAATTCAGTTGTGGCAACTTTAAGTGAAATTGATAACTTTGCTTAACCTTGTGAATGATTGTTGTTTCTTGTTCCATTCAACTCAAATCAGTCCCATTGTAATCTGTTTGCAGCATAAGTTCCATTTTTATTGCTCTTGTTTAGTTTACATAAATTTCTAATAATAAAAAAAAGTAGTTAGAAAATAAAAAAAAAAAAATAAATGCATAAGAAGGATTGAGGCAGTGGGCAAGGAAGATTTTGGATTTTCATGGTTTAGAACCTCAGAGGGAGGTGTTAGGTTAGTAGTGGTGCCTTTGTTCTCAGTTGATTAGTTGAACTCCATCTTGTAAGTTATTTGTCTATATTCCATTTTATGCATTCTGTGTTAGTAGCATATGGTTTAAATATTGGTTAATCTTGCTTAATAATGTTCAATATTGGTTAGTTTAGGCATCTCAGTCGTTTTCATGGTTTAGGTTGTGAGTTCACCTCACATAATTTCCATTTCAGTTTTTAAGGGTGTGTTTGGATCAGCCTATTCCATCCTATCTAGTTGTTGTTTTATTGTATTTTTAGTGTACACATATCTACTTAGGTTATATTAGGTCATATTAAGTCTCATATTTGGTCCTTTTTCTCTGTTTAGTCAAAATCAACTCCAACTCACCCATTAGACCCACTGTTGGGCAGTTGGTGATCCAAACCCACCCATTTTGGCATGAAAGTTGTTTTCCAAGCTTATTTCACTCTTATTATTGCTTATTACATGTTATCCAATTAGTAGATTAAGCCCAAACTCCATAAAAGTCAATTTAGCAAAGATTTCATCAAAAGTCAATTTACCTAGTCTCAGATTTTTACCAAAATTGAAATAATTATTGTGATTTTTGTGAGTTGATTTAGAGGTTGAAAATTGTTCCTATGTGTTCTCTACCACCTCATCTCTAAGGTTCTTGCATCATTTGATTTTTGCTAATTTTTGTGTGGGCCCCACATTGCCCACAAGGAGGCTGCAGGGCACACCACCCCTGCTGCATCAGCAGTTCATCACCACCACCACCACTTTGGTGGTGGTTTCTGAGCAACCCAGTGGGCAACAACCCTTGATACTGGTTCCATTCAACCCCCCTCCTAGTAGGGTTCCTCATTTGACCCTTGGTTTGACTTAATACCCAGTGGACCCCACTTGAAATCACCAAAGAAAGCTGTCCCACTTCCAGTCCAGAAATAATAAGCAATTGCTTATTTGTTGGCTTTTTGGCTTATTCAGTGTCCCCACTTGTTTATTCAAGCTTTTACATGTTCTAATAAGTTGTTTGGATCAGTTTCAACCAGAGTGGACCCCACTTTTAGCCATTTTAGCTTATTTCCAAATCTGGTCAACCAAAGTCAACTGTTTCAAGTTTTGGCTTATTCCAGCTTATTTTCAAGTTTTCAAAAAGTTTGTTTTTATAAAAGTTTGTTGTTTTTAAGTATTTAATAGGTTTGTAAAAGAAAAAGCAAGAAAAACAAATTGAAAATTAAGTGATAGTTTCTATTTAATGTAATTTAATTTTAATTTTCATTTTTATATTTTTATTAAGTACCTGTCATTTTTATATTTTTATTAATTACCTATTATATTAAAGTAGTTATAATAATTTTTTCAGATTTTTATCTTTTCATTTAGTATTTATTAGAATTAATTTTAGTTTTATTAATTATTAATTAATATTAAATTTAAAATAGCATAATTAGTTTTTATTAAGTAAAATCAAGTTTTTATATTTTTTATAGCTTTTATATGTTATAAAGTAATTTTAGAAATTTTCTTAGAATTTTTACTGTTCATTTAGTAATTTTCTTAATTTAAAATAGTTTAATTAGTAATTAGTAATTAATTAGTAATTAATTAATATAAAAATCACAAAAAGACAAAAATATTTATTTTTATTTTTTATACTTTCTTCAAGTTCTTTTTAAGGTTTAGAAAATATTTTTGTAAATTCTTAGTTTATTTTGTAACCTTTATTAATTTTAGTTTATTTTAAATTAGATTTAAAATAGTTTTAAGTAATTAAATAGAATTTAAATATTAAAATAATCATTTTAATAACTTTATTTTCATTTTAAATTTTCTTTTAACTTTAGAATTGTAAAAAGTTCATTTTCACCCCCTGGGTGTTTTCAGATTTTCATTTTCACTTTTTATTTTGTACGTTTACGTTTTATTTAAACGTAACGTACGCGTTATTAAGTTTAAATCGTTTCTGGTTTTTCTTAGCTTCCCGTCTTATTCATATAGCTTCTTTAAGCTATTTCATTGTATAAATCAGTAGTTTAATCAATCATAAACCCCTTTTCATCCAAATTCACCCGATCAAATAACCGTTTGTTTACAATTCACACCTCGTCGGGACATACGACCCGGGGAAACCACTATATTCCGCGGAGCATTGACTCTAGGCCTTTGACTTTGTTGACCTTTATTTGGTCAATATAAGTTAGGTGGTTTGGAGCCAATCAGATGTATACTAAATTTGGGGCCCCTTACAAAGGGGCCCCGGTGCGGTTGCACCACTTGCACATGCTAATCGCCGCCACTGTTAATGGATATTATTAGCATTTGTTTTAACTTTTTATCTTCATATTATAAGTTGTATTTTTCTACATGATTATTTATAGTTAAAATTGTATAAAAAAATTGTATATGTACTAACCTTTTTTACATAAATTGTTTTTGTATGTGTATATATATGAATGATTTTTAAAACATATATTATGATGACGTATAAATATAAATATGTGATATAGAATGTCGTTGTAAATCAACATTGATACAATCAAGTCTAACAAAGGTTATTTTAATTAAAGTGGGTTATTTGCATGTAACAATACAGAACATTAAATAAATAAAACATTGAACCATTAAATGCTTATGAAATAAAGTTCAAATCAATTAATTCTGCTCATTACAATAAACATACTTTAAAAGGAAATTGTCTTCTATCTAATTTGAAGGAATTCTTTGTTCCCGAAGAGATTATTAGCATACGTGGAATACAACAAATCATACCAACATTTTCACCAGATATGATCTTCGCTTCGATAACATTGGCACCCAACCTTTGCACTTGTAGCCTTGTACCGTGCAATAAACCCACTCTTCGATTAATGTCTTGGGTTAACATTACATGACTACCAATCTTTAACTTTATTGTATGTTGCGGAAGACTGTAGATTCGTACAATGTTTAGGAAATTTGTATAATGAATTGAATCATGTTAGTTTGTGTTTGAGCCGTCCCGGGAAACAGAATATGATGATTCATATATAGTTTCGTCTCCCTGAATTAAACGCATCATGCTTTCATCATCTGTGGCAACCATTTCCTCACATAGTGATTTTAATTCACGATTCCATAGGTTCTCAAGCAGACGTGTGTAAGATACGTCAATTTTTGATTCTACATAATCATAAGTATATGGACTGTACATCCCCTCTGTAAATGCAATAATCAAAAATAATACATTAAACAGTTACTTTCATTGAATAATTAATATAATGGATATTTACAAACATATATGTACATTGTTGGTAACACTGTGTAGTCATTTAATAAATACAAAAACAACGTATCGTGTATATATAAAAACATATTGCATGATTTTCAAAAATACATTTATTGATATTTGTAGATAAAGTTTATGGGTTCATGTGACACAAAATCATAAATTTGTAGGGTTAAACTATCAAGATTACTACATGCTGATTATGTAAGAACATAAGAAACATGGTATTTCAAGTTCCTACATAGCGCAAAACTTTCAAACATAAAGGACATTATGTTTTAAAATACAATAGCTGAAAACAGATCATTCCGAACATATATAATTTTTAAAACCAAAATAATGTACTTTTAATAACCATAATACCTTGAGTTTGAGTTTGAAAGTCCGAAGAATTAACGTTAGTGTTTTCATGCTTATGTTGTGCTTCATTAGATGGTGGATGCTTTCCAACTATAGATGAACCTCGAAACTCTATTAAAAAACCATGATAATAGCAATGGATAATATATAGATAAAACGTGCATCAACATAAGCACAACAAAAACACATAAAATTACCTTGTGACTGTCTGGTTGGTGTGTCAGCTTCAAACATAGGCGGACTGGATGGCGTGCTGTTATTGTCTTTACGATATTTTTTATTAATACAACATAAAAGAAAAATTAATATAAATACATAGAGTGTTGTAAATACAATAAACATGAGATCATTAGGGTTTTGAGAAAAGGATTCGTACTTTTATTTTTTGTCCAGCCAAACCAAAGCAAAAACCTCCACCATAGTTCTTCAAATACAATAACTAACCATCTTACCTTTAGACAGCCTGTATTTAAACTAAAGTGTTTATTGGTTATTAAAATTAAAACATAATACATCTACTATTAAAAGAAAACATTAATACCTTGTGGACACATTACTGGCATATGACCTTCGATAATGACATACTCAATTTGTGTGCCTTGCTTTTTGGAACCTTTTAAAATTGTAAAAACTAACACATATATATGCCAAATATATAATATATCAAACTACATATATCAAACTATATCTCTAAATTAATTAGCAATTCATATACCAGAAGTTGTATTTTTTAAGATCTTCATGCCTTGTGAAGCAGATTCTTCTGGTGGCTTAGACGCTGCGAATTTATAAAATGACATGAATTATAACATCAATATAACAAATAGTATTACACCAGTTTTCGATGTAGAAGAATACCTTGCATTGAATTATCACGTTTTTGGTTTTTTTCAGCATTAGAAATCCGCAACAAATGCCTTTGTCGCGGCATTTTTTATTTTGTTTGTGTATATCGTTCGCATGCTTATAGAGGAATGAGAAATTCTGTATATATACTACACAATTAGGGTACGAATATTTAGGATCGTGCTTATCAAAAAGAGTTTGAAAGGTTTTAAAATATATCACAAAATCGTTTCTAAACTTATCTCCTAATAAATCAGTGAATATCCATTATAAATTAAGAAACATAGCACATAATTAAATGATTTGCATACACGGTTATTATTAAATGATACGTACACAATTAAATAATACGTACATAATTAAATGATTTGGTGATATATTAGGTTAAAATTCTGTAAACCGTAATTAGTTCAAAATTAAATGATACGTAAAATATTCAGTTTTTTTTTTAATCATGAATAAAATTCTAAAATACGATTAGATGCCTTTAAGAAAGGATTGGATGCCTTTATAGATAATAAGTTGCAAAATGAATTCCAAACATTGTGTTGGTGCAGTGGTTAAAAGATATGAAGCACTTATTTACAACCCAGGTTCGAATCCAATATCATGCATTTTTTGGACAAATTAAACACACAAAATTTATGGGTAAATTAAATCCGGCATAATACATAATTTAAATAAATGATAAAATGTATTTGCAAAATCCTGGGCACTTAAAAATTCTGAAAAATACAAAATTTAAATAAACGGTAATTAATTACTCAAAATTTCTGGCTAAATTAAATCCGGAATTAAAAAAAATTAAATAAATGATAAAATGTTGCGTACGTAGCATGCTTACGTGGCATGTTGCTTAGGTGGCGTCCAGTGGCGTTGAGGTGACGTTATGGTTGCATATGTGGCATTGATGACGCCATGTACATCCTGTTATATATATATATATATATATATATATATATATATATATATATATATATATATATATATATATATATATATATATATATATATATATATATATATATATATATATATATTTGCATTTATTAAAAAAAATTATTTTCTAAAATTTTCCAATTTATTGGAAAATTTTAGAAATGATTTTTTTTAATAAAATTAATTTAATAAAAAGACAGGTTTTTAGTTAAAAACATATTTTTTTAATATATATAAAGATAGGTTGAATGTTTATATAAAGACAGGTTGTGGGAGAACCGGTGTCAATGTCTAATAAAAATATGTTTGTCTACTCTAAAATTGAGACCGATTTTAAAGAGAAAACCAATGTCGATGCTTCTAATAGAGATCGGTTGACAAACCGGTTTCTATATGTTTTGATCATGGAGATACCCCCTTCAGAGAGTGGTTCCAAAACCACTCTTCATAGGCGTTTTTGACCGGTTTCTATTAGCTTTTTTGTAGTAGTGAAATACACATAGCCAATGCTCCCCCTTGGTGTACACTCCCCCTTCGTGTATGCTCAAAACTTGTTTTGGCTACCAAAGAATTGAGCGATGAAGTAATCCTACAAAACAAAGTCAGTAGACAAGTGCACACATATATAATGATGATAGATAGATATTTGCATGACACTAATAGGAGAACAATATATGGACGTATTAGGTATATGCACTAAAAATGTGACACATGCAATGATTAGGACTCAATGAAAAAATTTGACTAAAATAAAAGAGTCAAAAGAGAATGAAGATGAAAATGGTACGTTCTTTTAAAAACGTAGAAGAATGAGAAAGGATGAGCATGAATGGAAAGGGGAGGTGATGACAAAAGGTTGACAAATATGGTTTTGATTAATATATCATTTGACAAAGGTGGATGATTAGGAATCATGAGTTTTTTAGGTGTTTTGTTGGTTGACGACCAAAGGTGGATATATGAAATGAGGTGGTGATGACTCGGCAACACTTGAAGCTTGGATATCTTCTTTGTGTTCTTCCCTTGCTAGAAAGTGGAAATGACGCATTTCATAATGAAATTCACATGGATGAGGTGGTGATAACTCGACAACACTTGAAGCTTGGATATCTTCTTTGTTTTCTTCACTTGCTAGGAAGTGGAAAAGACGCATTTCATAATGAAATTCACTTGACTTTTGACTACATAGGCAAACATGTTTATGAGTATATGGAGATGGGAAATGGGTATTGGCGAACATGGCTTGGTGGAGTTGACTACATTCCAATGGTGACTCAACAACACTTGACACATTTCATAAAGAAATTCACTTGACTTTTGACTAAATGGACAAACATGTTTATGAGAATATGGATAAGACAATTGCCCTTTGATTCAAATAGAAACACAAGGATGAACATGGGTTTATGTATCATGAGAGATGGTTTGACTTTCAGGGATTTAAGTTTTGGTGGTGATGTGATGTGTGCTTATTCACACATCCTTTTTAGGCCTTAAATCAGACCAAATACACCAAATAATAACCAAATATGCCAAGAGAATGTGTGTTTTTGTATTTGTGTATGTGCAGGAGCGGATATGTGAAAAATGGACAAAAACAAAGCCAAAACCGACAAAAATGAGCACGAGAATGGAAAAAGGTCAAAAGCCAGAGCCGGGGAAGCATAATGATCAAAGAAAGCTCAAAATGTCATAGGAAGTCCTCAGAGAATCATAAAGTTGCATAAATGGTCCCTGATCAAAGTTTGGAGAGATTGGTAATTTAAGTCCTTCATCTTTCAAGAAATGACATAATTGGTCCTTTGGAGAAATTCTTGAAGAAAAATCAAATATGGTCCCTCATAAATCAGAGAATTACATTACAAGCCCTTGGAAATTAATCTTGGAGATTTACAGAATTGGTCCCCATGGTTTGCATAATTACAACATTGGTCCTTGTAAACAAAACTACTATTAAAAACCTTACACTACAACTGGATCCAAACTAATTTAACCAAGCCCAAAAACACAAGCCCATCACCACACTTCCCATTACCCGGTCCACCCAACACTTACCCGGTCAACTCTCTAATACCCGGTCAACACACCCCAAATAATAAAAAACCCCAAAACAAATTTACCCGCCCCCCATTTTACCCCAAACCCAGAAACAAGAACCCTAATTTACTGTTCCCCCATAATAAATCCCAATTAACTGCGATTAAGGGAAATAAAGTCATTGTACGGGCGTTTCTAGAAGAATTCTGACATGGCAGACCTGCCATGTCAGTGATCCGTGTGTATAAATGCGTCAAATGATTGGGAAATGATGATCCAAGGGCTGAGAGATGAGGATTGGGGATCAAGTGTGATCTGATGGACGATATTGACTCAAACAAACACAAATGGACGCGGATTGTTGAGCTGGACTCCTAGAAGCATCCAAGAGCCTCAAGCTTCAAGCCTATATATACCCCTTTGCATCACAGAGTCAGTGTGTAGTTTTGTAGTAGGTTTTTATCATTTTGTGTTTAAGTTTCTGTTTTTTTCATTCCAAGCAGTTGTACTCAATTTCTTTTTATTAATATAATTCAATTTTAGTTACAGCTTATTGTTCTGATTTTCATTTTAGTTTAATCTCAATATTTACTTTATATTAGTTTAAATCAGTAGCTTGTAGTTTGTTTCAACATATATTGAAAATCCAAAAAAAAAAAAAAAAAAAAAAAAAATCAGAAAAAAAATATTGTTTCAATCTCAATTTAGGCTTCAAACAAGCTTATTTTCTGTTATCATAATCTCATATAAGCTTCCTCATAGCTTTTTGTGAGCTTACTTAATCAGTTCTCTTAATTTTCATAAAAGTCAAACAAAGTCAAATATCAACTTATTCAATTAAGCCAGCTTATTTGTGGAATCAAGGCAGCCAATAAGGACACCCATTGGCCTGTCAAAAAACAAGCAAGCTTAGTGAACCCCCTCTGATGAGCTGAGGGGGCTATTGTTTGTAAGTTCCAATTTAAATTTCATTTGCATAATCATATTAGTAGTAGCATAGCTTATTAGTATTGATTATTTCTATCTTAATTGATATTTGCATTGTAGTTTAGCGTTGTCAAAGTTAATTTTGCTATATGAACTTAGTTTGATTTGAGTTATTCACTGTTTCATAATTCTGCTATTATATTGGATATGTGCTTCTGTGGTATTTGATATCTGAGATATGAGTTTTTGCTTCATTATTAGCTTATTTAATCTGTTTTGTTACTGACTTGGTGTTTGGAATTGCATTAAGGTTCATTTGTTACATATAAGCTCAATTCTGTCACTTATTGGGGTGTTTGGATTTGAGAGGTTTGCTGGTATTATCATTGATTCAGAGGGTATAAAGTGTTTAGGTAACATACTTAGGGTATTAGTAAGTTCAGTTAAGCTTAATTTAGTAGTATTATCATACAAAAAGTCAAAATTAACTTTCACTTAGTCATATCAGTTAGTAAGTTAGGTAGTTAGTGGCATAATCTCATAAGTAGTTGCATAAGCTTGTGTTTTTGCTTAATTCACTCAAACTCTAGGATAATATCATAATTTCATTCAGAATTTAGTAATCAAACTTCATATTGGTCAAAAGTCTCAGTCAATTAAAGAGTCAAAATAGTGATTGTTCAGTTTTTGGTCACAACTTTGATAGCAATTCTAGGGTTTAAAATTATTTGGAAATACTTTTGATAAGTGAAATTGTGAAGTTTGGCAGCAAGGGAAACAACATCAAAAAGAAAATTTCAGTTTGGAACTTGTTTACTTATTGAAATTGAGGTTTTAAGTTGTCTGATTAAACTGCTCACTCCCCTGCACCATTCTGATTCATCAGTTTGCATAGCATCATTTAGTCTTGTGTTTGAGTAGTAAAATCAAAACAATTGGTGTATTTGGAATCTCAGTTGGTTAGACAAACTTTTGCCCCCATAATCTTTTCCTTCTGAGCTTATTTGCTCAAGCTTATTTACTTGTCTTATTGAGTGGTTCATACAAGTTTCTGTTTTCATTATAAGGCCTGCAATAGTGATTAATTGATTCAAACTTGTGGTTTGTGATTAATTTGAGTCCATTTGTACCTCAAGTTGTTGTTCTCAGAAGCTTTTGCTTATAAGCTATCTCTGCTTGCTTATTGCTTATTTCCAATTGCTTATTTCTAACTGTTTGAGCCATAATCTGTATTTTTGAGTATAAATTGGTCTACATTTTGTTCCTTTGAACACATTTTAGTCATAAAAGTATTTGGTCAAAGTTTGGTTAAGTTTTGGTCAAAGTACTTATCAATAAGCACTTCAACATAAGCTGTTTTATGCTCATAAGCAATTCCAATTCTTATTTTTCAAATTTTAAATTTTTCCTAGTATTAGAATATTATTTTAGATTTTCCCTGAATTTTTCATATTTTTCTGAAGTCATTTGCTATTTTTCTTACTTAATTTTAGTTTTTATTAAATTTTTAATACTTTTTAATTACTAAAAATCCAAAAAAAAATCAGAAAAAGCCTAAAAAAATCCAAAAATATTTTAGAAATTAGTTTTCATTTATTTTAGAATTTTAGAAATTAATTTTGCATTTTCTCATTTATTTTTAATTTTCTTTGCATTTTTCTCACTTTTTAATTAGTTTTAATAGTTTTTAATTCCTAAAAATTATACAAAAAGCCAAAAAAAATTAGTTTTCAGTTTTAAAATTACTTTTTAGTTATTTTAGAATTTTAAAAATTTATTTTGCATTTTTCTCACTTAATTTGCATTTTATTTTAATTTTTAATTAGTTAAATTAGTTTTTAATTCATAAAATAAAATAAAAAGTCAAAAAAATATTTTTCTTTTTCTCAAAATTTCCTTTTATCATTTTTAACTTAGGAAAATTATTTTCAAGTCCGTAGGATTAGTGTAGCTTAAATTTCATGTTTTATTTCGCGCGTTAACGTTTATTTTGCGTTTAAGCTTACGGTTTTTAATTCTACGTTACGTTTTTAGTTTGTTTACTTGAATAACGTGCTTAAGTGATTAATTGTGCTTCATTTTCATATTAATTAGTGTAATCTCATTCAAATAACTTTTTACCACTTTCACGACACATTTCACGAACCGGGAATTCGATATTCCATTCATCCTTCACACGGACTACGACCTCGAGTTATCCGTATTTCTTGCGGATTTCTTTGAGTAATACTATAACTATATATACTTTGATTTGATTTTATCACACCAAAATTTTGGCGCCGCTGCTGGGGAAGGTTGAAGTGAATTTTTGATTTTCGTTTTTTCGAAATTGTGTTTTGAAAACTTTTCTTGTATATATTTTCTATAAAAACCAAAAAAAAAAAAAAAAAAAAAAAAAAAAATTGAAAAATCAAAAACACTTTTCCTAAAGTGTTTTCAAAAATACCAAAAAGAAAGTTACAGCATCGACTCTCCCGTGGAAAGGGGGCGTTGTAAACCAAATAAGCTTCCCAATCTAAGAACGCATGAAATTAGTTGCTAATCAGATTACTTTAAATTCTACAACCGAATAAGCGGAAAATACCATAAGCTTTGACATTAAATTGCAAGCTGAAGAGAGAAACACTCTTCTCTCTCATTCTGTTGCGAGTAGATTTGAAGGAAACGGTTACGATTAACGTAACGTTTGAAAAAAGAGAATAAATGTATAAGTTTTTGAATTTTGCTTTTAATAAATATAAAAAATACAAAAAGATTTTCATTTTCAATTTCAATTTGATTTTCCTTTTATTTTTCAAATTTGTGATTTTTGTGGTGTATGAACACCCGTTCAACTTCTAAACGTCTTATTTCTCCACTTTCGAATCCGAAAAGTTTGTTTCGTCACACACACCGAGTTCTTTTCCCAAACACGGAGGAAATGAACCCGAACGAACAACACTTGGGACCCCCGCCGATGGGTGGTGCTCAAAACAACGGGATCCCTCCGATGGGACCCCAACCGGCTTACGATTTACGTCCGATGGAGGAACAACTCCAATCACCATTCAATGGTGTGAGGAGAGCCATCGTGATTCCCGATATCACTGCTAATCAATTTGAGATTAATCACGGGTTACTCAACATTATCACTAGTATCTCATTTCATGGTTTAGAAAGTGAAGATCCTTATGTTCACATAAGGAATTCCACCAACATCACTGAAATTATTAAGTTAAACCAAGTACTGTATGATGTGGTAAATTTGAAATTTTTTCCTTTCACCCTAAAGGGAGCAGCCCGGACTTGGCTTGAAAAGGAACCACCGAACTCCATTCATAATTGGGATGATCTTGCATCAAAGTTCATGAATAATTTTTACCCTCTGTAAAAAACGTCTAATCTCCGAACTCAAATCTTTCGATTTCAACAAGCTTTCGATGAATCATTCAGCGAAACTTGGGATAGATTTAAGGAGTTGTTGGAAAAATGTCCGAATCACGGGTTTTCACCTTTGCATCAGATTGATACTTTCTACAATGGTTTGAGTCTTTTCGATCAAGATTCTCTCAATTCTGCTGCGGGTGGAAACTTGTTGACCCGAAACATTCAAGATGCTTTCACAATTATTGAGAACAAAGCAAAATTGAGGATAGCTAGAAACAAGCTTCAAACTTCATCTGCTAGTAGCAAATCTAATGATGAAGTTATGAATGCTATAATTGCTCTCACTAAAAAAGTTGAATCAATTACTATTGAAAGATCTTCTAATCAAATTAAAAACCATCAAGTCAATATGGTCAACCATGTTTATGAGACTTGTGGTGGTCCTCATTCGTATTTTGAGTGCCCAGCCTCCGGTGGCTTCACTCACGAGAATGTGTATGCTACTTCGAGAAGCTACAATATGGGCGGTAACGGATACCAACCACAGGGTGACCGAAATCTTCTTAGCTACCGTTCTAACAATTATCTTGGACCACCCGGTTTCAATCAACCGAATCAAGTTAATCAAGTCAATCAAGTCAATCAAGTGAATCATAACATGCAAAACCGAAACAATCAATTTAACCAAAATCAAAATCAAAACCGGATGAACAATGGTTTTCAAAATCAAAATCAAGGTTTTCATCAAAATCGTGGGAATTATAGTCAAGACCCGAATCAAGAGAATTTTCAAGGAAATTATGGAAATTTTCAAAATGCTAATCATTGGAATTACAATCATGGAAATCAAAATTTTCAAAATCAAGGTTTCAACAACAATAAGCGTGGACAAAATTTTCAAAATCCAGTTGTAAATCAAAATCAGTCGTCCTCGGATGAGTTACTTAAGCAGTTTATGGAAAGTCAAGAGGAAATGAATAAAATGCTAATTAATCAAATGACTGAATTGAAGAAGTCTTTAAATGATCGACCCTCGGGCTCGTGTACCCTTCCAAGCAACACGATCGCTAACCCGAGGGGTGATGCAAAAGCGATCACGACTAGGAGTGGTGTTTCATACGATGGACCAACGGCTCCGACTACCTCTTCTTCTTCTTCTCCTAAGGTAGTTGCCCGTGAAACCGAGGTGACAACGGATACGGGAATTCCTACTGATAATGGAAGGACCGAAAACATCTAACCTCCGGTGGTCCCAACGTCAAAAGGAAAAGATAAAGTTGTTAACAAAACTGAGAAAGAAATTCCCCGTCAAAACAAAATTACCTTATCCGTCACGTTTAAATGAACAAAAGCACCGTGAGAGAGACAAAAACCAGATGGAAAAGTTTTATCAGATTTTTCAAGAATTGCATTTTGATATAAGTCTCGTGGATGCTATATTTTTGATGCCTAAATTTGCTTCAATGTTAAAAGGTCATTTAAGTAACAAGGAAAAATTATTTGAAATGTCAAAAACCCAGATGAATGAAAATTGCTCGGCGGTTATCCTCAAAAAGCTTCCCGAAAAGCTCGAAGACCCCGGTCGATTTCTCATTCCTTGCAATTTTCCTGGGATGGTTCAATGCTTCGCCCTGGCCGATCTTGGTGCTAGCATTAACCTAATGCCGTTATCCATTTGGAAAAAGTTGTCTTTACCCGATTTGACTCCGACTTTCATGACCCTCGAGCTTGCCGACCGAACTACTTCCCGCCCGATGGGAATAGCCGAGGATGTCTTCGTCAATGTGGGAAAATTTAATTTTCCCGCCGATTTTGTCATTGTTGATTTTGATGCCGATCCACGGTTGCCTCTCATTCTCGGGAGAGGTTTCCTAAGGACTGGCCGTGCGTTAATTGATGTTTACGATGAAGAAATTACCCTACGCGTTGGTACCGAAGCCGTAACGTTTAATTTGGATCAAACCGCAAGGTACTCCTCCGATTATGACAAATTTTCCGTGAACCGAGTTGATGTTATCGATGAAGTTACGGAGGAGTATTCTCAAGAGCTACTTGGTTTTACCAAAAATGCTTCAAGTGGCAATCCCACTCCTTCTTTTGAACCGAATTTTTCCGATCCTTCCCCTTCCCTTACTCCATTTGAGGGAAGTGATTTCATCTTAGAAGAGATCGAGGCCTTTCTTTCTAATGATTCGATTTCACCGGAAATTGATCATTCCGTTTGCGACCCGGAGGGAGATGTTCTTTTGATTGAAAAATTGTTGAATGACGACCCAAATCCGTCTCTCCCTCCGATAGACCTTAAAATGTCCGATGTTAAAGAAGTTAAGACGTCTACTGAGAATCCTCCAGAGCCCGAGCTCAAGGATTTACCTCCTCATCTTGAATACTCTTTTTTAGAAGGAACCGATAAACTTCTCGGCATAATTTCGAAAGAACTTAAAGATGAGGAGAAGAACCGTCTCTTAGATGTGCTCAAGAAGCAGAAAAGTGCCATCGCTTGGAAAATTTCCGATATCAAGGGTATCGACCCATATTTTTGTACCCACAAGATTTTGCTTAAAGATAATTACAAACCTTCCGTGCAACAACAACGACGGGTTAACCCAAAAATTCATGAGGTTATCAAAAAGGAAGTTATCAAACTCCTCGATGCCGGAATGATTTATCCAATCTCGGATAGCTCATGGGTTAGTCCGGTCCACTATGTTTTGAAGAAAGGTGGAATGACCGTAGTGACTAATGAAGATAATGAATTGATTCTGACATGTCTTGTTAAAGGATGGAGAGTGTGTATTGACTATCGAAAATTTGATGATGCGACTCGTAAGGACCATTTCCCACTTCCATTTATGGATCAAATGCTCGAACGTTTAGCGGGAAATGAGTTCTATTGTTTTCTCTACGGTTTTTATGGTTATTTTCAAATTCTGATTGACCCTCCAGACCAGGAAAAGACCACTTTTACTTGCCCTTACGGAACGTTTGCCTACCGACGTATGCCTTTCGGCTTATGTAATGCTCCAGGCACATTCCAGAGGTGCATGATGTCTATATTCTCAGATAGATTGAGAAAACCATGGAAGTTTTCATGGATGATTTCTCAGTTTATGGAGATTCTTTCACTTCTTGCCTCTCCCATTTAGAAAGAATGCTGAAATGGTGTGAAGACACCAACTTGGTTCTAAATTGGGAGAAGTGCCATTTCATGGTTAAAGAGGCCATTGTACTCGGCCATAAGATTTCGAAATCCGGGATTGAGGTCGATAGAGCTAAAGTCGATGTGATTGGTAAGTTACCTCATCCAATAACCGTTAAGGGAATTAGAAGTTTTCTCGGTCATGCCGGCTTTTACCGACGTTTTATCCAAGATTTTTCAAAGATAGCCCGGACCCTGACCCATTTACTTGAAAAAGATGCTCCGTTTATCTTCTCAAATGAATGCATCGAAGCATTTAATATTCTTAAAAAGAAGTTAACGGAGGCTCCTATCTTAGTTGCCCCCGATTGGGACTTGCCTTTTGAGCTAATGTGCGATGCTAGCGATTATGCTATTGGTGCAGTTCTGGGGCAACGCAAGTCAAAATATTTTCAGCCGATACACTATGCTTGTAAAATAATGACCGATGCTCAATACCATTATACGACTACCGAAATAGAAATGTTAGCCGTCATTTACGCTTTTGAAAAGTTTCAACCTTATTTGCTCTTAAAGAAAAGCATAGTGTATATGGATCATTCGGCTCTTAAGTATCTAATGGCAAAGCAAGATTCTAAGCCAAGATTGATGCGGTGGGTTCTACTCCTTCAAGAATTTGATGTTGAAATTTGAGACAAAAAAGGGAGTTGAGAACCTTGCTGCCGATCACCTTTCGCGTTTAGAGAATCCCCATCAAAGTGATTTCGAGAAAAAGGAAATTAACGAAACATTTCCTCTCGAGACACTTGGGAGTTTATCACATAGTGATCCTAGTACCCCATGGATCGCCGACTTTGCGAATTACCATGCGGGGAATTTCATTCGTAAAGGGATGTCGTTCCAACAAAAGAAGAAATTCTTCAAAGATGTTAAGCATTATGTTGGGATCAAAGTTTTACTATTTTATCAAGTCTCGGTCATTTGTAATAATATTAGGTTGCTTAGTTATTATTTACTTTCATTTACAATTTGTATTAAGTTTACTAGGCTTAAGTAATGTAACCCATGGGCCTCCAAGCCTACGAAATGATGAGAGGAAGGAGAGGGTGTGTTGCCCTAGCTCATTCCCTATAAATAGTAAGCTTAGGCCATTTGTAAACTTGGTTGGTTATGTGAAATATTAAGGAAACTCTTGCAATTCTTATTCTCTCATTCTCATAATCGTCCCATCCTTATATCTATCTCATTCTTGTTTGTGTGAAATCAATATGGGTACCTAACAAGTGGTATCATTCGCCATATGAAGGTATAGTTCTTGTTTTCTTATGAAATCGATCCAAAACCTCTTTTTTATTTCGTTATTTTTGTTAAATTTTTGAACTTTTTTGTTTGTTTCTTGTTTTGTATCACATATTTGCTTACAAACTTGTGTTAGAAAACATTACAAACAAAAAGTTCCAATCTTTTATCAAAATACACGTCTTTGATTTTTGTACTTGTTTTCGAAATTTCTTTACTTGTGGAAAAAGCTTATCAAGTTTTCAACTTTCTTAAAGAAATAATCTTTTTATACCTAAAAGTACAAGAATCTTTAAATAAAAACGAGTCTTTGGTTAACTTTCTTAGAAAACAAAATTCTGCCAAAATTTCGCAATCTTTCACATACCTAGTTTCAAAATCCCTTGAAAGTGCTCTCCATCGACTTACGTTTTGTGGACTCAGTATTTCCTTTCTTGTACAAGAAAGAAAATTACTTCGACTTTTGGATAAGTTTCGAAATTGGATAATTTCGAAACATTTTACCTTAGTTTGTGTTTTCGAAACTTTCCAAATTTTTGAAATCACACTTTTCACAAAAACTCTCAAATTTCGCAAAAATACTCAACCTCACAATAATTTCGAAAATCAAGCTGCCACTAAGTTTCACATTTAAGTTTTCAAAATCACTTAAGTCACAAAGTTTTGCAAACTTCAACAAGTGTGCAAAGTTTTTCGAGATCACCTAAGTTACAAAGTTTCGCAAACAGTGGACAAGTTTTCGAAAATTGGCTAAATTATATACCTTCTACAAGATCCATCTTTTCACACAAGTGTTTCATTATGTCTCAACCACCGCACTACAACTTTAACCATCCTCAGCAACATCAGAATCAGCAGTATCATCAGCAACAACAACAATATCAACAATCACCACAATATTATCAACAACCGGTTTACTCAGAACAACATCTTCTCATGCAACAACATCAGATGGTTCCAATACAACAATCCTATCCAATGTCACAACAACAAGGCCAAGTCCCATCAAAACAGACCCACTGGTTTGACAGGATGTGTGAAGTCATTTCAACTCAACAATCCAGACATGAAGCAGGATCTATTGACACTCCACCAATGCTTACACCGGGTAATTATATTCAGTGGGCAAGTCGATTCTTATGGTTTCTAGAACTCAAGAAACCCAATGGTAAGTACATGAAACAAGTTATCCTTGAAGGACCGTTTCAGTGGCCTGTTAACTACGTTGGAGGTGACCCATCTGCTGATCCTCCAGTAGCTCCAACTACTGTGCAAGTTCCTGAGTCTGCACTCACTACTGAACAACACCTTCATCGTGAAGCAGATGAGTATGCTAAGTCTTACATATTTCAGGGAATACCAAATATCATATTCAGAAGTGTTGATGCTCAGACAACTGCAAAAGCTATGTGGGAACACGTCCATCTACTTATGGAAGGCACACAACTGAACAAAGAAGACATGGAATCTAAACTTTACTTGGAATACACTAATTTCATGATCGAACCAGGGGAATCACTTGAATCTTACTATCATCGTTTCACCAATGTCGTCAACGACTTAGAGAGACATGCAGTACACCTTCCAAGGATCGCTGTCAATACAAAGTTTGTTAGCAGTCTGGGTTCCGAGTGGCAAAAGTATGTGACATTTGTGAGACAAGCTAAGAATCTTCATGAAGATCCATATGGTTTGTTGTATGACTATCTCAAGCACTATGAATCTGAAGTTGAAAAAGATAGAGCCGCACGAGGAGGATATACACCACCAACTACCTCTAATCCCCTAGCACTCGTTGCTCAATCTCATGCTGCACATCATCCGATGTCTAATCATGCTTATGTTCAGGACCAGAATTACTTCAGTCACCCGCAACCTGCAACCTCACACAAAATGGTCCCATATGAATCATCCTCGCAACAGGCTTCTCCTCAACTTGCTCCATATGACAACCATGACAGCATGTACTACACAAATCAGATAGATGATGATGTTGAAGACGTCAATACGTTGAACCAAGGACTTGCTCTTATCGCTCGTGCTTTCAGCAAATTCTCAAACAAGACCAACAACCATCTTCGTTCTTCATCAAATATAAGGAATCAAGCTGTCATTCAAGATGGTCGGGTTGAGATTCAGAACCATAATACTGGACGTTCTGGGTATGGACAAAGATTCAACAACAATGGGGGATTCAGAAACAATTCAGGTGCTCCTCAGAGAAGAAATGACAATGTGGCAAATGGCGATACAGAATCCGGGAATGCGATATGGTGCTACAACTGCAACGAAAAAGGTCATATTGCAACAGCATGTCCAAAACCAAGAACCCGCGGCAGTCAGTTTCACAAGCAGGCATTACTAATGGCTCTCAAAGATGAAAAAGAAAGAACTTTCAATGAACAAGAGAACAGTTTCTTCGCTAATGCTTACAACGATGATGATACGGAAGATCTTGAAGCCAATGCAGCTGTGATGCTTATGGCCAACATGCAGGAACATCAGTTGAATGATTCAGGCCCAGTGTTCAACACTGCTGGTTTGTCTCAGGTACATGACCTAACCACATGCTCCATAGAATTAAATGCATCACCCTCTGCCTCTGAATCAGATACGACACAAGTTGTTCCATCTGAATCATTTTTATCTTCTCAAGAGGATGAACAATTAGACACAGTTGTTATATTTGATGATGACACTGTCGTTTCATTTGATGATCCTATTGAGCAAGACAAACATGATCATGTTGAACAACATGAACGTTCCTCTGATCTAGATCCTGACTATATTGTCATGGCCAAACAACTTCAAGAATAACTTCTTAGTACTCACATAATGGACGAGCAAAATAAAGTTTTGAAAGAAACTAATGCAGTTTTGAAAAAGGACATTGAATGTTAAAGAACAAAATCTTCAAAAGCAAATGTATGACATAATTGAGTCAAACGGTAAATTGGTTTCCAAACTGGAAAATGAAAAACATGATCTTGAAAAACAAGTTGTACAACTTCAAAAGGAACTTTCAAAAACACAAACAGTGGTGTCAACTTGCAAACAGGAATTTTATGAACATAAAATGCAAAAACGAGAAAAAGAAAATTCTTTAATTGAAGAAAATATCACTCTCGAACGTCAAATAAAAGCATTTCAAAATATAGTTTATAAACATGGAGAATCTGTAACGACAATTCAAAAGTTTACTTTAAAACCAAGACTCGATAAAGGTTTTGCCATTGACGATTACAGATCCACTTTTCTTCACACTGCATTCAAAACAATTCCTAAGCTCTATAGTATGGACCAATTGATGGATAATAATGTTGTGCGTGTTATTGTATATAATACTGAGGAAGAATACAAACTTGAAGAAAAGAGTCGATAAAAAATGAGTCAAGTTGAATATTGCAAACCATATGATTACTAAAAAAGTTCCTCACATTTCAAAATCTTTTGTTACATCAAGAGAAATACCTGAGAAATCATGGTATGTTACTGAGTCTTATGTTTCATCTTCCAATGGGGCTCCTGTCAAACCCGTGGCACGAGTAAATGGTCCATTACCATCTTCTAGTACTGTGACACCTTTACCAACACGTTGTCGAGTTTTAGACTATTTTAAAACATTCATGAAAGGCATCGAAAACTTGGAAAACGTAATTGAACATCATTCGGAAATAAAAATTGCTACTTTTCAATCAGCTTACGAGCGCGAAAAGCTAGACATTTTCAAAAACAATTTCTGCCTTTAGTTCAAAATTTGCGTCATTGTGCTACTCGTTGGGAACAGGAACTCCAAAAAGAAGTTAAAGAAATGCAAAACATTTTCGCTCTAAATGAAAATGCAATTTTGGTTCAACAACGCAAAAATCGATTTTTGAAAACGGATTCTGATCGACTCTTGGAACAAATCCTCACAACTGATATTTACTCTCTCACTATGAATGATCTATATTATTCCAGTAATGCTGCGGTGTTTGAAAATTACTGTGCTGATATTGATTTGCTGAATAAGGAAACTGAGACATTGAAACATAAATATGAAACGTTGCGTCAAAACAGTGATGATGTGAAAAACAAACTTTCAAACGAAAATTTTCAACTCAAACAAAGGCTTGAATGGTGTCAAGCTCAAAGTCTTGAAACAGAATTGCAGCTACAAATTCAAAATGTTTTAAAAAGTTGTCAACTTTGCAAAGACAATGTTTTTCTCCAAAATAAATGTCTTCAATATGAAAAAGAAATTGCGGAGTTAAAAATTGAAAACATCGAACGGCAACAAAACCGCGATGACATTCGTTATTGCAATGGTTTACTTCAAAAAGGAAAGTTTGTTGACACCACAGTGATAGCACCAGGAATGTTTCAAATACAGAAAACAGATAAGGGTAATCATGCTAAGAGTTCTAATGTTAGCTCTTCCACTTCTACAGGACTAGTTTCCCCTAAGAGCGTTAGCAGCCTAAAGCCAAAAAGCATTAAGAAGACTAAAAAGACTAGGCTCTGGCAACGCAGAAGAGGAACACTAGATGTGCAAGAAGTAGAAGCTCACCTTAGGAACTTGAATAAACCTCATGTTGCATCTGATTTAGATTCTAATCTGGCAAATTCTAATCAAAATCTTAATGTAATGAATGCTAAACCTTTAAATATTAATGCATCTTGTGTGTTTTGTCGTCAAAGTGTGTTATCTGGTGATCATACTAAATGTGTAGCTAATAATCTCTTACATCGTCACAAGAAATGTAGATCACGCTTTCCTTCTAGGCCCACTAATGCCTCTAAGTCTACCTTAGGAAAAAAGCCAACTACCATTTCAAATGATGTTGTAGTCAAACCAAGAGCAGAAATCAACAAATCTAGGAACACGCCAAAAGCTAGTGCATTTACCAAAAACAAAGCAAAAACTAGTTGGAACTGGCAACGTTGGTTACAATACAAACCAAATTTTAAATGGATTCCTAAACTGTTGCATACTTGTGTTTCTAACCAACAGGAACCCACCATTTCTTCGGGTTCCACCCTTACTTCTGTTCCATCTTTGTCGTCTATTTGTGATGCAGGTAGTTCAGATCGTTCTCTGGATTGTTGATAGCGGTTGCACCTGACATATGACAGGCAATCTCAAACTGTTAACTAACTTTGTCTCAAAGTTTATTGGAACTTTCAGATTCGGGAATGATCAATACGCTTTAATCATGGGTTACGACGACTATGTGAATGGGAATATTGAAATTAGCAGAGTTCTCTTTTCAGTCGGTCAGTTCTGTGATGGGGATTTAGAAGTAGCATTTCGAGAGAAAACTTGTTTTGTTCGTGATCTACAAGGAAATGATTTGATGTCCGGCAAACGTGGCACTAACCTTTACACAATCTCAATGTCTGACATGATTGCTTCATCTCCTATCTATCTTCTATCCAAAGCTGAAACGACTAAATCATGGTTATGGCACAAACGCCTTTCTCACTTGAATTTCAAAACAATGACTGATCTCGCTCGTCACAAATTAGTTGAAAGCTTTCCAAGATTCCGTTATGCCAAAGATCACCTATGTCCAGCCTGTGAACAAGGAAAAAGTACCCGTGCTCATTTTCCCTCAAAACCTGAACACAGTACTAATCATATTTTACAACTGCTTCATATGGATTTGTGTGGTTCGATGCGTGTTCAAACTATCAACGGTAAATGCTACATTTTAGTAATTGTTGATGATTACTCCCGTTGGACTTGGGTTTATTTTCTTCGAAGTAAAGATCGAGCTCCTCACATGATCATCACCTTTCTCATCAAAATACAAGTTCAGCTACGCAACACAGTCAGAATTGTTAGAACTGACAATGGTACAAAATTTAAGAATCAAACTCTAAGGTCGTATTTTGAGAAAGTGGGAATTGAACATGAAACATCCATTCAACGAACACCCGAACAAAATGGAGTAGTCAAAAGACGCAACAGAACGTTAGTGGAAGCTGCACGAACGATGTTAATCAATGCTCAATTACCAGATTACTTATGGGCGGAAGCTGTTTCAACCGCATGTTACACTCAAAACCGTTGTATGATCACAAAACGCCATCACAAAACCCCATATCAGATTGTTCACAAAAGGAAACCGAACATCAGTTACTTTCATGTATTTGGAGCTCTATGTTATCCATTTAATGATCGTGATGGTCTAGGTAAACTCAAAGCAAATGCTGACATTGGAATATTTGTTGGATACTGTGAAAATTCAAAAGGCTTTCGGATATGGAATCGTCGTACAAGGGAAATTCAAGAAACAATTCATGCTAATTTCGATGAACTCACTCAAATGGCTTCTGAGCATAACAGTTTAGGACCCGCATCCAGCCGTCTAAACTTTCCGGAATCTTCGGCTGAACCGTTTTGACTTTCCCGTAAAGAAGTGGAAACTTTGTTTGCTCCATTGTTTGATGATACGTTTGTTAACCGTCCATCTAAGGCCACACCAAATTCCGCTGCACATCTTGATCAACATCAAGTACCTGATACACCTCAACAAACAACAACAACTGTTGGAAGAGACGATCCTCCAATCATATCACCTACAACAACAGAACAAACCGGGTCCAACTCACGACAATCAGCTGGAGACTCCATACCTTTATCAGTTCCACAAACCACAGAGCATGACCCAGAACCATTAATTAACCCATTTGCACAGGCTCAACCTGTCCCCGACATTGCTGAGTCATCTACACGCAATTTGGGTCCTGCTCACCTGCGAGATACTTATCAACTTCATCCTTCGATGCATAAATGGACTAGAGATCACCACTTAGTTCAAATTATTGGCCATCCAGATGCACCAATTATGACAAGACAACGCCTTCACACAGACGGTGAAACTTGCATTTATGCACTCACAGTTTGTGAAACCATCCCTAAAAATGTCAAAGAAGCTATGACTTATGAAAACTGGATTGAGTCTATGCAAGAAGAATTCGAATCCTTTCAAAGATTAGAAGTCTGGGAAATGGTTGAAAAACCAGAAGGAATCATTGTCATTGGATTAAAATGGATCTGGAAAAATAAACTAGATGCAGAAGGCACTGTTATACGAAAAAAATCACACTTGGTAGCAAAAGGATACTCTCAAGAAGAAGGAATCGATTTTGAAGAATTATTTGCTACAGTTGCTAGACTTGAAGCTGTACGGATCTTCTTAGCATTTGCTGCTCATCGGAATATGATTGTTTACCAAATGGACGTGAAAACGGCTTTTCTGAACGGTCAACTCCGTGAAGTGGTTTATGTCAGTCAACCTGAAGGATTCGTTGATCCAGAACGTCCCAATCATGTCTACAAGCTTAAGAAGTCTCTCAACGATCTCAAGCAACCCCCAGGGCGTGGTATGATAAGCTTTCTAAATTCCTGTTCGCTAATGATTTTACTCTAGGCTCGGTGGATCCAACACTGTTTACAAAAACATACGGGATAGACTTATTAATCGTTCAAATTTATGTCGATGACATTATTTTTGCTTTAACCAACAAAAATTACTCAATGGATTTTGCAAAATTAATGATAAATAATTTTGAAATGTCCATGATGGGTGAACTTACGTTCTTTCTAGGACTACAAGTTCATCAATCACCCCGTGGAATTTTTCTAAATCAGTCCAAATATGCTTTTGAGATTTTAAAGAAACATGGAATGCAAAGCTGTGTTACAATGAATAAACCTATGGACAATTCCACAAAACTGGATGCTGATATACATGGGACTCCTGTTGACCCTACCAAATACCAAAGTATTATTGGGTCCCTCATGTATCACACATCTAGCAGACCAGATATTTTATTTGCTGTCTATATGTGTTCGCGATATCAGTCTAAACCAACTGAGAAACACCTCAATGAGGCAAAAAGAATCCTTCGATACATAAAAGGAACCATCCATTTGGGGATCTGGTATCCGAAGGATTCTGGTTTTGAACTAATAGATTTTTCAGACGCTGACCATGCAGGATGCTTAGACACGCGAAAAGGTACATCAGGTGGATTACAGTTTCTTGGAGATAAGCTTGTGTCTTGGCAATCAAAGAAGCATGACTGCACTTCACTGTCATCAACAGAATCTGAATACGTAGCTATGTCTGCTTTTTGTGCTCAAGTCATTTGGATGAGATCACAACTTAAAGACTATGGCTACTTATTCAATAAGATTCCGATCTACTGCGATTCCAAAAGTGCCATTGCAATCTCCTGCAACACAGTCCATCACTGCAAATCCAAACACATTGATCTCTGATATCATTTCATCAAGGAGCATGTCGAAAAGGGTACAATTGAATTATATTTTGTGGGCACTGAGTACCAATTGGTGGACTTACTTACTAAATCCTTAGCTCCATCAAGGTTTGCTAGCTTGGTTCACCAAATTGGTATGCGATGTTTGACACCAGAGGATCTGGAAAAGTTTCTAAAATATAAGTAAAATGTCAAACATCAAACAAACTATATTTGTAAAAATAATTTTTCTTATATTTTTCAAAAACCTCAAAAACACAAAAAGATTTTCTCTTTTTTTCTTGCACTAAAAAAAAAAAAAAAAAAAAAAAAAAGAAAAAAAGAAAAAAAAAAAAACACACACACACACGCAAGTATATCACTTCCTATCAACACCTTGTTATTTATCTCATAAGGAGTATATTTTAGAATATTGCCATTGGTCATTTACTTGTATCTAACTTTAGGACTTTTGTTGCAAAACTTGTAGTTAGGGGACTAAAGGTGTCAAAATGGCAAAGTTTCAAAAACAAAACACCAAAACAAACACAAACCCGTTTCTTTTTTCTAAATACTCAAAATATCAAACAAATACCCTTTGCAAATCCACGGCTCAAATTCAAACGAGAAATCCGTGCTACCAATCTTCAATCCGTAAGTTTCTATGTGTTCTCTAGACGATTTCAAACTATGGTTTTCGTTCAATCGATAAACTGATAGTTAGATTTCATGATATTTCGATTTGAAAACCTAGGGTTTCTATAATTTCGGGATTATTCATAACGTGTTTGAGGGGTTAATTTTTGATAGGGGTTTTGTTATATAACATGTTTCTAACTGACCTACATCATCTAATCATTCTTTCAATCATGTTTGATTTATTTTCGAAATCGAGGGTTTTATACCGATTTGGGTTTTTTGATTTTGTAGCTTGTTTTATTGTTTTTGTTGGTGGGATTTGTTGTTATATGTGTGAGGATCATCATTATGCACATTAATTTGGTCTATATCCATGTTTGTGTGATTCTCGATTTGTAGGGTTTTTGTTCATATTGGGTATTTTTCATATGGTGTTTATATGGCTTGTTACTCGTGCTTAAATTGTTACTATGCTTGATATATGATTCACTAGACTCAGTCATGATAACAGAATTCATGTTCTTGTGTTTTTTCGAAATCGTGTTCTTGCCTTGTCTCGAAATTATAGCATACATGATAATACTGTGTTTCTCATCGTTGCTTATTATCATTTACGACAGGTTTCATCATTTGGATAACTATAATTCTCACAGAAACGTACGTTGGCCTAATTTCGAGAATTCTTGTATAAGAGTTTTTCGAAAACATCTTTTCGGAAACACCAGCACTTGTGATAATTTTTTCGAAAACGCATCTATCAAGGGTTTTCGAAAAGATTTCAAAGCTTTGTACTTTTCTCGAAAAATACACTTTGTAATTTTTTTCGAAAATGTTTGTTTTATGTGTTTGCGAAAAAATTGTCATCCCTGGTCATTTTTTCGAAATCACCTCTAAAGACAACTTTTTCGCAATCTCACATTATGAATATTTGCGAAAATATTTCAGAAGGTTTGTTCTCGATAAATTATTTATTGAAAACACATCTGGAAATGATTTCGAAAATCTTCACTATGTAGGTTTGCGAAAATCTTCTCTTATGTCTGATTTTTGAAATCATGCCATGTGTAACTTTTCGAGATCATGCAACTCCTTAAAATTTTGCGATAATCTTGGCACTTATGTATAATTTCGAGAACATTGTTGTAATAATTTCGAAAACATGTATATTGTGATAATGATCTTTATTAGATGTAACTTGTGATGTTATTATGAATCTTGGATGATCTTTGTGCATATGTAATGTATAAGTGCTTCATGATTCAAAAATTATCTAAGTATATTCCATTCAACACTTTACATGTAATAAATTGAACCATTCGTGCCTAAATGATTCTAAATGCTTATCTGTAATCAAACTTTGTAATCGTGCTAACGAGTAACAAATCTGGATGTTTGGTTTATGATAATGTTTTTCAGATTAACATGGCTGAACACAACGAGAATGTCCCCGAACAAACTCTTCCACTACTCACCATAGATGACATCACTCCCGCTGACTACAGCGTTACCATTGGCAATAACAATCTTCGAGTCAACTTTGACAAATTGAGAATTCCTGAGAACTCGTGCAAGATTGTCAAAGGTATTCTCCTTGCTCATCCATGCAAGCATCTGCTCGACAAATCTACTTCAGTTCCTGTGTTTTACTTTCATCAATTCTGGCTTACGGCAAAGGTTAACTTAGATGATGAGTCTTTCACTGTTACGCTGGATCGACAAGTTTACACTGTAGATCACGATGTCCTTCGTACAGTCTTCCTTCTACCTCTACCTGACAATGAATTTGCTCCAATGTTGCCTGAACTGGATCTTCTAGACTTCTTCATTGAACTTGGATACGATGTTCAAGACGACTTACCTCTGATTAAGCATTCCAGATTCAATGCGAAGAATATACCTCAGCCTTGGAGAACATTCTATTTGTTAGTTGTAAGATCTATATCAGGAAGAAAAAGTGGTCACGAACATCCCAGACTTGAGCATTTACAAGCATTTTGGGGAATGGTGAGCATGTCACCCATTGACTTTGCAGTCCCAATAATGAACGATATAGTCTACAGCATTCAAACCGGACGTGAAAAGACTATGATCCTATTCATAAGATTTACAAAACTTCTCATTGAATATTTCCGCAAAGATACACCGGAATTCATCAAACGTATGGGCGATCCTAATGAGCCAAAGCACCTCTTCGAGGACGACTTCACCATTTCTTTTGTCAAGATGACCACATCCTCTACTAAGCAAAAAGGAATGAGGCTTCCCGAATATCTTCTTGATGATAATATCAAGAAAAGTTTGAACTACAAATTCTACGATGATGCTTACAATGGGATACAGGAACAAACTACCATACAGACTCGTAGTAAAGGAAGTGTGAAATCTGGGAGTACTACAAGCACCACTGGCTCACCGCAAACAAATTCAAAGGCTACTCCCAAAACCAAACCTTCAACCAAAACAAAAACTTCCACCAAACCTAAACCTACACCCAAACCTAAGCCTGCTACTAAGCCAAAGAAGAAGGTAACTCCAAAGCGTGCTCTTCAAGATGAACCTACTCTGCCACCCTCTGAAAGCGACTCTGAGTTTGACACAGAATCTGAAAAAGAAGAGGAAGACTTTGAACGAAGAGTAAGAGTACCTGAAGAAGCATTTCCTGAAACGGAGATTGCTATACAACAAAGTCTTGAAACCTTTGAAGCAGATTCAAGAAAGAGAAAAGGGATCACGATTAATGAACCCAATGATGATGAAAAGACGAACCAATCGTTGAACAATTGGTCGACAAAAGAAAATTTAAAAGTATAATCGTCGACACACGAGCTGAAGAAAAGCAATTTCTCAAAGAACAGAGGGAAGCAGCACTCCTCAGCCGACTTCAATCTCAACCTTCATCAACACCTGTCGATCAACCAGAGCATGAAGGCACCACCAGCAGCTCCATTCCTCCCGTTGTGTCTACTACTTTGGAACCAACTTAACAACCCGGTGACAAAGTAAATGTCATAGACACAACAGGTGACATCACCATGAGTGAGACTGTAAATGTAGAAGAGAATGTTGGCGAACAGGAGAACATTGCCACGGATCTGGAATTTGACCATTTCACTACTCCAGAGTCTCTTGCACAAGAAGAAGAGGAACGCAGAAGAAAATAAAATGAAGAAAAGGAAGCATTCGACACCAACATATTCCTTCAATCATCTTCACAATCTAAACTGGCATCTTCACAGCAACCTCTACGTCCTCAAGACTCTCCACCAAAGGATTCGACTCCTCCAGCTTCTTCTTCAAGTTCTCACAACGAGTCGTCATCTGAATCATCACCGGAGCATTCATCCCCTACACCTTCTGAAACCGTGTCTAAGCAACAATCAATCAATGAACCGATTAAACCAGTTGATCTTCAGGAGCAAGTCAACACTCTCACAACCATGGTCACCAGTCTTGCTAAACAAATTGAAGACTTTCAGGAGGCAAAGCAGCAAATCGATAAGTTCATGAAAGCTGACTTGACAGGAATCATCAAGACTTTCACACTAGATTATCTTACTGACAATCTGGTTGAAATTGTTACTCCTGAAGTAACAAGTCTTATTGCACCAATCAAGGACAACTTGGAGCACAAGATCAGAAGTGTTGTAAAGAAAATGTTATCAACAACACCATTCACGCTTCACCCTGCAAAAGCTTCCACAACAACTCCTACCATCTCTGAACTATCATTCGATGACCTGCTTGCTCAACTCTACGACAAAGTTGCCTACAAAACCACACAGACACTTGAAGAAAAAGCACTTGTCGATGCTATTGCTGCCAACTTGTCTAAAGAGTCATGCAAAGACGCTGCTGGAACCCTTAAGAGGACAAGGAAAGATGACGACCCGGACCCGAACTCTAAAGGCAAGAAACACAAGTCCGGTACCGGTCCATCATCTTCTCACCAACCACAAAAGGATCCTACTCCTCCTGGAAATCAGCAACACACTCCAGCTACTGGTCAATGTCCCACAAATGAGGAAGAAACTCTCATGCACCCAACTGATGATTATGAAGGACAACCCGATACCGATTACCGTGTCTCCGCAATTCCCGATTCTCAACTTGGACCATCGTCACCATCAAAAGCTCAGGACAAGGATACTACGTCCAAGTCTAAGAAATCAAAGAAAAGGAGACGTCATTCATGGCTCGACAATGATGACACACCTGAAAATGATTGGTTGACAGAATTGGTCAAAGCTCAACCTCCTCTCGAATATGAAGAACCTCTTCCAGGCAATACACTGCAATATACTCAGGTTATGATGAAGGAGCTTCAGATTGAGAAACTTACAAAGGCGGAGCTCAGAAGAATCAATCGGGATGCACAAGAATTCCTCAAGTCTAGATCTGGTAATAAGATGGAACTCGAGTTTCATATGCAGAATATAGCTAGTTCAATGTTTGGTAAGTTTGACTGGCTAAATCCTAAGGCCAATCTCGACAACTATTCTAAAAGACAGGACAAACCTTACTTCACCGATTGGACTAAACCATTACCTCTGCAAGGATTTCTCGAAAAACCTAAGATACCTTACAGCTTCTTCTTCAACAAGGATCTTCGTAACCTCCAACTCACTCAAGAGAAATCTAAACAGAAATATGCTTCCTCATTGACTATCTCAGTACCAGCCGCAAGATACGAAGTTCCTGCTATTGAAGAATCTACTCCAGTTTTCAGTGACTCTATCGTAGCTTACGACAGAGATGCTTTACACGGGTTTCAGCACTGGCCTAAACGTCGTCGTCTCGGTTACACTCACAGATTAGACACCAAGTCATTGGAGAATGTGAAGCATAAAACAAAGATCATTGCTATCTTGGAAATTCAAGAGTCGAAACGGTTTAACTACATGTTCATGAATGAGATTGTGGTTAAAAGACAAGATGAAAAGAAGTACAAATTCTCCAAAGCAGACTTTCCTGACCTTTATCTAAATGACTTTGAAGACATGTATCTAGAAAAAGTTCAAGGAAGAATGCGTGGATTCGATACTGAAACACAATACAACTTCATTTCATCTCTACTTCTCTTCATTCGACGATTGATAGTTCAAGAAAGAGTGGAAGATCTTCAGCTTGGAGTGGAAAGTTACCAACAAAAGTTCAATTTGACTAAGCCACAAGTATCATTTCCTGGAATTAATCAGATGTCGCAGTACTCGCTCATCCAAACACCATCTTTTGGCTTCACCTACCTCAACAGCAAAAAGTTGATAAGTTTTATGAGGCTCGATGAGTTACACAAGTTCTGTGATGTCACGCTTAAAACTGTTCGCGATGGCCTTGTCAAACGGTTGAATGACGATCGGATTAAGATATCAAAAGGTGAAACTCCGAGGTGGAAATCCAGTGCCAGAAGACAAGTTCGGAACTTTGTTGTGAAAATTGAAGAAAAGTTATCCCGTCGGGAGTAGATCAGACGACTGGAAAGTTATATCGGTGTTCGACCTTCATTTCCCATCAGACTCTTCAAAAGACCAGAACCACAGTTCACAGATTTTGATGCTCCAATCACTGATGAAATATAAACTGGTACACATGGGTATTAACATTTCAATATTAACTATTTCATTTGATTGAATTGTTATCACTCTGGCTTGTGCACACATAACAGTGTACAACCCGTTCTTGTAAAGAAAGGACCCTGAGGTACGCATCAGTGCCTCAATCCTAATATACGGAGCGAAGGCTTCTTACTTTTGAGTAGAGTTAATCAAACATTTTTTGATTTTCATAACTCTGCTCAAAAGACAAGTATTTCACCTCAATAAGAATTCACTTGTTGAGGGGGAGCACTTGAACCAAAATCATCGTTCTTGAAATCAAAAGTTCTTGTTGAATTCTCCCCATAAGACTCAAAAGGAATATTTTAATCAAAAGATTGTCAAAAATATCTTCTTATATGCTATTTTTGAGGGGGAGAAAAAGTGAATGTGATTAAAATATGAAAGTTCAAAGTTGCTTTAAAGTCAAATCTCATGCGAGCTAGACTCAGATTCACCGAATAATTGACGAAACATAAAAGTTAGTAATCTCAAAAAGACTTATCCTCGACGGGTAATAACATCAAGTTAGTTACTAGAGCTAGTTGTCTTCTAAAAACTGACAATGGAACTCTCTAACTAGCCACGTAAGCGTGTCTCGAAAAGGATTTGTCTTAGTAGAAGTGTACCGTTTCGAGAAACTTTCTATGGACTTGACCAAGCCGGGTAATAACTTCAAGCTAGTCTAACTAGTGATGTAAGCGTGTCTCAAATCGGTCAGGTTCAGTGAAAGCGGATCAATTCAAAAGTGCTTGCTCCTCCCGCATGTGTAAATTTATTAAAACACTTATGAGCACATGTGAAGGGGGAGCCCTTCAAAAGTATACACAAAACTCTCAAAGTGTTAAACAAAATGTTTGATAATCACAAATGTAACACCCCCAACTCATGGATGCAGCGGAATTCAAACTGGGTGTTACTCGACGGTACAATAGTCATAATAATAGAAAACGATCTCTAACCGAGTCGCTTTAAAATATGTTATCATTCGAATTATTCAAATATATCAGAGTTTACATAGTTAGGTCCCAAAAAGGTTCCATGTTTACAAAATACATCAATATAAAGTCTTTCGATGTTTATCGAATGACAAAGTAGATTATAGCCTTCTTCATTTAGTCCGTGCCCCTCCGTGCCATTCTTGATTATCATGGACCTGAAATACACGCTTAAAAGGTCAACACAAAGGTTGAGTGATATTCATAGAGTTTGTTTAATGGTTGAACACAATATGTTGGTAGTGTGAGCTATAGACTCACACCAATGGTTGGAAAACAAAACAGGTATTATAACACTAAGCTTATGACACCAAAACGTTAACGTGTACCAATATCAATCGGCGGAGTTATCCCGGTAGGTACTTTGCCGTCATACCTATGTTTCAAATATTAATGCATTTGTTTGAACTTAGTCAACACAAATGGGATTCGTCAATCCCAATAGGCCTATTCACAATATTCGCGCTCACTATTACTAGTGATTAAATGGTTCATAATAAGGGATCTTGGTTTGGCAAGGATGTTACTTAGTGATAATAAAACAATCAGGCAAGCATACAATTGAAAAGCATTGTGTTCGGTTGAAAAATAATAGCATGTATTCCCCCAAGGGTTTGTAAAACAATTAAGTAATGGAAAGTGGGGCTATAAACTCACCTTAAGTTAAATAGCAAGTAGTGAATGTGATGGTCGGATCGCGAAGGTTTCTACAATCAACCTGTAATAGAATGTTGCGACTTAGGATTTGAGTAAAGAGTATGAAGAATTTATATATGTCTTGCATTTAGTCCATGATGTGTACAAAGTATAGTGTAAGTCTTTGAAAAGAAATGATTCATGAAACATGTATAGTTTATATATCGTTTACTACCGTTCGGGCCAACATAATTCAGAAGTCATGTAGTAAACGTTTGAGGAGCCATGACACTTTAATTTGTAAATCCACAACTCATCTCGACGGCTTACTTAATGAACTCCTCACTTGAGGCTCCCTACTATTGTAGTATTTGATAATATATATATATAAGTTTTGATCCGAAAAGTTACATGTCCAATATTTGAATAAACTTAGGAAAGTTTATTTTTACATGAAGATTGTTATTAGGATAAGTTTCTTAAGTCTTGTATGACAATTACTTGTAAGATCTCATGGTTCTTTAGATGAAGTAGATCCAAATTGTATGTTTAAGTTATCGCCAACTCTTTAGCTCATCTTTTCGCCTGAGTAAGTTTATATGGTCATTTAGTCATGGCCTTTCCATGACCTTTGGTCATTGTTCCATGGTATTAAGACTCAACCTTGGCTTTAGCCATGGTTGTGGTCTTGAATTTAGGTCATTAGACCTCTTGGTCTTATTAAATCATAACTATTATTTAGTAACTTTGGTATATAAAATAGCTGTTAAGAAACTGAAGTGAATCTCATTCGTTATTAGTTTTCTGGATACGTGCCCCTGAATTTTTGAAGAAAACATGATTCCGGACAACTTTCGTGTTTTAACTTTTTCGTGAAACGGATCAGAAGGGCCTCTTTTTGCGTGTTTTATGTTCTGTCACAGAAGGTATTTAGGCAGTTTTGCCGCAAAGTTTTGGTAACTTCAAATGGTCATAACTTTTTACTCATGTACTCATTTTAAGTGGTTCAAATTGCTATGGTTTCCTTGTTAAGTCCTCTACTACAATATGTAATTTTCCAATATCATAATTATACCATTTTGATCAGATTTCACCAAGAAAGTCACTAGTTTACTTGTTTAAATAACATAAGTTAACAATCATTTACAATAACTTGTTTTACCCATTTTTATACATCATGGACATGATCAAAAGACAAAATATAGCATGAATGATATGTAAATAACATGAATATGATATTTAACAAGAAGTATGTTAGGGTTTTGCTTACAACTTTTGGCTTTCAATTAAGAAAGGAAGTTAACATGTAAGGTAAGGACTTTGATAGACTTAAGCTTCACTCTACTTCACTTCATGCAATATTTCTACCCTTGTATTCTTGAAAGAGAGATGATGAAAGTTGAGGTGACTTGAGTAGATCTAAACTCAAGAGAATCACCAAAGTTTCAAAAGATTGGAAGTAGTTTAATTACTTAAAATCAAACTAGGGTTTATATGTTGTTGTAGCACTTGATTCTTGCGTAAAATTGGAAGAGAATTAGCTAAGTGTGAGGTGATGGTGTGTGTGATGGTGGACGGCAACAAGGAGGGCAAGGAGGCTTTATATGGCCTTGAGGAGGTTACAAACCTTGACTAGTCAAAGCTTGGAGAGCAAGTGTAACACATGGATGGATCCTAAGGCTCTTAGCATGAGATCATGACACACAAGGGTGTGAATCCCCCCCCCCTAATTCGGTTCATATGAAGATATGAAGGATGAGTTGGTCTTGGTGATATTATCCTACTTATGGAGCTAGTTTTGACTCCGAAAAATGCTAACCGTAAATGATTAAGCCTCAAAACGTAAAACCGGGTATCGTAAAAATGTGGAACTTGAAAGAATGGTTAAACATATCAATATACTCCATAATAAAATATAAAATGAGTGGTAGGTTCCATTGGGGTGCTAAAACCCTGCTAAAACTGGAAACACGGGTCTAAAACGCGTAATACGTAAAACATACGAATATTGTGTAAAATTGAGAAAAGTAAAATGTTACTTTTCTAATATGATAATAATGATTTGAAATGACTTATAATGTCTAGACTGGGCTCAGTCTAGTGTCGGTTGGTATTTAATGTCTTTAAGACATAAAACCGTAAGCCTAAAAATGAAGGAATGATTTATAAAATCAAGGAATGATTTTTGGTCAAAGGAGGGGGGAAAAATATGTTGACTTATTCCAAAAATGTGAAAACTCAAATCATCTTAGAAATGCGGTGCAGGTATAGGCTAAGGTTACGGCTAAGTAAAAGTGCTTAGAAACGAAAATTCCTGTTTCTCACGGCCGAGGTTTATTTGGTCACATTTTTCTCAGTCATGATTAATTCTCAAATAATTCATGAGTGTATCAAACATTTTTCTGATGCGGGGAAAATTAACGTGGTCGAGTTTCGTTGTGCGTAGGATTTTTGAATGACGTTTTACCCTAAAACGTGTAGTTCCTTAATAACTTTCGCGAAAATGATCTGATGAGTGTCAAACTTTTATTTTGACATGGAAATGATTTATCATACGAGAATATGAAATAAAAATCAAATTTTGGAAAAATGAATAGTAAAATGAATAGTGAAATTTTCGGGAATAGAAGTTAACCTGAAAAATGTGAATTGTTACAGTCTCTACCCCGTACGGGGAACTTCGTCCCGAAGTTCTATGTGTGTTATATGTTGGAGTGGTGTCGATGAAGAGGTGTGGTTACTTATGAGGACTAGAGTCTGGAATTACCAGTGATGTAGTTTGATTTGTCATTTCAGTGTATGGCACAAGATAAGGTTTACTTTTATGTGGGAAAGGTAAAGTGAGAGTGATTAATTGTCGTACTCTATCGTATGAATACTTATGAATTGCCTATACTCACACGAAATTTGTTTTAAGATTATAGGTGAGAAGTTTGTTTCTAAGAAAACATACAGGTGACTGCTCCCAGTATAACATGATCCCTCCTGAATTAGACATAGGTGATCAGGCTATGTATAATTTAGGACCGATAATGTGATGTTCGGTTTAGTCACGTAGTATTGTGTTTCTTAAAAGTTTTAGATGGTATTCAATTTTGTAAAGCTGATGAGGGTGCTTGTGGTGTAACTAAGGATGATTTGAGCTTTAAAAGTGCATCAAGATCTGTTAATGAGCTTGTGGTTGTAACGGTTGGTTTGATGAGTTTTAATGGTTTGAGATGATGCTGGGTAAATTTAGAGAATGGTAATAGTCTACTAAACAGTCAATTTGGTTTGGAGATAGAAATTACAATAGATGAGAATTATCATAAGGAGTTGTTTATTGAACAGTAAATATTCTTAAGTCATAAAACTTCCCATTACTAGGGATGACATACACGTAGTACAACATAGTGCATAAATAAATATGACTGCTAAGTTCTAAACTTCATTGTTCTGCAGTGTTGTTGAGATTCTGATAAGCTCCTTCTCCTCCTAACATATATGCTCTCCCCTGGTTGTCTTCAACTTGTTGACCTTGGTTTTGTGGACATCGATTCTTGTAATGTCCAATTTCTCCACACCCGAAGCATATAACTATTGGCTGTGCATCGCTACCAGGAGCTACTGTATTTCTTCTACAATCCTTGGCAAGATGTCCTGGCTTTTGGCAATTGTTGCACTTAGCCGGGCAAGGACCTGCATGATGGTAGTTGCACTTGGTACACTGTGGTAGAGTCCCAAAGTATTTACCTCCGGCTGGTACAGCAACATAAGCCGTTGCGGCTTCTTGTCTTTTGTTTTGCTGGTTATGATGATTGTTGTTTTGATTTGGGTTGTTGTTGTTGTTACTTCCATGGTTACCATCCCATGGTCGCTTGTGTTGTTGTTCCTATTGTTATCGTTGTTATGGTAGTTGGAGTTGTTGGTGTTGTTGTGGAAGTTTTGCCTTCGGGTTTCTGCTGTACACACCACTTGATCCATGAGACTGCGAGACATCCGCATAGCTTCATCAAGTTCCTTGGGATTGGTTGAAGTTACATTCCCTTGTATACTTGGTGGAAGTCCCCAGATATATCGTTCCAATAATTTCTCTTTGGTTGAAACCATTGTTGGACATAGAATCCTCAATTCTTGGAATCGACGGTTGTAAGTTATGATGTCATTTCCTTTAACAACGTGGTCCCAAAATTCCACTTCTAACTTCTGCATTTCACTGCGGGGGCAGTACTCTTTGATCATCATCTTCTTCAAGTTATCCCAAGAAATCTTATAAGCATTTTCAATGCCTATTGGTTGAGATATTGAATTCCACCATGATAATGCTTCATTCAGCAGTGTACTAGCGGCATATTGAACTTTATCACTCTCAGTACATTTGCTGACCAAAAATACCGACTCCGCTTTCTCAAACCAGCGGGTCAAACCTACGGCTCCTTCAGTACCCTTGAATTTTATGGGCTCGCATTTCAAATAGGACATGAATGAGCAACCCTTAGGTACCGAATCAACATTTATCACTAGAGGACTAGTTGGGTTTGGTCCTCCAATGTTAAATGTGGCGGTGGCAATTCGGGCAGCTTCTGCAGCTCTAGCAACTTCCCGCAGCTGTGGCGGCTTCAGCGGCTGCTGCAGCATTAGTAGCTGTAGCGGCTTCAGCGGCTGCTGCAGCTTCTGCAGCTACGGCTGCTCGTTCAGTTGTGAGTGCTGCATTTACACTATCTTTAACTAGTTTGCGAATAGCAGCTTGAGTCATTTGTGGAAAACTAGAAGGGGGGTTGAATAGTTTTCTCCTCTTTTTAATTTTATAAAAACTTGGTTTCAAAATGTTGATTCAAATTTATTCAATTGTTTGTTTGAAAAACCTTCAATTAGAGTTTAGTGTGAAAACAACATATAATCAATATGATCGATTATATATGTACGCTTATGAATTAGTTTTCGAAACTTATTTTTATGAATTAAACTTTGGTCGATCTTTATGTGGATACGTTTTCCTTTTGAAGTCTTAAAACGTTTTGTATCAAATTATCGATTAAGTTAAACTTGATATGAGAAGTGTTAATAATATATATAAGTCCATTAGACAATATCATGCAATTTTGTATCCTATCATAATATTAACTTGTAACTACACCACAATCAATCATCATGATAATATAAGCAACAATCAACACATATTTGCAAGCATAGATATAACGCGATAAATGCAAGAATGAAAGTAAAAAGATAGGAGAAAGAGGATGCAAACCGGACACGATGATTTATAGTGGTTCGGCTACAAGGACACCTTCCTTGCCCTACTCCACTCCTCGGGTCACCTACTAGAGAGTTTTCTTCACTACTCAACAAGCTCCCTTTTGGCGGAGAAAACCTTACACAACTTTTGCTTACACCATTTAACGACACTAAGTTAAATGTCGAGTTCTAATAGTAGCTAGAACCAATCTCACACCACAACACACCTTCTTCACAACACAACTACTACACTACTTATCACACCTTCACTACTTCTTCTTCACAACACACCTATTTCTTCACGGCTTCACGACTTCTTCATGGCTTCACAACTTCATGACTTCTTCACTACTTCACAACTTCTTCTATACTGCACTACATACTCACACACCTATTACTTCATACCTATATAACTTCTCCACACTACTACTTCTTCACACTACTTCTTACTCACACATAAAATCACTACTAAGTAAGATCATCTTGATCTACCTATTACATATACAAAGCTCACAACTTTACATAAGCACTAACTACATCTTTTGGCTTTATGATGGGGAGGATTCTTCTCTTGCACTTTGAGTTATGAGAGATTGGATCACTTGAAACAAAGATTAATAATCTTATGATCAAAGGGTTTTAGAAGGATGTTTAGAGAGAATTGGATCTGAAAATATTTGTGCAAAAGGGTCAGAAAACTACCAGGTTTGAGGTGGTATTTATGGGAGAAGATTTCTGACAGAGGAGCGTGCCGGTCCCCTTAATTGTATGGCCAGTCCCCTTAATTATTAAGGGGGCCGCCCTACTAAAACGGCCAGAAATCTTTGTCTTTTTGGTGAAGGTTTATTTGGTGAAAAACTAACTGATTTTGGTTAAAAATTTGAATTCATATATTTCTTATGAACTAAACATTTTCCTTTAATTACCAAAATTGTTTTTCAAAAAATATATAACATGTTTATATTATTTTATAAACTTTGTAATGTTTAAATAAAATCCCTTTGATCATAAAATGTATTAGACATTTGTTTGTACATACCTTAAGTGATTGTTGAGGCAAACTCGAGACGTTGAGATGTCGAGGCTTGTTGATGTAAGAATGCAAAGATGAATTGTGATCACAAGTAACTTAAGCACTTTACGTTATATGTTGTAACTTACATCTTTGTCATCATCAAAACATGAAGAGAATGTTTAGATTAAATATCGTAATATTTATGCCAACAATCTCCCCCTTTTTGATGATGACAAACTATGTAAACTATAACTCATAGTAAAATGTATAAGTTACTTGTTTACACTTCTTCTCCCCCTTTTGTCGAAGCAAAAAGGTGGACACTTAGACGAGACTTCAGCTACGCTTGAATCCTTGAGAAAGAATGTAAAAGGCGAGCTTGCATCATCGTAAGTGAAGCCTTTATCCTATCAACCTTAATGCTCCCCCTTGGTGTATGCTCCCCCTTGGTGTATACTCCCCCTTGGTGTATGCTCAAAACTAGTTTTGGCTACCAAAGAATCGAGCGATGAAGTAATCCTTCAAAACAAAGTTAGTAGACAAGTGCAAATATATATAATGATGATGATAGGTATATGCATGATACTAATAGGGGAACAATATATGAAAGTAATAGGTATATGCACTAAAAATATGACACATGTAATTATTGTTTTAAAAACAACAACCTAACGTCCAAAAAAAATTACCATGACCAAAGCTTAAGACATGATAATGATTGGAACCTAATGCAAAGATTCTACCAACATATTTTGGCAAAAGATACCAAAATATATATTCTAAAAGAGTTAAAAAAATGATAATAATGCGTTCTTTTAAAGACATAGAAAAATAAAGAAGGATGAGTGTGAATGAAAAGGGAAGGTAATGACAAAAGGTTGGCAAATATGGTTTAGATTAATATAACATTTGACAAGGGTGGATGATTTGGAATCAAGGGATTTTTAGGTGTTTCGTTGGTTGACGACCGAATGGATATGTGAATGAGGTGGTGATGGCTTGACAACACTTGAAGCTTGGATATCTTCTTTGTGTTCTTCACTTGCTAGGAAGTGGAAAAGATGCATTTCATAAAGAAATTCGCTTGACTTTTAGGGGTGTAGATTTTGGAGCCGAAGAGGTTGATTGAGAGTTTGGATGTTGTTCAAGCGAGGGTTTTGGATGAGAACTAGCGAGAAGATGCTCAATCCAAGTGAAGTGCTCATTCAAAGCAATGGTTTGTTGTTGAAGGAAGATGCAACAAGGGCAATTGTTGACATGCTTCTCAACTTGGTTGATGTTTTGTGGTGATGATGGTGGGCTTGATTGGGGTGGATCCAAATTGCGTTGAGCAAGATGTAATGCTAAAAGAGCACTAAGCTCATGAGCCTCTTTTAGCTCCTCAACGAACTTCAAGTGTTCGGAGGAAGGTGATGATGGTGGAACATTATGGTTGTCTTGGGTAAAGGTTTGAACATGCAACATAGGAATGGCATGTGAGGTTGTAGGATGTGGTGGTCGTATTCTTGGTGGTGGAGACATGGTTGAGCTTGGGTAGTCATGAAAACATGAAAAGGGTGGAAGAGTTTCTTCATGAGTGAGTGTTGTTTTTGTTGAATGAGCATCAAGTGAGAAGCATTGGTGATTAGGTTTGGATTGTTGTTTTGGGATTGTGCATGCTTATCATGAGAAGAAGCATTGGTGGAACCAATCATAGGTGTTAGGCTTTGAGTGTAAGGTAGAAGAATATATGTGAGTGAGTGTGTTTTCCCTTCCCATTAAATTCGTGCTCATACGGACATAGAGTTAAGCATGTAAAGGCATACAATCAAATCACATAGGAGGAAATAAACATCTAGAAACAACATATATGCGATGTGCCATAAATCTAGGAAAGAAAGAATCTAATGAGAAGCAAAGTTCACAAAAGTAAACTAGTGTTAGGTATATATAGGAAGAGCAATTTAATCAAGTTGGAGAATGAGTATGAGACTATTACTAGTGGTGCTCAATTCAGGCTAAACACGACCATTTTTACGGGTTACACACATCCAACTTCTCACATAGAAGCAATTCAACCGTTAGGTTAAATTGAATTTCTAGTCAATAGATTCTCCAGTAGTCATTCTCTTTTTAGAAGAAATTGAGTTCCTAAATTTACTTAGCGAAGATTACCAAATATGAAGTTTGCTTGATTCATTAATACTTGGTTTAATGTGACTCAAACATCATGTTTTAATGAAGGTAAATCTAGATGATATATTTTATTCACGATCCTAATAGAGACGTGTTGAATGTTTAGATAAGAGTAAATAAAAAGTTTTAATCTTTTCTTCATGATTTACCGGTTGTTTGGTTTTGATGGCATATTACTTGATTTAATAAATGTGCTTGATTTAAGAATGCTCCTTAGCATATCTTGAAAAATGAATCTCATTAAGATTATTTATCTTAAATGAGATTGTGATTCACAAATGATATCAAAACTAGACATTTATGTATTCTAAAGCAAATATTATTTTCTATGATTTTTGCCAATGTTATATATCATATTTTAACTAGTATTTGAAACAAAATGAATTTTACTTGTTTATGCATTGTGACAAGTTATTTTTCAATTCTAATAACTTAAACTATTTCAAAAAGAAAAGTGTAGTGCATTATCTTGTAACACAACCATTCATGCTACAAAGAAAATGAAATACATATAATATATAGTGTGTATTGTTCTTAAATATGTATTTTATCTTGAAGTGACGATTTTAAGTAGTGTGAGCAAAGTTTACATATGTTGTTAGTTTGCTCATGTTTGATTTTTCGGATATGACACATTTATCCATTGCATTGCAATGTAAATTGCTTGAATATTTCGGACGAAACATCCAAGTCGTCAATCCTACTTCATTGTATATTTTATAAATGTGTTTAAAATGTTATTCTAATATTTGGAACACAATTATTGGACAAGTAGATTCAATATGACATTATCAACACAAGTGTGAGTTATGATCCAATGCACACTCTTTTCATCTACAAAGGATGTAACTATTTTCATATCAATCTAGTGTGATTGAGTATGTAGATTCAAGACTATATCTTTTGTTGTAATTTGATATAATATTGAAGCTAAACAAATAGCAATCCAATTTCTTGTCCACACTAAAAAACACGTCAATTAGATTTGATGAATATATCAACCATAATTTGAATAATGAATTGATATAATATCAAGATCTTTCTTGACCCTCACGGACATTCATTTGAAATAAATAAACATTTTGATAGTGTGTTCCATTAATCCTAAGATTATTTATTAGTGAGTGATTGAAAGTTGACTTATTATTTCATGATTGTTATATGCTTTGTTTTTGTGAAAGACTCTTCATTTTTACTTATTATGAACACACTTAGATTTTGAAAATACTTTTTCTTTTATATAACTATTAATGTTTTACAATGATTCAATTTCTCTTATTAAACATCTTAAGGTAAAACAAGCTAATTTATAGAAAATATTTAAGTGTGTTGTGAAGAGTAGATTAAATTGTTTGAAATGTTTAGGTGACTAGATTGAACTCATTTACAAGATGTTTGAGTAACATTAAGCCATCTATACCTATATGCAATGCAAGCATATTATAACAATCCTAACGTAAGAAATCTAGCATAGGATCTAGTTAAGTATAAATCGGCAAACTAGCTATACGTTAATAGGGCACATATGCATAGATATATACATAGCTAAACTTCAAATAGAAAAAATCATTTAATATATTCAATTAAGAAAATAAAATCACAAAGAAGTTCACATAACACATAAAACACTTGTCGTCGTTTTGTGTATTATATACACCAACGTTTACTTAGCTCGAATTTATTTGAAAATAAAATAGTTTCCTCCCATTCTATAATTTAATTAAGATCAATATTTTGAAAACATAAATACTTAATTTTTCAAAAGTATATCAACTAGGAATACCCGACTTGAAGGAAAAGGTAAAACAAAAGTTTTACGTTAAAACGAAACACAAATTTTTGACCACCATATAGTATTTTGACTTTCTTACTTATTTAAGTTTATAATGGTTACTTGTAAGTATTTTTAAGTGAAGGTAGACTCAATTACCTTTAAAACGCCGGGTGGCACAACTTCTACGGAGTTACGGTTAATTTTATATGATTTTTCAAAGTTTTTGAAAAACTGTCGAACAGACAGGCGGACCCCTTAAATAATTAAGGGGACCGCCCAGTATTTAAGGGGGTTGCCCAGACAATTAAGGGGGCCGCCCATCTGGTACTCAAAATTTCATTTTTGGTAAAATATTGTTTTCTTTCTTTTCGGAAAGGTGTGTAACTTTCTGATTTTGATACCGAACATATAACACTTATTTTAAGCATAATATTATTTCGAGCTAGTATAATTAGTGTATATATCATCAAAACTAATACAAGTCAATCAACAAAACACTTTTCATATTTAATCCTCCTTAATGGGTAATTTGATACATGGATCGTACTCAATTTTTAAAACCATTTGTTTTGAAAATTTGAGCGACGTGACTCTGGTACCAATTGTGGAAAACTAGAAGGGGGGTTGAATAGTTTTCCCCTCTTTTTAATTTTATAAAAACTTGGTTTCAAAATGTTGATTCAAATTTATTCAATTGTTTGTTTGAAAAAGCTTCAATTAGAGTTTAGTGTGAAAACAACAAATAATCAATATGATCGATTATATATGTACGCTTATGAATTAGTTTTCGAAACTTATTTTTATGAATTAAACTTTGGTCGATCTTTATGTGAATACATTTTCCTTTTGAAGTCTTAAAACGTTTTGTATCAAATTATCGATTAAGTTAAACTTGATATGAGAAGTGTTAATAATTTATATAAGTCCATTAGACAATATCATACAATTTTATATCCTATCATAATATTAACTTGTAACTACACCACAATCAATCATCATGATAATATAAGCAACAATCAACACATATTTGCAAGCATAGATATAACGCGATAAATGCAAGAATGAAAGTAAAAAGATAGGAGAAAGAGGATGCAAACCGGACACGATGATTTATAGTGGTTCGGCTACAAGGACACCTTCCTTGCCCTACTCCACTCCTCGAGTCACCTACTCGAGATTTTTCTTCATTACTCAACAAGCTCCCTTTTGGCGGAGAAAACCTTACACAACTTTTGCTTACACCATTTAACGACACTAAGCTAAATGTCGAGTTCTAATAGTAGCTAGAACCAATCTCACACCACAACACACCTTCTTCACAACACAACTACTACACTACTTATCACACCTTCACTACTTCTTCTTCACAACACACCTATTTCTTCACGGCTTCACGACTTCTTCATGGCTTCACAACTTCATGACTTCTTCACTACTTCACAACTTTTTCTATACTCCACTACATACTCACATACCTATTACTTCATACCTATATAACTTCTCTACACTACTACTTCTTACTCACACATAAACTCACTACTAAGTAAGATCATCTTGATCTACTTATTACATATACAAAGCTCACAACTTTACATAAGCACTAACTACATCTTTTGGCTTTATGATGGGGAGGATTCTTCTCTTGCACTTTGAGTTATGAGAGATTGGATCACTTGAAACAAAGATTAATAATCTTATGATCAAAGGGTTTTAGAAGGATGTTTAGAGAGAATTGGATCTGAAAATATTTGTGCAAAAGGGTCAGAAAACTACCAGGTTTGAGGTGGTATTTATAGGAGAAGATTTCTGACAGAGGAGCGTGCCGGTCACTTAATTGTATGGCCGGTCCCCTTAATTATTAAGGGGGCCGCACATAATTAAGGGGGCCGCCCTACTGAAACTGCCAGAAATCTTTGTCTTTTCTGGTGAAGGTTTATTTGGTGAAAAACTAACTGATTTTGGTTAAAAATTTGAATTCATATATTTGTTATGAATTAAACATTTTCCTTTTATTACCAAAATTGTTTTTCAAAATATATATAACATGTTTATATTATTTTATAAACTTTGTAATGTTTAAATAAAATCCCTTTGATCATAAAATGTATTAGACATTTGTTTGTACATACCTTAAGTGATTGTTGAGGCAAACTCGAGACGTTGAGATGTCGAGGCTTGTTGACGTAAGAATGCAAAGATGAATTGTGATCACAAGTAACTTAAGCACTTTACGTTATATGTTGTAACTTACATCTTTGTAATCATCAAAACATGAATAGAATGTTTAGATTAAATATCGTAATATTTATGCCAACATCATTGTTGGCGGTGTCTTCTTCGTTGGCGCCATGATTCTATTATATAAAAGATACGTCGTGAGTAGAGAGTTGTGAAATAAGCATGATTTTTTATGGGAAATGATAGAATAATTACGTTGAAGATTTAAAGGCATAACACATGATAGTATAAAACAAGAGTTTTATTCATACAACGTTGGTTGATTTACAAAATCGAAACCTATTACAAGCTTCTTCAAAATTTACTAACTGATACTTTCAGTTTAGTAATTACAACGTTTTTACTATCGCTAGTTATTACATGGATTTCATAACATTTACTAACTGAGTCTAATCAGTTTAGTAGTACAAAAGATAACTAGTATCATCACACTAGTCTTTTACGGGTTAGAAGGTCCGATCAGCTCTGATTGATCGGCAACTTCTTGATTTAGTGTGTCATAGAGGTACGAGTCGATGAAGTTTGAGGGGTTGTAGTTTCCATGCTGACTTTCTTGTTGGATCAATGGTGGTCGTGATACGATCCATAATGAGTGATCCAAATCATCACATGTAGGGATATCAAAGGGAAGTGATAGTGGTGGTGGTAATGGTGCTAGTAAATATTCATACTCATTATCCTCCTCGGAGTCTGCCTCAACCCAATTTTATTCAAAATAATTAGAAGTATTCGACACAAAATTAGTTGGTATTGGTTCCTCCTCTTCTTCGTCGGTTGAATCTTCGAAAGGTTCTTCTTCATCATCAGAAGCGATGGCATTCACGAAGTCAAATCCGAACTCGGGTGAGGGTGGTAAGACTTGGAAGTTATTAGGTAGAGTGGGCACATTGTCACAACTCGTAATTTCAGGTCATTTTCCAAACTTCGATAATTTACTATTCATCAGTTACTATTCACCGATTACTATTCATCATTTTACTATTCATCATTTTCAGAGTCAGTTTGAGATTTTGAGAAGTATTGCAAAATTTTACTATTCATTTGAAACTATTCATTTCCGGAGGGAAAACACTATTCACATGCTTTGCTCATTTTATCGTAAATTTAGTTTACGGCTATTCAAATTCGCGTAACCAAATTGGTTCAGGTGCGAATTCATTCATTATTAATAGGGACATTTCATACAGACTAGAAATAGTCTACATATCATCATAATAGCATTTGCACACTATACCACTCGTAGAATATTCAAATTAATATTTTTGGTATATTTAACATTTTACGTATATTTATTCTTAAATAAACGTTAACACGCGATTAATAAATATGACTAACATATCTGACAATCCCCACGATGGTTCCGATATATTTTTAAACTCCTTACAACGTCATAAAAATTATAAAATTCATTTACCCGGTATTTTGGGAATTTATTAAATTTATAACGTAAGTTTAATATAATTACGACGGTTTTTGTGAAAACTAAATAATAATTATCCAAACGCTCAATTTTTGTACCCAACATATTTTTAACATTTTTATGACTTTATTAAGTCCCGGCTAACTTATACTACAACTAAAACCTATACTTATACTACAAATCCTCCACTAGCACTTCTAATTAACTCAAAACCAAGTTTTCTCTTTTTTCTTCCTTTGAAAAACCGGCCAACCCCCCCCCCCCCCCCCCCCCCCCCCCCCCCCGCATTTTAACCTTAGGCATTAACTCCTTTTAACTTCTCCAAAATCTCTAAATAATATCTACAAACTTAAATCACATTTCACACTTATAATCTTAAGATCAAAACTTGCACTTTTTCTCTCTTTTTCTCTCCAAAACCCACGGCCAAACACCAACTTCACCAAGATCTATCATATATTCCAAGATCAAGCTCAAATCAAGTCCATATTGTTATCCTTGTTAGGGTTTTGTAATACAAACTCAAGGATACTTAGGTTTTAATCATACAAGCTTCATAATCATTCAAGTAAGTTACAAAATTTATTTTCTTCATTTCTTCAAGTATTTACTATAATCATATGGTTTTCATACAATATTTCATGCATATGTAAGCTTGTACCACTCATAATATACACTTATGTCTTTGAAACCCTAGAAATGGAAACCTTTGTTAGTTCCACTAGATTGATGATGTTTAAGAACCCATGACACCTTAAGAAGGTGTATGGTAGGATTAGACTAGATTTGTGGTGATTGGAAATGATTTGGGTGGATTAGAAACTAGTTTAGAACACTAGAAATGGATTTGGAACCTATTTACAAACCTACTGTCCCAAATTTGAAATCCTGGAAAACTCAGTAACTCAAGGGAAATTTTAAACCAAATATTTAGAAAATACTTTCAAAAACGAAGCCGTAGGCGAAAGAACGGATTAAAACGAGTTTATAACGAAGGAGATATGATTTTTGCAAGTTTATTGACGAAAACTATTTTTCTGAAAATTGTTTGCTGTTGGACGATTTTTGGTGGACAAACCGAGGTGTTAGACGTAACCTAGAGAAGCCGAGTTATCAAAAATATATTAGTACGTACTAAGACGAATCTAGGGATATAAAGAACGAAGAAAATGAACTTAAAACGACCAAGTTATTCACGTTTCAATATCGGCAAAAACTCTATATAATTGACAGCTTTTACTAGAAATAATAATACTACTACTTGTACGTACTAAATCCTAGATTTTCTAGAAATACTACTAAATTGCCAAATTCATAACTAATGAAGTACTTATGCTTACGAGTTTATTTTTACGACTATTAGACGTTACCTCAAGGTTTTCATGGCGAAGTTTATAAAACTAACGTTCTATATACGATATATATATATTACGACAAGTTTATACAAGTCTAGTTAAGACTTATTTTTCTTAAGTATGGAATGTATTTTCATATGACTATAACTAGTATTTTCAAGTTATGAGTGGTATAGCTATCATGTGCATGCATATTCTCTACATCATTTCATGATCTAAATTAGATCATACTCATTCATCATAGGTTGCGGTTGATTTCATTCCTTGTTGTCCTTATCATTCCATTGCATTGTATCATCACTTCGAGGTGAGTTTTCATAGCCCCGTTTTTAATTCAATATTTGATTTCAAATCCCACGGGGGAGAATACATTGCACCACTTATTTTTTTACATGCCAAAGTAGCTAAATTTTCATACATTGCTTAAGTTGCTATCATACCACATTAAGTCCCCTTTATATTATCATGGACCGTTAATTTGCCTTTAAGCGGGAGTGAGTGAATAGATCTATTGAGGGTGACTCTTCCATTCATGTTTGGGTTGCTCCAACGGAATTACGAATGCATTTCATGTCTAACATTATTAGAGTGGCTGGTAACCACTCAATTGGGGCGAAATTCTTATTATGTCTAGCTTCGTGGTCATGAGCTTAAGAGCCAATGTAACTTCATTTTGACATCAAGTCACCTTACTTTCTACTTATGGCAATTGTACATACATTTTAACTTATAACTCTATGGAATTCACCAATTTATGTTGACCATTTTAGCGATGTATTTTCAGGTTATTAAGGTAGTTCATGCTGCATACATTTGGACCTACATGGAGTCGCGGAGTCGACGCGTCTCACCATATATTTCTGCACTTATATAACGTTTGATCTTGTTGAACTTATTTTACCGAAATTGACAACATCTTTTGGGACCTATGTTTTGTAACTCTGAACTTCTTTTAAATAAATCAAACGATGTATTTTCCAAACGACACTTTAGGTCGTTCAATATAACTGTAACTGTGGTGCTATAACCGTCACCCCCAGGTATTCCATTCCGCTGCCATTCAGGTATTTTGGGGGTGTGACAGATTGGCATCAGAGCTAAGGTTATAATGAACTAGGATGTATCTTGGACCCTAGACTATAACCACATCATCATAGCATCTCATCATTTCATCATAGGTGTATATGCATTTTACATGTTGATTCATGCACACACTGTGCGAGTTATTTATACCCATATTCATATATAATTATATTGACCTGGTTCACAAGTGACATGTCTTCAGATACTTACCTTGTCATCCTTTTACCGGATTCCGACATTGAAGATGCCTTGTCATCTTCCACTACCATTATACCATCAATTGCACTTACACCACCATTAGCACCATTGATTTGTTATAGGAACAAGGTTTTCCTATCATTCAGCCCATACTTAGATTGCCGATTGGCAGAGTATTCAGACTTAATGTTAATGGACCTATTAGGATGCTTATTGCAAAGAAGATAGTATGTCTTCTTTCCTTCACTAGTAGGGGCACTCACTACTCAGGTACTACCACCACCATCAACTACTTATTTCACTATTGGTCGTCCCATAGTGCGTATTTCAATTTTACCTCTTAGATGTCGCGAGATAGCGCGAAAGAGGGTAGTATTCCATTCACTATTATCACCATCGTCTCCTAACTCACCACTAGGATCTCATCGTCAGCAACTTTGCATCACCAACACCGTCACATCTTATAGACCCTACACCCATATATGACAGACCGCTTGAGAAGCAACCACTATTTGACATACCATTACCATCTACCACACGTTACACCACCTTATAGGTTTGAGGTTGGTGAGAGTTTGAGAGCCTCTACTGTTTGACAACCTACTACTCTTCATCGTTAGACGATGATCTCTAATTATTTGAGATTACCCACGAGTGTTTGAACGATACACTCTGAATAATACCACGAGCCTCACAAACACAATAAGAATTGCAACCAATCGCCCAAGGGTGGCATCTATCACAAGGACTCTATATTATCTTAGATATGATCGACTCATACCTCCATAACACAATAAACCAACAAGATGCTTTGAACGGTATTATACCATCATAATGGAACTCATCACAACTCTCCTGTCATTATCAAGTTTGATTACACCACATTCTAAGTCGATAATTACATCGTTAGTCGCTCTAGCAACACTCCACCGACCAATGTGGTCACATTAGTAGATTTTACATATAATTACAACTTTAGGAGGATGTGAGTAAGACAATAAGATTAATAAAGACGAAGGTGTCTTTACAATTAAATGGTCATGTTGACCAAGATAAAAGTGACTCCCCTAGTTTTCGTGTTTCGGAGATAATAACAATTTAAGTAAGTCAAAGCCAAATTAAATTTTGTACAAATAAAAAGATTTCTTGCAAACCTTAAGAAGTACGACAAGTTATTGATTTTCAATTGATGGATTAAAACTCATTTCTGTTTAAGCAACAATCTTCTTGAATTACCTTTTTCCAAAGACATATATATATATATATATATATATATATATATATATATATATATATATATATATATATATATGAGATATTGTTTTTATTAAAATACAAAATATTTCGTAGTCACATCTTTTACATAACTATATTCATTACAAACTTCAAATAAAGTCACTCCAAAATACATTCATGACCAAATTTCACAATGTTTCACTCAAATAAAGGTTGTTAATTTTAGAAACCATATCTCCAAGAAGGAACACGCATAACTCATGAACAAATCTCGAAAGCAACCACTATACCTACTTACTATTTGACCTTAGATGCGAAAGAAACCCCTCTACCAGAGATTGCCAATATTGATACACCATGCCTTAACACCACTACTTCAAATTACGACTTTTTCGCTCATTCCATATTATGAGACCTTCACACTAGTATGAGCTTGTTGGATTAAAAGATCAAGGTACAATTACTCAACAAAATTTATATTCTTTTCGGAGATCGATATAGCGTAGTCACATTGGGACAAGACCTCATTTTCAGGAAAGGACATCGAGAAGTTTCACCTGACCATAAGGCATTTAGCTTGCATTCACAGAAAATCAAACATCATTCGATGTGGTACCTACTTGACTCAGATCACCCGTACAACAATTTCCATTCTTTATACATTTTAGTCATGCCTAGAGGGATTAAGCATTTGAACCTGCGATCTTTACCTAGTATAAATTATTGAATACTTCACATCATTGGCACCAATTTCTGCCCTATATCCTTTAACACATAGACTATCATCTTCAGTTGGATGTAGATGCCTTAACGACACGTTCATCCTTCACGCTCTCAATATCATTTCCATATTCTCGACCACTTCATAATCATAAACTACTGCCCTGTTATGAACCAAGATGTTTACATTCTTTAAATAAGTGGATTAGTAGACTATTATCATTCCATAAGATTCACCTACGTATCCAATACACCATTCAACGAAAATTTGTTTCAAGCTATTTTACTACCCTATGGGGAAATTGTTTTACAAAATTTCTAAAGTATGCTATTTTGTTACCACTCTATAAATCGATTTTCTGTCATTACACCAAGTATTTAATATTATTACGCGGAATAATTTTCATGTTACCTTGAAAGAAAATATCAGGATACCATTTTTAATAACAATGCGTTGAACACCATCTAAAACTGTTGAGAAAAGTAATACTATTTTGACTAAATCAAGCATCGCATCATTAGTCCTCAATTATACATAGCCTGATCACCTATGTATAATTCAGGAAGGATTATGCCATGAAGTAAATAATTATATATATATATATATATATATATATATATATATATATATATATATATATATATATTTGTATTGCTAATAACAATCTTCATGTAAAAGCGTTTTAAACAAGTAAACTCTTTTATAAATGTCTCTTTTTGACAAACTCTTCCTGGATACTTACCCCACCTGTCACCCACTTAGCCATTAAGTTGGACTTTCCATTGACTTCTTTAGGAGAGACTTTCCCTATCAAGTACTAGTAGGATTCCTCGACACAAGAAAAGCAATAAAAGGATTACGGAACTACTAAACCTGGACTATGAAAATTCATAACTCAACAACAATCCTAAGATATCACGAGACCATCCGATTCACCATCTCTGACTTAGTTGTCAAATTTTATCATTCAAAGGTACTAGCAAGACTGAGCTACAGGATCGAACACATTGTGAAGGTACGCTAAACAACACTATAGAAATAAACCAAGCACCTAATTGAGACTATAAAGCAATTCATTTAAACATGGCCTCATCTAGACGCAAACTTCCCTGTAATGAGTTTTCACCAAGGATAATTGATTTGAATTAAGGATATCGATATAGATTTCCCTAAGGAGTTGTGTTCTCTAGAAATTTCAGATAACCTCATTTTCATACCAAGAAAGGGATCCGACCCGAATATATATCTTGACAACATGATGATAATTTCAACGATAACCCATTTCAGGACTTAAGTTAGTTTGAATACCTAGACTAGTAGTTTTGCCTGATAACCACCAATAGGCATTATCCAACCTCAGGAACTAAACGTTAGACATCTATGCATTTATGCGAACATTACCTATCCTACTATTTTATCCTTGTTAGTATTTTTACTTTTAAAAGTAGTTGATTTAAAAATTATGTTTATACAAATCACATACCTTGTAGAAAATAATTTCTGAAATTCCTATTTTGAACAAGTACGATCCTTTTTTGTCAGTATTTAGCAAAACTATTGTACAACGAAAAATATATAAACATCAAACTTTGGTAAACATTCCTAATCACAACATGTTTGAAAACGGTTTAACATTTCATCACTACTGAATTTTGAATCACCAAGAAAGATATTATTTATTAAACTGTTTGCTCCATTTTCTAAATTCGTTTATTTAGAAAAAAATTTCAACCAAAACTCACAAATCGCGAGACAAACTTCCAAAACTAATCACCATACTACATCGCTTATGCATTTAGGATTTTGTGACTTGACAATAAAGAACCTTGGAATATTAGATGAAGGAAATTATGAGGGACACCATGAATCAATTACGAACTTTAGTAATAGAGACCAAGCCCAATAGGCAAAGAAAGACACATGTCTTATCATCCGTTGGAACAAAACACAAGGAATCAAAAATTGTTACCCATATTCTCTCTCCTTCAGATGACGCCAAGTTCGAAAGATAGAACGTTGTGGAATTAGTCACAAGATTTATTGTACCCATTTCAATTATTCCTGATAAAGGTAATCGACTCACCTCAGACTCCTAGCAATCATTTTAAGATTTCATTCGGAACCCCATTTAGATGTAAACACTGCCTACCATCATCAGACCAATGGTTGAAGCGAAAGGACAATTCAAACATAAGAAAGATATGCTCAGAGCATGAGTGATTGACTCTAGGAATGGTTGGACTAACCATTTACCATAAATCAAAATCATTTGCAAACATAGTTATCGCGCGAGAGTAGAGACTACACCATTTGATGCACTCTATGATCGAAGTACCAATTACCAATTCTCAGACCGAAATCGGAAAGTTAAATTCACTGGTCTAGAACTAAACTATGGAACAACAAATGAAATTTCACAAGTCAAGAACCAGTTACAAGAAACGAGAAACCGATAGAAGTAGGGTTGGTGCATGACGCACATCATGCGGATTGGGTATCCCGGAACAGCAAACCATCTAGATTCAGGTGGGAGAACGAACTAAGTTGAAAGCTTTGCTTTGGAGAGGCATGACATAATTTTGGTAACACGAGAGATTGAACCTCTAGTATATTGGACCATTTAAGATTCATTTTAGAATCGACCAACTGACATACAAATTTGGGTTCTGGCAGAGTTCAGCAACATATATTGCCCATATCACATTGTAAACCTCAAGAAGCGCTGATCATCTATTGACGGACCGAACGCAGAAAAAGCCAAACAAACTGTTCCTGTAAGCACTCAGGAAATAACCAGGAATTTCCTACAAATCAAGAATCAGTTACAAGTTCGATAAGTTGTAAATCATTAAAACTTCAAGTTGGTAGCCAGATCATGTTGAAAATTCTGCCAAGGAAAGGCATGACACCATTAAGAAAATTTGATAAGTTAAACCCGATATACACTGGACCATTTAATATTTCAGACAGAGTAGGCCTAGTGGCCGTCAGACTTGAGCCCTGTTAGAGAACAGTAGGTTATATGAACATGTTTCACGTTTTTCAAATCTCAAGAAATGACTTTCAGATTAGTCACTCATGATTCCATTGAAAGGAATCCAACCCAATGACAAACCTAAACCTGATAGGAGAACCAATAGAAATCATGGACCGTGAGGTCGAACGGTTGAAGCAAAGTCAAATTCCTATCGTGAAAGTTTGCTGGAATTCTCAAATATTATCATCTTTTCACCAAAGTTTACTCCAGAAACCAACACAAACTGAACTTCGGGATGAAGTTCCTTTTAGAGGGGAAGACTGTCACAACTCGTAATTTCAGGTCATTTTCCAAACTTCGACAATTTACTATTCACCGATTACTATTCATCATTTTCAGAGTCAGTTTGAGATTCTGAGAAGTATTGCAAAATTTTACTATTCATTTGACACTATTCATTTCCGGAGGGAAAACACTATTCACATGCTTTGCTCATTTTATCGTAAATTTAGTTTACGGCTATTTAAATTCGTGTAACCGAATTGGTTCAGGTGCGAATTCATTCATTATCAATTGGGACATTTCATACAGACTAGAAATAGTCTACATATCATCATAATAGCATTTGCACACTATACCACTCGTAGAATATTCAAATTAATATTTTTGGTATATTTAACATTTTACGTATATTTATTCTTAAATAAACGTTAACACGCGCTTAATAAATATGACTAACATATCTGACAATCCCCACGATGGTTCTGATATATTTTTAAACTCCTTACAACGTCATAAAAATTATAAAATTCATTTACCCGGTATTTTGGGAATTTATTAAATTTATAACGTAAGTTTAATATAATTACGACGGTTTTCGTGAAAACTAAATAATAATTATCCAAACGCTCAATTTTTGTACCCAACATATTTTTAACATTTTTATGACTTTATTAAGTCCCGACTAACTTGTTAAAATTTATTTCTCGCAAACCCGGTACCCGATTATAACTAAACTACAACTAAAACTATAACTAAAACCTATACTTATACTACAAATCCTCCACTAGCACTTCTAATTAAATCAAAACCAAGTTTTCTCTTTTTTCTTCCTTTGAAAAACCGGCCACCCCCCCCCCCCCCATTTTAACCTTAGGCATTAACTCCTTTTAACTTCTCCAAAATCTCTAAATAATATCTACAAACTTAAATCACACTTCACACTTATAATCTTAAGATCAAAACTTGCACTTTTTCTCTCCAAAACCCACGGCCAAACACCAACTTCACCAAGATCTATCATATATTCCAAGATCAAGCTCAAATCAAGTCCATATTGTTATCCTTGTTAGGGTTTTGTAATACAAACTCAAGGATACTTAGGTTTTAATCATACAAGCTTCATAATCATTCAAGTAAGTTACAAAATTTATTTTCTTCATTTCTTCAAGTATTTACTATAATCATATGGTTTTCATACAATATTTCATGCATATGTAAGCTTGTACCACTCATAATATACACTTATGTCTTTGAAACCCTAGAAATGGAAACCTTTGTTAGTTCCACTAGACTGATGATGTTTAAGAACCCATGACACCTTAATAAGGTGTATGGTAGGATTAGACTAGATTTGTGGCTATTGGAAGTGATTTGGGTGGATTAGAAACTAGTTTAGAACACTAGAAATGGATTTGGAACCTATTTACAAACCTACTGTCCCAAATTTGAAATCCTGGAAAACTCAGTAACTCAAGGGAACTTTTCAACCAAAGATTTAGAAAATAATTTTAAAAACGAAGTCGTAGGCGAAAGAACGGATTAAAATGAGTTTACAACGAAGGAGATATGATTTTTGCAAATTTATTGACGAAAACTATTTTTCTGAAAATTGTTTGCTGTTGGACGATTTTTGGTGGACAAACCGAGGTGTTAGACGTAACCTAGAGAAGCCGAGTTATCAAAAATATATTAGTACGTACTAAGACGAATCCGGGGATATAAAGAACGAAGAAAATGAACTTAAAACGACCAAGTTATTCACGTTCCAATATCGGCAAAAACTCTATATAATTGACAGCTTTTACTAGAAATAATAATACTACTACTTCTACGTACTAAATCCTATATTTTCTAGAAATACTACTAAATTGCCAAATTCTTAACTAATGAAGTACTTATGCTTACGAGTTTATTTTTAAGACTTATTTTTCTTAAGTATGGAATGTATTTTCGTATGACTATAACTAGTATTTTCAAGTTATGAGTGGTATAGGTATCATGTGCATGCATATTCTCTACATCATTTCATGATCTAAATTAGATCATACTCATTCATCATAGGTTGCGGTTGATTTCATTCCTTGTTGTCCTTATCATTCCATTGCATTGTATCATCACTTCGAGGTGAGTTTTCATAGCCCCGTTTTTAATTCAATATTTGATTTCAAATCCCACAGGGGAGAATACATTGCACCACTTATTTTTGTACATGCCAAAGTAGCTAAATTTTCATACATTGCTTAAGTTGCTATCATACCACATTAAGTCCCCTTTATATTATCATGGACCGTTAATTTACCTTTAAGCGGGAGTGAGTGAATAGATCTATTGAGGGTGACTACTCCATTCGTGTTTGGTTTGCTCCAACGGAATTACGAATGCATTTCATGTCTAACATTATTAGAGTGGCTGGTAACCACTCAATTGGGGCGAAATTCTTATTATGTCTAGCTTCGAGGTCATGAGCTTAAGAGCAAATGTAACTTCATTTTGACATCAAGTCACCTTACTTTCTACTTATGGCAATTGTACATACATTTTAACTTATAACTCTATGGAATTCACCAATTTATGTTGACCGTTTTAGCTATGTATTTTCAGGTTATTAAGGTAGTTCATGCTGCATACATTTGGACCTTCATGGAGTCGCGGAGTCGACGCGTCTCACCATATATTTCTGCACTTATGTAATGTTTGATCTTGTTGAACTTATTTTACCGAAATTGACAACATCTTTTGGGACCAATGTTTTGTAACTCTGAACTTCTTTTAAATAAATCAAACGATGTATTTTCCAAACGACACTTTAGGTCGTTCAATATAACTGTAACTGTGGTGCTATGACCGTCACCCCCAGGTATTCCATTCCGCTGCCATTCAGGTATTTTGGGGGTGTGACACACATAATCGGGAGAAGTGGGTACGCACATGATTTCTATGAGAAGAATTACTATGTTAAAACAATTCCATGTTTATGGGAAGTGCTTAAAATATGACAAGTGTGTATAAATCAATATACTTATATGTTCATGTAGTATAAAATGCTTACGGGAAAATGCTCAATTATGCTAGGGGTACATATATCCATATGCTAACATGTTTGTGTAGTATAAAATGCTTAATAAGTCCATAATCGTCTGGAGGGTGGAAGACACGGAGAGCGGAAGGCTATAAAAATGTTTTTGCTTGTAAGTGTAGTTATAGTTTAGGTCTCAATTAGACCCATTTCTCTATAACCATGGCTCTGATACCAATCTGTAACACCCCTAATTCATGGATGCAGCGGAATTCAAACTGGGTGTTACTCGACAGCACAATAGTCATAATAATAGAAAACGATCTCCAACCGAGTCGCTTCAAAAGATGTTATCACTCGAATTATTCAAATATATCAGAGTTTACATAGTTAGGTCCCAAAAAGGTTCCATATTTACAAAATACATCAATATAAAGTCTTTTGATGTTTATCGAATGACAAAGTAGATTATAGCCTTCTTTATTTAGTCCGTGCCCCTCCGTGCCATTCTTGATTATCATGGACCTGAAATACACTCTTAAAAGGTCAACACAAAGGTAGAGTGATATTCATAGAGTTTGTTTAATGGTTGAACTCAATATGTTGGTAGTGTGAGCTATAGACTCATACCAATGGTTGGAAAACAAAACAGGTATTATAACACTAAGCTTATAACACCAAAACGTTAACGTGTACCAATATCAATCGGCGGAGTTATCCCGGTAGGTACTTTGCCGTCATACCTATGTTTCAAATATTAATTCATTTGTTTGAACTTAGTCATCACAAATGGGATTCGTCAATCCCAATAGGCCTATTCACAATATTCGCGCTCACTATTACTAGTGATTAAATGGTTCATAATAAGGGATCTTGGTTTGGCAAGGATGTTACTTAGTGAAAATAAAACAATCAGGCAAGCATACAATTGAAAAGCATTGTGTTCGGTTGAAAAATAATAGCATGTATTCCCCCCAAGGGTTTGTAAAACAATTAAGTAATGGAAAGTGAGGCTATGAACTCACCTTAAGTTAAATAGCAAGTAGTGAATATGATGGTCGGATCGCGAAGGTTTCTACAAGCAACCTATAATAGAATGTTGCGACTTAAGATTTGAGTAAAGAATATGAAGAATTGCCAATATATGTCTTGCATTTAGTCCTTGATGTGTACAAAGTATAGTGTAAGTCTTTGAAAAGAAATGATTCATGAAACATGTATAGTTTATATATCGTTTACTACCGTTCGGGCCGACATAATTCAGAAGTCATGTAGTAAACGTTCGAGTAGCCAGGACACTTTAATTCGTAAATCCATAACTTATCTCGACGGCTTACTTAATGAACTCCTCACATGAGGCTCCCTACTATTGTAGTATTTGATAATATACATATATATATATATATATATATATATATATATATATATATATATATATATATATATATATATATATATATAAGTTTTGATCCGAAAAGTTACATGTCCAATATTTGAATAAACTTAGGAAAGTTTATTTTTACATGAAGATTGTTATTAGGATAAGTTTCTTAAGTCTTGTATGACAATTACTTGTAAGATCTCATGGTTCATTAGATGAAGTAGATTCAAATTGTATGTTTAAGTTATCGCCAACTCTTTAGCTCATGTTACGCCTAAGTAAGTTTATATGGTCATTTAGTCATGGCCTTGCCATGACCTTTGGTCATTGTTCCATGGTATTGAGACTCAACCTTAGCTTTAGCCATGGTTGTTGTCTTGAATTTAGGTCATTAGACTTCTTGGTCTTATTAAATCATAACTATTATTTAGTAACTTTGGTATATAAAATAGCTGTTAAGAAACTGACGAAACTCACATTCGTTATTGGTTTTCTGGATACATGCTCTTGATTTTTCTGAAGAAAACGTGATTCCGGACAACTTTCGTGTTTTAACTTTTTCGTTAAACGGACCAGAAGGGCCTCTTTTTGCGTGTTTTATGTTCTGTCACAGAAGGTATTTAGGTAGTTTTGCCACAAAGTTTTGGTAACTTCAAATGGTCATAACTTTTTACTCATGTACTCATTTTAAGTGGTTCAAATTGCTATGGTTTCCTTGTTAAGTCCTCTACTATAATATGTAATTGTCCAATATCATAATTATCCCATTTTGATCAGATTTCACCAAGAAAGTCACTAGTTTACTTGTTTAAATAACATAAGTTAACAATCATTTACAATAACTTGTTTTACCCATTTTTATACATCATGGACATCATCACAAGACAAAATATAGCATGAATGATATGTAAATAACATGATATGATATTTAACAAGAAGTATGTTAGGGTTTTGCTTACAACTTTTGGCTTTCAATTAAGAAAGGAAGTTAACATGTAAGGTAAGGACTTTGATAGACTTAAGCTTCACCCTACTTCACTTCATGCAATCTTTCTACCCTTGTATTCTTGAAAGAGAGATGATGAAAGTTGAGGTGACTTGAGTAGATCTAAACTCAAGAGAATCACCAAAGTTTCAAAAGATTGGAAGTAGTTTGATTACTTAAAATCAAACTAGGGTTTATATGTTGTTGTAGCACTTGATTCTTGCATAAAATTGGAAGAGAATTAGCTAAGTGTGAGGTGATGGTGTGTGTGATGGTGGACGGCAACAAGGAGGGCAAGGAGGCTTTATATGGCCTTGAGGAGGTTACAAACCTTGACTAGTCAAAGCTTGGAGAGCAAGTGTAACACATGGATGGATCCTAAGGCTCTTAGCATGAGATCATGACACACAAGGGTATGAATCCCCCCCCCCATAAGTCAGTTCATATGAAGATAGGAAGGATGAGTTGGTCTTGGTGATATTATCCTACTTATGGAGCTAGTTTTGACTCCGAAAAATGCTAACCGTAAATGATTAAGCCTCAAAACGTAAAACCGGGTATCGTAAAAATGTGGAACTTGAAAGAATGGTTAAACATATCAATATACTCCATAATAAAATATAAAAAGAGTGGTAGGTTCTATTGGGGTGCTAAAACCCTGCTAAAACTGGAAAGACGGGTCTAAAACGCGTAATACGTAAAACGTACAAATATTGTGTAAAATTGAGAAAAGTAAAATGTTACTTTTCTAATATGATAATAATGATTTAAAATGACTTATAATGTCTAGACTGGGCTCAGTCTAGTGTCGGTTGGTATTTAATGTCTTTAAGACATAAAACCGTAAGCCTAAAAATCAATGAATGATTTATGAAATCAAAGAATGATTTTTGGTCAAAGGAGGGGGGGTAAATATGTTGACTTATTCCAAAAATGTGAAAACTCAAATTGTCTTAGAAACGCGGTGCATGTATAGGCTAAGGTTACTGCTAAGTAAAAGTGCTTAGAAACGAAAATTCCTGTTTCTCACGGCCGAGGTTTATTTGGTCACATTTTTCTCAGTCATGATCAATTCTAAAATAATTCATGAGTGTATCAAACATTTTTCTGATGCGGGAAAAATTAACGCGGTCGAGTTTCGTTGTGCGTAGGATTTTTGAATGACGTTTTACCCTAAAACGTGTAGTTCCTTAATAACTTTCGCGAAAATGATCTAATGAGTGTCAAACTTTTATTTTGCCATGGAAATGATTTATCATACTAGAATATGAAATAAAAATCAAATTTCGGAAAAATGAATAGTAAAAAGTGAATAGTAAAATGAATAGTGAAATTTTCGGGAATAAAAGTTAACCTGAAAAATGTGAATTGTTACAACAAACACTTTGAGAGATTTTCATCAAAGGTTTCTTGGCTATTGTCGGATAATCATGGAGATATAAGGTGATTAAGATAGGAAAAACCGTCCTATGATCCGCCAGAGCCGGAGGGATCTACCCAAGGACATCACCAATAGTTAGAATTAGAAGTCCTTAGGTATGATACGATAAAAGGAGAAAAGAATGAAATGGAAAGAAGGAGTTGAACAATTAAAAAGAAAAGTAAAGAAAAGGGTGAAAAGAAATAGCCCTCCATACGTTCAACCTTAGGGCACACACCGGGTTCTATTCGTATGCTACTGGTTGTTGCAAAGATAACACCGGTATTGAAGATAAAGCCGTCATGGACCCAGTGAACTAAACCTTCTAACCACTCAAGTTCTCTTAAAAGAGCTTGTTTCATTCTCACGGGGAACCGGTGTAATCTATCGATTCATCTATTAGAGATGGTTGATATTGAAGCAGGAGACCCCTCCCTAGTCTCCGCATAGGAAACCTAAGTGTGCACTTTTTGAGTCTAGAGCCATGAGATACATCAAAGATCTCTTAGGAACACTTAGTATTTCTACAACTGGTGTTCTACATCAATGGACACTAGCTGTAAATTATCGAGTCCTTCGCAGATCTTAGCAATTTGCCAAGAACGTTTATGAGAGAATTTACATAAGTATTTCTCAATGATTGAACGGAAATCCTGCCAGGGTCAACATCAAACAGCCCTGATAGCAGGTCACTTCGGTAACTCCTTGTGAGTTACGCTTAGTGTTTGCGGTGGTTTCTTAGCGGTCTACAGTCGTGGAGTGATCCCCAGCGACTCACCCAGTCATTGAGCTACTAAGTAGGTCTTGTAAGCTCCCTCGGGAGTATCTGACATGGGAACAACCTTGATAAGGGTTAGAAGGAGTCTTCACACTATGCTGTTGACGATCTCTAATTCCTTATCTGTAAGTACCGGATGTTTTATTGCTAACTGTTTACATGCAGGTACACATTATCTCCATGGCAACGGGTTCCACATGCTCATACATGCATCTTGAAGTCATCAAAAGCTCCCTCAAAGATCAAAGCAACACAAAGTTCAAAGAAATATTCTACGCCAAAAAGAAGAATCTAAAGAGTATATAGACTAAAGATCAAAAGTCTAAGAAAGGGAACTACGCACATGTATAAGTCATAATTCAAAGATGTATGAGCATGTTGGAATGGCGGATTATCACCACAGACGCAGAAGTGACGATCGGCAGACAACTTCATAACATGATCACCATTACAACAACTATGAACAAAGAACGATGAATGATTTTATCTCATGATTTTTGAAAGACGTCTAAAGCTGTTAAAGTCAAAGATGAAGAAATGACAAAGACGTCAAGCAACCGTGATGACCGACCCTTAGGGGGAGATGGTTGGGATCAAAGTTTTACTATTTTATCAAGTCTCGGTCATTTGTAATAATATTAGGTTGCTTAGTTATTATTTAATTTCATTTACAATTTGTATTAAGTTTACTAGACTTAAGTAATGTAACCCATGGGCCTCCAAGCCCACGAAATGATGAGAGGAAGGAGAGGGTGTGTTGCCCTAGCTCCTTCCCTATAAATAGTAAGCTTAGGCCATTTGTAAACTTGGTTGGTTATGTGAAATATTAAGAAAACTCTTACAATTCTTATTCTCTCATTCTCATAATCATCCCATCCTTATATCTATCTCATTCTTGTTTGTGTGAAATCAATATGGGTACCTAACACATTATTTCTGGGACGACCCCTACTTGTTTAAAATTTGTATGGATCAAGTGATCCGGCGGTGCGTTCATAGCAAGGAAGCCGCTGAAATTCTCATGGCATGCCACAATGGACCCACGGGGGGACATCATGGTGCCAACTTCACAGCTAAGAAATTTTTTGATTCCGGCTTCTATTGGCCGACGATTTATCAGGATGCCCATGAATTGGTTAAATCATGTGATTCTTGCCAGCGTCAAGGAAAACTTTCTTAGAGAGAAGAGATGCCTCAAAATGCTATCCAAGTCTGTGAAATTTTTGACGTCTGGGGTATCGATTTCATAGGACCATTCCCGTCTTCAAGAGGAAACAAATATATACTCGTGGCCATCGATTACTTATCTAAATGGGTTGAAGCAAAAGCGCTCCCCACCAATGACGCCCGAGTTTTTGTGAAATTCCTTAAAAGTCTCTTCGCCCGATTTGGTGCACCTCGTGCTATTATAAGTGATCGTGGGACCCATTTCCGTAATGACCAATTCGCTAAGGTTATGCTCAAATATGGTGTCACACATCGTCTTTCTACTGCATATTATCCACAAACGAGTGGTCAAGTTGAGGTGTCCAATCGTGGCTTGAAACGTATTTTAGAGAGGACCGTAGGAGAACATCGTGCTTCATGGGCTGATAAGTTAGATGATGCATTATGGGCTTTTCGTACCACTTACAAAACACCCATTGGGTGCACTCCTTACAAGCTGGTTTATGGGAAGGCCTGCCATTTGCCCTTTGAACTTGAGCACAAGGCCTACTGGGCCTTGAAACATGCTAATTTTGACATTCAAACCGCGGGTGATCATCGTAAAGTTCAATTGAATGAATTGACTGAGCTTCGTGATCAAGCCTATGAGAATTCTTTGATCTACAAAGAGAAAACAAAGAGGATTCATGATGCTAAGATTAAAGATCGCGTTTTCTACGTTGGTGATCGAGTCCTTCTTTTCAATTCTCGATTGAAGATATTCTCGGGCAAACTTAAAACCCGTTGGTCTGGACCATTCACCATTACCCAAGTATTTCCTTATGGAACCATCGAGCTAGCTCAATCTAATGGTTCCAACTTTAAGGTGAATGGTCATCGTCTCAAACATTATTTCGGAGGGGACATACCACCCATGGTTGTCCCGGATCTCCAAACTTTCCCTAAGGATAACTAAATTCGGGGATCGAGTCAAGCTCATGTGACTCGGTAATAAAAAAACAAGCGCTTCGTGGGAGGCACCCCATGCTTATCCATTTCATTTTCTTTATTTTCTATTTCTTAAATAACGTGACGTGAGGGGGGCGACCCTTTCCAAACTCGTGTTTTCGTGGTTGTTTGTGAATGTTCAGGAATATCCCCGAAGTTTGAGGACTCTCGTGCTCGTGTTTTGTCATTCTCTCCACTCGAGTCTCATTCTTCGCTGCTATTTCAGAAATTCACCATATCCAAAATCTTATCGACTAACGTTTATCTTTTGGCATACTTAATAAACGGCCTTAGATATTACGTAGACTACCCGTACCCTTAAAACATTGAGGACAATGTTTCACTTTAGACTTGGGGGGGGGGGGTGAATCTTTGATTTGATTTGATCTGTTACCTTCGTCTGAGCTGTTAACTTACGCAACTCCGATTCTCCACCAAAATTTAAAATTTTTGTCACCTTTTTATTGCAAAAAAATAAAAAAAAAATAATGATATGATATATATGGTATAATAATAAGATTTGACACCTTGTTTTGACTTTCCTACCGGTGAGAGTAGAAATAAATATTCCGATTTGACCGGGCGTGTTGAGCCCTAACTTGTCTCCCTTAACCAATATAGTCAAAAGATTATCGGCTAAGCATCTGCGGATCTCATTACTTGGGATTTTAAATTTGCAGAGATCAAGGAATGATAGAGTTTATTTAGAAGTTTCGTGCTAAACGTGGAGTAGTTGGATCTCTTTAGAGCCCACGAAAGGTACTTGTGGCCTCCTTGTTCCCACAAGCTTGCACACCAATAAAAATAGATCTCTAGGATTAATTAAGTGTATGGGGTTTGGGCAATACTTAGTTTTTTCTCGTTCCCACCAAAATCTCTGCATATGGGGGTTTGGTACACATAGGGGTACTACCAGTATTACGGTGAAATAGACTATTGCATCTTGCCGGTTCGCAGCCGATGTTGTGATCTTAGTAAAGGCCGTAGGACTCGGGGTTTGGCATATGATTATGAATATCAATAATAATAATCCAAAGCCAATTAAAAGGCAGAGGAATCCAAAGCTATAAAAAGCAGCGGATATAAATCCAAGGTCATAATAAAGCTCTTACATCTTGGCGGCTCTTAAACTATTGTTGTAATTGAAATAAAGGACTAAGGACAAATATTATAAAGTGCTTATAATTATGCAAAAATGCCAAGCTTCGACTCCGGGGGTTTCCCTAATAAAAAGCTTCCGTGTCGGGTCTCAAACATGGGATGTTTCGGCTGTAAATAAAAAGGGGGCCCCCACAAATCATGTTAAATCAGAGACCTTTATGTGAACCCGATTTCTGTAGGCAGGGGTTTTCGAGGGAAAGTTTGGAAACTACTTAGCGTTCAAATTTTGTGCTCTTATCGGACTAATAACTATCAAAACGAGAAAATAAGAAGCAATTCATTTCTCACAAAAATAGAATCTTGAGATACAAAACTTAGGACCTGGGAACAAGACAAGTAACTTTTGTGGGTAGTGTTAGCATCTAACTTGTGGATAAACAATGATTTCGATTTTACGCTTAGTTTGGGAGCTTGTGAAAAATCAAGGATGACAAATTTTATTCGTATGGTCTCTTTTCTGTGAGAAGTGTTTCTACTCATAGACCCTGAAAATTATCAACAGATAAGAATTGATAATGAAAGTCAAGCAAACCGTCACATATATAAAAATGAAAGAGTACAAAAATAGTAGTAGTAGTTGTTATTCATGAAAATCGGAAAACGAAGCATTTTTGGGAATAAATGATTTTGAGATCTCTTTTGACCATCATTGCTACTTTACAACGTCAGTAAAGAGAGGTTTTGAAATTATTTATCTCTTAAGCGTGAGGTGATGACATTGCGTGAGGACACGACAATACCTTCGTTTGGGGGAGTTTTGATGTGTGCTTATTCACACATCCTTTTTAGGCCTTAAATCAGACCAAATACACCAAATACTAACCAAATATGCCAAGAGAATGTGTGTTTTTGTATTTGTGTATGTGCAGGAATGGATATGTGAAAAATGGACAAAAACAAAGCCAAAACCGACAAAAACGAGCACGAGAATGGAAAAAGGTCAAAAGCCGGAGCCGGGGAAGCATAATGATCAAAGAAAGCTCAAAATGTCATAGGAAGTCCTCAGAGAATCATAAAGTTGCATAAATGGTCCCTGATCAAAGTTTGGAGAGATTGGCCATTTTAGTCCTTCATCTTTCAAGAAATGACATAATTGGTCCTTTGGAGGAATTCTTGAAGAAAAATCAAATATGGTCCCTCATAAATCAGAGAATTATATTACAAGCCTTTGGAAATTAATCTTGGAGATTTACAGAATTGGTCCCTATGGTTTGCATAATTACAACATTGGTCCTTGTAAACAAAACTACTACTAAAAACCTTACACTACAACCGGATCCAAACTAATTTAACCAAGCCCAAAAACACAAGCCCATCACCACACTTCCCATTACCCGGTCCACCCAACACTTACCCGGTCAACTCTCTAATACCCGGTCAACACTCCCCAAATAATAAAAAACCCCAAAACAAATTTACCCGCACCCCATTTTACCCCAAACCCAGAAACAAGAACCCTAATTTACTATTCCCCCACAATAAATCCCAATTAACTGCAATTAAGGGCAATAGAGTCATTGTACGGGCATTTCTAGAAGAATTATGACATGGCAGACCTGCCATGTCAGTGATCCATGTGTATAAACGCGTCAAATGATTGGGAAATGATGATCCAAGGGCTGAGAGATGAGGATTGGGGACCAAGTGTGATATGATGGATGATATTGACTCAAACAAACACAAATGGACGCAGATTGTTGAGCTGGACTCCTAGAAGCATCCAAGAGCCTCAAGCTTCAAGCCTATATATACCCCTTTGCATCACAGAGTCAGTGTGTAGTTTTGTAGTAGGTTTTTATCATTTTGTGTTTAAGTTTCTGTTTTTTTCATTCCAAGCAGTTGTACTCAATTTCTTTTTATTAATATAATTCAATTTTAGTTATAGCTTATTGTTCTAATTTTCATTTTTGTTTAATCTCAATATTTACTTTCTATTAGTTGAAATCAGTAGCTTGTAGTTTGTTTCAATATCTCTCTTCAGTTTATGTTTCAACATATATTGAAAATCCAAACAAAAAAAATCAGAAAAAATTAAAAAATATATTGTTTTAATCTCAATTTAAGCTTCAAACAATCTTATTTTCTATTATCATAATCTCATATAAGCTTCCTCATAGCTTTTTGTGAGCTTACTTAATCAGTTCTCTTAATTTTCATAAAAGTCAAACAAAGTCAAATATCAGCTTATTCAATTAAGCCAGCTTATTTGTGGAATCAAGGCAGCCAATAAGGAGACCCATTGGCCTGTGAAAAGACAGGCAAGCTTAGTGAACCCCCTCTGTTGAGCTGAGGAGGTTGTTGTTTGTAAGTTCCAATTTAAATTTCATTTACATAATCATATTAGTAGTAGCATAGCTTATTAGTATTGATTATTTCTGTCTTAATTGATATTTGCATTGTGGTTTAGCCTTGTCTAAGTTAATTTTTCTATATGAACTTAGTTTGATTTGATTTGAGTTATTCACTGTTCATAATTCTGCTATTATATTGGATATGTGCTTCTGTGGTATTTGATATCTGAGATCTGAGTTTTTGCTTCATTATTAGCTTATTTAATCTGTGTTGTTGCTGAGTTGGTGTTTGGAATTGCATTGAGGTTCATTTGTTACATATAAGCTCAATTCTTTCACTTATAGGGGTGTTTTGATTTGAGAGGTTTGCTGGTATTATCATTGATTCAGAGGGTATAAAGTGTTTAGGTAACATGCTTAGGGTATTAGTAAGTTCAGTTAAGCTTAATTTAGTAGTATTATCATACAAAAAGTCAAAATTAACTTTCACTTAGTCATATCAGTTAGTAAGTTAGGTAGTTAGTGGCATAATCTCATCAGTTGCTGCATAAGCTTGTGTTTTAGCTTAATTCACTCAAACTCTAGGCTAATATCATAATTTCATTCAGACTTTAGCAATCAAACTTCATATTGGTCAAAAGCCTCAGTGAATTAATGAGTCAAAATAGTGATTGTTCAGTTTTTGGTCACAACTTTGATAGCAATTCTAGGGTTTAAAATTATTTGGAAATACTTTTGATAAGTGAAATTGTGAAGTTTGGCAGCAAGGGAAACAACATCAAAAAGAAAATTTCAGTTTGGAACTTTTTTACTTATTGAAATTGAGGTTTTAAGTTGTCTGATTAAACTGCTTACTCCTCTGCACCATTCTGATTCATCAGTTTGCATAGCATCATTTAGTCTTGTGTTTGAGTAGTAAAATCAAAACAATTGGTGTATTTGGAATCTCAGTTGGTTAGACAAACTTTTGCCCCCATAAGCTTTTCCTTCTGAGCTTATTTGCTCAAGCTTATTTACTTGTCTTATTGAGTGGTTCATACAAGTTTCTGTTTTCATTATAAGGCTTGCAATAGTGATTAATTGATTCAAACTTGTGGTTTGTGATTAATTTGAGTCCGACATGGATCTATTAGCTGGATTCGACATGGCGATCACTGATGGGGTGGATGTAATATCCGTGTTAATCGGTGGATATCCAAGAAAGTTTTTCAAAGATTTAATGGCGACCAGAGCTTTTCATGCAATGAAAAATAGTATATTCACTGCTTTCTTAGGAGAAAATGAGGGTCCATACAACATTTCATCGTACAAATCATATATAGCACCTTAGATAACAATTGTGGCTGCATCAAGTACCGATTGACAGTTTGTAGCTACTGCTAAGTTGGGCAATGGTGAAAACATCATGGTTACTTTCACGCTCTGTCTAATACATGCGGTATCCATCGAAGAGAATCCACTAATTTGAATACCTTAAATCACTACATCCTGTCAGATTAGAACTTAATTAGAACACAAATTTTTCAGTCAAATATGAACATGTATTTTCCAGTTAAATATGAACATGGATTTTGTAGGCATTATAACAACTGACGTGAACATTGTTTAGAAGAATGACAATAAAAAAGTATAGTATGCAGAATGAGTTGTTTTTGTACGTACGTTAAGCATTATAGCTTTTATCATAGATCGACTTAAATGAAGAAAAGAGTATTTAAGTCTTTTTGTGTAAGAGAGAAACATATTGTTAGTCATTATGACAACTAGCATGAACATTATTAATAAAAATGACAATAAAAAGAGTATAGTGTGTAGTAGAATGGGTCGTTTTTTGAGTACATTAAACATTTATAGCTTTTACTCTTTATTTTATTTATTTTTTTCTTGATGTGTTTGTCAATACTATGATTTGCAAATCATTTACCTGCTTTTATAACGGAGCAAGGAAGACTATTTTAACAACCGTAAGTCTTATAGTGCTAGCCAAATTAATCAGAAATATACTTGTTGGTTACTATGTCACATCATATGAAGAATATAGGATCTATCATCTATGTACCGTTTTTCCATTTATCCTTTTTTATTTTTTATTTTTTATTTTTATTTATTTTTTATTTTTTTATGTGTACATCTTAATTATAACAGTTTTACTGATGTTAGTTTACCCCACATCGTTGCTAGAACTATCACCATCGAGACCTAGGATTCACAAAAAATTAAGTCGAGCAAAGAATAATATTTTGTTATCATGTAATCAACTTAACTAAATAACACCATGCTCTATAGTACTTTTTACAACTTTAATTCAAGATTTTACGCATTAGTGCCTTATTGAGCAATAGTTAATTATCGTGTCGTCCTCTTTCGGTATTTAACTAAAACTCAAATCCTTGCAAATGACTACAATCAACATGCATATATGTTCTACATATAATGTAGGGATCGTATTCCCTCTATTTGATGCACCAAGACATCTTATTAATACAATATTAAGTATTACAACTAATAAAGCATAAAGTGCAATCCAAAAAACACAACAAACAAAACATCTAAGTCATTTAAAACATGTAAAAAAAATATTAACTTTGAATACATAGTCAATCATTGTACGTACACTTTAATAAATATATATTTAAAAACTATACGTATATTATACACGGTTTGGTTCGTGTAACTATAGATATTTGAAAATAAAAGCCGAAATCAAACCGTGGAAAGAGAGTTCGGCTTCGGGTTTTTCATCAGATTGAGCAGCTCGGCTCAGTTTCTATGATTTTTTGAACACCCCTATCCATAAAGCATAACTTTATATAAATCAACTAGTCATTTTGAACAACGAAAAACATTGCTCGCTAAAATATTAATTATTACAATTGTAAAATGAAAAACATTGTGATTGTATACTAAAACCATGATTCACTGAAAATTTTATTTCAAAGTGTCTGCCGCCGCAACGCATGAGCACCCTGGTTATAACTAATAGAAAATGAGGATACATGCAAATAAAACTCCCCGCGTTATACTTTTATTTTAAAACATATCAATATTCTAGTTTATGTACATTGAATTTACAAGAACTTATATTTTAAAACATATCAATATTCTAGTTTATGTACATTCAATATTCGAGAAGCATATACATGTGCGAGCAGTTCAAATTACTGACAACAAGAAGCCCAATATATATTACCAAATGGCAATCAAGAAGCTGCCAATAGGTTATATATACTCCCATCCCTAACAGCTTAATTATTGTTTGAGGATTGTATCGAACTAGAATTGGTTGGAACGATCTCCTTCACCGTAGTCAGGAGCGAAGCTTCATAGGGGCCGGGGGCACCCGACCCCCCGAAATTTTTTTTGCGATGTAGGGAGTATATAGTTTTCGTGTAGAAAAATTTCGGTATATTCGGTTTCGACCCCCCAAAAATTTCGGTATACCTGAAATATAGCCTTAGGAAAAAAAATTTAGATCCCGACCCCCCACTTACAAAATCCAAGCTTCGCCACTGACCGTAGTAGCTTTGGATCTTTATTGGAGGCTTGACGATTTGATCACAAATCGAGGATAATAAGGCTTGCTCGAAAGTATGTTAAATACTAAGTGTTTCTCCACCCCAAGAAAAATATTACTCCGTACTATGCTATTTTATTGAATGAGACATTCCAACATCCTTCAATATATATTTTTCGAATGGTAGTTGCTTATTGTCTAGCAAGAAGCCAGAAGAAACAAGCTACAGATGGATTTGCGAGAATAATGAATGAAAGCTTTTAATTAATCCATCTAATCAAAGAGTATTTGTGAGTGAGTGATTCTATTTCCGAAATGGAAAGTGTTTATAAAACAAAAAGTAACATATATTTGGGACTAACAGGGGCCAAATTATGCAAGTTTTGGAACAATGAATATTTAAGTTAAAGGCGATGGCATGCCAGAGAGTGATCGATAGCTACTGTACGTGTGTTTCTTAGCTATGGTTCATAGTTTGATTGATTCTGCTGTTTTAGTGGGTGCCTTTACATTGTTAAGGCAGTGATCTTTAAAAAGTGTACGTCAGTAGTATATATCTTGGTATGTTACTATACCATGATGTTTTGGCCATGACTGATTTGTTTTGGAGATTGCTCGTGCTAGGTAATTAAGGGTGCGATGATCGTGAACGACAAGGGTGTAGAGTTTGGTGTGAAAAAGAAATTTAGTTAACACTTTGTATTCACTAAATCCGACGTTTAACCCCTAATAATTAAATTCAGAATATTTGTAGAAAATGAAAATGACCAACAGTTAACAAAAAATTGAATATTAATTTAAGTTGACTACAACCGACAATAAGAAACGCAACATTAAAATCACTTGTTTTCATAGCAAGTTAACTCATCTATGGATCAGATGTGAGTATAATGAATATTACATACGTATTATGAACAACCATATTACCTAATTGGTTTACATAACTTATTAGGTTTACGGTGGTTATAATCTAAGAAACCCCAACATAGCTTACTGAAAATCAGTAAAGTAAAAAGTAAAGTAACTCCCAATACCGTCTTCCACGGGTTATGGGTCCCAATACCGTCTTCCACGGTGTATGGGGGAGGTTGAGACGTAGACAACCATACCCCTACCTAAGGTAGAGAGGCTGCTTCCGGTTCTACCAAAGGTAGAAAAGGACCTCCGGCCTTTTGTAGGGAGTGAGGATCGAACCCTTGACCTCTAGGTTAAGAGGCAAGGAGTTTTTCCAACTGATCCAACCCTACTTGTTCTTACTGAAAATCAGTAATTTGTTATATTTAGTTCTAGGGTTTCATAACAATTAGTGCAAGCGTTAATTTTTTTATTACGAGTATATATGTACCTATATATATAGAGGATAGGAATTAGGAAATAATAAAAGTAGAAAGAAAGCATTAGTCAAAAACAAGAAAAGCCACCAGTATAATACTATATAGGTAAACAATTACACACAAACAAGTCTTCATAAGCCAAAAAAGAAAAAATGATTGATATAGAAAGTGTCGTGCAAAACCAACAAAAGTGACTGTCTATCCGTAACCCTAAACCAACCCACTTTCCTATAAAATCTTCATCTACACGTTGTGTTTCCACCTTAATTTTTCTTTTCTTTGACAAAGTCTCAGCATGGACGAAGCCGTTGCTGCTGGCGGCTCAAACGATTATGCAAGAACGTGTCCTAGAGGCCATTGGAGACCAGCCGAGGATGAAAAACTTCGGCAGCTTGTTCAACGATATGGTCCTCAGAACTGGAACTCTATCGCCGAGAAGCTTCAAGGGAGATCAGGTATTTTATACATATATCATCTTCGATTGTACGTTCATCGATCACCATGATTTTATTATCAGTTTGTTAATCATGTATTCAATTATTTTGTTGCAAATATATTGGTATGATCCAACTGATTTATTTTGTTGTTACAATTATATCTCAAATAACTTTGTTATACTCCGCAAGCAAGCAATTAAGGATATTAATTAATCTCTTAAATATATCTCAAATATATTTTTTGTGTTTAAATTTCTTTATTAAAGAAACCGTTTGTATAATCTTTCATATCCTTATATGCCCTTTTTCCTAGATAAGATATAGTTTATAACTCTTTTTATTTTATTTTATTATAATTTGTGTAACATGTTTGAACACTTAGAACTAATTAAGTAGTTAAACCGGCCGGTTTTCGTAAAGCGTAGTTTATCACATCCATATAACTTTTTATTAGACGTATCTTTTCTCAAACAACGATTTGTTGGTATAAAATCTTGTCAAGTTTAATTTGGGAAAATGACCTTAATATAATTTGGGTTTGATTTTCACACCAGAAAACTTTTTACTCGTAAAAGAAGATATAATTTATGATAGTTGGTTAATTGCCATATGCATATTGCTAAAATATGCAGGAAAGAGTTGCAGATTGAGATGGTTTAACCAACTTGATCCAAGAATAAACCGAAGACCATTTAGCGAAGAAGAAGAAGAACGCCTATTAGCAGCTCATCGGGTACATGGAAACAAGTGGGCCCTTATCTCAAGATTATTTCCTGGTCGAACTGATAATGCCGTCAAGAATCACTGGCATGTAGTTATGGCCAGAAAACAAAGGGAAAAATCCAAGATTTGTGATATGTCGACAAGGTATGAAGATAGTTTACATTGTCTCACTAGTTTTAATAACGGTGTACACCGACGGCGATTGAGCTCTGATGAAAGTTCTAGTTCAAAGTTCTTTCTCAAATTCGAAAATGAAAATAAAGAAAAGATTAATTCATGGAATTTTATGAGACCGGCAACTATGTTGACAGCCAAGAGATCAACGTCAATGAATTTGATTGGAAAGCAACAAGGTAAAGATTCATTTGGTTCTCTACTATATCATGATGGTAATACGCAATGTTCAAATAGCTCGTTGGACCTTTCATTCTTCGGGAATTGTTATGGAGGAAATAGAGTCTCTAGCGACTCTCAAATTTACAAGACGGTTACATATGCAAGCCCTTTCAGAAGCAATCATAGCATGCAATCGTTGGTGAAGATGCCAGAAATTAGTAATGAAAAAGAAGACGATAAAGCCATTAAGCATGATGATATACCTTTCATAGATTTTCTTGGCGTGGGAATTTCTTCTTGATTGCAAACTACATTATATTATGATATCTATAGTTTTCCAGGTAGAACTAGTTTTTAACTTAAATTTTGTTGTTGTTAAACAAAATGAATTCCATGCAGAATATTAAATTATCTGGAGGAATTTGACATAATATATTAAGAATAATTTAAAATATCAGGTTTTTATTATGATTGTATCAATATTCCTACCGTATATTATTAATGAAAAAAATATTATAATTAGTTGGCGTATATAACTGCTTTGAAAAGGACATCAATCTCAACAATCTTGGTGTTCTTAAGTTTTCCACAAGAAAATCAACTGTCATTGGCATGATGCTGAAAGTTGAACAGAACATCTTATTCTACATGGTGCTTCAAATAGATAGATTTGTTATTAATATATAATGAGTACGAAGTTCGGTAAACTCATGATAGAAACTTCTTAGGGTAGACCATTGTGACACCCAATGCTAGTTTTGGTTGTAATTTTTGTCTTTTAAATCATTTGATCCAAGATCGAGTTCATGATATTGTAATTGAGCTAAATCTTTTGAAGTACTACAGATTCATTGTATTGTTTGTTCATTTAATGTATCATTAAGGGTGTTAACAAACAAAGCAGTCGAGTTTTAGGCAATTTGGGCCCGGCTCATTTAAAATTTACATGGCTTGATCTCGAACAAAATTTTCAAAATCATGTTCGAACTTGAGTTCTTGAATGTTTTTTCATTGTTTGCACAAAAGCTCGATGTTTGTTTATAGTAGTAGTTGTTTTTTTTTTTATCTTAATTAAGGGCTCGGTTAAAGGAATTAGTTTATTAACTTAATTAGCTCGAAGCCATATAAAACGAGTCGTAATATATATGTCCTAGAGCTCGACTTTCATGTCATAAAACTCACGGGAGACTACCGGAATCAATCCATTTATCTCGGGTAGGGGTGATATTGTCTACATCCCCATACCTCGCTCTCACATCGGATATTGTTTTCTCATACCTCGCTCCGATGAGATCAAGTGTATTGTTGATGTTGTTGATACTGCTATGTATCACGATTCAAGTACAACGCATGTAGGAATTGTGTAGACTCAATGAGATAATGTACAAAAATCTTAAAATATATAAGTTTTTTTTTATCACATCGTATCATCTATGATTTTTTTAGAATTGGTAATTTTCCATTTTTCATTAATTACCAATATCAGTTCATATATAATACTACAAGACTTGGAACACAGATAAGCCCTCATGAAATGTTATACTCCCTCCGTCCCTTATTAAATGTCCACTATTGACTTTTTGAGTCTTTTTTCATTAACTTTGACCTTTAATATTTTTATTTATGATATATAATACATGATGCAAAATATATGAATGAATTGTGTTTTAAATGTACTTTTCATTAACATAATTTTTATCAAGTATCATATAATACAAATAAAAATATTTAAGGTCAAAGTTAATGAAAAAAGACTCAAAAAGTCAATAGTGGACATTTAATAAGGGACGGAGGGAGTATCAAACAATATATCCAATGCTAATACACCTCGTAGTTTGAGCGGAAATTCTTTGAACATTCAAGTTGGCTAGAAAATTAATAAATAAAGCACCGGAAAGAATTTTGGTGAAAATATTTTGATACGTGGGAATCGCACCAGGCTTTACCTCTCAATAGATCTTGAGAAGCTTACAACCCCCACCAGGCAGTGTACCTGATCGTTGTAGTATAGTATAGTGACAAGTACCGGGGGATTGATCGTTCAGCTAGGAATAGTGTCGCTAGGATTAGAAAACCTAAATACTAGTTCTAAAGGTGAAGGATGATTATTTTTGTATCTTTATATTTTTTAGAAAGCAAGTAAAATCTCATGTTTGAAGGATTTGGGGCGGAATTAGTTGCTAGTCAACTAACTCAATACTAAAGATGCAATCAAAATAAAATACTAGAAATGAAAATAAACTAAATTATACTAAGGTTGTGAGCAATAAGTGGAGAAAATGTGTTTACTTAGATTTCACTACTCCCTAGACATCTTTTACACGTTAATTACTTGTTATAGTTGAATGGATGACGGATTGTATTCCTTAATATCATTCATGGGGTGGCGCACTTAACTCCTCAATTCTATGAGCTCTTATCTCCTCCTATATCATGCCCAGCACAACCATATGGATTATAAACAGTGGCTCATGCATTAAATACAACCAATAAAAACCTAGTGCTCATCGGTTCATGTTTCTTAAGACGTTCAAGCATGTTACCATTTGGGGATCTGCCAGTTTTCTTAAGCCTAACATCAAATTCATTCATCCAATACAATTATAAACAAGTAATCAATACATAATTAACATCTAGGTTTCATTAGATCCAAGCAAACACAAGATAGATCTAGCCTAGCATGATGGAATTAAGACAAGAACAAGATATAGACAACCAACACATAGACATATTGATTGAATTAAAAGAATACTTATCTCAGTTACACATGAAAGGTATCAAGGGCTTAGAACCCTTGAAAAACCTGTAAAATTCGCACCAAGTTCGTACTTAGGGTTTCTCCAAAACTTCTCTTTTTTTAATGTGAAAATTAGAAAACTATATATAGGAAATAGGGTCTGACGGCGTCAAGACCAATCTTGTGACGCCGTCACCTCGCCGCCAAAACTCTTCTCGGACTGCCTTGATCTACTTTTGACGCCGTCATGTATTGTGCATTTCCAGGCCGTCATGAATTTTACTCTTGACGCCCTACTTCGTGACGCCATCAAATCTGTACTGGATCGTCATGGAAATTTGCTCTTGACGCCGTCAAGGATTCTTTCTTGACTCCGTCATCTACTGTTCCCAGCAAGGAAAATTAAGACTTTGGCGTTTTCTTCACTTTTATGCTCCAAAAACGTCCGAATTGCTTCTTTTTCCAGATTTCACTCCCAAAGTACCTAAAATCACAAAAGGAACGATTTAGGGCAATATTTGATCAAATAAAGTCAATTCCGGGCTTAAATGACCCCCTAAAAGTGGTTCATTTTTCGCCTCATCATATACCCTTACACTTGAGATTTGCTTGTCCTCAAGCAAATGCGCTTTTATTCTACTCAAAATACAAGTTAGGGGTCATTTAACACTAATATAAAAGTAATTACAACAAATAATCGTTCCACTAAAGACCAAAGACAAGCACGGAGGTTATACACAAGCACCTCACAAATAGTGTTTAGATACTCACATCTCTCGGGTGTAATAAAGTATAAATTACAATATGGAAACGGAAGATATCTCTCACTACCTGTCATAGCAAAATAGATTACCATAGGCTTGGGAAAGGATCAAACCTCCACCACATGGCGTAAGCACCTAGGATAAACTATCAAAGGGGTCTTTTAAAGGGTTGTAACGTTAGGTGTAGGGATATGAAATACACGATTTTGTTGGATAAATGAAGTTTTTACTGGTGGCGAGTTAACAATCTTGGTTAATTACATGTACAATGTGGCGTTGCTAAGCCAAGACTAGACTCGACTTAAGCTAATAAATGAAAAATAACAAAAACATAAAATAAACATAGAATGAAACGGGATGGTAGTCCGTATGTTTTTTCTCTTTTTCTTTTTCTATTTTTTTTTTCTTTTTCTTAATTTTTTCGATTTTTTTTTTTTTTTTTTTTTTTTTTTTTTTTTTTTTTTTTTTTTTGCATACACTCTTACCCTACCATCCAAAATAATACATCATAGGGGTTGAAAATTCCCCTTACACTTGAATTTTTTACATACTTTACAATAAACTAATCTAATGACTCGAATTAAGAAAATCAAAACACTTGGTGTACTTTTAAGATTAACGTACATACGGGGGTAATAAATGATGTTCTTCCCCATTACTCCATAAATAAGTACTTTACCCATGAGTCCCAATCGTCCCAAAACAATGTGTACAAGGATATGACTAGACTTAGCAACCATGTAATCAATTAGATAGTTAACTTAGGGTTTAACAAATAACAATAATGCACTAAAGATGAGTGCATACACGGAAGGCTAAGGCGATTTGGTTGTACATTTAGTGGGGTGTAACAAATTCTTCCTTTAAGTAAAATGCTTAAAGTTAGAAACGAAAAGATAGGCTCGGAGGGGTGTACTAGGGGTTTCGTGTACTAAAAATGAGTACAACGCTAAGGGTGTGGGAAAAATTAGTTGACTTAACTAGCCAAGTAATATGACTTAAATGGTCAAGTAATTATAATACGGGTTTAACACAAGGGTGATCCTAATGCCTCTTATCATGTAGTAAATCCTACCACACGAATGTAGTCTCACTAGCGGTCTCGGAATGCATCACTAACGCAAGTTCTAGAATCTAAATGCTACCGGTATACTGATAAGCACTAATAGTAAATTCTTTTCCTATCAAATCTAAAGGCGAACCTCACATATTTGGGTGGAAAATTTTTCTGAATATACGGTTATGTGCTAGTCATACTATCTCCTATCCATGAGACGCTTGCTATGGCTAAAGTTTCACTCCTAAATGTTGTAAAAAAGTTTAAATTTGGCGCTAAAATTACACTAACAAGTATTTCTCATAGTTTTATTACACATCTACCATCAAATAAAACAAACTCAAGCGAAAGTGCATATGTAAGGTATCATCTTTTTACCATCCCCTTACACTTAAGATGAACATTGTCCCCAATGTTCAAGTAAAGAATGTAAAAGTGAAAAAGTAAAAAGAATGAAATCAAATACTCCCCTGATTCGCTCGGTATGGATAATTAGGTGACCAGGTTAAATCTTCCTCCAAGAAAATGAACAATCAAAGCTTCCCTTCCAGAATATAAATCATCTTCTTGTCATACATAACCTGTAAAACCTGAGAAAATAGACAAGACAACCTCGCATAAAATCGGCGGCATCCTATATAAGTTACTAAATCCTAGAAAACAAGATAAGATATAATGCTTGTGGAATGAAGTTCGCAGATTTCCTGGAGATTATAAAACTTAATAATTCACAAAAACCATAAGACCCCGTTAGAAAAACAAAACTGGTAAAATTTCCAGATTTTTACACGTGACACCGTCAAGAGTTAACTCGTGACGCGGTCAGAAGTGACCTGCAGAAATTCTTATGTTAAGTTTCCGGAAAATTTCTGGAAAAACTTGGTCCTACTTCCTGGAAAATCCTGCAAAACTTCATTATGACTCAATACAAGCATTTGACTCTAACAAATACGAATATACATGTTCATTTAATATTGTAGAGAATCATGATCGGTTTGTTTCTTAAAAACATATTTGGGGTTTCCCTTTATACTTATCTTTTGCAAAAATACTTTTAGGTGGAGTTAAGACTAGGCCAAAACAACAAAGTAAAGTATTTCCACTATTTAGTTTAGAAACATGATCTACCAACAATAAAAATAAAGCATACATACGGAAGCAAATAACAAACAAACAAACAAATAAAAACACACAAAACATGGGTTGCCTCCCAAGAAGCGCTTTTCTTTATTTACGAGTCTTGTAGCTAGACTCAAGGTCATGGGTTACTACGTGATACGGGTGAGTTCCTCATTGAGGACATCTTTAGGATCAAACTTAGGTTTCAACTTCCTATCGGTTTCCTTAGTATGGTATGACCTTTCAAACTTTTCTCCATCCGGATCATACAAAGTCATCCTCATATGCTATGATCCGTCACCTTCTTTAGGTGGCTTGTCCCACCTCCATTTACACTTGTCTCCCTCTCTTTTTCACTTATTCATCTCTATATTAATAGGCATTACACTCAAGAACTCAATCATCTTCCTAAAGACTAATGGGTCCTCAAAGGGATCTAGCTCTTCATCTCTAGCAATGAGTTGTTCTACCGAATGTGTCTTTTCAACGAAATCTTTCTCTAGATAAAATGGGCATTGAGGTCCTATGAAGTTCCTTTCTATCCAAGGTCCATATCTAGATGGTCTCCTATTCATCTCTACCCAATGCGGTGTCGGTTCATCATCACAATCATAACTATGCTTCTTTACATCGTACACCGACCAAGTATCGCCTTCACCTACCGCTATCTTAGACTCCTTACAATCTATCATGGCGCTAGCGGTTGCTAAAAATCCTCTTCCTACCAATAATGGGCATGTAGTGTCACTAACCATGTCTAGGACGTGAAAATCCGCTAATATAGTTAACTTTCCTACGTGAACAACTACATCCTTAATCATTCCAACCGGGTGGGCAATACTCCCATCCGCTAGCCCTGTCAATACCTTCATTTCCTCTAACTTCCCTAGCTTAAGAGTGGTGAATAAGGATAAGGGAATCAAGTTGAGGCTTGACCCTAAATCGGCTAGTGTATCGAAAGCTTCAGATCTTCCTATCTTACAAGGCAAAACAAATATACCCGGATCATCAAGCTTTTTAGGCAACTTGTTTTGAACGAAGGCGGTCCCATTTTTACCTAGTTTAAACTTCTCATATTTTTCTAGGAGGGCACTATAGTAAGGAGCACGCGCTAAGACATCAATGACAGGGCGTTCAAGGTGAAGTTCTTTGAATTCATCGTCAAGGTCTTGCGTAGGAGGTGTTTCAACTATACTTTTGACCGGCTCTATATTGGGTGTTTTATTTGATTGGTCCTTTTGAAGAATTTGGTTTTGTTTGAAACACGTGCTCGTTGATTTAACCGAGTAGTACTGTGGACACGAAGTGGGTGACGAAACTGAAGATATGAATTAATGTTTAGTTTCGGATTCTTGATTGTGTCGCTTGGGAGTGCTCCCATTTCTCGGTCATTGAGAACTTTCAACAATGCGTCAATTCTAGTGGTCATCTCGCTTTGCTTTTGTTGGAAATCGGCTTCAAACTTAGATATGCGAGCTTCTTGAGATGCCATGAACTTAGACATCAATCCTTCAAGATTGTTGGTACTACCATAGTTGTTAGAAGGATTGTTGTTGAAAGTACGGTTGGAGGGTGGACCGTTTGGTTGGTAACTATTAGGCGGATTGGAAGAATTGGGTTGATTTTGTTTCCACCTAAGGTTTGGGTGATTTTTCCAAGAGGGGTTGTATGAATCACCGTAAGTGTTTGGCTCGGGCTTGAAAGTGTACCACTTATCTCCCGCTTCGTCGGTACGCGTGGATGCGTAGTCCGCAAAAGCTGTTCCGGGGAGTTCCACACAATCACGAGTGTCGTGGGGACCACTACATAATTCGCATAAAGAAGTGATTTTGTTCACTTGGCTTGAAGGTTTAGGAGCTTCGTAAGATTTCATGAGAAACTTGACTTGGTCCTCAAGTTCCATGATCCTACGGTCGGGAGTGCTAGAATTGTTCGAAGGCAAAGATATTGCCTTGACCGTTTTGTTCAAGTCACGGGGATCATTCCAACTTTCATTGTCATAGAGAGCAAGATCTTCTATGAGTTCCCATGATTGTTCCGCACTAAGATCACGTAGCTTACCACCGGCTGATTGGTCAATGGCTCGCCTCGTGGAGATGTCGATATGGTCATAAAAAATTTGGACTTGGAGCCAAAGATCTATGCCATGATGAGGGACTTTTTGGAGTAAGTCCTTGAAACGAGTCCATGCTTCATAAAGAGATTCATTTTGACGTTGTTGGAACATCAAGATGTCATTTCTAAGCTTAGTAGTTCTCCCCGGTGGGAAAAATTGAGCAAGGAAACGAGTGGTGAGATCATCCCATGTGGTGATGGATCCCGCGGGTAAACGCTCAAGCCATTGACTAGCTTGATCCCGTAGAGAGAATTAGAATAGGCGTAATCGGGTTGTCTCTCTAGTTTCAATACCTAGGTCTATGGAATCTACAATTTTGAGGAAGTCCTTAAGATGTTGGTTTGGATCTTCGTAACGAAGTCCATGGAATGCACATCCGCTTTGTACCAACCGGATGGTGTCGGATCGCAAGGGGGTCACATTGGCTCCGGTGAGCTCAATGGTGTTTCGGTAGCCTTGGTGGCTAGGTCGGGAATATTCTCCTAAGGTTCGGGGCCTAAGGGGTTCTAATGGTGGGTTTTGTTGTGGTGGGATGATGGGTTCAAAGATGTTCCCGTTGTCCATGATGTCGGGTGGTTACGAACAAAGACACAAAGAAATAAGATAGACTAAAGAAAACCTAAAAATAAAAATAAAATCTTACTAGAAAGGAATCTAGCAAGTAGACCTAATAAAAAGAGATTCTAACCTAGACAATAACTATTCCCTGGCAACGGCGCCAAAAACTTGATACGTGGGAATCGCACCAGGCTTTACCTCTCAAGGGATCTCGAGAAGCTTACAACCCCCACCAGGCAGTGTACCTGATCGTTGTAATATAGTATAGTGACAAGTACCGGGGGATTGATCGTTCAGCTAGGAATAGTGTCGCTAGGATTAGAAAACCTAAATACTAGTTCTAAAGGTGAAGGATGATTATTTTTGTATTTTTATATTTTTTAGAAAGCAAGTAAAAATCTCGTGTTTGAAGGATTTGGGGCGGAATTAGTTGCTAGTCAACTAACCCAATACTAAAGATGCAATCAAAATAAAATACTAGAAATGAAAATAAACTAAATTATACTAAGGTTGTGAGCAATAAGTGGAGAAAATGTGTTTACTTAGATTTCACTACTCCCTAGACATCTTTTACACGTTATTACTTGTTATAGTTGCATGGATGATGGATTGTATTCCTTAATATCATTCATGGGGTGACGTACTTAACTCCCCAATTCTATGAGTTCTTATCTCCTCCTATACCATGCCCAACACAACCATAGGGATTACAAACAGTGGCTCATGCATTAAATACAACCAATAAAGACCTAGTGCACATCGGTTCATGTTTCTTAAGACGTTCAAGCATGTTACCATTTGGAGATCTACCAGTTTTCTTAAGCCTAACATCAAATTCATTCATCCAATACAATTATAAACAAGTAATCAACACATAATTAACATCTCGGTTTCATTAGATCCAAGCAAACACAAGATAGATCTAGCCTAGCATGATGGAATTAAGACAAGAACAAGATATAGACAACCAACACATAGACATATTGATTGAATTAAAAGAATACTTATCTCAATTACACATGAAAGGTATCAAGGGCTTAGAACCCTTGAAAAACCTGTAAAATTCGCACCAAGTCGTACTTAGGGTTTCTCCAAAACTTCTCTTTTTTTAATGTGAAAATTATAAAACTATATATAGGAAATAGGGTCTGACGGCGTCAAGACCAATCTTGTGACGCCGTCACCTCGCCGCCAAAACTCTTCTCGGACTGCCTTGATCTACTTTTGACGCCGTCATGTATTGTGAATTTCCAGGCCGTCATGAATTTTACTCTTGACGCCCTACTTCGTGACGCCATCAAATCTGTACTGGATCGTCATGGAAATTTTCTCTTGACGCCGTCAAGGATTCCTTCTTGACACCGTCACCTACTGTTCCCAGTAAGAAAAATTAAGACTTTGGCGTTTTCTTCACTTTTATGCTCCAAAAACGTCCGAAATGCTTCCTTTTCCAGATTTCACTCCCAAAGTACCTAAAATCACAAAAGGAACGATTTAGGGCAATATTTGATCAAATAAAGTCAATTCCGGGCTTAAATGACCCCCTAAAAGTGGTTCATTTTTCGCCTCATCATATTTGCATACCGAAACCAAGATGGTACATACAAGACACGAACCTGTCTCAAAGCCACAATATCACGAAAAAGATGAATGTCAATCTCGCTAAGATGAACCAGATAAGTAGACTAATAAACTTCACCTACATAATCACAATAAACAAGTGTAGCGTTTTGAAGAGGAGCATAAAGCTCACACAAAAGATTATGTATCGAAGATATCTCAACAACCACATTAGGGACACCTCGGCACACAGCCTTCAATGCTAGATCGAGACAATGTAACCAATCATATAGCCGACTAAGAAAAGGGGTTGTCCCCACGAATTACACAATAAACAGAGGTGGAACAATGTGTAGCACGATATTCAGCCTAGTCAGCATCAATATAGGCGGTAAGCTAAGTAATATAACCATAATCAAGAGTACCCCAAAAATAGCGAAAAATGTGCTTCAAAGTAGCAAAATGTGGGTCACGACGATCATGCATATAAAGACTAACCACTTGCACAACAAAAGATAAATCAGGTCGCGTAAATATAAGATACTAAAGCGCTCTAGCTAAACTGAAATATAAAGTTTGATCACAAATAGGGTCACCATCAGGACCAATTGTAGAGTCAGTATCCACAAGAGTTTTGCATGTGTTGCACTTGATAACTCGTATTTTATACATATTTCTTCACTAGTTATCATGTGTTTTATATATGTCTTAATATGGTTATTGTGGACTTTTGGTACTTATTTATTTTTTTTGTAATGATTGACAATAGATCAATGATGGAAGGACCCATCCTTAATGCTTAAAAGATCAAGTTTTCCAAAAGATAAAGAAACAAAAAAACAAGGACTCAAAAAGTAAATATGTGGAAAACTCTTCGTAGAGTGGTTTGTCATGATGTGCCAAATATGATCACGTCACGACATTTGGATAGAAATATAGGACTACCTTGCTGATAAGGCGAAAAGTGTACCACTTTTAGGGGGTCATTTAAACCCAAATTCGAGATTATTTGATCAATTATTACCCTAAATCGTCCCTTTTGTCATTTTAGGTAGTTTGGAAAAGGAAGCATTTTTGACGTTTTTGGAGCGAAAAGTGAAGAAAACGGCAAAGTCTCCAAATTAAACTGGAAACAGTGCTTGACGGCGTCACTCTTTGGAGGTGACGGCGTCACGTTATGGCAAAGAGGTGGATAAAAAGTATAAAGAGACGCGCCAGAATGTTTTTGCACTTTAACACGTGACGGCGTCGACAAGGCCGACACGTGTAATTTACTCTTGACGACCTTGAGAGGATTAACACATGACGGCGTCAGATCTGGATCTAGGAAATGCGAGAGTTTCTTTGGCGGCGAGTTGACGGAGTCAAACCTATAACATGACGCCGTCAGACCCAAAAATCTATATATAGTTTTTTATTTTTCATTTGTTAAGAGAGGAGAACTTTGGAATAGTTTTGGAGAAACCCTAGCACGAATTTTACCTTACTTTTAAGGGTTCCAAACCCTTGCTTCATCCATGTTTGATTGAAGATAAGTTTTCCAGTAATCATTCAATATGTCTATGTGTTGTTTGATTCTATCTTATGCTTGTCTTTACTTTAACATGTTAGGCTAGGTTTTCTTTGTGTTTGCTTAGATGTAATGAAACCTAGTTATTGATTATTGGTTGGTTGTTTGTTTATAATTGGTGTGGATGAATGATATCGATGTTAGGCTTAAGAAAACTGGAAGACTTTCAATTGGTAACATGCTTGAACGTCTTAAGAAACATGATCGGATATGTACTACGATTAATTGGTTGTATTTAATGCATAAGTAACTACTAAGGAGGCCATGTTAGGAGCTAGTAGTCGGCTCGACAAAGGAAGAGGTAGAAGCTTATAGAGTTAGGGAAGATCGTGCACGGCCCTACGAATGGTATTAAGGAATATAAGCCGTCATCCATGCAATTGTAACAAACTAATCAACTAGTAAAAGATAGCTAGGGAGTAGTGAAATCTAAGTAAACACATTTTTCTTATTATTGTTTTTCTCCACATTTACTTTCGTGTCATTTTATTTTATTTTTATTGCATTCGTAGTTATTTACGTTAGTTGAGTAGCAACTAATTCCGCCCATTTTTCCAAAACCCGAGATTTTTACTTGCTTTCCATAAAATATAAAAAATACAAAAAGAATCATCCCTCACCTCTAGACCTAGTTTAATTGAGTTTTAACCCTAGCGAACACTATTCTTTGAGTTGAACGATCAATCCCCCGGTACTTGCCACTACACTATACTACATCGGTTAGGTACACTGCATGGTGGGGATTGCAAGCCTCTTGAGATCCCTTGAGAGGTAAAACCTTTTGCGAGGGCGCTATCCCACGCATCACTCGCGATAGTACATCGCGACACAAAGATTGGACAAGAAGACCCAGAACACGACGCGAGCAATTTCTCATGTCGCGACGGGGATATCCGACCAGAGCACTAGTTTTTTCCTAGTAAATATATGGCAACCTATAACTGTTGGTCCGATAAACTTGTGCAACACCATGAATTGTATAAACAAGAGCTTGAGCAATTGAAAATAACTAATGTTTATTATAGATATGTACATGGTTACACGATCTTGACCATGATCAACATACCCAGTTGTACATTACGACTGTACGATTCTCACTTTAGAGGTTCAAGGTGAAGGTGTTTACGAGAGATAGTTGCATAATATTATCTCTAGTAATGACAAATGCTTCTCTTCAAGTTATGAAGAGGGAAATTCCACTTAGAAGAGGAAGTGTATTCTAGAGGTGGAATCTGTTACCTATCACTACTACTAACCTCCGTTTTATAGACAAAAAGAGATACATTGTTAATAGTTAAAAGAATAGTAGTAACTAACCTAGAAGCAAACTGGAAGTTAAGGTACATGTGCACTTGTGTGGCTAGGGTTGCTTCAGTGTGTTGAATCTCTTGTACATGAAAGTTGCTTCCCTGCTCTCAATGAGTCCTTATCTTCCCAAGGGTTTTCCCACTTTGCTTTAGCTCAAATTACTCTCGCCTAAGTGTGGCTGAGTACTTCAGTCAGCTCCAAGGATACACTTTACAAGTATGTTAAAGGAATACTCTGAGTGTATTTGATAAGTGCAATTGGTTCATCTGCATGGCTTAAGCTGATAAGTCATTATTAGAGACCTAAGGGCATTTGCCTGTCCTTGAGGTCTCAAGGGTTTTTGTCACTTCTCTGCCCTTTGTTTTAGCTGACTCCGATATTAGTTTACAAAGTTTTCAATCAGTTTTAAACTTTGTCTCTACAGAGTACTACTGTTGTAGCTGAGAAGGTACAAGGAATAACTGATGTGTTTATCATCAGATATATGAACTCTCAGTGAGTCCCTTTAGACCGCTATTTTTCCATTCAGTGGTCTTTCACTCTGACTTCTCTAAGGTTCACTTAAGGTGTTTCACTGATAAGGATTTATTTGATACACTTTTTAGGGGTCATTTAAGCCCAAAACTCGTATGTATTTGATTAGATATTTCCCTAAATTGTTTCTTTTTGCATTTTAGGTACTTTAGAAGTAAAAGACGAAAGCCGGCATGTTTTGGACTAAAATCGACAAGAAAAAGAAGAAAACGGCAAAGTCGTGAATCTGTCTGGAAAAGGGCTTCAGACGGTGTCACACTTTACACATGACGCCGTCACTTGCAAACTGAAGATGAGATCAATGCAAATTTTACAAAAGAAGACTCAGAACTTTTGGAAGACGTTATCACCTGACGGCGTCACTTATATTTGAAGACCAAGATTCAAAGTAAAAATTACACAAGACGACCCACATGTATTAAAGGCTGACGGTGTCAAGACCCAACTGACGACGTCAGAAGACACTAGCGACGGTATCACAATGACGACTTGCAACAGACGAAACCCTAATGACGGCCGATTGATGACATCACAACCTATAATGTGACGCCGTCAGCCCGTCACAGATGTAAACCTAAATATACTTTCGTGTGTTTTCCTTTATTGATGTAACACTTTGGAGAGGTAACCCTAGACGAAATTATGTTTTGTTGCAGGGCTTTTTACAGCCTTTTCATCCATGTTTTATTGAAGATAAGTGATTCATCTTTAATCATTCAATATGTCTATGTGTTGTTTGATTTTATATTTTTCTTCTCTTCATTTTAACATGCTAGGCTAAATCAATTAATGTTCGCTTAGATCTAATGAAACCTAGTTGTTTGATTTTATGTTTTTCTTCTCTTCACTTTAACATGCTAGGCTAAATTAATTAGTGTTTGCTTAGATCTAATGAAACCTAGTTGTTAATTACCGATTTTCGTCTCTTGTTGAATTGGTTGTATTGCGTTAGAAATAGGAAAACTAGCTTAACTCTATATGTACTAGCTTGAACGCCCCACTTAACGCCTTTATACCCTAGAGTGGACCGGTGGTTTTATTCGTTGTATGTATTGCGTGAGTGGCGGCTTGTAGTTAGTAGGAGATCCTAAGGAGATAACTTAATTGTCACTTGTAGATCTAAGGTTTTCTAAAGGAGAATTATACACTCGTAGAGTTGGGGACATTGACAATTCGACTAATCAATAAGAGACACCTAGGGAGTAAAGAAATCTAAGTAAACACATCTTCCTATCATAAGAGTTACCACAATTTACTTTTCTTGTTTATTAGTTTAAATAGTTTTTAATTAAGTAGTAGTTAAAATGCCCACTCTTTTAAACCCCGAGATTATACTTTACTTTCTAAAAAATATAAAAACACAAAAAAGACTCATCCCACACCTTTAGACCTATCTCGACATACACTTCGACCTTCACATATACTATTCCCCTAGAGAACAATCAATCCCCGTGTCTTACCTATGCTACACTACAACGGTTAGGTACACTGTCTAGGATATAACAACCCACAAACACCCATTACTATCATTCCCATTACAAATACCTATAGTAGGTATTTCACAGGTAAATTATTGCTTTTTATATGTATTATTACTTATATGACTCACTAGACCTGCTCATGTATCTACACAAGTCAAATAACTCAACACTCACATCCTATAAACCCCAAGTATGTCAAGAATAAAATCATAACAACACCATAATAAGTAATTCACCAATCTAAAACACTAAACATAACACAAAACCCTAATAAACACTAAACTAAAACTTAAGTAGGATTATGTGCTTATCTGAACCTATATGCTTAGTTTAACTAGTATGAATGTGTCCAAGGCTTAAGTATGAGTTTCCTTAGGAATATTAGGATATATTAGAACTATTAGGCTATAGAATAAACCCTTTAGAACTTAGATACAAACCCCATAATCCCTAAACCATAACTAGGTCATAGATAACTAGAATTAGGTCTAAACCATCCCAAAACTTCCCCATAGGTCACTACCACTTAGTATAAGCCTTTTAGAACTTAGGAATAGTTATTAACACCCATAGGACACTAGTCTAGGCACTAAACCATAGGATAAACCCTAGTCTTTCACTAAACACACTTAGGTCATTTAGGTTACAAAACTAGGTCAAACCTTCCCAAACCTTTCCCATAAGTTACCCTCACTTAGAATAAACCCTTTAGGTCTTAGGATTAGTCACTAAATACACTTAGGAACTTAACTTAGGCACTAACCTTAGATAAAATCTTAAACACTTAATAAGTAGATCTAGGTCTAAACTTAACTAAAATAAGTAAAACCTAAACATAAGCACCTCAAACACCTTAACCTAGCACCCTAACACCTTTTTCATACCCAAGCACACACCCTAACACCTCTAAGCACCCACACAAGTAAGTGCATCACCTACTTGACTAATCCACCACTAATCACCAGTAATACTCCACTAAACCACTACTAAACCACCACTAATCCACCCCTAATCACCCTAAACCATCACTAAACACCCTAAGCAGCTTACAAGCACCTCCAAGCACCCAAGCAATGAGGTGCATCACCTCCTTGTAAGCTACTCTCACCAAACCGCCTCCACGGCTCCTCCTCCACCACAACCGGCCTAGGTAGCCCCCTAGCTACTCTTAGCTCATCCTCCTCACCTCCTAGCCTTGCCACAATACCCTCTAGCTCAGCTTGCTCACCCCTCCCTTTGCTCAACACCTAAACACCCCGTTCTACCCTAAACCTCCATAACGAGGGTATAAATACCCCTCGTATGCCCTCACTTCCAACTCATACCCTTTCTTCTCTTCACCTCAGATTAGTACAATAGTATTAAGCCTTTAAGAGACCTTGGAGTTGAGTAGCTAGGCCTTGGTCGAGTCGTGTTGTGGTTTGAGTTGATACGAGCCCTAGAAAACCCTAGAAAACCCTAACCCTAGTTTCTAACCCACGTAAAACCCCCTAGCCAAGTAAGTCTTACATTTAGTTAATTTAGCTTTAGTATATTCTTAGGATAGATTTAGGATGCCTTAGATACCCTAGGAACCCTTGCATGAGCTTTGAACCCTTTCATTTGCTAGTTTAAGTTTTAAAACCCTAGATCGAGTCATATACTTGCATGCATGGTATAAGTCATTAATTTAGGTCATACACTAGTTATACATAACCTAGATAAGTTAAAATAAGTAAAACATAGGCTAGAAAACTTAGTTACTAGATAAAATATAAGTTACATGCATATTAGGACTAGTTTTGCAAAACTTTACATGCATAAGGGTATATATCATAAATTCCTGAAATTATAAAGTCTAGGGACTGTTTTTGACATTTCCTAGAAGTTATAAGTGTAAGGACTAGTTTTGCATTATATTAAAATCCTAGGATAGATATTAAAATAAGTATAAACAAAAAAGGACTAAAAACGTAAATAGTATAAAGTTAAAGGTCTAAATGGTAAAATATAGAAAACTTAAGAGTCTTAGGTTAATTACTTAAAGTATAGAAGTCTAGGGACTAGTTGTGTCAAGTATAGATAGTTATTAGTATAAATAATATAAGTAATATAAATTTAGGGTAGAAAATGTAAATATATAAACTATAAGGGTAAAAAGTGAAAATATCATATAAGTATAAAACCTAAATAAAGTTAGAAGCATAGCACAATACTAGGGAGCTTCATGCGAGGAGTACTATGTGGATATTTCGTTTTTGACGAGTTTGTTGGGTTTACGAATTAAAGTGCCCTGACTCCTCGAACGATTATTGCATATACTTCTGAGATACTATTGCCCGAATGGTGATATGACTATAACTAAACCCTAATAACAACATAACTCAATAATAGGGAGCTTTGTGTGAGGAGTATTAACTTCTAAATTATGATGGCCCGAACGGTATTATGTTGATAACATAATACAATAGTAAGGAGCTTCATGTGAGGAGTCATATACTTCTGAATTACAATGGCCTGAACGGTGTTATGTTATATATAAAACATTAACAAAACTAAAAATAATAACTTGAGAAACATAAACATGATAACTAAAGCTTGACATACATCCAAAACCAACAACACACTAGGATACGTGAGTAAGGCGGTCTAGTTTCCGAGTCACTATTTGCATCACTTAGATTACTCTAAACCCAGGTGAGTTTTCGTAGCCTCACATCTTTTTAAAACTTTCACTTTAAATGCTTTCTAAACCCTGTGAGGGGGATACATGCTAAATGCTTTGCTTAAAACCGAATACAAGTCTTTTTCTTTGGTTGTTTGCACGAGTAAACTAACAGCCACCACTACATAACCAAAATTCATGAATATAATCATTTGGGATATTTTACCCACGTGAACGCGAATATAGTTGATAGATCTATTGGAGTTTGACAACTCCTGTTGGTATTAACACCCCACTAGGTGGTACCAATAAGTACTATATTTGAATCCACTCAAGGTATAACTTTGGAAAGTTATCCTTCTATTCCCTCACGTTAGGTCTGCAGCCCACATGACCCGGATCGTTAAGGTGTGATTCATGAGCTTAGTGCAACCTACTAAACTCTTGATAATTGTGCATGCATCACAATTATCACAAAACTTGCATTTCCCCAGATGGGTGTAACAACTAAACCCAGGGAACTTGTATTCACTAACCCCTAAACCTATGATTCTCACTCAACACCTAGTGTTGACTTTTTAAGCATGTATTCTAGGTATATTACTTCTATGGATCCATGGCAGAAGGAGGTACTGAACTCGAAGGACTTTTCATGGTTATCATTCAAACACAACCAACCAAACTCTTAGATTTTTGGGACCTCATCAAAAATAAAAGTATATCTTTTATAATTAAAACTCTGATAATTATGAATGATAACTAAATTTCCAAAACGTCTCTTTTCGAGTCATTTTCTATTACTGTATCTGTGATTCTAAGAAGTAATACCCCAAGTACTTTATCCGTTGCGATCAGTGAAAAATGGGGGTGTTACGTAGGAGGATTGTAAAACTTCTTGAGGTTATGCAAAATACCACATCATACACCTATGAGTCTTTCGGATAGCAGATGATGTTCACCTGTGGTGATTATTCAGTCAAGGGTAAACTTTGCTCTTTTAGTTATGGTAGCAAGTAATATATATAATATATAATAGTAAGAAAACCGACCAATTAGTCAATTCACTCTCTAATCAAGAGTGAAAATCCCAAGAGGCCAAACAAAATCAAACCATATATATCTTCGGAAGTATTTGATATTCCGAGTCATTTATATTGGTGTGTGCTTATTCACACACCTTTTTCTGGCCAAATTAAAACCAAAACAGACACAAACTAACCATAAATGTCAAATATATTGTGTTTTTGTGTTTGTGATCGTGCAGGAACGGATATTTCAGAAACTGACATAATTTAGGCCAAAAAGACAAAAACGAGCACGAGATTTGGAAAATTGTCAAAAGCCGAAGCTTGGATGGGATTACGGAGCATAATGGAGCATTATTGGATCGACTCGACACATTTTTGAAGAAAACGAAGAAAAAGACAAAGAGTCAAAGATCAAGATAATCCCGGCAATGTGACATGGGGGGAGGTATTGTTAGGAATACGAATATTCCTATAAAAGACTCGGTCACCTAAATGATGTAATAGCATTATGATAGCTCGTAGTTAGTTTATTAGTTAGTTAGATACTAGTTTAGTTTAGGTAACATCGTAGAAGAAGGACGGGTCTTTACCCACTGTATGCCTGATCCACAGCCCGGGTGTGGGCGTTTTTATCTTTTTTTGTAGGTAACTATAAATACCCCTCTCCACATGTGGAGAGGGTTGGAACTTCTCTTCATTAATCTAACCTTCTCTTGTTTCTCTCTCTAAGTTCCCACCTATTCTCTATTTCTCTCTCTAAACTTTCTTCATCTTTCTTTCCTTGAATTTGAACCATAATAACAAGAACAATACATGTTATAATTATGTTTATCCTACAATTGGTATCAAGAGCCAAGGTTTCATCTTAGGGACTAGCTTGTAGCTTGGTTCTTGTGTTTGGTATTTAGTTCGAATGTTTTCTTAGGAAATTCAGTAATTTTACTTTGTTTGTGGGTTGATTCATAATACTCTTGTTCTTTCATGTTTGAGCCATTGGGTGTTCTTATTTTTGCCATTGGGTGTGTTCGAATGTTTGTTTTGGTGGCTTGTTCTTGATTTCGGTTACCATTGCTTCTTACTTGCGATTAGTTTTCTTTGTTGTTCTTGGTTGCGTATAGTTCACTATTGGCTGTTGTACTTGCTGAGCATCTTTTGGGTATTTTTTCCATAAAGTGAGTAATAACAAATAAGTGACAGTGACTATTTTGGCTGCATATACGTTGTTTTTATCTCGGATGTATTTTATCGAATTGTTGCGATTATTTTTTTTGTAATTGCGATTTGCTCACACTCTCCAAACTTGCGGTTAGCAGATTATAGTGGTTAACTCTATTGCGTTTAGCGGCTATCCTTTTCTTCCTAGCGTTTACTTTAGTAGCGGTTAGTTTTCTAAAGTTTGCGGTTACCTCATCTCTAGTCTATCTAGCGGTTACCTCATCTCAACAATTTTTGCGGTTTCCTCATCACAGATATTCTTGCAGTTACCTTAACCAGTGTGTTACTTTTGGTCTAGTGTTTAACTCCTCAACCTTTGTTTCTATATTGCGGTTATCAGAAAACTAGAAAATCCAGGCAACTACTACTCTCAACAACAATCATCAGAAACAATTCCAATCCATAATCGATTCATAAACACAGACCCAAAGAAAAGAAAATACAATCAAGATCTCAGCTGGCTTATCTTTTTCGTGTGGTATAACATTAAGAGTAAGACCTTTTAAAGTCCATAACACGAAGGAAACCAAACCACCATCGATCTAATTCTTAAAGCTTAAACTTCATTGAATATTCGAACCTTAAAGAAAGTACAAAGCACGATTGCTTCATCTACCTTTTCATTCGATTACATCAAAGCAGAATAAGAAAATCAATATCTCAGACACGTGCTCATCATTGATCATTGATAATAGTTTATCAAGTGACAAAGAAAAACAAGATCTAAAAACAACATGAACTTGTCCTACCTATGACCCACTGAAAAGATCTTGGTGCCGTAACTTTGTGTTCGTGGTCTCGTTTGTACAACAAGGAATACAAGGGCTGATCTATGTTGGTTATCTGTTTTGGGATTTATTTGCTTTGATATCAAGAAATAGGGGCAAATTGTATTGTGCTTGGTGACTCAGTTTTTTTTAGAGAAGTGGATTTGTCTCTGTGGTGTCTGCGTATAAGTTTGTGAGTGGTGGATTAGGGTTATCAATAATATTAGGGATTAGTGGTGATTAGGGGTGTAATATAATCAGATTTTTTTTGGACGGTTTGTGTTGGGCTGGAGGATTTATCTTGGGCTTTTATAACACTTGTGGATTCATTGGACTACTTTATCTACAAGTAACATTTTTGGTTACATATATTGGACCACTGATGCTTATTTCCATTGGGCTGACTCACGATTAATCCATCAAGGGACGAGTTTCATTCACTTGAATTCTGTTTGGGAATTTATCTTTATCCATATTTTTGTAGTTGTATATTTAGTTGGATAAAATCCTGGGAAAATTTTCGGGATATATTGTGGTATAAGGTCTTGATTGAGCTTCAAGATTCCAAGCTTGTGAATTATTTTCGGTTGAGATATTTTCGGGTGTATTGGATATTACTACAGGCTTATTCAGAATTCGGTACACTAACATTGTCTAAAACTCACTGTGACTTGTCTGAAACTCAATTCAACCGATAGATCGTACAATTATCACGTTCTACATATAACCTCTAATCATTGTTGCGGTCCAACAGTTCTCATAACACGTTATACCAATTCTTCAGTATTTCAAGGTTTATTCTTGATTTTGTAAAATCCCGCGAAAGAATTTATTTCTCGGTTTAAATCATAGAATTGTAAAATCGGGTGCGCGTTCATAATCATGTCTACTAATTCAGATGCTGTCATCTCAGAGATACTCAAACTATACGACGTGATCGATGAACATATGATTTCGAACCCCGCACAACAAATAAACGTGGTTCATTCTGATATTGCTAATGTAGAATCGTCATGATCGAATTCTCAAGTGAAAGAGTTTCATCAGCCTACTAAATTACTTGATGATGTAAAGGATTGCCGCATTGAATGCTTTCAACAACTTCATTCACACCTCTCGGTACTTTTAGAGAACTGGATTCAAGATGGGATTTGAACGTGCATTTGCAACTCTCTTCGGTCAAGATGTTCAGACTTTCACAGACACAATGATTCTTAATTCAGATCAATTACGACAACAACTTGACCAAGCAGAACCTTCCAATATTGGATCCATGGCTGCCATCTGTGTGCTCAACAAACAACTATAGGTGTTCATCGATTCGAAATCCGCTATGATATATGACTATGAAAGTCAGATGACAATGAAGTGTTTTACACATGATATGGATGCAGATTTCAGACCGGTAAAAGAACATGTGTCATGTGCTGAGGTACCCTTAACTGATCAACATAATGTGCCCTCTAATGAACGTCAGCATACTGATCAAATTAAGCCCATTTATGACACAAATTTGTTGGAAAAGACTGATAGCAACATCATTTCTAATTCACCAAATATGAGTCATAAAGGAGGAGAAAGTGATCAGGATGCTAAACGTGATGATGAGTCAAGTTCTTTGTTTACGGCTGAGTCTTTCAAATCACATGATATGGTTGATAAAGATGTGTTTAATGAACTTTCAAACAGATTCTTACAACTTGAAAAGCATTGTATTTCACTTGAAATTACAATGCATCAAAAGGAAGAAAGTTTTCAAACTAACCAACCATGTAAAAATCCGGAACTTCCTGATTTCCGTGAATTCTTTTTGATAAATGATTTGAAAGCTCAACTAGAAACCAAAAACCTGACAATCAACAACCTGAAAAAACGTATTTCTGAGATGTGTGATATGTGTAATGAAGTTAAAGCTAATCATGATAGTGATGTGATTGCAACTAGAAAGTTTGAACAAAAAATGGCTGAATTACTTGATGAAAATGAGTCTTTGAAAATTCAATGCAAAGAACTGTGTGATTTAATCAAAGAAACGAAAACTAAGAATATTGAGCAAACAACTTCTTTGATTGCCAAAAATAATGAATTCAAAGCTCAACTTCTGGAAAAGGGTTTCACCATTGCAGCACTTAAGAACGAGCTAAGAAAAGCAACTGGGAATAGTGTGAACACTAAGTTTGCAAAACCATCAATCTTGGGGAAACTAGCTTTACAATCGAATAGAAACCAATCAGTTGTTAACCAACCGAATGCGTTTAGATCTGAACGACCAAAATTTTCAAAAACACGGTTTGCCTCCCAAGTTGATGCGGAAAATGTCACACCCCCAAAATCGGGTCCAGCGGAAGCATACATGTAGCTGGGGTGTAACTTAATTGGTATTACAACACATGTTCAAAAATGGTTTTCACTTGAATCATTTATAATAAAATAGTTTAATCAAAAATGTTGAATTTACATTGTTAAAAGTAGTGCGGAAGTAGGCCCTTAAACTAGTTTAAAACGGTCCCCAAATGAATAATCAGAGTCTTCTATGACCATGCCATGCCCTGCCAAAACATCCTGTAGCGTGCCATTGCTTAAAACCTGGAAATACATGCTAAAGTGTCAACACGAGGTTGGTGAGTTCATAGAGTCTTGTGAAAAAGAATGTAATGCATATGAATGAAGATTTCCCAGCAAAGGCATCGTAAATTCACTCAGTTCCAGGTCCCGCCATAAGAGACTTGTAACCTGTGTGTTTACAACCCACTGCCAAATGTGTTTTGGTTTGTATGAACAAAATAATGCTTGAATCTCAATTCAAAGGTAAGTGTAGCAAAACCGCTATATAAACAATTTTAACAATGAGGTTATATAAACAATGATGACAATCCCATGAAATGCAGGTAATCAAACATACCAATGAAATGCAGGTAATCAACCATGTAAAGCGAGTAATGCGTTTAAGTAAAACGAGCATGTATTTTGCCCCAAAGAGTTTGCAAAACAATTAAAAGAGTAGGGGCTATGACTCACCTGGTGCGACGGCTATGATGACAAAAGTGGATACACAGAAATGAGGCACGATCTCTAACCACAACCTAATATGAATGATATGATCTAATGTAAGAAATGAAATGATGCTACACATGCAACTACGTATGTTATCGATACCACTCGTGTAATTTGAAAATAAGGTTTATCGTTGAAATACATGTTGATGTCTTGTTTAGTTATAAAAACTACTTTCCAAGTATATATGTTGAAACTATACTCCACGATCCTTATTTGGTGTTCTATCAGCAATTTTAATATTTTCGTCGCAAAGTATAACATTTTCATTATTTGAAAATATGTCCCAATTGTCCTCGTAAAACTAGTCGCGAAATAGTGAATATTAAGACTTAGGAAAGAAGCTCAGTAGTTTTGAGAATATTTTCACCTCATCTAAAAAGTCACAGAAGTGAAGTTTGTCCATACGGGTCTCAATCATAAAGATATATGGCCATGAAGTAAGGTGTTTGGGCTGTTTCGGCAGATTCTGGGCAGTTTTCGGGAAAGTTTGGAAGTCCATAAGTTGTTCGTAATAAATCCTTTTGACAAACGGGTGGATGTTTTGGAAACTAGGCTGGGTGAACTAACTTTTTGTCAATTATGTAAATTTTCCAGAAATGAGTTTATCAATGAGTAAATTGGCTCTCAACATGATGTATTACAAAAACTGTTTTTCTATACTTGGTAATATTTTGCTAAAAAGCTGATGGAAATAAATAGAGTTTCGTCGATTTTGAAACGTGTATATCTTGGTCGTTATAAGCTTGTTTTCTATGTTCTTTATATCCCCGGAATCGTGGGACAACATACTAATATATTTTTGATAAGTCGGGATGGCTAGATCAAGTTTTACACCTCAGATTGGCCCTTGAAAATCGTGGGACAGCAAGTAAAATTTTCAGAAAATAGTTTTCGTCGTTAAACTTGCAAAAATCATATCTCCTTCGTTATAAACTCGTTTTAATCCGTTCTTTCGCCCACGGCTTAGTTTTTGAAAGTATTTTCTAAATATTTAGCCCAAACTTACCTGGAATCCCCTGATTTTTCTGGATTTTACAAAATGGGACAGCAACATTTATATAGTGGCGAAAATTCATTTTTCTTGTTTAATACTTGTCCAAATCCACTCCAATCACCACAAATCTAGTCTAATCCTACCATACACCTTCTTAAGGTGTCATGGGTTCCTAAACATCACCAGCCTTGGTGGGTTTCATGGGGATAATCATAGGTTAATTATAATCTCATAATAATTAAGAAATACTTGAAAAGTGGTATATATAACATAACTACTTGCATATTTAACCAATATATCATGAAAATACAACATGTTACTAATGAAATGAAGGTAATAGATGATGAAAAAATAACACTTGAAGCTTACTTGAATATATATGGAGTTTGATGAGAAATGGATTAAGAAACCTAGGTTTTTATCACAAAACCCTAACAAGGAAAGAAAGTAGAGCTTGATTAACACTTGATCTTCAAAAATTGATGGATCCTTCCTTGGTTTTTATTTTGGGTCGTGGCTAGGGAGGAAGAACAAGAGAAAACCTTGACTTTGATTCTTGAAATGAATATAAACGTGTTATTTGTGTTTTTGTATGAAAATATCTAATCCAATGGCATAATGGTAAATAAAGGGTCAAGTGGAAGTAACATGGTGAGGGGGGGGGGGGGGGGGGGGGCTGCACATGGTTGATAAGTATGTAGGAAACTTGTTAATATCTAGTTCACGGAGTCGGTTTTGGTTCCGTTAATCGCTAAACGTAAAGTTTTAAACCGCGAAACGTAAATTCGGGTGTCGTAAAAATATGAAACTTGAAAGAATAACTAAACTTGTCAAAATACTCCATGATGAAATATAAAATGAATGGTAAGTTCCATCGGGTTGCTTAAACGCTGTTAAAACTGGAAACGCGGGTTAAAAACGCGTAATTCGCGTAAAACGCTGAACTGGAAAATGTAAAATTCCAAAACTTTTAGAATTGTCGTAAAATGAGAGAAAATCATATTTCTATTGTTTATAGTGTTTTATGGACATATCGGGATGCTGGAATGACGTTTAAACCCAAAAGTAAATCTCGGACACGGCTTCGTAATTTTTGCAGAAATGATCCGACGAGCGCCAAACTCTCGGATTACCGTTAAAATAGTTTAACTTACGAGAATATGAAATAAAAATTTCGGAGATGAATAGTGAAAGTGAATAGTAATAGTGAATAGTAACTGATGAATAGTCACTTCCCGAAATAAAAATGAAATTTTGACATGTGAAAAAGGACATGAAATTACGAGTTGTGACAGAAAAAGTTTTGACAAAACCAGTCACTCCACATTATTTGCCTAAGTTAACTGTTTCTAGTTCTGTTAAACCTCAACAAGTAGCTACTCCAACTCCCAGCACCTCTAGGATTAGTTCGAAAAGTGTGTCTAAACCAAGCATTAAGATTCAAAATTCTTGTTAAACAAATGATTTGCACAAGAACTATGACCTAGTAAAGGCTAGGAAAAGGGCACTACTTCATAAGGATGGTATCTTAGGTTCACAACCTCGCCTGATGCCTCCTGGTTTACTGAGGAACACTGCTAAGGTTCAACCGGTGAAATCTAGGACTTACACTAAGTCATCCACAATGCATAGGAAGCAACACAAACCTAAAACTTCTCCTAGGTGGACAGAAACTATTAAATCTTTGGAGACTAGGAATATCGATAAGCCTTTCGCTATGCATAAGAAGCTTAGTAATCCTAGACCTTGCCATAAGTGGATTCCAACTGGTAGAACTTTTAAGTATGTTGGACTTAAGTGGATACCTACTGGAAAGGTGCTTACTGATGGCAATGCCATGGTTGACCGTGAAACCCCCAAGGGTTTGGATACCAATGTCACTAACCCATGTATATGCAATCAAGTTTGTAATGTTAGTGCAGGTAGTCCTTACTCAGTTGCAAGTACATCAATCATTCACCACTCTAGAAGACTCAAAGTCTGGAGGCCTAAAGCAAGCATATCTCTTACTTCAGGAGGTATAGGAGGTCAATGTTGATGTATGTTCATTATGACGTCTGTTTACATCAGTTCAGGCCTCGCTCTTCATCATTATGACGTTTGAACAATTCAGTTCAAGCCTCGTTCCTCAATGTCATCATAATGGCGTCTGCTGACAACACTTCAGGCCCTGTTCATCAAAGAAAAGAAAAGTGTACGCTTGAGTGCGCTTTATCTTCTAAAGATGTGAAATGCTCTTGCTTCTGACCTCTCTCATCAACAAGCTTCATATTTGTTCCACGCTTGCTCAGACATCAAGTGGATTACTTTCATCAGATTGTATTGTTATTCACTCGTTCAAAAATGGCATCTTCAAATACAATTTTTGAGGGGGAAAAGTGTGAACAGTGGATCAACCTCATATGCAATTTTTGAGGGGGAGAAGTGTGAATAAACTACATGTATTTCTATTCACTTGTTCAATCAAAAATCGCATCCTCATATGCAATATTTAAGGGGGAGAAGTGTGAATAAAATACATGTTGATTGATGCATGAAATGACTCTCCTCTCCTCCAACACCTAATGTTCTACTAACTAAGGAAGACTAATTGTGACTACGGAGTTGATTGGGTATCACATAATTGAGATTGAAGTTGACTTTCACAAAGGCGTGATCTTAGTTTATCTTGAAGTCGGGGTGGTTGGATGTATGACTTTCAACGATAACTTGCTCGTGCTTGAGATTTAAGTTGAAGACTTGGTTTATCTAGTTACCAGCAGTCGAGGTGGATGGTTGAAGACCTGGTTAACTATCACTTTAAGGAGTTACGTTGTAGTACTCAGTGTCACACGCCGTTGTCGTTGTCGATAATCGCAAGAGGTGGCATGCTTTGGTTGGGTAGTGAGTACTTAGAGATTTGCTTGGAGCATAAATTCTCTGCATCGTTCTTCCAACATTAGTGCAAGCTTAAGACACAAGAGCGGAGAACTCCACTTCAGTTTCAAGTTTGGTATATCGGGTTTTCTCCATACGTGGTCATTTACTATTAGACAGTGGAAGTGTAAAGAGGTTTACTTAGGGGTTGATCTACAGTGAATTGTTGAAGAGAATTGTCATCGACATCTTCTCATGGGGTATTGATTTGTATATTGCTTCCAGCTGATATATTTATGTACACACAGTTATGATGATTCCCAGAGATCGTCATCATTATGGAGGGAGAATTGTGTAGATTGGGGCTTTTATCGAAAAACTGGAAGCATTCTAAGTGAGTTTAAAATGTCGACATGACGTTCCCCAAACAAACCTATGAAGAAGCTACAGTTATCAGTCTATGATCCATTTAACGTTGTGGATGACATGTTAAGAGACTGAAGACAATTTGGGCAGAATTGAGATATACTTCTTCAACAAGCATGAAGGTTATATCAAACGGGTCGTCAGTTTGGGAGGGAGTAAGTTAATTAAAGGTCTTACTAATTGAGAGGGAGTAATAACCCAATTAGAAAGTGTTTCTGTTGCAGTTGATTCTCACATGATACATTTTAGCTAATGTTGATCTTCTCACTAATGTTCAAGTAAATGAGCGTAAAATGTGTTGCTGATTATGAGGTATCAAAACCAGCAAGGGGGAAGGAGACATACATCTGAATGCATAATGAGTACACATGATGCACTTAATACTTCTTCTTAACTGAAGATATCCTGGGAAGACAAATGTCATAACCGCAGAGAATATCAGTGTATTAACTTGTGACGTTTGGTGTATCATTCCAACTACGAGGGGGAAGTGGTCTTCTGATACTTGTGGTATGTATTACTTCAGCTTTCAGTAGCAATAAATATTGAGAAGAATATTTGGAGCGTGAGAGGATATTGCTTATCGACATCTTCATAGGAGCTGATATGGTTTATGGTAAAGTGCTTCTGGTTAATGCTTCATGTACACAATGGTATGATGATTCCGATGAGATCGCAACCATCAGGGGAGAGATTTTTGTACATCAAGGACGCGCAACAGGTTCACGTGATCGGGCTTAATCATATATTCCGGGATCGATAACCGCAGAGATGATCAGTGCCTCAACCTGTTACTTTGGTGTCATCATTTCTTCTTGTGTTGGATACATGCGTACAATATGGATTGAGTTGGTATGTGTAAGTTAACTGGAAAGCATTTGGTGAAATGAAGATGTTGATATCTTATTCCCCCGAATAGACAACTGCTCCAAACCATAAAGTAATGTGTAAATTGGGGACGTACAACAGGGTCATGTGATCGGGCTTCATCATACATTCCGGGATCGATAACCGCAGAGATGATCCGTGGTTCACCCTGTTACTTTGGTGTTATCGTTTTCTTCGGGTTTTTGAGCTTCATCCAATGAGACTTTTTGCGTCACTTCAACGTCTTGGGGGAAGTGGTCTCATGTAGGTGATTGTTGGTTTGGAGGGAAGCTACCAAAGCTTCACATTGAGGAGGCAATAAAAATTCATCGATTTGGTGGGTGTCTAGCGAGTAACTCAGTTGTGAGATTCTAGTGATTTGTTAACTACTTGTGTTTGGTGAATTGTTGTGACTTAAGTCGTTTCGATTAGTTTGATTGTAATTTGACATTGTGAGTTAATCTTTACGACTTGACTTACTACGATCGGACCTATTGTAACTTGACTTGTCGCGACTTGACACTTAATGCTAATTGTCACTTATCCAAGATCTCTCTCTAAGTCTAACTCGCATATTACATGTTTCGGTTTCTTTTGTTGACTTTAGTAAAATCCCGGGAGAGAATCGATCTCTCGGCTTAAGTCACAAGAGTTGTAAAATCCCGTTTAAGATTATATCATGGTAACTACTGATTCAGACGATTATTCAAGAGCCTCAAAAGCTTTGGTGGTGAAAGTATAAGAAATGTTAAGTACTGATTTCTACAACGAGCTGAACGATACTTTCATTTTGGTACTCAAGTCAACATCTTCTTAAACTGATTAGTATCCTTTGTACATATATTATACTAAATTGTAAATATAGAAGTATAAAACAACAAAAAACACATAAAAATCTGAAAAACTACACAAAATCCAAAAATATTCCTCTCTTAACATATCTCTTGTGTAATCAATATTATGTACGTTTCTAGAAATGTCATTCAATAATGACAGGGAATCATACATATGCTTGAGCAAGAGTTTTTCGTTTTTCAAATAATGTTTTTCTAAAACATGTCGTTTCGCAAAAACATTCTTCAAAAATATGGCTTGCAGTCATTTCAGGCTGTAACCCGGACTTCAAAATTATGGCTTGCTATTACTTCAGATAGCATCCCGTTTTTTCAAAAGGGGGAAAACACGTCGCCAAAAATACGGTTGTTCCTTTTACCGGTGAAGTTCATCCGGACATGGATTACTTTACATCCGTGCACCCTCGATCTAATGTACGCTTCAGTGCATTTTTTCTTGACAAAGAAGAGAAATCTTCTTTTTATCGCCAAATACTTTCCCTTCTATGATTTTTCCGGAAAGTATTTGTGCAAAACTTGGTGGTACCATGAGATTTTGATTGAAAATCAAATTGAATCTAGATTTTGATAAAAAATTTCACTCAATCAATGACTTTAATATTTTATGAAAATATTTCAGTGTTAACAACCATCATTGATTGAGGGGGAGAGTGATTTCTCAAAATTTTCTGTATCATCAAAACTCTCTACACTTTGTACAAAAATAGTACAACAAAACGATTTGTGATGGTTGTGTGTCAGAATGAGAACAATTTTCAAAGAGTTTTCGATAAAACTTCAAATCCTTTGTAAACTCATCGAATCTGACACATAACAACCTCCCTCACAGATTGAGGGGGAGCAAGAAAAAGGTTCCTATTTTATTAGAAAGTATTAAAATTGACCGCATTTCTCTCCTAAACATTTTCTAAATTATTTAAATCAATTGAGATCAAAAATCTCGAAAGATTTGAAATTTTTGATCGGGGGAGATAATGTGATTTAAATATGAAATCTGATAATCAAAAGTGATCTTTTGGACTCAATAATAGGCTCCCACTTATGTGCTAAACTCTTTCAAATATCGATGCACATATTGAGGGGGAGCAAAAGGTGTTTATGAAAGTAATACCAAAGACCGACCATTTATCTTTATGCATGGAGTGATAAGGTTGGTTAAAGTTAGGTATGAATTCCCATGATCCACCAGAACCGGAAGGATCTTCCCAGGGACAATCCATAGATAGATTAGAAGTCCTTAGGAATGATTGAAAAAAAGGAGAAAAGTGAGAAAGGGAAGAGTGCGGACTAAGATAGAGCTAGGACTGGAACAAACCCAAAAAGGTTCTAGTGGTGAAGTCTCGGTAAGCACTGAAGGGGTTGAAGAATGAAAAAGAAATGAAATGAGAAAGGGTTAAAAGAAATAGCCCTCCAAATATTCAACCTTAGGGCAGAAACCGGGTTCAACTTCATATGCTACTAGTGGTTACTAAGGTAACACTGGTATTGAAGACAAGACGTCATGGACCCAGTGATGCACTGCACCAATCTTCCCAACCACTCAAGGTCTCTTAAAAGAGCTTGTTTCATTCTCACGAGGAAGCTTGTGCAATGTATCGACCGCTCATTGCGAGCTATGTTGATACCTAAAACAGGAGACGCCTCCCCAGTCTCCAGGAGCGGATCAAAATGTACTATTGAGTCTAGAGCCATGAGATCATCCATAAATCTCGTTAGGACACACTTCCAAATATGCTTATTGTTTCACACAATGTGGAAAATAAGATAAAATATTTAGAGTCCTATGCATTATCCTTGTGGTATTGCCAGAACATCCGAGTGATATGAAAATATTCACAATGAAGATGGAAATCCTTCTAGAGCGAACATCTTTCAAGCTCTTAGTAGGTGACATGTGAGATCCATCTTGGATCAATGACCAAGTGACAACTGGAAAGCAACAATGGTGCGATTCAACATTGAATCAAACTTGTTCTAGGATATGGATTGACGGATACTTTTGCAAAAACCTTTCAGTGTGCTCACAAACTAATTTTCGAGCACATTGATTGTGTACAATATTTCAAACAAAAGTATTTTTGATGGAAATGTGATTCAAATTACAAAACTCTCGTCGTGTCTAAAAATGTTTATTATATGACACGCGAGTGATTTCTATAAATCAATTTCTCATCAATCCGTGAATATTTATTCACCGATTCACTCTATCGTGTTGTCTGCTTTGAGACATTCTGGTATGAGAACATGCTAAGTATGAAGATTCCGAAGTGGATTCTTCGGAAAATTCATTACTACAAGCTGGAAATTCCTGTCAAGGAGAGTCTTCTTTAACAGAGACTCTACCTGATCACAGGTCGATTTTCACAAAACCGGAGGGTAGTCTGTCCTCGCAGAACGAATGACAAAGCCATATTCGTTCTCTATCTTTATTGCTAACTGTTTTATTTCAGGGACACATATAAAGATGATGTTGATGGCTCCTATTTCCACCCGAATCGGGTCAATCCATACCTCATGCTCACACATCCTCATCACTATCAATGATGATGAGAGACATACTACAACAAATGTTGAGAGACTACCAACAACGTTTCCGCAACTCTGATGAAAAAGTCTCCTGATCCACAACTCTAATGTAATGTCTCTAGATCCAGAAGGGTGTGAGCATGATGGTCCTTATGTCACTACATCACATGAAGGCAATACTACTAAGGATGAGCTTGGAGATTTACTATGGCTGATGATCTCAAAGGAAGCTCAAAGATCACACATCACAAAGGATCTCAAATCACAAGTTCATTGCTGAATGTACAAATTGTGCTGTAAAGTGAAGAATCAGAACCTACGAGCTATAAAGTAAAGAATGCTTGAAGATCAAAGAGCTTAATTTCCAAGGTGACCTCTCTTAGGGGGAGATTGTTAGGAATACGAATATTCCTATAAAAGACTCGATCACCTAAATGATGTAATAGCATTATGATAGCTCATAGTTAGTTTATTAGTTAGTTAGATACTAGTTTAGTTTAGGTAACATCGTGGAAGAAGGACGGGTCTTTACCCACTGTATGCCTGATCCACAGCCCGGGTGTGGGCGTTTTTATCTTTTTCTGTAGGTAACTATAAATACCCCTCTCCACATGTGGAGAGGGTTGGAACTTCTCTTCATTAATCTAACCTTCTCTTGTATCTCTCTCTAAGTTCCCACCTATTCTCTATTTCTCTCTCTAAACTTTCTTCAACTTTCTTTCCTTGAATTCGAACCATAATAACAAGAACAATACATGTTATAATTATGTTTATCCTACAAGTATGGAAATCCACAACAAACCATAATTACCCTTTTACCCTTAACCTTAACCCAAAATGACCATTTTGCCCTTCACCCGACACCAAAATCCCAAATTTACCCTTTTCCCCTAAACTTAATTTCAAAATCATTTTTAAAAATAAAAACCAAAAACCTTTTGTCAAAAACTTTTTATTTTGTTAAAACTATTTATTTTAAAGTTACCTTTTCTTATTATTATTATTATTATTATTATTATTATTATTATTATTATTATTATTATTATTATTATTATTATTATTATTATTATTATTATTATTATTATTATTATTATTATTATTATTATTATTATTATTATTATTATTTAAAAAAATTAAAAAAAAAAAAAAAAAAAAACTACAAAAATATTTTTTTTAGTTTTATAAAAACTAATTAAGATTAACTACTTTATTTTTATACTAAGTACTACAAATAATAAACCTAAACCTTAACTTAAATCCCAAACCCAAATACTGATCCAGTCCACTCCATCCCATGGCCCAACTCCCCTAAGCCCATTCCCTTTTTACTCGTAAAAATTCCAGGGTCAACACAAACGGTCAAACCCACCCTTCTCCCCCAAACTGCTCCCTGGAAAACCACCTTCCCCTCCACTTGCCCATCACATCCCACCACCTGCCCTACCTGTCACCTCCACTACCCCCTACCCTACACCTTATCCCTCATCTCACACACTATCAGACCCAATTGGCATAAATAGTTTTTCCCACCAAAATCATCCAAGGGCTTAGATCACTCAAAACCCATCCAATGGTTGATATTCATGATGGGAAAGTACCAGGGAACCTTTTTGAAGGATATAAATAAAGAAAGAATGGAAGAAGGCCAGAGTAGTTAGTTAATGTAATTTTAGCTTAAAAATTTAATGTCGTATTCATGTAACCTTCATTTTTAAATGTTAGAATTAGCTTAAAAAGCTTGTTTTCAGCTTCCTTAGTGTAATTTCTGTAATATTCAGTATAAACTTCAAGCCATATTTGTTCAAATTCATATTTTGCATTTTCGATTCAAATTCTCATATTGGTATAATTTTTGTTAGAATGTTGTTTCATAGTTCCATTAAGCTCAACTGAGCTCATTTGCAAGTTTTTAAAAGCTTAGAAGTCATTTAAACAGCTCTTAGTTAAGATCAAAAAAATACAAGAAATAAGAAAAATAGTGAAGAATAAAAAAGAAGATCAAGAATGCAAGAAGCTGTGGAAGGCCTTGGTTTAGAACTCCAAGGGGGTGATAGGAATGTGATTTGGAGCCTTGATACCTTTGTTCTGTGCTTTGGACCATTTGTGAGCAAATCTTCATTTTTTGCAAGTTACTACAGATGTGCTTATTAACTACTTATCTCTACTTATTTCATTACTTATTAGAGTTCTAGATAGCTTATTATTGTTTTCTTCTAGTTTGGTACTCATTAGAATAATTTTTGATCAAACGGTCTACTTTTGCATTTATTAACTTATTGAGATTGCTTATTCCCTAGTGCTTATTGTAAGTTTGTTTCTGCTTATTCCTGTTTTTCCTAGCTTGTTATTCATATCTTAGCTTTATTGTCATAGTTGAGTTTAGTTTTCTATACATTTATAGTTAACTGTTGTAGTATAGCATAAATTGTTTATTTGTGCTCTGCTTATTTTTAGGGCTTATTAATGGTTCCTCAATGTTTATTTTACCATATTACATCTCATTTGATACCTGTCTTTCAGTTTCTAAAGCTTATTCACCAATTTCCTTTGAAAAAGGCTAGACAGACAAGTTAAGGGGGTGTTTGGGATAGCATCCCTTTTTGACCTTCTGACCCACAAATCTAGTTCATTTAGCTTTAGTTATTTGTTTTTAGTTGTTTTGGATTAAAAATTTCCATTTCCAATAGTTTCGTAGTGATTGAGTAAAGTTTTTCAAAATCCTTTTTTGTTAACTGTCAACAAAAAGGCAATTAAGATAGATTTGGATTTATGTGTTGTTTGTTGTTGTATTTGCTTCATATTAGTCACAAATAGGATAGTGCATGTTCCCAACATCTGGTATGTGACTTCTCAAGGTCAAAAAAAGAGCCCAAACCGCAAATTAGTTTTTGATTTTTCATTTCTTCGTTATAAGTCCGTTTTACATGAAATTTGGTTTGTATCTTATTTAGTAGCTTATCTATTTCATGCTATTTTTTTTAGTTTGTAGATTTTTCTTTACTAGCTTTAGACTAGCCCGAAGTAGCCGTATTTGTTGCTGTCCAAAAAAATATGATTTCAGAACCTGTTTTTGATTTTTCATTTCTTCGTTATAAGTCCGTTTTATCTTAAATTTGGTTTGTTCTTATTTTGTTGCTTATCTACTTGCTAGTATTTTTATTTTATTTTTAGGATTTTTCTTTAATAGCTTTTCATGGCCCCTAATATGCCCTTTTAGGTCCTGTTTTCACCCATATTGCAGCCAGTAGGACTTTTGCTAGATTAGTGCTTATTTAGGCTTATGTGCTGCTTATTTCTGTCCCCTTAATGCTTATTTAGGAATTCCCTTATTGCCCTTGCATGTTTTCCCTTAGCTTAGCTTTTTCTAGCTTTTGTGTAAACTTATTAATTTGGAACAGTTAAGTTGGTTCTTGTTATTGTTCAATTTGTGATGATTGTTAAGGCTTAATCAAGACTTTCCCATCAGTTTATTCTAGTTTGTTTTAGCTTATTAGGATTAGTGGTAAGAAGAAATTAGCTTATTTATGTTAGATGGGTGATTGTGTGAGCTTATAGTTTAATACAGGTTAAGCAAAATTCTTTTTGGTACTTACTTTGTGAACCTGTCAAGCCAACATGCCCATTTCCAGCTTGTTGCTTAGTTTTTGAACAAAAGATGTTTTCATAAAATCTTTTAGGTCTTACCTGTTGTTAAGTTTTCCCAAAGAACGCAAAAAAAAATAAATAAATAAAATAGTGCAAAAAAATTGTTGTTAATGGGATTCGAACCTGGAACCTGCCAATTCACACAGACTCAAACAAACATCACTAACCATGCGCCCTAGGGTCTTCTTTCAGTTTCTCTTTGTAAAAATTAATATAAGACCCTTCTTTGTTTGTTTGGCTTATTTTAACCTTTCAGTTCTTATTGTCTGCTTATTTTGACTGCTTATCTCAATCTCATAATTTGCCTAGCTTTGTTTTAGTATAATAGATTTTACAAGAATTTTTCAGATTTTTCTAATTAACTTTAGGAATTTTAATAATTAAATTTAGTTTATTTAGTAAATAATTAATTAAAAAGTCAAAAAAATAATTTTCTTTTTCTTAAAATTTTCTTTTATCATTAATATCTTAGAAAAGTAATTTTCATATCCGTAGGATTTATATTGCTCACATTTCACTTTTTATTTTGCGCGTTTACGTTCATTTTAATATAAACGCGCGTTTTTAAGTTTAAATACGTTTTAGGTTAATTTGGTTTCGGGAAATAGTTAATATAGCTTGTTTAAGTCATTTTCTTTTATATTTGCTTAGTATAATCACCATAATCAAATTCCTAATCATTCTGTTAAATCACCCGATCACTCAAACATTCAAAAATACAATTTCAGCCTCGTTGGGACATAACGACCCGTGAACACACTGGTTAAGAGGTTGGTTTGGGAGGAGTCAAATATCCGAACGAAGTGTGAATGGAAAATCGAATTCGGTTCGTGATCGGGTGATTGAATTAGCAAGATATTTTTGGATCTAAAATAGAATAAGTAAACTAGGAAGCAAACAATAAGCACATAAAACAAGAAAACAAAGCACAATTAAGTCCTAACACAAAATAAATAAAAAACAGTCACTTAATGGGAATTTAACGGGCATTAAAAATCTAAAACTAAAAACTTAACCCTAGAAGTGCAAATTTAATTTCCAAAAGTCCTAAAAGATTAAAATAACTTTATAAAAATCTGAAAAAATACTGAAAAGTACTTAAGAATATAAGGAATCTAGGAAAAATAAAATTAAAGTTCCAGCTTATTGAAATAAGTTGGGAATAAGCCAAAAAGAGCTGATAAGCAAAAAGGGTAAAAAGGGTTTAAGTAAATATCAAATGCCCCCTTGGAAAGAGAAGTCCTAAGGGCGTAGATGGTATTGGTGTATGAAATGTGGTCGAGGCTAGGTAGAGGTCTTGGGTTCGAGCCTGGCTCACCCTTGGCTTCCCCAACTTCCCATTAGTTTTGCATATTTCTTTTTGAAACTTATTAAAAAGTTGATAACTAGAAATTTTTGTAAAAGAACTTATTTTTAGAAATACACCAATAAGCTAGAAACAGCTGAAAAGCTTATCAGTTTATACTTAGAAACTTTAAGGTTTATGGACTAAACTGAAAATCAAATAAGCTACTATAAGCTAGAGCTAAAACCCAATAAGCTATAAGAAACCTAAAAACTAACTTAAAAGGCAAATCTAAACTAAAATAAGCAATTCTAATAAGCCAAAAAGCTCAAAAACTAAATAAGCTAAAAACAAAAACTAATGCTCAAATGGCCTAAAGTGGTACATAAAAGCTACTTAAAAAGCTATAAAATCAATAACTAGACCTAGAAAACTCAAAACACATAAAGTTAATAAACCAAATAACTTATTGATGAGGCAAAAAGTGAACCGCTTTTAAGGGGTCATTTAAGCCCGGATTCATGATTATTTGATCAAATATTGCCCTAAATCGCTCCTTTTATCATTTTAGGTACTTTTGGAGAGAAATCTGGAAAAGGAAGCATTTTAGACGTTTTTGGAGCATAAAAGTAAAGAAAACGGCAAAGTCTCAATTTCCTTGCTGGGAACAGTACCTAACGGCGTCAAGATCTTCTACATGACGGCGTCAAGAGCTACAAAAGTGGTGGAAGTGGAAAATACACGTGACGATCCAGAGAGTTTTTGTGCATTGGAGATGACGGCGTCACCCAAGGCCGTCATGGTCCAAGTATTAGTGACGACCCAGAAGAAAATCACATATGACGGCATCACAAGTAGATCTAGGCAATACGATTTTATTATGGCGGCGAGTTGACGGCGTCACAACTTAATACATGACGCCGTCACCCTGTAAAATCTATATATAGTTTTCCAAATTTCATTCTTTAGAGTGCAACTTTGAGGGAAAAAACCCTAGGTCGAATTTTGCAGCTTTTTCAAGGGTTTCAACCCTTTGAATCTTTCATGTTCAATTAAAGATAAGTACTATTTCAAATCATTCAATATGTCTATATGTTGTTTGATTATATCTTACGCTTGTCTTCTATTTAACATGCTAGGCTAGATTTCTTTTGTGTTTGCTTAGATGTAGTGAAACCTAGATGTTAATTATGGGTTGATTGTTTGTTTATAATTGTTACGAATGATAGTATTCGATGTTAGGCTTGAGAAAACTGGCAGACTTCCATTGGTAACTTGCTTGAACATCGTAAGAAACATGATCGGAGGTGTACTACAATTTTTGGCTGTATTTAATGCATAGGAGAATTCTAATGATCCCATGTTAGGAGCTTCTAACGGCTCGACATATGAGTGAAGTAGGATCCTATAGAATTATGGAATATTGTACACGGCCCAACAACTAGTATTAAGGAATATGACCCGTCATCCATGCAATTGTAACAAGCTATCAACCTGTAAAAGATATCTAGGGAGTAATGAAACCTAAGTAAACACAACTTTCCTCATTATTGTTACACCACATTAGTATAATAGTTTTGTTTTCATTTCTTTTATTTTATTTTGATTGTAGCTTTAGATAAATTGGGTTAGTTGGCTAGCAACTAATTCCGTCCACTCCTTCAAAACCCGAGATTTTAATTGCTTTTATAAAAATATAAAAACACAAAAAGAATCATCCCTCACCTATAGACCTAGTTTAGTAGACTTTCTAATCCTAGCGACACTATTCCTGAGTTGAACGATCAATCCCCCGGTACTTGTCACTATACTCTACTACAACAATCAGGTACACTGCCTGTTGGGGGTTGTAAGCTTCTCGAGATCCCTTGAGAGGTAAAACCTGGTGCGATCCCCACGTATCAAGTTTTTGGCGCTGCAGCCCGGGGAATAGTTATTGTCTAGGTTAGGATTTCTTTTTATTAGGTCTACTTGTTAGATTCCTTTCTAGCAAGATTTTATTTTTATTTTTAGGTATTCTTTAGTCTATCTCATTTCTTCGTGCCTTTGTTCGTAACCTTTACCATCCGACATCATGGAAGTTGGTAACATCTTTGAACCCATCAACCCACCACAACAAAACCACCCACAAACCCACCACTAGCAAACCAACCTCCTAGGCCCCGAACTTTAGGAGAGTACTCCCGACCTAGCCACCAAGGCTATCGAAACACTATTGAGCTCACTCAAGAAGCCAATGTGTCCCCCTTGCGATCCGACACCATCCGGTTGGTGCAAAGCGGATGTGCATTCCATGGACTTCGTTCCGAAGATCCTCACAAACATCTCAAGGATTTCCTTAAAATCGTAGATTCCATAGACCTTGATGTTGTAACTAGAGAGTCGACCCGATTACGCCTATTCCAATTCTCTCTACATGATCAAGCTAGTCAATGGCTTAAACGTTTACCCGCGGGATCCATCACATCATGGGATGATCTCAACACTCGTTTCCTTGCTCAATTTTTCCCACCGGGGAGAACTGCCAAGCTTAGAAATGATATCTTGATGTTCCAAGAACGTCAAGGTGAAACTCTATATGAAGCATGGACTCGTTTCAAGGACTTACTATAAAAAGTCCCTCATCATGGCATAGATCTTTGGCTCCAAGTCCAAATCTTCTATGACCATATCGACCTCTCCACAAGGTGAACCATTGACCAATCGGCCGGTGGCAAGCTACGTGATCTAAGTGCGGAAGAATCATGGGAACTCATAGAAGATCTTGCTCTCTATGACAACGAAAGTTGGAATGATCCCCGTGATTTGAACAAAGCTGTCAAGGCAATATCTTTGCCTTCGAACAATTCTAGCACTCCCGACCGTAGGATCATGGAACTTGAGGAGCAAGTCAAATTTCTCATGAAATCTTACGAAGCTCCTAAGCCTTCAAACCAAGTGAACAAAATCACTTCTTCATGTGAATTATGTAGTGGTCCGCATGACACTCGTGATTGCGTAGAACTCCCTGGACAAGCTTTTGCGGACTATGCATCCTCGCGTACCGAGGAAGCGGGAGATAAGTGGTACACTTTCAAACCCGAGCCAAACCCTTACGGTGATTCCTACAACCCTTCTTGGAAAAATCACCCGAACCTTAGGTGGAAACAAAACCAAAATATGCCCCAAAACAATTCTTCCAATCCACGTAATCGTTACCAACCAAACGGTCCACCCTCTAACCGTACTTTCAACAACAATCCTTCCAATAACTATGGTAGTACCAATAAACTTGAAGGATTGATGTCCAAGTTTATGGTATCTCAAGAAGCTCGAATAGCTAAGTTTGAAACCGAATTTAATCAACAACAAACGGAGATGACCAATAAGATTGACAACTTGTTGAAAGCCCTCAACAACTAAGTGCTAACTACACCTAGGAAGGACACTAGGGACACTAGTAGCGGAATCCAAATTAAGGATCCCTCATCATCCAAACACATCCACTTTGTCAATGTCGTCACCATTAAGCCAATAGATAAGAATGTAGAAGAAAGTGACAAGGATGAAGTTGGGATAGAAACCGTGACTAGGGAAGAGATTAAGGGAGTTGAGGATATTAAGGAAGAAAAGTTAGAGAAAGTAGAAAACGTAGAAGAGTACTTTGATAAGTTACCCACCAAGGAAGAACGGGAATATCACAAGGATTTATTCGATGATCCCGAGACACCATACATCCTTGGTTCACCCCTTATTAAAGTAGGTGATCCCTCTAACATCAGCGTACCATGCAACATTGGGCATATGCATGTGTGGAAAGCTTATAACGATCTTAGGTCTCCTATAAACATCATGACTAGGACCTATTATAATTGGGTAATGAAGAAGCAACTTGGGTATAGGATGATGCCCGACACGATTAGGATGAGCAGCTTTGTAGGAAGAGTGAAAGGATTATATGTCTTTGTAGGAAACTTCACTTATGTTACCGACTTTGTGATAGTAGAGGATACTCGTCCGGTAATAGATGGTTGCCTAAGTCAAGTAGTGTTCGGAAAACTGTTTGTTGAGGCCTCTAAGATGAGTTATGACCCGTCCCTATGGATTGTTAGATTCAAGAGTGAGAACAATGAGATTTCTTACCAAATGCCTTATAAGATTGAACAATACCGCCTTCTATCAAACATATAAAAGGAACACAAGCAAGCGATTTATTATAGGAATGATGAGGATAGACGTAGAGGAGTAGATTATGTCATGAGTAGAATACTTGGTTTCTACAAGGAATGTTTGCAACTAGGTCCGGAATATAAAACTAAGATTGGAGATAACCTAGAGAATGAGACCAACGATGAGGTCACGTAATAACCCATGACCATGAGTCTAGCTACAAGACTCGTAAATAAAGAAAAGCGCTTGTTGGGAGGCAACCCATGTTTTGTGTGATTTTTATTTGTTTGATTGTTATTTGCTTCCGTACGCATGCTTTATTTTTATTGTTGGTAGATCATGTTTCAAACTAAATTGTGAAAATGCTTTATTTTGTTGTTTAACTTCGTTTTAACTTCATATAAACGTATTCTGCAAAAGCTAAGTGTAAGGGGAAACCCCAAATTTGTTTATAAGAACGAAATTGATCATGATTCGCCACAATACTAAATGAACATGTGTATTCGTATTTCTTAGAGTCAAATGCTTGTATCGAGTCATAATGATGTTTTGCAGGATTTTCCAGGAAGTAGGACATAAGTTTTTCAAGAAATTTTCCGGAAACTTAACGTAAAGATTTCTGCAGGTCACTTCTGACGGCATCAGGAGTTAACTCCTGACGGCGTCATGTGCAAAATTCTAGAAATTTTGCGAGTTTTGTTTTTCTAACTGAGTCTTAAAGTTTTTGTTAATTCTTTAGTTTTATAAACTCCAGGAAATCTGCAAACATTCATTCCACAATGATGAGTGCTCAAACACTCATCATTTTTGGTCTGATCTGAACTGCAAAACATACAAAAACACTCAGTAATGCATCAAAATACTGAAAATATTTCAAAATTGTGTTTTATATGTTTTAGATGCAAAATGAGCAAAAACAGATGAAAAACGTATAAAGTTTGCAAAATTAGCAGTTTCAGTCCCCCGACTTTCATAAAATTATAAAACTAGTCCCTGGATATTCAAAATATAGAAAATTAGCACCAAAGGTCCTTTTAAAATCATAAAATGTCATATTTAGTCCTTTGGTGAAAAATTGGAAAGTTTTGGAAATTTACAAGATTTGTCCCTAGAGTTTCAGATTTTGGCAGATTCAGTCCCTGGTGGGATATTTTTGGATGAAAAATCATTTTTAGTCCTTGGAAGTTCAAAAATGTTCAAATTTGGTCCTTGGATAAAAGATTTTACAAAATGGCAAGTTTAACCCCTAAACTTTGGAAAAATGTCAATTTTGGTCCTCGGGGTTCAAATTTTGGAAAATTGTAAATTTGGTCCTTATAATTTTCAAACTTGTCAATAATGGTCCTTATAATAAAATTTAGAAAGAATCACAGCAGGCCCCTATGTTTGTCAGAATTACATAAATGGTCCTTGTGATTATATACAAATGCCAAATAGACCCTTACTATTATTTCTACCCAAAATAAACCCCAATAACCCAAACCAGATCCAAACAACACAACCCCCAGCCCACTTCCTAAACCCACAGCCCACCAAAGCCCACACCTAAACTAATAACTCACCCCGGTCAATGGTCAGTCAAACCCCTTTGACCCGACCACTGTTCATCACCCCCAACCTCCCTAAACTGCGCTCCATTGTCTCCCCTATCCCCCCTCCTCACCACAAAATCCTCACCAACATTCACCAATTCTCATTAATAACCTCACCTTCCCCCCCCCCCCCCTCCTCATTAATTTCTCCACCAAACTCCACTATCTGCCCTCCCGCCAAATCCCCATTTGAACGATTGAGATGATAGAAGCTAATCCAACGGTCCACAAGGTGTGGGAAAAGTCCAAGTATCTCTCCAGGGTCTATAAAGATGATGAAAAAGAGAAGATATAGTTGTCACATGTTTTTAGACCAATTCGTAGTGTAACTTTAATTTTATGCCTTGAAACCTTTAATTCCAGTTTAATTTCACTTTGTATCTTGTTTTTAATATTAATGAAAGTTTAATGTTCAAGTATCTCAGTTTCAGTTTCTAATTTCAAATTCAATTTCTTAACATTTTTAAGTAAATTTGACACTTTGCTTGAATCTTGTTAATTGTTGTTCATTCATGTTCCTTTAAGTCCAAATCAGTCATTTATAAGCTTTTTGAAGCTTAGATTCCACCTAGAAGACTTCTAATTCAGTTTTACTTAAATCCAAGAAAAATCAAAGAAAAATAAAAATAAAAATAAAAATCAGTCTTCAAGAAAGAAGAAGGCAAGAGACTTGGTTGTATTTGGATTTCAGGGGTATTAGAACCCCAAGGGGGTGTAGGTTGTGGTTTGGTTTCCCTGGTTCCATTTCTCAGTTGGCTTCCATAGTAAGCATCTTTCAATTTTTTCTTGCATTCAATATTTATGTACTTCATTAGTTGCTCAATCTAGTTCATCTAGGTTTGATTACTGTTAGTTTGAGTTAATTATACAATTTCATGGTTTAGATTGATTGTCTGCTCTTCTTAATCACCATTTTCAGTTACATAGGAGTGTTTGGATTAGTAGGTTCCACTGAGACACAGTGAGTCTCAGTGGGTGTTTGATGCTTGAACATGTATGGTTAGGTTTAGTGAGGATATTTAAGCTTTAAAACTTAGTCCCTTTGTAAGCTAAAGTCAAAATCACCACAAAGGTTGCCTATCTGTTCACTATTTGGTCATTAAGCCCCATAAACCTTTAAACTAGCTTGTATCTTGTAGCTTTAGGTGAGTCTAACTTTATTTTGGTTTATTACATGTTTACAAGCTTGTTAGATTAGATTAAAACTCAAAAAAGTCAACTTTTCAAGTTTTATCAAAAGTCAACATTGCACTCTTTCAGTTTTTTTACAAAACTTCAAAGAATTGTCTTGAATTTTATGTTTGCTTTCCTTGCTTGAAAATTGTTTCTAATTGTTGCCTACCATCTCAATTACAAGTCCCCATGTCCCTTTTATTTTTGCAATTTTTTCCCTAGGCCCCACAAAGCCCCAAAGTGACTTGCAGGACAAGGTCTGCCCTGTGCAGCTGCACATCAGCCCACACCACCCACTTTGTGGTGGTGTTCTTGCTACCTCAGTGGGCCCCAGGCCACCAATTTGGTTCCTTTCCACCCTCCTCCTACCAGGGAAGTGGTATTGACCACTAGTTTGACCTTGAACCCACTGGGACCCACCTGAATCAACCCATCTTTTCTGTCCCAATTCTGAGTGTCAAATAGTTGTTGGAATTGCTTATTTTGACCCATCTGCTTATTCTGTGGTCCCAAGTTGCTTTTTCTACCTTATTTTAGTTCTCATAGCTTATTTGTATTAGACTTATCCTTTGTGGGCCCCTCTAGTAGTCCACATTATCATTTTCCCCTGTCAACCAAATAAGCACCTCAAGTGCTTATTTTTTATTTTCATAAAAGTTGTTTTTGTAAAAGTTTGTTGTTTTTAGTTGTAAAATAAGTTTGTAAAAAAAAATCAAGAAAAATCAATTTAATATTAAGTAATAGTTTCTATTTAATGTAATTTAATTTTAATTTTCATTTTTAAATTTTAATTAAGTACTTAGCTATTTTATATTTTTCTTAAATTCCTCTTATATTAAAGTTTTTATAATAATTTTCTCAGATTTTTATTTTCTCATTTAGTATTTATTAGAATTAATTTTAGTTTTATTAATTATTAATTAATAATTAGTTTTAAATAGCATAATTAGTTTTTATTAATCAAAACCTAGTTTTTATATTTTTTATAGCTTTTATATGTTATAAAATAATTTTAGAAATTTTATTAGAATTTTTACTGTTCATTTGCTATTTTTCTTAAATTAAAATAGTTTAATTAGTTAATTAAAAATTACAAAAAGACAAAAATACTTATTTTTACTTTTAAAACTTATTTTTAGTTATTTTATAATTTTAGAAATTTTATTTTCACCTTTTTAGTATTTAATTAGTACTAAATTATATTTAAGTATTTTAAATATTAATAATTAGTAATAATTAGTATTTAATTAATATTAAATAATTAATTAGGGTGAAAATTTATTTTCTTTTCTTAAAAATTTTCTTTTACTTTTAAGTTTGTAAAAAAGTCATTTTCACCCCCTGGGTGTTTTCAGATTTCACTTCTCATTTTTTATTTCGTACGTTTACGTTTTATTTAAACGTAATGTACGCGTTTATAAGTTTTAATCGTTTCTGGTTTTTCTTAGCTTCCCGTCTTATTCATATAGCTTGTTTAAGCTATTTCCTTGTAGATTCCTTAGTTAAATCACACACAAACCCCTTTCTCATCCAAATTCACCCGATCACAGAACCGTTTGTTAACCATTCACACCTCGTCGGGACATAACGACCCGGGGAAACCACTATATTCCGCGGAGCATTGAGCCTTAGGAGTTTGACTTGTTTGACCACATCCGTGGTTGAATTTAGTTGACTGCTTTTGCCTCAATCACATAAGTATTATATCTTACATTGCTTTCTAGGATTGGTTAGTATATATAGATTGCCTCCAATTTTACGCGAGGTTGCCTTGATTGTTTTCTCAGGTTTAACAGGTTATATATGACAAGAAGATGATTTATTTTCTGGAAGGGAAGCTTTGAATGTTCATTTTCTTGGAGGAAGATCTAACCTTGTTGACATACTATCCACACCGAACGAATCAGGGGAGTATTTGTTTTCATTCTTTTACCTGTTTTACTTTTACATCCTTTAATTGAACATTGGGGACAATGTTCATCCTAAGTGTAAGGGGAGGGTAAATGATGATACCTTATAGGATACAATTGCACTTGAGTTTGTTTGTTTGATTGTAGGTGTGTAATAAAACTAAGAGAAATACTTGTTAGTGTAATTTTAGCGCCAAATTTAAAAAATTTTACAACATTTAGGAGTGAAACTTTAGCCTTAGCAAGCGTCTCATGGATAGGAGTTTTATGACTAGCACAAAACCGTACCATTCAGAAAAATTTTCCACCCAAATATGTGAGGTTCGCCTTTAGATTTGCTAGGAAAAGCATTCACTATTAGTGCTTATGAGTGTACCGGTAGCATTTAGCTTCTAGAACTTGCGTTAGTGATACATCCCGAGACCGCTAGTGAGACTACATTCGTGTAGTAGGATTTACAACATGATAAGAGGCATTAGGATCACCCTTGTGCTTAAACCCGTATCATAATTACTTGACCATTTAAGTCATATTACTTGGCTAGTAAAGTCAACTAACTTTCCCACACCTTAGCGTTGTACTCATTTTTAGTACACGAAACCCCTAGTACACCCCTCCGAGCCTATCCTTTCGTTTCTAACTTTAAGCATTTTACTTAAAGGAAGAATTTGTTACAACCCACCCAAATGTGCAACCAAATCTCCTTAGCCTTCCGTGTATGCACTCATCTTTAGTGCATTATTGTTATATGTTTAAACCCTTAGTTAATTATCTAATTGATTACATGGTTGCTAAGTCGAGTCATATCTTGTACATATTGATTTGGGATGATTGGACTCATCGGTAAAGTACTTGTGTTATGGAGTAATAGGGAAGAACATCAAATTATTACCCTCATATGTGCGTTAAACTTAAAAGTACTACAAGTGTTTTAATTATCTTGATTCGAGTCATTAGATTAGTTTATTGTAAAGTATGTAAAAATTCAAGTGTAAGGGGAATGTACATTCCCTATTATGTATTATTTTGGATGGTAGGGTAAGAGTGTATACAAAAAAAAATAAATAAATAAAAAAAAAATAATAATAAAATAAAATAAAAATTAAGAAAAAGACAAAAAAGAATATAGAAAAATAAAAGAGAAAAAAACATACGGACTACCATCCCGTTTCATTCTATGTTTATTTTATGTTTTTGTTATTTTTGATTCATTAGCTTAAGTCGAGTCTAGTCTTGACTTAGCAACACCATATTGTACATGTAATTAACCAAGATGATAACTCGCCACCAGTAAATATTGCCTTTATCCAACAAAACCGTGTATTCCATATCCCTACACCTAACGTTATAACCCTTTAAAAGACCTCTTTGATAGTTTATCCTATGTGCTTACGCCAAGTGGTGGAGGTTTGATCCTTTCCCAAGCCTCTGGTAATCTATTTTGCTATGACAGGTAGTGAGAGATGTTTTTCAATTCCTTATTGTGATATATACTTTATTACACCCGAGAGATGTGAGTATCTAAACACTATTTGTGAGGTGCTAGTGTATGACCTCCGTGCTTGTCTTTGGTTTTTAGTGGAACGATTATTTGTTGTAATTACATTTATATTAGTGTTAAATGACCCCTAACTTGTATTTTTATTAGAATAAAAGCGCATTTGCTTGAGGACAAGCAAATCTCAAGTGTAAGGGTATTTGATGAGGCGAAAAGTGAACCGCTTTTAAGGGGTCATTTAAGCCTGGATTCATGATTATTTGATCAAATATTGCCCTAAATCGTTTCTTTTGTCATTTTAGGTACTTTTGGAGAGAAATCTGGAAAAGGAAGCATTTTGGACGTTTTTTGAGCATAAAAGTGAAGAAAACGGCAAAGTCTCAATTTTCCTTGCTGGGAACAGTACCTAACGGCGTCAAGAGCTACAAAAGAGGTGGAAGTGGAAAATACACATGACGATCCAGAGAGTTTTTATGCATTGGAGATGATGGCGTCACCCAAGGCCGTCATGGTCCAAGTATTAGTGACGGCCCAGAAGAAAATCACACATGACGGCGTCACAAGTAGATCTAGGCAATACGATTTCATTATGGCAGCGAGTTGACGGCGTCACAACTTAATACATGACGCCGTCACCCTGTAAAATCTATATATAATTTTCCAAATTTCATTCTTTAGAGTGCAACGTTGAGGGAAAAAAACCCTAGGTCGAATTTTCCAGCTTTTTCAAGGGTTTCAACACTTTGAATCTTTCATGTTCAATTAAAGATAAGTACTCTTTCAAATCATTCAATATGTCTATGTGTTGTTTGATTATATCTTACGGTTGTCTTCTATTTAACATGCTAGGCTAGATTTCTTTTGTGTTTGCTTAGATGTAGTGAAACCTAGAAGTTAATTATTGGTTGATTGTTTGTTTATAATTGTTACGAATGATTGTACTCGATGTTAGGCTTAAGAAAACTGGGAGACTTCCATTGGTAACTTGCTTGAACGTCTTAAGAAACATGATCGGAGGTGTACTACGATTTTTGGTTGTATTTAATGCGTAGGAGAATTCTAATGATCCCATGTTAGGAGCTTCTAACGGCTCGACATAGGAGTGAAGTAGGATCCTATAGAGTTAGTGAATATTGTACACGGCCCTACGACTAGTATTAAGGAATATGACACGTCATCCATGCAATTGTAACAAGCTATCAACCTGTAAAAGATATATACGGAGTAAAGAAACCGAAGTAAACACAACTTTCCTCATTATTGTTACACCACATTAGTATAATAGTTTTTTTTCATTTCTTTTATTTTATTTTGATTGCATCTTTAGATAAATTGAATTAGTTGGCTAGCAACTAATTCCGCCTACTCCTTCAAAAACCGAGATTTTAATTTTTTTATAAAAATATAGAAACACAAAAAGAATCATCCCTCACCTCTAGACCTAGTTTAGTAGACTTTCTAATCCTAGCGACACTATTCCTGAGTTGAACGATCAATCCCTCGGTACTTGTCACTATACTATACTACAACGATCAGGTACACTGCCTGGTGGGGGTTGTAAGCTTCTCGAGATCCCTTGAGAGGTAAAACCTGGTGCGATCCCCACGTATCACTCATAAAATCAATTTCATATATTTTTGAAAAGAAATTAACTAGAAAATAAGCTATGAAAAAGCAATACATGAATCAGTATACACTGCTGTGATAAACTTCCTGAACCCCTACTTTTGACTTTAAAAATAAGCTGCTAAAAGTTGATAAAATAAGCTAAAACTTTTAAAACAGAAAAATCACCAACTGAAGAACACACAAAACAATTTTCAGACAATTAGAAATCAAAATAAGCTTTAAAATAAGCTAATAAACAGACTACCCAAACTTATATTTTTGGTTTTCCGTTTTTAGACAAGAACTTGTAGATTAAATACTAAAACTTAACACCTATTGACACATTTCCAAAAAGATAAAACATGCATTTGAGACTGATTTTGACACAAAAAAGACAACTCAAAAGACTTTTTAAGGACTTAACAGAATAAGCTAATTAAAAACATATTTAAGCTACGAAATTTTCAAAACTAATTCAAGACATATTAAACTAGGTAAAAATGCTTAAAACTACTTTAAGACTATTTATAAGACTAGATTAAAACTAAATGAAATTGGATTAATGGTTAAAACAAGTGAACATAGACTTACACCATTTCTAAAATCCAAATCCAAACACTCCTTTAACTTTTGAAAATGACTTTTAAAACTGATTAGACCTGTAAAACTTATGAAATTTTAAAACAAAGTAATTATTATGACTTAATAACTAGATTAAAGCAAAAGTGACTGATTAATAAGCACTCACCAATAAGCTAAATCTTATTGGTGTTTTGACAGTTAAAATAAAAAAACAGCTTTAAACTAAGAAAAACTAAGAGATCTACACTAAAACAGCATTAATTAAGCAACAACTAAGAAGAAAAAAAATAATAAGCAAGTAATTAAGCAGATTAAATAAGCTGATAAGCTAAAAGAAATTTTAAGCTGAAAAATGAAGAATACCTTGATCCTGGCTCAACAAGGATCAAGTAAGCTCGAGAAGCTTCTCTACAAGCTCCAGCTTATCAAACGATAAGCTGGTTAAGACGCATAAGCCCATCCATTTCTTGCTTATCTTCCAAACAACTTATTCCTTCTTAAAAATAGATTATTAACTCAAAATTCTTCTAAATTAAACCACAAGCTTCACAAGCTATTGAAAAGCTTGTTTGAGCATAAGACACCTTAATAAAGCTTATTTAACCGTATGCAAACATTTTTAAACAATAAAGTTAAATAGGCAATTATTTAAACAAAATAACTTTTATTAAAAACTGTTGGGAATTCTGTTAAGTAAGAATTCTGCTGCTGTTTCTGCTGAAGGTTCCTGCTGAAGAGTTGGTTTCTGCTGAAGCAGTGTATCTGCTGAAGACTAGTTTCAGCATTATTAGTTTCTGCGGATATAGTATTTCCGTATTTTATGTATTATAGTTTGGATATGCATGAGTTTATTTAGGAAGTGATAATGCATATCTTTTAGAAGTTTTAGAATATACGTTTCTTGGGAAACGGTTTAGGGTTCCTTGTGTATAAAAGGAACACAAGATTATGTATTGAATAACGTTTTTAGAAAACACTCTTATTATTATTAAAAGATCCATAGAGGATCAAGAGTTCTTAGTATCACGCTTGTGTTTTGTTTCCGCTTTAAAAATACAAGTTGCAGAGATTGTCTATTAGTGTGTTATTGATTACAGTGACATAACTAATGATTCTAGAGTGCTCAAGAAGATCTATCAAGGTCTTACAGCTCAACAAGTGGTATCAGAGCCTCGAGAGAGTCTCTGTCATACTAAGAAACACAAATCTTACACCTTAAGAATCCAAACAAATCAACAAACATGCCTGGATCTGATGATGATGCTGATACAACCCAAAACCTTAACACCACTTCTCTTCAACAACTCAACCTCTCTAACAGCAATGCTAAGTTTCCATACTTGAAGAATGCTGAAGAATATCATCTGTGGTCCATGAAGATGCAGAACTGGATCACAAACATAGATTGGAATCTGTGGGAGGTTGTTAAAAAGGGGAATAGCCTGAAGAAGCATGTTACAGATGCTGATGGAGTAATTACTATTGTAGGTCCCAGAACTGCTGAAGAGATTCTGGCTGTGCAAAGGGAGAGCAAGGTAAGAACAATTTTGCTCCAAGCTATACCTGATGACCATATGGGTGACTTCCACTTCATGGAGGATGCCAAGGACATTTGGGTGGCAATAAAAGCTAGATTTGGTGGGAATGATGAATCAAGAAGGTTGCAAAAGTCTATGTTAAAGCAGAAGTTTCAAGAGTTTCAGATATCTGAAGAAGAGGGAATTCATAAAGGCTGTGACAGGTTTCATCGGATCTTAAGTCAACTTAATCAGCTGAAGGCTAGACCTGACAACGAGGACTGCAATGCTAGGTTTCTGAGATCCTTACCACTATCTTGATTGCAAGTCTGTATTGCTCTCAAGACCAAGGGTGGGTTGGACATAATGTCCTTTGATGACCTCTACAACAGGCTTAAATCACTTGAGCCTGATGTTAGAAGTCTTATTCGTCCATCTACTCACTCTGCATTTGTTGGTGCCTCAACAAAACCTGTGCATCAAGCCTCAAGTTCTTATTCATCAGGAGCATCCTCTCAAACTCATACTCAATCTGCTCCTAAATCAGAATCCAGTAGTGTGTTGGACGATATTGTTCATTCATTTGTGGCTGAATATGAACATCAGCAGTTTCTTGCTAATGAGGACTTTGAACAGGTGGATCCATTGGAGATGGAGGAGATGCACTTAAAATGGCAGCTTGCAATGATCTCCATGAACATTAAGAGGTTTGAAACCAAGTCTGGTAGGAAGTTTGGCTTTAACGGAAGAGAGGCAGCAAGGTTTGATAGAAGGAAGGTTAAATGTTACACTTGTGGACAAGTGGGACATTTTTCAAGAGAATGCAAGGAGAGAAAGTCTGGAGATGAAGTTAGATATGGCTCTTATCTAGTGGAAGCAGGGACTACTAAGGTTGCACCTTCAAAGGAAATGGTGACTCTGGATCACCAAATTGATTGGGCTGAACATGAACCTGCTGGAGAGGAAGCTTCTACTTCTTCACAAGTGAATCTGCTGGCATACTCATCTTCTGAGGACAAGAAGGAGCAAGTCTCCTTGATGGGAATCTCTCAGGTACACAACTGTGTGTTTGGATGTAGTGTAAGATACAATGAGCTTAAACAAGAATTTGATGAATTGAAACCAAAGTACAATGAGTGTTATGTTGAAGTAGAGTCCTATAAAATGGCTTTAAAAACTTTAGAGAAACAAAAAGTATGGTTTCAAAAGAATCAAGTTAAATATGATGAAAAGATAAGAGTCCTAGAGAGTGATTTAGAAGTTGCTAAGATATACTTAAGACGTACTGGAAAAGAGAAGTCTGACTTAGAAAAGGAAAAACAAGAATTACAAGCTAAATTAGATAAAGAGATATCTGGTCGTATGAAATGGCAGGAAGGGGCATCTAATTTGAGTAAATTAATTGATGGTCGCCAATCTGTTAGGTCTAGAAGAGCATTAGGATATGAGAAATATATAGACCCTGAAGAGTTAACATATCCTGATATGACTAGTGTTTTTGACCCTGAACCAGCCTTAGCTTATCAAACACATGTTAAATATGTAAAGGAAGGGGGAATGAATGCTGTCCCTGGACCTATAAGAGGGGAGCACATGCCTATCGACCTATCCATACCTATTGACTTTGATGGATCACACCATCTCTATGGCAAAAAGTCAACTGACTTGCCAGACCCTAGTGTTACATCTATTGACTTTGTCTCTTGTTGTGACAGTGACAAGTCTTCTGATGAAGGGTCTACCTCATTTGCCAGCTGTGATTCAAGTGAGAAGTCTGACCTGCCCAAGACCACTCCCAAGACCTCTCCCAAGACCATACCAAAGACATCACCCAAGTCTCCCAACAAGCCTTCTAGAGTTGCTGCTGATAAAAAGACAGTTTCTACTGAAGACTTGTTTTTAAATTCTTTGCAAAATAATTCTTTTGGTTATGTTAAAAACAATTCTGTTTATCATGGTGGTTTGAATACTTTTTCTTGTTATGGAACTTCTTTTGGTATGAATAAATCTTCTAAAAAGAAGAAGTGTTTTGTGTGTGGAAGTAAATCTCACTTGATTAAGGATTTACATTTCATGAGCAAAGAATGGGTGTTTGTTTTAGTCAAAGGAAACCTAGGCAAATGTGGAAGAATGTTAGTGAAATACCCTCTTTTGTTCCACATCAACAGAAATCCAATTCTGCTGAACCACATTCTTCATGGAGAATAACCAGTACTAGACCATATGATCGACCCACTAGTTCTTTCTTTTCTAATGGTTATTGGCCTAATAACTTTGACTCAATGTATTATGGTGGTGGGTGTTGTGATACTGTTGTGAAGCCCTTAGCAGGTTGTTCTTGGACAAAGAAGGGACCTACTATGCAATACCGGCCCAAGAACAATGGTGGATCTAAAACATCTACATGGCCTATCACTAATGATCCACAAGGCAGGCTCAAGTCAGCAATGACTTGAGTCTCCAATGTGTACTAACTTTTTGTATATTTTTGTTGTTGTTGTAGGATCATCCTTTAAAAAGTACTGAAGTAGGTATAGTTGAAAGTGGTTGTTCTAGTTGAAAGTGGTTGTTCTAGAAGTATGTCAGGGAACAAGGACAAGATGCATGACTTTGAGCCCATAGAAGGAGGAGGCACAGTGACTTTTGGTGGTGGAGATGGAAAAATTACAGGGAAAGGAACTATTAAGACACCCTTGTTGGATTTTGAAAATGTTTATTATGTGAAGGAACTGGAGCATTTTAATCTATTCTCTGTATTACAAATTTGTGACACTAAGAATAAGGTTTTCTTCTCTGAAGATGAGTGTCTTGTACTCTCCAAGGACTTCAAACTTCCAGAAGACACAACTGTTTTGCTAAGAGTTCCTAGAACCTTCAACTTGTACACATTCAATCTGAATGATGTCAAGCCAGAAGGTGATCTAACATGTTTGGTGGCCAAAGCTTCCCAGGATGAATCTACCAAGTGGCATAGGAGAATGGCTCATGTGAATTACAAGACAATCAATAAGTTGTCTAAACTTGGTCTTGTTAAGGGTCTACCTTCTAAACTCTTCACCAATGAACACAATTGTATTGCTTGTAACAAGGGAAAGCAACACAGAGCCTCTTACCAAGTAGTCAAAGCTATGAGCACCATTTCAGAACCACTTCAGTTGTTGCACATGGATCTATTTGGTCCAACTCCTATCAGAAGTATTGATCACAAGTATTTCTGCCTGGTTATCACAGATGATTTTAGCAGGTTTTGCTGTGTATTCTTTCTTAAAACTAAAGATGAAACAACTCCTATTTTGAAAGAATTCATCATTTTAATTGAAAACCAGCTTAATAAAAAGGTTAAAGGGATTAGGTGTGACAATGGAACAGAATTCAAAAATGTTGTTTTCATAGAATTCTGTAAGTCTAAGGGGATTAGAAGGGACTATAGTACTCCAAGAACCCCACAACAAAATGGGGTTGCTGAAAGGAAAAATAGAACCCTCATTGAGGCAGCAAGATCAATGCTTGCAGACTCCAAATTACCCACAATGTTTTGGACTGAAGTAGTAAGTACTACTTGTTATGTCTTGAACAGGGTATCCATCACTAGACACCATGTCAAAACACCTTATGAACTTCTCACTGGGAAAGTTCCAGACATACATTACCTTAAGACTTTTGGATGCAAAGTGACCATTTTAAATACTGCTGATATACTGGGTAAGTTTGATGGGAAAGCTGATGAGGGATATATAGTTGGTTATTCAGCTCATAGCAAGGCCTATAGGGTTTATAATCTGAATGCCAAAAGGATAGAAGAGACCCTTAATCTAAGATTTCTAGAAGAGCAGCCTAATATTCAGGGACAAGGCCATTCTTGGTATTTTGACCTAGATTATTTGACTGACTATTTGGGTTATACTAGACATGCTTCTAATCCTAATGCAGGTACCAAAGATCCAAACTACCCTGCAGGTTCCATGGATGATGACTCAGACTGTGAATCTGAGCCAGATGAACAAACCATTGTTGTACCATCTTTTCCACCTAACCATTTTGTAGGTAATCATTCTGCTGCTGAACAAGATGATGAGTCACATTATGCAGAGGATCTTGCAAGACTGAAGAAGCAAGAACATGCTGCTATTAAGGAAGCTCAGAAACTCAATGAAAAGGTTACACAAGAGACTGAAGCAATCCTACATCAATCAGCACAAGCAGTCAGTGGAAATAAGGATACTGCTGAAGATTCTGCTGAAGGCATGTCTATTCCCACTGATAAGGTCTCAGATGCTGATATTACTGATGCTCACTCTCCCATTTCTACTGAAGTCTCTACAGACTTTGAGAAGCCCTTTACAAGATTTCCAAGTCCTTCTAATCTTGGGAATTATCAGCCAAAGCCTGGCCTATTTCACTCAGCTTCTTATGATAATGAGTTTGGGCCTACAGTCAACAATCTTGAAGCCAAAATTGATGTTCACACCACAGCAACTAAAAGGATTCATAATGCTCATCCTCTATCAAAGATTATTGAAGATCCTAAAGATCCTGTTAGAACTAGAAGCACTGTAAAGAATACAAAATATGGTGAAGTTACTTTCATCTCTTATGTCTACAATCAAAAGAGGAACAATCACACAGACTTCAAACATTATCTGTTTGCATGCTTTCTTTCTCAGATAGAGCCAACTAGTGTTACTCAAGCACTAGCAGATTCAAGTTGGCTTGAAGCCATCCAAGAAGAAATGCTGCAATTTAAGAATCAGCAGGTTTGGATTTTGGTTCCTCTTCCTGATGGTAAATATGCCATTGGGACAAAATGGATTTTGAAGAATAAAAGAGATTCTAGGGGGATTGTGGTGAAGAACAAAGCTAGATTGGTGGCTCAAGGGTTTAGACAAGAGGAAGGCATTGACTATGATGAAGTCTTTACACCAGTGGCCAGAGTTGAAGCTATAAGGATATTTTTGGCCTATGCCTCTTATATGGGCTTCATGGTTTATCAGATGGATGTTAAAGGTGCTTTCTTATATGGTGAGATTGAAGAGGAAGTATATGTGACTCAACCCAAAGGATTTGAAGACCCTGATCATCCTGAGTATGTGTACAAGGTTGTCAAAGCTCTCTATGGACTTCATCTAGCTCTCAGATATTGGTATGCTAGACTTTCCACATTTCTGCTGAAGCATGGCTACAGAAGAGGTGCCATTGACAAGACTCTATTCCTCAAGAAAGATTCAAGGGATATTATTCTTGTTCAGGTGTATGTGGATGATATTATCTTTGGTTCCACCAAAGAAGCATGGTGTAGAGAATTTGAGGATCTGATGAAGGGTGAATTTCAAATGAGTGCCATGGGAGAACTCACTTTCTTTTTGGGATTACAGGTTCAGCAAAAACCTGATGGTATTTTCATACATTAGGAGAAATATGTAAAAGATATGTTGTCCAAGTTTGCTATGGAGAATGTCAGGACTGCCACTACTCCCTATGAGGCTCCCAAACCTAAGAACAATCTTGATCCTGATCTCCCTGTGAATGTTCATTTATACAGGTCAATGATTGGTTCTTTGATGTATTTGACTGCCTCAAGACCTGATATTACATTTGCTGTGAGTGCTTGTTCAAGGCACCAAGTCACTCCACTTACTTCTCATTTGAATGCTGTCAAAAAGATTTTTAAGTACCTAAAAGGCCAACCCAAATTAGGTCTTTGGTATCCTAAAGAATCTCCATTTCAGCTAGCAGCTTATAGTGATAGTGACTATGCTGGTGCAAATTTGGATAGAAGAACCACAACTGGAGGTTGCCAATTCCTTGGAAGAAGACTGATTTCTTGGCAATGCAAGAAACAGACCATTGTTGCTACCTCTACTACTGAAGCAGAGTATGTTGCTGCTGCAAATTGTTGTGGACAGGTTCTATGGATTCAGAATCAATTGCTGGATTATGGGTATAACTTTATGAATACTACCATTTTCATTGACAATCAAAGTACAATTTGTATTGTTAAAAATCCAGTTTTTCATAATAGAACCAAACATATTGAAATTAGGCACCACTTATAAGGGATGCTTATGAAAAACATTTGGTTAAAGTGGTAAAAATTCACACAGATGAGAATGTGGCAGATTTGTTAACCAAAGCATTTGATGGACCAAGGTTTCAATATTTAGTAGTCCATATTGGAATGCTTAACCCTTAACTGCAAAGTTTAAGGGGAGGCATAAGCCTCAGGGGAGGCATATGCCTCAGGGGAGGATTGTGATTGTAAACTTTGTAGATTTGTATAAGATGTATAATTTTTGAATTTTAACACTAACCCACTAATATGTTTGCAAGTTGTTTGGTGTATTTGCATGTTTTATGTCTGTTTGGCAGATGTTCTTAGATTGTAAGTTGTATGATAGAGTCACCAAGAGTTGAAGTCAAAGGAATGTGGTCAAAAGTGCTGAACATGGTTTCTACTGATGAGTTAATTATACTGAAGGTCTTACACAGATGATTAATTAAGAAGATCTTTTCATTCATTCAAAGAAACAAGTTACAGCTTACATTCAAAGTTCCAACTAAATTACAATGACCATTCCTAAACATTTGGCTAATTAAGTACTACTACTAGCTTCTATCACTTATTACAAAATACTTGAGGCTATGACAAGTACAATGATGAAGCTGAAGATGAAAATGGAAAAAGAAGAGAAGGAAGACTGTGAAGATGCTCAAGTAACAAAGTCAAGAAGATACTCAAGAACTTTGTTCCATGGCAACATTCCTCAATCATCTACTTCAGCTTCTCCTTTCCCTTACGTATGATCTCAGCCTTCTTGCTCTGTCCAATATGTTCTTGATGTGGAAGACCAGGTCCTGGAGCAGGAAGATCCAACGCCATATTTTGAGATGTTGGAAGAGATGGATCCTTCTTACTTGATCTTGGTTGGGATCTCTCTGGTGTGGAAGGAGGAAGAAAGGTTGGATCTTCATTTTCCTCCTCTGAGGAGTCTTCATCAAAGGTATAGATGAAGGGAGAAACAAGTTCTCTCTCAGCAGGAATGGGTACATGGATTGGTTCACCCTTCCTATGAGCATTCCATTGTCTTTCTTGTGCATCCCATCATTTCTCCAGTTCTTTTTCAAAGTCAGAACCATCAAGCTCCCATGGATATGGTGGTAAATCTTCTTCTGATGATGGAGAAGAGGAATTTGGATCTGAGGTTTCTGTGTTTGATGACATGGTTTTGGTGAAGAATTGGGTTTTAATTGGAAAATTAGGGTTTGAAAGATGATTTAGGGTAAATTGGTGATTGAGATGTGATTTGGGGGTGATTAAATAAGTAAAGTTTAGGCATTACGATAATTAATGCGAGTTGGGTGGCACAGTAAAACCAAGATATTGACCGAAGATATTTTTACTTTTGGGTGGTTTCTGCTGATGTTGACCATTCTTCAGCAGATTTGACTTTCATTTCTGCTGAAGGGTAAATTTTCAAATTGGAAGGTTTTTTTTTTTTTTTTTTTTTTTTTTTTTTTTTTTTTTTTTTGAGTTACACGTCAGACTTGGTCAATAATTAGTTCCGATAATTTTGACCACGATTGGGGAACTTCCAAATTTAACCCATTTTGCATATCTATTCCTAAATAAAATTATTCGCTTATCAATCCACTTAAACCCATTATTCTTTGTGTAATTCATAACCGTCTCACGCATGTTCATTCAAATGGCATAACTCGAATTGAGAGGCGACCATAACAAGTATGCTATTCTGAAAAAGGCAAAGGGACATGAAGAATTCGATTTAATGGTGGAGTTTCTACAAAGGTCGAAGATTCATTATGCTCTGACACATAGTCCCAATTTGGTGTGTGAATCATTGGTGAAGCAATTTTGGGCATCTGCTGCTAAGAGATCTGCTACAGAGATTGTTGCTGAGATTGATGGTGTAGAGTATGTGGTGACAGAAGGATTGATTAGGACAAAGCTTCAGTTGGATGATGAGAATAGTGTGTATCATTCCAACACTGCAGAGATTCTTGCTGGGCTAAGGGAAGCTGGATATCAAAGTACTGATACATCCAAGTGGCACAAGAATCAATTTTGTCCTAAGTGGAGATATTTGGTGCATTTGCTGCTGCAATGTATAAGCAACAAGTGTGGTGGATGGAACAAATTCTCTCTACAATTGGGTTGTGGTATTGTTTGTCTTTCTAAGGGTCAAACTTATAATTTTTCTAAGTTTATTTTTCATAATATGTTAGAAAACATTGATAAACAACAGCATAAGTTTTTAATGTATCCTAGGTTCTTACAAATAATTTTAGACATAACCACTGAAGATAGAACCCATGTGCCTACTAAAAGTCTTGGTTCTAAGTTGTTTGCCTCAATGAAAACTAATTATACTGGGGAACATCACCCTATGTTAGAAGCTATGTTGCCACATGGCAATGACAATGTAGTTGAGGGTGATGATGCTGGTAATGTGCCTGCTCCTAATGCTGCTGATGATGGCAATCCATCATCTTCTGGTGTTGCTGCTGATGGTAATCCTTCAGTGGTAATGGAGGAAGGGCCAGCTACAACTGCTGAACAAGTACCTATTTCTACTGACTTACCATCACCTACCCCTGTACATGTGTCACCTAGTCCTACTATTTCACCAGCTCAGGATGCTCCAGCTGAGCAATTTCATGAGTTTGAAGATAACTTTCAACCTCTTGAACCTGAGTCAACCAGACTACCTTCACCCAGTCCTATAAGAGAGCAGTTTAATGAAGGCTCTCCTAATGTTGTACATAAGTCTGTTTATCCTGCTGGGTTCAATGAAGCTCCTCTTACCAATGAGCAATCAGCTGGTAGAGCAGAGGACCCTATTACTCTCACTTTTGTATATGATTCTCTTACCAGGTACATGAAAATGACTGAGGATCTCCAAAAAGAGCTTGCTGATACCAAGACTACTCTTGGTAATGAAATTGAAAGTTTGAAAAGTAAGGTTCAAGATTTGGAGGCACAGCTGAATCAGCAGAAGAAAAGTAAGGATGGATTGGATACTGCTGAAGTTGCTCAGGAGGCAAATTTGGATTCTCTTGAAATTTTAGCTGAAGTTGCTAGACAGTCTAAGGTTGTACCTCCTAAAGCTGCTGAAGTATCTAAATCTAAACCACCAATTCTAGTCAGCAGAAGAAGAAGTACAAGACAGTATTTGGCTAGGAAAGCTGTTGAATCATCCAAAGTGTCTAGTGGTGATGATGATGTGCTCATGACTGAAGCTGCTGATATACTTCAGAAGAAACCATCACTATGTGGTGATGCTGCTAAAAAATCTGCTGATCAAGTTAAAACATCAGGAGAAGCATTCTTTGTTGCAGGGAAAGAGTATTTGAATTCCCCTATTCATCATTCATCTGAGGATCAACAAGTTTCTCCTGATAGAGAGGTTCAAGAAGTACATGATGAACCTATGGCAGATGTGAATGTTCCTCATGATGATATTGCTGAAGGAACAGATGATGATTTGGATGAGCTTGTTACAGCTGAAGACAGAGCTGGACAAGAAAAACTATTCCAAGAATGGGAAGATTATAAGATGAGTGCTAATATGACTGAGGAACAGCAAGAAAAGTTTGATGCAGCATATGAGTCAGTCAATCAAAGATATGTTTCTACTTTGCCCATTGAAAGACAAAGAGAATTGGATGCAGCTGTTCAAGACTTTGATGAGTCAGATTGGCAGCAGATTGGAAAACAAATGCTTGATAATCCTGATGTAGCTGCAGACATTATTGGAAAAAGGGTAGAGAAGCAAGACTGGCCTTCTGAAATTGTGAAATTGATGAAGTTGAGAAAGAAGGTAGCAGATGAGTTGAAAGCTAAAGCTAAAAGAGAAAAACCTATGACTCAAGCACAGCAGAGGGATTATATGAGAACATATGTGAAAAGTCAAAGTAGCTCATTATTTAATACTGCTTGGTCTAAGAAAAAAGTGTGGGGACTTTCATTTGACAAACTAGTTGAGATTTATAACAGGATCAAGGCTAGAAATGACAAAGATGGAATGGGTGCTTCCAAGAATATTCCTCTCCTCAATGCTGATGCTGATGCTGCTGCAAAAGTATCTTTACCTGATACTTCTGCTGATGTACCACATGTTGCTGCTTCATCTTATGTGGATAAAGGTAAAGCAAAAGTGATGACATCAGATCCTCCAACTAGAAAGAGAACTAGGAGACAATTGGAGCAGGAAAGATTAGGTGAAGAGGCTGCTAGGAAGTTAGATGAGGAACAAAAAGCTGAATTTGCAAGATTTCATGAGCTGAAGGTAAGATTAGTTGAAATTCAAGCTGCTAGAAACAAACAAATAAGGAAGGCTATGGATGAACAATATGCCTCTGCTACACTTGAATCTTCTCAAGATTCTACTGATGAACACTTGGATACTCCATCAGTGGAAACTCATGCTGCAGAAGTTGAATCTGCTGAAGCAGAAGTTCATGATGCTATTTATGTTCCTGGAAGAAGAGGCAAGAGAATGGCTAAAGTCAGATCTTCACATTCAAAACAAAGTTTAATCAATGTGAATGCTTCTGATGCTTCATTTATAAGGGAAGGATCCCTTGATGGTTGGCTTGAGGGAACAAGAGATGTTTGGGTTCATTGGGAGTTAAATAAAAATGGTCAAGTTAATACCATTTACAGATTGGATAAAACTTTCATATCCTTTACATTTCTTCAACAGATTCTACATCTTGTGGATCATCAGGATTTGGTCACTCTATATGAGTTAGTTCTTAAGTATTATGCAACTCATACTCCTGAAGGGTCTGGATTGTATTTGTTGGGTGGTCTTCAAGTGTTGTTTGATTCTTATACTCCTACTGGTGCAAGCTATGACATATGGAAGAACAATCAAAGATGGAAAGTTCAGAGTTGGAAGGTCTATCCTATGCCTTATGTTCATGTTTTGGAAACTACAACTGGTCTAAGGCTTATTATGGATCTTACCAAAAGATATCCTATGAAAGTGTCCCAGATGGAGAAAATGCTACAACAAAAGTTGGAGATCCCTCCTGATTCAGCAGGGAATACAAGGTTGTTTGCGGAATCTTTGGTGAAGGTTTTCAAACAACGGATTAAGACTTCCAGAGCTGCATCTGATTAGAGATATCATGTAGTATATTTGTTTTTATTTCTTATTTAAAAAAAAAAAAAAAAAAAAAAAAAAAAAAGAAGAAAAAAAGAAAAACAAAACTTGTTGTTGTTTAGTATTGTATGCAGGTTTGGTTATCAACTTACCTGATGTTGATTATTCCATCATAAAGTTGACTAGTCCAAAGGGTACAGCTTTGGTAAAGACATATCAAATCTGTTGAAAGCTGTAATGGTTTGCTCAAAATCATAGGGTTTTCAACTCACCTATGCTTTATTGCTGAGTAGTTGAAATGGTTGTCAATTGACCATGGATTTTTCCTTTATGGATTCCAAATAATTGGCTAGCCCACATGTATATGGCTTGTGGTAAAGGCAGTGGAAAACCATATTTGGTAATCAGTTAACCAAGATGATTTTCATCAAAATAGTTGGCTAGTCCTGAGCAAACGGCTACAGGTAAAGACATCTCAAATCCGTTTATAGCTGATGATTTGCTAAAAATCATGTGGTTATCAGTGTACCTTTGAACACTTGGCTACTCCAGTAGTGATGACTATTGGTAAAGAGACATCAAATCCATTATTTTCAATGATTCACCTCTCACAGGAGTTAACACACCTGGAAGTGATGAGAATAGTATGAAACTAATTTGTTTTGATGTACATTTAGTCATTTGTTGCTGCAAAGAATGGAGCTTTCAAGTATTATTTGCTGATCATAGAGATTCTACTGAAGATGATTCTTTGCTGGTGCTATCTTATTACAATCCTCTTGGTATGTTATTTTGAAGCTCTATCAAGAATCTTGAACTTAACCAGGTCAAATTCAAGATTAGGGGAGGATTGTTGGGAATTCTGTTAAGTAAGAATTCTACTGCTGTTTCTGCTGAAGGTTCCTGCTGAAGAGTTGGTTTTTGCTGAAGCAGTGTATCTGCTGAAGACTAGTTTCAGCATTATTAGTTTCTGCGGATATAGTATTTCCGTATTTTATGTATTATAGTTTGGATATGCATGAGTTTATTTAGGAAGTGATAATGCATATCTTTTAGAAGTTTTAGAATATACGTTTCTTGGGAAACGGTTTAGGGTTCCTTGTGTATAAAAGGAACACAAGATTATGTATTGAATAACGTTTTTAGAAAACACTCTTATTATTATTAAAAGATCCATAGAGGATCAAGAGTTCTTAGTATCACGCTTGTGTTTTGTTTCCGCTTTAAAAATACAAGTTGCAGAGATTGTCTATTAGTGTGTTATTGATTACAGTGACATAACTAACGATTCTAGAGTGCTCAAGAAGATCTATCAAGGTCTTACAGCTCAACAAAAACTTAAAGGAATTACAATACTGAAAAGGAAATACAATAATTTTAAAAAGACAATAAAAGAAAATTACAATAAGCACCAAAATAAGCTAAAACATGACACAATAATTCCCCAATCATCAACTTCATTCACAGCCCTTGGATTGAGTGCCACGATGCTTTTTCCAATCAAATGCCATAGGATCGCCAACATGGACTGATTTGATGTCATGGTCTAACTGATTAGCTCTTCCAGAAGGTTGAATAGTTATTTAATCGGGGTTAATTAAGGTGCGTGTGCAGGGTAAAAGTGGAAGAGGATGGTAAATAGTAAAACCACTTTTCCCTCCTTGTATTTTTTACTGGGGATAGATATGGGTTGATTGGTTTTGGGTTTGGGGTTTTGTTGGGGTTTTGGATTAATGGGAGTGAGCTGGTTTTATTTGTAAAAGATTTAACACTAGTTAATTTGAACTAACTTTGATATACTAACGATGTAAAACTTTTAGGGACGTAAGGTGAAATGATTTAACAAGTAAGGTTTAGGCATGGTATTTGGGTTTAGGCATGATCCAAAAATGTAGAAATCCATCCTCGGCTCTGGCTTTTCACACTCTTTCCAATCTCGTGCTCGTTTCTGTCCGTTTTGTATTTCTTTTTGTCCTTTTCTCATATCCGTTACCTGCACATACACAAACACAAAAACAAGCATATATTTGGCATTTATGATACGTTTTTGATAAAGAAAAGGTATGTGAATTCACACATATCAAAATCCCCTAAACTAAAGTATTGTCGCGTCCTCACGCAATGTCATCGCATCACGCTTTTGAAACCAAAAATTTCAAACCTCTTTTTACTAAAAACTATAAAATGTAGCAAAGTGTTCCTCAAAAGAGATTAAGAAATCAATAGTTCTAAAAACGCCCCGTTTGACCATTTTATCATATATAATATCTTTTTGTACCTTTTTTTATAACAGGATGTTGTCTTTCATTATTTAATAAATAACTTTTAAGATCACTGAGTAAGAAGCACTTTTCATGAAAAAGCATCCACATTGATAAAATCCATCGTCCTTAATTTTTCACAAGTCCCCAAACCAAGATTAAAAGCGAAATCACAACTAAATATAAAATTAGATGCTAATACTACCTATTCAAGGTAATTGTGTATGCTCAGCTACTTCTTGCTCCCTTGTTTTGAAAAATGAGTTTTTCTTATTATGATAGATTTTTACATCTGATAAAAGCACCCAATTTAGACGCTAGGTAGTTTAAAATATTTCCCTCGAGAACCGTTTCCCATAGAAATAAGGTCCACATCAAGGTCCTAATTTAACATGATTTAGGGGATATCCTTTTTATTTACGACCGAAACAACTCATCTACGAGTTCAGAAATAGAGGCTTTTATTAGGATATCCCTGGAGTTGAAATTTGGCATTATTAACATTATTAAGAACATATTAGTTCTCGGCCTTTTAAACAACCAAAACAATGGTAGCTAACCGTCAGGAATCAATAATCTTAGTTTGAACTTGAAAAATTTTCCTCTGCCTTTTTGAAGTCTGAGTCAATGGGAGTGAATCGTCAAGAAACAGAAAACTTTTATGGATTTGGATTATTATTATTATTTATCATTACATATGGTACCAAATCCCAAGTCATGCGGTCTTTCGACAACTGAAACAATAGCAGCAAACTATCAGGAATCAATAGTTTATTTCCTCGCAACACTGGTAGTACCCTAATGTGTACCCAACTCTCATAAGAAAGAATTCTCTAAAGAAGGTGTAAAAACCAACTATCGCTAAAACCGTGCACCTTTAACTATTGAAAGTTTTATTTTTGCGTTTATTTAGCTGGTGAGAGCAAAAAGCAACAAGTAACTCCTATGAGCTCCAAAGAGATCCAACTATTCCACGCTTAGCATCTAACTTATACTTAACACTATCATTTTTTGTTCTTCAAAAATTTAAAATCCGAAATAATAAGATCCGCGAATGCTTAGTCAAATAAAATCAGGCTTTGCATATTCAAAGTCAATTTTGGAAACTTGCTACAGCTTCTTGTATAAAAGACTAGCAAAAGCTTTTCAATTATAAAGGTTAAGGGGACAAGCTAGAGCTCAACACGCTCGATCAAGTCAAAATTTTGTTCCTACTCTCACCAACGGAAAATCAAAAATGTATCAAAACACTTATTATATTTTTTGCAAAATTTTTAAATTCTTCATTTTTTTGGAATTTTTGAGGAAAAACGGGGTTACTAGAGTTGATAAAGATTTATTTGATACATTTTTAGGGGGTCATTTAAGCCCTAAATCATGTTTTTATGGTCAAATATTACCTCAAATAAATTCTTTTATCATTTTAGGTACTTGGGACATGAATTCTGGAAAATGGAGCATTTTGGAGCTTTTCGGACATTTTTATGCTCAAGAATGAATAAAACAAGAAAAGTCAAGAAATTTAGGTTTTTACACCTGACGGCGTCACGCTTTGGAGCTGACGTCATCACCTTATGATGAGAAGCCATGGATTTTTACACTAGGCGCCCTAGAAGAATTTGTCAGAATAACACCTGAGGGTGTCAGGTGTATTTGGAGCAAGGTCGTCTCCCTTTAACTCAACACGAGACGGCCTAGAACATTTACAAAGGGACAGCGTTAGAGATCTCTTAGGCGATACGAAACCCTAAGACACGACGACCTGATGGGGTCAGAGGCCAAAACATGACGCCGTCAGACTTGTATATCTATATATATTTTTCGATTTTCATTCATTAAAATTGTGGAACTTTTTAGTAACAAACCCTAGATGAATTTCACAGCTACTTGAGGGTTTTCAAGCCCTCTTTTCTTTCATGTTTAATTAAAGATAAGTGTTCCTTTTAATCATTCAATATGTCTATGTGTTGTTTGATTGATTGTTTATCTTTTCTTTTATTTTGCATGCTAGCTTAGATTTGTTAGTGTTTGCTTAGATCCAATGAAACCTAGTTGTTGAATATTGATTGTTGAGTTGTTATTAATTTTTTGGTTGACTGATTAGCGTTAGGCTGAAGAAAACTGGCTAAATCTCCTATACGGTAACTGGCTTGAACGTCTTAAGAAACATAATCGGATGTGTACTACGGTTTTATTGGTTGTATTTAATGCATGAGTGACTATTAAGGAGACCATGATAGGATACTAAATGTGTCATTATAGGAAGAGATAGAAACTCATAGGGTTGGGGAAAGATGTACACACCCCCACGAATGGTATTAAGGAATACAATCCTTTCATCCAAACAATCGTAACAATTCAATAATTCAATAGGAAATAACTAGGGAGTAGTGAAATCTAAGTAAACAAAATTTCCTCACCATAAGAAGTTCACCAATTTTATTTTCTTTCATTTTATTTTATTTTGTTAATTAGTAGTTTTTTTTGGGTTAGTTGACTAGCAACTAATTCCACCCACTCTTCCAATACCCGAGATTTTACATGCTTTCATAAAATATAAAAATACAAAAAAGAATCATCCCTCACCTCTAAACCTAGTTTAATTAGTTTTCCATCCGAACGAACATTGCCTGGAGGATTGCAAGCTTCTCAAGATCCCTTGAGAAGTAAAACTTTTGCGAGTCTTGCGATCCGCATCAAATTTTTTGGCGCCACTGCCGGGGAATAGTTATTGTTTAGGTTGAATTTTTATTTTTATTGGGTCTACTCATTAGATTCCTTTCTAGTGAGATTTTTATTTTCTTTTTATTAGGTTTTCTTTAGTCTATCTTTTCCCTCAACCTTTTTGCCCAAAATCTTCCCTAGCCATTATGATAAATGAAGAACCCGGTAGCCTTAAGATCACTAGGAGTCGTAGTTCCATTAAAACCCTCGTCCAACCCTACGCAGAACCCGAAAGAGAAATGCGTAGGTTAAGACAATCACTCTAAACATGCAAACCACTTGGGACTACCATCATCTTTGATGAAGCCCTATCCGAAGAGGAATCGGATCATCACCTTACACCCCCTAGTACCCCATCTAATCATAGTGAGGAGATTCCAAAGAATCTTACCCCTAAATGTCTCAAGGATTACTCCAGCCCCACCCCTCGTGGCTTCTCCAATGCTATCATTTTTCCAAATGAACAAACCAATGAAGTCCTACATGCTAACGATGTCTGGCTTGTCCAACGCGTTTGCAAGTTTCAAGGGTTAAAAACAGAAGATCCGATTCAACACATCAAAGATTTCTTGAAAGTAGTCGACACCATCCATGCGGGTGGGCCACTCGGAATACATCTTGGCTACGATTCTTTTCATCTTCCCTTCAAGAAAAAGCAAAAGAATGGTATGATAGACTTCCTTTTGAATCCATAATTACATGGGAACAACTCATGTCAAAATTCAACGATAAATTCTTCCCACCCAGAAGAACTTCAGCAATCACGAATAAAATCATTCGCTTCCGCATTGGGAAAAATGAACCTATTCACAAATCCTGGATTCAATTTAAGGATCTCATACGACAGGCCCCTCATCATGGCATCGAACTTTGTATCATTTTCTAAATTTTCTATGAAAATGTTTCCCAGAATGACCAGAATGGAATTAACAAGTCGATAAAAGGGTGAATAGCCAAATTAAGCACTGAGGATGGGTGGAATCGGATCGAAGAATACGCTCAAGACCAAGATGATACTTGGGATGAACCCAATTCGGTTATGAGTGTATCCGAGACCATGAAAACCCCTCCTATGAGAGCCTGTTGAAAAAGTTACAAGAAAAAGTGTCATATCTGAAGGGGTCGCGTAGACTATTAAACCCTTACTTAATCTGTGGTCAATGTGGGGGCCCGCATGAAGTGGAAGAATGCAGGAATGAACCAGCCACTGAGCATGTTTGCCTGTCAGGTCACGACATTTTCGATGACCCTTCTCTTCTAGTTTTCTATCAAACTGGCGACAACACCTCTTGGGGTAACTATGTAATAAAGAAGAAAGGAGAGAAAGGACCTAAATTAAAAGTCGGGAGTACTTTTGAAGAAGATCTCGGGCACTTCACACACGAAAAGAGCTTGTAACTAAAAGGCCTTGATGGATTCATCAATGAGCAAAAAAGAGAAATTAATGAGACATTTTCCGAACTTCATGCTGCCCTTGATTGCAAAAGTAAACCACTCCATAATCAACAAGACCTATTGTTCGCCATTACAACTCGGGCTAGAACAACAACTAAGGACCCACCATACCCTACTCAGCATCCCATCACCACTGAGCCCAAAACCTCCCAAGGAGAAGGAGATAGGAACGAAGAAAACCCCGAGCCTCCTCCTTGCGTAATTACCTCTACGCCCGCTTCACGCAAACAACCTGCAAAAGTTCCGTATCCATTAGGCCTCAAGAATCAAAAGGCTGAGAATGATAATAAGTTATTCTTCTCATACTTAAAGGCTTGGTGACTTTGGGGGAGGAATGTCCTATGGTAACCCAACGAGGGCTACCAAAAAAGGTGAATGACCCTGAGAGTTTCACTTTACCATGCTCCATAGGATCTTTATCTGTAAAGAATGTGCTGGCTGATTTAAGAGCAGGCATAAATCTCATGCCATTGATAAGGAAATATTTGTTACGCTTTTAGGGGGTCATTTAAGCCCTAAATCATGATATTATGGTCAAATATTACCTTAAATCGTTCCTTTTGTCATTTTAGGTACTTTGGACGAGAATTCTGGAAAATGGAAAATTTTCGATGTTTTGGAGTTAAAAGTAAAGAAAACGACCAAGTAAAGAAACCATGCTGGAAACAGTACCTGACGGCGTCAGGAGTCACAAGGTGACGCCATCATTTGATGAATCAAGAGGAGGATGACTATTTGCACTTGACGCGCCAGAGGACTTTTGGAGGATTAACACGTGACAGCATCACGTTATATTTCAAGTAGGACGTCACATATCACCACAAATAGAGACGGCCCAGAGACAACAACAAGAGACGGCGTCAAGATGACTAATTTGGCGGCAAGAATCCCTAATGACGGTGACTTGACGGCGTCATTATCCAAAAGCTGACACCTTCACCCTTGTATAACTATATATAATTTTGGATTTTTCATTCATTAGTGTGTAACTTAAGAAAACTGACTAATCTCCTGTACAGTAACAAGCTTGAACGTCTTAAGAAACGTAATCAGATGTGTACTATGATTTTAGTGGTTGTGTTTAATGCATAAGTAACTATTAAGGAGGCCATGATAGGATACTAAACGTGTCGGCATAGGAAGAGATAGAAGCTTATAAAGTTGGAGAAGGATGTACACAGCCCCACGACTGGTATTAAGGAATGCAACCCTTCATCCAATCAACTGTAACAAGTCAATTAATCAGTAAAAGATAACTAGGGAAGTAGGGAGTAGTGAAATCTAAGTAAATACGCTTTTCCCATTATAAGAAGTTCACCAATTTACTTTTCTTGTTATTTTATTTATTTCGTTTAAGTAGTAATTTTGGGTTAGTTGACTAGCAACTAATTCCGTCCACTCTTCCTGATGAGGCAAAAAGTGAACCGCTTTTAAGAGGTCATTTAAGCCCGAATTCGAGATTATTTGATCAAATATTGCCCTAAATCGTTCCTTTTGTCATTTTAGGTACTTTTAGAGAGAAATCTGGAAAAGGAAGCATTTTGGACGATTTTGGAGCATAAAAGTGATGAAAACGGCAAAGTCTCAATTTTCCTTGCTGGAACAGTACCTGACGGCGTCAAGACTCTCCACATGATGGCGTCAAGAGTTACAAAAGAGGTAGATGTGGAAAATACACATGACGATCCAGAGAGTTTTTGTGCATAGGAAATGACGGCATCACCCAAGGCCGTCATGGTCCAAGTATTAGTGACGGCCGAGAAGAAAATCCTACATGACGGCATCACAAGTAGATCTAGGCAATACGATTTCATTATTGCGGCAAGTTGACGGCGTCACAACTTAACACATGACACCGTCACCCTGTAAAATCTATATATAGTTTTCCAAATTTCACTCATTAGTGTGCAACTTTGAGGGAAAAACCCTAGGTCGAATTTTCCAGCTTTTTCAAGGGTTTCAACCCTTTGAATCTTTCATGTTCAATTAAAGGTAAGTACTCTTTCAAATCATTCAATATGCTAGGCTAGATTTCCGTTGTGTTTACTTAGATGTAGTGAAACCTAGATGTTGATTATGGGTTGATTGTTTGTTTATAATTGTTACGGATGATTGTATTCGATGTTAGGCTTAAGAAAACTGGCAGACTTCCATTGGTAACTTGCTTGAACGTCTTAAGAAACATGATCGGAGGTGTACTACGATTTTTGGTTGTATTTAATGCGTAGGAGAATTCTAATGATCCCATGTTAGGAGCTTCTAACGGCTCGATATAGGAGTGAAGTAGGATCCTATAGAGTTAGGGAATATTGTACACGGCCCTACGACTAGTATTAAGGAATATGACCAGTCATCCACGCAATTGTGACAAGATATCAACCTGTAAAAGATATCTAGGGAGTAATGAAACCTAAGTAAACACAACTTTCCTCATTATTGTTTCCACCAAATTAGTATAATAGTTTTGTCTTCATTTCTTTTATTTTATTTGGGTTGCATTTGTAGTTAATTGGGTTAGTTGGCTAGCAACTAATTCTTCCCACTCCTTCAAAACCCGAGATTCTTAATTGCTTTCATAAAAATATAAAAATATAAAAAGAATCATCCCGCACCTCTAGACCTAGTTTAGTAGGCTTTCTAATCCTAGCAACACTATTCCTGAGTTAAACGATCAATCCCCCGGTACTTGTCACTATACTATACTACAACGATCAGGTACACTGCCTGATGGGGGTTGTAAGCTTCTCAAGATCCCTTGAGAGGTAAAACCTTTTGTGAGGGTGCAATCCCACGCATCAAGTTTTTGGCGCCACAGCCCGAGGAATAGTTATTGTCTAGGTTAGGATTTTTTTTATTAGGTCTACTTGCTAGATTCCTTTCTAGTAAGATTTAATTTTTACTTTTTAGGTTTTCTTTAGTCTATCTCATTTCTTCATGTCTTTGTTCGTAACCTTTACCATCCGACATCATGGAAGGTGGTAACATCTTTGAACCTATCAACCCACCACAACAAAACCACCCACAAAACCCACCACTTGCAAACCCACCTCCTAAGCCCCGAACTTTAGGAGAGTATTCCCAACCTAGCCACCAAGGCTATCGAAACACTATTGAGCTCACTCAAGGATCCAATGTATCCCCCTTGCGATCTGACACCATCCGGTTGGTGAAAAGCGGATGTGCATTCCATGGACTTCGTTCCGAAGATCCTAATCAACATCTCAAGGATTTCTTTAAAATCGTAGATTCCATAGACCTTGATGTTGTAACTAGAGAGTCGACCCGATTACGCCTATTCTAATTCTCTCTACGTGATCAAGCTAGTCAATGGCTTGAACGTTTACCCGCAGGATCCATCACCTCATGGGATGATCTCACCACTCGTTTCCTTGCTCAATTTTTCCCACCAGGGAGAACTACCAAGCTTATAAATGATACCTTGATGTTCCAAAAACGTCAAGATGAAACCTTCTATGAAGCATGGACTCGATACAAGGACTTACTCCAAAAAGTCCATCATCATGGCATAGAACCATGGCTCCAAATTTAAATCTTTTACGATAAGGTTAATTATCAAACGAGAAGGGCCATAGATTACATTGCCAATGGTAGACTTAACAGACTTAGCATTGATAAATGCTGGGAAGTTCTTGAGGGGTTAGCCCAATACGAAGAAGAAGGATGGGAGGATCCGATGTTTTCAAGAAAAGGGAATCTATATTACGTAAACGCTACCCAAGAACGATTATTGGAAAATATTGAGAGGCAGGTTAAGGGCTTGATGAGGGCTAAAATGCCTGCAGCTAAAAGGAGTCCAAATAGACATGTGAGTGCAATTAGCAAATACAATTTTCCTAAACGTTCATGACAAGAGGAGTTTGAAGGGATAATGATAACCTTCATGAATAATCAGGAGAAATAGATTCAGCACTTAGAAACTCGCATGGAAAGCATTCGTAATACTTTTATGGACTTAGCTGAAGAATTTATATCAAGAATTAAGGAGAAGATTAGGGAAAAATCCACACCGAGAAAAATCAAAAAAATCTTTGAACTCCCAACCCCTTTGGTATGTGACGAAGAGGAAAATAAAAAACCCTCTCCAAGTGCTTCCTCTTCAATTACCCCTCACTTCTATGAGCGCCCTCAAGAAGAAAAGAACTTGCAATTTCACAACATCTTTGTGGGAAGTTTGCAAGTCACGCTCCCTAATTTGCATAAGAAACGTTCCTTTGGTTTTAAACTTGGAGTGAAAAGGGTGCACCTAAAAAACACTTCTGCTTTAGAAACCTCTATGGAACAAATCCTTCCCGTACCCACCAATTACCAATATGAAGATTATGACCTAAGTGGGATTTTGGCCAGCCCTATTCATAACCACACCTCACTTCGTGACAGTAACAAAATGTTTGACCCTGGTGGACTCCACTAACGGGAATGGCTACTCATAGTTTATGCCTTTGATTAGCTATTAACAATAGTGTAGGGACTAAATTTGAAATTGTCACAAAGTATCCATAAAACGGGCATCTGACGGCGTTAGAATTTACTCTTGACGCCGTCACCTCGCATTCTCAGCAATATTACCCCATTTCCATCACTTTCAACTCATACCCCACAAACCATATCCAATTGCTTCTTCACCCCCGAATCTCCAAGGTCAAATCCAACATCTTTCGTGACCAATCTCCACGTGGTAAGTAACTTTTCTTCATCCTTATTCGTTCAATTATCCTTAGGACCTATCAATTTTGAAAACCCCCATCATCCGAAACCCTAACATTGATCCACTCTTAGAACTCGTAATTCTCTTCTTTAGGTATTGTGTAACTGTGATTAGAGCATTGGGTAGTTATGATTGATAGGAGTCATGAGTCAATTGCGGAAAAATCTTTTCACACCACGAATTTTTTGACCCCCACCCATGTTTTCTGTAAAAAAGGGGTGTTTGGCTCACGGATTTAGAGTTTGAACATTGATTTTTCCCTCGTAATTGCATGGTTCAATCTTTTGCTGGGTCTGACGGCGTCAGGTCCTATGGTCTGATGGCGTCAGATGAGTCTGACAGCATAACTCCATAAAACTCTTATTCTAACCACTTCCGTTCCGTTCCATCTTTTTCCAGGAAAATGAGCAAGCGCACCCGAAAACACCGAGGGAGTTCATCAAGGTCCCAACGTGTGAACTTTGGTGACATGGTTCATAGTTGGGGTGTGTTTGATAATGACGCTTCTACAACCAAATATACAGAACTACTCTATCATCATATCGATGCAGGGGCCTTGAGAATGATTTTCTTAGGAGGATCCAAACTGATGCATTTACGGTCCTCAATGAGAAAGGTTGTTTAGGATGAGGGAAATGGTTTATAGTGAATTGGTGAGAGAGTTCTTTGCTACTTTTCACTTCGATTTGGCTGAGGCTAGGACAGATATGGGAGGTACCACCATTTATTTTAGGCTGGGGGAGAGCTTAGGTCATGCTCGGTTACTGAGATTGGGTGGAGATTAGCCTTGTATACTCAGGAAGAGGCTGTTCAGGGTGGTTTTATGCAGAGGCTGATGGCTGGAGAGACAATGAGGAGTAAATTGAGGTGTTCCATGTTCTGGCCGAGTATTGGGAATGGGGTATATACCTCGACCACTGGGGCAGCCTCCATCAGGGACCCTAGGATCTGGTTAGCCCACAGATGCATCACCTACAGTTTGGCGGGATGCCATGGCACTATTCACCACGTCACTGCTTCAGACCTTTTCTACCTGTACACCATGTTTTCAGAGGATGTGTATTGTAACATCCCATCCTGGGTAGCGAGTTATCTGAAGACTAGTGTGGGGGAGAGGGATAATGACAAGATATATAGAGGGATGTTTGTGACCCGCCTGGCTCGTTCCTAAGGGATCCTTGTGCCGGAGATCAGGGGATACCTGAATGACTGTGGTGCATGTAGGGGGTGAGGGCCAAGTCCCTCAAGCAGATGAGTATAGTGATGGAGTTGGGGGATGGGACCTTTGCTTGGTATGTGGTAGGGGGAGCAGCGGGTGCTGAGGATGATGATGAGGGTGTACCCCAGCAGCTGCATTATGGGGACTATGAGGTTGGCTCTGCGGACTACTACCGGCACATGGGTCAGGGAGATTGGCAGTCGCATCAAGGGGCTTGGATGGGTCAGGTGGACGCATGGCGAGCCACCACTGACCAGAGATTTGATTGGATTTATGATCACACAATCCGCCAGATGCAGCATCTTTCGACCCGTGATCAAATTGAACCTCAGTTGCAGATCGACCCATTCCCTAGACGCGAGATGGACTACCCTCCCTACGGGTCACCGGGCACCTACCTCCTGGCTATGATTACCGCTATGGTCCTCCTCCCCAGTGATTTGTCATGTTGTTTTATGATCTTTGGACAATTTATTTGTGGTTTTAAGCTCTAAAACAATTTATCTTGTAATAATTTAGGATATGGCCTCTGTTGGCCTTGGATACTTTTTATTTATTTTTGTTATTATGCATGTAGGATTTTAATTTCATGGTCGTTTAATTTTTCAGTTTTTATTTGTTTGATTTTAATTGTTTGATTGTTATTTGCTTCCGTATGCATGCTTTATTTTTATTATTGGTAGATCATGTTTCAAACTAAATTGTGAAAATGCTTTATTTTGTTATTTACCTTCGTCTTAACTTCATATAAAGGTATTTTGCAAAAGCTAAGTGTAAGGGCAAACCCCAAATTTGTTTCTAAGAACAAAAATTGATCATGATTCGCCACAATATTAAATGAACATGTGTATTAGTACTTGTTAGAGTCAAATGCTTGTATCGAGTCATAATAATGTTTTGCAGGATTTTCCAGGAAGTAGGACACAATTTTTTCCAGAAATTTTCCGGAAACTTAACGTAAAGATTTCTGCAGGTCACTTCTGACGGCGTCAGGAGTTAACTCCTGACGGCGTCATGTGTAAAATTCTGGAAATTTTGCGAGTTTTGTTTTTCTAACAGAGTCTTAAAGTTTTTGTTAATTCTTTAGTTTTATAAACTCCAGGAAATCTGCAAACATTCATTCCACAAGCATTATATCTTACATTGTTTTCTAAGATTGATTAGTATATATTGATTGCTGCCGATTTTACGCGAGGTTGCCTTGTTTGTTTTCTCAGGTTTAACAGGTTATATATGAAAACAATTTATCTTGTAATAATTTAGGATATGGCCTCTGTTGGCCTTGGATACTTTTTATTTATTTTCGTTATTATGCATGTAGGATTTTAATTTCATGGTTGTTTAATTTTTCAGTTTTTATTTGTTTGATTTTAATTGTTTGATTGGTTGGCCTTGGATACTTTTTATTTATTTTCGTTATTATGCATGTAGGATTTTAATTTCATGGTTGTTTAATTTTTTAGTTTTTATTTGTTTGATTTTAATTGTTTGATTGTTATTTGCTTCCGTATGCATGCTTTATTTTTATTGTTGGTAGATCATGTTTCAAACTAAATTGTGAAAATGCTTTATTTTGTTATTTACCTTCGTCTTAACTTCATATAAAGGTATTTTGCAAAAGCTAAGTGTAAGGGCAAACCCCAAATTTGTTTCTAAGAACAAAAATTGATCATGATTCGCCACAATATTAAATGAACATGTGTATTAGTACTTGTTAGAGTCAAATGCTTGTATCGAGTCATAATAATGTTTTGCAGGATTTTCCAGGAAGTAGGACACAATTTTTTCCAGAAATTTTCCGGAAACTTAACGTAAAGATTTCTGCAGGTCACTTCTGACGGCGTCAGGAGTTAACTCCTGACGGCGTCATGTGTAAAATTCTGGAAATTTTGCGAGTTTTGTTTTTCTAACAGAGTCTTAAAGTTTTTGTTAATTCTTTAGTTTTATAAACTCCAGGAAATCTGCAAACATTCATTCCACAAGCATTATATCTTACATTGTTTTCTAAGATTGATTAGTATATATTGATTGCTGCCGATTTTACGCGAGGTTGCCTTGTTTGTTTTCTCAGGTTTAACAGGTTATATATGAAAACAATTTATCTTGTAATAATTTAGGATATGGCCTCTGTTGGCCTTGGATACTTTTTATTTATTTTCGTTATTATGCATGTAGGATTTTAATTTCATGGTTGTTTAATTTTTCAGTTTTTATTTGTTTGATTTTAATTGTTTGATTGGTTGGCCTTGGATACTTTTTATTTATTTTCGTTATTATGCATGTAGGATTTTAATTTCATGGTTGTTTAATTTTTTAGTTTTTATTTGTTTGATTTTAATTGTTTGATTGTTATTTGCTTCCGTATGCATGCTTTATTTTTATTGTTGGTAGATCATGTTTCAAACTAAATTGTGAAAATGCTTTATTTTGTTATTTACCTTCGTCTTAACTTCATATAAAGGTATTTTGCAAAAGCTAAGTGTAAGGGGAAACCCCAAATTTGTTTCTAAGAACGAAAATTGATCATGATTCGCCACAATATTAAATGAACATGTGTATTAGTATTTGTTAGAGTCAAATGCTTTTATCGAGTCATAATAATGTTTTGCAGAATTTTCCAGGAAGTAGGACATAAGTTTTTCCAGAAATTTTCCGGAAACTTAACGTAAAGATTTCTGCAGGTCACTTCTGACGGCGTCAGGAGTTAACTCCTGACGGCGTCATGTGTAAAATTCTGGAAATTTTGCGAGTTTTGTTTTTCTAACAGAGTCTTAAAGTTTTTGTTAATTCTTTAGTTTTATAAACTCCAGGAAATCTGCAAACATTCATTCCACAAGCATTATATATTACATTGTTTTCTAGGATTGATTAGTATATATAGATTGCCGCCGATTTTACGCGAGGTTGCCTTGTTTGTTTTCTCAGGTTTAACAGGTTATATATGAAAAGAAGATGATTTATATTTCTGGAAGGGAAGCTTTGAATGTTCATTTTCTTGGAGGAAGATCTAACCTTGTTGCCACACTATCCACGCTGAACGAATCAGGGGAGTATTTGTTTTCATTCTTTTACCTGTTTTACTTTTACATCATTTAATTGAACATTGGGGACAATGTTCATCTTAAGTGTAAGGGAAGGGTAAATGATGATACCTTATAGGATACAATTGCACTTGAGTTTGTTTGTTTGATGGTAGGTGTGTAATAAAACTAAGAGAAATACTTGTTAGTGTAATTTTAGCGCCAAATTTAAAATTTTTTACAACATTTAAACTTTAGCCTTAGCAAGCGTCTCATGGATAGGAGTTGTATGACTAGCACAAAACCTTACCATTCAGAAAAATTTTCCACCTAAATATGTGAGGTTCGCCTTTAGATTTGATAGGAAAAGCGTTCATTATTAGTGTTTATGAGTGTACCGGTAGCATTTAGATTCTAGAACTTGCGTTAGTGATGCATCCCGAGACCGCTAGTGAGACTACATTCGTGTAGTAGGATTTACTACATGATAAGAGGCATTAGGATCACCCTTGTGTTAAACCCGTATCATAATTACTTGACCATTTAAGTCATATTACTTGGCTAGTAAAGTCAACTAATTTTCCCACACCTTAGCGTTGTACTCATTTTTAGTACACGAAACCCCTAGTACACCCCTCCGAGCCTATCTTTTCGTTTCTAACTTTAAGCATTTTGCTTAAAGGAAGAATTTGTTACAATCCACCCCAAGTGTGCAACTAAATCGCCTTAGCCTTCCGTGTATGCACTCATCTTTAGTGCATTATTGTTATTTGTTTAAACCCTTAGTTAATTATCTAATTGATTACATGGTTGCTAAGTCGAGTCATATCTTGTACATATTGTTTTGGGACGATTGGGACTCATGGGTAAAGTACTTGTGTTATGGAGTAATGGGGAAGAACATCAAATTATTACCCCCATATGTGCGTTAATCTTAAAAAGTACTCCAAGTGTTTTGATTATCTTGATTCGAGTCTTTAGAATAGTTTATTGTAAAGTATGTAAAAAGTCAAGTGTAAGGGGAACGTACATTCCCTATGATGTATTATTTTGGATGGTAGGGTAAGAGTGTATAAATAAATAAATAAATAAATAATAATAATAATAATAATAATAATAATAATAATAATAATAATAATAATAATAATAATAATAATAATAATAATAATAATAATAATAATAATAATAATAATTCGAAAAATTTAAGAAAGAGAAAAAAAATAGAAAAAGAAAAGAGAAAAAACATACGGACTACCATCCCATTTTATTCTATGTTTTTGTTATTTTTTATTCATTAGCTTAAGTCGAGTCTAGTTTTGGCTTAGCAACGTCATATTGTACATGTAATTAACAAAGATGATTAACTCGCCACTAGTAATATTGCCTTTATGTAACACCCCCAAAATACCGCAGCGGAAGACTGTGTCATTGGGGTGCTACTTCATAATACAAAGTACAAGTTATAGAAAACGAACTCTAAATGAGACGTTTTGAAAAGTTACCATTCGATTAATGAATTCAAAGTTACAAACATGAGATTCCAAAGTATGATACATAAATGTATACAAAATTGTTTTGAATGGTAAATGATAAAAGCGTAAGTCTTCAGAATATGCAGCTTGACTCTAAGTTCCACGCACTAGCTATCGCCTTACTAACCTGAGATAAACATGTTAAAGTGTCAACACAATGGTTGGTGAGTTCATAGAGTTTGTCTTAAAACAGTTGAAAAAGCCTCAAAAGAATGTTTACACAGCAAAGGCATTGTGAATCCACTCAGTTGCAAGTCCCGCCATAAGAGACTTGCAACCTGTGTGTTCATAACCCACTGCTAAAGATAGTTTACATAATACACCGGATTATATTCACCCAAGGCCAGGAATATATGGCAATGGTGGGGGCATCTTCCCAAATAGTACTACGACATCCAAGGTCAAGCATAGACACAAGGGTAGGGGAATCTTCCCATGAGTACTACCAATACCTCTCCGACAGAATAGAGTATTATGTATGCACGTAAATATGAATCTTGTATTTAAATTAAGCAAGTATAGTGTAACAAGCATGTATAACGCAATCAAGTATAATGCAATCAAGTATAATGCAATCAAGTATAACACAATCAAGTATAAAGCATTCAAGTATAAATGTTTTGAGTATTTGTACAAGTAAGCAAGTAGTTGAGCATGTATCCCCCCCAAAGAGTTAAAACAAGTATGAAAAGAGTAGGGGCTATGACTCACCTTAAGTCTATGTAATGAGAATTGAAAGTGGTAGTCGAATCGCGAAAGTCTCTAAGAGCAGCCTATAATAGAACGTTGCGACTTAGGTTTGGAGTAACGTCTAAGAATACGAAGAATTGCCAATATATATCTTGCATAATGTTCATGATGTAGTACTTAGTATATAGTGTAAGTATTTGAATATAAGTGGTCTATGAAACATGTATAGGTTGTATATCTCTTACTACCATTCGGGCCGACATAATTCAGAAGTCATGGAGTAAACATTCGAGGAGCCAGGACACTTTAATTCGTAAATCCACAACTCATCTCAACGGCTTACTTAATGAACTCCTCACATGAGGCTCCCTACTATTGTAGTATTTGATAACAATATATAAGTTTTTGATCTTTAAAAGTTATATGGTCTTTAGCCGTGGCTTTGCCATGACCTTGGTCATTGTTACCATGGTCTTGAGACTCAACCTTGGCTTTAGCCATGGTTGTGGTCTCGGCTTTAGGTCATTAGACCTCCTGGTCTCATCTAAATATAATCATTATATAGTAACATTGGTCTAAAAATGGGTTGTTAAGAATTTGAAGAAATTATCACTCGGAAAGCGTTTTCAGGGCTCGAGCTTCTTTGTTCCTGAACGAAAACGGCGTTCCGGACAACTTTCATGTTTTAACTTTTTGATAAATCGGAGCAGAAGGGTGACTTTCAAATTGGCAGAATGCAAAACAGTAGGTTATAGGCAGTTTCGGCGTTTTGGTGTCGCTAACTTCTTATGGCCGTATCTTTTGACTCGTGTACTCGTTTTAGGTGATTCAAATTGCTATGTTTTCCTTTCAAAACCCTCTTTAACAGTATGTAAGTGTTTCATATCATAGTTGTACTATTTTGGTCGTGGTTCTCCATAAAAGTCACTTGTTTACTTGTTTAAATAACATAAGTTAACATATATATACCAAAACTTGTTTTACTAGTTTTTATACATCATGAACATAATACAAAGACCATATATAGCATGAAAGAAACATAATAAGCATGAAAATAATATTGAGCAAGAAAGTGTATAAGGGTTTCTTACAACTTTTGGCTTTCTCTTAAGAAAGGAAGTCAAGTATGAACAAGGACACTAAACCTATGCTTGTAAACCCTTCACCACAACTCTTGTAACCCTTGCTAGCCTTGATATAGACCTTGTGAAAACCATTTAACTTCAGCCCCTAATCACCTTGTGTAGCTCCTAATTCAACCATGGAATCACCAAACAAACTTAAGAACTAGGTAGAGAATACTAAGACCTTGAACTTTGTAGTGACTTGTAGTTTGAAGATCAAAGGATCATGGTGCTAGGGATTTATGTGTGTGGCGTTTTTAGTGATGAAGAAAGGAATGAGCTTGCTATTTATAGGAAGATGTGGAGGTTAGGAAGGTGTCTAGGAAGGTTCATTGAGGAGGTTACTTTGGTAGGCTAGATGTTATCAATTTTGCTTCCTAAAGACACTTGTTTTCATCCTAGAGCTTAAGGCATGAGATCAAGACACATATTAGGTGAATCCCCCCCCCTATAAGTCGGCCAAGGCTGATCTAGGGTGACTAGATGAGTATTCATGGTCTTATCTAAGTTACGGAGTGAGGTTTGGTCCCGGTAACTGCTAACGGTAAGTCGTTAAGTCCTGAAACTTAAAATCGGGTATCCTAAAAATATGAAACTTATAAATATGTTAAAACTTATCAATATACTCCATAATAAAATATAAAATGAGTGGTAGGTTCTATTGGGTTGCTTAAATGCTGCTAAAACTGGAAACGCGGGTCTAAAACGCGTAATTCGCGTAAAACGCTGAACTGGAAAACGTAAAATTCCAAAACTTTTGGAATTATCCTAAAATGAGAGAAAATCATATTTCTATTGTTTATAATGTTTTATGGACATATCGGGATGCTGGAATGACGTTTAAACCTAAAAGTAAATCTCGGACACGGCTTCGTGATTTTTGCAGAAATGATCCGACGAGTGTGAAATTCTCGGATTATCATTAAAATAGTTTAACTTACGAGAATATGAAATAAAAATTTTGGATATGATTAGTAAAAGTGAATAGTAAAAATTGAATAGTGAAATTTTCGGGAATAAAAGTTAACCTGAAATTGCGAATTGTTACAGTCTCTACCCCTTAAGGAGAACTTCGTCCCGAAGTTCTGTTGATGTTAACTACTTACGGTGTGTCTAAGAGAATTCAGGATCTCTAATATAGTGGTGTTCACTCTGATTCGTCTAAGGTTGTGGTTAAGGAGTCGTATCGGATGTAAATAAGCCCACTTATTTATAACTCTTTACTTACATAAAGAAGCGTCCAAATTTATGTAAGTAAGGGATCATAAACTCATGGTTCAGTGATTTATAATTTCTTTATTTAAATGAAGAGGCGTCCCAATCCATTTAAATAAGGAGATTCTAAATCATCCTACTTAAGAATTTCCAACACAAAATCCGCCTTCTGAGGCCGATAGTAAGATAATCAAGTCATCAAATCCCTAAAGCTAAGCAATAATATTATTTAACTCAAATCTTGTGTCTCATCAAACAAGAACTGTCACAAGATCAAGTTAAATAATTAGTTATTACTGAGCTCCATGTTTTTAATGACTCGACTAATCTCTGGGGCTCCTTATAATACTAAAGTCACATCATCTAACAGCATGGAACTAAACCAACAACTAACAAAAGCATATGCGTATGTAGTGTGTGTAAGGCAAATAAAGAGGAGAGTCCTAACGTATATAGCAGTTATAGTCTAGGCACTAAATGCAACCTAGTTCTCTATAACCAAGGCTCTGATACCAATCTGTAACACCCCCAAAATACCGTAGCGGAAGACTGTGTCATTGGGGTGCTACTTCATAATACAAAGTACAAGTTATAGAAAACGAACTCTAAATGAGACGTTTTGAAAAGTTACCATTCGATTAATGAATTCAAAGTTACAAACATGAGATTCCAAAGTATGATACATAAATGTATACAAAATTGTTTTGAATGGTAAATGATAAAAGCGTAAGTCTTCAGAATATACAGCTTGACTCTAAGTTCCACGCACTAGCTATCGCCTTACTAACCTGAGATAAACATGCTAAAGTGTCAACACAATGGTTGGTGAGTTCATAGAGTTTGTCTTAAAACAGTTGAAAAAGCCTCAAAAGAATGTTTACACAGCAAAGGCATTGTGAATCCACTCAGTTGCAAGTCCCGCCATAAGAGACTTGCAACCTGTGTGTTCACAACCCACTGCTAAAGATAGTTTACATAATACACCGGATTATATTCACCCAAGGCCAGGAATATATGGCAATGGTGGGGGCATCTTCCCAAATAGTACTACGACATCCAAGGTCAAGCATAGACACAAGGGTAGGGGAATCTTCCCATGAGTACTACCAATACCTCTCCGACAGAATAGAGTATTATGTATGCACATAAATATGAATCTTGTATTTAAATTAAGCAAGTATAGTGTAACAAGCATGTATAACGCAATCAAGTATAATGCAATCAAGTATAATGCAATCAAGTATAACACAATCAAGTATAAAGCATTCAAGTATAAATGTTTTGAGTATTTGTACAAGTAAGCAAGTAGTTGAGCATGTATCACCCCCAAAGAGTTAAAACAAGTATGAAAAGAGTAGGAGCTATGACTCACCTTAAGTCTATGTAATGAGAAATGAAAGTGGTAGTCGAATCGCGAAAGTCTCTAAGAGCAGCCTATAATAGAACGTTGCGACTTAGGTTTGGAGTAACGTCTAAGAATACAAAGAATTGCCAATATATATCTTGCATAATGTTCATGATGTAGTACTTAGTATATAGTGTAAGTCTTTGAATATAAGTGGTCTATGAAACATGTATAGGTTGTATATCTCTTACTACCGTTCGGGCCGACATAATTCAGAAGTCATGGAGTAAACGTTCGAGGAGCCAGGACACTTTAATTCGTAAATCCACAACTCATCTCGACGGCTTACTTAATGAACTCCTCACATGAGGCTCCCTACTATTGTAGTATTTGATAACAATATATAAGTTTTTGATCTTTAAAAGTTATATGGTCTTTAGCCGTGGCTTTGCCATGACCTTGGTCATTGTTACCATGGTCTTGAGACTCAACCTTGGCTTTAGCCATGGTTGTGGTCTCGGCTTTAGGTCATTAGACCTCTTGGTCTCATCTAAATATAATCATTATATAGTAACTTTGGTCTAAAAATGGGCTGTTAAGAATTTGAAGAAATTATCACTCGGAAAGCGTTTTCAGGGATCGAGCTTCTTTGTTCCTGAACAAAAACGGCGTTCCGGACAACTTTCGTGTTTTAACTTTTTGATAAATCGGACCAGAAGGGTGACTTTCAAATTGGCAGAATGCAAAACAGTAGGTTATAGGCAGTTTCGGCGTTTTGGTGTCGCTAACTTCTTATGGCCGTATCTTTTGACTCGTGTACTCGTTTTAGGTGATTCAAATTGCTATGTTTTCCTTTAAAAACCCTCTTTAACAGTATGTAAGTGTTTCATATCATAGTTGTACTATTTTGGTCGTGGTTCTCCATAAAAGTCACTAGTTTACTTGTTTAAATAACATAAGTTAACATATATATATACCAAAACTTGTTTTACTAGTTTGTATACATCATGAACATAATACAAAGACCATATATAGCATGAAAGAAACATAATAAGCATGAAAATGATATTGAGCAAGAAAGTGTATAAGGGTTTCTTACAACTTTTGGCTTTCTCTTAAGAAAGGAAGTCAAGTATGAACTAGGACACTAAACCTATGCTTGTAAACCCTTCACCACAACTCTTGTAACCCTTGCTAGCCTTGATATAGACCTTGTGAAAACCATTTAACTTTAGCCCCTAATCACCTTGTGTAGCTCCTAATTCAACCATGGAATCACCAAACAAACTTAAGAACTAGGTAGAGAATACTAAGACCTTGAACTTTGTAGTGTAACTTGTAGTTTGAAGATCAAAGGATCATGGTGCTAGGGATTTATGTGTGTGGCATTTTTAGTGATGAAGAAAGGAATGAGCTTGCTATTTATAGGAAGATGAGGAGGTTAGGAAGGTGTCTAGGAAGGTTCATTGAGGAGGTTACTTTGGTAGGCTAGATGTTATCAATTTTGCTTCCTAAAGACACTTGTTTCATCCTAGAGCTTAAGGCATGAGATCAAGACACATATTAGGTGAATCCCCCCCCTATAAGTCGGCCAAGGCTGATCTAGGGTGACTAGATGAGTATTCATGGTCTTATCTAAGTTACGGAGTGAGGTTTGGTCCCGGTAACTGCTAACGGTAAGTCGTTAAGTTCTGAAACTTAAAATCGGGTATCCTAAAAATATGAAACTTATAAATATGTTAAAACTTATCAATATACTCCATAATAAAATATAAAATGAGTGGTAGGTTCTATTGGGTTGCTTAAATGGTGCTAAAACTGGAAACGCGGGTCTAAAACGCGTAATTCGCGTAAAACGCTGAACTGGAAAACGTAAAATTCCAAAACTTTTGGAATTGTCCTAAAATGAGTGAAAATCATATTTCTATTGTTTATAATGTTTTATGGACATATCGGGATGCTGGAATGACGTTTAAACCTAAAAGTAAATCTCGGACACGGCTTCGTGATTTTTGCAGAAATGATCCGACGAGTGTGAAATTCTCGGATTATCATTAAAATAGTTTAACTTACGAGAATATGAAATAAAAATTTTGGATGTGAATAGTGAAAGTGAATAGTAAAAATGAATAGTGAAATTTTCAGAAATAGAAGTTAACTTGAAAATGTGAATTGTTACACTTTATCCAACAAAACCGTGTATTCCATATCCCTACAACTAACGTTATAACCCTTTAAAAGACCTCTTTGATAGTTTATCCTAGGTGCTTACGCCAAGTGTTGGAGGTTTGATCCTTTTCCAAGCCTATGGTAATCTATTTTTCTATGACAGGTAGTGAGAGATGTTTTCCATTTCCTTATTGTGATATGTACTTTATTACACCAGAGATGTGAGTATTTAAACACTATTTGTGAGGTGCTAGTATATGACCTTCGTGCTTGTCTTTTGTTTTTAGTGGAACGATTATTTGTTGTAATTACTTTTATATTAGTGTTAAATGACCCCTAACATGTATTTTGATTAGAATAAAAGCGCATTTGCTTAAGGACAAGCAAATCTCAAGTGTAAGGGTATTTGATGAGGCGAAAAGTGAACCACTTTTAAGGGGTCATTTAAGCCCGGATTCGTGATTATTAGATCAAATATTTCCCTAAATCGTTCCTTTTGTCATTTTAGGTACGTTTAGAGAGAAATCTGGAAAAGGAAGCATTTTGGACGTTTTTGGATTGATGCGTGGGGTTTGCACCAGGCTTTACCTCTCAAGGGATCTCGAGAAGCTTATAACCCCCACCAGGCAGTGTACCTGATCGTTGTAGTATAGTATAGTGACAAGTACCGGGGGATTGATCGTTCAGCTAGGAATAGTGTCGCTAGGATTAGAAAAACCTAATTACTAGTTCTAGGGATGAGAGATTATTATTTTTGTATTTTTATATTTTTTTAGAAAGCAAGTAAAAATCTCGGGTTTTGAAGGATATGAGCGGAATTAGTTGCTAGTCAACTAACCCAATACTAAGATGCAATCAAAATAAAATACAAGAAATGAAAATAAACTATATTAAACTAAGGTTGTGAGCAATAAGTGGAGAAATGTGTTTACTTAGATTTCACTACTCCCTATATATCTTTTACACGTTAATTACTTGTTATAGTTGCGTGGATGACGAGTTGTATTCCTTAATACCATTCATGGGGTGGCGTACTTAACTCCCCAATCCTATGAGTGCCTACCTCACTCCTATGTCGAGCCGGCTAAGAAGCTCCTAACATGGGATCATTAGAATTTACTCATGCATTAAATACAACCAATAAAACCTAGTACACATCGGTTCATGTTTCCTAAGACGTTCAAGCATGTTACCATTTGGAGATCTACCAGTTTTCTTAAGCCTAACATTGAAATCATTCATCCAATACAACCATAAACAAGTAATCAACACATAATCAACATCTAGGTTTCATTAGATCTAAGCAAACATAAGATAAATCTAGCCTAGCATGGTGGAATCAAGACAAGCACAAGATATAGACAACCAACACATAGACATATTGATTGAATTAGAAGAACACTTATCTCAATAGCACATGTAAGCATTCAAGGGCTGAAAACCCTTGAAAAAGCTGTAAAATTCGTATAAGGTTCAGCCTTAGGGTTTCTCCAAACTTGTTCCTCTTAATGAATGAAAATTAGAAAACTATATATAGAAAATAGAGGCTGACGGCGTCAAGAACAACCTTGTGACGCCGTCATCTCGCCGCCAAAAGAATCCTCGGACTGCCTTGATCTACATCTGACGCCGTCATGTATTTAACTCTTGACGTTCTTCCTTGTGACGCCTTCATTTCTGTACTGGGCCGTCATGCTTTTTACTCTTGACGCCGTCAGGAAATTGCTCTTGACGCTGTTACACACTGTTCCCAGCTTAGAAAATTAAGTCTTTGGCGTTTTCTTCACTTTTATGCTCCAAAAACGTCTGAATTGCTTCCTTTTCCAGATTTCACTCCCGAAGAACCTAAAATCACAAAAGGAACGATTTAGGGCAATATTTGATCAAATAGATTCAATTCCGGGCTTAAATGACCCCTAAAAGTGGTTCATTTTTCGCCTCATCATATACCCTTACACTTGAGATTTGCTTGTCCTCAAGCAAATGCGCTTTTATTCTACTCAAAATACAAGTTAGGGGTCATTTAACACTAATATAAAAGTAATTACAACAAATAATCATTCCACTAAAGACCAATAGACAAGCACGGAGGTCATACACTAGCACCTCACAAATAGTGTTTAGATACTCACATCTCTCGGGTGTAATAAAGTAATATCACAATATGGAAATGGAAAACATCTCTCACTACCTGTCATAGCAAAATAGATTACCATAGGCTTGGGAAAGGATCAAACCTCCACCACATGGCGTAAGCACCTAGGATAAACTATCAAAGAGATCTTTTAAAGGGTTATAACGTTAGGTGTAGGGGATATGGAAGACACGGTTTTGTTGGATAAACGTATATTTTACTGGTGGCAAGTCAATTGTCTTAGTTAACTACATGTACAATGAGGCGTTGCTAAGCCAAGACTCGAATCAACTTAAACTAACTACGACTCTTTTTGGATTTTTTTTTTCAAGACATTATTTGACTTAAACATAAATAAAAGAAACGGATGGTAGCCCGTATGTTTTTCTCTTTTCTTTTTCTACTTTTTTTTTTTTTTTTTTTTTTTTTTTGCATGCACTCTTACTCTACCATCCAAAACAATACATCAAAGGGAGCTCGTTTCCTCCCTACACTTGAGCTTTTACATACTTTACAATCAACTATTCTAATGACTCGAATCAAGATAATCAAAACACTTGGAGTACTTTCAAATATTAACGCACATATGGGGGTAATAATTGACATCATCCCCATTACTCCATTACAATAGTACGTTACCCATGAGTCCCAATCATCCCAAAACAATATGTACAAGATATGACTCGACTTAGCAACCATGTAATCAATTAGACAATTAACAAAGGGTTTAAACAATTAACAATAATGCACTAAAGATGAGTGCATACAAGGAAGGCTAAGGCGATTTGGTTGCACATTTGGGGTGGATTGTAAACAAATTCTTCCTTTAAGTAAAGTGCTTAAAGTTAGAAACGAAAAGATAGGCTCGGAGGGGTGTACTAGGGGTATCGTGTACTAAAAATGAGTACAACGCAAAGGTGTGGGAGAATTACTTGACCTATAAAGTCAATGTAATTATATTACAGGTGTACAACAAGGGTTATCCTAATGCCTCTTATCATGTAGTAAATCCTAACTACACAAATGTACTCTCACTAGCGGTCTCGGGATGCATCGCTATCACAAGTTCTAGAATCTAAATACTACCGGTACACTCATAAGCACCAACAATGAATGCTTTTTCCTAAAGATCTAAGGGCGAACCTCACATATTTGGGGTGGAAATTTTTGAAAGTACGGTTATGTGCTAGTCATACAATCTCCTATCCATGAGACGCTTGCTATGGCTAAAGTTTTACTCCTAAATGTTGTAAAAAATTTTAAATTTGGCGCTAAAATTGCACTAACAAGTATTTCTCATAGTTTTATTACACATCTACTATCAAACAAACAAACTCAAGCGAAAGTGTATCTGTAAGGTATCATCATTTTACCCTCCCCTTACACTTAGGATGAACATTGTCCCCAATGTTCAAGTAAAGAATGTAAAAGTGAAATAAGTAAAACGAATGAAATCAAATACTCCTCTGATTCGCTCGGTATGGATAATAAGGTGGCCAGGTTAGATCTTCCTCCAAGAAAATGAACAATCAAAGCTTCACTTCCAGAATATAAATCATCTTCTTGTCATACATAACCTGTAAATCCTGAGAAAACAAACAAGACAACCTCGCATAAAATCGGCGGCAATCTACATAAGTTACTAAATCCTAGAAAACAAAATAAGATATAATGCTTGTGGAATGAAGTTTGCAGATTTCCTGGAGATTATAAAACTTAATAATTCAACAAAAACTCTAAAACTCCGTTAGAAAAACAAAACTGGTAAAATTTCCAGATTTTTACACGTGACGCCGTCAAGAGCAAGCTCATGACGCCGTCAGAAGTGACCTGCATAAATTCTTATGTTAAGTTTCCGGAAAATTTCTGGAAAAACTAGGTCCTACTTCCTGGAAAATCCTGCAAAACTTCATTATGACTCAATACAAGCATTTGACACTAACAAATACAAATATACATGTTCATTTAATATTGTGGAGAATCATGATCGGTTTGTTTCTTAAAAACATATTTGGGGTTTCCCCTTACATACTACGTGACCTCATCCCTTGAGATGATGTACCCCATGTAGTTGTGATCATTACTATTGTGGTGGTAGTGCCTCAACCTGTCGATACTTCCAATCACCTCTCCACCTACTTTACTTCTCAGGTTAGCCATCCCATCTTGGTTCATGCTCTCAATTGTGAAAGGCCCATACCACCAAGGACTTGGTTTATCGGGTGGTATTGTTGTTTCCAAATGTCTTAAGAGTACCAAGTTCCCTTCCTCAAATGGTACATGACTTTCTGCTGGTCGATTACGTTCGAATTCGACATGAACCTTATTGCTTTTGCTTCTTTCATATTTAGCCTCCTTGTAGCTTTTGATTCTTGCCTCCCATGTAAGAATTTTATTCTGAACATGAATGGGTGTCGTGTCAATGTTGTTTTTGAGCTTTCTCCAACTCACATTCTCATGCCCATTTCGCGGGGTCATGGGGAAGCTCATCTTTCTTTTCCCAGATTTAAGCTCAATTTTCCTGCTTTCATACTTAATGACAGCCCTAGTGGTGGCGAGGAATGGTACCCCAAGGATTATTGGCATGCATCCATCTCCCTTATCATCGATGATCATAAAATCAACGGGGTACATGAATCATGCGACATTAACTAATACATCTTCTGCGATTCCTAGGGGGTATACGTACGAGTGTCCGGAGAGGGACAACCTTACACGAGTGGGTGCTGGCATTTTTGACGTTAGTTGGATGTAAATAGTTAGGGGCATAAGATTTAATTCCGATCCTTGGGCGGCGAAAGCACTAAGATATTCCAAATCCCCGATGCTAGTTGGTATTTCAAAGTTCCCACACGCTATCTGCTTAGTGGCCACTTTTTGTACCAATAGCCCCTCGAATATTGACCCCCCAGGTAACGTATCATACTCATCTTTTCCCCCTTCCTCTTTCTTAGAACCCTGTTTGGAAGGTTGGTTACGCCTGTCACCCTTTATCCAATTTGTTATGGTGTTTTCGTTTATATCATGTTTTAGGTAGTGACTCAAGGGTTGGGATTTTGGTGGCTTTTCTAAGGTCTGTTTAGTAGGGGCTTCTCCCTTCTCATTATCCTTGTGGACAATTGTGATGGAATTAACAAATTGGGTAGTGGGGGTGACGCTTTCTTTCCTTAGTAACATTCTTTCGGGGGTTCTCTGGTTGGCATACTCCTCCAATAGACTCATCATCTCATTCATTTTCTCTTGCATCTCATTTTTTTGCTTATAAACTGCTTCCTCGAATCTAGCAAGCCGATCTGAATGAGTTGCCATATATTCTCTCATCCTAGCTTCAAACTCCGAGCTGAGCTCCTCGGGAGGGGAATAAGGTGGGGCATAGTTTTGTAAAGTCTCGATATTTTCTCTAGAGGGTGACTTTGATAATGGTGTTGAAGTCGGTTTCGAGACAGAATTGACAGTAGCCCGTCTAGGACTTAAAGGTCTCCTTTGCCTTTCCTCAAAATAGTCAACTTTTGCCTCGAGTTTGCATAGGAGTTCATCAGAGATTTCGGTGGTTCCTCCAGATGTTGAGACTGAATTGATGGCCGCTTTAATTGTATGATTAAACTCCCACATCTCTTGATTATCGGCGGCGAGCTCCTCAATAATTACCCAGGACTCCTCGGCGTTCTTATCACGCAGTTTACCTCCCGCGGCCCTATCGATTATGCGTTTAGTGTGATAGTCAACATGGTCGTAGAAAATCTGAACTAATAACCAAAGGTTTATACCATGATGAGGGACCTTATGGAGGAGATCCTTAAAACGGGCCCATGCTTCGTAGAAGGTTTCACCCTGATGTTGTTCAAACATCAAAATGTCATTTCTCAGCATTGCAGTTTTCCCCGGTGGGAAGAATTGAGTAAAGAAGCGATTGGTGAGATTATCCCATGTGGTGATGGATCCCGCGGGTAAACGCTCAAGCCATTGACTAGCATGATCCCATAGAGAGAATTGGAATAGGCGTAATCGGGTTGTCTCTCTAGTTGCAACATCTAGGTCTATGGAGTCTACGATTTTTAGGAAGTCCTTAAGATGTTGGTTTGGATCTTTGGAACGAAGTCCATGAAATGCACATCCGCTTTGCACCAACCGGATGGTGTCGGATCGCAAGGGGGTCACATTGGCTCCGGTGAGCTCAATGGTGTTTCGGTAGCCTTGGTGGCTAGGTCGGGAATACTCTCCTAAGGTTCGGGGCCTAAGATGTTCTAGTGGTGGGTTTTGTTGTGGTGGGATGACAGGTTCAAAGATGTTCCCATCGTCCATGATGTCGGGTGGTGAAAAGTTACGAACAAAAACACAAAGAAATAAGATAGACTAAAGAAAACCTAAAAATAAAAACAAAATCTTACTAGAAAGGAATCTAGCAAGTAGACCTAATAAAAAGAAATTCTAACCTAGACAATAACTATTCCCCGGCAGCGACGCCAAAAACTTGATGCGTGGGGTTTGCACCAGGCTTTACCTCTCAAGGGATCTCGAGAAGCTTACAACCCCCACCAGGCAGTGTACCTGATCGTTATAGTATAGTATAGTGACAAGTACCGGGGGATTGATTGTTCAGCTAGGAATAGTGTCGCTAGGATTAGAAAAACCTAATTACTAGTTCTAGGGATGAGAGATGATTATTTTTGTATTTTTATGTTTTTTTAGAAAGCAAGTAAAAATCTCGGATTTTGAAGGATATGGGCGGAACTAGTTGCTAGTCAACTAACCCAATACTAAGATGCAATCAAAATAAAATACAAGAAATGAAAATAAACTATATTAAACTAAGGTTGTGAGCAATAAGTGGAGAAATGTGTTTACTTAGATTTCACTACTCCCTAGATATCTTTTACACGTTAATTACTTGTTATAGTTGCGTGGATGACGGATTGTATTCCTTAATACCATTCATGGGGTGGCGTACTTAACTCCCCAATCCTATGAGTGCCTACTTCACTCCTATGTCGAGCCGGCTAAGAAGCTCCTAACATGGGATCATTAGAATTTACTCATGCATTAAATACAACCAATAAAACCTAGTACACATCGGTTCATGTTTCCTAAGACGTTCAAGCATGTTACCATTTGGAGATCTGCCAGTTTTCTTAAGCCTAACATTGAAATCATTCATCCAATACAACCATAAACAAGTAATCAACACATAATCAACATCTAGGTTTCATTAGATCTAAGCAAACATAAGATAAATCTAGCCTAGCATGGTGGAATCAAGACAAGCACAAGATATAGACAACCAACACATAGACATATTGATTGAATTAGAAGAACACTTATCTCAATAGCACATGTAAGCATTCAAGGGCTGAAAACCCTTGAAAAAGCTGTAAAATTCGTATAAGGTTCGGCCTTAGGGTTTCTCCAAACTTGTTCCTCTTAATGAATGAAAATTAGAAAACTATATATAGAAAATAGAGGCTGACGGCGTCAAGAACAACCTTGTGACGCCGTCATCTCGCCGCCAAAAGAATCCTCGGACTGCCTTGATCTACATCTGACGCCGTCATGTATTTAACTCTTGACGCTCTTCCTTGTGACGCCTTCATTTCTGTACTGGGCCGTCATGCTTTTTACTCTTGACGCCGTCAGGAAAATGCTCTTAACGCCGTCACACACTGTTCCCATCTTAGAAAATTAAGTCTTTGGCGTTTTCTTCACTTTTATGCTCCAAAAACGTCCGAATTGCTTCCTTTTCCAGATTTCACTCCCGAAGTACCTAAAATCACAAAAGGAATGATTTAGGGCAATATTTGATCAAATAAATTCAATTCCGGGCTTAAATGACCCCCTAAAAGTGGTTCATTTTTCGCCTCATCATGGATCATAAAAGTGAAGAAAACGATAAAGTCTTAATTTTCCTTGCTGGGAACAGTACCTGACGACGTCAAGATCTTCTACATGACGGCGTTAAGAGCTATAAAAGAGGTGTTAGTGGAAAATACACTTGACGATCGAAAGAGTTTTTGTGCATTGGAGATGACGGCGTCACCCAAGGCCGTCATGGTCCAAGTATTAGTGACGGCCCAGAAGAAAATCACACATGACAGCGTTACAAGTAGATCTAGGCAATACGATATCATTATAGCGGAGAGTTGACGGCGTCACAACTTAACACATGACGTCGTCACCCTGTAAAATCTATATATAGTTTTCCGAATTTCATTCATTAGTGTTTAACTTTGAGGGAAAAACCCTAGGTCAAATTTTCCAACTTTTTCAAGGGTTTCAACCCTTTGAATCTTTCATGTTCAATTAAAGATAAGTACTATTTCAAATCATTCAATATGTCTATGTGTTGTTTGATTATATCTTACAATTGTCTTCTATTTAACATGCTAGGCTAGATTTCCTTTGTGTTTGCTTAGATGTAGTGAAACCTAGATGTTGATTATGGGTTGATTGTTTGTTTATAATTTTTACGGATGATTGTATTCGATGTTAGGCTTAAGAAAACTGGTAGACTTCCATTGGTAACTTGCTTGAACGTCTTAAGAAACATGATCGGAGGTGTACTATGATTTTTGGTTGTATTTAATGTGTAGGAGAATTCTAATGATCCCATGTTAGGAGCTTCTAACGGCTCGACATATGAATGAAGTATGATCCTATAGAGTTAGGGAATATTGTACACGGCCCTACGACTAGTATTAAGGAATATGAGCCATCATCCACGCAATTGTAACAAGCTATCAACCTGTAAAAGATATCTAGGGAGTAATGAAACTTAAGTAAACACAATTTTCCTCATTACTGATTGCATTTGTAGTTAATTGGGTTAGTTAGCTAGCAACTAATTTCGCCCACTCCTTCAAAACCCGAGATTTTTAATTGCTGTCATAAAAATATAAAAATACAAAAAGAATCATCCCTCACCTCGAGACCTAGTTTAGTAGGCTTTCTAATCCTAGCGGCACTATTCCTGAGTTGATCGATCAATCCCCCAGTACTTGTCACTATACTATACTACAACGATCAGGTACACTGCCTGGTGGGGGTTGTAAGCTTCTCAAGATCCCTTGAGAGGTAAAACCTTTTGTGAGGGTGCAATCCCACGCATCACTTCCAATACCCGAGATTTTTACTTGCTTTCATAATAAATATAAAACTACAAAAAGAATCATCACTCACCTTTAGACCTAGTTTACGTAGTATTCAATCCTAATGACACTATTCCCCTAGAGAACGATCAATCCCCCAGTACTTGCCACTTACTATACTACATCGGTAATGTACACTGCCTGGTAGGGATTGCAAGCTTCTCAAGATCCCTTGAGAAGTAAAACCTTTTGCAAGGTTGCAAAACCAGGCATCAAGTTTTTGGCGCCGCTGCGGGGAATAGTTATTGTTTAGGTTGAATTTTATTTTTATTAGGTCTACTCATTAGATTTCTTTCTAGTGAGATTTTTATTTTCTTTTTATTAGGTATTCTTTAGTCTATCTTTTTTCTTCGTTTCTTTGTTCGTAAACCATTATCATTGACCATCATGGAAGGTGATAATATCCTTGATCCCGTCATTCATCCAAACCGACCAAACCACCAAAACCCACCCGAACCACCTAGATCACACACTTTAGGAGAATACTCCCGACCTAGCCACCAAGGCTATCGAAACACCATTGAGCTCACCCAAGGATCCAATGTGTCTCCCTTGCCATCCGACACCATCCGGTTGGTGCAAAGCGGATGTGCATTCCATGGACTTCGTTCCGAAGATCCAAATCAACATCTCAAGGATTTCCTTAAAATCTTAGATTCCATAGACATTGATGTTGACACTCGAAAGATGACCCGATTGCGTCTCTTCCAAGTCTCTCTACGTGACCAAGCTAGTCAATGGATTGAGCGTTTACCCGCAGGATCTATCACTTCTTAAGATGATCTCACCTCTTGTTTCCTTGCTTAATTTTTCCCACCGGGGAGAACTACCAAGTTAAGGAATGACATCTTGATGTTCCAACAACGTCAAGGTGGAACCCTTTATGAAGCATGAACTCATTTCAAGGACTTACTCTAAAAAGTCCCTCACCATGGCATTGCTCTTTGGCTTCAAGTCCAAATCTTCTATAATCATGTCAATCAATCCACAAGGCAAAACATTGACCAAGCGGCCTGTGGTAAGCTACATGACAAGAATGCGGAAGAATCATGGGGAATCATAGAAGAGCTTGCTCTCTATGACAATGAATGTTGGAATGATCCCCGTGACTTGAACAAAACGGTTAAGGCAATATCTTTGCCTTCGAATAATTCAAGCATTCCCGACCGTAGGATCATTTAACTTGAGCACCAAGTCAAGTTTCTCATGAAAACCTACGAGGCTCCTAAACCTTCAAGCCAAGTGAACAAAATTACTTCTTCACTCGTGATTGCATGAAACTCCCCGAACAAGCTTTTGCGGACTATGCATCTTTGCGTACCGACGGAGCGAGAGAAAACTGGTACACTTTCAAGCCCGAGCCAAACACTTATGGTGATTCCTACAACCCCTCTTGGAAAAATCACCCAAACCTTAGGTAGAAACAAAATCAAAATCCCTCTCAAAACATTCTTCCAATCCACCTAATCATTTCCAACCAAACGACCCAACCACGAACCGTACATTCAAGAACAATCCTTCCAACAATTACGGTACTACCAATAATTTTGAAGGATTGATGTCCGATTTTATGGCATTTCAAGAAGCACGTTTGACAAAGTTTGAAGCCGATTTCAAACTAAAGCAAAGCGAGATGACAAATAAAATTGACACCTTGCTGAAAACTCTAAATGACTGAGACTTGGGAACACTTCCAAGCGACACAGTCAAGAACCTGAAACTAAATGTTAACTCCATTTCATCAGTTTCGTCTCCTAGTTTTTTCCCACAATATTACTCGGTCAATGCTATAAGTACGTGTTTCAAGCAAACTCAAGTTCTTAAAAAAGACTAACATGATGAAACCACCAATAAAAAGTCGGTCAACAAAATAATTGAAACACCTCTAACTCAAGACCTTCACGAAGAATTCAAGGAGCTCTACCTTGAACGTCCGGTTATTGATGTCTTAACACGTGCTCCTTACTACAATGCCCTTTTGGAAAAATCGAGAAGAAGCTTAAATTAGGTGAAAAAGGAACCGCTTTTGTTTAAAACAAGTTACCTAAGAAATTAGATGACCGGGGCATATTCGTTTTACCTTGCAAGATAGGAAATTCTGAGGCTTTTGACACATTAGCCGATCTTGGGTCGAGCCTAAACCTACTTCCGTTATCCCTTTACACCACTCTTAAGCCAGGTAAATTAGATGAAACAGAAGTAATTATAGGTCTTGCGGATGGAAGTGTCGCATATCCGATTGGGGTAGTAAAGGACGTATTAGTGCACATAGGAAGACTAACTATTTTAGCCGATTTCCATGTCCTTGATAAGGTTAGTGACTCTATATACCCTTTGCTAATAGGAAGAGGACTTCTAGCTACCGCAAGTGCGATGATTGATTGTAAGGAGTCTAAAATAGCGATAGGAGAAGGTGAAACTTGGTCGGTATACGATGTTAAGAAACACGCCTACGATACTAATGTGGAACCGACGCCTCATTGGGTAGATGTAAATAGGAGAACTTCTAGATATGGACCTTGGATCAATAGAGACTTCATAGGACCCCAACGCCCATTTTACCTAGAAGAGGAATTTGTTAACCAAACACATTCGTTAGAACAACTCTTGGCTAGGGACACAGAATTAGACCCATTTGAAGATCCTCTAGTATTTAGAAAAATAATTGAATTCCTAGGAGTCTTACCCATTAACCTAGGAATGAATAGGTGGAAGAGCCAGGGTGATAAATATAAGTGGAATTGGAACAAGCCACCTAAGGAAGGAGATGGGTCATGGCACATAAAGATGACATTATATGATCCGGATGGAGAAATGTTTGAAAAGTCATACCAAACAAAGCTTACCGAAAGAAAGCTAAAACCTAAATTCAACACTAAAGATGTCCTCGATGAGGAACTCACTCACATAGGATAGGGTGTGACTCTGAGTCTAGCTACAAGACTCGTAAATAAAGAAAAGTGCTTCTTGGGAGGCAACCCAAGTGTTTTATTTGTTTGTTTGGTTATTTGCTTTTATTTGTTTCCGTATGCATATTTCATTCTTATTGTTTATTGTTCATGTATCAAATACAAATTGTGAAAATGCTTTATATTTTTTTAACCTCGTCTTAATTACATATAAAGGTATTTTACAAAAGATAAGTGTAAGGGAAATCCAAATTTGTTTAAAGAATGAATTGAACATGAGCGATGACAATAAGATATAAACATTCATACTAGTAATTGTTTGAATCAAATGCTTGTATCGAGTCACAATAAATGTTTTTGCAAGATTCCAGGAATTAAAACATAGGTTTTTCTAGAAATTTTCCGAAAACAAAATATAAAGAATTCTGTCAGATCAATTCTGACGGCGTCAGGGGTTATAACCTGACGATGTCAGGTGATATTTTCTACTGGAATTGTAAAGTTTCGTAAAATCTATAATTTATATACTCCATGAATCTGCAAATATTCATTCCACAAGCATTATATCTTTACTTGCTTTCTAGGATTTACTATTATATAGATTTTACCGCCAATTTTATGCGAGGTTTCGTGTTGCTTTTCTTATTTGTTTAACAAGTTATATTGGACAAGAAGATGATTATATTTCAGGAGTGAAGCTTTGCATGCTCATTTTCTTGGAGGAGGATTTAACCTTGTTACCACATCATCCACACCGAGCTAATCAAGGGAGTATTTGTTTCATTCATTTTCATTTATCTTTACTTTATTACTTTTTAAGAACATTGGGGACAATGTTCAACTTAAGTGTAAGGGGGTAAATGAGGATACCTTAGAAACTACAATTGCACTTGATCTTTTGTTTTGTTTAATAGTAGATGTGTAATAAAACTAAGAGAAATACTTGCTAGGGCCATTTTAGCACCAAATTAAAAAAAAAAAATTGCAACATTTAGGAGTGAAACTTTAGTCTTAATAAGCGTCTCATGAATAGGAGTTATATAACTAGCAAAAAAACTGTACCACTCAAAAATTTCCACCCCAAATATGTGAGGTTCACTTTTAGATCTCTAGGAAAAAGCATTCATTATTAGTGCTTGTGAGTGTACCGGTAGTATTTAGATTGTCAAACTTATGTTAGCGATGCATCCCGAGACCACGAGTGAGACTACATTCATGTAGTTTAGATTTACTACATGATAAGAGGCATTAGGATAACCCATGTTTTAAGCCTGTTTCTTTTTATAATTACATTGAATTCATTAGTTAAGTAATTCTCCCACACCTTTGCGATGTACTCATTTTTAGTACACGATACCCCTAGTACAACCCTCAGAGCCTATCCTTTTTCGTTTCTAATTGTAAGCACTTTACTTAAAGGAAGAATTTGTTTACAATCCACCCCCAAATGTACACCCAAATCGCCTTATCCTACCTTGTATGCACTCATCTTTAGTGCATTATTGTTATTTGTTTAAACCCTTTTTTAATTGTCTAATTGGTTACATGGTTGCTAAGTCGAGTCATATCTTGTAAATATTGTTTTGGGATGATTGGGACATATGGGTAAAGTACTAGTGTTTTGGAGTAATGGGGAAGAACATCATATATTACCCCCCCCCCATATGTGCGTGATTGTTTTAAAGTACTCCAAATGTTTCGATTATCTTGATTCGAGTCTTTATTTTGATTTATGTAAAAGTTAAAGTGTAAGGGGAGAATGATCCCCCTTGATGTATTATTTTGGATGATAGGGCAAGAATGTATGAAGAAAAAAATCGAAAAAACAAGAAAAACGAAAAAAAATCGAAAAAGACAAGTGGAAAAAACATACAGACTACCATCCCATTCCTTTTATTTTATTTATGTTTATGTTATTTCGTAATTGGCTCAAGTCAAGTCGAGTCTTGGCTTAGCAATGCCATATTATACATGTAATTAACTAAGACAATTGACTTGCCACTAGTTAAATATCCCTTATCCAACAAACCGTGTTTTCCATATCCCTACACCCAATATTATAACCCTTGAAAAGACCTCTTTGATAGTTATCCTAGGTTCTTACACCAAGTTGTGGAGGTTTTTGATCCTTTCCCAAGCCTATGGTAATCTATTTGCTATGACAGGTAGTAAGAGATATTTTTCCATTTCCATTTGTGATATATATGTTTATAACACCCGAGAGACGAGAGTATCCAAACACTAAATGTGAGGTGCTAGTGTATAATTTCCGGGCTTGTTTTGATTAAGATGAAACGATCATTTGTTGTAATTACTTTTATATTATTGTTAAATGACCCCTAACTTGTATTTTGATAGGTATAAAAGCTCATTTGCTTGAGGACAAGCAAATCTCAAGTGTAAGGGTATTTGATAAGGAAATATTTGTTACGCTTTTAGGGGGTCATTTAATCATGATATTATGGTTAAATATTACCTCAAATCGTTCCTTCTGTTATTTTAGGTACTTTGGACGAGAATTCTGGAAAATTGAGCATTTTGGAAGTTTTTGGAGTTAAAAGTGAAGAAAACGAAAAAAGTCAATAAACCATGCTGGAAACAGTACCTGACGGTGTCAGGAGTCACAAGGTGATGCCATCATTTGATGAATCGAGCGGAGGATGACTATTTGCACTTGACGCACCAGAGGACTTTTGGAGGATTAACACGTGACAGCGTCACGTTATATTTCAAGTAGGACGTCATGTATCACTACAAAGAGAGATGGCCCAAAGACAACAACAAGATATGGTATCAAGGTGATTAATTTGGCGGTAAGAAACCTTAATGACAGCGACTTGACGGCGTCAGGATCCAAAACCCTCTTTTCTTTCATGTTCAATTGAAGATAAGTCTTCCTTTGGCAATGTAAAGAGCAATTACAAATTTTTTATGTACCCAAGATTTATTCAAACAGTGTTAAATGAATATCAGCTGCTACCTCATAAAAGGATTTACAAAACTCCTTACCTTAAACAAAAAGTTTTTCAAAACATGACAAAGGCAACAAAAGTATATAATTGGGTAGTCCATGCTCTTTTTCCGCAAATGCTTGCTATTATTGCTCAGGTACAAGGTGAAGGTGTAGCAATCCAAGTTGCACCCCAATACAAACCCACAATCATTGTTCCATCTATATCTTATACCCCCTAGTTACTCACATATATGAGAGGAGGCAAAGACAGCCAACTCCTCCCATCACAACACTGAATGTGTCTGAACCTTTTGGTGAAGGTGCAAGCAGTGGAGGTTTATGAGTACTTCCTAGTCCAACTAGGGAGGAAACCGGACCATTGCCCTTTGATTCACCTCTCTCAGTAGGTCACACAGCTGGAAAGTGATGAGGGCAGTGGGAAACTTAAGGAATTGATGGATACTTGTACCAAATTATCAAAATAGGTTGCTCTATTGGAAAAAGAATTTGCACAAACTAAGGAGCAACATGCCAAAGATATTCAAGGTCTACATGCTGAGATCACATCGCTTAAGGAAGATATGCAGCAACTTAAGAGGAATAGATCTGCTAACATTGTGCTCTCATCTCCATCCTCACCTCATGATCCTGACTCAGAAGATTCCAATGATGACTTGGGTGATTCTCCCAAACAGGGGAGGAAAACAGATGCTTGGACTAAGGGGAGGAAGCTAGACTTTGAAAGAGCTCAAAATTTTGAAGATTTTTAAGGTTTTGATGGTTTTGAAAATTTTGAAAATTTGGGTAATGATGAACCAGTGGAAGAAGATCATGGTATAGAAGAAGTTCCTCGGCAACAATTTGAAACAGAACAAGTGGCTGAAGATACTGCATCTAGTCAACCACAAGAGTTTCCACTGCTGATCACATTGCAGCCACTGCTGAGGAAGAACTTGAAAGAAGAAGGAAAGAAAAGGGGAAAGCTCCATTAACTACTACAGAGGTTTCTCCACCAAAGAAGATCAAGGCTAGAACAGCTACTCAGATTGCTTATGATGCAGAAGTAGCTCAGAAACTTCATGAGGATGAATTGGCTAATAAAGCTGCACAAGATGAATTAGAAGTGGCAGATTTTATGGAAGCTCAGAGATTGCATAATGCAGAGATAAAGATGGTATCTGATCCAAAAGAAGATCTCTCAAATTTTTCTTATGTGCCTAGTGAAGAAGAGATTGAACATTTGATCAACACTTATCCAGAGGTGAAGAAGAAAGCTATTGAGCTTGTTGCAGATCAAAGCTTAACATCTGAAGAAAGATCAGCTCAACTAGCTGATTTTATTCAAATGAAGAATAATAAAGCTCTAAGGGAGATGATAGGTTCAATCAAGAACTATTAGAAGAATTCAAGACAACCATCCAAAGTTCAAGTGATTGCTGGTATGAAGAAGTATATATGCAGTGTAGGTGGATGGAAGATGTCTCAGCTTAAAGGAAAGTCACATGAAGAAATTGAAGGTATTTACTACAGGATTTTCAGAAGTGATAAAAATTTCATCCCTATGGATTCACAGAAGGAGACTGAATTTCTCAAAAGGCATGGAACTCATATGGAATCTAGTAGAGCAAAGAAGTCAAAGGTTGAAGAACTTCAAGCTGAGAAGCTTACTGAAGAACAGCTGGATACCATGGTAATACTAGAAGAAGAAAAAGACTTTTATCCTGAATCACTACAAGTCAAACATCTAATTGTTGATTGGGAAATCTACATAGATGACTTTGCACCAACATGGAAGATTACAAGACTAGGTGGTGAAACATTCTCCTTCATGCAGTTTGAAGATCTTATCAGATCATGTGATAGAGATGATCTTGATACGTTATAGAGAATGGTAAATGACAGGCACAATGCTAGAAAGCTTCAAGATAACAAGGAGAAAGAGCTTTGGGTTCACTTCCAGAGACTATATGAACCTGATCCAAGTGATATATTTTGGAAGTTTCAAGCTTTTGATCAGAGAACACTTTGGAAATTTTACGATTCCTATAACATTCATCATATTTCAACACAAGAAGGAGTTGATGTTTTCATGTTAGCTGAAAGGGAATATCCACTTAGAGCTGGAGCTTTGGATGTGTTGATTTCTACAAGGCTCGGATGTGAATAAAGAACTGAGGTGGTGAATGATCTGGTTCAAAGAATCTACAACCAGAATAGAAGGGAATCTGCTGCTTTAAGAAGAAGATAATGTGTTTGGAAGAATCCCCCTATCATCAGAAAAACTTATTGATTTGCACAGAAATCATAAGTTTAGGGGAGGATTGTTGGTAATAATGATAACAGTTACCACTGATAAACTTGGAGGAAGACACTGCTGAAGAATGCACTAGCAGTGGAAACACCATTACCACTGCTAGTACATATAGTTACCACTGCTTATTAGATAACTGTTATGCAACCGTGTATTAGATAAGTATAGAAAAGATCTCCTGTATATTCTATTTAGTTATGCTTATACTTATCTTGTAAAGGACTCCTTGTGTCCTATAAAAGGAGGTCCTAGGGTTAGGTTTGATATACGTATCAATAGCAAAAGCTTCAAGATGTAAACCTAGCGATAACTAAGATCACTCGTATTATTTAATAATATTGAAGCTACAAGTTTGGATAAACCCTGTGTTCTTACTGTTTCATTCATAAACAACTCATACACATCAATCAAATATATCTTCTAAATACTTTGTGATGAATTCCGCGTGCTACAAAGTAAATACTCAAAGTATCTATCTAATACAAGGCGTGTGTTTAGATCCTTATCAATATTCACTATGTAAATAGGAGAAACGCCTTGTAAAATGTTGTAAGCATAATCTTATCTACATTAAAAGTTATAAATGCAATGTGTGAGAAAAACTGAAACAAAAACAAGGAGGAGTTAGTTTTGCTACTGATGAGTGCGCAAACACTCATCATTTTTATCGTATTTAAACTGCCAAAACATACAAAAACAATCGGAAAGTCATCAAAATACTTAAATTATCCCAGGGATTGTGTTTTATGTGTTTTAAATGCAAAACGAGCAAAAACAAATGAAAAACGATCAAAGTTTGCAATATTGGCAGTTTCAGTCCCCCAAGTTTCTAAATTTATCAAAAATAGTCCCTACGCATTCATTTTGAAAGAAAAGTTAACCCAAGTCCCTAAAAATTCAAAAGTTATCAAAAACGGACTTTGGGTGAAAAGTTTGGAAAATTTACATAATTGGTCCCTGGAGTTTGGAATTTTGCAAATATAGTCCCTGGGAATTTTAGAAAATTAAAAAATTGCAAAATTGGCTTTTTGAATATTTAACTTTGCAACATTGGTCCTTGGGGATACTTTTTGAGAATTACAATTTCAGTCCCTATGTTTTGTGAAAATTAAAAAATGGTCCTTGTGAAATTTCAATACAAACCAAACGGACCACTCCATTTTACTACTCCCTTTTAATCCAAAAATAAAAACTCCACCCAATCCTTATAACTCCCATAGCCCACTCCACTCTCAAACCTGGCCCAAAACCAACAAAAGCCCACACCCTTTCTATTATTTAGAGCGGTCAACATGACCGTTTGACCTCTCCACCTCTTCAAATAAAACCACCCCGTGAACCCCCTACTACAAACACCATCATCACCTTCACACTCTGCTACCACCCCCTCAACACTCAACCATCATAACCCCTATCCCCCCTCCTACTCCAAACCAAAAACAAAACTCCAAAAATACACTGTTGGCCTCAATAATCAAAGAAGCAGACAAAAAGGGTTTTGGCGCCAAGGATTTTAAACGGCCAAGATCATCCATGATAATCCAATGGTCAAGAGATGAGCTGGGAAAGGACAAGAAGGTGCCCAAAACCCTAATTGGAGTGCTATAAAGAGGAAGGAACCAGTGGAGCAGCTTAGCTAGTTTTTTTGGTAGTTTTAATTTAATTTTTCAAGTATTGTACTTTTAATTTCAATCAAAGCCTCAGTTGTAATTTAACTCTTTCAGTATTAATATAATTGTTATTTCAGAAATTCAAGTTGCAATTCTATTTTCAGTTTTCATCAAACAATAAATAAAAAAAATACAGAAAATAAAATAAAAAAATATATGAAAAGTGAAAAGAAGCATTGGAGCACAGTGTATATGGGATGGCTGTGGGTTAGTGGCTTATGGAAGCCTTTAGGATGGATCTTGGTACTTGGTTCTGTGGCTTGAGCAGGAATGCACCTTGTGAGCTTTTCATTCAAATTCTATATTTCACTATAAATGTGTTTATCTTGGTTTAACTCTGTAACTTTCATGCTCAATTTATGTTTATCAGTTGAATGGTTACTTAATATTTCAAGTTTACTCAGTTGTTTTCATATTTTGTTAAGCTTTTATTGTTAACTGTGTAAATAGTTCTAAGATAATAAATGGTATTTAGGAGTTATAGCTTGTGTTTCTATGCTTTTATGATCTCATTACATCAGCTTACAACCTGTTGAATCAGATTCATGGTCAAAATGTGTTCTATCTTTTGTATGCATTAAAATCTGTTTGTACAAGGGTGTTTAGGAAAAGGTGTTACCCTGTGTTCCAGGGTGTGTTCATTATTATTTTCTATTTTTACAAGTCATAATAGGTTTAAATCAGTAGGTCAAGTCATAAAATTGGCATGTTTAGTTGAAAAAAGTCAAAGTTAGCTTTCTATCCAATTCTAGGAATTAACTGTTAGGAATCTTTGTTTCATGCTTAATAAAATTGTTAAATAAACTGATTCCATAGCTTAATTCAAACATGTTGTAGCCTAAATCTTCATTTTAAGTCTTTAGATCCAGTTTGAAACTCATAAAAGTCAAAGAATCAAGGTTCTCTAAAAAGTCAAAAGTGGCATATCTCAGTTTTTCCAAAAGTTGTGGGATTTTTCTAGATTTTTGTAGGATAAGATATGATCTGAAACTTGTTGTGCTAAAAATACCTCACCTTAACTACAAGAATCCACCAAAATTTGATTTTTAGAAAATATTCTTACTAGCTTAATTAGGGCTTCAACTGACCTGCAGGGGAAGTCACATCCCCTGCATCAGATTTTCATGGAATTTCTTTGGCACATACATTGTTCAATCCTAAGTCAAAGTAGGTGTTCTATGTTGTACTGAGTAGTGTTTTAGGTGTTATTTAGGGTTCGGGAGTTAATTTGCTTATCACTGCTTCTTAAGTGCTTATTGAGAAGCCATCTTTAGGCTTGATTAGGACTGTATTGCTCATTAAGGACTGACCTTGGTTGATTTTGTTGGAATGATTGATTATTGGTTTTGCTATTGTTCTAGTTATTGTTAATTACTGACTTAGGGTTGTTAGTTTGTTTGTATAAACCTTGTAAGTTTATTAGCTTATTTTGAGCTTGTTGGTTCTCACCTAGCTGCTACTTATTTTGTTGACTGTCATTGTGGTTTGATCTTGCTATCAATATTGTTGTTGTTGTTAATAATTGTGTCTTTGTCATCTGTTTGAATTTATTAAGTGGTATATGCTTGTGTTTACCCTCAAGTTTCTGCTTCTATGCTTGTTTGTCCAACTGCTTATTGCACAAGTTCATTTTGAACATCAGTCTGCTGAGTCAGTTTCCCAAGACCTAAACAACCTCAAAACTTGAGCTTAATCTTTGGTCTTGGGCATTTCGAGAAGCCCTCCTAGCCACCTTTTGAATTCCAAGCTTGCCTTGTACCTTGGGTCACTCCTGTGGGCCCCACCAAGGGCTGCAAATAAGCCTTTGAGGCCTGTTTGGCTAGGATTGAGTTTGGAATTGCTTATTTGGTCAATTGGCTTATTCAGCTGATCTCACTTGTCAATTTAGCTCTTTCTAAGTACACTTAGTTGGCTTGTTTCCTTATTTGTCCTTGGTTTCTGCCTTACAGCTTATTTCAAGCTTATACCTTCATAAAAAGCTTCAAAAGCTCACTGTTTGGCTTATTTGAGTGTCTACTGCTTATTTCTGAGCTTAAGCTAAAGTCCCTTCATAAAAGTCTCTTATTTTAAGTAGTTAAACAGTTGCGTAAAAGAAAATTTGGGAAAAGTCAAAAATAAGTTAAGTGATAGCTTCTATTTAAGCCATTTTGGCTTATTTTCTGCTTATTTATAAGCACTTTTCATTTTTAAATTTTTCTCAGGTTCCTTTTTAGTTAAAATAATTTTAGGAATTTTTTTCAGATTTTTCCTTGTTCATTTAGTATTTTTTTTACAATTAATTTTAATTTAAATCAATTAAATAATTAGTTTTAATTAATATTAAATAATTAAAAAGTAAAAAAAATAGGTTTTCTGTTTTAAAATTAGTTTTATAATATTTTAGATTTTTCTAAATTTAATTTTCATTTTTCTAGTTAGTTTTCATAATTAATTAATACTCCCTCCGTCTCATAAAAACTGTCCAGTTTGATTTTTCAAAGTCAAACTGGTTCAACTTTGACCTTAAATATTTTTTATGTGTTATATAATATTTGATGAAAAATTATACCAATGAAAAACACACTTAAAACTCAATCAATTCATATATTTTTCATAAAGTATTATATAATACTCACAAAAATAGATGAGGTCAAAGTTGAACCAGTTTGACTCTGAAAAGTCAAACTGGACAGTTTTTATGGGACGGAGGTAGTAATTAGTTTAATTTAGTTAATTAAAAAGTAATTAAAAATTAGTAATTAATTAATAGTAATTAATTAAATAGTGTAAAAATTATTTTTCTTTTTCTAAAAATTTTCTTAAGTCATTAGGATTGTAAAAATATAATTTTCACGTTCGTAGGACTTTATTTGCTCACGTTTCACATTTTATTTCGCGCGTTCGCGTTTATTTAAATCCAAACGCGTGTTTTTAGGTTAACTTTCGTTTCTAAGTTTTCTGATCATCAGTAATTGTTCCAATAGTGTTTCTAAGTCATTCTCAATCATATTCTCGTAGTTTAATCATAATAACCAAATTCCTGATCCTTCTGTTAAATCACCCAATCACTTAAAACGTTTTTGAATACAATTGCTTACCTCGTTGGGACATAACGACCCGGGAACACCCTGTACTCCTTGGTTAGTTGGTTTTAGACGTTTGACCTGGTTGACCATCACCTGGGAAATTTAGTTGACCGTTTAGGACCAATCAGCTACCCAAAAAACCAAATCTAGTATCATAACCTAAAAATCGTTGAAACCAAGCATGCACGGCTTGCTTAAGCCCGTATAATGATCGTTGTAGATGAAAAACATAATATACAATGTTAGCAAGGTGACCTTGAAGAAAATATATCATTGCATCTAAATAATGAATATTCCCATTCCAAGATATTGCAAGACTCGGTACAGTGTTTATGGTGGTCGCTTGACAACTGGGCTAACCGTCTCATCACAATCAATCCCTTGTTGTTGCCTCCAACCCTTCCACATAAGTCGAGCCTTATAGAGACTCAAAGATCTAACACATTAACATTAGTTGGATACATACCATTAGTAATTAAAGCATTATATCAATACATAAGTTTTTGTTAGTTGAGATAACTAAGGGAATGAAGAAGAGACCGAGGACGGGGAGATATGGTGGTGGTATGAAGACTCATTCATTGATAGGTTTGGTAATTCCTTTTTTTTCACGAGTGACTATGGTGTGTGCATTTGTTTGGGTATTAGTGGTTAGTTGAATGATGGTGGTGTGTTGAGATGCGGTAGTAGTTTGCATCGGGGTGATGGGCTGACGTGGTTGGTTGGGCTATTTGGTTCGAGGTGGTGGGTTGGGTTAGTGACGAATCAGACTTCTCCATGGGAGCTAAGTGGTTTGGTAGGTCGTGGACTGCTGTGGTATAATGGGTCGTGAGTGGGCTAAGGATTTGGAGTCCTGTATTTAGGCCTTAACGTTTTTCAAATCAGAGGAATTATACATGGGTAACATAGATGATATAGTAGGCGTACACGGAATTACCTTCTTCTTGATGCTTCCTTGATCAATCCATATTAGGGTTTATGTAGATGAATCGCCACTTGAGTTCCATCAGGTATCCACTTGTACTGCACATGAAGAACTAGGGCTTCAAACCTATGCAAGTTAGGTGAGCACGGACTGAGCAAAGTTAACTAGTTGACTTATGGTTTGGAAAACCGTAAGATCTACCAAACTGGAGAGAGGGTGAGTAGGATCCGGTTAAGGATAGTGTGGAGGAGTGAATGAATTATTTCTAGGATGCCTTTGTATTTATAGGGCACCAAAACTATTCTAGAACAATTAGGATATCCTTTAGTTATCCCTAAGTACAAATTTTTGACAAACTATCAAACTTAATCTTCCTTTAGGGATTCGGCCGACCTTAACCCCATAGGGGTATGGTTTTGCCTTTTAGTACTTCATATATTTATCCTGGATAAATATATATGCTCTAGATAATTACCATTTTACCCTTTAATGAAAAATTTTCCATATTTTAATTTCCTTTTAATTTCCATTTCATTTCCAATTCATTTAATAACCCATTTCTTATTTTTGCTTGCGTGTTTATTTAGTGTCATTGGCGTTTCCCTTCGGCATTTATGTGAAAGCAAGTAATGAAATCTGTTGTGTATATGCACATAATCCTTTTAGAGTCCCACTGGCGCAAAAACAACAACATAGGAACCACTTTCACTGTACCAAGAGGTCACGAGCAAGACATTAAAGTACCTCCCTCACATAAACTGATTCAATACCCAAGTAGTGATTCTCCGACTCAAACTCTACCAAGTTGAGTCTGACTCAAGCTCCACCAAGCTGAGTCCGGGTATATGAATATATCCCTTCGCACTTTATTGATATTTTTAGAAAGTACCAGCCATGGATGTATATTATCATAATTTCTTGTGTTCGTGTAATTGATTTATCTCCCACTGTTCCCAAACACTTTGTTTCGCACGACCATGCTCTTACAAATCTTTTTCACACAAGTGGCCCTGAAAAAATATCCTTTTCTCCAGTCTATTTCAACTTTGAGTTGCAAATTTCCATCTCGGTCAATAAACCATCTTTTCTTACCTCCCACTGAATCTAGCATTAGGACACATCATTACACTATTACGTAGTAACTAGAAACTAAGCCAAACTCAATGAAAGTAAAGTCTAATGACCTAACATCTCAGTTCATTGGGATAGTCCGCCACGGTTTGAGAACGCTAATAATTTAGATCCATGCGGTCACTTTTCGAACACGTTCACGTCCAACATTTGCCCTACAAATGCTTGTGAAATTCAACAGTCCCTGAATGTCTCTTATTTCACAATAGTTGTTTTCATTATCTCGGTCTCCCACCATTATAAACAATGAAGGACCCTTATAGAATGACATGTCTTTCATTCATGGATTCAAAATATGCTAAGTAGAATCTCATAGTAATGTCTTGTCTGATTTTCATGAGTCTACGACATTACTTCTGATTCTCATCAATTGATCTAGCTTGTACCAGAAAGTGTTGGGAGCAAGTAATCACTACTATTCAAATCTTTCAGGTGATCCTCCCAGAGAACCATTGAGCCTCACTTCTCAATCTTACAGTATTATCATGCTGTCAATGAACCTAAGAGAGTTTTGGTACCAGAGATTTAGTCTTACTAGATGATAGATTTAGCTAAATCGTGACACATCAATGTATCGTTCAATGATGCACTTCATTCTAACTTCATGTAAAATGGAATTATTTCCTAAAAAATAAGAACCTTGACTCCTTGTTACTGATTCTCCAAAGTCCCTGGGAACTTCAGTACAAGCCCCTTGAAACCGTGACGTAGTTGCGCGTTTCCTGATTTGAAATCCCAGACTTTAAATCTTTTAAGTCACATGGCTTCTTTATTTGTTCATAACAACTCAATATCAACACGTCCTATCATGCCAAACTATCTTTCTCCATCGATCAATGTACATTTCGTTTAATGATCTTGATATCCTCTCACTCAATCTTGCAATACTAGAAATTCTCTCATAGATCTTACAGATCTACAATTCCTATCATGCTTTGTAGTCTTTAGTTAAACAATCTAAAATTAACTTCTCATGATCTCGCTTCCGTTGCTCAACTCTGAGCTGAACTCCTCTTATTAGGCCCCGTTAAGGAATTTCGGCTTCAGCACATTAATTTGATGTAACCTCCCGTAATTTTCCCTATGAATAGTAAAAGTTAATCAAAGACTAATATATCATTACGTTAATTAATAACGTTTTTACCAATAACAAAATTTTTTTATTAAATATGCTATGTTACTCGAAATCACTACGATACTTGTAATCCTTTTTCCTCGGAACGATGCTCACACATGTACCACTATAGTCTAACAATCGCGAGAATATTAAACTTTTATCACATACGAACTTACGTAACGTATTTTAACAAAACGAGTTCGACAACGTCCGGACTCACATAAACGTCTCACTAAATAATTACTAAACTTTTCACTAATCATAATTAATATTATTACTAATTACAATTACACCAAACCGGGCCCTTAATTATATACAAAGCCAAAAGCAAATTCTCGGCCTGTTACTATTCACAGCCCACACACCCCAAGCCCATTTCCCTTTCTTTTTGTTTTCAAATCATTCGACTAAGACAAGCCAGAAACGAGCCTCGTACGCCCAAATCCTACACACGACACCCCTATATTTTTACACACCCTCGTTCCTCCCCTAGCCAACATTTAGTGTGTCGACTTTTAGCTTCCCACGTCAAGTCTAGCTACCTTTATATGAGGCAAAGCATTGTGTCTGATGCTTAGGGATTGCACCAGGTTTTTCCTCTCAAGGGATCTTGAGAAGCTTACAACCCCCACCAGGCAGTGTACCTGATCGATGTAGTATAGTATAATGACAAGTACCGGGGGTTTGATCGTTCAGCTAGGAATAGTGTCGCTAGGATTAGAAAACATAAAGATTAAGTCTAGAGATGATGGATGATTCTTTTTGTATTTTTATATTTTTTTTAGAAAGCAAGTAAAATATCTCGGGTTTTAAGGATATGGGCGGAATTAATTGCTAGTCAACTAACCCAATACTAAGATGCAATCAAAATAAAATACTAAAATTAAAATAAAACTATATTAAACTAAGGTTGTGAGCAATAAGTAGGAGAATTGTGTTTATTTAGATTTAACTACTCCCTAGATATCTTTTACACGTTAATTACTTGTTATAGTTGCGTGGATGACGGATTGTATTCCTTAATACCATTCATGGGGTGGTGTACTTAACTCCCCAATCCTATGAGTGCCTACTTCACTCCTATGTCGAGCCGGCTAAGAAGCTCTTAACATGGGATCATTAGTATTTACTCATGCATTAAATACAACCAATAAAACCTAGTACACATCGGTTCATGTTTCCTAAGACATTCAAGCATGTTACCAATTGGAGATCTGCCAGTTTTCTTAAGCCTAACATTGAAATCATTCATCCAATACAACCATAAACAAGTAATCAACACATAATTAACATCCAGGTTTCATTAGATCTAAGAAAACACAAGATAGATCTAGCCTAACATGGTGGAATCAAGACAAGCACAAGATATAGACAACCAACACATAGACATATTAATTGAATTAAGAGAAGACTTATCTCAATAGCACATGTAAGGATTCAAGGGTTGAAAATCCTTGAAAAACTGTAAAATTCGTACAAGGTTCGGCCCTAGGGTTTCTCCACACTTGTTCCTCTCTAATGAATGAAAATTAGAAAACTATATATAGATATTAGGAGGTGACGGCGTCAAGAACAAATGTGTGACGCCGTCATCTCGTCACCAAATAGTTCCTCGGACTGCCTAGATCTACATCTGACGCCGTCATGTAGTCCCCTTTGGCAGGCCGTCACGCAATTAACTCTTGACGCTCTACTTGTGACGCCTTCAGGTTTCTTCTGGGTCGTCATGGTTTTTACTCTTGACGCCGTCAGGAATGTCCTCTTGACGCCGTCATACACTGTTCCCAGCATGGAAAATTAAGTCTTTGGCGTTTTCTTCACTTTTAAGCTCCAAAAACGTCCGAATTGCTTCCTTTTCCAGATTTCGCTCCCAAAGTACCTAAAATCACAAAAGAAGCGATTTAGGGTAATATTTGATCAAATAAATTCAATTCCGGGCTTAAATGACCCCCTAAAAGTGGTTCATTTTTTGCCTCATCAGTATCCCAAAATGATTTCATAAAAATTCCAACTAATCCAAAACTCAACCATTTTGAACCACGTTTGTTTCTATAACGTCCTAAAATCATTTCTAAACACAACCTAATGTTTAAATGTTACACTAAATTGGTTGTCACCAAGCCATGTACGAATTACAAATCGGTTAGCAAATAAAGATTGTGGTCGACATGTATTATTCAAACAAACTAGTACCTCCTCTTTTCATGCACACTCACTTGCATATTATATTCACCTAGGCAAAGTACTACAACATTTTTAAATCCATATCACAAGTACCACGTCATTTTAAAAGTCCAAATCCCACGTTTCTTTTGAAATTGGAGATGTCGACACACAAGAACCAAAAACCTTAAGTAACATGTTTCCTCTTACACATCAGGACTTTTGAATACACATAACAATCCCATCTCATTAAGTTTTAGACACTAGGATACACTAGGTACCTTATATAAACGCCATGCATGCATGCTTCGTTTTTCATTTTCATGCAAACCAAAAACTCACCAAAAATATTAAGTCTCTAGTATAGTTCTTGGGTCGAGTAGCTTGGGTAGGAATTCAAAGTAATCGGGTGGTGTTTAGAAGGAACAAGTCGTTGTTGTGAACCTTGGTCGAGTCTACACTCACGCTACACACTCATTCTACACTCTCCTCGACTCTACGTCTCGTTTTACCCCACCATTTTGGTGTAGTAAGTTCCCAAACAACTCTTTTCAATATTTAGCTAAACATACATTTGCATTATTTTCGCACACGACACAAACAAATGCACCTTATTATTCGAAAACTAAATAAACAACACATACATATTTTACCTTCGTCTGTATATTTTCCACCTCAACAATCAAGTTATATAAAGTTTTGAAACTAAAAAGCTACGTACAAACAATTTTGGAATACCTTTCTAACGTATACAAACAAGTCTTGAAAACTCTTAATTTTTTTCTAAGTCTTTTTATAAAAACTCGTTCCATGCTACTCATGAAACGCATGTATATTTTTAAAATCTACTTAACGAGCATGCTATTTTATTTCACAAACCAATCGACCCCCTAACAAACTATCACTTTCATATAGAACATTAGTAACAATACTTACGTCTTAACATAGTAAATGTCGCAAAGCAAATCGACATAGGAATCAGTTTTGAAAACTAATAACCAACGATTGGGCCCAATCATCCAAAAATAAGTCGATCCCATAAGCTGTTGCAATAAGCGGTTTAGTAATGTTTTTATAATCCTAATATTAGCCCAAAACAAAGCCCAAAACCCTCGTTGGCCCATTGGATTTAAAAAGCTTAACGGGCTTAAGTTAATTCGTTAAAAGCCCATAAGCTGTCAAATAAGCATTTCAACTAATAAGCTGTTAGGAAAAGTTAAATAAGCTATTTTGAAACTAATTAAGAAATAGAAACACTAAGTTTTGAAATTAGTGAAGTTTGGACTAAATTTGCAAATTTTATAAAATTCGGGTTAAAAGTGTCAATTTTACAAAGTTGGGGTAAAAACAGTCATTTCCCAAACTTAAGGATGGAAAACTGATTTTTATAACTTTTGGGTGAAAAGTGTAAGAATTATAAAGTTTTGGACGTTAAACGTAAATATATTTAATTTTGGACTAACAGTGTAACGCTAACGCCGTTAGGGTAAAAAGTGTAAATTTTTGGAAAAGACAAGGGCCATATACAAAAATTAACATTTTTATTTTTACTTTCCATTTTTACGATTTCACGTCACGACGTTACATTTTATTTCAAACTATTATTATTATTATTAAACTTTACGTTATATATATATATATATATATATATATATATATATATATATATATATATATATATATATATATATATATATATATATATATATATATACATATATATATATATATACATATATATATATATATATATATATATATATATATATATATATATATATATATATATATATATATATATATAACTAAACTAAACGTACGATATACTATAAAACCAAAAGTTTTACTATCGTTAAATTAACAATTCACATATTCAAAGACTACTCACGATTAAAACTTTAAGACTATTAAACACTAAAACTTGCCATATATTATCTAGGTCGTGTGTGGAGCCGTTCCCATTTTGCAAACTGAGTATCGATATTTTTATCACTAAACCACTAAGGTGAGTTCATAGCCCACTTTTATAAAACTGTTTTCGTGGGGAGATACATGCTTTTAAAATCTGAACACAAGTATTTTCTTATACTATGCCTGAAATTGTTATTGCTTAAGTCCCTTATTGCCAAAAGCCCCACATATCTTGAACCTTAATCACTCGTAGGGTGAACGTAAATAATTGTGGATAGATCTATTAGGGATTGACAATCCCCGTTTGGGCGTTGGGAAAACTACCAAACACACTTTATTTGAAATCTAATAGGTTACTGGCAAGGACCTATCCCGAGGGCCTCTGTTACTATAATCCATCATTCATGATGAGATCTGTTAATCGGATGAGTGTAATGAGCTTAATGCAATAATAAATGATTTTTAAATTATAATTGTAAATTGATGCAATTATCACTATCGCTTGTGTTCAACTACTAAACTTGAACCTATGAATATCACTCAACTTTTGTTGACTTTTAGCATGTTTATCTCAGGAAATTAATGCGAAGGAGCTCAAGGCATGGAGAGGGCACCAAACCCCTATACGGGTGTTAAATAAAATGTTTTTTCATTCGCTTTTAATAACTCATATCTTCTATGATATGTTAAAACTAATGGAACAACTTTGTATTTGAAAACTTGTTTTTAAATGAATGATAAACATAACTTTAAAACGTCTCTTTGAGTCGTTTTCTATGACGTTGACTTCGATCCTCTAAGTAATACCCCACAAAGTCTTCCGCTGCTCTAGTTGAAATTTAGGGGGTGTTACATATTGGCATCAGAGCCAAGGTTATAGAGAACCAGGTGTATTTTAAAACACTGGACTATAACTACGCTTTTAAAACGGACCATTTTTACAAAAGTCATGTTACACCCTCCGTGCCTTCGCAGCTCCATCGACGGTTAGAAAATGTTATTTATCATATGAACTTTTAATAATGTTAACATAGTTTATGAATATATTAATGACTTGCATTCACTATTCGGGATTAATACAGTACCATGTCGTCACCTTCCCATCCTATCACCTTCTCATCTGACTCGGACTCGGAAACTTCTCTCCCAATACCACCACCCCCATCACCTGCTCAGAATCGCAGGTATAGGCATGTTCGTCAACTCCAGATCTACGAGCCAGAACCCTTTGGTCAACCTTTCTGACGTTACGGAGGAGGTCCTGTCTGTAAGCACACCCCCCGAAAATGGGTGCATTTGACACCTACTCCACCTATACCACCACCATCTCCACCCCTAACTACTCCATCTGTACCAACGGCACCAGGGATATTTCCCACATCACCTATGACTGGAATTAGACCATCACCATCCTCATCCCTTGAGCACCCTAGGACTATACGACTATCCCCAGTTCCACCAACCACCGTCTTTTATCGACAAACCACCACTATACCTTTATTAGCACCTGAATCACCAACCATTACCTCACTATCAGCTCCACCTTGTAGGAGGCCACATATTGTGGTTTCATCTCTATCTGACCCCGGTGAGCAAACCGTAACCGAGGCTACTTCCCGTCCTAAGACCCGTAGGAGGGTCGATGCTCAAAGATGGTCTTTCTTACTTCCAATCCTTCAGTACTGGAGATCTCAGGAAGGTGCTCCTAGTGCTAGGGAACTAGGAGAGAGTTAATCCTCAGCTGCTTCTAGGATTCTTAAAGTTACCAGGGAACCCATCCACCATACTATACCTTTACTAGCCGCCAGGATAGCCCGCCATGAGGATCGTCTTGATGACATTGTGAGAGTTATCGATGATTTTCCACTAGAGCAAATAGAGGCTATAGGAGAAGATGTATGAAACCTTGAGATTGGTCAGTTGGCAATGGAGGAGAGCTTTGAACTGATGAGAACCCATCTGCAAGGGGCTATTGAGATGATACGTACCTTGGGAGGTATTGCTATCATGATGCAAGGAGAGATCGATTCACAGGATGACGAGATCGACAGGATCAGCATTCAGGTCCTAAACCTGAGGAGTATGATTAGAGACACCCAAGCTAGAGAGAGAGCCAGAGACTTGACAATAGAGACCATGATGACTATGATTGAAGACCTTCAGCGCAGACTCGAGGATGCACCAGGGAATCCATAGATCAGGGATATATCATTATAGCTAAGGACTATCTTAGCCTGCCAATGTGGCATTAATAAAGGAATCTTGTATTGTTATGTTTTCTTTGTAAAACGAATGAACGAGACATTATTAATATTATGTTGTCAGTTACATTGTAATATATTGATGTTGATCTATGTTTCTATGGTTGTATCTTTATGCGTTGTTGTGTTCTCATATATATATATATATATATATATATATATATATATATATATATATATATATATATATATATATATATATATATATATATATATATATATATATATATATATATATATATATATATATATATTGTCACAGGAAATGTCAGTCCATACAAACCAAACCAATCATTTATACTTCTATTGTGTGTTGTGATTTATTCAAGCATGTCGTGATAATTATTTATAATGTTATAAATTTTACGCGATAATTTCTCAACATAACATGGTTATATATATGATATTAATAGAGTCATGGCTAAGACAAGGAAAGCGACTGCAACTACAACACCCGAAACCGTAACACCTGTAACCGAAACGTCCACACCAACTATGACTCCGGCTAATATCGAGAAAGCAATTGCTGACGGTGTCGCCGCTGGTTTGGGAAGACAAAACGAAGCAAATGCACGCAATAGCGGCACTAGCATACCACCAGGAGGAAGTGGAACCTCTGTACCCCACAAGTGTACCTATAAAGATTTTATAGGTTGTCAACCAACTTTCTACAAGGGTACAGAAGGAGTGACTGGACTTACTCAGTGGTTCGAGCGAACCGAAACAGTCTTTCATAGGAGTGGCTGTTCGGAGGATTGCAAAGTTACCTTTGCTACTGGAACACTTTTGCAAGATGCCCTGTCTTGGTGGAATTCTATCACCCAAACTATGGGGATGACTGAAGCATTCCAACTCACCTGGGCCGAGTTCAAAGCAAAAATACTGAGGAAGTACTGCCCCCCTGCTGAGCTGAGAAAGTTGGAAGATGAATTTCACGAGTTAATAGTGAAAGGGATTGATCTCAGGACATATAACAGGAGGTTCCAAGAACTATCGGCACTGTGCCCCACGATGGTGCCAGACTTCGAAAGGACCCTGGAGAAATATGTCGAAGGACTCCCTCGGAGCATCGAAGGAGATGTTACCTCATCGAACCCACCAACTCTAGAAGTGGCAATGACCCTCGCTCAGAAACTGTTGGACCGAGAGGTCAAGTGTAACAAAGAACTCAAGCGAAAGCTTGACGACAAAAGGACCACTCACACCAACAGTGGCAACCACTACAACAACAACTCCAACAACAACCCCAGGAACCAAAATCAAAACCACCAAAACTACAACAACCGCAACAATCAACAGAACCCTAGGCAAGAGACTGCCAAAGCATATACCGCCACTGGAAGCGGGGGATATGCAGGTCCAAAACCTCAATGTCACAAGTGCAAGTTACACCACTATGGGCAGTGCACCATTAAGTGTACAAAGTGTCAGAAAGTGGGCCATCAAACCAAGGATTGCAAGGTCCCCGCTACCGGGAGCAATTTGCAACCCGTGACCCCAACATGCTACACTTGTGGAGAAATTGGCCATTACAAGAACCGATGCACCAAAGGAAATGGTCAGACAAACAACGCTCGTGGGAGAGCCTATGTGATGGGAGAAGGAAATGCACCACAGAACCCAGACGTAGTCACGGGTACATTCCTACTCAATCATCATAGTGCTAAAGTATTATTTGACTCCGGAGCCGATAAGAGTTTTGTGTCTACTGCCTTTGCCCCCTTACTTAACATTGCCCCCTCTAAGTTAGATACTACCTATGATGTAGAAATGGCCAACGGAGATTTAATAGGCAAAGACACCGCAATTCAGAATTGCACCATAATCTTACAAATCAAAACTTTTCCCATCAACCTCCTGCCTACACAGCTAGGTAGTTTTGATGTCGTCGTCGGAATGGATTGGTTATCCAAACACCATGCTAGAATCATCTGTGATGATAAAGCAGTCCACATTCCATTTAACGGTGAAACTCTCGTTATCCAAGGCGATAAGAGTAAACCGTGACACGGTATCATCTCGTACCTCAGAACGGTGAAATACATGAATCAAGGTTGTCAAGTATTCATGGTTCGAGTAACAGAAGATAAATCAAAGGAAAAACGACTTGAGGACGTTCCTGTCGTCAAGGAGTTTCCAGAAGTTTTTCCTGATGATTTACCCGGCCTTCCACCTACCCGCCAAGTAGAATTCCAGATAGATCTCGTGCCTGGAGCAGGACCGGTGGCAAGAGCACCTTATAGGTTAGCCCCGTCCGATATGAAGGAATTGGCCGAACAACTAGAAGAGTTGTCAGATAAGGGTTTCATACGACCAAGTTCATCACCTTGGGGAGCTCCAGTCCTATTCGTTAAGAAGAAAGACGGAACTTTCCGAATGTGCATTGACTACCGAGAATTAAACAAATTAACCGTGAAGAATCGGTATCCACTACCCAGGATCGATGATTTGTTTGATCAACTACAAGGATCGAGTGTCTATTCGAAGATCGACTTAAGGTCAGGGTACCACCAACTAAGAGTTAAAGAGGAAGATATACCCAAAACAGCTTTTAGGACTCGATACGGACACTTCGAATTCCAAGTGATGCCGTTTGGTTTAACCAATGCGCCCGCAGTGTTTATGGATTTGATGAATCGAGTATGCAAACCATACTTGGATAAATTTGTGATTGTATTCATAGATGACATCTTAATCTATTCTCGCAACGAGAAAGAACATGCGGAACACTTGAGGATCATCTTAGAGTTGCTCAAGAAGGAAGAGCTGTATGCCAAGTTCTCTAAGTGTGATTTCTGGATTAGAACTGTACAATTTCTGGGTCACGTTATCGATAGTCAAGGCATCCACGTGGATCCAGAAAATATTGAGGCCGTTAAGGATTGGGCATCTCCTACCAACCCCACGGAAATATGCCAATTCTTAGGTCTTGCCGGTTACTACAGGCGATTCATTGAAGGTTTTTCAAAAATCGCCAAGCCTTTGACCGAGTTAACACAAAAGAACAAGAAGTACAGTTGGGAGGAAAAGCAGGAATCGGCCTTTCAGTTGTTAAAGAAGAAACTCTGTGAAGCTCCGATTTTAGCACTACCGGAAGGAAGTGAAGACTTCGTAGTGTACTGCGACGCATCGTACCATGGTTTAGGTGCGGTACTGATGCAAAGAGACAAAGTGATAGCTTATGCTTCACGACAACTCAAGATGCATGAAGTAAATTATACAACTCATGATTTGGAATTAGGAGCAGTAGTATTTGCTCTTAAGATATGGAGACACTATCTGTACGGCACCAAGTGCACGGTATACACAGATCACAGAAGTCTTCAACATATCCTAGATCAGAAGGAGTTGAATATGAGGCAACGCTGATGGTTAGAATTGCTTAGCGATTACGATTGTGAGATTCGCTACCATCCGGGAAAAGCAAACGTCATGGCAGATGCCTTAAGCAGGAAAGAACGAATAAAACCTCTCAGGGTCCGATCCTTGGGAATGACGGTTTGTTCGCCTCTTCCATCGCAAATACTTCAAGCGCAAACCGAAGCTCTTCGAGAAGAGAACAGACCAAATGAAAGAATCTACGGCATGCCGGAGAACTCAAACGGTTTTGTGAGAAGACCGAACGGAACGCTCTGTTTTAAGGAAAGAAGTTGGGTTCCACTCTATGGAGGAATACGTGACCTCATCATGCATGAGTCGAAGAAATCAAAGTACTCCATTCACCCAGGTTCCGACAAGATGTACCAGGATCTTAAGAAACTTTATTGGTGGCCAAACATGAAAGCCGACATAGCAGAGTATGTCGGAAAATGTTTGACTTGTGCGAGAGTAAAAGCAGAGTATCAGAAACTATCAGGATTGTTGGTACAACCCGAACTTCCCATGTGGAAATGGGAACGGATTACAATGGACTTCATCACCAAACTACCCAAGACGTCAACAGGATATGATACCATATGGGTCATCGTTGATCGTCTCACCAAATCCGCTCACTTTCTGCCTATCAAAGAAACCGACGAAATGAATACACTCTCACAATTGTACATAAAAGAGATTGTTACCCGACATGGAGTGCCTATCTCCATCATCTCTGATCGAGATAGTCGATTCACGTCACATTTCTGGAAATCTTTGCAGAAAGCTCTAGGTACTAAGTTAGACATGAGCACAGCATACCATCCTCAGACCAATGGACAAAGTGAAAGAACCATCCAAACCTTAGAAGACATGCTCCGAGCATGTGTGATCGACTTCGGAAAAGGTTGGGACAAACACTTACCGTTGGTAGAATTCTCCTACAACAATAGTTACCACACTAGTATTAAGGCAGACCCATTCGAAGCACTGTATGGAAGAAAGTGCAGATCACCCGTTTGTTGGGCCGAAGTTGGTGACATACAACTCACCAGGCCCGAACTCATTCATGAGACAACGGAGAAAATAGTTAAGATCAAACAACGGCTGGAAGCTGCAAGAGACAGGCAGAAGAGCTATGCCGACATAAGACAAAAACCTATGGAATTTCAGGTTAGAGATAGAGTAATGTTGAAAGTGTCTCCTTGGAAAGGAATGATACGCTTTGGAAAGCGTGGAAAGTTAAACCCTAGATACGTCGGACCATTTAGCATTCTAGAACAGATTGGACCAGTGGCATATAAGCTAGAGCTGCCAGAAGAACTTAGCCGACTACACTCTACCTTCCACTTGTCTAACCTTAAGAAGTGTTTATCCGATGAATCTCTAGTGATCCCACTCAAAGAGATTCAACACGACGATAAACTTATCTTTACAGAAGAACCAGTAGAAATCATGGATCGGAAAGTCAAACGATTAAAACAAAACTGTATTCCCATAGTCAAGGTTTGATGGAACTCCAAGCGAGGACCAAAATACACTTGGGAACGCGAGGACCAAATTCGTACCAAATACCCCCATCTATTTTCCTAGACACCCCTGACGACCATCTTAGACTAGAATTCCGGGACGGAATTCAGAATAAGGGGTAGGTACTGTAACCTCCAGTAATTTTCCCTATGAATAGTAAAAGTTAATCAAAGACTAATATATCATTACGTTAATTAATAACGTTTTTACCAATAACAAAATTTTTTTTATTAAATATGCTATGTTACTCGAAATCACTACGATACTTATAATCCTTTTTCCTCAGAACGATGCTCACACATGTACCACTATAGTCTAACAATCGCGAGAATATTAAACTTTTATCACATACCAACTTACGTAATGTATTTTAACAAAACGCATTCGGCAACGTCCGGACTCACATAAACGTCTCACTAAATAATTACTAAACTTTTCACTAATCATAATTAATATTATTACTAATTACAATTACACCAAACCGAGCCCTTAATTATATACAAAGCCCAAAGCAAATTCTCGGCCTGTTACTATTCATTGCCCACACACCCCAAGCCCATTTCCCTTTCTCTTTGTTTTCAAACCATTCGACTAAGACCAGCCAGAAACGAGTCTCGTACGCCCAAATCCTACACACGACACCCCTATATTTTTACACACCCTCGTTCCTCCCCTAGCCAAAATTTAGTGTGTCAACTTTTAGCTTCCCACGTCAAGTCAAGCTACCTTTATACGAGGCAAAGCATTATATCCAAAAACGATTTCATAAAAATTCCAACTAATCCAAAACTCAACCATTTTGAACCACGTTTGTTTCTATAACGTCCTAAAATCATTTCTAAACACAACATAATGTTTAAATGTTACACTAAATCGGTTGTCACCAAGCCATGCACGAATTACAAATCGGTTAGCAAATAAAGATTGTGGTCGACATGTATTATTCAAACAAACTAGTACCTCCTCTTTTCATGCACACTCACTTGCATATTATATTCACCTAGGCAAAGTACTACAACATTTTTAAATCCATATCACAAGTACCATGTCATTTTAAAAGTCCAAATCCCACGTTTCTTTTGAAATTGGAGAGGTCGACACACAAGAACCAAAAACCTTAAGTAACATGTTTCCTCTTACACATCAGGACTTTTGAATACACGTAACAATCCCATCTCATTAAGTTTTAGACACTAGGATACACTAGGTACCATATATAAATGCCATGCATGCATGCTTCGTTTTTCATTTTCTTGCAAACCAAAAACTCACCAAAAATATTAAGTCTCTAGTATAGTTCTTGGGTCGAGTAGCTTGGGTAGGAATTCAAAGTAATCGGGTGGTGTTTAGAAGGAACAAGTCGTTGTTGTGAACCTTGGTCAAGTCTACACTCACGCTACACACTCGTTCTACACTCTCCTCGACTCTACGTCTCGTTTTACCCCACCATTTTGGTGTAGTAAGTTCCCAAACAACTCTTTTCAATATTTAGCTAAACATACGTTTGCATTATTTTTGCACACGACACAAACAAATGCACCTTATTATTCGAAAACTAAATAAACAACACATACATATTTTACCTTCGTCTATATATTTTCCACCTCAACAATCAAGTTATATAAAGTTTTGAAACTAAAAAGCTACGTACAAACTATTTTGGAATACCTTTCTAACGTATACTGTCACACCCCCAAAATCGGGTCCAGCGGAAGCATACATGTAGCTGGGGTGTAACTCAATTGGTATTACAACACAAGTTCAAAACTGGTTTTCACTTCAATCATTTAGAATAAAATCATTTAACCAAAAATATTGAATTTACATCGTTAAAAGTAGTGCGGAAGTAGGCCCGTAAAATAATTTAAAACGGTCCCCAGTGAATATCAGAGTCTTCTATGACCATGCCATGCCCTGCCAAAACCTCCAGTAGCGTGCCATTGCTTAAAACCTGAAAATACATGCTAAAGAGTGTCAACACGAGGTTGGTGAGTTCATAAGTTTGTATTAAAACAATAGTGTTGTGAGTACAATAGAGAGTTTTGTGACCATTGTGTAACTCACAATGTCATAAAAATAAAGTTTACCTTACAGTAAAACAGGATTGTGGACCATGAGTAGAGTGTGATCATTACAACAAATATAATATCACATAGAAAAATAGTCCATTACGCTAACGCTAAGTTCATGCAACCGAAGCTATAACAGTGTGCATGCTCTAGAAGCATGTTAAATAAAAAGGCCTGGCAAGTGTTTATCCCGTTACACTTGTAATTCGACATGTTATACGCTCGCGTTTGCCTATCCGGTCAAACCGAACAGGGGAGTCACCACCAATAGATCTATTTATAACATTCGCGCTTCCCAGCAGGAATTGACGGTTCATGAGTTTGGGCATAGTGGGATTCAAGGGCTTAGGCTAGTCCGCGTAATAGTTTAAATAAAGCATAAGTTTCAGTATGGTCCATAAAAGTGTTTGCATAAAAGCAACAGTTCATAAAGTGTGTTGCATAAAAGCAAGAGTTCATAAAGTGTATTGCATAAGAGCAAGAGTTCATAAAGTGTGTTGCCTAAAAGCAAGAGTTCATAAAGTGTGTTGCATGATTATAAAACGCTTGTGTATGCGAGGAAATAATCAAGTATGCAACCGATATACACATAGGTGCATTTGAATAATCAATCAAGTATCCAGAGAAACAGTAGTGTTTAAGTATGCAATTGCGCATTCAAATAAACAATCATTGAGTTTAGTTAAAAAAATGAGCATGTATTCTCCCCCAAAACAGTTATAAAAACAAGTAAGAGTAGGGGGTATGAACTCACCTGGTGCGATAGCTATGATGACAAAAGTGGATACACTGAAATGAGGCACGATCTCAAATCGCAACCTAATATGAATGATACCCCCTACTCTTACTTGTTTTTATAACTGTTTTGGGTTTCTAATGTAAGAAATGAAATGATGTTACACATGCAAATATGTATGTTACCGATACCACTCATTAGTTTTGAAAATAATGTTTATCGTCGAAAAATACATTTTTGACGTCTCGTTAAGTTAATAACCACTTTTCATGTAAATATGTTGAAACGGTACTCCACGATCCTTGTTTGGTGTTCAATCGGCAAATATAAGGTTTTCGTCGCAAAAATAACATTTTCATTACTTGAAAATATGACCAAAATGGCCTCGCAAAACTAGTCGCGAAATATTGTACGTTAAGTGTTAATGGTCAAGCTCGGCGTTTTTGAAAACCTTGTAACAATATCTTGAAGTCGTGTTATTTAACTTTTGGCTATACGGGTCTTGATCGATGAGAGAATCGACTGTCATTGTTGTTACTTGAAAGTATTATGTTCAACACTTAGAAATTTTCATTATAGCAAAAGCTGTCAAAATATATATAGTTTATCGGGTATATAGATGAGGTCGTAGTTTATTCGTTACGAGTCCAATGATCAAACGGCCAATTGATTTGAAAAGCTTGCTGGGAGATCTTGATTTCATAAAACTACGGCTCGGACTCAAACTGATCCGATCATAAAGAAAAACAGCCGTGAAAGTGGTGTCTCGCAAAGACAGTTTACGTCAAAACTCTATTAGTGTACAAAGCTGATGGTAATATATATATATATCGTTGGATTTCAAACACTTGTATCATTTTCGTTATAAGCCCATTTTCTATGTTCTTTATATCCCCGCGAAGGTAATCAAGTATACTTTAGGTTTCTCAAGGTCTCGGCTAGTCAAGATATCATTAAATCTCAGTTTTCCTAGCTAGAAAATCGGACAGATTCATATTTCAGAAAATATAGTTTTTGTCGTAAATCTTGAAAATAACATATCTTTTTCGTCGTAACTCGGATTTTATCCCCGTTTTCGGCCATAGTTTCGTCTCGAAATGTATTTTCTAAATATTTGGTCCAAAGTTACACCCTAGACCCTGAGTTTCCCACGTTTTACAGAAATGGACAGCAGCTTTGAAAGTTTGTCAAAATCAACTTTTCTAGTTCAAGGGTTGTTCAAAGCTTATCCAAACTATCTCAAATCAACTCCAGAAGTACCCAATCCTACCATACACCTTCTTAGGGTGTCATGGGTTCCTAAACATCACCAATCTTGGTGGATCTCATGAGATTACTAATAAAAATTGTAGATCTATGTTTATAGAGAAAAGAATTGAGTAATAAGTGGTATGGATCTTACATACTTGCATGTTTTACCAATATTTCTTGAAAATACATAAAAATATAAAGTAATGAAAGTATGAAAAGATCAAAGTGTTTTTGAAGCTTACTTGAAGAATTGAGGTGATTTGATGAGAAATTGATTAATAATCTTGGTTTTTACCACAAAACTCCAACTAGATCTTGATTAGGACTTGATTAAACACTTGATTCTTGAAAAACTATGGATTCCTTCTTATGGTTGTTCTTGGGCGATCCATAAACACAAGGATGGGGAGAAGAGAGTGTTTTTGGTGCTAGGTGTTGGTAAGAATGAAAGAAAAATGAAGTAGAAAAATAACTTAGGTATATATATATATAATTTGGTCAAAGTCAAAAGTCTTGGTCCAAGGGGGGGGGGGACATAGGGGCGGCACCAAAAGGAGGGAAACAAGGGGAACATGTTGGTGGCTAATTAAATGTGCTTGTCCCCATGGTTGCAAGGTTTTAGTTAGATATTTTGTATTTTAGGTGTTATCGGGTACCGAGTTAACTAAAAATAAATGTTAACGTGGTGAAATAAAATACGACGAAGTTGTAAAAGTTGTAAAATATTATTCCTTGTAAGAATCGGGTGTTAGAATAATTATTGAATTGAAATAACGCAAACCGACGGAGTAATAAGCTCCGACCGTAAAGTATAGCCATTGATTAGAAAACGCCGGGTAAAATAATAATATAATTTTTATATTATTATTATGAGTATGTAAATATGTTAGGATCATAGTCGGGAGTATTGGGTATACGTTAGTAGTAAAACTGAGTGGTATCGTTAATTACCAATTAAGCATACGTAAATGGAAATAATGCATATCCGTGTAGGTTCTCAAGTGATGATGATGTGTAGACTAATCCAGTCTATATCAAGTGTCATTAATGAATGATGCATGAATTCGCAGCTAAACCCAACTGGTTACGCGAATTTGAAGACTCGTAAACTCAGTTTACGAAATGACGAACGACAATCGTGAATAGTGATTTCCTTCCGGAAATAAATAGTGTCACATGAATAGTAAAATTTCTGAACGCTTCTCGGAATCACAAATTGACTCCGAAAACGATGAATAGTAAAATGATGAATAGTGACTGGTGAATAGTAACTGATGAATAGTGAATAGAAGAAATGTCATGAAAATGCGGGTTGTTACAGTCTCACCCCCTTAAAAGGAACTTCGTTCCGAAGTTCAGTTTGTGTTGGTCTCTGAAGTTGTATTGGTGAAAAGATGATGATTCTTATCGTGTGAGCTATTGAGCTCTAACAAGGTTCAAGTCTGACGGCCACCAGGCCTACTCTGTCAGAAATGTTGAATGATCCAGTGTATATCGGGTTCATGAATGCTTACTGGACTAGTGAGTTGTGCTTTTCCAAATTTCAATCCGTCAATGGATGTTGGCACTTCGGCCATAGAGTGCTTCAAAAGGTGTAGTCTCTACACTCGTGTGGTAACTAAGGTTGCAACTGAATTTGATTTATGGCAAATGGTTAGTCCAACCATTTCTAGTGTCAATCACACCCGATTTGGGCATATCTCCCTATGTTTGAATCAACCTCAAATTCTGACCATTGGTCTAAAGATAATAGGTGGTGTGGTTCCAAAGGAATCTTAATGAAATCGCTAGGAGTTCGAGGTGAATCAAATTCCTCTATTAGGAATAATTGAAATGGGTATCCTGAATCTTGTGGAAAAACTTACAAGGTTAAGTCCGTCAAGGGTGTTATTAGCAAGATTAGGTTAGGATAAGGTTGTGATCCTCCGCAGGATGTCATGAATCGAGTCTCTCTCCACCTACGATGCTTAGTCTCCATTACTAAGATTTTCCCCAAGTTATATGTCATCAAATCACAAACTCCTAAAGGTATAAGAGATGTAATATAGTGATTGATTTTCAAAGTTTGTTTTGAGATTGTGTGTTTTGTTCATAAACCTTCCCTTTACAACTTTAAGCAAACGGCTTTTTAAAGTAACGTATTTCTTGATGTTTCAAAATTTAATAGTTATGCAAGATAGGACAATTTTCAACATAAGGTGGATAATATGTTGACCAAAGATTGATGTTTAAAATTTTCTAATCATTCAATAGTTTTGTGAAAGATTAACCAAAAGGAATTTGCTTGTCAAAATAAGTGCCTCAGAAAAGTGTTTTGTATAACGGTAGTTTGGAGAAAAATCCATTTAAAGTGAACGTATCAAGAGGATAAAAATAGCCAGGTATGTATGTCTGCACAAATGCATAGGTGTCTAACATGTTTGAATAAAGTCTATTGGTGAGGACATGTTCAACTGAAGGTTCTATAGTCTTGGTAAGAAGGTTGGATGTATCTTTATAGTGTTGCTTAGTGAGCATTCGCATCGAAACTAATCTTGTAATTCAGTCAAGCCAATACTTTCCAGATGGGGGAATTGTGGCAATCAGGCCAGTGATAGTGGTTCGATTGGTTTTGTGGTATCCTGAGATTTCTGTTGAGTTTTGAATGATTTCAATGTACCGAGGGATCCTCCTTTTAGATGGTATGGAAAGTCTTTCCTAGGGAGGTCATTGATAATATCCACTTATCAATATAGGGAGTAGTGAGGGATGAGTGACATCGGAGTCTATAGAGTGTTAGCTAATTCCTTATATATGAGGATGGGGAAAGGAAATGATAGTGAGGGTGAGAAGGGAAAAGATTGTGACAATTGCGACAAAATGAGATTGTGATAAAAGGAAATACCGTGATATAAGTGTATCGTGCATAGACATAAATGTCCATGAGATGAAATGACCAGTTGGCGTGCTTCCAATCGGTGGTTAACGAAATGGTGAAAAGTACGAATGTTCTGCCAACGAGTGTTTACACACACGTAAATGAAACATTTGGAAATTGAGTAGAGAATTCAATCCAGACAGAATTTTATTATAACCATTCTCAGTATTGCAAAATTCATTTCTGAGTCAGACATAGGTGGTCAGCCTATATCTCACTATCCCGGGTTGAATATAGATGACCAGTCTATATTCCACCGAGGTTCTATGAATTTTGAAATACTCAGCTCAGTTATACTAAGACTATGTCCTTCCCAAATACCAAGACGTTCTGAAAGACAAAAGCAAGTGACCAAACTCGAGGTCAATTTATGAAGCTATGCAAGGAAAAGCATAACGTGGTGACATATATGATACATGAGCATGCTTATATGAAAGACAATTATAGTAATCAACTATAATAAATGAATATAACATATCAAATAATGAGACACAAATCTCATCACCTATGTCAGCAACTAACCACAAATGAGGCTTCAGCTTGGCAGGCAGGCACGTGACGGTCATAGGGTTATGTTTTCGTGAAAGTAGCTATAGTCTAGGTTTTAAAAACACTTAGTTCGCTATAGCCAAAGCTCTGATACCAATCTGTCACACCCCCAAAATCGGGTCCAGCGGAAGCATACATGTAGCTGGGGTGTAACTCAATTGGTATTACAACACAAGTTCAAAACTGGTTTTCACTTCAATCATTTAGAATAAAATCATTTAACCAAAAGTATTGAATTTACATCGTTAAAAGTAGTGCGAAAGTAGGCCCGTAAAATAATTTAAAACGGTCCCCAAGTGAATATCAGAGTCTTCTATGACCATGCCATGCCCTGCCAAAACCTCCAGTAGCGTGCCATTGCTTAAAACCTGAAAATACATGCTAAAGAGTGTCAACACGAGGTTGGTGAGTTCATAAGTTTGTATTAAAACAATAGTGTTGTGAGTACAATAGAGAGTTTTGTGACCATTGTGTAACTCACAATGTCATAAAAATAAAGTTTACCTTACAGTAAAATCAGGATTGTGGACCATGAGTAGAGTGTGTGATCATTACAACAAATATAATATCACATAGAAAAATAGTCCATTACGCTAGCGCTAAGTTCATGCAACCGAAGCTATAACAGTGTGCATGCTCTAGAAGCATGTTAAATAAAAATGCCCGGCAAGTGTTTATCCCGTTACACTTGTAATTCGACATGTTATACGCTCGCGTTTGCCTATCCGGTCAAACCGAAAGGGAGAGTCACCACCAATAGATCTATTTATAACATTCGCGCTTCCCAGTAGGAATTGACGGTTCATGAGTTTGGGCATAGTGGGATTCAAGGGCTTAGGCTAGTCCGCGTAATAGTTTAAATAAAGCATAAGTTTCAGTATGGTCCATAAAAGTGTTTGCATAAAAGCAACAGTTCATAAAGTGTGTTGCATAAAAGCAAGAGTTCATAAAGTGTGTTGCATAAGAGCAAGAGTTCATAAAGTGTGTTGCCTAAAAGCAAGAGTTCATAAAGTGTGTTGCATGTTTATAAAACGCTTGTGTATGCGAGGAAATAATCAAGTATGCAACCGATATACACATAGGTGCATTTGAATAATCAATCAAGTATCCAGAGAAACAGTAGTGTTTAAGTATGCAATTGCGCATTCAAATAAACAATCATTGAGTTTAGTTAAAAAAAAATGAGCATGTATTCTCCCCCAAAATAGTTATAAAAACAAGTAAGAGTAGGGGGTATGAACTCACCTGGTGCGATAGCTATGATGACAAAAGTGGATACACTGAAATGAGGCACGATCTCAAATCGCAACCTAATATGAATGATAGTTTCTAATGTAAGAAATGAAATGATGCTACACATGCAAATACGTATGTTACCGATACCACTCATTAGTTTTGAAAATAATGTTTATCGTCGAAAAATACATTTTTGACGTCTCGTTAAGTTAATAACCACTTTTCATGTAAATATGTTGAAACAGTACTCCACGATCCTTGTTTGGTGTTCAATCGGCAAATATAAGGTTTTCGTCGCAAAAATAACATTTTCATTACTTGAAAATATGACCAAAATGGCCTCGCAAAACTAGTCGCGAAATATTGTACGTTAAGTGTTAATGGTCAAGCTCGGCGTTTTTGAAAACCTTGTAACAATATCTTGAAGTCGTGTTATTTAACTTTTGGCTATACGGGTCTTGATCGATGAGAGAATCGACTGTCATTGTTGTTACTTGAAAGTATTATGTTCAACACTTAGAAATTTTCATTATAGCAAAAGCTGTCAAAATATATATAGTTTATCGGGTATATAGATGAGGTCGTAGTTTATTCGTTACGAGTCCAATGATCAAACGGCCAATTGATTTGAAAAGCTTGCTGGGAGATCTTGATTTCATAAAACTACGGCTCGGACTCAAACTGATCCGATCATAAAGAAAAACAGCCGTGAAAGTGGTGTCTCGCAAAGACAGTTTACGTCAAAACTCTATTAGTGTACAAAGCTGATGGGAATATATATATATCGTCGGATTTCAAACACTTGTATCTTTTTCGTTATAAGCCCGTTTTCTATGTTCTTTATATCCCCGCGAAGGTAATCAAGTATACTTTAGGTTTCTCAAGGTCTCGGCTAGTCAAGATATCATTAAATCTCAGTTTTCCTAGCTAGAAAATCGGGACAGATTCATATTTCAGAAAATATAGTTTTTGTCGTAAATCTTGAAAATAACATATCTTTTTCGTCGTAACTCGGATTTTATCCCCGTTTTCGGCTATAGTTTCGTCTCGGAATGTATTTTCTAAATATTTGGTCCAAAGTTACACCCTAGACCCTGAGTTTCCCACGTTTTACAGAAATGGACAGCAGCTTTGAAAGTTTGTCAAAATCAACTTTTCTAGTTCAAGGGTTGTTCAAAGCTTAACCAAACTATCTCAAATCAACTCCACAAGTACCCAATCCTACCATACACCTTCTTAGGGTGTCATGGGTTCCTAAACATCACCAATCTTGGTGGATCTCATGAGATTACTAATAAAAATTGTAGATCTATGTTTATAAAGAAAAGAATTGAGTAATAAGTGGTATGGATCTTACATACTTGCATGTTTTACCAATATTTCTTGAAAATACATAAAAATATAAAGTAATGAAAGTATGAAAAGATCAAAAGTGTTTTTGAAGCTTACTTGAAGATTTGAGGTGATTTGATGAGAAATTGATTAATAATCTTGGTTTTTCCCACAAAACCCCAACTAGATCTTGATTAGGACTTGATTAAACACTTGATTCTTGAAAAACTACGGATTCCTTCTTATGGTTGTTCTTGGGCGATCCATAAACACAAGGATGGGGAGAAGAGAGTGTTTTTGGTGCTAGGTGTTGGTAAGAATGAAAGAAAAATGAAGTAGAAAAATAACTTAGGTATATATATATATAATTTGGTCAAAGTCAAAAGTCTTGGTCCAAGGGGGGGGGGACATAGGGGCGGCACCAAAAGGAGGGAAACAAGGGGAACATGTTGGTGGCTAATTAAATGTGCTTGTCCCCATGGTTGCAAGGTTTTAGTTAGATATTTTGTATTTTAGGTGTTATCGGGTACCGAGTTAACTAAAAATAAATGTTAACGTGGTGAAATAAAATACGACGAAGTTGCAAAAGTTGTAAAATATTATTCCTTGTAAGAATCGGGTGTTAGAATAATTATTGAATTGAAATAACGCAAACCGACGGAGTAATAAGCTCCGACCGTAAAGTATAGCCACTGATTAGAAAACGCCGGGTAAAATAATAATATAATTTTTATATTATTGTTATGAGTATGTAAATATGTTAGGATCATAGTCGGGAGTATTGGGTTTACGTTAGTAGTAAAACTGAGTGGTATCGTTAATTACCAATTAAGCATACGTAAATGGAAATAATGCATATCCGTGTAGGTTCTCAAGTGATGATGATGTGTAGACTAATCCAGTCTATATCAAGTGTCATTAATGAATGATGCATGAATTCGCAGCTAAACCCAACTGGTTACGCGAATTTGAAGACTCGTAAACTCAGTTTACGAAATGACGAACGACAATCGTGAATAGTGATTTCCTTCAGGAATGAATAGTGTCACATGAATAGTAAAATTTCTGAACGCTTCTCGGAATCACAAACTGACTCCGAAAACGATGAATAGTAAAATGATGAATAGTGACCGGTGAATAGTAAATGATGAATAGTAACAGATGAATAGTGAATAGAAGAAATGTCATGAAAATGCGGGTTGTTACATATACAAACAAGTCTTGAAAAATCTTAATTTTTTTCTAAGTCTTTTTATAAAAACTCGTTCCATGCTACTCATGAAACGCATGTATATTTTTAAAATCTACTTAACGAGCATGCTATTTTATTTCACAAACCAATCGACCCCCTAACAAACTATCACTTTCATATAGAACATTAGTAAAAATACTTACGTCTTAACATAGTAAATGACGCAAAGTAAATCGACATAGAAATCAGTTTTGAAAACTAATAACCAACGATTGGGCCCAATCATCCAAAAATAAGCCGATCCCATAAGCTGTTGCAATAAGCGGTTTAGTAACGTTTTTATAATCCTAATATTAGCCCAAAACAAAGCCCAAAACCCTCGTAGGCCCATTGGATTTAAAAAGCTTAACGGGCTTAAGTTAGTTCGTTAGAAGCCCATAAGCTATCAAATAAGCTTTTCGACTAATAAGCTATTAGGAAAAGTTAAATAAGCTATTTTGAAACTAATTAAGAAATAAAAACACTAAGTTTTGAAATTAGTGAAGTTTGGACTAAATTTGCAAATTTTATAAAATTCGGGTTAAAAATTGTCAATTTTACAAAGTTGGGGTAAAAACTGTCATTTCCCAAACTTAAGGATGAAAAACTGATTTTTATAACTTTTGGGTGAAAAGTGTAAGAATTATAAAGTTTTGGACGTTAACCGTAAATATATTTAATTTTGGACTAACGGTGTAACGCTAACGCCGTTAGGGTAAAAAGTGTAAATTTTTGGAAAAGACAAGGGCCATATACAAAAATTAACATTTTTATTTTTACTTTCCATTTTTATGATTTCACGTCACGACGTTACATTTTATTTCAAACTATTATTATTATTATTAAACTTTACGTTATATTTATATATATATATATATATATATATACTAAACTAAACGTACGATATACTATAAAACCAAAAGTTTTACTATCGTTAAATTAACAATTCACATATTCTAAGACTACTCACGATTAAAACATTAAGACTATCAAACACTAAAACTTGCCATATATTGTCTAGGTCGTGTGTGGAGCCGTTCCCATTTTGCAAACTGAGTATCGATATTTTTATCACTAAACCACTAAGGTGAGTTCATAGCCCACTTTTATAAAACTGTTTCGTGGGGAGATACATGCTTTTAAAATCTGAACACAAGTATTTTCTTATACTATGCCCGAAATTGTTATTGCTTAAGTCCCTTATTGCCAAAAGCCCCTCATATCATGAACCTTAGTCACTTGTAGGGTGAACGTAAATAATTGTGGATAGATCTATTAGGGATTGACAATCCCCGTTTGGGCGTTGAGAAAACTACCAAACGCACTTTATTTGAAATCTAATAGGTTACTGGCAAGGACCTATCCTGAGGGCCCCTGTTACTATAATCCATCATTCATGATGAGATCTGTTAATCGGATAAGTGTCATGAGCTTAATACAATAATAAATGATTTTTAAATTATAATTGTAAATCGATGCAATTATCACTATCGCTTGTGTTCAACTACTAAACTTAAACCTATGAATATCACTCAACTTTTGTTGACTTTTAGCATGTTTATCTCAGGAAATTAATGCGAAGGAGCTCAAGGCATGGAAAGGGCACCAAACCCCTATACGGGTGTTAAATAAAATGTTTTGTCATTCGCTTTTAATAACTCATATCTTCTATGATATGTTAAAACTAATGGAACAACTTTGTATTTGAAAACTGGCTTGTAAATGAATGATAAACATAACTTTAAAACATCTCTTTGAGTCGTTTTCTATGACGTTGACTTCGATCCTCAAAGTAATACCCCACAAAGTCTTCCGCTGCTCTAGTTGAAATTTAGGGGGTGTTACATTTGATATTGTTTAACAAGTGCTAACCCAGCTAGTTGTTCCTCCCACAGAGCATCTTCCAGCTTGTAACAACTGTGGTTTTAGCAGGTCAGTTTGACTGATAGTCTTGACTCGGTTGACATTTGTTTGGTGTGTCTTAGGTGTTTGAAGTTATATAGGTGAGTTTTAGCACTAATCCCTTTGCGTGGTGTTGTTTTTATGAGTGAGTAATGTTAATATTTGGATAAGTTCATTTTGATCGCCTTTGTGGTGTAGAAATGACTTGTGAAGTTTTGGTGTTTTTGTGTTTTAGCGTAACGAGGCTTCGTTCAAGTGTTGGAGCATTAGCGGGTTACAAGGAGTTTGTTTTTATGTGTTATACATTTATAAAGGGTGAAAATCTATTTTTGCAAACTTTGTTTTGAAAATGATAATTTTTCCGGTTTGTCGTAAATTTAAGGTTTATCACGTAAGACATTAGGAATGGCAACGGGTATTTATAAAATATCAATAATATGAGGTCTTGAGTGTAATAAATTAATTTAATATATATATATATATATATATATATATATATATATATATATATATATATATATATATATATTCAGCCCAAAGGGTGTTTTAAGGGAAAAGAAAACCCAATTTGAGTCCAAATATGACTCTTAGGCCCAAGGATTATCCATAATTAATATATATACAAACCCAAACAACCCTTGAACATTTTTGTTGAGTCTAGGGTCGATCCAAGAGAGGGCAAGAAGAAGGAAAAAATTAGGGTTTGTAATTTGGAAGCAATAATCAAGAATCAAGGTAAAATCCTTAAACCCTATATTTAATAAATTGGTTAATTATTGGAATTCATGTAATATTAAATATGATGGATTTAGGGTTTATAAACTTCTGTAAATTAATGATGTAAAACATGTTAGAATCAAAATTGATAATAATATGGTGATTGGTTAAGAGTGTAAAACGCGTTAGTTTAGGCGTTAGGGTTTGGACAGAAAACTAGTGCTGTAAAGATGTGAGGGTAATTAACAGATGGTCAGGAGTTAGGTCACGAATTTTTGGTCTAAATTGAAGTTTAATGAAAGAATTTGGGTAAAAGTTTGATAGTGAATTGGGTAAAAGTTTGATAGTGAATTGTGGGTGAATAAGTGATATTAAGGTTAGCCCTTCTGGAAAAGTTAAGTTTTAAGTTATCATAGACTACCACGAAAAGGATTCGCGATAAAAAGTTGTAGAAGTATTTTATTTTAATTAAAACTTTTTGGTGTGCGTTCAGATCCGAATTTAGATAGTTGACAAGTTTGATTTTCTTATGGATACTTGTGTGTGTTATTAAACCATGGCCTTCTGGGATTAGCTTGTATGCTTATGAGAGACCATGGTGAATTTTTTGTGTGAGTTTTTGAGCTTTAATTGTTATTATTTCATGTGGGCGAATGTACCCTAAAATTCTGCGTTTTCTGATTTTAAAAGTTCAAAGGATTTAGTGAGTATTAGTGTTTGATGGTGGTTAGTATGGAGTCCAGGAGATCAATGGTGGGTCATATGAACCTTAGACATCAATCATATGATTATTGCATGGGTTATAGCTTTTAGCTTGACCATGTTTAATGTCGATTTATTTTGTGTTATAGATTGTGATTTGGTTTTGTGGAAGCTGCAAAGTTTGAGGTGAGTTCATAGTCCCATATTTTTACTTTGTTTTAAACATGGGATGGGAATGATGCTTGTCTTAAATGGTTTGAGTTACTGTGATTATGTGTGATTTAAAAGAGCTTGGACTTATAATGTTATGGTATGTATGCTATATGTGATGATTATTATGGTGTGATGATTATGCGGTGATGATATGATTGTGAGATTATACGTGATTCAATTGGGGACCCATTTGATGCCAAGTTTGTGTGGAGATATATACGTGATTCAATTGGGAGGATGCTTATCCTGTTGCTCGTGCATGTGACCTAATTGATGCCAATATTGGAGTGGGGGACATGTTCCGTCCCAAATGGTTGCCTTTTTGTGTGATGATTGGTTTGTGAATACGCGTAGCTTATATGATAACTATAATTTATTTGTCCAACTACGTTTTATAATCACAGTGAACTGGTTGCCTTGAGAGCGTATGTGTGTCTTAAACCTATGAATCTCACCAACTATATGTTGACGTTTTAAGCATCATTTTCAGGTGAGCTTTCTAAGGATAAGATAGAAGGATGTGATTAGACGAGACCCTAGTTGCATTGGAAGTGGTTTATCATCTATGTTTGGATTTATGTATTGTTTCGGATTTTGTTTTGGTTATTTTGTTTTTGGGTATTGTTACAACACTTTGTGTTTGTACTTTGCTCTATTTTTGTGCATGTAGTTGTTTCTCTATATTGACACCAGGTGTTATGATATCCATGAAGTTACACCCTCGCGTTTTCACCTTGGCGAGGTGTGACAGATTGGTATCAGAGCCTTGGTTATAGAGAAGTAGGTGGTTGAACCTAGACTATAACCTAGGAGTCCTTCATATAGTTGCATTTAGGATCTATGTGTAAGTATAGTATTTTATATGTATATTTTCCTATATTTATGAGATGTTTTATTGAGTTTCGGACGTCTATTCTATCCCCTATACGTAGTATTGTATATATCGACTTTATTATATCGTCTTCCATGCGTAAGATGCTTCGTTGGACTACCGTTGTCGCTATCGGATGCGAGAGAAGTGGTAGGATGAAGCGGACTAACCGCAGAATCCGAGTTCCCGCTAGCATGTATGTATGTTCAAACAAGGAGAGGATGTTTATAGAATACGTTGGTAGAGAAGAAGTGGAGAGGTTTATCACCATGACGACTTCTAGAGGTGGAGCCGTTACCGAGTACCCTGGGAAGTTTCCTCACTTTTCATGTGAAGGAAAGGTGGTTAAGTCCAAACCTCATAATTCATATACACTTGTGGATCATGTGGAATTGGAAGAAAAGAATAGAGATGGTTTTGTATGTTGTCGATTTCCTTAACGTATAGGAAATAGGAATGAGTGGTTGAGTAAAGAGGAAAGGGGGTTAGGATGGAATAATGTGGATTCGGATCTGGAGTCCATAGCGAGTAGTAAGTTTAACCGATTTGAGTGGGGAGGCAAGTGTGAGAATGGAGTTTGAGCCATTGTGCGACGTCTTTTGTTTTGTGTTATGTTTTGGAATTCGTATATTGTATTTTGCCGTCTGGAGCCATGTTGGAGCGTGATTACTCTTGGATATTGGATCGACCTTATCCAAGTGATTTTGATTATAGAGTTTACGTGATCGTTGGAATTGTTCCATGTGAGATGATTGTTTGCGATGTCTTTTGTTTTTGTTTGCATGATTGTTTGCATGATGTGTTGTCATAGGAGGGAGTACACTTGTAAAAGGGGGCATAGATAATTATGGTGGCCAACATAATTATACATGCGTCACAACACAAGTGGACTTGCAAGTATAATAGCATGGATTGCATGGTGTATTAGGTGCTATGTGGTATATGTGCGTTATCATTGAGATGTGTGGTTTTGGAAAGTAAGTATGCGTGTGAAATAGGTCTTATAAATATGGTCGCGAATATAATTATAAGGGTATCACACACGTGGACATGTGACCATTATCGCATTGATTGATGTTTGTTGTTATATGTTGTGGTAGATGGTATGTGATGTCATGTTGATGATGGTTGTATGGTTAGAGAAGTATTCTCTTAACCGTTTGGGCAACCATTATATGTTTGGGTGTGTAGGGGGTAAGATTCCACTCTAACTATCATATGATTGTTACCTCAAATATCTGTTTGTAAGTTCATCGTTTGGTTTTCAATGTATTTGCGTGAGTGTTCACTGGTATGAGATTCGTTTGCTGATTATTTTGATTATGTGATTCTTTTGTGTTTTTCGCATCCAATAAAGGGGTTGTGTTAAAGTCCTTATGGTATTTTAAAAATTCCTTTTGGGTATTTCAAGGTCATTTGTTGGAAACTATTATTTTATGGTGAAAATGAAGTGTAGCAAAAAAAATGGTTATGTTGATGTCTTACATAAAATGGTTTATATATATTTTATAAAAAAAATGTATAAGTTTAAGATATGTCTTGTGAAAACAGTGTTCATTTGTTTTTGGGAAGGTCGAGTACGGGAATAAGAACTATCTATGGTTCTCATTTACCAAACTTGTTATGTATTTGGTTCATCGAGTGTTTCTTTCGTTGAGATACGCTTGTGGATGTTTTATGGGTACGTGTATTTTATATTTTCTTTGTATGGGTTTTCATGAACATTTTATCCGTGTCTACTTTTATTGGGGGAAAATTTCTCATTGTGTTTTTCTAGCTTTGATTTTGATGTTCGTTACTTCGCTAGTCGGTAATTCGTACCCCTTTTTGAGTTCGTTGATATACGTTTTAGTTCGACCGGTTTCATGGTTCGCGTTGTTTACTTATGATAGATTGTCGTTTTGATTATCAATTTGTTCGTTGAAGAAGAAGAGGGTGTTTGCCAAGTTGTTCAAGTGAGAGGTGTAGCTTTAAGATGTACTTTCTTCATGAAGGTGGTCAACGATAGCAAGTGTTCGTGGAAATTAGTAAGATAAAAGTAGTGAAGCGTGGAAAGTACCTAAGACCACTATTTGAGAGACGATTGTCCTTAGGATTGGCGGGTACTATTGATGATTCATTTCTATCTTTCTATAGATTGCGTAGGTGATGAGTGTGTAAATACTCATCATTTTTGTCTTATCTAAACTACAAAAACATTCAAAAACACTCAGAAATACCTCAAAATATAGAAAATATCCCTGGATTGTGTTTTATATGTTTCATGTGCAAAATGATTGAAAACAGATGAAAAACGAACAAAGTTTGCATAATTGGCAGTTTCAGTCCCTCAACTTTCAAAATTTGACAAAATCAGTCCCTGAGCATTTGTTTTGGAAGAAAAGTCAACCAAAGACCTTTGAAAATCACAAGTTGTCATAATTGGTCCCTGGGTGAAAAGTTTCAAAAGTTTGCAAAATTGGTCCCTCAACTTTGCAAGATTGTCAAAAATGGTCCCTAGGATTAAAATCTTGGAAATTATCAATCATGGTCCTTGTGTTATTGAACTTTGACAAAAATGGTCCTTGGGTGAAAAGTTTGGAGAATTTACAAGTTTGGTCCCTCAAGTTTCACATTTGGCAGATTTAGTCCCTAGGAATTTCAAAAGTGGAAAAGTCAACTGTGGTCCTTATACAATTCATCTTTGGCAAGAATGGTCCTTGTGAATACTCTAGAAAATTACACAACCAACTCCTCAAAATTCTGGATATTACAATATTGGTCCTTGTGTTATTAGTTACTACAACCAAACGGATCCAAAGTTATCATGGCACCAAATCCAAATCCAACAAATACAACACAACCATCACCTATCTAGTCCACACCCTCCAAGCCCAAAACCAAACAAGCCCAATCCATACCCCTTTTGATACTACTCCCTCCGGTCAAACCCCGGTCAAACAAACCCCCTTCCCTCCCACCTTTCTTCCCCAACTTGCCAGTCACCTCACCACCCCCACCACTTGCTTCCTTCGCATCTCCACCGCCCAACCCACCATGTACCTAACAAAACAAAGAGCATTTAATGCCACTCCCCCCCCCCCCCCCAATTGGTTTCACAAAGCAAATTGTTCTTATCTTCTTTTCCTGCCAAAAATCCAAAGGATGGCTGAGATCATTCTAATCCAACCCAACGGCTCAAAAGAAGTGGGAAAACTTTGGAACTCACCCCTGGTCTATTTAAGTGAAGAAAGAAGCAGGAAGGAGTGGTAATTAGTTAGTTAGTATTTCTTAATGTAATTTAGGTCGAAATTAGTTTAAATTAATGTAATATCTTAAATTCAGCTTTATAATTCCTCCTTTCAAGGGTATGATCGATTTCAAAATCAATTCAAGTCAGTTTTACTTTTAATTCATTTTCATGTTTGGAGCCTTAAAGTCATTTAAATTAGAACAGCTTTAATAAGCTTCCACAAGCTTGATTGTGGTTTACTAAGGTTCATTATAGCTTTACATAGCTATTGGTGAGCTTATTGCTTCAATTGCACTGTTGTACCCTCAAAGTCTCAAAAATTCCAACAAAGTCAACAAAAGTCAACAGAAGCTCATGATTATGATAAGGTGATTCAGAAGGGTGTTTTTGGTTGTTTTTAGGTTAATTAGCTTGTTGATAAGATCTTATGAGCTTTATGCTTCTGACTTGAGGTGTGTCTCTTTAATTTTCATCCTAAATTACTTTTATAGTTTACATGCTAGTTTCATCCTAAATTACTTCCACGGATTATATATCTTGCACTTTCTCTCAGGTTTAACCTGTTGACCACACCTGGTTGACTGGTTAGTTTGGGAGGAGTCAGTAGGCATCGCAAAGGTGGAAGATCCATAAGAGGAACTGCGTGATACATGATTTAAAGTTGGGAAGTAGAACTTGGAGATGATATTTGTATGGAGCAGAAAGTGTTATCTACACAGATCGTAAGAATCTTTAGCATATATTTGACAAGAGGCTAATATATGTAGAAGAGAAGTTGGGTGTGGAATTTCTCAGTGACTACGATTGTCTGATTTTCCACCGTCAAGGAAGAGCGGACATCGTGGTAAGAGCGTTGAGCGGGAGTGAACGAGTGAAACTTAGATGTTTGTGAGCAATGATTATGATAATTCAGTTCGGAGTTAAGAGGATGATACTAACAGTCGAGAGGGAGGGGTTCAAGGATGAGAACATGTAAGAAGAATCATTACTTGGTTTAGACCAATAAATGAAAAGGAACGAAGATGGATGAATGTACTTTGCGGACCAGCTATTAGTTTCATTGAGAGGAAGCGTAAGGGCATCAATCATGAAAGGTATTTGATACATCCGAGAATGGATAAGACATATTATTACCTTAGCAAGAGATGTATGGAGGAGTGGGTATGAAGGAGAATATCGATACTTTAGCAAGTGTTTGAAATGTTTGAAGGTAAAGGTTGTAGTCAACGATTATTAGGGTGTTGCAACAGCCAGAGGTACCTGGAGATTTTATTAAGGAGGAGTTGGCGAGACTTTTCGCTCGGTGAGTTGGTAAAGAGCCATGGGGTGTCGCGTTGATCATCAAGAAACATAATGAAATACTTACTTCACGATAGTGGTAAACGTGTTATAGAGACTTGAGAACGCGTATGAAGATGAGTACGACTTATCGTTCTTAAATGAATGGTCTAAGTGAGCGTACAAATCAGGCGTTGGATGGTATGATGAGAGCATGGGTGTGTTTGAGTTTGGAGGGAGCTGAGGTATGCATTTATCTTTAGCTGAGTTCTCCTATAACAATAATTATCATTCTAGTATTAAGAATGTGTCGTTTGAAGTATTGTATGGAAGGAAATGAATATCACCTATTCTATGGGCAGAGGTTGGGACAAGCCAACTAATTGATCCTGAACTGGAATGAGAGATTGCGAATAAGGTTTTCAGATTAAAGAGATAGATTTAAGGCAGCGAGAGATTTGCCAAAAGAGTTATGCGGATAATCGTTGTAAGTCATTGGAGTTCAATATTGATGGTCATGTGATGTTAAAAGTGTCTCCTTGGAAAGGTGTTATGCATTTCGGTAAGAAAGGCAAGTTAGCACCAAGATATGTAGGATCGTTTGAGATTACGGAAAGGATTGGACTTGTGGTATATTGATTGAAATTGCTTGAGGAGTTAAGTAGTGTGCATGATACGTTTCACGTATCTAATTGAAAGAAGTATTTGGCGGATGCTAGTCTGCATGTGCCATTAGATGAAAGTAAGGGTTGACAAAACTCTTCGTTTTGTCGAGAAACCTGTTGAGATTATGGATCGAGATGTTGAGGGTTTGAAGTGTGGTGAGGTAGCGTTAGTAAAGGTACGGTGGGATTCTAAGCGTGGTCCTGAGTGTACTTGGGAACGTGAGGATCAGATGATATTTAAGTACTCAAATTTGTTCGTGAATCTCGTTGGCGAGCAGATCGTTTGTAGTTGGATTTAGATCGTGGAAGTTAGATGTGGGGTGTTCATCAACGTTTTAAGTAATGTTTTGTTTTATGGGTATCTGTTACATGTGTGTGCTTCTTGCAGTTACCATTTGGATTTTCATTTGGCTCGGGGGTATCGTACCTACCTGTGAGAAGTCGTTTGGATCATTGGTGTTATTGATCGGGGAGTGTATCTATTTGCGCGTATCGTCGGAGTGACGGAATGTTTTCTATCATGTGAATTCGGGTATTTAGTCGGTTCACATTTTTGTGGTTCTTTCTCCGTGATTTTATGGAGTGGTATTTTTCCACTTAAATATCCATAAATTTTCTTTTGCTGTTGTGAGTGGTGACTAGAGTAGCTGAAATCTCGGGACGCTATTTCCGTGCGGGATGATGTAACAACCGTGGTTTTAGCAGGTCAGTTTGACTGAAAGTCTTGACTCTGTTAACGTTTGTTTGGTGTGTCTTAGGTGTTTGAAGTTATATAGGTGAGTTTTAGCACTAAATCCCTTTGTGTGGTGTTGTTTTTATGAGTGAGTAATGTTGATATTTGGATAAGTTCATTTTGATCGCCTTTGTGGTGTAAAAATGATTTGTGAAGTTTTGGTGTTTTTGTGTTTTAGCGTAACGAGTCTTCGTTCAAGTGTTTGAGCGTTAGCGGGTTACGAGGAGTTTGTTTTTATGTGTTATATATTTATAAAGGGTGAAAATCTATTTTTAGAAACTTTGTTTTGAAAATGATAATTTTTCCGGTTTGTCGTAAATTTAAGGTTTATCGCGTAAGACATTAGGAATGGCGACGGGTATTTATAAAATATCAATAATATGAGGTCTTGAGTGTAATAAATTAATTTAATAAAAAAATAATGTGTTATATATATATATATATATATATATATATATATATATATATATATATATATATATATATATATATATATATATATATAAAATTAGGCCCAAGGGGTGTTTTAAGGGAAAAGGAAACCCAATTTGAGTCCAAATATGACTCTTAGGCCCAAGGATTATTGATACGTGGGAATCGCACCAGGCTTTACCTCTCGAGGGATCTCGAGAAGCTTACAACCCCCACCAGGCAGTGTACCTGATCGTTGTAGTATAGTATAGTGACAAGCACCGGGGGATTGATCGTTCAACTCAGGAATAGTATCTCTAGGATTAGAAAGCCTAAAAACTAGGTCTAGATGTGAGGGGATAATTATTTTTGTATTTCTTAAGCAATTAAAATCTCGGGTTTTGAAAGAGTGGGCGGAATTAGTTGCTAGCCAACTAACCCAATTTATCTAAAGATGCAATCAAAATAAAATAACAAAAATGAAATGAAACTAATTAGACTTTTGTGGTGTAAACAATGATGAGGAAAGTTTTGTTTACTTAGGTTTCATTACTCCCTAGATATCTTTTACTGGTTGATAGCTTGTTACAATTGCATGGATGACGGGTCATATTCCTTAATACTAGTCATAGGGTCGTGTACAATATTCCCTAACTCTATAGGATCCTACTTCACTCCTATGTCAAGCCGTTAGAAGCTCCTAACATGGGATCTTTAGAATTCTCCTACGCATTAAATACAACCAAATATCGTAGTACACCTCCGATCATCTTTCTTAAGACGTTCAAGCAAGTTACCAATGGAAGTCTGCCAGTTTTCTTAAGCCTAACATCGAATACAATCATCCGTAACAACTATAAACAAACAATCAACCCATAATTAACATCTAGGTTTCACTACATCTAAGCAAACACAAACGAAATCTAGCCTAGCATGTTAAATTGAAGACAAGCGTAAGATATAATCAAACAACACATAGACGTATTGAATGATTTGAAAGAGTACTTATCTTTAATAGAACATGAAAGATTCAAAGGGTTGAAACCCTTGAAAAAACTGGAAAATTCGACCTAGGGTTTTCCCTCAAATTTGCTCCCTCAAAGTTACACACTAATGAATGAATTTTGGAAAACTATATACAGATTACAATGGGTGACGGCGTCATGTATTGGGTTGTGACGCTGTCAACTCGCCGCCATAAAAAATATCGTATTGCCTAGATCTGATTTTGACGCCGTCATGTGTAAATTTCTTCTGGGCCGTCACTAATACTTGGACCATGACGGCCTTGGGTGACGCCGTCATGTCCAATGCACAAAACTCTCTGGATCGTCATGTGTATTTCCCATATCCACCTCTTTTGTTACTCTTGACGCCATCATTAAGGAAGTTGTGACGCCGTCAGGTACTGTTCCCAGCAAGGAAAATTAAGACTTTACCGTTTTCTTCACTTTTATGCTCCAAAAACGTCCAAAATACTTCCTTTTCTAGATTTCTCTCCAAAAGTACCTAAAATGACAAAAGGAACGATTTAGGGCAATATTTGATCAAATAATCACGAATCCGGTCTCAAATGACCCCCTAAAAACGGTTCATTTTTCGCCTTATCAAATACCCTTACACTTGAGATTTGCTTGTCCTCTTGCAAATGCACTTTTATTCTAATCAAAATACAAGTTAGGGGTCATTTAACACTAATATAAAAGTAACTACAACAAATAATCATTCCACTAAAGACCAAAGACAAGCACGGAGGTCATACACGAGCACCTCACAAATAGTGTTTAGATACTCACATCTCTCGGGTGTAATAAAGTATATATCACAATATGGAAATGGAAAACATCTCTCACTTCCTGTCATAGCAAAATAGATTGCCATAGGCTTGGGAAAGGATCAAACCTCCACCACTTGGCATAAGCACCTAGGATAAACTATCAAAGAGGTCTTTCAAAGGGTTATAACGATAGGTATAGGGATATGGAAAACACGGTTTTGTTGTATAAAGGCAATATTTACTGGTGGTGAGTTAATCATCTTGGTTAATTACATGTACAATATGGTGTTGCTAAGCCAAAACTAGACTCGACTTAAGCTAATGAATCAAAAATAACAAAAACATAAAATAAACATAGAATGAAATGTGATGGTAGTCAGTATGTTTTTTTTCTCTTTTCTTTTTCTATTTTTTTTCTATTTCTTAATTTTTAAACTTTTTTTTTTTTTTTTTTTTTTTTTTTTTTTTTTTTGCATACACTCTTACCCTACCATCCAAAATAATACATCATAGGGAATATACATTCCACTTACACTTGAATTTTTACATACTTTACAATAAACTACTCTAATGACTCGAATCAAGATAATCAAAACACTTAGAGTACTTTTAAGTTTAACGCACATATGGGGGTAATAATATGATATTCTTCCCCATTACTCCATAACACAAGTACTTTACCCATGAGTCCCAACCGTCCCAAAACAATATGTACAAGATATGACTCGACTTAGCAACCATGTAATCAATTACATAATTAACTAAGGGTTTGAACATGTAACAATGAAATCATTCATCCAATACAACCATAAACAAGTAATCAACATATAATTAACATCTAGGTTTCATTATATCTAAGCAAACACAAGATAGATCTAGCCTAGCATGTTGGAATCAAGACAAGCATAAAATATATTCAAACAACACATAGACATATTGAATGAATTAAGAGAAGACTTATCTCAATTGAACATGAAAGGATTCAAGGGATGAAAACCCTTGAAAACACTGTAAAATATGACCTAGGGTTTACAAAGTTCGGCCCTAGTTTTCTCCACACAAGTTCCTCTTTAATGAATGAAAAATAGAAAACTATATATAGAGTTTGATAGGTGACGGCGTCAAGAACAAAAGTCTGACACCATCATCTCGCCGCCAAATAGTTTCTCGGACTGCCTAGATCTGGGTCTGACGCCGTCATGTATACACCTTATGTAGGCCGTCACCAAATTAACTCTTGACGCCCTTGTTGTGACGCCTTCAGGTTTGCACTGGGTCGTCATGGATTTTACTCTTGACGCCGTCAGGGTCTTTCTCTTGACGCCGTCAGGTACTGTTCTCAGCATGGAAAATTAAGACTTTGTCGTTTTCTTCACTTTTATGCTTCAAAAACGTCCGAATTGCTTCTTTTACCAGAATTTACTCCCAAAGTACCTAAAATCACAAAAGGAACGATTTAGGGCAATATTTGATCAAATAAATTCAATTCCGGGCTTAAATGACCCCCTAAACGTGGTTCATTTTTGGCATCATCATATACCCTTACACTTGATATTTGCTTGTCCTCAAGCAAATGCGCTTTTATTCTAGTCAAAATACAAGTTAGGGGTCATTTAACACTAATATAAAAGTAATTACAACAAATAATCGTTCCACTAAAGACCAAAGACAAGCACGGAGGTCATATACTAGCACCTCACAAATAGTGTTTAGATACTCACATCTCTCGGGTGTAATAAAGTAATATCACAATATGGAAATGGAAAACATCTCTCACTACCTATCATAGCAAAATAGATTACCATAGGCTAGGGAAAGGATCAAACCTCCACCACATGGCGTAAGCACCTAGGATAAACTATCAAAGAGGTCTTTTAAAGGGTTGTAACGTTAGGTGTAGGGATATGAAATACACAGTTTTGTTGGATATAGGCAGTCTTTACTTGTGGCGAGTTAACAATCTTGGTTAATTACATGTACAATATGGTGTTGCTAAGCCAAGACTAGGAAAATAACAAAAACATAAAATGAACATAGAATAAAAAGGGGTGGTAGTCCGTATGTTTTTTTTTTTTTTTTTTTTTTTTTTTTTTTTTTTTTTTTTTTTTTGCATACACTCTTACCCTACCATCCAAATAATACATCATAGGGAATGAAAATTCCCATTACACTTGAATTTTTACATACTTTACAATAAACTATTCTAATGACTCAAATTAAGAAAATCAAAACACTTGGAGTACTTTTAAGATTAACGCACATACGGGGGTAATAATATAATGTTCTTCCCCATTACTCCATAAATAAGTACTTTACCCATGAGTCCCAATCGTCCCAAAACAATATGTACAAGCATATGACTCGACTTAGCAACCATGTAATCAATTAGATAATTAACTAAGGGTTTAACAAATAACAATAATGCACTAAAGATGAGTGCATACACGGAAGGCTAAGGCGATTTGGGTGTACATTTAAGTGGGGTGTAACAAATTCTTCCTTTAAGTAAAATGCTTAAAGTTAGAAACGAAAAGATAGGCTCGGAGGGGTGTACTAGGGGTTTCGTGTACTAAAGATGAGTACAACGCTAAGGTGTGGGAAAAATTAATTGACTTAACTAGCCAAGTAATATGACATAAGTGGTCAAGTAATTATAATACGGGTTTAACACAAGGGTGATCTTAATGCCTCTTATCATGTAGTAAATCCTACTACACGAATGTAGTCTCACTAGCGGTCTCAGGATGCATCACTAACGCATGTTCTAGAATCTAAATGCTACCGGTACACTCATAAGAACTAATAGTAAATGCCTTTCCTATCAAATCTAAAGGCGAACCTCACATATTTGGGTGGAAAATTTTTCTGAATAGTACGGTTTTGTGCTAGTCATACAATCTTCTATCCATGAGACGCTTGCTATGGCTAAAGTTTCACTCCTAAATGTTGTAAAAAAATTTAAATTTGGCGCTAAAATTGCACTAACAAGTATTTCTCATAGTTTTATTACACATCTACAATTTAAACAAACAAACTCAAGCGAAAGTGTATCTGTAAGGTATCATCATTTTACCCTCCCCTTACACTTAGGATGAACATTGTCCCCAATGTTCAAGTAAAGAATGTAAAAGTGAAATAAGTAAAACAAATAAAATCAAATACTCCCCTGATTCGCTCGGTATGGATAATAAGGTGGGCAGGTTAGATCTTCCTCCAAGAAAATGAACAATCAAAGCTTCCCTTCTAGAATAATAATCATCTTCTTGTCATACATAACCTGTAAATCCTGAGAAAACAGACAAAGAAACCTCGCATAAAATCGGTGGCAATCTACATATGCTAATAAATCCTAGAAAACAAAATAAGATATAATGCTTGTGGAATGATGTTTGCAGATTTCCTAGAGATTATAAAACTAATAATTCAACAAAAACTTTAAGACTCCGTTAGAAAAACAAAACTGGTAAAATTTCCAGATTTTTACACGTGACGCCGTCAAGAGTAAACTCGTGACGCTGTCAGAAGTGACCTGCAGAAATTCTTATGTTAAGTTTCCGGAAAATTTCTGGAAAAACTTCGTCCCACTTCCTGGAAAATCCTGCAAAACTTCATTATGACTCGATACAAGCATTTGACTCTAACAAATACGAATATACATATTCACTTAATATTGTGGAGAATCATGATCGGTTTTGTTTCTTAAAAACATATTTGGGGTTTCCCCTTACACTTATCTTTTGCAAAAATACCTTTGGGTGAAGTTAAGACTAGGCCAAACAACAAAGTAAAGTATTTTCACTTTTTAGTTTAGAAACATGATCTACCAACAATAAAAATAAAGCATGCATACGGAAGCAAATAACAAACAAACAAAATAAAAATCACACACAATCATGGGTTGCCTCCCAAGAAGCGCTTTTCTTTATTTACGAGTCTTGTAGCTAGACTCAAGGTCATGGGTTACCGTGTGTCACTTATGCTCACATAACCAAGCGTGAGCCATCTAATAGTCGCCTCATCTTTCTTATAATCATCTCCTAACTCTAAACATCCGCGATAGTATCTTTTATTCTTTTCATGAGTATATTTAAGGCCTTTTCTCTTATCATTCTCACTTAGCATTTCTATGGGCGGATACCTACTACACTTCTCCATGGAAAAGTCCTTGAACCTAGGGTGTGCACAGGGCATTTGGTAGACAAAATCTTCATCCCCATCCAAGAATGTAACTAACCCTTCCATAGGTTTTTCATCGAGGTTGGTCAACCTTTTGAAAGGTTTTCCAAACACAACTTGGGTTAACTTACTATCAATAAATTCTCCTAGATTCTCCATAACCATGAACTCAACAAGATAAGCAAAGCTTCCTACAAACACATTCAATGATATTGCCCTAGCAATAATATTATCTCCTTTGTATTCTAACTCATCTACCATGATTTTATTATATTCATTACGCGAGATTATGTTCATGGGGAGAGATGAGTTAAGGTAGGCATTAAAGCTCCTAAATCCGATCTTACAAGGAAATTGCATGTTGAATGAACTTTCACTCTCAATCCTCGTTCTAGGGTCGACATACCTAAAAGGGTTTGCTTCATCTTCCATTCTATCCTCATTAATCACATCACCATCACCTAGATCCTCATCGGAGTCTGAATAGTAAAAAGGACTAGCCCTATGGTCATTATCGTGGTCAGACTCCTCCATTTCAGAATTATTGTCAAAGTGGTGGTTAGGCGATAGGTTAGGTGGGTTCTCATTTTCCACTAAAGGGATTGGGACGGGCATCTGGAAAATCCTACGACGAAAAACACGAATAACAGGAATCAAACGATCAATGTTATTGTTATCCATCGATATAAGTTACGAACAAAGGAAACAAAGAAATAAGATAGACTAAAGAGAATCTAAAAATAAAAATAAAAACTTACTAGAAAGGAATCTAGCAAGTAGACCTAATAAAAAGAGATTCTAACCTAGACAATAACTATTTCCCGGCTGCGGCGCCAAAAACTTGATGCGTAGGGATTGCACCAGGCTTTACCTCTCGAGTGATCTCGAGAAGCTTACAATCCCCACCAGGCAGTGTACCTGATCGATGTAGTATAGTATAATGACAAGTACCGGGGGATTGATCGTTCAGCTAGGAATAGTGTCGCTAGGATTAGAAAACCTAAAGACTAGGTCTAGAGATGAGGGATGATTCTTTTTGTATTTTTTTATATTTTTTAGAAAGCAAGTAAAAATCTCGGTTTTGAAGGAGTTTGGCGGAATTAGTTGCTAGTCAACTAACCCAATACTAATATGCAATCAAAATAAAATACTAAAAATGAAAATAAACTATATTAAACTAAAGTTGTGAGCAATATGTGGGAGAATTGTGTTTACTTAGATTTCACTACTCCCTAGACATCTTTTACATGTTAATTACTTGTTATAGTTGCGTGGATGATGGATTGTATTCCTTAATACCATTCATGGGGTGGCGTACTTACTTCCCCAATCCTATGAGCGCCTACTTCACTCCTATGTCGAGCCGGCTAAGAAGCTCCTAACATGGGATCACTAGAATTTGCTCATGCATTAAATACAACCAATAAAACCTAGTACACATCGGTTCATGTTTCCTAAGACGTTCAAGCATGTTACACAATGGAGATCTGCCAGTTTTCTTAAGCCTAACATTGAAATCATTCATCCAATACAACCATAAACAAGTAATCAACATATAATTAACATCCAGGTTTCATTATATCTAAGCAAACACAAGATAGATCTAGCCTAGCATGTTAGAATCAAGACAAGCATAAAATATATTCAAACAACACATAGACATATTGAATGAATTAAGAGAAGACTTATCTCAATTGAACATGAAAGGATTCAAGGGATGAAAACCCTTGAAAACACTGTAAAATATAACCTAGGGTTTACAAAGTTCAGCCCTAGTTTTCTCCACACAAGTTCCTCTTTAATGAATGAAAAATAGAAAACTATATATAGAGTTTGATAGATGACGGCGTCAAGAACAAAAGTCTGACGCCGTCATCTCGCCGCCAAATAGTTTCTCGGACTACCTAGATCTGGGTCTGACGCCGTCATGTATTCACCTTATGCAGGCCGTCACCAAATTAACTCTTGACGCCCTTGTTGTGACGCCTTCAGGTTTGCACTGGGTCGTCATGGATTTTACTCTTGACGCCGTCAGGGTCTTTCTCTTGACGCCGTCAGGTACTGTTCTCAGCATGGAAAATTAAGACTTTGTCGTTTTTTTCACTTTTATGCTCCAAAAACGTCCGAATTGCTTCCTTTTCCAGAATTTACTCCCAAAGTACCTAAAATCACAAAAGGAACGATTTAGGGCAATATTTGATCAAATAATTTCAATTCCGGGCTTAAATGACCCCCTAAAAGTGGTTCATTTTTTGCCTCATCATAACAGATTCTTCCTTTAAGTAAAATGCTTAAAGTTAGAAATGAAAAGATAGGCTCGGAGGGGTGTACTAGGGGTTTCGTGTACTAAAAATGAGTACAACGCTAAGGTTTGGGAAAAATTAATTGACTTTACTAGCCAAATAATATGACTTGGGAAAAATTAATTGACTTTACTAGCCAAATAATATGACTTAAATGGTCAAGTAATTATGATACGGGTTTAACACAAGGGTGATCCTAATGCCTCTTATCATATAGTAAATCCTACTACACGAATGTAGTCTCACTAGCAGTCTCGGGATGCATCACTAACGCAGGTTTTAGAATCTAAATGCTACCGGTACACTCATAAGCACTAATAATGAATGCTTTTCCTATCAAATCTAAAGGCGAACCTCACATATTTGGGTGGAAAATTTTTCTGAATGGTACGGTTTTGTGCTAGTCATACAACTCCTATCCATGAGACGCTTGCTAAGGCTAAAGTTTCACTCCTAAATGTTGTAAAAAAATTCAAAATTTGGCGCTAAAATTACACTAACAAGTATTTCTCTTAGTTTTATTACACACCTACCATCAAACAAACAAACTTAAGTGCAATTGTATCCTATAAGGTATCATCATTTACCCTCCCCTTACACTTAGGATGAACATTTTCCCCAATGTTCAATTAAAAGATGTAAAAGTAAAATAGGTAAAAGAATGAAAACAAATACTCCCCTGATTCGTTCGGTGTGGATAGTGTATCAACAAGGTTAGATCTTCCTCCAAGAAAATGAACATTCAAAGCTTCCCTTCCAGAAAAATAAATCATCTTCTTGTCATATATAACATGTTAAACCTGAGAAAACAAACAAGGCAACCTCGCGTAAAATCGGCGGCAATCTATATTTACTAAGAAATCCTAGAAAACAATGTAAGATATAATGCTTGTGGAATGAATGTTTGCAGATTTCCTGGAGTTTATAAAACTAAAGAATTAACAAAAACTTGAAGACTCCATTAGAAAAACAAAACTCGTAAAATTTCTAGAATTTTACACATGACGCCGTCAGGAGTTAACTCCTGACGCCGTCACAAGTGACCTGCAGAAATCTTTACGTTAAGTTTTTGGAAAATTTCTGGAAAAACTTATGTCCTACTTCCTGGAAAATCCTGCAAAACATCATTATGACTCGATACAAGCATTTGACTCTAACAAATCCTAATACACATGTTCATTTAATATTGTGGCAAATCAAGATCAATTTCGTTCTTAAAAACAAATTTGGGGTTTCCCCTTACACTTAGCTTTTGCAAAATACCTTTATATGAAGTTAAGACGAAGTTAAACAACAAAATAAAGCATTTTCACAATTTTATTTTGAAACATGATCTACCAACAATAAAAATAAAGCATGCATACGGAAGCAAATAACAATCAAACAAATAAAAATCACACAAAACATGGGTTACCTCCCAAGAAGTGCTTTTCTTTATTTACGGGTCTTGTAGCTAGACTCAAAGTCATGGGCAATCACGTGACCTCATCGTTGGTCTCATTCTCTAGGTCATCTCCAATCTTAGTTTTGTATTCCGGACCTAGTTGCAAACATTCCTTGTAGAAACCAAGTATTCTATTCATGACATAATCTACTCCTCTACGTCTATCCTCATCATTCCTATTGTAAACCGCTTGCTTGTGTTCCTTTTCCATGTTTGATAGAAGACGGTATTGTTCAATCTTATAGGGCATTTGGTACGCAATCTCATCATTCTCACTCTTGAATCTAACAATCCCTAGGGTCGGGTCATAACTCATCTTAGAGGCCTCAACAAATGGTTTTCCGAACACTACTTAACTTAGGCAATCATCTATTACCGGACGAGTATCCTCTACTATCACAAAGTCAGTAACATAAGTGAAGTTTCCTACAAAGACATGCAATCCTTTCACTCTTCCTACAAAGTTGCTCATCCAATTTGTGTTGGGCATCATCCTATAACCAAGTTGCTTCTTCATTACCCAATTATAATAGGTCCTAGTCATGATGTTTATAGGAGACCTTGGATCGATATAAGCTTTCCACACATGCATATGCCCAATGTTGCATGGTATGTTGATCTTAGAGGGATCACCTACTTTAATAAGGGGTGAACCAAGGATGTATGGTGTCTCGGGGTCATCGAATAAATCATTGTGATATTCCCGTTCTTCCTTGGTGGGTAACTTATCAAAATACTCTTCTACGTTTTCTACTTCCTCTAACTTTTCTCCCTTATTTTCCTCAACTTCCTTAATTTCATCCCTAGTCTCGGTTTCTATTCCAACTTCATCCTTGTCACTTTCTTCTACATTCTTTTCTATTGGCTTAATGGTGACAACATTGACAAAGTGAACTTGTTTGGATGATGAAGGGTCCTTAATTTGGATTCCGCTATTAGTGTCCCTAGTGTCCTTCCTAGGTGTAGTTAGCACTTGGTTGTTGAGGGCTTTCAATAAGTTGTCAATCTTATTGGTCATCTCCGTTTGTTGTTGATTAAATTCGGTTTCAAACTTAGCTATGCGAGCTTCTGGAGATGCCATAAACTTGGACATCAACCCTTCAAGATTTTTGGTACTACCATAGTTGTTAGAAGGATTATTGTTAAAAGTACGGTTAGCGGGTGGACCGTTTGGTTGGTAACGATTAGGTGGATTGGAAGAATTGTTTTGGGGCATGTTTTGGTTTTGTTTCCACCTAAGGTTCGGGAGATTTTTCCAAGAAGGGTTGTAGGAATCACCGTAAGGGTTTGACTCGGGTTTGAAAGTGTACCACTTATCTCCCGCTTCGTCGGTACGCGAGGATGCGTAGTCCGCAAAAGCTGGTCCAGGGAGTTCCACGCAATCACGAGTGTCATTGGGACCACTACATAATTCGCATGAAGAAGCGATTTGTTCACTTGGCTTGAAGGCTTGGGAGCTTCGTAAGATTTCATGAGAAACTTGACTTGGTCCTCAAGTTTCATGATCCTATGGTCGGGAGTGCTAGGATTGTTCAAAGGCAAAGATATTGCCTTGACCATTTTGTTCAAATCACGGGGATCATTCCAACTTTCGTTGTCATAGAGAGCAAGGTCTTCTATGAGTTCCCATGGTTCTTCCGCACTTAGATCACGTAGCTTGCCACCGGCCGATTGGTCAATGGTTCGCCTTGTGGAGAGATCGATATGGTCATAGAAGATTTGGACTTGGAGCCAAAGATCTATGCCATGATGAGGGACTTTTTGGAGTAAGTCCTTGAAACGATTCCATGCTTCAAATAGAGTTTCACCTTGACGTTGTTGGAACATCAAGATATCATTTCTAAGCTTGGTAGTTCTCCCCGGTGGGAAAAATTGAGCAAGGAAACGAGTGGTGAGATCATCCCATGAGGTGATGGATCTCGCAGGTAAACGTTCAAGCCATTGACTAGCTTGATCACGTAGAGAGAATTGGAATAGGCGTAATCGGGTCGACTCTCTAGTTACAACATCAAGGTCTATGGAATCAACGATTTTAAGGAAATCCTTGAGATGTTGATTAGGATCTTCGGAACGAAGTCCATGGAATGCACATCCGCTTTGCTCCAACCGGATGGTTTCGGATTGCAAGGGGGACACATTGGCTCCTTAAGTGAGCTCAATAGTGTTTTGATAGCCTTGGTGGCTAGGACGGGAATACTCTCGTAAAGTTCGGGGCCTAAGAGGTGGGTTTGGTAGTGGTGGGTTTCGTGGGTGGTTTTGTTGTAGTGGGTTGATGGGTTCAAAGATGTTACCACCTTCCATGATGGCGGATGGTAAAGGTTACGAACAAAGACACAAAGAAATGAGATAGACTAAAGAAAACCTAAAAATAAAAACAAAATCTTACTAGAAAGGAATCTAGCAAGTAGACCTAATGAAAAGAAATCCTAACCTAGACAATAACTATTCCCCGGGCTGCGTCGCCAAAAACTTGATACGTGGGAATCGCACCAGGCTTTACCTCTCGAGGGATCTCGAGAAGCTTACAACCCCCACCAGGCAGTGTACCTGATCGTTGTAGTATAGTATAGTGACAAGTACCGGGGGATTGATCGTTCAACTCAGGAATAGTGTCGCTAGGATTAGAAAGCCTAAAAACTAGGTCTAGAAGTGAGGGATGATTCTTTTTGTATTTTTATATTTTATGGAAAGCAATTAAAATCTCGGGTTTTGGAAGAATGGGCGGAATTAGTTGCTAGCCAACTAACCCAATTTATCTAAAGATGCAATCAAAATAAAATAACAAAAATGAAATGAAACTAATTATACTATTGCGGTGTAAACAATGATGAGGAAAGTTGTGTTTACTTAGGTTTCATTACTCCCTAGATATCTTTTACAGGTTGATAGCTTGTTACAATTGCATGGATGACGGGTCATATTCCTTAATACTAGTCGTAGGGCCGTGTACAATATTCCATAACTCTATAGGATCCTACTTCACTCCTATGTCGAGCCGTTAGAAGCTCCTAACATGGGATCATTAGAATTCTCCTACGCATTAAATACAACCAAATATCGTAGTACACCTCCGATCATGTTTCTTAAGACGTTCAAGCAAGTTACAATGGAAGTCTGCCAGTTTTCTTAAGCCTAACATCGAATACAATCATCCGTAATAACTATAAACAAACAATCAACCCATAATTAACATCTAGGTTTCACTACATCAAAGCAAACACAAAGGAAATCTAGCCTAGCATGTTAAATTGAAGACAAGCGTAAGATATAATCAAACAACACATAGACATATTGAATGATTTGAAAGAGTACTTATCTTTAATAGAACATGAAAGATTCAAAGGGTTGAAACCCTTGAAAAAGCTGGAAAATTCGACCTAGGGTTTTCCCTCAAAGTTATACACTAATGAATGAATTTTGGAAAACTATATATAGATTACAATGGGTGACGGCGTCATGTATTGGGTTGTGATGCCGTCAACTCGCCGTCATAATAAAAATCGTATTGCCTAGATCTGATTTTGACGCCGTCATGTGTACATTTCTTCTGGGTTGTCACTAATACTTGGACCATGACGGCCTTGGGTGTTGTCGTCATGTCCAATGCACAAAACTCTCTGGATCGTCACGTGTATTTCCCATATCCACCTCTTTTGTTACTCTTGACGCCGTCATTAAGGAAGTTGTGACACCGTCAGGTACTGTTCCCAGCAAGGAAAATTAAGACTTTGCGGTTTTCTTCACTTTTATGCTCCAAAAACGTTCAAAATGCTTCCTGATTTCTCTTCAAAAGTACCTAAAATGACAAAAGGAACGATTTAGGGCAATATTTGATCAAATAATCACGAATCCGGTCTTAAATGACCCCCTAAAAATGGTTCATTTTTCGCCTCATCAATTATCCATAATTAATATATGTACAAACCCAAACAACCCTTGAACGTTTTTGTTGAGTTTAGGGTCGATCCAAGAGAGGTCAAGAAGAAGAAAAAAATTAGGGTTTGTAATTTGGAAGCAATAATCAAGAATCAAGGTAAAATCCTTAAACCCTATGTTTAATAAATTGGTTAATTATTGGAATTCATGTAATATTAAATATGATGGATTTAGGGTTTATAAACTTCTATAAATTAATGATGTAAAACATGTTAGAATCATTAATTGATAATAATATGGTGATTGGTTAAGAGAATTGAGTGTAAAACGCGTTAGTTTATGCGTTAGGGTTTGGATAGAAAACTAATGCCGTAAAGATGTGAGGCTAATTAACAGATGGTGAGGAGTTAGGTCACGAATTTTTGGTCTAAGTTGAATTTTAATGAAAGAGCTTTCCAAAAAGTCCAGCCACGATTGATTTCAAGGTCGGGAAGTTAGTCTTTTGATTTTTCTTTGATAAGGTGTCAAAGTTGTTAAACTGGGACAGAATTTGGGTAAAAGTTTGATAGTGAATTGTGGGTGAAAAGGTGATATTAAGGTTAGCCCTTCTGGAAAAGTTGAGTTTTAGGTTATCTTAGACTACCACGAAAAGGATTCGTGATAAAAAGTTGTAGAAGTATTTTATTTTAATTAAAACTTTTTGGTGTGCGTTCATATCCGAATTTGGATAGTTGACAAGTTTGATTTTCTTATGGGTACTTGTGAGTGTTATTAGACCATGGTCTTCTGGGATTAGCTTGTATGCTTATGAGAGACCATGGTGAATTTTTGGTATGAGTTTTTGAGCTTTAATTGTTATAATTTCATGTGGGCGAATGTACCCTAAAATTCTGCGTTTTCTGATTTTAAAAGTGCAAGGGATTTAGTGAGTATTAATGTTTGGTGGTGGTTAGTATAGAGTCTAGGAGATCCATGGTGGGTCATATGAACCTTAGACATCCATCATATGAGTATTGCATGGGTTATAGCTTTTAGCTTGACCATGTGTAATGTGGATTTATTTTATGTTATAGATTGTGATTTGGTTTTATGGAAGCTGAAAAGTTTGAGGTGAGTTCATAGTCCCATATTTTTACTTTGTTTTAAACTTAGGATGAGAATGATGCTTGTCTTAAATGGTTTGAGTTACTACGATTATGTGTGATTTAAAAGAGCTTGGACTTATAATGTTATCATATGTATGCTATATGTGATGATTATTATGGTGTGATGATTATGCGGTGATGATATGATTGTGAGATTATACGTGATTCAATTGGGGACCCATTTGATGCCAAGTTTGTGTGGAGATATATATATGTGATTCAATTGGGAGAATGCTTATCCTGTTGCTTGCGCATGCGACCTAATTGATGACAATATTAGAGTGGAGGACACGTTCCGTCCCAAATGGTTGCCTTTGTGTGTGATGATTAGTTTGTGAATACGCGTAGCTTATATGATAACTATAATTTATTTGTCCAGCTATGTTTTATAATCACAGTGAACTGGTTCCCTTGAGAGTGTATGTGTGTCTTAAACCTATGAATCTCACCAACAATATGTTGACGTTTTAAGCATCATTTTCAGGTGAGCTTTCTAAGGATAAGATAGAAGGATGTGATTAGACGAGACCCTAGCTGCATTGGAAGTGGTTTATCATCTACGTTTGGATTTATGTATTGTTTCGGATTTTATTTTGGGGTATTGTTACAACACTTTGTGTTTGTACTTTGCTCTATTTTTGTGCATGTAGTTGTTTCTCTACATAGACACCAGGTGTTGTGATGATATCCATGAAGTTACACCCTCGCGTTTCCACCTTGGCGAGGTGTGACATTACCTGAACATTTTAAAGCAGTACGAGATTTTACTCATGATCTACAAACTCATGCCCTTTTGAGTTTAACTTACAGATCTAAAACACTGCATAGTAGTATATGAGCTTTACTCAATCTTTAGATTTCTGAAAATAGCATCACTCAAGTATTTCTCTTTTATAAGAAATCTTTTGTATCAAAATATCCGTGATATTTGATTGTATCGCACATGAGGTATATGCCTTGAATCCATCAAGACTCGAGATAAACAATATCTTCAAGTATTATGAATCTATATTCTTGGATTCTCATAGAAATGTTTTTCAGTCATCCCATGACTATCTTCTTTGATTCATCTATCCCATTATATATAGATCTCACAATCAAAGATTCTTATTAATTTGAACCTCCATCCCAGATGGATTGCATCAAAGTCCAGGTTTATCTATGAACTTTTATCCCAATTAGATTGCATCATAGTCTAACATATTGAGCTTTGAAGCTCATGTAAAACATTTCATTTTACTTCACCAGTTCTTTAAAGAACCCATAAAGTATGATCTTCCAAGATCAGACTAGATAGATTGTTCACTGCTCTTGAACACTTTTGGGATGCCCAAAGTTTTGCCAAAAACTTTTAAATCATAAATTTTAAAGCATCCATGCTAGATCTAAAATTTCAAAAAAATGGTTTTTTAGAGAAAAGATGAAAATCTTTTAAAGTTTTATTATCTTTTATTTTCTAATGACACTTAAAGACGTCATCTAAAGGATGAGCTACAAAGAGCAAAAAATAGTTTTAAGACATAAATTTAAAGTGTTTATAAAATCTATATCCCAAAAGGTAGTTAACTTAATGCACGTCTTGGACGCCATTCTTTCTACAAGGTTGCATATTGTTAACTGATGTGCGCCCCCAGGACACCATCATTCTACACAACTGCACTTTTCGACAAAGTTACTTCAACAACTTTAGTCAAGTGCATTCCATTTCACTTCAAAAAACTCTATGCGCTCTCGCATAATTGGTTAACTTTAATGGTTCTTAAATAGATTATTTGTTAATAGAAGTAATTAACATACACAATTTATAATCATAGACTTCTCACGAATAGACATGCACTGTCTACGCGATTTCTCACTTCCTCAAAACACCTTGATTTACATCAAGCATCTGTTAAGAAAAATACTTGTACTTTAGTGTTGGATTGATAAGTATGTACTTAAGGAAGTATCTTATTATGTAAGTTTTTCGCCTATGTAACGGGCTAAGATATGGGATTCACCCATATCCTTTGTACTTAAATGCTTTTTTGGAGTAATATATTTACCGGGTCTTTTGACCTTTTACCCAAAAATAATTCTATATTATCAAGCTTTATTTCTCATTAATCATCTTACTTTTTACATGGTGTTAAGCATAGGCGCAATCACTGCAGCACATCAACGCATAATCTCTTCTTTGTTCGAAAAGCCACCGCACGAGATTATGATCCGGTAGTTATGGATAGCCATGTTACTTAAGATAATTTAATCCCCTTCATCCCAACATGATGAATATTATGAGATAGGTCCGCCGCCTTTCAACATACATGTCTAGTTTTCAAGAAAAAAATAAAACGATGAAACTTTTTGACTTGTATAAAGAGTTATGTTAATTTTACTATATGCGTTTTACGGTGCGAACTTTCAAATGAGCGTTAAATCAAATATGATATATCATGCAAATTTTAGCACTGAAAAATAAAGTAAAAAAGAAAAGCACCCAAAAAAATTTTCATCAAAAATATGTCAAAATGCTTGTTTATTTAAAGATAAGTAAATGATTGCTGCGATAGTGTAATTTCTTTCCCCAACGATTGATAGTTTTTTAAGATAGATAATTTTTTCAAAAGAAGTGGTGAATAAGAAACCTTTTGCAGCGATGGCATTTTCAAAAGACCAAAATGTTCGATTAACCTCGTTGACCTTTATTCCCAACCATCTGATACATCGATCTGGGGCTTGATGGACTAAGGGATGATGACACATTTGCTGGAATACCTAAAGGAATTTATAAATCATTAGACATAATCATCAAACATATATAGAAGTCACAAACGTCGTCCCTCAAACCTGAATCAATCAAATTTCATTGATGACAAGAAAAATGGGACGTTGGTTAATTAGATATGGGAAAACAATAAAAAAAATACATTAAACTTGACACTTTCTATCATTGTATATTGCCAACTATTTTTTTTTTTTCAGTGTAACACAAAACTTGACATTTTTTGTTATTGTATGTACTAAGCGTCGCATCGTTAGTCCTTTACACTAACGGTCGTTAGTAAATAACTTAAAATTCCATTTTCTTACGTTTTTATACGTTTTCATCCATTTTCTTACGTTTTTGTCTGATTTTACACATTTTCGTCTGTTTTTACATATTTCGTCCTTTTTTTACGTTTTCGACTGTTTGTGCACTTTTCGTCTGTTTTTACACGTTGTCAATCGTTTTCTTACATTTTCTTCCATTTTCATCCGTTTTACACGTTTTCGTCTGCTTTTACACGTAAAAAAAATATAATAATAATAATAATAATAATAATAATAATAATTTCATACGTTTTTATCCATGTTTGTCTATTATTATATGTTTTCCTCTGTTTTTCTTATATTTATCCGTTTTCATTCATTTTTATACATATAATATGTATGAAAACGGATAAAAATATATGAAAATGGATAAAAAAAACATATGAAAACTTGACATTTGATTTTAAATCATGATTTTGACCCTTTTTTGTTCCGAATCATCAAAAGTGTAAAACACGAAAGTTGTCCGGAATAATGCTTTACATCAAGGCTCGCGGGATTTTAACCTGAAATTGCAAAACAATGACCGTTTACTACCAAAACTTAAGCAGTTTTTGACCAAATTTATAAGTTTGATGATTTACACAACTTATAACTTATAAGATTTACAAGAGTTTATAAAACCGCTTAAGTTTTGGTAGTAAACAATCATTGTTTTGCAATTTCGGGTTAAAATCTTGCGAATTTTTATGCAAAACATCATTCAAGACAACTTTTGTGTTTTACACTTTTGATGATTCTGGCTAGAAAAGGGTCATAATTGTGATTTAAAATCAAATGTCAAGTTTTCATATATTTTCATACGTGATTCTGACTAGAAAAGGGTCATATATTTTTATCCGTTTTCATACATATTATTATTATTATTATTATTATTATTATTATTATTATTATTATTATTATTATTATTATTATTATTATTATTATGAAAACGATCGAAAGCATGTAAAACAGACGAAAACATATAAAAACGGACGAAAACGTGTAAAAGCAGACGAAAACGTATAAAAACGGATGGGAATGTAAGAAAACAAATGAAAACGTGTAAAAACGGATGAAAACGTAAGAAAACGGACTAAAACGTGTAAAAACATATGAAAACGTATAAAACAAGACGAAAACGGACGAAAATGTGTAAAATCGAAAAAAAAAAAAACTTAAGAAAACGGATGAAAACGTGTAAAATCGGAAGATAACGGAATTTTAAGTTATTTACTAACGACCGTTAGTGTAAAGGACTAACGATGTGACGCTTAGTACATACAATAACAAAAAATGTCAAGTTTTTGTTACAACGGAAAAAAAAAATAGTTGGCAACATACAATGAGAAAAAGTGTCAAGTTCAATGTATTTTTTTATCATTTTCCCATTAGATATTAACGTTCTTATATAACAACTTTGCATGTTTCATTGTTTTTTGATAACCATGGTTTCCAACCTTTTGGCCGACTATATAATGTGAGCCTGCCACCACATAAACTCAAACCGAGTTGTATGTTTCATTGTTTTGGTCTATTTATGAGTTAATTAAGGTTTTCTAATCAACTAACTGTTTATCGTATCGTAGGAGTCATTGATTTGATATATCATCTGAATCAAGTCCATTATAACATTAACAATTGTCGAATTTTTTTTTAAACATGCTAAATAAGATATACACATTTGTACGTATATGGCAAGCATGTTGATGCTTAAACAAAATTGAAAGGTCTAATGTCTTAACATCCCCTTTTGCGCACAAATATATATACTGTATTATTCTGGAGCATCTTGATGCTCATAGACAATCAAGACCATCAAACTTGAAGTTGAGGTTGTCCTAGTTGAATATCCTTGTTCGCCTTTGAAGAAGGTTCAAACTCGCCTAGATAACCTCCAAGCTGACTTGACAATCCAGCCTTATCAATCGGCTCCCAATGATAAGATTTACAGACCAAGTAGAGCATTGTTTGTGCCACGTATCCAAGGAGAAACACGTTCATAAGTATAAACACACACACTATTCCCGCTATTAGGCATAGAAATCCGTATGGCATGAACGCAGAGAACAATAAGACGTCACCCACAAAGATGATGTATAACATGAAGAATACGCACCATGATAACCACCTCTTTCCTTTAATGAGAGCATTGCTCTTCAAAACCGCTTGGATACCACATGAGCCTTCTAAAACAGTAACCACACTAGCCAGCTGCCAAAGAACAGTTATATATATAAGCCCTATCCAATACATGACAATTATGATCCAAAGCATCACGGTAGAGAAGACGCCGTCCAAGTTCGTTGTGGTATACAAAATGATAAACACCACTCCTGTGACCACATTGTAGACGAAGAAACCAAAGTAAGTCCACAAGAAAGTTAGAGCAAGTCTCTTCCACATTGTCGGGACAATTTTCAAGACTTTCTTGAATGTGACCTCGTTGCCAGTATACGTCAGCGATAGTGTAAACAATGGCAGCAGTTGACAAAAGAGAAAAAAGAAGAAGCAAGCTCATGAAGATTAGTCTGAATACCCAATAACCGATCCACGCGGATGATAGCTTATGATCAAGGTGATGGTTATCAACGTTACTGCTGTCTACCCTTTCTTCAGCATGGTATATATTCCAATCTAGTAAATAGGCAATGACATAATGAAGAATGAAGATGAAGGACAAAGGGAGGATGAAAGTTAGTGTGATCTGTGTAAAAATCTTCTTCCATTTCAATATGGTTTTGAATGTTTCTTTGTAGATGCCAAAAACGCCTAGCTCTTGCATCTCTTCTTGAGGTTTATCCATGGCTTAGTATGTGGGAAAAGAGTTGGAGATTAAGAGATGATGTATGTGTTTAATATATAGCTAGGAAGAAAGAGCTGTTTGTACATTGTTCCATAGATTTTCTCGAAGTTGTTTGACATATTGCTATGTTGTGGAGAAGATTTATAGGTAATACCCTATACTCAGTTTTTGTGGTATATATCGTATGCTCAATCATATTATAGACGTGGTACTAAGAACTCCATTACTAAGATATTTATATGATCAATCATATTAATACATAAGTCTTACTAAGAACTCCATTACTAAGATATTTATGACTATAGTAATGTTCGGTTGAGGGCTGACCTAAAAGGTCACACTATGTATCCTTTAAAAGAAAAACTATAAATTATTTTGGAGAAGATTTCTAGGTAATACCCTATTGACTAAGAGTTAAAAACTACACGTTTAGCTTTAGAGAAGACTCTGGTAGCAAAACCTGTGTACCAGAGCAAAACGAAAGAAAAAAGGTGTTCAAAATATACATCTTAGGGAATTTCAGCTCAGTTTACATATTTCTTTCCAGGTTAACTTTTCGTCTATATATACACATGAAAATGATTCGTGCAGCAGGTGCTCCTACAGCAAGCCTATGTACATCTACATTGTCCAGAGAAATGTGCGAAACAGTTACCACAACCTTGTATCATTCATTGCAAACAAACAAGCACAACTCTTCCAAATATATCATTTGTACAATATATGCATCGGTATACCTATCAATTTGGAACTACATATCCCCATAAATTTGCTAAAAAAGTGCATAAATACATTGGGGGAGGGTGACCAAAGAATATTATAATATGTACACCACATATGTATCCCCAAAATTCTATAAAATAGACCTTAAAACTCACAATTCACAAATTTAATTCTCATGCACATGGTCAAGCTCGTGAGAATTTAGATGAGAACCCACACCACAGAGGCTGCAACGGTTAGATGATCTTTGAGAGCACCAATCATCAGGAACACTGAAAAAGTGGGTGTCAATGAACTTTCTGAATCTCTTTTTGTATTCTTTTGGAGAAATTATAGTCGGTAATTGGTTTTTAGGAACAACAAAGGACTTGACCCAGTTCTCAAGTTGCTTGTCCCAAGTATACTGCCGAACATAATCGATTATGCCACATACAAGCTCCTTCTTTTCCACATCAACCCCAACCAACAATGAATAATCCATCACATCGATTGACTGAAAATAAGAGAAATACATAATAAGTCATTAACTTCTAAATAATAAGGCTAACCTAGTTACAGGTTACATGATGTAAGAATACAAACAAGTGGATGTGCAGATATAATAACAGGGACTCACTATAGGTGCCAATTTCAACACATTTAGAATGTTTTTGTTTTATCTCTGATGGGTCAAATAAAAAACTTGAATAGCTCAAAAAGGAAATGTGGGTGAACTCAGACTGGCCCATAAAATAAAAGACCCAATTGATTGGAAAACATTATAAGATTTCACCCAACCTACCCATTTTGCAACCTCTGATACAAGGAATGTCATCAAGTCAGCTCTCACTTCAATACATGTCTTTAGATGCAGTCCATACCTTTCTCATCCACGAAAGAGTGTAAAAGTATTCTTTTTTGGGATGTCTCACTTTTTTATCTTTTTTGTTTTTCTTTTAAAAGCTTATTTGCCCATATGATCATAACAAGTAAATTGATCATCATTGGTCCGAAAGGGTCATCCATAAATATATGACAGATATTTGACAAATAGCAAAATGAATTTCTTACACTATGTCCTAACCGGGAGGTTGGGCTGTTGCAATTTTTATATAAAACACATGGAGTATTATTCTACATTCAACTTCCACCTGACTTTAAAAACGAACGCTAGTACCACATGTTTTAACACTTCGTCAAATTGGGAAATTGGCATTTAATGATACAAAAAGTGAGTGTAAGTTGTGCGTTTAAAAGGAAAACACACTTAGCGCCAAAGGCAGGTGGCAACTTCGACCTTTGTACTGGTGAATGGGTCTATGTTTTTATGTTTTATCTCTTGCAGGTAGAATAGGTTAAATCAAAAGAACTAGGCTGAAAGGACATGGGCCAACATACCAAAAGCCACTCAAACTGATTCCTTTATTTATCAAACCTCATAAATCATTTCATTCCAGAAATTAGATGATTGCTAAAATCATATATAAATTGGTAAACATATTTAGCACATAGTTAATTTGTAGTAGAAATATAATTAGATATTGACCAAGTGTTTTAGGGTCAACTCAACCTGACCAATAGGAGGGGTTCACCCAATTAAAAGAAAAAAAATAAGTGAAAAGAAAAGGGAATACTCACATTAAGGAAGGCAGTATCATTCCATACAGCTCGTTGCAAGTTCCGCTTTGCTTTTGTATTAACATATAATGGAGAAACGTTCATGTCATTTACAAAATTTTGGTCCAAAAGAACATCTCCCGCACCATCAGCAGCATTGAAACGAGAGTACAGAGCTCCTTTCAGATCATATTGTCTACTAATTTTTCGGCCATATGTAACATTCTCCATGACCATTAGGTCATGTTTTACCCCCGTCTTTCTTTTCTTCACCTACAATCATTTATAATGATCAGGAAAAACATACAAAATGAAATTAGAAAAGCTAGAGGTGCCGTGTCAACCCATTTACGCATGAATGGGAAACTAGTGGGGTGAGAGCACATTTCTCGGGATATGTTTATCCGTAATGGGTCAAACGGGTATATACATTAAACTAACTTAATAGGAAACTAGTGGGGTGAAAGTGTATTTTTTTTATGCAATAACCTTCCTAATCAGGTTACTCAAAAGGTTTAGGTTATTGTAGAAAGTATACAGATATATTTGACACACTTACTGTTAATAAAAAGAACTATATAATTGGATAAAAAGTGCTATGCAGCTGCCCAAACCATTCATTTTACCCAGCTTGGCTCAATACCAGAATTTACCCTTGTTGACGCATTACCCAACCTGCCCGACCCATTCATTTAGCCACCTCTAAAAAAAGCCATCTAATATTGAGAAAGAACAAACCTGATAAATGCCAAGAATTTTTGCCAGACATGTCTGATTTCCAAGTTTAAAGCACTGGTTCATATACCCGAAATAATTCGAAGCAAATCCAAGAAATGAACAAAACTCGGTATTTTTAATCTCCTTTATAATGAACCGATCATCAAGGGTTTTAGCAAAGAAAGATTTACTCTTCCCTCCTTTTGCATCCCAGCGTTTACAACGGCTTAAAGAAGAAATATAATCTATTTCAGATAAACCACATTGACCATGAAGATCTAGGAAGTCTTTAGCACATAAACAAGCTACTGAATATTTAGCTTTATTAACTAATCTTCCCATAGAGATGACAGGGTGTATATGCCTGGAAGAAGCAACAGAATCCAACAGCCCTAACCCATCAAAGCTGGAAAACCGTGATTCATCTGAAGGCCATCCAAGTGCAGAACTATCAAAGTCCATGGAGGTGAAGGATGACCAATTCGGAAAACTCATCGATGACATTGTTTGTCCACTTTCATATGATTTAGTATCATCGTTCATATCTTCTGATGCATTCTTCCTGTCATTTAAAAAAGCCAATGCACATGCAATCATACTAGATAACTCATCTTCATAAGCTGATACTATGTGATTGCTAGTAGCTAATGGAAAATGAAGCTTTGAACCCTCCTCAGTAGTTATTTTGTAGATGGTGGACCCTGAAGTATTGCGAGTGGTGGGTTCATATTTTGGCAAGTATCCTCTTTGGAGATCGTATAGATGCATGTTTTGGAGTTGTGAGAAAGGTGCCCACATCCATCCTTTAGGATCTGCTAATTTTAATGAACTTAAAGAAGAAGATTCACCATTTATTCCCATTTGAGTAGACAAAGTAACATTGTCCTGCATACCATTTTCATTATCACCTTCAGCTGTCACTACTTCGATTGGTAAATTATTTCTTTCTTCTGTTGTCTCAACTTCTGGATCAGCAATATGATCTGCTTCACCATTCTGAACAAGTTCAGTAGTCACTTTATCCTCAACAAATAATTGTTGTTCCCCAGGATCATCAGTGGTTTGAGGGTCAAAAACTTTAATATCCGATGAAAGAAGTGAATGGAGACGTTCATCCCAGATGTGTGAATGAAGCAAAAGCTCCCATTGTATATAATTTAAGCAGAGAGGCTTGTGCAACCAATCCACAGTAATATCACTAGTGCTTGTAGTGAGGTTCTTCATGCCAACCTATAGGATTAGATGGATAATTAAAACAAAGATAGATAGAGATTGGGCCAACAAAATGCAGACAACATAAAAACAGAAACGTACTTTAACAGAAAATAATATTCTTTGATTTAAAAAAAAAAGAAAAAAAGAAAAAAAAAAAAAAAACACACACACACACACCATTTATATGAGTTATCACCGTTGGACTCACTCATCAATATATATCGCGCAGTTCTAGGATGATACCTCCCACTGTTAATAGTTTAAATTATATATTACATGTTACCAGAATCCCATATCCCAAAAATATTAGGGTTGGCCTTGATACTACACACTACTTGGTTAAGTACTATTCTTTCGGGCACAAAAGGATATTGGTGTCATCATAGTCAACTGAGGGACTTCTTATGGCAAAATGTGAGTCACAATACTAAAGAGATCTGTTGAGCCTGTTTGCGGGTGCAAATTTCATAACATGTGTCTAATGTCAATGGCATAGACTATTTTTCTTTCAGACCATTTTTCCTTGGATTTTTCTCATCCGAACACAATTTTAAGCGAAATTCAATAGAAAAAGTAGCAAGATGGGCAGGTCTGGTAACTGGTATAACTGGGTCGTGTCAAGCTGATCCACAAACACTTTTCGTCAACATATCTTTATATCTCTAAACTAATGTGTTATTTATGATTAGAATAAATACTTTTACAGTAACAACCAAAATCAAAATCCTTAATAAATTTAAAAAGCTGTGTGCTATAATTATATTTTGAGTGACTTTCAACATGTTTAACCTGTTCCCCTTTTTGGATAAAGGTTTTATTGATCTGGATTGCTTGTTCCCACCTATCACCCATTCCCAAACAGAGTACAATTCCAATCCGGGTTGCTCGGGATCACAATCTGGTACAGTAAAATTGACGATCTGTTTATGGTTGGTAATCTGAATAACAATGTTACAATTCGTGTTCCAGTGTCATTCAATTCGCGGTTCAATTTCCAAAACAAATTTTTGTCTTAACATATTCAGCGAGTTTTTTCATAACTGGCGCCAAATACTATGGAAATCCATTCCCAAAAGTTTGTTGTCATTTCGCAATTACAGGCTGAGTAATCCAACATTTCAAAACTTTTGTGAATACTGCAAAACCATAAAAGGATCTGTATGTCTTCTCTAGTTATGAACTTCTGAATAATGATTTTTTTTAAGCTATTTCATTGAATTCTCTTGTTTGGAACAAACAAAGAATAAACTCATAAGAATGAAAAACATATATCTAATTTTTAACACAAATGTAAATCCCCAACTCCATGGTACGAGTTTATGGTCTTTCCCCTAATTATGATTTTTCCATTATGTATGATCTTCACATTTTCCCCTAATTATGATCTATACATAGACTGCAAATAATTTAACATACACAAGTTTGTGTTTTTGTAACACATTTGATATATATTTATTATTGGGTAAATCATTACAGATTACTTGGTAAATCACTAAATTGTTCTGGAGCAATCCCAAATGAACCTACCCCCGCAGAACCAAATTTTAGGTACCCCAGCAAACCCCGAATCCTGAACATTGATTTCGTACCAGGCGATACCGTTCCATGTTGACCTCTTTGAATTACAAGGAGACCTTTATTCATTTGACTATGATGGCAGTACTACTACAGCTACATGTTAGACTTTTAGAACGTGCTATAGCAATGTTTTGGGACTATTAGTACTAAGCCAAATACTTTAACCAATGTGCACTCTACTATTGTTTCATTCTGTAAATATTTTTTGTTTCTGTTTTAGGTTATGTTTTCTACAACTCATGTTTCATATGGCAAAGAAAGAGTAGACAAGATTCACATTGATGGCCCTTAGCCCAAACTGATGAAAATATTTATCAGATTATATAACTGAGACACAATTCATATGCTTTCAGAATAACAATAACACACAGCAATTAGCAAGTAAGCCTAATAAAATAGACTGATAGAGTAGATCCATAAAGGTGGGAATATGGGTGGGTTGGGTAACACATCAAAATGGTAATGATCAGAATGGTCGAATAGGGTTGAACAGATTCACAAACACTTTTTCAAGAATTTTCTTAGAATTTTACATATATAAGATGCTTTAGTTATGACTACAAAAATATGTTTTATCCCAAAGGTGATCTAATTTTTGAAATAAAGCAAGTAGGATGTCATATGGGCTGAACACATTTTGGGTGACTTTTGACCATTTTATAATGTTTGACCATTGAGACATATTCAACCCCTTTCCATTTTAGCCCAACTTTTTTTAATCTATCCATTTAGCCCATTAGAAGCAAAATATAACGCAAATCGACCCGTTTATCTGTAAATGGATCAAAAATGCCACCTCTACAATGATGAGAAAATAACCAACCTCAAAATGATCTCGTTCTTGTTTCAACATCTCTTTGATATCAGAGAATCTTATACAACGCCTTTGAAGGTTCAGCTTTGAGCCAACAAACTCATGTTCCATCTTCTTCAGCGAGTTCTCAACCTCCATAAACATTGAATTACCTTCTTGGTACACCTTAACACCCCAAGAAATACAATTTAGTTAATGATTGACCAAATAAAACTATAATCTAAGATTACCACTATCATGACTAAGGCAATGAACTCAAAGAGTAGCAATACTCATGGATATACATACATCTTCAACTTCTTTAAGAAAATCTCCTTCAATTAAGTTGCTAAACTCGACCTTCCAACGTGGTAGAGATACAGAATAGGTAGCTACTGTAGAGTATCTAAACATTGCAACCATGGAACCTAATCTGCAAGTTTCACAAATCAATATATTAGAAAATAAATAAATAAATAAAATAAAATAAAAAATAAAAATCGGTTACAGAAAGTACTAATAGTTTAAACTGGCATTATAAGACACTTCCCTATTTCTCATCAATAAAAAATTCAAATTACAACCTTTAGCACAAAGTTTTAACATATAAGAATTAGCGCCGTTTAAAAAATTATTGTTCCATATAGCAAGTTAATGTCTGTCGCCTGAAAAATGGAGAACCCTCCATGAACTCTAATTCCTAGGACACATCAAAAACATCAAAGATGGCTAAATGGGGAGTCATGGTCGGGCTGACACCATTTTTAAGGATTTTTGTATTACTCATAAATGGATAGTGTTACAAATATGACCAAAAGATAGTTTAAGAGACAATATAATATTTTCAATAAAACGATCTGTGCATGAAAAACAAAATAAAATTTCGCCCATCCATTGAGATAGTCATACCCAAAGAAGTGAAAGTAGTCCTTATGGAAGGAATGCCCGCAACTAGATGGTATTTCCCATGAAGAGTGGTTTGAAAATCCAAGCTCTAAAAACTTCCCAAAAGATAAACCTCGAGCAGCAATTGAAACCAATACTCTTTTCGTTGACTTTAAACTTCCATTGGAGGGTTTGCATTGGCCACAGCAACTCCACATCCAAAGCTTTCCTTCTTTTTCACCCGGCAAGTGCTTATCTAAAGGAAGACGTTTGACTTGAATTGTGAGTTGCTTATTATGATGTGCATAGTAATGAAGATGAGCTTCTGGCAGTTCATTACATGTTCCACATGAAAGCTTCTGCATTGAATCACAAATATGAGTAAAAGTTAGTAACTATGCTTACCGTATCTCACAGAGACCACATAATACTTAAAAATGGTGATTTATATGAGTTAATCTGAGTAACAGATTATATATATTGGGTCAGTAAAAACTTTACTAAAAAGAGAAAAACGGTCACACGAGTTGAAATCTCACAAAGTTAACGTTTTATTGCTTAGAGATTCCTAAGTTGTCGTATATTAAACTGTAGATCGTTATAAATAGCGTAGCATTGCAATCATGTTTAACTCATTTTCTATTCAACAATAAATGAACAAATAATGCATGTGAGGCAAGGCAAGCTAACCTGACATGTAATAGAAAACTCTAAAACATAACATGTTACCCCGCCCATATTACCTCAACTCAAAAATTGAGCAGAGGAATAGACAATATTATGCGTAAAAGCACAAAGGTTGTGGACTAAATCTACGACAATGGACAGCAAAAAGTGAATTTCTAATGCTTTCGGCCTCCAAAATGATTAATATATTTTAGTTTAATTACTCTTAATAACATATTTTTGTAATCATATTCAACATATTTTAAAGCTTATGGTCTCCTAAATCGTTTATTTATATAATTACATTTATTCTTATTAAAATTATTTATAATTATACTTAACATAAACAAACATGTTTTTAAGTCAACCTAACCTGACTCGACACATCCCAAATCGTACTAAAACATGTTTTGACCCATTTCCCACCCCATCTGCCAGTTTTGCCATCTCAAATCCAAAGTGAGCAGAAAAAAAGACTTTGTTACTTATAAACACCTAGAGCTTGTGAACTAAATGTATTAAAATGAAACAATGAAAAAGTGGAGTTTCAAGAAACCTGATTGAGCAAGTTATCCCGCAAAAACTTTCCAAGAGGAACATCAAAATGTCTGTAGAACTTGATACAGGAAAAGGAACTTTGCTTACAAGTAAGCCCTCTTGTCACATTCCTTCTAGACATCAAAACCAATATGCTTTCGGAATTCAACACTGCACTAATGTCATCCTTACGTTGCATACTGTCTTCGGAATCTATTCTTTCTATGTTAGAGTTTTTTAATGTTGATGAAGAAAGAAGTTGATCACTTTCAAGTGTCTCGGGTTCATCAATATTAACTTTGACTTCATTACCAGAAGTATCAACAGAGTCCGGGGAGCTCAAATCCTGAACAGTGGTTTTGATATGATCATGTGTGTTCACGCCATTGTAGCCAAGGTATGCGGACATACTCTGATGAGCAGTATCAAATAAAGGAAACCCAACTTTCTGCAAAGAGGCTGAGAGTGAAGATAAGCCAGAAAGAACAATTGGGTCATATGGCTCATATGATGATAAAGTAGACCCTTCAAGACCCAAATTGTCAGATCCATTTTCATCAGAACCACTGGAGATGGGAATATCAACAGTATCTGGACTGGACTTGTTGGTTTTTGGCACCTTTGTATCATCAAGATAGGCATCATTATATGGCTCATATGATAATATGGTAGACCCTTCTAATCCCAAAATGTCAGATCCATTTTCATCAGAACCATTGGCGATGGGAATATCAACAGTACTGATCAAGTCAGTTTCGAGACTTGATTGATTGGTGATTGGGACATTTGTATCATCAAGACTAATCGATGAAATGATCATTTCATTGTTGCTTGAGAATATAGCCATTCCATTGGGAGCAGTGGTAGAAAACATTGCCCGCTGATTCAAAATGAATGAATTTTCAAGGATCAAGTGGTATGCCATGATAACCGCAAACTGAATAACACATTTAATTCTTTTGAGTTCATCACTGTGAGATCCCTTCAGTAAAATCTGTATGAATAACATTCAGTCATTGATGAGCAAGTTCTAGTCAGCAAATAAACTATGAAAATATAAACTCACCGTATAACCCATCCTCGTGGGACACCCCTCGAGAAACATCAAAGTCTTCTTTGGCTTTTTTCCACTTTCAGAAAGATCAGCATGTTCTTCTACGATCTTTTCAAAGTATAACGATTCACACTGCTTCAGTTTTTGATCACCTAAATTATCGGAGGACAAGATTGGTGAGCCTGTACAGCGAGCAACTCTCTCCAAGCGATGTAGTTTCATTTCCAAAACTAATGTCATTCCTTTTGCAAGGATCAACTCTTGAATATCACGGGAAACGGTTTTCTCAACTAAGACAACATTTGGACTCAACTTTTCAATCATCCCGATAAGATAATCGATTCTATCAGTATCCTGATCATGTATAGGATTAGAGGCAACAACGTATATACTAATGCGAACTGCAAAGATAAAGAAAGATAGGAACTTTGACCTATTTGTATTTCAATGGGTCAACTGGGGTTGTGTTTATCTCATGGGCAAAAAAATACCTAGAAGGGGATTGAGTAAAATAGGTCAAGGTTAAACAACAACCAAAGTACAAATTTTAATTCACGCAACTAGCTTTATTATTTTATCCGTTTATCGCACGATTGAGTACTGTCTTTGTAATCACAAGTAACACGTTAGTCATTTATGACAAAAATTGTTTTGGGATGAACACAACCCAGCCCCATTTCCGGACCCATAACAAATACATAACCCTCTTCACCTAAACCTGTTTTTGACATTTACTCAACCCACCAATCTTTCTACTAAATAGTTTCTTCAAGTTTACCTTTTTCATTGACTCGAACGATGACAATCCATCAGAAGAAACGCTAAGGGCACCCTTAATCAGCAGCAACTTGGGCTTTTTGCACTTTGTGGGCATGTGCTTGTGAGCTGCATGCTTTTTGAAGACTAGGCCTTTAAAAACTTCACTGCAACAATTAAAGCAGATATCAATATACAAAATTACAGAGTATAAGAGAATACTTGTGACGGAACGACACAAAGATTTAATTAGTTATCGATGTATCCAAAAAGTATGGGACCAAATGACCAATACATTGAGCCTGTGAGCTCAATGAGATTTTACAAGCTCCTTAACTTTGTGCATAATCAAATCTCTTGTTAACATATAAGGTTAAATTAATTAGCTATCGTTTTGGTCTACATGTATTCATCATTAGTATCAAAGCAAGCAAATACACATATGGGCCATGAATTATCTGAATACTTGCCAATAAACAGTTGGCAATTGACACATAAAACAAATTGGTTAGAGGTGGCAATTTTGATCCAGATATATACAAATGGGTCGGTTTATTTATCTTTAAAGTGTCAAATGATAATGCTGAAAGATTTTACTACGCAGGCAAAGGGTTAAACGTTTCAAACAGATCAAACGGTTTTAATGTTATACTACATGCATTTAAATGCACAACCTTTTAAGCAATTTACCATAAAATAAATTAGAAATTGTTGTGATCATATGCAAAATAATGATGATTTATATGATTAAAAAAAAAAAAAAAAAAAAAAAAAAAAAAAAAAAAAAAAAAAAAAAAGAATAAAAAATGTTAGCAGGTACAAACTTATCCAATCGGTTTTGTAAAAAAAAATAAGAACCACCGTTTTGACCCGTAACCACAAACCCAATTCCCACCCTAGTATCGCGAAAGCCCACCAGACACTTGCCTGCCATGATCAGGTTTTTGGTTTAGTTTGAACGTAAATTTCAACCTGAACAAACTTCGTCGTTTAATCTAGGTGGGTGTTTGCTTTTAATGTGTATTATCTAGCAATTAATTTCAACGATAAATAAAGGTAAGTTGTTATTTGATCAATAATCATCGTTGAAGTCATTTTAACTTCAAAAGCAAGAAAAAATTATCAACATGCAATGAGGAAGAAACGCAAAAAGTTAATTGAATGAAGAAGTAAATTATAAAAGACAACCTTTGATTTTGAGTACCGCTTGCAATACATTTGACTTTTACATATCCATCAGGATCCATCGCTTTTCCCTCAAAAGCATCTGGCTTTAGATACGAGGCAGCTTCCCATGATAAACGAGCAACCATATCCACCCAATTATCACCGTCAATTCCAGAACACGATATACCCATTGATTTAAGAAGATGCTCTACAAGTGCCTTAAATTTTCCATTCAAAACTTCGTCCATTGCTTTACGTGTTTCCACTCTAAACCTGAAACTCGCACTCCCTTCTTGCCCAAGGCTGCTAAGATTACTTGGCTTCCCCCATTTTACACCATCACCATACTCATCATCGTCGTCATCTAAATTAGCAACACTATCCTCAACGTCATCCTCTACATCATCTGGTTCAGGTGGAAACCAGATATGAGAATCAATCACCCCATTTCCTAAATACGCTTGATTCTGCTGTAACCTATTACTTTCGATATTTGATTCTTCTTTGAGGGCCCTAAAATTGAACAATAACATAATTATGCAAATTAACCACACAACAAATTCACAATCCATCAAAAAAGTAAACTATCACTTACCTTTCTTTTGAAGAAACATCGACAAGATACTCATCTGAAACATAAACGACAAAGCTTATTATATAATGTTATAAATACGTGTTTTTAGGACTAGAAATGTAATTATAAAAAAATAAATAAATAAAAAATAATAATAATAAATAAATAAATAAATAAAGGATAATCGTACTGTAAACGGAAACAGCACTATCGGTTTTAGCCAAAGAAACAGCTGGACTTATTGACGATGCTGGTGGAGAAATCAAACTATCAGTAGTCATATCGTCTAATTCTTCCTCTTCAACAGATCAACTCTTTCACGATTTACGATCCTGCAATATCATCAACAATAATTACAAACATGAAACATTACCATCCTCGAGCAAATTATAAACTTAGGAGTATATGCAAACACATAGCGAGTTCCAGATGGAAAAATCTAAACTTGTATAAATATATAATTAAAGAGGGTGTTTAGGATTGCTTATTTTTTCTGCTTATAAACAAAGTACTTAAAAGCGTAACAATAAGCACTACATAAAAATATGATAGAAAATTTCAATCAAATTCATTTATTAAAGGCTTTAGATTATATATGAATGTAAAAAGTAACTTTGATTTTCTTTCAAATAGATATAAAATAATTTGAAATACGTAGCCCCCTACCTACTTATCAGATATTGCTTAATTTACACGGCAAAGGGTAATTTAAGAAATAAGCAAAAGCAGTTTAGATGATACACAACCGTTTCTGCAAAAGATTAAGCAGAGATACAATAAGCAATCCCCAAAACCACCACCAAATGGCAGACACAGGAATGATCGGAAAGGGTTTGGCCGCGTACATATGAGTCAAAGACTCACCCTCCAAGGGTAAAGAAAACCTCATCCGTTTTAGGGGGTGTTTGTTTAAACTTATATTTGATTTCGGCTTATATTTCATAAGCCCAAATTTTATCGGCTTATTTTGAGACTTGTGGACTTCTATAAGCTTGTTATATCATAAGGAGCTTATAAAGTCTGAAAATATGGCGGAAAATTGAGGCTTATGAAATAAAAAGCCGAAATCAAATAAGCTCATAAGCCCGGTTAAACAAACACCCCCTTACAATAAGCAATCATAAACACTCAGAAATCATCAAAATAAAAAATTCTTCAATCAAACACATATAACGAATCCAACGATCACTATCTAACTCACAAACTTGATTCGTTGACTTGTTAGTCAAGTAACTAAACACAAAATTCAAATAATTCAAAAACTAAACAACAAAGCATTACATCAAATCATTACATCACAACAACAGAGTTATTATAATCTGTAATTTTATAATAATAACTATAAAAAAAATAAAAATAAAAAATAAAAAAAAACCTGTAAAACCCTGGAGTATTCTGTTAAAACCCGTAAATCAAAATAAATGATGATGAAATGGTGACCTTAATTTAGATCGATCTGTGATAAGTAAATAATTGAAGTGAATTGGATGATGAATTCAAAGTTTTTTTTTGAATTATGAGTGTTTGTTTGTTTTGTGTGGAAATGGGGAAGAATGAGTTGACGGGCGGAGTGGACCCCACATGAATAGAAGAAGAGTGTGAGAGTAAATTTGAAGGAAAAGAATGAAAGGGAGGTTGACATATGTTTATTATGTTAGGTGAAATGTGTCAATTTAATATTCATGTATGTCTACGCCCTTTGTTTTTGTGTTTTCTCCATTTTATACCCTTTCTAATATAGGTTTTATACTTGGTTAATATGTTGCTAAACTTTTCAAAAGAACTAGACGAGTACCCGTGAATAGCAATAAGATTTTATAGCGGTAGATAGTTTCTGTGATTAAAAAAAATTCATGAGTCATAAACGAAAAAAATAAAAGTTTGAGAATTTGAGGATTAAACATAATGTTTTGAAACCTATAAAAATATGCGTAAACATGACTAACCCGGGTCAACCTAACGAGTTGGTTCAAAAAAAGATCAAATTAAACTGGGTCTCAACCCGTTTTTTGATTGTATTAATAGTTTCCTTTTAAAATTTATGTTTGCAACATTTTCTTTTTTAGTTCAACTTTTCACTTTTTTGTTTTTTTTATATAGTGTATAGATATAAATATCCGTCTACGAAACTGAATTTTTATTTTGTTCATCTAGGTTACTGAATTTATGAAACATGACATTTTGAGATCACTGAACTTATAAAAATATACGTAAACATCACTAAACTTGTAAAAACACGACAGTTATGTTTTTTTTTTGGAAAAGAACACGACAATTATGTTACTTAACTTATCCAAAAATATATGTTCAAGTCACTCCGATTAACATTGAAAATTATAGAATAGTATGCTTCATGTAAGTTCAGTAATCCAAGTGAACAAAATAAACATTCAGTATTTTAGGCGCACCTTTTTTTTTAAGTTTAGTGACATTTTTGTCTATTAACCCATTATCCTTTGGTCAAATCGACTAAAATGTCCTATTTAATTTTTATTGGGGTAAAGTGAAAGGGGGAAAAATATGGCATAAGATCATGAGGGATGACAGGGGCACTAATTCATGAACCGTTTGATAAAGATCTTTTTTTTATCAACTCGGATGAAATTTTGTGTTCATTTAGTTAAATTAATGAACATGAACATAAATAAGTTTTATTCATTCATTTAAGTTCATAAATGTTTGATTATATGTATGTTTGATATTCGTTTATGTTCATTTATTTATGTTTACTTCTATAGGTTCGAATATCATATATTTTATTATATGCATAGTAATATAAGAATACTTAGAAAAGCGACACACACAAAGAATTGTTATATGTTTTGCATATTTTATGATTGTTCTTATATATTTCTTTATGTTCGTTTATAACCTTGAAGAATTAACATAAATATACATGAACAATCTCGTTCTCCTAGTAAACGAATATGAACAATATAGTGTCTGTTTAAGTGTTTGTGTTCGTTCATTTGTTCGATTAAACTTAAATAAATAAACATCAACAAATCTTTGTTCGGGTCGTTTTTACCGCCGGTTTGACAATATTATACCCTCAAGGCCTCAACCATTTGAGAACATAGTTGGTATTTCGTTGGCCTTATCAAAATTGATGTTGGTGTCGTAGCTTCAACGTCGTGATTAGTATGTTTATGTGTATTTGGCTGTATTTTAATTGGTTCATCTTTATAATGTAGTCAATCGTAGTCAATCGAATAAAACATATTATTTAATTTCTTGTTAATGAGTATATGCTTTATTAAATATAACAAGTGTTAGAAGAAGAATAGGAAGAATATTACTTGGTGCAAGTTTGGGTGCGTTTGTCTATCCATTCAAACTAAGTTCTAGTTAATTGAAATAGAGATTTGACTAGGACACCCATTATATCTACTTATTATTCTATTGTATATATATTAACCACCTTAAGGTAGTTATTGTTAATCACAACATAACATGCATCTTCTAAACTTTTTAACTTATAGTTTTGAGATATACGTTTAGGTAGAATTAGAATCCACTAATAAATAAAATGAATCTTAGCTTAATGTTAGAGGATTTTTAATCGCGAATTGGTGACATGGAGATAAACTTTTTTGCTAGATGAAAGATGACATCTGTTGTTTGAACAACCATAATGAAGAGTGCATGAAACAAGTCTCCCAAGGTTATTTTTCACAGTAGACAATTAAGGGCCCGTTTTGTTGAGGGGGTTGGCATAGGTTTAGAGATTGATGATAAAAAAATAATAATAATAAAAAAAAAAAAAAAAAAAAAAAAAAAAAAAAAAAAAAACTTGTTTAGTTGGTAGCAGAGGTGCACATTTCGGTTAACAGGTCCAGTTTGACCCGAACCGGTTTGGGGCTTCGGTTTGAGTCTTCGTGGTCAAGAAACAGTCGGGGCGGTTAACCGGTTCGGTTCCAAACCGACCCCGAGAGGAAAAAACCTAAACCTATCCGAACCGGTTTGGTTTCAGTTACATGCAGTTCGGTCGCGGTTAACCGGTTTGGACCGGTTTGTGCTTCTTTTTTTTTCTTTTTTTTTTAACATAATTATCAGTTCTCACTTCTCACTACCCATTCACAATTTGACATTCACAAAAATCAAAACTCAACATTCAAAATTCGATGTCTCGCAAAGATTTCTCGCAGCAATTGCTAAGTCCTCACAAAGATTTCTCACAACAATTCCCAAGTTCTCCAAACGAACCGGTGATTGTGAACACTCCACCTGCAGAAAATGAAAATCAATAACAAAACACTCCAGCTGAGAATGAACCGGTAAACAATCCACCGGTGGAACAACCCAATACACTTGGGTTAACTCATGAAGAACTCTTTGAGCAAGATATGCAAGTCTTGAGAGAGGTTTTAGTAGCCGAAGAATGTGAGGCAGCTACTCATAGGGCTCGGGAAAATGCTCGTAGGGAGCGGCTAAACAGAGAAGCACCACACCGTTGGGCCTTGGGGTTAGGCCCTCAGCCATCAGAGTCTTCTTCGAGTGAGGAGGATGGCTGGATCTCAGATGATTCATTTTCTTAATTCGTAGTTTTATTTTAATTACCGTATCGTAGTTTCTATTAATCGTACTTTGTATTTCATGTTATAACTTTAATGTTTAATGTAATGCGTGTTTTAACTTTAATGTTTAATGTAATTCGTGTTTTAAATGTTATGTTAGTTATTTTAGTTTAGGTGGTAATTATAAAGTAAACTGAATAAACTTCAACTTTTATTTAATACAACGGAAATACACTTAACTTCGACATAAAACATTGAAAAGCTACTCAACGTCGACTCGTGCCATCCGACAATACTTGGTCAAATCAGCCCTCAATGCACTGTTGGAAACAGGATTCATTAAAAAATAGCAATGCTTACATTGAGCCTTATGTGTGCCATCCAACATTTGGACGTAGTTAAATTTATTTGTAATAACTAGTTTACGGTCCCATTGTAAAACCCATACAATCACCGGTGTCGGTACCGGTGATGCTGGTGCAATTGGTGCTACAGCCTCTTGTCCTTGATTTGCATTTGCGATTAGTGAATAAACAAAACAAAAACGTTTGAATTTATCTATACAAGAAACAAGATTACAAGTTGTAAAAAAAATAATAAAAAAATATATACATTTATACTAAGATAATAAATGTTAAAACGGCCCCCTAGGCTCCCAATATTGAATTCAAAATTTGAAAACTCCGGTCCCCGCCTAGCCTCCCAATTTAAAATTTGAATTCAAAATTTTCAAAGTTGGCCGGTTTGACCGGTTAACTCCCTTCCCCCCAACCCGCCTTGGCGCAATATTCAAATTTTGAATTTTTTTTGACCGGTTTTTAACCGGTTAACTTTTTTTTTAATTATTTTTTTTTTTTTTCGTTTTTCGTCGTTTACACAAAGTAAAATTAATAAAATTCAACTTCTATTTAATACATCGAAAAGAAATACATCACATATATTTAACAAACACTTTTATTTAATACATCGAACGGGAATACATCATTAAAGAAAATACATCACACATAATGCATAAACTTAGAACATAATACATTGAAATACAACACACCTAATACAACTTAAAGGAAATACATCATACATGAAAATGAAACACACATAATACATAAACATAATAAAGGAAAAGCTACTCGTAAACCTCTTCCTCGGATTCGTCATCGACGGAGCTCCTAGCAGCGGTAGCAGCTTCATCTTCTCTTATTTCTTCATCGGAAAGCAACTTGACTGTACCCTCTTGCACCTCTAACTCGTAGACCTCTTCTTCGACTTCCAAGGGATCTTCAAGATTTACTTTGTGTTGTCTTCGCTTGATTGCGTCCAAATGATCTTTCAAACACATACACATTTCCAAAGAAGCCGGTGTGAGCTTTGATCTTCTGTTTGATAACACCCTTCCACTTGTTGAAAAAGCGGATTCAGAAGCTACCGAAGTAGCTTGTACACTAAAAAGATCCCGAGCCATTTTGGATAGAACAGGAAACATTGTTTCCTTTGCTTTCCAAAACGCCAAAACATCAAAGTTTTCATTGGTCGGCCGGAATACATGAGATGAAATTGGTTCCGGTATATCTTGTATATTCATTGTTTTGGACACGATCACTCTTTGCCCGTTTGTTGGGATTTTCTCTTAACTTTTGTAGCAAGCCTTGTATTGGATTCCCTCTATGCGAAGACCTCGATGATGAAGAAGTCGCATTCATAGAATGAGTTGGGTTACAAAATAGTATTCCCATAAACCTTCAAAAGAATTGTTAAAAGCTGTTTGTGCATCTTCAACAAAGTTAAAGTTATTCGCGGTTAAACCCAAATCATTTGAAATCGAGTCGATAAGTAACTCTACCCCGCATACATTATAACATGGATTTAATGCGGCTGCACAAGTAATTACCGGTGGCAATTTTTCAAAATATTTAATGAGCTTGTCTTTCATTGGTGTAACCATATTTGAAAATGGTCATGTTGGGGATACCCCCTAATACAATATGATTGTAAAACACCCCCTCTCATCTTGAATTGTCTTTTTCTTCTCACACTCTATTTTGTCATAGGGTTCTTTGGTTCCTACTCCACCACTTTCCCTTTTTCTCTTTTTAGGACTTAATAAATTTTAAAATACTGTACGGGTCTATTTAAAAATGCAACTGAATTATTATTTTATTTGGCGTGTCTAACACTACCTCTTTCCTTTCAATTTAACTAATTTATTTTACCATTTCAGCCATCATCACCACCACCAAAGTATATCCAACAACCCTGGCAAGACCACCATCGTCGTTCTAACAACCATTAACTCCGGTCAAACTACTGCCACTTCCGATCAAACCACCACAGCCGCTACAACTTCAGGTTGTTTTAAACCCACGAGCGTCGCCACCTCACGTCTAACCACCATAGCTGTCGCACCTTTCGTTGGTCCAAATGATACCTTATTTTTTGTCTATATCTCGTTTTGATTTTTCAAACCTTGTTAAGTTTAGTTTTGAAAAAAATAAAAATAAAAATGACAAAACTACTAGAAGACAAAACTACTAACATGACAAAACTAATAGAGACCAAGGGGGTGTGTTACTTGTAAAAAAGGAGGTGTTTGTATATTACATGCCTATTTGAAAATGCACCACCACTTAATTCAAATGAGGACAAACTTGAACACATGTAGTGTAACACCCTAGGCAAATCTCACATCGGTTGTGGCCTGCAGAGATGCTGGGCTCATAAGATAACATTCGCCTTACAATAACACAACGCGTTTTGTGGTCTACTGCAAGTGGGGTTCTTAGGAACTGGCAGTTAAGCGTGCTCATGTGAGAGTAGTACTGGCTTGGGTGACCTGCCGAGAAGTCTTCAAATGAGGCCAAAAAACAAATCCGTGAGCCTGCGGGCAAAGCGGACAATCTTGTGGTCTGTATAAGGGGGTTTTACAAGTGGTATCAAAGCCAGGTTGAGCCGTTCGGGATGGTAGGGCAAACCTCATCGAGGACGATGAGTCCCTAAGGGGGAGGGGGTGATTGTAACACCCTAGGCAAATCCCATATCGGCTGTGGCCTGGAGAGATGATGGACTCATAAGATAACATCCGCCTTACAATGAAACAACGCATTTTTTGGTCTACTGTGAGTGGAGTTCTTAGGAACTGGCAGTTAAGCATACTCATGTGAGAGTAGTACTCGCTTGGGTAACCTGCCAGGAAGTCTTCAAATGAGGCCACAAAAACAAAGCCGTGAGCCTGCGGGCAAAGCGGACAATATTGTGGTCTGAGTAGCCAGGATGTTACATGTAGTATAGTTGCTCGAGTACCAAATGGGATGTTGGATAATAAACCCCCGATAATTTTTTTGTGGCGTTGTAAAAAACTTTAAGTAATCGGGTTAATTTTTCAATGGTTTCCCAATGGTCGACTGGAAATGGAACAACCTTACCCTTTCCTACCAACTGGTTATGAAAATATTTTAAAGTCACCTTTTGTTTTAGACCACTATAATATAAATGGAATTCCATCTTGTATCACAATCTAAATTAGGTGACAACCAATGTGTAACACCCCCAAAATTCGAGTCTAGCGGAAGTATACATGTCATTAGGGTGCTACTACATTGGTATAACAACATAAGTACAAATAATGTTTTTTATTACATTTGTTGAGAATAAAATGCATTAACAAAATATTAAGTTTATATTTTATAAAAGAAGTGCGGAAATAGGCCCATAAAATAGTTGAAGTGGTCCCAATTGCTTTATCAGAGTCGCCTATAACCAATGCCCATTGCCAAGTTCCTTTAAATAGTGAGCTGTCGCCTTATACATGAGAATACATGCTAAAGGTTAGCTTACACTGGTGAGTTCATAGTTTTAAGTTAAAAAGCAGTTGTAGACCTGAAGAGTTAAGTGCTATGTGTGACTAGAGGCAGACATAGATTTCGCATTCCAACATCATAACAATTCACAAATGATTGATTTCTTATCTTAAACAGATAAGTGGTCATAGTGAGTGGGCCCCTCGGCGGTCACTAGCCAGGCAACAGTTATAGTAAGGAACCACCCATTACTACCCTTGACTAGGCCGTAAGTAGATATCTATACTTAGCTAGGCAAGAGTTATAGCAAAGGTTGCCACCCTAGTCTAAGGTAACATCTACCGCAATCTAACCTTAACTAGTCAACACAATATAAAGTAGTAGCAGGTCCGAGAAAAATAGTTTGAGCTAGGGAGCTCACATGTAAATCAGGTAAACACATAATGCTTTCGAACAACCAATTCAAGGGTTTTAGTCAATCAATCAATCAAACATTCCACGTATTCAAATAAACAATCATTGGATTTAGTTAAAAGGAGCATGTATGCTCCCCAAAATGGTTATGAAAACTGTTTAAAAAGTAAGAGGTATGAACTCACCTTAGCCACAAAAATGCAAAGCTCACGACTGACACAACTGGCATCTAGAGCTAATCACAACGGTATCCAGAAGATAGGTATCACGAGTACAATGGTACAGAAACGGGGTACCCTAATACGCATACGATTATCTCAGAAAATAGCTCGTACAATAATGAAGTCTATAGAAGACAACTTGTCATAATTTTCGTGGATTATTCGTATCGTTATTTATAAAAAGGTCAGTATCAATATTTCGTAAGAAGCTTTATGTTTCGTGTGGTGGTAAGAAAGTACAGACTCCAAATGTTACTCACGCCAAAGTGGAAAAGATATCGACAAACAACTCACACCAAAGAGGAATAAACATCGACATAGTCATGAAAATGTTAACAACGCTCAAGTTAACCAAAGAAAACATAGATTATGACAACAATTAATCATGTAATATAAACTAGGTAGGTTTTGGTGTTTACCCTATAATCCCAAATAGTTTATGTAAAACACACATATTTTATTTAACAAAATAAGTTGAATTTATAGTTCGAGGAAAAGGATTTTCAACTTCACAAAACATAAGTTTATATTCTTGTCGGATTTTATAAAAATAGAAGGTGTTGAACAATAATATAAGTTTAGAAAGTTGTATAAAATTCAGCATGACGCGTTCTTTTATACACACTTCCAAGTCAACACGACTTTAATGAAATCAATTTTCTCAAACAATATTTCCCGACAATTTGATAGAACTAATAAAGAGTATTCATTGTTTATTAGACATTATTTACTTATTGTATATTTGTTGCGAATCAAATATATTAAATTCGTTGTGAGTCTAATATATTGTATTCGTTTCAAGTCCAATAAGTCTAAATGTCCAATGTCCAACGAGCATCGATGTAAGACTAATAATTGTTCAAATGTCTAAAAGCAATATTCACAATCCAAGGATTTAATTCGTTAAATAACCGTATCAAAAGTGTAATCCACTCCAAGTCACAATCCGTATATCAAGTAATATTTCCAAATGCCCAAAATGTACCAACCGTCACAAGTATCACCACAAATAAAACATGTTAGTCAAATATATTTTAACATTTTAATTTATAATCAACACACTTTTAAATTTTTAAACACACCCTTATTAATCATTGTGGGCTTGTGAGCCCATATTGTAATTCAAACACACCCATTGTACTCTATGGGCTTCGGTCCTTATTACTATTAACCAAACACTCCCCTCGGGAGCTTGTAACTCAACTCAGTTCAACAAACAAACACCTCTTGTGATATCCTTCCATTTATTTGTTAGGGTGGTGGGAGTACCTGCGGGGAAGCACGGTGAGGGGTGGAACCCCGCACTGGAACACCGCCGCCTCTCGGTGTACCCCGCACGGGGAGGTGTTTTGGGTGACCACAAACCGCACGGGAAGGCTTGATTTTTTTAACGTTGGAGGGTAAAGGAGCGTTTGGGGGCAACGGTTATTTTTTTTGTTGCTGATGGTAGAAAGCAAAAAAAAAAAAAAAAAAAAAAAAAAAAAAAAAAAAAAAAAGTCAACGACAGCTCCAAAAAAAAATTGCAGGCGGCTGGAAGAGTGGAGGAATGGAGGAAGAAGACAGCAAAAAAAATACTAGTAGTATATATATTTTTGTTGGGTTGAGTTTTTTTTAATTGGGCTAAGTTGTTGGGCTATTCAACATGGGTTACTGCATTTGTATTCAATTGGCTTTTCTTTTTTCTTTTCTTTTTTCTTTTTTTTTTTTTAATTTTAATAGAATTAAAAAAAAAAAAAAAGAAAAAAGAAAAAAAAAGTGAGTGAACGGTGAGTGAATTGGCGCCTCCAAAAATGAAGTGAGTGAAGGGTGAGTGATGGAAAAAGTAGGGAATGATGTGGCGCAAGAGGATTGGTTGAGAGTGAGTGAAGGGAAGGGGTGTGAGTGATGTACTCCCACCACCCTTATGACAACAATAAACTCGACACCCTCGTGGTGTCGTGACGCTCACCAAGCCAAGTAAAACACCACATTTGGGGTGCTCCTTGTCGGACCCAATACACAAACAAGTAAATACCACCTTCGTGGTTTCCTTTCCAGCTGAGACAACTCACCCAAGGTGAAATGCCACATTCAAACTTGCTAAAATAACACTCTCAACAAATAAGCCAATAAACATATAAGCTCAAAACCAAAACAATAACCAACTCAAAACTGAAAAACCTAGTCGAGATTTGTCTCAACCTGTGTAACAATTCGCATTTTCAGATTAATTACTATTCCTGGAAAATTTCACTATTTACTTTTACTATTCATTTTTCCTGAAATTTTCCCGAAATTTGATTTTTGTTTCTTGGCCTCGAGTGATAAATCATTTCCATGACAAATTAAAAGTTTGACACTTATCAGATCATTTTCGTGAAAGTTATTAAGGAATTACACGGAATTACACGTTTTAGGGTAAAACGTCATTCAAAAATTCTACGCACAACGAAACTCGGCCGCGTTAAGTGACCCCGCATCAGAAAAATGTTTGACACACTCATGATTTATTTGAGAATTAATCATGACTGTGAAAAACATGACCAAAATAAGCCTCGGCCGTGAAAAACTGGAATTTTTAGTTTTTAAGCGTTTTTACTCAGTCGTAACCTTAGCCTATACCTGCACCGCGTTTCTAAGACGATTTGAGTTTTCAACTTATTAGAAAAAGTCACTATATAATAGTTATGATTTACTAAGACCAAGAGGTCTAATGACCTAAAGCCAAGACTACAACCATGGCTAAAGCCAAGGTTGAGTCTCAAGACCATGGTAACAATGACCAAGGTCACGGCAAAGCCACGACTAAAGACCATATAACTTTTAAATATTAAAACTTATATATATATGTTATCAAATACTACAATAGTAGGGAGCCTCATGTGAGGAGTTCATTAAGTAAGCCGTCGAGATGAGTTGTGGATTTACGAATTAAAGTGTCCTGGCTCCTCGAACGTTTACTCCATGACTTCTGAATTATGTCGGCCCGAACGGTAGTAAGAGATATACAACCTATACATGTTTCATAAACCATTTATATTCAAAGACTTACACTATATACTAAGTACTACATCATGAACATTATGCAAGACATATATAGGCAATTTTTCGTATTCTTAGACGTTACTCCAAACCTAAGTCGCAACGTTCTATTATAGGTTGTTCTTAGAGACTTTCGAGATTCAACTACCACTTTCATTTCACATCACTTAAGCTTAAGGTGAGTCATAGCCCCTACTCTTTTCATACTTGTTTTAACTTTTTGGGGGAGACACATGCTCAACTACTTGCTTACTTACAAATACTCAAAACGTTTATACTTGACTGTGTTATACTTGATTGCATACATACATGACTGCGTTATACTTAATTGCGTTATTCTATTCATTGACTAGTAGTTATCTTTGGGAAGTGGCTCCCAGTTATCTTTGGGAAGTGGCTCCCAGTTGTCTTTGGGAATTGACTCCCAGTTGTCTTTGGGAATTGGCTCCCAAGTGAGGTCTTCGGAGATGAAGTAGAGACTCACTACTAATTGCTTAATTGTTTTGATGAACTATTATATGTCTCATTCATTCTATATATTTAGCAGTGGGTTGTGAACACACAGGTTGCAAGTGTTGTTATGAGCGGGACTTGCAACTGAGTAGATTCACAATGCCTTTGCTGTGTGAACATTCTTTAAGGCTTTTCAACTATTTTAAGACAAACTCTATGAACTCACCAACCATTGTGTTGACACTTTAGCATGTTTGTCTCAGGTCTATAAGGTGATAGCTGTTGCATGGAGCATAGAGTCGTTTGGCATGTTTTGAAGACTTATGCTTTTATCTTTACCATTCGATATGTCTTAAAACTCTTATGTATTGTATTATGGAACTCAAGTTTGTAACTCAGAATTTATTTATCGAATGGTAACTTTTCAAAACGTCTCATTTAGAGTTCGTTTTCTATACCTTGTACTTTGTATTATGAAGTGGCACCCCTATGACACAGTCTTCCGCTGCGGTATTTTGGGGGTGTTATAGATTGGTACCAGAGCCTTGGTTATAGAGAACTAGGTTGCATATACTACCTAGACTATAACTGCTATAAACATTAAGATTCTCCTCTTTATTTTGCCTTACACACACTTCATGCGCATATGCTTATTGCTCATTGTTTGTTTAAGAGAAACCCTAGACAATAGTCAAGTCATCAAAAATTTAGAGCTAAGTAATAATTATTTATTTAATTTAATCTTGTGACAGTTCTTGTTTGATAAGACATAAGATTAAGTTAAATAAAGGTTATTAGTTTCCTGTAGAGATTTGATGATTTGCCTTATACTTACTTTATATGATTCTAATACCTAGAGGTGGTTCATATGTCCTAGTACGACACTCAAACCTTTCTACAAGCGCGACTAGTCCTTTTCGTCATATCACCTTCTCTAGATACCTACACTACATTACCCTTTCACAACTTAAGAGCAGATGATAGAAAGTCTACCCAATTATGTAGTATCAATTGTTGAGATATGTGTGCCTGGTAATATGTATACGTGTGAAAGGAAGCAATTATAATTATGGTGGCCAACATAATTATAAGTGCGTCACGACTCACGTAGACATATGTAACCATGCTTACATTAATCAACGTTGACTCAAATTGACAAGATTTAAGACTAAGTAGTCTAGAAATATCACCTCATATCTGACGTCGACAAAATGTCCCTCCTTGTAGATATCATGGCACCAAAGAGAGTAACTCGTAGCACTAGCCGAGGTGGTGCAACACCAAGAGGTGGAAGAACTGGTGGTTGTGGAGGTAGTGGAGCTGCTCACGACACTAGTAACCCTAGTAATGATAGTGGAAGAACTGGTGGACGTAGAGGTAGAGGAGATGCTCACGACACTAGTAACCCTAGTAATGATGGTGGAAATCCATATGTCTCCACCATTATTGCCCAACAACTACAAAACCTACTTCCCACCATAGTCACACAAGTTGGCAATCACATGAACAATTCGGGAAACCACGGAAGCATAAATGACGCTACAAATGATGGAGGAAGGAATGGTAACAACAACAACAACAACAACAACAACAACAACAACCATAGGACTGGATGTACGTATAAGGAATTTACGTCATGCAAACCAATTGAGTTTAATGGTAAAGGAGGTGCATTGGCATATACACGATGGGTCGAGAAGATGGAGTCAGTGATCGATATCAGTAACTGTGCAATCCAGCAGAGAGTGAAATATTCTGCATGTTTGCTATTAGAAAAGGCATTGACATGGTGGAACATGCAGATTCAAGCAAGGAGTAGAGAAGCAGCTGTAGGCATGACATGGGACGACTTTAAGGGACTACTGAAGGAAGAGTACTGCCCGGTTAATGAAATGCAAAAACTAGAGGACGAGTTTTAGCATCACTCTATGGTAGGGGCTGGTCATGCACCCTACACAGATCGGTTTCATGAACTAGCTAAACTAGTTCCTCATCTGGTTACCCCTGAATCCAAAAGGATTAAGAGGTACATCTATGGCCTTGTTCCTGAGATTCGTGGGACAGTGAAAACAACCGAACCTCCCACAATTCAGAGTGCAATATTGAGAGCAGGGACCCTAACAGATGAGATGGTTAGGAATGGAACTTTGAAGAATAGTGACAAAAGGAAGGGAACGGGTGAATCGAGCGAGCAAATGGGTACAATGGTTGATAATAAGAAAGCAAGAGGATTTGCGGCAACTGTTTCTAATCAGAAAAAGTATGAGGGTCTATATCCTAAGTGTACTAAATGTGCTTATCATCATCAGAGGTCTGAGCCATGCCCTGTGTGTTATAATTGCAAGAGGTCTGGCCATTTTGCAAGTCAGTGTAAATCAGTTACAAGGCAGGCGAATGCGGACAATATAAGAAACAACCAAAAGACATACCATGAGTGCAACAGCCCAAACCACTTCCGAAATACTTGTCCTAAGTTGAATAGGGCACAGAGACAAGTGCTGGATAACCCAACTCTAGCAGTAATGCTTGAAGAAAATAACCCAAACCGTGGATACAATGTTAGTCCACCTCGGGGTCGAGCATACTATTTGGGTGCTAAGGAAGCCCGCAATGCGTAACGGGTACATACCTTATCCTACCATATTATTCTATTCTAGTACAAAATCTAGCTTTATTATGCCGTTATTAAGATAAGAGACCTAGACACACTAAACTTCGGGACGAAGTTTCCTTAAGGGGTAGAGACTGTAACAATTCGCATTTTCAGATTAATTACTATTCCCGGAAAATTTCACTATTCACTTTTACTATTCATTTTTCCCGAAATTTTTCCGAAATTTGATTTTTGTTTCTTGGTCTCGAGTGATAAATCATTTCCATGACAAATTAAAAGTTTGACACTCATCAGATCATTTTCGTGAAAGTTATTAAGGAATTACACGTTTTAGGGTAAAACGTCATTCAAAAATTCTACGCACAACGAAACTCGGCCGCGTTAAGTGACCCCGCATCAGAAAAATGTTTGACACACTCATGATTTATTTGAGAATTAATCATGACTGTGAAAAACATGACCAAAATAAGTCTCGGCCGTGAAAAACTGGAATTTTCAGTTTTTACTCAGCCGTAACCTTAGCCTATACCTGTACCGCGTTTCTAAGACGATTTGAGTTTTCAACTTATTAGAAAAAGTCACTATATAATAGTTATGATTTACTAAGACCAAGAGGTCTAATGACCTAAAGCCAAGACCACAACCATGGCTAAAGCCAAGGTTGAGTCTCAAGACCATGGTAACAATGACCAAGGTCACGGCAAAGCCACGGCTAAAGACCATATAACTTTTAAAGATCAAAACTTATATATATGTTATCAAATACTACAATAGTAGGGAGCCTCATGTGAGGAGTTCATTAAGTAAGCCGTCGAGATGAGTTTTGGATTTACGAATTAAAGTGTCCTGGCTCCTCGAACGTTTACTCCATGACTTCTGAATTATGTCGGCCCGAACGGTAGTAAGAGATATACAACCTATACATGTTTCATAAACCATTTATATTCAAAGACTTACACTATATACTAAGTACTACATCATGAACATTATGCAAGACATATATAGGGAATTCTTCGTATTCTTAGACGTTACTCCAAACCTAAGTCGCAAGGTTCTATTATAGGCTGTTCTTAGAGACTTTCAAGATTCAACTACCACTTTCATTTCACATCACTTAAGCTTAAGGTGAGTCATAGCCCCTACTCTTTTCATACTTGTTTTAACTTTTTGGGGGAGACACATGCTCAACTACTTGCTTACTTGTACAAATACTCAAAACGTTTATACTTGACTGTGTTATACTTGATTGCATACATACATGACTGCGTTATACTTAATTGCGTTATTCTATTCATTGACTAGTAGTTATCTTTGGGAAGTGGCTCCCAGTTATCTTTGGGAAGTGGCTCCCAGTTGTCTTTGGGAATTGACTCCCAGTTGTCTTTGGGAATTGGCTCCTAAGTGAGGTCTTCGGAGATGAAGTAGAGACTCACTACTAATTGCTTAATTGTTTTGATGAACTATTACATGTCTCATTCATTCTATATATTTAGCAGTGGGTTGTGAACACACAGGTTGCAAGTGTTTTTATGAGCGGGACTTGCAACTGAGTGGATTCACAATGCCTTTGCTGTGTGAACATTCTTTAAGGCTTTTCAACTATTTTAAGACAAACTCTATGAACTCACCAACCATTGTGTTGACACTTTAGCATGTTTGTCTCAGGTCTATAAGGTGATAGCTGTTACATGGAGCATAGAGTCGCTTGGCATGTTTTGAAGACTTATGCTTTTATCTTTACCATTCGATATGTCTTAAAACTCTTATGTATTGTATTATGGAACTCAAGTTTGTAACTCGGAATTTATTTATCGAATGGTAACTTTTCAAAACGTCTCATTTAGAGTTCGTTTTCTATACCTTGTACTTTGTATTATGAAGTGGCACCCCTATGACACAGTCTTCCGCTGCGGTATTTTGGGGGTGTTACAACCTGTATACCCAAACTCACCACACGAATAAAATGGAAACATTTTATATCCGTTTTCAAACCACTTAACAAAGTCAAACCTGTTTAATCTTGTTTTTAATCCGTACTTTAGCTCTCAAAAATAACCAAAACGTTATTAACAAGGTTTATTATCCACAAAAACAATGACAAACTAATCATAATCGGTTTATAAATAAATAGACCAAGAAAGTGGTTTCACCATACCACACAAAAGAAAACGAGAGAGAGGAGAGGAGGGTAAAGCGGCGGTGTGCAACGGCGACACGACGGTGTGATGGCAACGAACCAAGCAAAACCTAAAACAGCTCCTTGTGTCTTCCTTGTTTCTGGAACAGCGGCGGCATCAAGGTGGTTGGATATGGGTGATGTTGATGTATTGATGGTGATGGTAGCTGAGCTACGGCGGCGACCAAGATGGCTGTTGTGGTGGTGTTGTCGTTATCGTGGCTGAAACACGAGCAAGGGAGGCGTTTGGTGTCGGTTTGGAGCGCGTGAAACACAAGAAAATGGAGAGGATATGATGGGGTTTAAGGTGGTGGTGGTGGCGGTGAAAGTCCACATGAGGTGGTAGTCGTACTCAAGTGGCCGGATCTTTGGTCGGAAAAGAAGGAGAGAGGAGTGGGCGGCTGTGAGGAGAAGAGGGAATCAAATGAACCCTAGAAATGTATAATAGGGTTTATATAATCCCTTTTGAACCTTTAGTGAGAACCCTAGGGGCCAATTGTGACAAAGCACTAAGCTAAGGGGCGACGGGGTATTTTAACCGCAGGGACCATTATTGCAATTTCAGTTATCTTTTGTAAAATGAGATTCGGGACTAGTTTCGACTAGTAAATGAAAGATTTATGACTTGGGATTTTCACCAGTATGCTCAGAATAAATTTTTTGATAGAAATTAATATAAATATGTATAGCTTCTCACGAATAATACCAAACTCAAAATGGGTGGTCGTTTCTCCGAATAAAATCAGTCAGGAAAATTGCGGGTTGTCACACAATGTTTCCCCACATTAGCATACATCCGAACGTAGTTATTCATTCTTGTACTACCCCTTTTAAAAATATCATGCAACCTTTGTTTAAAAGCATCTTTCATTTGACTCAATACGGGATCGTTTAATCCCGCTTGCACAACCAAGTTAATGATGTGTGCAATACATCGAGAACGATAAAAATCGCCATTAAAAAGTGGCTCGAATTCCTATTTCATTCTACCCATTGCATTTGCGTTGTTACTAGCATTATCCAACGTAATTGAAAAAACTTTTTTTTGCATGTGAAATTTGTGAAACACTTTTCTCAACATTTTGAATAACGCACTTCCCGTGTGAGGAACCAGAAACTCTTCAAAGGATATGACTCGCTTCATGAATAGCCAACTTTCGGGATCAATCCAATGTGCGGTAACACAAAGGTACGAATATGGCGAACCATGAGGAGCGGACCAAGCATCTGTTGTTATGTTAACACAAGTATCTAAATTAAAAAAAAAAAAAAGTTTTTTAATTCTTGTTTGGCCATTTTCCACATGTTCATAGCATCACGTTTTAGAGTCACACGACTTACATGAGTGTACATTGGTTGGACATGAGTCTGTATCACTTCCGTCGTATCCTCGTCGTCCCAATGGTTGAACGGTAAACCTTTTTTGATCACCAAACCGGCAAATGCTTGATGGACTTGTTCATGATCGTATGACCCGGTTCCGGAACATTTTTGAGTGCCTTGCAATACTTCTGGTGGATATGAGCCCTCAACGTCGAGTTGAACTCGCCGACATTATACACAAGTAATGCTTACATTGAGCTTTTTTATTGCCGTCCGACATTAGGATGTAGTTGAAGTTTTCCCAAGGATCTTTGGCACGGTCGCATGGTAAAATTTTGACAATCGTAGGTACATTTGATGAACCGGCTACGGTGGTGTTTGTGGTGGTGGTGTTAGAAGTTGAAGTATCATCCACTAGTGAAAATTATTTCGGTTTTGATTTTTTAGAGTGTTTTTTGCTTGTATGAAATGTGTGAATAAACTAAAACATAACACTTTTATTTATACTAAACAAGAAATGGCAAAATGGTAAATTTTGAGCCCAAATAATTAAAAGCCGGTCCCTCCACGCTCCTTGCCATTCAAATTCAAGATTCAAACTTTCAAATTTCAAAAATATCAAAAAAATCCCGCTCCCCCGCCCAAACCGGTTAACCAAACCAGTTCGTATAATCGGTTCATAAAAACCGGTCCTCAAACCGCTCTTTTCTTTGAAATGTATAACCAGTCCCTAACCGCTGGTTTGGGTCAAAACCGGGTTTGACTGGTTGGGTTTCGATTCGCTATCAGACGCGGTTCGTTTAACCGGTTTTTTTGTGCACCTATAGTTGGTAGTAGTGGGCCCATAATATTGAAATCAACCCTTTAAATTTAGGACCCCTTTGGTATAGGGGAATTAGGGGGTATGGATTCAAAGAAATTGCAAATCACTTGTTTGGTGTATATTTAATTTAGTTGCAAAGGGTATAAAATGAAAGATCTCATTCCATAGTCCACTAGTGCCTTTTGGATGAATCCAACCAATAGAATAATTGTATTGTACTTTACTATTTTTTTAACCACATGTTTATTTATTTTATCTTATATTTTTTACTTTTTTTATTTTTAAAATAACATATATATCTCAATTTAAATATAAAGAAATATATAATTTAAATATTTATTTAATTTCTCTCTCCTCTTTTTCTTTCAAACCATTCTAAATCCAAATCTGATTCTAAACCCATCCACCCACCAACCAAACAGACCCTTAGTATTTCTCAAATCATAACAATATCTAGGTTTTCAAATTATACTCATGTTGCGTGGGCTCAATTTGTACCTACACCCAATATATCTTTTTATATTGTCTTTTCTAATAAAAAAAATTAATTTTAAACAATCTCTAAAATTATGAATATTTATTTATTTATTTATTTTATAATATATTTTGTCTCTCTTATATCAAATCCAAATCTAAATCCTAATCCAAATTTAAATCTAAATCCAAATCCTAATCCTAAACAAACCTACAAACCAAACGGGCCCTAACAATCACACTAAACACAATATGAATATTTCAAACATACGGATCATGCCACGAGGATAAAGACATTTCACACCATCTCACAAATACTGCGGTACAGGCTTTATGGTCTTCGAAATTTATTTTACTAGACGAGTACCCGTGCATAGCAACGGGATTTTATAGCGACAGATGGTTTGAAGATTTGGAGATTAAACATAATGTTTTGAAACCCGATTCGACCCGGGTGGTCGTGGCAAAATAAGTGTGAAGAATAAAACTATTTTTTGTAGTCGTTAGGGAAGTGGTTACCAATGATCTAATATTTGTAGCACATGTTTATAGGCAACGTATTTCATGGTACATTTTGAAAACAAACTGATGCAACCACATTACTCCGTTCGATCATTGGCTACAACATTTTCTTTTTTAGTTGCCATCCGTCACAATCGCATATCCATGATTTTTCCTAGTTGAAGAATTTTCTTTAGGACTGCTTGCATTACTCTTTTAAAAGTTCTGGAGAGGTCTCATTGTCATCAGTAACCAACACAAGGTCCAAAGAATAAAAGTGCATCAATGTGATATGATATGAATGTTTAAATTGATTTTGTAATTCATTAATTAATAAATACTATAAAATACTGAGATTACCTTAAATCTATTCGCTACAAAGGCTTCTCTTTCCATAACTTTCTGTTTTTATCAAAATTACATATCCAATTCATCACATGATAACTTGACAAATCACATCTAGCATATACATTTTCTATGTTACAAAGCTTAAATATGAACAGAACTTTATTATAGTAATGAAGAAAAAAAAAAAAAAAAAAAAAAACCCTATCCTAGACCCTTAACTTCGCACGCCACAATGTCCCTGAATGATTTGAAGTCGAATACATGGACGGAACCCTTAGGAACTTCACACTTTTTTACTATCATTTCGTTGGATGATGTTGTCTTTGACAACACGCAAATCAGACATGAAAGGTTATCATTCAGATTTTTCTTAATATAGAAGAAAAAAGTATGTGTTGCTTTATTTTTCTTTGCTACACTTGGAGTAGCATTTAACGTAATTCAACCGAAATACTAAAGCTAGCAACATTTTCAAGCAAGTAATAAAACAACCAAAAATAGTTTTAAAGAACAAAGAGACTTTGATCACCTTGAATATAAGTCGCCGCTGAAATTAATAACCTGAGAATCTCACACGTTAACATATTTTTCTGCAAGTCGAAAGTTAAAAACGGATTAATATAATGATATTGATGAAACCAAATAAACTAAAAGAAAAGCAAAAAAAAAAGACTAAAACGCCAAAAAACCATAACCCCAATTCGAATTCTTCATCAAGATCCCTCAAGATGACATAAGTATATAAAAAACAAGTAAGAATACAAATAAAAAAAGTGATCATAGCATGCCGTTCGTAGATGATTCAAAATTTTACCTAAAAAGCACTATGTGCATATGAATCACAAACACAAACACAAACACAAATTAAACGTCAACATCATTATTCCTGGTTTCACATATCACCAAATGTATCAAGTTTTAACAAAAGTAGTTAATATAAGCATAACCAACTAAACTAAATAATATTATATCCAAAGCAATAAACATACCTATGAGAATGTCAAATCACATTATGTAAAGAAAACCATAGTTGCTTTTAGAGTTACAATAGTCCAAAACCATAATTAATGACATATCGTCATTCTTAAATTAGAGCACAATAATATGCATCTTTAAGTAATTTCTTAAACAACATACCTTATATAATATGCGTTTAAAGTAAATGTGGCAATTTAAAAAATCAATCCTGCATGCAATCAGTTACGTCTTTAATGTTGTAATATATGCACAATATAACTTGGCGGTTTCAAAAGGTGAAACGTGTTTCATTTTAATTACTCTATATTGATTTTTTTTTAATTAGTTTTATCTTATCTTTAATTGGTTTTTCAAGGTTTCAAGGATACAATGGGCAAAACATATTTTCAATATTTCACTTTTCTTAACTTTTTCACTTTGACCATTTTTACTTTATAAGTAGTATATATATGCTCAATATTACAAGGATGTCATGTAGTTTACATTAAAACCTGCAATTTTAGGCTTTGCTATTTGACATTGCATAACTTATGAGCGAGGTCAACATGTCCATTAGTCCGTGCAGTGTACTTAATCTAGTCTTCAGTAGAGGTTAATTTTATAAATTATGTTTGGCGAGACATGCTTAATTTTGCATGAGTAATGCCTCCTTTAAGTTATAGTTTTTTATTTGTGTTTGAGTGTTCACGATGTAGCTAATTACCTCTTTTAACGTGTTAATTCAACGTCTGCAACACTAACGTATACATGCGCTCCGCAGCAATGCACGGGTGAGAATCCTTGTTGTATATTATCGTACGTAATTGTTAGGTACACTATTTTATCTTATTGAAAATTTATTTTTATATGAAAGTTTATCTTTGCATATTTTAATATGTTCGTATGATAATATATGTTACATATTATAAACTTTATATTTGTATGAAAATAGTTTAAACTTTATCATAGTATAATTTATTTGACTAATTCTGCTCTCACATTTTTAGAATGCATGATCAAAAATATTTCGATTCATGTGTAGTGTTGCATGTATCCAAACTATGACATGACAATTTGGTTGAAACGAATATAATATAAGTTTTTAATATATCATCTTCATTCTATATATTTTTAAATTGTTTGATTTCATGTTGATTACAAGATAATTTTATTAATTTTTAACAAAAAAAAAATAAAAATAAAAATAAAAATTATGACACATATTTACATATTCTTACCTATTTTTTTGTTTTTGTTTGTGTTTTTGATGCTTTATATTGATATAAGAAAAACATACACAATTGTTTCTATCATGATTATATACATGCTTTTTCTTTTTAGTACACAAATTTGTGAAACTATCTGTCCATTAAACGGGTCTAAAATCTCATACCTAACAGAAAACGAAAGATGTGGACACGAGCTAATGGTTTTGCTTTTTCCCCGAATTGGCCAACCTGAGTTCATAATTACCGGTTATAACCAATCACTCAAGTCGCTATATTGCCACAAAACAATCATTCAATTAACTTTTGATAGATAACCAAACTGAGCATATCAACCCAAGATTGAGCTGTTTTTCAAAGAGGAAATGTGTGTTTCTGGCTTAGAACAATACATGCAACATTCCACAAGACCAAATTTACATTCATCATCAAACATTTGTCTACAGAGCATTTAAAGCAGGAAAAAGTTACACGGACAGAGAAGGGCTAGCAAGTCAACTTCAACTCTAGCAGCATCCACTAGTTGATGCATCTGAAACTGGAGCCTTTTGGTTAAATATGTTGCTTTTTTTCACAGTTGTTGACCCCTCAGCAGTCAAGCTAGGTGTATCCAAGATCTGCACAATGATTTAAAACTCAATGTGATTTGACAATTTAACCGAAACATGTCCTACTTTCCAGCCAGTAAAAATAATAATAATAATAATAATAATAATAATAATAAATAATAATGGTTCTTGGCAAAATAAGGTTATCTCAAATTATCATTAGAATTCATGAGGTTGCACAAAAATGTCAGTAAATTGACCCAAAAAGTGACTTTATTGGGCAAAAGGTTAATGAAACAAGAGATGCAACATGGACAAATAAATAAAATTAATATGAGAATTCAACAAGACAACCCAAATTCTTACATTGCTAAGTAAACATGATGCTAATATAAAAAGAACTATGCCAAGTATTCTTACCAACGATGCAAATAATGGGGGGAGCAAGATGGACAGGTGGCTTAAAATGGCTCATTTCTAGTAAGGGTCGAAATGTACCACGTCCCGCATATATCGTTTTTTTGCCAATTTATTAATTTATGATACATAAACTATAAAACAGTAATAATAAGAATATGTGCATACGAAAAAAGGAATAGAACAGATTTCAACCTATCTGAATTTTAGCATATGGCACGTTTAAGATCAATGACGACCTAAATCGACCTATTCCTAAGTAAATGGGTCGAAACTGGGCAACCCGCTTGGCAATTGACAGCTTTAGGTCAAAGTACTTTTTATGGATTCAAAGGTTTTCAAACAACTTCAGAATAAAGGTCACTCGCACACACTTAAAAACTTTGGACATTTTGTTTTATCGACAAGTGATAGTTATTTGAAATTTGACATTGATCAGCGTCCATGCACTATCAGAATCTCACATTTTGCAATGCAAACAAGCAGTAGAAATTGAACTCGTAATTCAAATACCTTCAGAACAAGTTCTTCGAAACATTGCTCAACATTGACCCGGGTTTTTGCACTACATTCAATAAAAAGGCATCCATATTCCCTTGCAAAGTCGATTCCTTCTTTTTTTGTGACAACCCTTTCACTTTCCTGCAAAAGATATACATGTTACATCCCTTATATAGTAGATCACATACTGCAGAACTTAAATCAGAGAGTTGGATAGTCAAAACAGGTTATCTTTTCCATGTTGCATATAAATAATTATGCATATGAACATGATTTAGAGAAAAATGAAAAAAATTACATTAAATATAAATTCTTATATTTTTGGTAAAACAAACCGGTAAGTTAGATGCATCAACCCATTCGACCATTTTTTTCCATTTTAGCCCCAGTTTGTTTTAAGACAATCCATATCAACTAATCTTAAATCGTTCAAAACTTACTGCCTTGAGTAGCTTCAACAGATAAAATTTCCAGACTTGCCTGTTGAACTTCTATTTATATAGAAGTGATCATCAATGATAGAAAGTGATGATTACCTTATCAACTTTATTGCCAACAAGCATCTTGATGCAATCTTGATTCGTTGAGTATAGATCAATTTCCTTGGCCCATATATCAGATAAATTTGTGAATGTCTCTCTCCGGGTTACATCATAAACTGTAGCCATTTATCAGAAATTAATAATGATAAGTGATACATGAATGATTTGAGACACATATAGCTTATACAGAAATGAGGAACCACCGAAAAGAACATTTGGAAAAAAACTAAGAAATCGATAAATATCCAATAATAGTCATGGAAGAGAATGATGAAAGTAGCATGGAAGACTCGACACATATAAATTATATAAAAAGACTACACATGGCATTAGTTCACTGATCTTATATTGAAAACCACGTTCCAAACTACGTACGGTAGGTCCCATGATTTCCTAGGAGTTGTCATGGCAATTCCTTAAAGAAAAAACCATGCTACTAAACTTTAGTCAAGTAAGTGTCTGTTAGAAGTTGCAGTGTCTAATAGCTACTGTTAGGACTTTGAGGATGTATATCATACACGTGAATAATAGTAAGGCATAGTGACATAAGAGCTGGTCCAGCAATTTAATGAAGTCTCACAATCTCACACATTCAACTATAGATCATAAGAATTTGAGGTAAAATGATAGCTTGGAAGGTGAGCTACACAGTTTAATCATCTATTCTGTGTCCTACAAATTATGGAATGTGACCACTAGGTGATTACAGAAGATTGTAACAGCTCAATATGCAAGCATATTATATAAACTCAAATCCATGGACATGATTACCGTATTAGACAGTTGGACTACCATGATTAGGACACTATGTAACAATAATAGAAGCCAAGCATCAAAATCAGATCAAGAAATTATGGGAAAAAAATAGAAAAGGAGGAACCCTTTTTTCATACCCATGATGATTCCTTGGGCTCCTCTATAATATGAACTTGTTAAAGTTCTGAATCTTTCCTGCCCAGCTGCAAATCAAAATTTCACAATTAATTTTCACTTGTAAACATCTCAAGGAAAATAGCACTCAAAACTGAGTTGCCATGAAAAATAACATACAATATTATTATTTTATATCCTATAAACTGAAATCATATGTATCCTATTGAAACACTGTATAGCATCACTTCAGCTAGAACAAGTAGTTTTTTATATAGTAAACTCAGATAAGTGACATTCAACCTAATCAATTAACTTTGTAAGATGATGAGAATCTGTGCAAATTCCTAAAAATTGGTAATGTTAGCACCAAGATAGTTTATTTGAATGTGTAAAAACAGACAGCAATATGTGTGCTATATCATGAAAAACAACACTCCAACATTGAATTTGTAGTTCATATATAACTAAGGAGCCCTACAGCTTCGCCCAAAACCATTATAAGAATAATGCTACGGATTCCTTGGCACTCTCTCTCAAAAAGTCAAGATCAGTATATATAAATTTTGTTTTACAAGTTTGTCAACTAGTGATTATATAGATATTGTAGATATAACACAATATTACATAAGTACAATGTAACTAGAAACAAGGGGAATATGGTCAAATGGTTATGTCCCCTAAAGAAACTTCTCTCTCACTCACCTTGCGTACACTCTTAAAGTCCAAAACACATTCATGTGAACTGTTTAACCTTTTCAAGTGTGATTAAATGATGATATATATAATTATGTATGTGCATGTTAGAGAGATGAGCGTGTGTGTGCACACAACATGATATCGTTCTCCTTTATGAGCTTGTGTAGACCTATATGAAAATATTTTCATTAATCGTTTCTGCGTCTATACTTAATCCAAAAGTTGTGATTAAAAGTGAAAAAGAATAAAATTGATTTGTAACTGATACATCCTTGCAGACTAAAACTGAGAGGTATGACCATATGACATATGGCTATTTTGTATGCACATTATCTATATCGGCAACTCCATCACACAGATAAGCTTTCACACCTGCTAACAGTATTCTGCTTTTTGTCCCTCTTTCTAGGAGCACTTATAGAGTTAATAATGGTTGATTGACAAAAATGAGGGGAGATACAGTTGGATAAAAGAATGAATCATTTAGATTAATTAATAGCATGTATGTATGGCCATATGCATATATGTGGAAGGCAAAAAATTACAACCAGCTACTACTCTATAAAACTTACATACAAGTCCTAATTTATAAATTATGGTTACAACTGCATTACGAAATTCAAACATGTTGACATAACTATCATACAAGGATCCACTAGCTCATTTGCACATAAATCTTCCACTCCAAACACAAGCTATGATGACCTTGTGTTTATTTATCGAAATCCATAACTGATATTTCGTAACCCCAACGTCACCCCCACCCCAATCAGTTTAGGTGTAAATGTTGCTCCTAACTGAGAGACGATGAATATTTATTGAGGCTTCTAAATGCAGAATGCGAGGATTCTGCGTTTACGACTACATACCTAACTATTGAGAGGGCATATTTATTGACTTTGTTCTGAACTTGCAAAAGGGAGAGGTTGTTGCATACCATGCTTGTGGAGACTGACGCTAACCTAGGGTACACTATATGTACAATACCTCATTAAGATGTCCATATAAAAAAAATGCAAGCATTTAACAAATTAAGCAACAACGAAAACCAAGATAAAAGATCACCACACCAGCACAAAATTATCTGAGAATGGTGTAAATACACCAACAAATTATTACCAGTGTCCCAAATAGCCAGCTTTAACTTCTTCCCACCAATTGTGACATGCTTCACCTTAAAATCCACCCCTGCAAAATATGGGAGATAAGTCAACAACGATGAGTAGGTGTCTTTCTGCTCATAACATAACTCTACCAAAGGACACAGTAACAACAGTCCTAAAATGGTGCAGTACAATCCACAAAAAAAAAAAAAAAAAAAAAAATGCTTCACACCTAAAAAAAATATTGGGTGACGAGGTGCAGGGCGGAAGTGCCAAAAATTATTATAATAACCAGCAAGCAAATCCAACAAGAAATTAAATGTGGCCAATAACGTTTGTAGCCCATGTCCATTGTTCTTGGTTCATCAAACATACAAAAAATAGGACGATTTGATGTAATTATCAAATGAACTATGGAACCTTGTTCACAGTGGAAGTAATGGTGACATGAAGATGGAACAGATGACTAAGTCACGGGACCTATAAGCACTTCTTCACAATATAAAACATAGTTCAGCTCAAGTACAGGCAGAAAACTGGTAACCCAACTTACAGAGAAACAAAGTTCCCTAAACACAAACAGCTAACTTTCGACTTGGCATATCAAATGTCCATAAATGTGACATAAACATGAGTGATATTTAAACGGTGTCTGGGATCCCTTTTATTTCAAAACTTAATCGCTTATTGTGTTCGGATCACTCAAACTAGTCTTATCGCTTATTTTGGTGAAAAAGAGGAAGTTTATTAATTCAATGGCGTTCATTTGAGATCCTTTTGAGAATTGTGACAAGTAATGCCGAAATGTTTATCGGTCAGGTCGCGAGTCTTACTGAGTAGAGGTAGTTAAGTATATGTTTGTGTTAGCTTAATTACCGGGCTTATGAGCGTATGTATATTTGGAAAAACTCATAAGCCCACCTTTTTCGGCTTATGAAGTTGGCCTTATGGCTTAAGGCCATAAGCTGATAAACCGAAAAAGGCGACCTTATGAGCTTTTCCAAATTTACATAAGCTCATACGCCTGGTAAATAAGCTAACACAAACATTTACTATAACTATGGCGAATTTCAGTTTCGTATTAGCTATACACAGTGTTGTTGGTTTGAGAATGATGTGATTCTTACCAAAAAAAAATTACAATAGAACATTGTTATAAACATTTCCTTCACAAAATAAGCAAATCGAAACTATCATTCTCTGAAGTGCTTATTGTTTTTGCATATTATAAGTATGCATGTATAACAGATTAGCATAAAGCCTAAACAGTTAGCAAATTAACATAAGATATAAAGAAAGAGGGGATACCAATAGTAGGAGAAAGGTCTTCAAAAGTATCAGAAGTGAAACTAAGCAAAAGACTACTTTTACCAACACCTGAATCCCCAATCATCAACAACTTAAACAAATAATCAAACTCACTTCCTCCTGATGAATCCATTTTCTCCTCACAATTCCTATTAAAATATAAAAACACAAAATTATATTAATTAGCAACTCTAGTTAAAACTATAAATATATATAAGTAAATCACAGATCTATGATGTGTAGGAATCGTACGGATTAAGTAACTGATTGGTTTTTATTTTATTTGATAAAGAAGGTTGCAGAAAGAAGAAGAGGTGTTTAAAGTGTCGATGACTTTTAATTTACGAATTGTGCTACGTGGGTGTGCGTTAAGGTTGTATATATGTCGACGGTGCTGTTTTTGCCGTTATCATATGTTTTCTCACTCTATTTTTTTTTTTTTTTTTTTTTTTTTAAAGGATTTCAAACCCACGGGTTGTGACAAAGTATTTGTATACAATATTACTAAGAGAGTAAAAATTTTTGTAAATATAATGAATGTTAATAACTTGTATCTAACAGTTATGAACATACATGTTTACATATAGTACGTAGTTGGGTTTGAGTTTGGTTTCTCACATTCAATAAGGACCCCAAAGTGTGACCGGAGTCATGAGTTAGGGTAACAATCACGAGTCGACTCAGTTTGAGTGTGTGTGTATTATTCGTGAGAGAATAATAACTTTGGGTGTAGCTTTGCCAAGGATGGCTCGATCTGACTTGGCTTAAGCCATTTCGAGGAAATGGCCAAGTATTTATAGGTGGAACTTTAGGGTTGTGAGAAACCCGTAAAGGTAATTTGATGGTTCCGGATGATCCATGTGGTGATCATCAAGGTAAGGGATGAGAGAGGCACACGGTGTTTGTTCTAACGGCTCTGATTGGATCGCCAGGTGTGTCGTTTGCTTGGACGCGCTCGTCAGGCTGGTTTTGTCCTGAGGTTGCTTGGGAAGTGTTTCCCAGGCTCGGAATTTGGCATTGTTAGGCTTATATTTGGGGCGAGTTTTGAGTGTGTGGGCCTTAGCCAGCTGGGCTGAAGGTCCAATATGCTATCAAGTCCCCCAAGTCCATTCGTGTATTTGACTGCTTTCAGGGGAATGTGATGATGAACTCATGCTAAAGAGATGAGGCCCCATGGAATTATCCTGATATTCCTTCCTGGGTCCAAGGATTCTCACTTGTTTTGTTCTACCTGGGTATTAAAGACATCAGGGTCATTTATTGAGATTCTTGAGTGTTTTGCAAACTATCTTCATTTCCAAGACTGTCGTGTATTAAATGCGTGTACAACCTTTTCAAGCTCGAGTATTTGAGAGGAGTTATTGCAAAGATTGAGTAGCTATAAGTGTTGATCATCCTAGGCTTGATCCGCTTTAAATATTCGTATGACCTAGGATTCTGTCTTAGCCATAAACAGTCTCTCTCTTAGTCACTTCACGGTCTTCCTGACTGCAGATTTTGAGAATTTCATCGATTTGTGTTCCAGGCTTGTCAATTAGCTGTTTTAATGTCTTATATATAACACTTTGAAGTACACTACTCTTGTATGATGTTCATGCGCTTGATGTGGTTTGATTCCATAGAATTTTTGGACACATGTCCATTGGACACCAATTTATTTTGCCTATAAAATGGGGGTACCTTAGCCGTTTTGGGAGTCATTCCAGAGTTTATCTTTTTCCAAAAGAACATTCTAAGTGTCTTTTTTTTCTTTTCTTTGAAACCCTCTTGGTTTCCTATTGTGAGTAGTGTAGTCAACAAAAGGTGTGTGTCTGTTTACGTTTTTAGTGAACTTTGTTGATTAGCAAAGTTCCCAGGTGTTTGTCCGTGTCTCGATAGTTCTTTTCTTCCCGTCCGAGGGTGATGTCGCGATTGTCCCAGCCTGGGATATTGTTGTCATGAGCTCAGAGAGATATGACCCTGAGCTTTTGTTTCTTGTCAAGGTGACTGTGTTGCGATTTTAGAAACTTAGGTGTTTCATTGAATCATCCAGGGGTGGACGACTCTGTCCTCCTGGATGTGAGGGAATTAGATTGCATGTTAATGCAACTGCTGAAAATGAGCGTTTAGGAATTGACTTGCTTTTCCTGGGCGTCCATTTTCTAACATTAGTATATACGTTTTGATACCTTTGTAATGCTTTTTGCCAGAGCTTCTTATTATATGTTTTTTGATTTTTGTGCTTTTCCTGATTGTCAGGTGATGCATGGGTTGGTAGAAGGATGGAGGTTGTTAGAGCTTATAGTCTTGATCAAATCTCTCATAGCTGTTTGGTGTTGGATTTGCCTAATTTTGCACTCCTCTCCTTTATTTTTTTATTTATTTTTATTTATTTATTTATTTTGCCTTAGTTCCCAGTCGGGTTGCAAGGTTTAATTTTGCCGGTTCTTGCCTACAATTATTTTGATCCTGCGAGCACGAATCATAAACTTCCAGAGGCGGGTATCGTCCTCACCCTGGGTTTGAAGAACATAGTCCTGTTGCCTTTTTTGACGATTTCCAGGGAGGAGTTAAGGTCTTTTGATCGAACTAATGAAGGATATTATGTGATTCTTCTTCTCACTTTCCGACAAAGACTGTTAACACAAATATCGCGTTAAAACGTTATTTATATTCTATGGTCTAACAAAGTTTTGATAATAACAAATATAAAGTTATGCGACGTAAAAAATATAAGTAACTAAGTTAGTAGTCGTAAGTTTACATTCCGATGACAATCACTTAAGGTATGATTAATGTCATTATAAAGTTCATCGAATGATCAAAGAACCAAAATTTATAAATATTTATAAAAATATATTTTAAAACGAATGTTTTTCATTAATTAAAACTAACTAAATATTTTAATTATGTAATTAAATAAATATATATATATAATTAAGAAACTTAGTCCCCAAGCAGGATTTAAATTCAGCCTTCTAGAAGACAAATCATTTGAAATATTTGGCAAAACATTTGTAAAACACTCTAGACAGAGGAGTGTCCCCAGACGCTCCGTGGACCCGTATTTTATACAGACGGATCCGTCAAAGGGTGATTTCAGGACAAAACCCACACTACAAATAGAAGTCACCTATTTCATTTTGAACTAACCTTTTTGAGCTATTTTTTGTAAATTCTTTCTATCATACTTACTTTCTAGCATTCATTAAACACTCTTTGATAATTCCACTTGCTATATAACACATTCCAAGTGATCCACAAATTACCACTTTGATTTCAAATGAAAAACACAAGAAGACCTCCAAGCTTCTAAGTGTTGTAGTTGTTAGAGTTTACTTGTATACATTGTTGTTGAACTTTGTATATCATTGTTGTGTCATCATATCTCACCATCATACACCAACGTAGAGTGATCGGTTAGTATTTTAGGCCTTAAAATACATCGAGTAGTAAGGTTGGTCTTACCTTGATAAACGACTCGATATCTAGCTTAGGATCGGTAAAGAAGTGAAGCGACGTTGTAAGGTTTTCTCCACTGAAATGGAGCTTGTTGATATAGTGCTTACGAACTCTCGAGTTGGATACTCGAGGATTGCAGTAGGGCCAGGAAGGAAGCTTCGTGCCGAACCACTGTTAATCACAGTGTCTTTTGTTTGCTCTTTCCATTTCTATATTGCATTTACTTATTGTGTATTGCTTATATATATATATATATATATATATATATATATATATATATATATATATATATATATATATATATATATATATATATATATATATATATATATATATATATATATATATATATATATATATATATATACTGGCTTGTCGTGATTTCACATCAAATAAACGAATCTGAAATTTCTTAAAAAGGCATAAAAACGGTAAAAACTATTCAACTTTCCCTTCCAATTTTCCACAATTTGCATCAGAGCTACGTTAACCAAGATTTTTAAAATTTATTGGATTTTAAAACTTGAATCGATCTATAGATTTTGAAAACTACAAAGAGAGTCAATCTATGCAACGACCACTAGTTTTTGAAAACGATAGTTTTATATATTGGAATAATAGACTCGAGAGTTATGTGAAATCAAAAGATCTTGATCTTTGGTATGTCATTACAGAGGGTGATTTTAAACCTATTGAAAAGAACGCAACTGCTCTAAAAGATGAAATTGTTCCTTTTGGAAAACATTTGGATGAACTCAAAAAGAAGCTTTCTAAAAACAATAAAGATAAAATGTTTCTTTTTAATGTTTTGCCTAAGAAAGAATATGAAAGAATTTTCTTGTGTAAAATGGCAAAAGAAATTTGAAAATCTTTGTTAATCACCCAACAAGGTAATAGTCAAGTCAAAGACAACAAGATCGACTTACTTGTGTGTAACAACCGTCAAACTCAGATTATCGACCATAGAGTTTTTATAATGTCTCAGACTAGACTTACTTGTGTTCAGTCCATGTTGTGCCTGTCGGGTCACTTTTGTGTTTAGATTGTCGTTTTCTTAGGAAACCTGTTTACGAACGTGCTTTCTAACTAAGACCTTACTTAAACGTCATATAAAAGTCACGATATGCTCATATCAACTTAAACTAACTGAGTCACTCACAATTATAAACTTAAGACATGTTATAATTTACAACATCTACTTTACCCGATAAACTCAAAAATCGCGTAAGTCATTTACGTTTAAATACTTACACTCCTTTAGACCAACACTTATGTACATATACTATTAAACTACTTGTGTCATTATATTTAAGAAAAAGTCCATTTCACATTTTATATTTCACCACTTTTCATATCACCCGGTATTCACATTTACGGTTTGAACTAGACGCTTTAGGTGTAACACTTAACATTTAAATTATACACTTATAATTAACAAAAGGAATTATTTCAATTAACTTGAACACTTTCCCTTAGATGTCACATTTATACTCATTTAAACTTACTATACCAACATTTTTACATAACATATATATATATATATATATATATATATATATATATATATATATATATATATATATATATATATATATATATATATGTGTGTGTGTGTGTGTGTGTGTGTGTGTGTGTGTGTGTGTGTGTGTGTGTGTGTGTGTGTGTCGAAGCCCGCCCGATGGGCGGGCATGATTTATAATGATAATTTTGATGGTGTCCGTTAATGGAAAATTATTTTTATCAACGTCGATTTCATTTAATTTTGTTATGGTATTAGTTTACGTTTAAAGAATTTTAATAGAATGTGATGTTGGCATAAAAGAATTATTCTTTTGATGGTGTTAGTGTGTTAGTTAATGGAAAATTATTTATAAGGACGTTGATATTATTTTTAAGGATGTCGATGGGCGAGCATTACTTATAATTATTCTTTTAATGGTATTAGTTAACGGAAAATAATTTTTAAGGAAGACGGGCATGACTTATAATTATCGTTGGATAGTTGCAAAGCCCGCCCGATGGGTGGCATGACTTATGAATATCGTTGATAAAAATAAGTTAACAAAAAAATTAGTTATAAACAAACCAATTTTCTTTAGCTAATTTAACAAAGAAAAGGTTTAAACGCTAATCGAATATGATAGGAAAAAAGTTTCAAAGTGGTACGCAAGAACAAAGTATCAAATCATAGCCCGCTCGATGGCCATTCAAGCCTTATGAATACCGTTAAAAAACTAAAGTTAACAAAAAATAATTATGGCCCGATCAAATTGATGGCCCGTCTTTTTTAGCATATTGATATATTATGATTTAAGCAAGACTACAATACCTTAAGTTCAGGACATTTGAATGGAGAAGCATGAAGATACAATTTCACCAATTTATAATTTTACTTGGCTACTGAAACAATAATATATATGTCAATTTTTTCTCCTAAAACAATGATTGTAATTTTTTTTGTACATCCAAATTTACTTTTTTGGAACAAAGGCAAGACTCTCTTGTTACCTGACTTGGCTAATCTTGTTGCATTCTATCATTCATCATCAAGTTGATAGGTTTTAGTCTTTTAGAGTTATTTATTAACTTTTGGATAATTTTTGAGTTATTTCCATATACTTTTAGACCATAACAGATGAGCATCTAAATTGGGAGTTTGTGACATCAATGAGAGTTTATATGGATTGTATGATATTAACAATACCATGGTCGTAACAGACCCTTGATAATCAACTGACCTAGATAAAACATAATGATTCTTAATAAACAATAAATAAATTTATAAATAACAGGGAAAAATCCTTTTTGATATCATAATGTTTCTCACAACGATTTACTTGGTGTTCGGGAAAGCATGAAGGCAGGTACCAAAGATCAACAAAACGATTTACTTGGTGTTCGTTAACATATCGTGCTACTTCAAATCTTCCAGCATGTTGTTAGCTAGAACAAATTATATGTTAAAATAGAATTTATTAAGTTGTGAGCAAGAATACAAATAAATACCTCTTTGTGATAAAAAAAAAAAGCCAACTAATAGAAAAAAAAAAAAAAAAAAAAAAAAAAAAAAAAAAAAAGCCTTGAACCTCTGTCCAGATAGGTAGTAGGAATATATTATGATTCTTAACTCTTAAATTTAAAGACAACTAATAGAAAGAAAGCCTTGAATATAACAATATTATGGAATAAGTTATGATTCTTAACTCTTAAATTTAAAGACAACTAATAGAAGAAAAAAAAAAGCCTTGAACGTCTGTCCAAATAGGTAGGTCTGGAGAAGCCAACTAACGTTGGCCCTTCTATCCTCTCACACACGCACAACATGAGTGTGTTGAGATATTTCTTCTCCAAAGCGTCATACAAACATGTAAAATACCTTCTTTTTTTACACATTGTGATTTCCAATCTTGTAGTGTAATTAGAACTTTATGCTTAGGTGGGTTTAGAATATCTTAAATATTTATTCTGTTATAAGAACCCTTGACGTATGAATCAAGTTAGATCGGTACCAAAATTGGTGCCGTGCTTTAACCAAAAAGGAAAGCTCAAAATGAAAATTGTTAAATGAAGAGCAAAACTTATGGTACTGTCAAATAACTACGTTGATTAGAGATCAGTTAGATGAATTTTTTTGTATACATTTTATGAGAATGAAAATAGAATATTCTGTAGTCATGGCTAGTTTCCTATATGCTCGTTACGTGCGTACTGAAGAAACCAATTATTTTTCAAGCCATCTAACGTATTTTTACAACTTTTAATGATATCAAAACTTTCGATCGTCTAAGTCATTACTAATAGGACCCTTAAAAGTGATTTTAAGTAGTTATGTGAGGCCTGATCCCTGACCATTTTGATCTAACTCAATTCAAGAACCTTTACTTTTAGGACTTATTAACAACATCTCCAATGCAACAGCTATTAAAAGCTTTGTCATTATTTTAAAACACTTTGTTTGCATTATTGGAAAGCTTGGAAACTCAAAGCTATTGCAAAAAGTTTTACTTAATCTACCTCCTCTTTCAATATCGATTTATTTAATCTAATTAACTTGTGTATTCATAGAATATTTTGTAACAGTTTTACATTGGAATTGAGTTTTGTTATCTGCTTCTTGATAAATAAATTATAGTAAAGGTTTGATTTGGCTTGGGTAAAGGTCCATACAGGAATAACCAGAACAGTTTTACACTACCTTTTGATTATCATGACTCTTAGATTGTTGAATCACCATATGCCCAGAACCCTTTTAAGTTTTAACATGCATCAGTTATCTATCATCCGAAAAGAAAAGGGTAAACGTAAAATAAAAAATATAAAAAACATAAAAAAACGTAAAAAATAAAAAAATAAAAATAAAAACAACACAAATTCACATCTTTGCACTCTTGCTGCTAGACGCCACTTTAAAGTATCACCAAAAGTATATTTATCTAGTTGTGGTTTATTAGTACGTACTATGGAATGGTTCTCGAGCTTAGTTAGAATATACATTTAGCCTCGTCCTTCTATATCCTCCTCCGTGGATGACTTGTTATAGCAACAAAGATGCAACATAGGCATGTTTAGACAAAAATATTATACACTAACATCTTATCATATGAAATTATACTGCCACCAAATCTATTCCATTAAGGACTTTCATTAAACACTTACTATGCCATCTCATCATACTGGACACCACAAATCCACACATTTAAGGACAAAATAATAAAAACATCCAACACGATTACTTGTGCGATTGTGCGTATTCAAAAAAACAATCAATACTTCATCGAACACTATAACCCACAATAGGCAATCATAAAATATATATTGTTATTTTATTAGAACACTGGTCATTTACCCAATAAAGAGCAATAAATTTTTGTAACTATACCACATAGAATTAAGTAACACATACAGTAATTGATTATCTACATGTGTTATTGTGATTAAGATTTTGAATAAAAACCTGCTAAAGTAAATATTCTCGTTCCATCATATGCAAACTCAACTTTTATCCTTAATTTGTTCCCATACGTTGTCGTCTAGCATGCCCATTATATCAGTAGTTAAAACAAATAACGTCCGATAAAAGTGTGTCACAGAAGTGTCCATCAAAAGAGTAAAAACCTACATTGTGGAAAAAATTAAACATATTAAGCCCACTCATAGTCAATATATACACACTACATCAAAGTATCAAGTAATCCCAGAAGCTTCAGCTTACAGATTCATAGAATGAATGTATCTGATGTAGCTCAAGGTATGCAATAATTGTTACGAAAGTGTTGAGTAATTATGAGGAAAATTGGTCGTTATTACCGAACTGGAAAAACAAAATAGCTATGTCAGTATGGAATGAGAAACCATGAATCTTCCCAAATTTAGTCAGCCGTTAGTCATCGTAGGATGAATAGATAAGTAGAGCAAAAAATGCATATAAAATATCCCATAGTGTATCTAGTGTTCATGCCATATATTCTTTATATTCAAATATTTGGATTAGTAGCCTAATAATATGGTTTTGTCAATCAATCCAATCCGACATGGCTATTTTCATCTACCACAAAAATTGACATGTTTCAACTCAGGCTTGTTTCAACCCATAACCTAATCTATCCATAATGAACAAACATACCTGAGATGTTATGAATAGCCCAAGATTTTCAGGCCTATGAGAATTTATATTAATCATTAAGAAGAGAAGAAACATAATCATGTACGGTTATTACTGAATTTTTTTTAACAGCTTGATGAAATTGAATATGAAAACAACAGAAGTAGTTTCTTATTTCATCAATTATAATGATAAAAAATTACCAGTTACCTTAGTGACTTTTCATATTATTGTTCGATCGGCAAGACGATGGACAAATTCCAGTTCAAACATAAATCTTTGGCGTCCATCATCTGGATCTTTGTACGCTTTTTTGGGCCTGAAAAATTATCAAGGTCAGAAACATGATCGTGTACTCAACTCAAATGCTAATATATGAACTCCAAGAAAACAAATAGAATAGATAGTAAGCATAAATGGAAAACAAAAGCTTACAGTAGTTGTGTGGATTGATATTGAATTTAAGTTCCAAAGAAACAATGCAATGTGTTTGAAGTACAAATTGCCAACCTAATTCAAAAATCGCTCAACTGGCCATCCTCCTTCCTCCCGTCACATTGTAGTTAGACCATCTACTTGAAGCAAAGCAGCCGCAAATAAGCCAGTGCAATTTTTTAACTGCCATTTTAACCATAACCAAGCATTTGTATGATCTTTTTTAGTTATTAAGTGGCGGGAAGTCATTTTGTCGGCAAGCTTCACTAAATGCTTTTCAGAGCATTCCTTTACATCAGTCACTAATTTCTACTGGAATAATGCCACAATGTATGGCAGAAGCTATAAATTATATGTTTTTTATTGCTACATTCACTCTTATTAACAATGCGAGCCGTGAATACTTCTATTTTACTAAAACTAATAAGCATCAAATTAACACTGCAGTTAAGAGAGTCAAAGAGGTTGTGTGATATGAAAATCATACCTATATCTGAGCAGTAACAGAATCATGCTGATTTACTGGAGATAGCAGAAAGCACTTGTATCTGACCTATGTCCCATTCTTGCGAACGAATTGTGAGTCATTAACCACATGTATCTATTATATGGTAACCGTCTCACCTAAATCACACATACAACACAAATCAATAAACACTTCAATAGGCTTGTTTATACAGATTAATAAACACTGCAATACAATCATCATACACATTAATGATCAGAAGTACCTTTAGACTGTCGATTATCCATAAGTATTTTATGCATTGGCTTCTTCAAACTACAATATAAATAAAAAATAAATAACATAGCTGTTACATGTATAACGTTGGTCAACTAATGAACCCTTCAGCCACAATAATTAAATAAGATATTAACCTTTTACTTAACCTTAACTTCATCTCTTCACATGTAACCACTGTAATTTCAATTAAGTTTTTTTATTCAGCCACGAAAATTACATCAGACACCGTCATTATAATTAAGAAACAAAATATACCAACATGTTAAAACTGAAGCAATGATAGAATCCATGAATTAGAACATGCAATGCTTATCCACCTCAAGATTAATAGACCTACCATTGTTCTTCTACAACTTTCAAATGAGTCATAAACGACTTCATTAAACCTGATGCAAGCTTCTCAGTTCCTTAATTCAGCCGACCTGAATCCTGAATGAAAATTACATATTGCATTAACATGAGAATCAAACCAACTTTTTAACATTTAAATTTTGAATTTAACCCGATTCATCATTAAATTCTGATTTAACCTGATCATATTCAACCAACTTTTTCTCATCTCACTTTTTAACATGCATTTAACCTGATTCAAGTCTCACATTTGGATTCTGAATTTCTCATCTTACTTCTCCACTTTCTGCTACTTGTAATCCTAACCAAACTAATCGATATCAAATAAATAAACATAAGCTCAATTCTTTTAGATCAGCCAACATACCCACTATTGCAACATCAATATCCATTGTGTAATGAGACTTTCTCCTCGGTTCCTGAACCAATTTCCTTATTAAAATAGGCACGCTTGTGCTGGTGGACATAACCCAATTGTCAATAACAAATACATTTGAGGAGATGGAAAAGTATGAAAGAGGACTACTCATGTGTCTCTAAAACAAATATAATGCAATATCTAGAAGAATCAAGATATGCATAGACATTTCTCCTAAATGTTCCATTGACAAGCAACATAGGTACAGCAGCTTCTTAGACTTAGGACAGGCTGCCAAAGAGTGACCAAAGACCTTACAGGCATTTCTTTATAGTTCTATACGTGGGAGCTACAGAAAAATCCATTGCCAATGCGGGGTCCTCTGAAAGTGGTAACCTGTAAATCAATATAGAACCAAATAGCCAGCTGGTTACAACACTGTGATAACCAAAAGACATAATAACTTAAAGGCTAAAAAGTTTTCGATTTCCATTAGATTGTTATTGAAATGCAAAAAGTTAGGAATATCAAGTATTTGCATATGGATACCAGCACTATCATGGATGGACTTTCCTGAGCATATTCTTGAATCGCCATCCAACTAAAAAAATGAAGAAAATTGGATAAAATGCCCAGCACTATTATATCTAACCTCGTATTCATTGACATTGACCCTTGGAAGAGTGAAGCCTGCTGTAGAAACAAAATTAATAAATGTGAATTAATAAAGTTATGAGACATACTCAGTAACCAAATGAGTTAGAACCTTGCAGGTGACATTTATAGGCTTATATACTGTTTCTGACACAACCTGATAGTAACAAACGCATCAGCAAATAGTCGTCAACTTATAAACTCGCACCACTTGTACTTGCTGAGCTACATGCACCTTGGCAGTTCAAGAATCTGGTATAGCGTCCCTTCTAAATATCACCTAAAATGTGAAGCACTTCTAAAGAAAACCTTCCCAGTGTTACCGGAACATCTTGAATTGGCCTTGTTTGATATCAAGGATTTCTTCATTAAACCGTTCAACAAACTCGTTGAGGGGCTCATTACAGCCTTGTTTGATATCAAGAATTGCTTCATTAAACCGTTCAACAAACTCGTTGAGGGGCTCATTACGGCCTTGTTTGATATCAACAAGCTCATAATAACCTGCTAAGTAACCATACGAAAGAAGTAAAAAAGTATATATTGACAAATTAAACAAAAGAATGATATATTCAGTGACAAACTGTGATATACCAACATAATAGACCTTGATATAGAAAGACACGATAAAACTGTCACATACATTAATTTGTAAGGAATGAAACAGTTAAACATATGCACATAACTCGACACTGGTTTTAGGTCAACATACAACATCAGTGTCGATAATGAAGTCAAAAGGTGGATCAAGTGCCCTTATATGATCACTGTTACCCCATGCAGGCTGATGATTAGTAGTAACCCACTTCAATGCTTCCTAAAAAATCACAAAAGTTGGAGGTCCATTATCCTAGTTTATGAAATATTATGATAAAATACCAAAGTCAGTACAGTAGTTCTGGGTTTTATCTATACATATAGCCATGTACAAACGTTCATGTCCCACCTGGGTTTCTGAATTGAAAGTGTATTTTTGTTACCGACTTTCAAATTGTGTTCTCAGATGCACATCTAAACTTTTTCTAGCCAAAAAAGGTTGTAAAGTGAATACAATAGTGGGTGTCTTGACACTCGCCGCCAGTTTATTTGCAGCAGATTTTCCTTCACTTTTACCTCCATTGCGTATTGCACGTCTTACAGATTCGTCAGCAACAGTTCCATAACCAGTTCCAATACCTTGATCTTCGGTAATAGGGTTCCTCTGCGCTTCCTAGATTTAGTACTCCAGGTTGCATTAACTACTATTTTCAATTTAGAAGCAACTTTTCCTGATTTGGTAACATTATCAGGTTTCATTTTGCCTGCTTTTTCTCAACAGCAGGTGAACCCGCCACCTCAGGTTCGTCATTTACCTCCTCTTGAGCTTCTGGTATAACAGATTTACTCTTGGTGTTCCTAGTTGGACGGTTCACAGGTTCTTCAGGATGGAGAACCAATTTGCTATTCTTAGAGGGCATGACGGATTTTCTTCCATTTTCATTTTTCCCACCCGCCTTCTTTACAGGTTCTTTAGGTTTTTGAACCATCTAAAACTCCATTGGAACCACAACTTTCTTCTCAGCTCTGCTTTTACTGTAACACCCCCGAAATATCGCAGCGGAAGACTGTGTCACTGGGGTGCTACTTCATAATACAAAGTACAAGATATAGAAAACGAACTCTAAATGAGACGTTTTGAAAAGTTACCATTCGATTAATAAATTCCGAGTTACAAACATGAGTTCCATAATACAATACATAAGTGTTTTAAAACATATCGAATGGTAATGATAAAAGCATAAGTCTTCAAAACATGCCAAGCGACTCTATGCTCCATGCAACAGCTATCACCTTACAGACCTGAGACAAACACGCCAAAAGTGTCAACACAATGGTTGGTGAGTTCATAGAGTTTGTTTTAAAATAGTTGAAAAGACTTTAAAGAATGTTCACACAGCAAAGGCATTGTGAATCCACTCAGTTGCAAGTCTCGCCCATAACAACACTTGCAACCTGTGTGTTCACAACCCACTGCTAAAATATAGTATGATTAAGACATGTATAAGTTCATCACAATAGTTAAACAATTAGTCATGAGGCTCTACTTCATCTCCGGAGACCTCATATGGGTATGTTGCTCACAAAGATAGAATATCATTGGCTCCACTTCATCTCCGGAAACCCAATGCATATGTTATCAAAGGAGACTTTATGATGCTCACGAGGAGACTTACAAGTTTAGGTATAATGCAATCAAGTATAACCCAATCAAGTATAAATGTTTTGGAGTATTTGTACAAGTAAAAGCAAGTAGTCGAGCATGTATCTCCCCCAAAGAATTAAAACAAGTAAATGAGAAAAGTAGAGCTACGAACTCACCTTAAGTTTATGTAATGAGAAATGAAAGTGGTAGTCGAATCGCGAAAGTCTCTAAGAGCAACCTATAATAGAACGTTGCGACTTAGGTTTGGAGTAATGTCTAAGAATACGAAGAATTGCCTATATATGTCTTGCATATAGTTCATGATGTAGTACTTAGTATAGTGTATGTCTTTGAACAAAAATGGTTTATGAAACATGTATAGTTTGTATATCGCTTACTACCGTTCGGGCCGACATAATTCAGAATTCATGTAGTAAACGTTCGAGGAGCCAGGACACTTTAATTCGTAAATCCACAACTCATCTCGACGGCTTACTTAATGAACTCCTCACATGAGGCTCCCTACTATTGTAGTATTTGATAATATATATATATATATATATATATATATATATATATATATATATATATATATATATATATATATATATATATATATATATAAGTTTTGACCCGAAAAGTTACATGTCCAATATTTGAATAAACTTAGGAATGTTTACTTTTACATGAAGATTGTTATTACAATGAGTCTCATGGTTATTTTGATGGAGTAGATCCAAATTGCATGTTTAAGTTATCGCTAACTCTTTAGATCATGTTATCGCCTAGGTAAGTTAATATGGTCATTAGTCATGGCCTTGCCGTGACCTTTGGTCATTGTTCCATGGTCTTGAGACTCAACCTTGGCTTTAGCCATGGTTGTGGTCTTGGCTTTAGGTCATAGACCTCTTGGTCTTATTAAACCATAACTATTATATAGTAACTTTGGTATATAAAATAGCTGTTAAGAAACTGAAGAAAATCTCATTCATTATTGGTTTTCTGGATACGTACTCTTGAATTTTTGAAGAAAACGTCATTCCGGACAACTTTCGTGTTTTAACTTTTTCATGAAACGGACTAGAAGGGCCTCTTTTTGCGTGTTTAATTCTGATACAGAAGGTTTTTAGGCAGTTTTGCCTTAAAGTTTTTGTAACTTCAAATGGTCATAACTTTTTACTCATAAACTCATTTTAGGTGGTTCAAGTTGCTATGGTTTCCTTGTTAAGTCCTCTACTACAATATGTAATTGTCCAATATCATACTTATACCATTATGGTCGAATTTCTCCATGAAAGTCACTAGCTATCTTGTTTAATTAACATAAATTAACATACAGTTTCCATAACTTGTTTTTAATAGTTTTTATACATCATGAACTAATACAAAAAAAGACCATATATAGAATGAATGAAATATAATAAGCATGAAAATGATATTGAGCAAGAAAGTGTATTAGGGTTTCTTACAACTTTAGGTTTTCTAAAGAAAGGAAGTTAAAAACAAGGATTAGGACTTTGATTGAGCAAGCTTCTCTTTTTGCAATCTTTGATAAACCGAGGTTATTTGAAGATTATAACGATGCCTTCTTGAAAGTACGAAGCTATTTGAAGATTATAACTACGTCTTTTTGGAGACTTTAAAGTTATAACAACTTTTCTTAGAAAATTTCCAAGATTGAAGATCAAATACTAGTTTTCTTTCAAAAACTAGTTAACTTTCTTACAAAATATAAGAAAAGTGCCTTAAGTTTTAGGACTTGAAGGTTATAAGAAGGTGTGGTGCAAGTTTTCTATGTGTTTCTAGTCGGCTATTTATAGGATGAGAAAAATAGTTAACCATATATTGGGTTAGAATTTAACCATGGTTAAGTTTACACTTGTAAACATCCTAGAGATCAATGGTTAAGATTAAGCCATCTTTCATGGTGACTAGCCAAAAATGCCACCTAGGGCAATAGTAAGGAGGTTAAAAGTTCTAGTTTTCTATCTTGTCTTACGGAGTGAGTTTTGGTCCCGGTAATCGCTAACGGTAAGTCGTTAAGTCATGAAACTTAAAATCGGGTATTCTAAAAATATGAAACTTATAAAAATGTTAGAACTTATTAATATAACCTATCTTAGCATATTTAATGAGTGATAAGTTCTGTCGGGTTGCTTAAATGCTGTTAAAACTGGAAACGCGGGTCTAAAACGTGTAATTCGCGTAAAACGCTGAACTGGAAAACGTAAAATTCCAAAACTTTTGGAATTGTTGTAAAATGAGAGAAATTCATATTTCTATTGTTTATAGTGTTTTATGGACATATCGGGATGCTGGAATGACGTTTAAACCTAAAAGTAAATCTCGGACACGGTTTTGTGATTTTTGTAGAAATGATCCGACGAGTGTCAAACTCTCGGATTATCATTAAAATAGTTTAACTTACGAGAATATGAAATAAAAATTTCGGGAGTGAATAGTGAAAGTGAATAGTAAAAATGAATAGTAATCCAAAAATGCGAATTGTTACAGTCTCTACCCCTTAAGGGAACTTTGTCCCGAAGTTTAGTGTGTCTAGGTCTCTTATCTTAATATTGGCATAATAAAGCTAGATTTTGAACTAAAATAGAATAATATGATAGGATAAGTTACGTACCCGTTACACATTGAGGGCTACCTTAGTACCCAAATAGTATGCTCGACCTCGAGGTGGACTAACATTGTATCCACGGTTCGGGTTATTTTCTTCAAGCATTACTGCTAGAGTTGGGTTGTCCTGCACTTGTCTCTATGCCCTATTTAACTTAGGACAAGTATCTCGGAAGTGGTTTGGGCTGTTGCACTCATAGCATGTCTTTTGGTTGTTTCTTATATTGCCCGCATTCACCGGTGTTACTTGCCTTGCCGTTGCTTTACACTGATTTGTAAAATGGCTCTTCTGATTGCAATTAGTACACATTCGACAGGGCTCAGACCTCTGATGATGATAAGCACATTTATTACACTTAGGATGTGGACCTTCATACTTTTTCTGATCATAAACTGTTGCCGCAAATCCTCTTGCTCTCTTATTATCAACCATTATACCCATTTGCTCGCCCGATTCACCTGCTCCTTTCCTTTTATCACTATTCTTCAAAGTTCCATTCCTAATCATCTCATATGTTAGGGTCCCTGCTCTCAATATTGCACTTTGAATTGTGGGAGGTTCGGTTGTTTTCACTGTCCCACGAATCTCAGGAACAAGGCCATAGATGTACCTCTCAATCCTTTTGGATTTAGGGGTAACCAGATGAAGAACTAGTTTGGCTAGTTCATGAAACCGATCTGTGTAGGTTGCATGACCAGCCCCTACCATAGAGTGATGCCAAAACTCGTCATCTAGTTTTTGCATTTCATTACTCGGGCAGTACTCTTCCTTCAGTAGTCCCTTAAAGTCGTCCCATGTCATGCCTATAGCTGCTTCTCTACTCCTTGCTTGAATCTGCGTGTTCCACCATGTCAATGCCTTCTCTGATAGCAAGCATGCAGAATATTTCACTCTCTGGTGGATTGCACAGTTACTGATGTCGATTACTGACTCCATCTTCTCGACCCATCGTGTATATGTCAATGCACCTCCTTTACCATTAAACTCAATTGGCTTGCATGACGTAAATTCCTTATACGTACATCCAGTCCTATTGTTGTTGTTGTTGTTATTACCATTCCTTCCTCCATCATTTGTAGTGTCATTTATGCTTCCGTGGTTTCCCGAATTGTTCATGTGATTGCCAACTTGTGTGACTATAGTGGGAAGTAGGTTTTGTAGTTGTTGGGCAATAATGGTGGAGAAATCGGGATTTCCAACATCGTTACTAGGGTTACTAGTGTCGTGAGCATCCGTTCTAGAGTTACATGTGACTATAGTGAATAGTAATCCGAAAATGCCAATTGTTACATTTACCATCCGTTCTAGAGTTCACTGCCAACTGAGCTTTCGCCCTTGTAACTCTACCACCAATAATCCCTTCTCCTTTGTCAACTTGATCTTCATCCATATTCTCTACCCTCGGGTCGATGTTCATTCCATAAATTATTCATGTTGTCTTTAAAAAAACCATTCATTGCTTCTTTAAAACCTTTAAAGAATATATTAGCATGCATAGCTGTGTACCTAATTATGTAACGCTATGACCTCGGCAAGCAATGCTTCACGATCGCCATGTTCATAACAGCCCTGGAGTGTCCGTTGGGGGCACTGGTTCAGTATTTGGTGCTTACCTCATAAATAGGATGAAAACCTAAGAACGATATAATTAATGAATAAAATAACACCTGCATAACAATTAAATAAAATATAATACAATTACCTGTAAAGATAGAATAACATTAACAGTGTCAAAGAGTCGCTTTACGCCAAATAGCATGATTTTCATCTTATGCTGTTTCATAGTGATTTTATGGATGGTCAGTTTTGCAGATATACATACCTGCTACAACGTACAAACAAATGTAACAAAGATACATGCATATTCTTTTCTGTACTATTATGTAGCAACTAAACACCAATAACTCGAAAACAATTAATTTACATACCTTGACGAACCTCAACAACCTATGATCGAGGCGTCTACTCTAAATCGGGTGGACCACTACTGCATAAAGAAAAACAAATCATCATTATAAACAAATTGTTACGCCATAAAGAATAAAATTTCAGGCTAAATATACATACAGATTACAACCAATATATGTTTTTAAGGAAAAAAGATGGTGACAATGGTGATTGTTGAAGAAAAAATGGAATTCAATTTAAATGAGACTAAAACTTACCGTGAATTGGAAAAGCCTATTCAAAGCTTCCTACAAAACATTTAACACAGTAACTTGTACTGTAATAGCAAATTCTTTGGCAAACTCTATAAGAATAAGTTTTCATTCAGTAGGTGAATATATAATAAGCAGCACACATGCAACAAAAACCAACTCATATAATTACCCGGAGAATGCCATGAAGATTGAAGAACAGTAGTTTGCTCCTCGATTGCTGCTTGACACAACCACGAAGCTAAAATCATCACACTTCCATTTGTTAGAAACCTACAGTTTCATGAAAGGATAATTAAAATAATAGATCTTAAATTATTAGGGTTATGAGGAAAAGGTCTGATATGAGTGATATTATGGTTTTTTAGTGATCAATGATTAAAAAGCCGTAATCAAACGTTTTCAAATACTGTAAATCTTGCAACATAATCTCCAAAAATATAGCAGCCTAAAATTAATCCAACTAAATGGTAGGATATCTTTATCAATAATAAGCTGTAAATTAAATCCCAAAAATTGTGTTGGTGAAGTGGTAAAGTTATATGCCATTGTTACTCACAACCCATGTTCGAATCCAGCAGAATGTATTTTTTGAAAAAAAAAAATCCGAATTTTCTGAATTGTAAAACACTACTTAGGTGGCATGTATTGCTTAGGTGGACTGAATGTGATGACATGGCTGATGACATAAAAAAAATTCCGAATTTTCTGAATTGTAAAACACTACTTAGGTGGCATGTATTGCTTAGGTGGACTGAATGTGATGACATGGCTGATGACATAGCTGATAATGAATTACTGGGCAATGAGGTGGCATTTTCTTCAAATGCCTCCTGTTATATATATATATATATATATATATATATATATATATATATATATATATATATATATATATATATATATATATATATATATATATATATATATATGGGATAATTAGTAAAATAGCCCGGTTGCCCTGGTTCTAGGCATATTTAGCCCTATTTTGAAAAATTCCCGTTTTAGCCTTGGTTGCCCTTGGCAACTTTCGTATAGCCAACTACAGAGTGCCACGTCGGGGCAACTTTTTTGTATTTTGGGCAACTTTTTTGTATTTTTGACAACTTGAGGACACTTGTAATCTTTCAGTTGGCTATACGAAAGTTGCCCAGGGCAACATGGGCTAAAACGAGAATTTTTAAAAAACGGGCTAAATATGCCTAAACAGCAGGGCAACGGGCCATTTTGGTAATTTTCCATATATATATATGTATATATATATATATATATATATATATATATATATATATATATATATATATATATATATATATATATATATATATATGTGTGTATATGTATATATATATATATAGTGTAACTTTTTTATGAAAACCACTTTTATCTGCAAGAACTGCGAGAACCACCTTTAAACCGTTAGATTATTTGATCAATGGTTATAAATGAATGTGACAGTTTTGTAATTAAAATGGAAACCAATATAATTAATTAAAAGAAGAAGGATATTATGGGGATTACAAATTATCTTTGTAAAATTATTCCTGGATATTAAACATCAGTTGCTAAAAATAAACCTCCCATAACTAAACCTCGTTCTTCTCACATAACCCTATTTCTCTATTTATTTTGATAACCACCTCCCACCACCATTGACTAATACGCCACCGACTGAAAAAGTCGTGGAAACAGGGTGCCATCGGGCGAAGATCCACAAAACAAACAAACACCAATATCCGCTGTGATGGTTCATCTGGATCTGTCACCGCCACCAAGATCCGTCTGTATCCTACCGCAACCATGTTCCTCATCATCAACAACGAGCAGATCTGATGGATCGCGGTTTGTCTTTCCAGTTTGGTGAAGCCGCCTGTAATGGTAGATCCGGATCTTCGTTTATAGCCCATGGTTAATTCAGAGTGAGTGTATTCATTTTTACCTTATTTTATATGTTAAAGATTATGTTTTGATGATGGGTATGTTATAATTTATTCCGGATCTATTAGGCGCCCCTGGTTACTTTCTTTTTATATGTTAAACTTAGTAAAAGTCAATGGTCGCATGTTGCCTTCTTTCATCATCTAAATCTTTGTAATCATTTTTTTGTACGTAATGAAACCCTATTAGTAATATGCTTTTTATTTCACCAATGAACAAGGAAAAAAAGAAGAAACATTTGTTAAAAGAAATACTAAGAAAAAAGATAACTGAAGTTAAAGATCTGTGTTTGATTTTTTGTATCCAATCTCGTCAACAATGCATTTGAAGTAATTAATATATTTTAATTTTTAAGGGGTTGGGATTTATTTTTGTTTATTCTTCATGCTTTTTTGTCCCTATGATCCATTTTCATCATATATAATTCAGTCAACAAGTATTTTTGTTTGTTTAATTTTTAAATTTAAGAATTATTACTTTGTTTACTTTTTTGTATAATCAGGATGAAGATAAAGTGGGTCGGTTAGCATGTTTAAGTAACTTGGATTAGTCTTTGGTGTTTAGTAGTACACAACCGTTAACAAAGTTGTTTTGTGTTTTGTGTTTGGGATTAGTATAGGTGAAAAAAACATATATGTTTTGTGTTTGGATTATAAAACATATATGTTTTGGAAAGATACATATATGTTTAAGTATAAAACATATATGTTTTGTGTTTTAGATTATAAAACATATATGTTTTGTGTTTATGATTAAAAACCATATTTACATCATTAGTTTAATATACACAAGATTGTGCATATGCGTTATGCTAGTTGTTATGTTTAATTTTCGTTTCTTATTTATTTGTGGTTTAATTATTTTCGTGCATACTTGTTTCAGATTGATTGATGAAGATGATGATATCATTTAAGATCGGGAAGTGGATGAACACGATTATATATGATGATAATTTGCGACCTTTGGAGATATATGATTATTTCATTTTTTTGTACTTGTAATAAAGCGAAATGTAACATTTAAGTATATCAATCTTATTTTTCTTTTTATAATGATTTATGTTCTTAATTGTGTTTACAAAAGTATTGATAGGTTGATAAAAAAAAATGTTAACTAAAAAAACATGTATGCACCTTGACTATTTGGAAAAAAAACATGTTTGCACTTTGACTAATTGAAAACATGTATGCACCTTTACTATTTGAAGGAAAAAAATATATGCACCTTTGCTTAAAAAAAATGTATGCACCATGACTATTTGAAAAAATGTTAGCATATAAAAAAATCCGAATTTTAAGATATATAAAAAACGGGAATCATAAAAAAAATAAAAAATATTACGAAAATGTCTTTTACTATTACACCCTTATGGAGCATTAATTGATATACATTATGTATTATTAGTTGTAAAAAGGTGGTTTTCGCAGTTCTTGCAGATAAGGTAGTTTTCGTCAGAAATGGATCCTATACACACACACACACACACACACACACACACACACACACACACACACACACACATAATATTTTTACAAAAAAAATAAAAATAAAAAGTCACCTCCCTTGGAAGCCCCAAAATCCGCTCCCTAGGGAATACCCAAAACAAAACCGCACTATTGGTTTTGCTCTCTCCATACTCACACTTCATCATTTCACTCATATCAATTTTTATTTTCAAATTTAACACGCAATCTCTCTCTCTCTCTCTCTCTCTCTCTCTCTCTCTCTCTCTCTCTCTCTCTCTCTCTCTCTCTCTCTCTCTCATACACACACTTCCTACTCTCTCAACTAGGTTTAGAAAACTCTCCCTTCCTCCTCCCTTGTGAGTGGCTGACCACCCTACAACCACAACTACCACCATACAAACCGCTGAACATAAACAATTAAATAAATAAAATAAATAACTAAAACAAAAGAAAGTTACCAAAGTCATGGCACAAATTTCATACATAATATCCTATCCCATATCATATTAACCATCATAACAAAGATGCATATCTAACATCTAAGAAAGGCATAACAAACATACATATAACTTATTTTATATACCACCATAACTAGAGAAGCTAAACAAGCTATACCATAAGAGCTTGACAAAAGAGAACAACAAAAATTACATGATAACAACTTCACAAAAGACAAAAGCATCCCGTAACCAGCAACTAAGAAATAAAAGCTTCACAAAGTCAATATCCTAGAAACACAGCGACGCCTCACGCGGACATGAGTACGTGCCTCTTCAACGAACCTCCTTAGCTCATTTTCCTTTTCCCGCTCAAAACCAAGAATCTCATTCAAGTATTCGATAACCTTCACATAATGAACACAAACTCTTAAAACCTTTAGCTCACTAATCAGATCCTCCTTATAACGGATTGTTTGACTCGCTCGCACAAGACGAGCTTCAAGTTAAAGAACATCCTGTTCAGCTTCTAACACCTCCATTTGAAAACAAACAAAGAGTTAATCTTTGAGAAATATATAATATGAAGCAACGGAAAGATCCTGGAGAAGAACTAAACCGCTAGCCATTAAGTAGTTTCTTCTTCTTCTTCTTCTTCTTCTTCATCTTATTATTATTATTATTATTATTATTATTATTATTATTATTATTATTATTATTATTATTATTATTATTATTATTATTATTATTATTATTATTATTATTATTATTATTATTATAATTTTTTATTGAAATCAAGGAAATTACATGAAATTGGAGGGGAGTCTAGACACTATCTATGCTCCCACTCCTTTTTGAATACACAAACTAACTCGATGAAAAATAAAAGCACCGCTCTTAACGTTGTTAGAGTGGCTGCTGGCAAAACATCACTTCATTAGAAAATCATAGGAATTACAAGAAATTGGTGGGGAGCCGAGGTACTAACTGGGCCCCCACTCCTTTAGTTATAGCAAAGCTAATCCTACTAAAAATATGATCAGCCGCACGTGCTCCAGTGTCCTGAGTCATCGAGAATCTTCGGATGCGCTTTAGCAAGGTCACCGCATCCTTCTCAAGTTCTCCCAAAGAAGAGAATGAGAAGGGGAGAAACCCATATCCAATGTCTGCACATTTGGCCCTGTACTTGACACGTTTGCGTTGTGCGGCTTTGACCACCGCATGTCCAGGTACAAAATCAACCATGTTGGTTTGTGTCAAGGGAGACGACCCTGTCAAATCAACACATGTGTCCTGCCCACCATCCCAGGAATAGAGTAGCACATCGGCTGGACGTAAAGTTTTGCCCCTTTCTCTACATAGCCCAATGTCAACCTCTTTACGCACCGAGATCCCCGACATAGAGCATATGTCAACAAGGGTATCATGCACTATATTATGCCGATGTTTAATCCCGATAATACCAGCACACGACACCGCATGGTCCCCATAGCTGTCCCCTACAAATACCCTGGAACAAGCTGAACACGGCATCTGAGTAGAAAATAGGGGGACACCCAGCCGATAGCATAGCACACATCGGTAAGTTCTGGCATTCATGGTTTGTCCCAGTCAAGATATCGGGACCACCCTAAGCCAGTCTGAAGTGTGGTCCTTATTATTATTATTATTATTATTATTATTATTATTATTATTATTATTATTATTATTATTATTATTATTATTATTATTATTATTATTATTATTATTATTATTATTATTATTATTATTATTATTTGTGTAGAAGAGATAAGAAAAAAAATTGCCAACCGTTTCTTTAACAAAGAAAGATGAACAAATCGGTAGGAGTGAGGCACATCACCTATATCAAATCGGCCATGATGACGTTGAACCACTAAGACACCGCCTATTTATTCCCTTCCAATGCAACACTCGTGTGCCAGCTTGAAACTTGAAAAAAAGAAAAGAACACGGAATACCCGGCCCATTAGCACGCAGTTACAAACTTAGCAAGAAAAACACATAAACAAAAATACATATCCTTTACAAAGTTTACAAAACATAAGTAACAAATGTAACAAAAAACGAAACCAAAAAACAAACAAACAATACGACGTAAACAATATCCCGAATCAAAGACATAAATAACACATGTTAGAAAAAAATAAACCCATAAGACAACGCAAACAATATCTCGTAAAAAAATGAAATAACAATTCTAATGGTATCGTAATATGAATAATTAAAAAAAAAAAAAGAGAAAAAGAAAAAAAAACTAATAACGATTTTAAGTATCAACGATAGGTGTGTTGAAAAAATAATGCAAAATGATAGGTATATGCGAATTAATAAAAATGAATGCCAAAAGCTTTGTAGCAACGTACGGGTTTCCTTACTCGTTCTAATTAATCTGTAAAATTTAAGGTTTTACATATAATATGAAGAAAAGAGTAAATAAGGGTGTGTTTGGTACATTGAAATGGCAATCAAGGAATATTTTGATTGTGAATAACATTGTTTGTTTGATGGATATGATTGTAATAATTGACTATGATAACAAGATATTAGTTATACTTCATTCCTTATCATATAGCTCGGTTTGATTGTATATCATAAGTCCCATTATTTTTTTTAAAGAATTCAAATTGTTTATTTGTTTGATAATTCACTTGATATGTCGGGCCCACTTTATGATACTCAAATCTAATTGGCTATACCAAACAATGATATCAGAATTGATTCTATAACTAATACACATGAGTCGAGTTATTTAAAAAACCATACATTCCTCACATACCAAGGGACATATATGGACTGTTGATTTAATTTTGATCAACGGTTGAGATCAAAACAGTTACTACTAAAAAAAATACACAGAGGGGCAATTTCGTAAACTTACAATTCCAACAAATACCCACTATCGCTTTCATTTCATCATAACTTCCTTCACCAAACACACACTAAAAACATACACTACTCACGGAAATAAACCGATCAAAATCGAAGCCCTAGAAACACACCGGATCTACCAATCTCACCGGAAAAAATGGCGGAAAGTGGCAGAGATGATATAGTACTGAAACCATACGTATCTCCGGCGAAAAAGAAGAATAAAAATACGGTTAAAAAACCAATTGCATGTATACTGATACATTTTAAACAACTACTTTACTATCTCTTACTATCATATATGTTTGAAATATTGATGCATACTATGTATAGAGAGTATACTGAAGATGTTATGAATTTACATTGATTATTGAATATTTATGCAAGTTATTGTGATTTTGTGAAGAAATAAGTAACTACAAATTAGGTTTTCAAAGTTAACAGATAGAATCATTTGATGTTGAAATAAAAAACACAGATTAGAAGCATTTATTCAAGAAGTCTTATGTGGCTAAGCCTTCGGCTTAGCCGCAGAAGACGCCTTCGGCTATGCCAAAGGCGTCGGTTGCGGCTTAGCCGTAGAAGATATGTTTGGCTTAAATAAAGACACATTTTGCATACACAAAGGCATAGGATGCGGCTTAGATGTAAACGCCTTTGGCATGCACAAAGGTGTAAGATGCGGCTTAGCCGCATACTACGCCTTTGGAATAGAAAAAGCCGTAGGATGTTGCTTAGTCTGTATTTTATCACGTATAATATAGCAAAATATTCACTTATAGATAGATTAAGTTGATATTGACTGTATTTTATCACATATGATATTGAAAAAAAAACACTTATCTTAGCTGCAGCGATAGCCTTCGGCAAAGCCTAAGGCTATCGCTGTAGCTAAGCCTTCGAAAAAAGAAACTAATGATGTATGTTAATTGGTCTGCTTGAACATAATTACTAAAAATACGTGTTTTAAAAATGTACATAAAGGTAAAGCAAAGGAAACTGACGATGTGGAAAAAGTAATAACAACATTGCCGTTCTTAAAGTCATCCACTAAAGAAAAACAAGCAGCAAAAGATTTTATTTGCTTTATCACATATGATATTTCATATTTTTTTTCAAATCATTTGGTTTATCACATGTGATATGATAAGGCGAAAAATGATCCATTTTTAGGGGGTCATTTAAGCCGGAATTTGAATTTATTTGATCAAATAATGCTCTAAATCGTTTCTTTTGTGATTTTAGGTACTTTTGGAGTGAATTCTGGAAAATGAAGCATTTTAGACGTTTTTGGAGCATAAAAGTGAAGAAAACGGCAAAGTTTTAATTTTCCTTGCTGGGAACAGTACCTGACGGCGTCAAGAGCAATTTTATGACGGCGTCAAGAGCAAAAGTGATGACGGCCCAGTGGAAAAGTGACGGCGTCAAATCAAGGCTGTCAAGTGTAAAAGTGGTGACGACCCAGAACAGTATTACACATGACGGCGTCAGATCTGGATCTAGGCAGTCCGAGAATATTATTGGCGGCGGGTTGACGGCGTCAGAAGTTTCTTCTTGACGCCGTCACCTTAGAAAATCTATATATAGTCTTTGTAATTTTCATTTATAAGAGAGGACAATATTAGGGATGAATTGAATAAACCCTAGCTCGACTTTTACAGTATTTTCACGGGTTTTCACCCCTTGGAACCCTTCATGTTCAATTAAGATAAGTATCCTTTCAATTCATTCAATATGTTTATGTGTTGTTTGAATATATCTTACGCTTGTCTTGATTTTAACATGCTAGGCTAGATCTCTTGTGTGTTTACTTAAATGTAATGAAACCTAGATGTTGATTATAGGTTGATTGCTTGTTTATAGTTGTAATGGATGAATGATTTCGATGTTAGGCTTAAGAAAACTGGCAGACTTCCATAGTGTAACTTGCTTGAACGTCTTAAGAATCATGAACCAATGCGTACTAAGGTTTTTATGGTTGTATTTAATGCATGAGCGAATTCTAGTGATCCCATGTTAGGAGCTTCTTTCAGGCTCGACATAGGAGTGAAGTAGGAGCTTATAGAGTTGGGGAAGTACGTACGCCACCCTACGATTGGTATTAAGGAATATCACCCGTCATCCACGCAACTGTAACAAACTATCAACCTGTAAAAGATATCTAGGGAGTAATGAAATCTAAGTAAACACAATTTTCCCATCTATTGTTCACTCCACATTAGTTTAATTAGTTTTATTTTCATTTTTGTTATTTTATTTTGATTGCATCTTAGTTATTGGGTTAGTTGAATAGCAACTATTTCCGCCCACTCCTCTAAAACCCGAGATTTTTATTTGCTTTTATAAAAATATAAAAATACAAAAAGAATCATCCCTCACCTCTAGACCTAGTTCTTAGGCTTTCTAATCCTAGCGACACTATTCCTGAGTTGAACGATCAATCCCCCGGTACTTGTCACTATACTATACTACAATGATCAGGTACACTGCCTGGTGGGGGTTGTAAGCTTCTCGAGATCCCTTGAGAAGTAAAACCTGGTGCAATTCCCACGCATCAAGTTTTTGGCGCCGCTGCCGGGGAATAGTTGTTGTCTAGGTTAGAATTTCTTTTTATTAGGTCTACTTGCTAGATTCCTTTCTAGTAAGATTTTATTTTTATTTTTAGGTTTTCTTTAGTCTATCTTTTTCTTCGTGTCTTTGTTCGTAACTTTTACCATCCGACATCATGGAAGGTGGTAACATCTTTGAACTCATCAACCCACCACAACAAGACCACCCACAAAACCCACCACTAGCAAACCAACCTCTTAGGCCCCGAACCCTAGGAGAGTATTCCCGACCTAGCCACCAAGGCTATCGAAACACTATTGAGCTCACCCAAGGAGCCAATGCGTCTCCCTTGCGATCCGACCCCATCCGGTTGGTGCAAAGCGGATGTGCATTCCACGGACTTCGTTCCAAAGATCCTAATCAACATCTCAAGGACTTCCTTAAAATCGTAGATTCTATAGACCTTGATGTTACAACTAGAGAGTCAACCCAATTACGCCTATTCCAATTCTCTCTATGTGATTAAGCTAGTCAATGGCTTGAACGTTTACCCGCGGGATCCATCACCTCATGGGATGATCTCACCACTCGTTTACTTGCTCAATTTTTCCCACCGGGGAGAACTACTAAGCTTAGAAATGATATCTTGATGTTCCAACAACATCAAGGTGAAACTCAATATGAAGCATGGACTCGTTTCAAGGACTTACTCCAAAAAGTCCCTCATCATGCATAGATCTTTGGCTCCAAGGCCAAATCTTCTATGACCATATCGATCTCTCCACAAGGCGAACCATTGACCAATCGGCCGGTGGCAAACTACGTGATCTAAGTGCGGAAGAATCATGGGAACTCATAGAAGATCTTGCTCTCTATGACAACGAAAGTTGGAATGATCTCCGTGATTTGAACAAAATGGTCAAGGCAATATCTTTGCCTTCGAACAATTCTAGCACTCCCGACCGTAGGATCATGAAACTTGAGGACCAAGTCAAGTTTCTCATGAAATCTTACGAAGCTCCTAAGCCTTCAAGCCAAGTGAACAAAATCACTTCTTCATGCGAATTATGTAGTGGTCCCCATGACACTCGTGATTGCATGGAACTCCTCGGAACAGCTTTTGTGGACTACGCATCTTCGCGTACCGACGAAGCGGGAGATAAGTGGTACACTTTCAAACCCGAGCCAAACCCTTACGGTGATTCCTACAACCCTTCTTGGGAAAATCACCCGAACCTTAGGTGGAAACAAAACCAAAACAATTCTTCCAATCCGCCTAATCATTACCAACCAAACGGTCTATCCTCCAACCGTACTTTCAACAACAATCCTTCTAAAAACTATGGTAGTACCAACAATCTCGAAGGATTGATGTCCAAGTTTATGGCATCTCAAGAAGCTCGCATATCTAAGTTTGAAGCCGATTTCAAACAAAAGCAAAGCGAGATGACCACCAAAATTGACACATTGTTGAAAGTTCTCAATGACCGAGAAATGGGAGCACTCCCAAGCGACACGGTCAAGAACGCGAAACTAAACGTTAATTCCATATCATCAGTTTCGTCACCCACTTCTTGTCCGCAGTACTACTCGGTTAAATCAATGAGCACGTGTTTCAAACAAAACCAATTTCTTCAAAAGGACCAATCAAATGAAACACCCGATATCAAATCGGTCAAAAGCATAGTTGAAACACCTCCTACACAAGACCTTGATGATGAATTCAAGGAGCTCCACCTTGAACGCCCCGTCATTGATGTCTTAGCCTGTGCTCCCTACTATAGTGCCCTCCTAGAAAAATATGAGAAATTTAAACTAGGTAAAAATGGGACCGCCTTCGTTCAAAACAAGTTGCCTAAAAAGCTTGACGATCCGGGTATATTTGTTTTTCCTTGTAAGATAGGAAGATCCGAAGCTTTCGACACACTATCCGATTTAGGATCAAGCCTCAACTTGATTCCCTTATCCCTTTTCACCACTCTCAAGCTAGGAAAGTTAGAGGAGACGAAGGTATTAATTGGTCTAGCAGATGGGAGTATTGCTCACCCTGTTGGGATGATCAAGGATGTAGTTGTTCACGTAGGAAAATTAACTATTTTAGCGGACTTTTACGTCCTAGATATGGTTAGTGACACTACATGCCCATTATTAGTAGGAAGAGGATTTTTAACAACCGCTAGTGCCATGATAGATTGTAAGGAGTCTAAGATAGCGGTAGGTGAGGGTGATACTTGGTCGGTATATGATGTTAAGAAACATAGCTACGATTGTAAGGATGAACTGACACCACATTGGGTAGAGATGAATAGGAGACCATCTAGATATGGACCTTGGATAGAAAGAAACTTTATAGGACCTCAACGCCCATTCTATCTAGAAAAAGATTTCATCGATAAAACACATTCGGTGGAACAACTCATAGCTAGAGATGAAGAGCTAGACCCTTTTGAGGACCCCTAGTCTTTAGGAAAATGATTGAGTTCTTAAGCGTAATGCCTATTAACATAGAGATGAACAAGTGGAAAAGAGAGGGGGATAAGTGTAAATGGAGATGGAACAAGCCACCTAAGAAAGGTGACGGATCATGGCATATGAAGATAATTTTGTATGATCCGGATGGAGAAAAGTTTGAAAGGTCATACCGTACTAAGAAAACCGATAGGAAATTGAAGCCTAAGTTTGATCCCAAAGATACCCTAAATGAGGAACTCACCCATATCACGTAGTAGCCCATGACCTTGAGTCTAGCTACAAGACTCGTAAATAAAGAAAAGCGCTTCTTGGGAGGCAACCCATGATTTGTTTGATTTTTATTTTGTTTGATTGTTATTTGTTTCCGTATGCATGCTTTATTTTTATTGTTGGTAGATCATGTTTCAAACTAAAATGGTGAAAATACTTAATTTTGTCGTTTGGCTTAGTCTTAACTTCATCCAAAGGTATTTTGTTAAAGATAAGTGTAAGGGGAAACCCCAAATATGTTTTTAAGAAACAAAATTGATCATGATTCTCTACAATATTAAATGAACATGTATATTCGTATTTGTTAGAGGCAAATGCTTGTATCAAGTCATAATGATGTTTTGCAGGATTTTCCAGGAAGTAGGACATAAGTTTTCCAAAAATTTTCCGGAAACTTAACATAAAGATTTCTGCAGGTCACTTCTGACGGCGTCAGGAAGAAATTCCTGACGGCGTCATGTGTAAAATTCTGGAAATTTTGCTAGTTTTGTTTTTCTAACGGAGTCTCAAAGTTTTTGTTGAATCTTTACTTTTATAAACTCCATGAAATCTGCAAACATCATTCCACAAGTATTATATCTTACTTTATTTTTCTAGGATTTATTAGTATATATAGATTACCGCCGATTTTACGCGAGGTTGCCTTGTTTGTTTTCTCAGGTTTAACAGGTTATGTATGACAAGAAGATGATTTATATTCTGGAAGGGAAGCTTTGATTGTTCATTTTCTTGGAGGAAGATCTAACCTTGTTACCACACTATCCACACCGAACGAATCAGGGGAGTATTTGATTTCATTCTTTTACCTATTTCACTTTTACAATATTTAATTGAACATTGAGGACAATGTTCATCCTAAGTGTAAGGGGAGGGTAAAATGATGATACCTTATAGTATACACTTTCACTTGAGATTGTTTGTTTGATGGTAGGTGTGTAATAAAACTATGAGAAATACTTGTTAGCGTAATTTTAGCGCCAAATTTAAATTTTTTTACAACATTTAGGAGTGAAACTTTAGCCTTAGCAAGCGTCTCATGGATAGGAGTCGTATGACTAGCACAAAACCGTACCATTCAGAAAAATTTTCCACCCAAATATGTGAGGTTCGCCTTTAGATTTGATAGGAAAAACATTTATTATTAGTGCTTATGAGTGTACTGGTAGCATTTAGATTCTAGAACTTGTGATAGCGATGCATCCCGAGACCGCTAGTGAGACTACATTCGTGTAGTAGGATTTACTACATGACAAGAGGCATTAGGATCACCCTTGTGTTAAACCCGTATCATAATTACTTGACCATTTAAGTCATACTACTTGGCTAGTTAAGTCAATTAATTTTTCCCACACCATTAGCGTTGTACTCATTTTTAGTACACGAAACCCCTAGTACACCCCTCAAAGCCTATCTTTTCGTTTCTACCTTTAAGCATCTTACTTAAAGGAAGAATTTGTTACAACCCATATGTGCGTTAATCTTAAAAGTACTCCAAGTGTTTTGATTATCTTGATTCGAGTCGTTAGATTAATTTATTGTAAAGTATGTAAAAATTCAAGTGTAAGAGGAATGTTCATTCCCTATGATGTATTATTTTTGATGGTAGGGTAAGAGTGTATGCAGAAAAAAAAAAATCAGAAAAAAAGAAGAAAAAGAAAAAAAAATAGAAAAAGAAAAGAGAAAAAAAAAAAAAACACACACACGGACTACTATCCCGTTTCATTCTATGTTTATTTTATATTTTTGTTATTTTTGATTTATTAGCTTAAGTCGAGTCTAGTCTTGGCTTAGCAACACCATATTGTACATGTAATAAACTAAGATGATTAACTCGCCACCAGTAAAGATTGCCTATATCCAACAAAACCGTGTATTCCATATCCCTACACCTAACATTATAACCCTTTAAAAAGACCTCTTTGATAGTTTATCCTAGGTGCTTACGCCATGTGGTGGAGGTTTGATCCTTTCCCAAGCCTATGGTAATCTATTTTGCTATGACAGGTAGTGAGAGATATTTTCCATTTCATATTGTGATATATACTTTATTACACCCGAGAGATGTGAGTATCTAAACGCTATTTGTGAGATGCTAGTGTATGACCTCCGTGCTTGTCTTTGGTCTTTAGTGGAACGATTATTTGTTGTAATTACATTTATATTAGTGTTAAATGACCTCTAGCTTGTATTTTGATTAGAATAAAAACGCATTTGCTTGAGGACAAGCAAATCTCAAGTGTAAGGGTATATGATAAGGCGAAAAATGATCCGTTTTTAGGGGGTCATTTAAGCCGGAATTTGAATTTATTTGATCAAATAATGCCCTAAATTGTCCCTTTTGTGATTTTAGGTACTTTTGGAGTGAATTCTGTAAAAGGAAGCATTTTGGACGTTTTTGGAGCATAAAAGTGAGGAAAATGGCAAAGTCTTAATTTTCCTTGCTGGGAACAGTACCAGACGGCGTCAAGAGCAATTTTATGACTGCGTCAAGAGCAAAAGTGATGACGGCCCAGTGGAAATGTGACGGCGTCAAATCAAGGCCGTCAAGAGTAAAAGTGGTGATGGCCCAGAACAGCATTACAAATGAGGGCGTCAGATCTGGATCTAGGCAGTCCGAGAATATTATTGGCGGCGGGTTGACGGCGTCAGAAGTTTCTTCTTGACGCCGTCACCTAAGAAAATCTATATATAGTCTTTATAATTTTCATTCATAAGAGAGGACAATATTAGGGACGACTTAAATAAACCCTAGCTCGACTTTTACAGTATTTTCAAGGGTTTTCACCCCTTGGAACCCTTTATGTTTAATTAAGATAAGTATCCTTTCAATTCATTCAATATGTCTATGTGTTGTTTGAATATATCTTACACTTGTCTTGATTTTAACATGCTAGGCTAGATCTCTTGTGTGTTTGCTTATATGTAATGAAACCTAGATGTTGATTATAGGTTGATTGCTTGTTTATAGTTGTAATTGATGAATGATTTTGATGTTAGGGCTTAAGAAAACTGGCAGACTTCCATAGTGTAACTTGCTTGAACGTCTTAAGAAACATTAACCAATGCGTACTAAGGTTTTTATGGTTGTATTTAATGCATGAGCGAATTCTAGTGATCCCATGTTTGGAGCTTCTTGCAGGCTCGACATAGGAGTCAAGTAGGAGCTTATAGAGTTGGGGAAGTACGTACGCCACCCCATGATTGGTATTAAGGAATATAACCCGTCATCCACGCAACTGTAAGAAACTATCAACCTGTAAAAGATATCTAGGGAGTAATGAAATCTAAGTAAACACAATTTTCCCATCTATTGTTCACTCCACATTAGTTTTATTAGTTTTATTTTCATTTTTGTTATTTTATTTTGATTGCATCTTAGTTATTGGGTTAGTTGAATAGCAACTAATTCCGCCCACTCCTCTAAAACCCGAGATTTTTATTTGCTTTTATAAAAATATAAAAATACAAAAAGAATCATCCCTCACCTCTAGACCTAGTTCTTAGGCTTTCTAATCCTAGCGACACTATTCCTGAGTTGAACGATCAATCCCCCGGTACTTGTCACTATACTATACTACAACGATCAGGTACACTGCCTGGTGGGGGTTGTAAGCTTCTCGAGATCCCTTGAGAAGTAAAACCTGGTGCAATTCCCACGCATCATGATACTTGATTTTCTTTGTATTTGTTATTGGTTTATCACATGTGATAAAATTTTAAATTTTTTTTGCAGGACATACAGTAGATATTGATGACATGGAAATAGAACAGGAGGAAGATGATATCAACAAAAAGAAGCATGAGCCAAAAAAAGAAGGTAATTAAAAAAGAAGAACCAGAAGTTGTTCAGAAAGAAAAAAAAGAGATATGTCAAGACAAAGTGCAAAATAAGAGGGCGTGCACATAAAACAAGAAAAAAAGCAGCAAAACCTGCTACATCTTCTAAGGGATTCACAAGAGCAGACACTAAAAAAAATAATTGAAGAAGAAGAAAGTAATCAAGAGAGCAAAGAGGAGGAGGAGGAAGGAAGTGAAACAGAGGAGGAAGTGAAAAAGGAAACGAAAAAGAGAAAAATAGAAATTAAAGAAAAAGAAGATGAAACAGAGGAGGAGGAGGACGAGGACGAAGAGGAAGAGAAGGTTGTCAAGGTGAAAAAAGAAAAAGCGACACAACAAAAACAAAAACAAACAACCAAAAAGGTGCTATATCCAAGTTGCATTATAAGGTCATCACCAAAAGCTATGTTTGATGCTATGGCTGGTTTAATAGAAATGAGAAAGAAATGTTTGAAAGATATTAGTTTCGAGAGATTCATCAACTTCCCGATAACTAAACTTCCTGGTGCTTTGGTATACCACATGATTGATAAATTCCATCCACCAAGCATGGAATTAAGATTAGAGAAAGGGTCAATAAAGGTAACAAGCCAAAAAATTAATGATATGCTAGATGTGCCGATGGGAACAAAGAAATTGGAAGAACTAGCAGAAAGAGACCATGATGATCCTTTCATAAAAGAATGGGAAAACCAATATTCTCATATAAAAAAATCACACCACCTACAATATCTACAGAGATATCTAGCACATCCGATGCTGATTTCATCTTCACGATAAACTTCTTGTCTCTGTTTGCTAGCACCATGGGGAAAATAGACAATGGTGGAAAGGTGTTTAAAACAGTGTTAAAAAATGTGAAAGAAAATGATGAAATTTCGGATATTGACTGGTGTCGATACATAATGGATTGCTTACAAACAAGTAAGCATAATTGGGAAAAGGTGAAGTTAGGCGACTACTATTATGGGCCAACAACCTTCTTATGTGTAAGTTATTTTACATGTTTCTATACATTTGTCAAATGTGATTCAATACAATAAAAATATTATAATCAAACACAAATTTATTTTTTGTATGAAAAAGCTGCTATACTTGGACACAACAAACTTCCCAAGATTTCATGTTATGCGTCATCGTCCAGCAATGAGAAGTTGGAACACACAGGCGATGAGGAAGAGGATAGGAATGGAAATGAAGGACAAATGCTTGGGGAAGCTTGAACATCATGAAGAATTTGATCCAGAGGAAGAGCAAACTGGTCTGAATTTAGAACTAATGTGTACAATGAACCATTGCCTCCCAAGAGACCAGAAACAAGAGAGGTTACTTTTACCTTATTTTGATTGCTATATAAATTGATTGTCTTATAAATTTCAGAATAGCCTTCGGCTATAGCCGAAGGCTATGCCTACGGCTTAGGCGCAAGCATTGCCTTTGGCTAAAGCCAAAGGCATTGCCTGCGGCTAAGCATTTAGCAAGCTAAAATTAAGCTATGCTAGCAAAAATCACATATGATTTTAAATAAGATTTAAATTTCTTTGAAAAATCATATATGATAATTTTGAAAATCATATATGATAATTTTGAAAATCATATATGATACTTCAAATGTTTTTGTAAAATATAAAATATCACATATGATTTTAAATAAGATTTAAATTTCTTTGAAAAATCATATATGATAATTTTGAAAATCATATATGATACTTCAAATGTTTTTGTAAAATAGAAAATATCACATATCATTTTGAATATAGATTAAAAAACTAATCCATATTACATATTACTAATTGACTAGCTGAGACGATGAGGGAGGGTATTATGAAGTTCAAAGGAGACAAAAAGTTGTTCACCTTATTTAAAAGATACAAAACGATGTTCAATGTCCTAGATTTTGATCTTGATGAAGGAAAAGAAAAAAATAATGAAGAAAGCAACAGTGATGATGGAGACACTGATGATGATGACAGTGATGATGGAAGCGATGATGACGATGAGAAACATAAGGAAGATAAGTCTAAAGATAACAAAGATGAAAATGGCAGTGATAATAAGGAAGAAAAGGATGGGAAAGATGATACAGATGAAAATGGGAGTGAAGAAGAGACTGGAAGTGAAGAAGAGAGTGGGATTGAAAATGAAGAATGTGAGAAGAAAAATACAGTGGATAAGGAAGAAAAGAGTGAAGAAGAGAGTGGTAGTGAAGAAGAGAGTGGGAGTGAAGATGAAATGACAACAGATGTTTAACAAGAAAAACAAAAGGAAAAAAGAACATAGCCAGGAAGAGGATGAGATGGAAACGGAAATGGAGACGGAAAAACAAATTCCGGTTGAGAAGGAAAACGAGAAAGAAATTGAAGTCGAGAAGCAAAAGGAAACAGAAATGGAAAAGGAAAAAGAAAAACCAATTGAGAAGTTAAAGGGAAGTCAAGTTCATTCTTTTGAAGAACAACAATGTATGACAGGAGCAGAAGAACTAGACGCCTATTTCTCTGAGGATGATAATTATGAAACCTTTATTAGTCAAGCAAAAGAAAATTTGGAAAAGATTAATCAATTACAAAAGAAATCGACAAAAATCACAGCAAGAAAATCCACCTCACCACAACAAAAAATGACAACAAGAAGAATGAAATCGATTTCACCACCAAGTTTCAGTCTTGGTATAAGCCCAGTTGCCAGCAAACCTGCAGTTCAAACTGACACAGTAGCAAAAGAAAAAACACCAATGATTGAAAAAAGAGCTACAGTTGAAGATGACACGGCGACAAAAGCAGAAACACAAAAGATTGAAAAAAAGGCTGCAATTGAAACACCAAAGATTCCATAGTAAGTCTGCTTTATATTATTAAATAATCAAATGAATAAAAAGTGTGAAATTTTGCTAAAAATATATCTAACTCTGCTTTATCTATTTTTGTAGCGAATTTATGTTTGAAACAGAATGGGCATGGGGCGCAACAACACTCAGAGACAACATGCAAACACTAGAACCACAATTAAAATTGGAGTCTAGTGACATCGATAACTTTGCTTGTGTTTTAAGCTATGAAGAAACAATCAACAACAGAGGAGTAAAGATTAAACAGTATTTTCACACGGGAATACTTGTAAGTTACCTAAAAAATTAGAACTTAATTACTAAAATCTTAAATTTGTTTCTTTAACATATGTTGATTTATAAAAACAAACAACACAAATAGTGCAAGCAAAAAAGGAAGATGAAGAGAAGCAGTATAAAGAGTTTTGTGCTAAATTGACAACCGTGTTTAAAGCCTATCCAGAAGACAAATCAATGGATTATGTGGAATTGGTAAGAAATAATTTGACTTATTATGAAAAAACAAAAAAAGTTTTACTTGTATTAAAATGAATCTATTTTTCTTCTCTATTTATACAGACATTCTTTCCAATAATTGCGCATGAACACTTTTATCTGGTTGTTTTCAATCTACTCAAAGGTATTTCTGTCATCATTGACGACTCCAACTCAGGGGTGACTTATGAATCAAAATACTCGAAAGAATGTGACATTCTGGTAAGTAATTAGAGATTATGCTCAAGTAATGATGCGTACTGATTTATTATTTTGTTTTCAATATCACATATATGGAGAAAAAAAAGTATCACATGTGATTTAACAAATGATTTGAAAAAAGATATGAATTATCATATGTGATAAACCTATAAGAAATACAAAAGAAAATCAAGTATCATATATGATATAAAAAAAATTAAAACAATGTGATGTTCTGGTAAGTGGTTAGAGATTATAAATTTATATTGAAGGGTCTTATTCAGCTAAGCCTTCGGCTTAGCTGCAGCCGAAGGTGTCTTCGGCGGCAAAGCCGCAGAAAACGCCTTCGGCATATGAGATAATGAATTGTTTTTGATAAAATAAATTTTCTATTTTGTGTAGAAAAAACTGTTTTCAAGATATCTGGAATCCCAAAAGCATAAAAAAGCATCAGACATAGCGAAAAAAAAGACAACATTGATGAAGCTAAAGTGGGGAACAAAACAGAATGTCATTGATTGTGGTATTTTCGTAATGATGCATATGGAGCACTATGGTGGAGAAGCTTTGAAGAACTGGAAATTTGAATTTCCAAAAGAAGGAAAAGATCAGGAGTTGGAGATAATAAGAATGAGAATCAAGTATGCAACCAAGATGTTAATGCATGAACTGAACAATCAACGAGAAATGATAAGTGAAGAAGCATTTGAGTTTGCAAAGAAACATACAGACAAGGTGGAGATGCAAAAGATGATAAGAGAAGAGATTGATTAGAAGAAGAAATAGCAGGCAAGGGAACATGTTGCAAGTGCAATATGATGGAAAAGGTTAGCGGTTAGTGGTGGAAAATTCAGAAGTAGGACTGACGACACAAGAATAGAAGGAGGGGGCGTACAATATCTTTTTGGGGCCACTAATGCAGATTAAGAACTAATTTCTGTAGACTTTATTATGTAATATCGTATGCCATCTAGTATGGCTTAAACATGTTAAAACAATGTCTTAGTTCGTATGTCGTATGCTAGAATATCGCAAGACAGTTTAAATTTCCAGGTAGGATAATGGTTTAACTTTGTTACGTTGCCATCATTTGTCAAGAAATGAAAATGGTGAAACATTTCTGGATGTGATTTTGAATGTCTTGTTTAAGTTTTTATTGCACCAATTGATAATCAATTGTAATAGCTATTGTTAATCGCTAATCGACTATGCGTTTTATAACACACTGCATAAAAAAATTATCATATATGATTTACAGAAAAGTAATAAAGCTAGGGTAAATCACATGTGATTTTAAAGAATTATCACATATGATATAGACTTAAAAAACTTGTTTCTGAAAATATCATATATGATATCTTTAAAATGTATTTCAATAATTACAAATCACATGTGATAACCCTATTCTATCACATATGATATATAACTAAAAAAACATCAAATATAAAAATCACATGTGATAATGGTAATGTCAATAACCAAAATTCTTCAACACAATATGCAACAACGTATTTCATATAAAAACTCAGTAACAATCAAACAATCATGTATAAATCTAATATTCAAATTTCTTCAACACAATCTGGAAATTAACAAAGATACCAAAAAAAAAATATGCGGACAATTTATGTTGTAACTTCTGCTTGATCCAAGTCCGATTCTCTTGTAACTTCTGATTGATCCAACTCAGCCTCTTCTGCAAACTTTTTTGGGCATGTCCTCCTGTTGTGACCATCTGTCTCTCCACATAACGAACATGCATTCCTGTTCTTCGAATTCTTATCAAGAGCTTGCTCTTTCCCTCCTTTTATGCGCAACTTTTTACGGCCTTAAGGATTACCAAGAGCTGGATTGTTAATGGTTTTTTCAGCTGGCTTCGGGACTCCAACAAGTTCCTCCAAATTATCAGCCTTGTTCTTAGAAGGAGGATTTGGGCAATCAGTCTCGATATCAATCTTTATCAACCTCAACTTTTCAACAAAAGAAGACAACCTTGGCTCATCTTTACTCAACATATGGATACCAATAATGGAACTTGCCTCATTTGCATAATTCTCAACAATCTCATTCTTCTCACCATATATGTTCCTTTTGTTCCTCAAAGCAGTAGGTATAAGGTTCTTTGTCCAACGCCTCAATATGTATTGACTTGGAATCACTTCAATGTTGGCATTCTTAAAGACACAGAAAACATGTCTGCATAATATACCAACTCGAACGAAAAGCTGACAGGAACATACAACTGATCCATCTACTTGGTTACGCAACACCTTCATGAGCAAAAATAAATAAGAGAGTAAAAATGATAAAACAAAAGCAATAAGACAATAGAAAATCATATATGATAAAAAAAAAAATGAATAATGTTTTTTAAGAAGGTAACATACCTTATATAATCCATCTACTCTATAAAACAGGTTAACTGGCTCTTCTTCTTCAGCTTTATCATTATCCTTACCTTTATCCTTAACTCTCTTCCTAGTTTTCTCTCTCAACTTAGCTTTGTTCTTCTCCATTAGTGCATCAACAAATTCGTCTCTTTCATAACAAAGACCTCATATCCTTCAACCAAGCTTTTGGTTTCTATTTGACAATACCATGTGCCAGCAAATATCTCTGCTTGAACCAGCTCGAACAGAGGACGAGTATAAACCTTCGAAGCATGACGTTCAATCTTAAGATAGGTTCTAAACTTCAGAACAGAATCAATAGTCTTATGATCAAGCCTCTCTTGTATATGCCTCTGCTTTTCCATTGCCGTCTCAAAACAATTCATAAAATTCATAAGAGTGGAACCTTAATTTGTAAAATGGGAGAAAAAGGAGTTCTCACTCTCAGATCTATACGTCGTCCTCATCAAACCACACAAGGGGGAATCAATAGAATAAGCAGGAATCCAACACGAACGTATACGAAACATCTTTGTTACCCACTTATGATTCTGCAAACTAAACTCCTCCAATAACTTTGACCATCTATCCTCAAACTCCTCTGGACCGATATACATATTCCACACAATTTGATTGAACTTCTTTTTAAAGTCAGTCTCATCATAGATTTTTGAACATATCTGAAAACAAAACAAATAACATTTGATTTAACAAATGATTTGAATAAAGATATGTGGTATCATATGTGATAAACCAATAATAAATACAAAGAAAATCAAGTATCACATATGATTTAACAAATTATTTGAAAAAAGGTACAAATTATCATATGTGATAAATCAATAAGAAATACACAGAGAATCAAGTATCACATATGATAAACAAGAAGGCAGAAAAATACCTTTCCAGGGAGCTTTTATGCAAAGTCTGTGCTTAGAACCCGTAAACTCAGCTTCAATGTCATTTCTCATAGCCCCATCCTGATCAGTAACAACAATATTTGGAGCCCTACCAAACGCCTTTATGAACGCTTTCAGCAACCAAATATACGAAGCTGTAGTTTCGTTCTTCAACAAGCCTGCTGCGACTGTCACACACCTCCGATGATTATCTATGGTTGTAAAGGGAACAAACACCATTTTGTACCTGAAAAACAAAAAACGAAAATACTTAAAATAACATTAAACAATAAATTGCAAATCATATCATCAAAATCTCATATTGAACATAGAAATACTAACTTGTTTGTTCTATAAGTAGCATCAAACGAAACAACATCACAAAACTCTATGTAGTTGTACTTAGAAATTTCATCAGCCCAAAAAATAGCCGCAAGCTCAGCATTTTCAATCAAATAATCAAACAAAAAATCCGGCACATGCTTCTTCCTATTCTCCATCTTAGATATAAGCATCTGTGCATCACTATCGCCTATGTAGCAGTTCACACCCCTAAAAAAGTTCTTGAAATCAAGAGTCGTACCATAAACAAGTAAATAAGAACCCTTCAAACCGGTTAATATGTGATGAGCTCTCGTTGCGCCTATATTTACACTAGCAGCTTTAACAATAAACAATTGCTCAACATACGTCAACTGCCTCTCAGTCTTTGATAAATGCTTATACTCTTCACGTTCAAGCTCGTGATTATGAATACTATCAAAGACATTCAACCTGTACTTAAAAGTACCAGGAATCAAATCAAAAATAACACGTGCTTTGCAGCCTGTGATATGCAGGTTCGAACTTCTAATCTGCTTGTCACTATTTTCTAAGTCTAACGTGTCCACATGAATTCCCATTGGAAAACCTTCCCTATTACACACTAGATACTTTTGCTTCACAATACCATTCCTCAATCTTTTCTGGCATGATTTCCTAACCACAAACCCTGCTTTAGTAGCATATTTCATATAGGCAGCAATGCACTCATCAATCGACTTATAAACTTTGTCCTTAACAAGTAAAACGTCCACAGGAACTTTCGGAATATAATAAACAGTTCCACCAGGAGTATCAAAATTAGAGTGAGTAGCAAATGATCCAGGAGTTTTCAAAGCATTCAAATCTGAAAAAAATAAAGAAATATAAAAACACTGATTAACTATAAATGAAGTCATAGACACATGTTCTAATTGTATCACATATGATATAACACATGTGATACAAAAACATTGATATATCACATGTGATATATCCAAACTACTAATATTATCAGCTACTAAGATAGCTTATTTAAAGCTTAAAACTACTTATTCAGAGCTTAAAAACTGCCCGACTCAATCAAAACCTAACTAAAGGGCATATTAAGAGCTTATAACATCTTAATAACATAGCTTATTAACACTAACAAACGGATTATAGTAAAAATTAAAATAATCAAAAAGCTTACTCTTAATTGCTTCAGATTCATCACCGTGTTCATAAGCAACAATCTCCTGAGCATACTTAGCTGAAACATCATCACTAACAACGATCTCTTTAAAAGTAGTAGAAGAATCATTAACAACGATCTCTTCAGAAGTAGTAGAAACAGAACTTTGAAGCGAATCCATAAAACCTGCATATCAGATGAAAAAATGAATCAGTTAGCTTATAATTCAGCTTATAGAAACAGAGAGCTTATAATTCAACTTTGAATTAAGTTTAAATAAAAATAAACGATAAAAAAATAGGGTTAGGTGATGTACGGGATGAAGAATGAGATCTATTAATGAATTGAGAAGCAAAAATTAGGGTTTGTTAATGAATGGGATGAAGGAGGTGGTTAGAGGTGTTACACCCCCAAAATCGGGTCCAGCGGAAGCATACATGTAGCTGGGGTGTAACTCAATTGGTATTTCAACACAAGTACAAAAATGGTTTTCACTTTAATCATTTAGAATAAAATCATTTAATCAAAAGTATTGAATTTACATTGTTAAAAGTAGTGCGGAAGTAGGCCCTTAAAATAGTTTAAAACGGTCCCCAAATGAATAATCAGAGTCTTCTATGACCATGCCATGCCCTGCCAAAACCTCCAGTAGCGTGCCATTGCTTAATACCTGAAAATACATGCTAAAATGTCAACACTAGGTTGGTGAGTTCATAGAGTCTAGTGTAAAATGAAATACATTGCATTCAAATGAAGATTTCCCAGCAAAGGCATCGTAAATCCACTCAGTTCCAAGTCCCGCCATAAGAGACTTGTAACCTGTGTGTTTACGACCCACTGCCAAATATGATTTGGTTTATGTAAACAAAAGTAATATGTGGACCAAGATTCAAAGATAAGTGTAGTTCGACCAATACATTTGGTTACAGGACCAATTCATTTGGTTATGTTGCCCTTACATTCGGATATGTTCCCGTACATTTGGTGATGTGACCCGTTCATTCAGTCATGTATGTACATAGTGGTGGAGCCGGTTCATTCGGTTAAGTATGTATAATAATGGAAAAGGCTTGGGTCCAAAGGTAAAAAGAATTAAGTGTGATGCAAATGAATATACACTACATTCGATTAAGCAACAAATTCATAACTGGAGCAAATAAATGTTTGACTAAACATATAGTATAATTGTAACACCCCCAAAATCGGGTCCAGCGGAAGCTTACATGCAGCCGGGGTGTAACTCAATTGGTATCCCAACACTAGTACAAAAATGGTTTTCACTTCAATCTTTTAGAATAAAATCATTTAATCAAAAGTGTTGAATTTACATTGTTAAAAGTAGTGCGGAAGTAGGCCCTTAAAATAGTTTAAAACGGTCCCCAAATGAATAATCAGAGTCTTCTATGACCATGCCATGCCTTGCCAAAACCTCCTGTAGCGTGCCATTGCTTAATACTTGAAAATACATGCTAAAGTGTCAACACGAGGTTGGTGAGTTCATAGAGTTCAGTGAAAAATGGAATACATTGCATTTAAATGAAGACTTCCCAGCAAAGGCATCGTAAATCCACTCAGTTCCAAGTCCCGCCATAAGAGACTTGTAACCTGTGTGTTTACGACCCACTGCCAAATATGATTTGGATTATGTAAAAAAAAGTAATATGTGGACCAAGATTCAAAGATAAGTGAAATTCGATCAATACATTTGGATACGTGACCAATTCATTCGGTTATGTGACTCGTACATTCGGTTATGTGACCCGTTCATTCGGTTATGTGACCCGTTCATTCAGTTATGTGACCCGTTCATTCAGTCATGTATGTACATAGTGGTAAAGCCGGTTCATTCGGTTAAGTGTGCATAATAATGGAAAAGGCTTGGGTCCAAAGGTAAAAAGGATTAAGTGTGATGCAAATGAATATACACTACATTAGATTGAGTAACGAATTCATAACTGGAGCAAATAAATGTTTGACTAATCATGTAGCATAATCAATTAAATCAAATATACATTTAGATGAAAACGAGCGTGTATTCTTCCCCAAATAGTTTACCAAAACAATTGAAAGAGTAGGGGCTATGATTCACCTGGTGCGATAGCTACGATGACAAAAGTGGACACTCGAAATGAGGCACATCTCTAACCGCAACCTAATATGAATGATATGATCTAATGTAAGCAATGAAATGATGCTACACATGCAAATACGTATGTTATCGATACCACTCGTGAAACTTGAAAATAACGTTTATCGTCGAAAAATACATTTTTGACGTCTCGTTAAGTTAATAACCACTTTTCATGTAATTAGGTTGAAACGGTACTCCACGATCCTCGTTTGGTGTCTTATCGGCAAATATAAGGTTTTCGTCATAAAATATAACGTTTTCATGACTTGAAAATATGCCCAAATTGGCCTCGCAAAACTAGTCGCAAAATATTGTACGTTAAGTATTAATGGTGAAAGTCGATGTTTTTGAAAACCTTGTAACCATATCTAAATGTCGTGTCATTTAACTTTTGACCATACGGGTCTTGGCGGTTAAGAAATATGGCTTTCAATGTCGTTACTTGAAAAATATAGTTTTCAACACTTAGCAACTTTTATAACCAAAAGCTGTCAATTTATTATAAGTTTTGTCAGGTTTCAAACATGTATATCTTGGTCGTTATAAGCTCGTTTTCTACGTTCTTTATATCCCCGGAATCGTATTAATATATACTAATATATTTTCAGTAGTTTGGATCCTATAGATTACGTCTAACGCCTCTTTTTGTCCGTCGAAATTCGTCCAACAGCAAGTACATTTTCAGAAAATAGTTTTCGTCGTTAAAATTGCAAAAATCATATCTCCTTCGTTATAAACTCGTTTTAATCCGTTCTTTCGCCCATAGCTTCGTTTTTGAAAGTATTTTCTGATTCTTTAACCCAATGTTACCCGGAAACCCCTGATCTTTCCAGATTTTACAAAAATGGACAGAACCTTATATATAGTTTGAAAAATCAACTTTTCTAGTTTAAGGCTTGTTCAAAACTTAACCAAACTATCTCAAATCAACTCCACAAATACTCAATTCTACCATACACCTTCTTAGGGTGTCATGGGGTTCCTAGTCTTCACCAAAAATGGTGGATCTCATGAGATTACTCTAAATATTTGTAGATCTATGTATAAAATACAAGATTAAAATAAAGTGGTATGGATCATAGTATATTTGCATGATTAGTTACTAGATCATAAAAATATAGTAAATGGAAGTATAAAAAGTAATGAAATTTATTTAGAAACTTACTTGAAGTATTGATGAGTTTTGTAGCAAAATATACTTAATAATCTTGAGGTTTTTATTTCAAAACCTTAACTAGATTAATACTATGACTTGTTTAAGCACTTGATTCTTGAAAAAATGATGGATCTTGCTTCTTCTTGTTGTTGGCCGTGTATATGAGCAAGAGAGAAAGAGATATGTTTTTTATTTTTTTTAGCTAGTGATATAATACTTGAAGTGTTGAGTATATAATATGGATTGGATATGTTTTTGGACAAAGGTACATAAGCATTAATGAATTTAGTGTAAAGTTTTCAAATATGTAAGGAATAAGAATGGGGGAGGGGCGGCATCACATGGAGGGGAAGATTAAGCAAGGTTTTGTAAGACTTTTGTATAGATTTTATTAGATATTTTGTGTTTTAAGTGATACCGGGTACCGAGTTAACTAAAAATAAATCGTGACGAGTTGAAATAAAATATGACAAAGTTGTAAAAACTATGAAATTACATTCCTGATAAGAATCGGGTATTAAAATAATTATCGGGTTGAAATAATGCAAACCGACGGAGTAATAAGCTCCGACCGTAAAATGTAGTAATTGACTTGAAAATACCGGGTAAACTAATAATATAATTTTTATATTATTATAATGAATACGAAAGTATGTTAGGATCGTAGTCGGGAGTATTGGGTATATGTTAGTAGTAAAACTGAGTGGTAACGTTAATTACAAATTAAGCATACGTAAATTGAAATAATGTGTATCCGTGCATAGTCTAAAGTGTCGATGACGTTACTGGTGATATATAGACTACTCCAGTCTATATGACGTATCCCTACTAATGATGCATGGATTCGCAGCTAAACCTAACTGGTTACGCGAATGTAAATACCCGTAAACTAAATTTACGATGAAATAAGTAATGCACGTGAATAGTGTTTTCCCTCTAGAAGTGAATAGTGTCATGTGAATAGTAAAATTTTTGAACGCTTCTCAGAATCTCAAACTAACTCCGAAAATGATAAATAGTAATCAGTGAATAGTAAATGATGAATAGTAACTGATGAATAGTAACTTTTTCGAGATGAATAATGAAATTTCGACGTTTGAAAAAGGACCTGAAATTACGAGTTGTGACAGTCTTCCCCTCTAACAGGAACTTCGTCCCGAAGTTCAGTTTGTGTTGGTCTCTAGAGTGGTATTGGTGAAAAGATGATGATATTCATCGTGTAAACTACTAAGCTCTAATAGGAGCTCAAGTTTGTAGGCCACTAGGCTCATTCTGTCTGAAATATTGAATGGTCCAATGTATCCCGGGTTTATCTCTCCATGTTTGTGAATTGTGTCTCAATGATGTTGTCCTTGGGATCGTGTGATATCTATTGTTGTAAGTGAATCCAATTTATAGCAAATGGTCAGCCCAACCATTTCCAGAATCAATCACACCCGATTTGGGCGTATCTCCCTATGTTTGAATCATTCTCTAATTTTGACCATTGATCTGAAGATGATAGGTGGTGTGGTTCCAAAGGAATCTTAATGAAATCGCTAGGAGTTTGAGGTGAATCAAATTCCTCCATTAGGAATAGTTGGAATAGGTATCATGAATCTTGTGGAAAAATCTTACAAAGTTAAGTCCGTCAAAGGGTGTTATTGAAAAGAATAGATTAGGATAAGTTTGTGATTCCTCCGCAGGAATGTCATGAATTGGGTCTCTCTCCACCTACGATGCTTAGTCTCCATTACTAAGATTTTCCCCAAGCTCTATGTTATCAAATCACAAAATCCTAAATGTATAAATGATGTAATATAGTGATTGATTTTCAAAGTTTGTTTTGAGTTTGTGTGTTTTGTTCATAAACCTTCCCTGAATAAATGAATTTACAATTTTAAGCAAAAGGCTTTATAAGTAACATTTTTCTTGATGTTTCAAAATTTAATAGTTATGCAAGATAGGACTGTTTTCAACATGAGGTGGATAATACGGTTTACCAAAGATCGATGTTTAAAATTTCTTAACATTCAATAGTTTTGTAAAAGATTAACCAATAGGAATTTGCTTGTCAAAATAAGTGCCTCAGAAAAGTATTTCTTACAAGATATATGTTTTGTATAACTGTAGTTTAGAGAAAAATCCATTTAAAAGTGAAAGTATTAAGGGGATAAAATAGTCGGGTAGGTATGTCTGCACAAATGCATAGGTGTCTAACATGTTTGGATAAAGTCTGTTGGTGAGGACATGTTTAATTGAAGGTTCTATAGTCTTGGTTAGGAGGCTGGATGTATCTCTATAGTGTTGCTTAGTGAGCATTCGCATCGAAACTAATCTTGTAATTCAGTCAAGCCAATACTTTCTAGATGGTAGAATTTTGGCGATCAGGCTAGTGATAGTGGTTCGAATGGTTTTGTGATATCTTGAGGTTTCTGTTGAGTTTTGAATGGTCTTAATGTACCGAGGGATCCTCCTCATAGATGGTATGGAAAGTCTTTCCTAGGGAGGTCATTGATAATATCCACTTATCAATATTGGGAGTAGTGACGGATGAGTGACATAGGAATATATAGAGGGTTAGCTAATTTCTTATATATATATTTCATGGGGAAAAGAAATGATAATGATGGTGAGAAGGGAAAAGACTATGACAGCTGCGACATAATGAGATTGAGATAAAAGAAAATACTGTGATGTAAGTGTATCGTGCATAGACGTAAATGTTCATGAGATGAAATGACCAGTTGACGTGCTTCCAATCGGTGGTTCACAAGGTGATGAAAAGTTTGAATGTTCTGACAACGAGAGTATACACACACATAAATGAAACATTTGGAAATTAAGTAAAGGATTCAATGCAGAAAAATTTTATTATAACCATTCTCAGTGTTACAAAATTCATCTCTGAGTTAGACATAGGTGGTCAGCCTATATCTCACTATCCCGGGTTGAATATAGATGACCAATCTATATTCTACCGAGGTTCCATGAACTTTGAAATACTCAGCTCAGTCATACTAATACTATGTCCTTCACGAATACAACGACGTTCTGAAAGACTAAGGCAAGTGACCAAAACTCGAGGTCAAATGATGAAACTATGCAAGGAAAACATAATGCGGTGACATATACGATACGTGAACATGCTCATTGATGCGTGGGAATCGCAACAGGCTTTACCTCTCGAGGGATCTCGAGAAGCTTACAACCCCCACCAGGCAGTGTACCTGATCGTTGTAGTATAGTATAGTGACAAGTACCGGGCGATTGATCGTTCAGCTTAGGAATAGTGTCGCTAGGATTAGAAAGCCTAAATACTAGTTCTAAAGGTGAGGGATGATTATTTTTGTGTTTTTATATTTTTTAGAAAGCAAGTAAAAATCTCGGGTTTTGGAAGAGTGGGCGGAATTAGTTGCTATTCAACTAACCCAAAACTAAGATGCAATCAAAATAAAATACTAAAAATGAAAATAAACTAATTATACTAAGGTTGTGAGCAGTAATTGGAGAAAATGTGTTTACTTAGATTTCATTACTCCCTAGATATCTTTTACACGTTAATTACTTGTTATAATTGCATGGATGACGGATTGTATTCCTTAATACCATTCATGGGGTGGCATACATAACTCCCCAATTCTATGAGCTCTTATCTCCTCCTACACCATGCCCAGCACAACTATAGGGATTGTAAACAGTGGCTCATGCATTAAATACAACCAATAAAGACCTAGTACGCCTCGGTTCATGTTTCTTAAGACGTTCAAGCATGTTACCATTTGGAGATTTGCCAGTTTTCTTAAGCCTAACATATAAATCATTCATCCAAAACAAGAATAAACAAGTAATCAACACATAATCAATATCTAGGTTTCATTAGATCTAAGCAAACACAAAAGAGATCTAGCCTAGCATGATAGAATTAAGACAAGAACATGATATAGACAACCAACACATAGACATATTGATTGAATTAGAAGAACACTTATCTTAATTAATCATGCAAGGTATCAAGGGGTTGGAACCCTTGAAAAACCTGTAAAGTTACACCAAAATCGTCTTTAGGGTTTCTCCCCAAAACTTCCCTTTTTTTAAATGTGAAAAACTAGAAAACTATATATAGGAAAATAGGGATGACGGCGTCAAGAACAAAGGTGTGACGCCGTCATATCGCCGCCAAATACTTCCTCGGACGGCCTTGATCTACTTCTAACGCCGTCAAGGCCTAGGCCGTCACAAAAATTACTCTTGACGCCCTGTGTGTGACGCCGTCATCAACTACGGATTTTAATTCTTGGGGTTTTGACGCCGTCAGGAAAACTCTTGACGCCTTCATGAACTCTCGGATTTTATTATTGAGGTTTGACGCCGTCAGGGAATTACTCTTGACGCCGTCACCTACTGTTCCCAGCATGGAAAATTGAGACTTTGCCGTTTTTTTCACTTTTATGCTCAAAAAACGTCCAAAATGGCTTCTTTTCCAGAATTCACTCTCCAAGTACCTAAAATCACAAAAGGAACGATTTAGGGCAATATTTGATCAAATAAATTCGAATTCGGGCTTAAATGACCCCCTAAAAACGGATCATTTTTCGCCTCATCACTCATATGAAAGACAATTATAGTAATCAACTAGAATAAATGAATATAATATATCAGATAATGAGACTCAAATCTCATCACCTATGTCAGCAACTAACCACAAATGAGGCTTCAGCTTGGCAGGCAGGCACGTGATGGTCATAGGGTTAAGTTTTCATAAAAGTAGCTATAGTCTAGGTTTTAAAAACACTCAGTTCTCTATAGCCAAAGCTCTGATGCCAATCTGTAACACCCCCAAAATCGGGTCCAGCGGAAGCTTACATGCAGCCAGGGTGTAACTCAATGGGTATCCCAACACTAGTACAAAAATGGTTTTCACTTCAATCTTTTAGAAGAAAATCATTTAATAAAAAGTGTTGAATTTACATTGTTAAAAGTAGTGCGAAAGTAGGCCCTTAAAATAGTTTAAAACGGACCCCAAATGAATAATCAGTGTCTTCTATGACCATGCCATGCCCTGCTAAAACCTCCTGTAGTGTGCCATTGCTTAATACATGAAAATACATGCTAAAGTGTCAACACGAGGTTGGTGAGTTCATAGAGTTCAATGAAAAATGAAATACATTGCATTTAAATGAAGACTTCCCAGCAAAAGCATCGTAAATCCACTCAGTTCCAAGTCCCGCCATAAGAGACTTGTAACCTGTGTGTTTACAACCCACTGCCAAATATTATTTGGATTATGTAAACAAAAGTAATATGTGGACCAAGATTCAAAGATAAGTGAAATTCGACCAATACATTTGGCTACGTGACCAATTCATTCGGTTATGTGACCCGTACATTCGGTTATGTGACCCGTTCATTCGGTTATGTGACCCGTTCATTTGGTTATGTGACCCGTTCATTCGGTCATGTATGTACATAGTGGTAAAGCCGGTTCATTCGGTTAAGTGTGCATAATAATAGAAAAGGCTTGGGTCCAAAGGTAAAAAGGATTAAGTGTGATGCAAATGAATATACACTACATTCGATTGAGTAACGAATTCATTACTGGAGCAAATAAATGTTTGACTAATCATGTAGCATAATCAATTAAATCAAGTATACATTTAGATGAAAACGAGCATGTATTCTCCCCCAAATAGTTTACCAAAACAATTGAAAGAGTAGGCGCTATGACTCACCTGGTGCGATAGCTACGATGACAAAAGTGGATACTCGAAATGAGGCACGATCTCTAACCGCAACCTAATATGAATGATATGATCTAATCTAAGCAATGAAATGATGCTACACATGCAAATACGTATGTTATCGATACCACTCGTGAAACTTGAAAATAACGTTTATCGTCGAAAAATACATTTTTGACGTCTCGTTAAGTTAATAACCACTTTTCATGTAATTAGGTTGAAACGGTACTCCACGATCCTCGTTTGGTGTCTTATCGGCAAATATAAGGTTTTCGTCATAAAATATAACGTTTTCATGACTTGAAAATATGCCCAAATTGGCCTCGCAAAACTAGTCGCAAAATATTGTACGTTAAGTATTAATGGTGAAAGTCGATGTTTTTGCAAACCTTGTAACCATATCTAAATGTCGTGTCATTTAACTTTTGACCATACGGGTCTTGGCGGTTAAGAAATATGGCTTTCAATGTTGTTACTTGAAAAATATAGTTTTCAACACTTAACAACTTTTATAACCAAAAGCTGTCAATTTATTATAAGTTTTGTCAGGTTTCAAACATGTATATCTTGGTCGTTATAAGCTCGTTTTCTACGTTCTTTATATCCCCGGAATCGTATTAATATATACTAATATATTTTCAGTAGTTCGGATCCTATATAGTACGTCTAACGTCTCTTTTTGTCCGTCGAAATTCGTCCAACAGCAAGTACATTTTCAGAAAATAGTTTTCGTCGTTAAAATTGCAAAAATCATATCTCCTTCGTTATAAACTCGTTTTAATCCGTTCTTTCGCTCATAGCTTCGTTTTTGAAAGTATTTTCTGATTCTTTAACCCAATGTTACCCGGAAACCCCTGATCTTTCCATATTTTACAAAAATGGACAGAACCTTATATATAGTTTGAAAAATCAACTTTTCTAGTTCAAAACTTAACCAAACTATCTCAAATCAACTCCACAAATACTCAATCCTACCATACACCTTCTTAGGGTGTCATGGGGTTCCTAGTCTTCACCAAAAATGGTGGATCTCATGAGATTACTCTAAATATTTGTAGATCTATGTATAAAATACAAGATTAAAATAAAGTGGTATGGATCATAGTATATTTGCATGATTAGTTACTAGATCAGAAAAATATAGTAAATGGAAGTATAAAAAGTAGTGAAATTTATTTAGAAACTTACTTGAAGTATTGATGAGTTTTGTAGCAAAATATACTTAATAATCTTGAGGTTTTTATTTCAAAACCTTAACTAGATTAATACTATGACTTGTTTAAGCACTTGATTCTTGAAAAAATGATGGATCTTGCTTCTTCTTGTTGTTGGCCGTGTATATGAGCAAGAGAGAAAGAGATATGTTTTTTATTTTTTTTAGCTAGTGATATAATACTTGAAGTGTTGAGTATATAATATGGATTGGATATGTTTTTGGACAAAGGTACATAAGCATTAATGAATTTAGTGTAAAGTTTTCAAATATGTAAGGAATAAGAATGGGGGAGGGGCGGCATCACATGGAGGGGAAAATTAAGCAAGGTTTTGTAAGACTTTTGTATAGATTTTATTAGATATTTTGTGTTTTAAGTGATACCGGGTACCGAGTTAACTAAAAATAAATCGTGACGAGTTGAAATAAAATATGACAAAGTTGTAAAAACTATGAAATTACATTCCTGATAAGAATCGGGTATTAAAATAATTATCGGGTTGAAATAACGCAAACCGACGGAGTAATAAGCTCCGACCGTAAAATGTAGTAATTGACTTGAAAATACCGGGTAAACTAATAATATAATTTTTATATTATTATAATGAGTACGAAAATATGTTAGGATCGTAGTCGGGAGTATTGGGAATACGTTAGTAGTAAAACTGAGTGGTAACGTTAATTACAAATTAAGCATACGTAAATTGAAATAATGTGTATCCGTGCATGGTCTAAAGTGTCGATGACGTTACTGATGATATATAGACTACTCCAGTCTATATGACGTATCCCTACTAATGATGCATGGATTCGCAGCTAAACCTAACTGGTTAAGCGAATGTAAATACCCGTAAACTAAATTTACGATGAAATAAGTAATGCACGTGAATAGTGTTTTCCCTCTAGAAGTGAATAGTGTCATGTGAATAGTAAAATTTTTGAACGCTTCTCAGAATCTCAAACTAACTCCGAAAATGATGAATAGTAATCGATGAATAGTAAATGATGAATAGTAACTTTTTTGAGATGAATAATGAAATTTCGGCGTTTGAAAAAGGACCTGAAATTACGAGTTGTGACAATAATCAATTAAATCAAGTATACATTTAGATGAAAACGAGCATGGTTTACCAAAACAATTGAAATAGTAGGGGCTATGACTCACATGGTGTGATAGCTACGATGTCGAAAGTGGATACTCGAAATGAGGCACGATCTCTAACCGCAACCTAATATGAATGATATGGTCTAATGTAAGAAATGAAATGATGCTACACATGCAAATACGTATGTTATCGATACCACTCGTGAAACTTGAAAATAACGTTTATCGTCGAAAAATACATTTTTGACGTATCGTTAAGTTAATAAACACTTCTCATGTAAATATATTGAAACGGTACTCCACGATCCTTATTTGGTGTTCTATCGGCAAATATAGTGTTTTCGTCGTAAAGTGACACTTTTAATAACTTGAAAATATGCCTAAATGGCTTCGCAAAACTAGTCACAAAATATCGTACGTTAAGTGTTAGTGATGAAACTCGGCGTTTTTGAAAACCTTGCAACAATGTCTAGAAGTCATGTCATTAAACTTTTGACCATACGGGTCTCGGCGGTTAAGAAATATGGCTTTCAATGTCGTTACTTGAAAAAAATATAGTTTTCAACACTTAGCAACTTTTATTACCAAAAGCTGTCAATTTATTATAAGTTTTGTCGGGTTTCAAACATGTATATCTTGGTCGTTATGAACTCGTTTTCTACGTTCTTTATATCCCCGGAATCGTGGGGCAACATACTAACATATTTTTAGTAGTCCGGCTTATCTAGGTTACGTTAAATGTCTCATTTTTCCCAACAAAAGTTACCCAACAACACACTATATTTCTGAAAATAACTTTTAAGTGTTAAACTTCGGAAAATCATATCTCCTTCGTTATAAACTCGTTTTTATCCAAACTTTCGGCCATAGTTTCGTCTTGGAATGCATTTTCTAAATCTTTGGCCCAAAAGTAACCCCAAGCTACTGAGTTTACCACGTTTTCAAAATAGGGACAGTAGGTATTTATATTATTGAAAACTTGGTTTCCTAGTAACTAACTTGTACAAAAACCTTCCAATCAACTTCAATACAACCCTTAATCTACCATACACCTTCTTAGGGTGTCATGGATTCCTAGTCTTCACCAAAAATGGTGGATCTCATGAGATTGCAAGTAAAAAGCTTTAGATCTATGTTTATAAAGAAATGTGTAACAAGTGGTATGTATTATTTATTTGTATAGCTAGTTACTAAAACATCAAAATATAATTAAAGGAAGTATGAAAGATTATAAAAATTTACTTGAAGCTTACTTGAAGATTTGAGATGATTTGGATGAAAATGTATAAGAAACCTAGGGATTTTTATTTCATAATCCAAACTAGATCACTACTAGGATTTGTTAAATACTTGGATCTTGAAAAATCAATGGTTTTCTCTTTGTTCTTGTTTCTTGGCCGATCCACATGAAGAGAGAAAAGGAAGAAGAATTTTTGCTAGTAACTTGTATAATACTTGTAAAAATGAGTGAAAATATCTTATAAATCTTTATGTATATAATTTGGTCAAGTAAAAATCTTGAAGTCTTGGACCTAGGGGGGCATGTGGCCGGTTTTTAGGGGATGGGTGGGGAGTTTTGAGGCTAATAAATAATCTTGTCTAGTAACACATGGGTTTGTTTAGTTTTAGTTGTGTATTGGGTGTTATCGGGTACCGAGTTAACTAAAAATAAATCGTAACAAGTTGAAATAAAATATGACGAAGTTGTAAAAATTATGAAATTACATTCCTGATGAGAATCGGGTGTTAAAATAATTATCGGGTTGAAATAACGCAAACCGACGGAGTAATAAGCTCCGACCGTAAAATGTAGTAATTGATCAGAAAACACCGGGCAAATTAATAATATAATTCTTATATCATTATAATGAGTATGAAAATATATTAGGATCGTAATCGGGAGTATTGGGTATACTTTAGTAGTAAAAACTGAGTGGTAACGTTAATTACAAGTTAAGCATACGTAAATTGAAATAATGCGTATCCGTGCATTATCTAAAGAGCTGATGACGTTACAGATGATATGTAGACTATTCTAGTCTATATGATGTGCCCCTAATGATGATGCATGAATTCGCAGCTAAACCAATCTGGTTACGCGAATTTAATTACCCGTAAGCTAACTTTACGACGAAATGAATAAAGTACATGAATAGTGTTTTCCCTCTGCAAATAATAGTGTCATGTGAATAGTGAAATTTTCGAACGCTTCTCGGAATCTCAAACTGACTCCAGAAATGATGAATAGTAAAACAATGAATAGTGATCGGTGAATAGTAAATGATGAATAGTAACTTTCCGAGATGATTAATGAAATTTCAACGTTTGAAAAATGACCTGAAATTACGAGTTGTGACAAGAGGAGAGAGAAGAAAGAAACATACATTTTGTGTGTGTGAAAAAAATGACGCATTAATTGAGATGAGAGTAAAAAATAATATTTATATAGTTTAAAATAAATGTTAACCTAATCTCAGCAATTAGATCAAAATGAATAAAAGGTGTGAATTGATATCTTATATGGTTACACATACCCATTCTACCTATTATGATCATGATTTATAGCAAAAAAACCAAACGACACCTAAATTAAAATAAGAAAGAACAAGATCTAAAAATCTCAAAATAAACTGATACCTAAAAAGCTTTTGAAACAAAAACATACGCCCATTTGCTAATTTATATATTTTCTCTGTTGTTGGAAAAAAAAATAATAAAAATAAAGTGATGAGAGGAGGTGGTGTTGGAGGCCCGCTCCTTAGCATCGGCGAACTTCTCGCTGACGTCGGTCAAGAAGACACAGCCACCGCTGCTGACGTCATCATCAACCCCAACGCTCAGCCTGCTGACGTCACCACCATTCAACCTTCTGATCTCCCTAAGCTATATCAGGTATATATATTTTAATTAAAATCGGTTACTAAATAAACAATTAGCGGCTGTTTGGAATTGAGTTTTGCGGTAATATTGCGGAAATAGTTGTTTGGGATATTATTACAAAAAGTGAGTAATCAGCCTAGTAATGAAGTACTTGCCATAAAATTGTTCATAGGATACTAGAAATATGTTCACATACATTAACACAATTTTACAAATACTTCAAACCGAGTTTCGACCAAGTTTGATCGAGTTTCGGCCGAATTTTAACCAAACTGATTTTTTTGCCCGGCTTGGCTCAACTCGCCTAGGTCACTGACCTTGTAGTGAGTAATTACCGATTAGTCGGCCTTAATGCGTGCAATACTTGTATCAAAACATTGTTTCCGATCCACTAAGATGAAAGAAATGAGCAAGTTGTAAGGCTTTGTTATTGCTGATTAATTGTTACTTTATGAATTATATCAATGATTATATCACGAGTGAAGTTTTTATTTTAGAAGCTTATGCAACAACTACGTAATGGTGTGAGTGCATTGGATTAAAAGCGAGTTGCTTTATTGAACGATATCATTTTAATTTTGTTGCAGCATTGTGTTATTGAGAAAACATAGTTAAACAGAATATAGCCATCTTTCCATGGAACTAAATGTCATGTCATGGATATTCAACAGATTTGGTGTAACCTTGGCTGCTAACTAAGCCTTTAGATATGCAAGGTGCCATCTATTTTGACATACTCGCAAACCTTTATATAGTACAAACCATAAAAGATTATATGTCGTGTTATGGTTTTGGAGGGTATACAATTCGTGAGAGAGTTGGCAGAAAAAATTTCCCCAGGACAGCATGGAACGTTATGAGATATTATCATATTTCTAGTAACTTACAATAGATGTCTTAAGTTTTTTTTTTTTTTTTTTTTTTTTTTTTTTTTAGGGGACATTAGTTTTTTCTTTTTTGACAAATTATACCCAAGAAGACGTGTAATATTCCATGAAGTGTACAAAACTTTCTGAAATTCTGAAGGCCATTGAAGCATGTTCCTTCACCTTATGGCTACAAGTGTTTTAGACATTTCTTCAAATTGATTTTTTAAAGTAGGTATAATTGACATAAATTTCGAAACATTTTCAACACAACTGATTTGACCTTAAAACATTCATCTATATACATGATAAAATACCAATAAACCTCCTATTGTTTCAACAGGAAATGGTGGACCCAAATATGTGATTAAACAATTGCAGACATATAAACAATTGACTTTCTAAAACAAATATGAAGTCCCGTATGAACCTTAGTATCGACCTGAGAAAGCTAATACATGAAAGTATGAACGCTAAAATGTTACAACACATAGTATGGGCCCTGCCAAATGGACCTTGAACTGTTGATTTTCAGATTTTGGAAGTATGGATCATAAAATGGATATAAACATAAAGCATATGCTCCTTCTTTGCAATCTGTCCTCTTGTATGATAGTATCAGTTTACTATTTTTTTTTTTTTATATACATCATAACATGTTAGTGGATGGCAACTTTTTATAAGATCTTACTAACGCTCTTCTACCCCTTGAACATACAACATTGCACTTAGATATCATCGGCTACAAATTATTGGCACTTAAGTATCCACCATACACTTTATAAGGGGAAGAATATAACTTTTTCTCATCGAGTTTCGAACATATGGTTGCCTGCTATCATAACACTGTTATCTACCTCTTGTCGCACACATATAGGGTGTAATGGCTATGTAAATACCTTAAGCATGCTAGTGGGATAGTGCCATAGTGGGATCATAGTCTACTGATTGAATCTTATACTGTTACATAAACCTCTTGTTTTTTTAATCTGAAACAAGAAGGCACTCTTGATATAAGAAGTACTCAAAAAGTGTTTCTGTGGTGAATGCTATTCACTTGTGTGCCCTAACAGGCTAACATCGTGCCTCTGTTAGCTATTCTCTTCTGTTAGTTGTATCATGGGTGGGCTGGCCGGTTGTGTACGGGCCAAAATGAGTAATTTATATTTATTTGTTGAAATGAGTTGACCCGAAACACTATTTATCCATATTTTAATTCTTAAAAATTAGTGTCAACATGATACAAAATCAAATATTTTAGTAACACCAATATTCCGATTCGTGAAGCAAAAGGATTTGGGCATTTTATAGATCGTAAATACATTCACGGCACCTTTCAACCCTTTTATGCATGACTTTTTACACGCTTACCTGTTATAGATAAACATACACCGGCTAGACCCGTCTATAAGTTGGGTTGATATTGTCATCACTACTAACTCCATTGAAGATTATTATTCTTTATTTTATTTTATTTTTAAAATTTTTATTTGTCTATTTGAATTCGCATTACAGATTATTATCCTTTAAGTGGGAATGTATTATATTAAAACTTTTTAAGTAGTGTTTATCTCACCCCATAGTACAATGTCATAGCTTAATTCAGTTTTTCGTTGTTAATTTATTATTATTATTATTATTATTATTATTTTTTGTTCACTTACATGTTTGTGTCATTTTTGTATCTTGCTTTTAGGAAAGTTACAAATGCTTGAATGATGCACTTGAGGGTACGTCACACTCATGGACAACTCAAACACTTGAGGTAAGTGAATCTACTTAAATTCTACTACAAGTTAACCTTTTTTTTTTGACATGAACACATGTCAAGTTTAACATTACATCCTGAATAAGGTCATTAATAAAAACAGGGACGGAGCCAGGATTTTAAATTAAGGGGGCCATAATTTTTCTAATGCTAAAAATATGTAGATCAATAAAATAAAAAAAAAAAAAAAAAAAAAAAAAACGACGATATCTCTTTTTAATAAGCTGATTATATTTTCTTTCACACGAGTCAACCTAACATCATAAGAATGAAGAACTCAATTTGACTTATTAATTTGGTTATTACTAAAAGTAAACAGTAAGAAACTTATTAATTATGGCTTTATTTATGAATTTCAAACAAACTTTCTAACCTAGTTAGTGTTTAAAATTCTTTTAGGCTATTATTATAAACAAGAAAGAAAGAAAGTGTTAACTGGTTGTCTATACTTCTAATCACATAGCTTAAAATCGCAAAAAACTTAGCATTCAATAATAAGTATAGAAGCATTTAATTGTATTGAATTTGTACTTGATAATGAGTGACAACACTGTTACTGGACCTTTTTAGATTTGAGGCGTTCAGTTTTGCAACATAAAAAAGTATTCATTTCCAGTTTGCAACTTGAGTTGGGGGGTGACACAAATCATATATATTATGGGCTATTGGGCCGATTAAACACTAGGATTATTAGATTGATGAGGGGGGCCTAGTACCCACTAGTCGCCCCCTCCCTCTGCCCTGTGAGGTAAAATTACATCCCGAAAACTCCTATTCATAAATAAATCGGTCGATATCGTGATGTAGTTCTGAACTCAACATAGATCTTAAGATCTATGTTGAAACAGTGAGCATAGATCTTAAGATCTATGCTGACATCTGAATTTTCATTATTTTTAAGTTTCGGTGTTATTTTGTCATTTTTTGTTCTGCAAGGTTTAGGTCTGAATTTTAAGTTTAATTAGCTTTCTTTCCAAGCCAATTAATTAGTTTAAATAGTTTCATTTGTTTAGGGTTTAAATATATATTAGTTTTGATATTGATAATAAAAGCTTTGCTTTAATCGAGTTCCCTACTGGCATTATCGATCCAATTGTTCTTTTAATTCGTATGTTGTTCGGCCGTTACGATCCGCATCATATCGCCACCTCTATTCCTTTTCTAATAATTTACTTCTACTTTCAAAGCCACTAATCCACTATCAATACATTGTGGTCTTCTTTATATCGCTTATGATGATCCATGGACCTGTAGACTTAAGTTCAAGTCGGCATTATACAGTTAAACGAGATATGGTTGTGGATTTTAATCACATTAAAATATAGCCTGTTAAGGTTTCGTCTGTTCACATAATATCTTGATATATTCTTAATGCCAGCTTTTTTTAATTATCTCCTGACCAAATAGTTATAAACAAGATTGTCAACTTTTTTATAAATGGTTTAAAATAATTTCCAAATGCATAGCTTAGTTCACTATCATACATCAAAATTGTCATTGTGAGGTGTTAGAAATGTTTCAAAGCCTTTAACCATTTTCATTCCCTGCCTAACCTTATTCTTCTTTTAATAAGTTTTCACCACTTAACCATAAACGTTAAATACTTAATTTCCCAATGTACTTTAATCTCTGTGCGTTGTTTTGTTGACTGAATTGCTAGTCTTTTGCCTGAAATTGAGAAACAGTTGGTGATTGTAACATGATAGAAATTCTGATGTACTGTAAGTCAGTATCATTCATGGCTTATACTAGAGCTTGCAAAATGGGCTGGTTGGGTGAATGGGTCAATACAGGTAAATCGTTAGATGGTTGAAAGTTGAAACAAGACTGCTTTAGCTGGACTGACCTGAGACCCTTGTCCAAACTGTATACATTTTACATAATTATTGTGTCAAATATGGTTACGGAACATATATTATTTGAGAATGAAAAAAGTCTTTTGATTGAACACGATGTAGGAGACATTATGGGTTTGTTGATATTAAAAATAGATGTGGCTTAGTTGAAATTTCAATCTCCAAGGCTGTGATTGTTTTCACCAAGCATAATGACCAGTCTATTTTTTTGTGGCAGCTATGTATGGCGCTAGAAACTGCAAACAAACTCATTCAGTCGAGCAACTCTCATGTTAACGAGGTATCACATAAGATTAAGGAGCTTGAGAAAATTACCAACAAGGGTAATTTGGTGATTAAAGAAGCTGAATCTATCCATGGTTCCTTGAGCCATGACTGATATGTTCTGTAATAGGATCTGTTCTTAGATGAGATTATCAATCGTATAGTTAAGGACCTGAATGATGTTTTTAATGAAGTTGAGGGAAACATGAAGTATCTTTAATGATGTCACAAAACAGACCTTAGAAAACCCTGATCACAGAAAAGCTTATAGGAATACTCGAGGATTATCACATCATTGTTGGTTACACTTTTATACTCTCTTTTGATATAATGATCTTTTATATTTGATTCGCTTAGGTTGCTGCTTGATGTGCATAATTGAGCTTCTTCATGTTTAGATTGTTGTGCACGTATTGCTTATGCTAGTGAAACACCTTTAATTAGTTTGTAATTGTCTAGTTCAACTGAATAAGTATTGCTTGTAAGTCGTTTGGCGAGGAATTTGCATTTAATATGCATGAATTTGCATTTAAACTGAATAAGTATTCCAGATACATTCAGATAGAAATGATTTAAGTACCAAAACTCTCAACCATCTGTTGGTATTGCTTAATCATCTGAAAGTTGACAGATAGAAATGATCTAGTCTAGCTTATAGGTACCAAAACTCTCAATTTACTCACTTTCATATATATGATTACCTTTAGCATCAATTAGCAACCAGATGGTAACATTTGCACCTTTGGAAGGATCATGTTGTAAAGATACTAAACTTAACGCAATTAAAATATTGATGTAGTGGTAATTCTCTCAGGTGAAGAGGTTTCTTTCTCTGAACTGCCCAAGTTAGAGTCAGATTTTCCAACAAAGTATTAAATACGTAATTGTTTAACTATGCAAAACGAACAGATTAGTCCCTAAACATTTGAAAACTTTACAAAATAACCCCTTCACTTTCTTTGTAACACTATCCCACTATTTGCTACAATTACAAAACAAGCCTTTAAATCTAATTTTATTCCATTAACTTTTCAGATACAGCGTGTGATACCTAATATTAGGGATGGCAATGGGCGAGAAAAAAATCCACAACTCGCGGGTACCCGCCATAAATGGGTGGGTAAACGCGTTAATTTTCATCCATTGGTGGGTCGTGGGTGAAAATTTGTACCCATCAGTGGGTGGCGGTGGGTGACGAGTAAGGCATACCTATCGCTGGTAAACCCATGACACTCATTTAAAATACCCAAGGGTATACCTGTCAAAATACCCGTGGGTGTAACCATAAACCCATGTTAATAATTATACTAATTAGAATATTTATGATGTTGCAGGTATACATTTTATAATTACCACCAAGTCTCAAGAAAACACATTAACCTAAAAGTTTGTTTGAGTTTCAAGACTAAAAAGAGAATATGAAAGATCAAATAATCAAAGTTGTATTTGGCAAATTGATTGGTGTCTTATTGCACAGTTTTATAGTTAGTTTTCATATCATGGTTTTGTAATTTTGTTGCAGAACACTAACCCATGGGCAACAAATACCCGCGAGCAAGGGCATGGGTAAAAAATTGTACTCATTGGTGGGTGACGGGTGGGTGATTGGTGAGAAAAAAATTACGTGAGCGAGTGACGGGTTAGAAGTACCCGTACCCATTGCCCACGAGTGCCATCCAGGCCTAATATCTAAACCTATATAGAAAAGTCAAATAAAGGACTATTATTTTAATGCATACCGAGAAATTAATTTTCACTTTCCAAATTATTTGATCTAATAAACAATATCAAACATATAAAAACAGTAACTTCTACTTATTGCACCCCATCTTTTTTTAATTAAAGCACACTATCACCTATCTTTTCTAAAATTACATATCTCAAAAATTGTAAACTGTTAACATTCAAAAATCAAACCATCATAACGAGCACTTAATTATCTTTTATTAGAGGGCAATTTCATAAACTCCTGGTTTTCTTGGGTACTGTATTTTGTTTGATATATCACTTTTGATATAACAATAATCTGTAAGTTTGAATACTTAACATGATTCTGTAAAAAGGGTATAAATACTTTTATAGAACTCCAAATAACTCATCGTTTTTGACATTAAAAAAATACATATCCATAACTTTTCAACCATGTATCACACATAGTTTTTAAACTTCCAAATTAACACAGTTTATTCATAGAAGTTGACTATTCGAACTTACAGATTATTGTTATATCACAAGTGATATATTAATTAAAATATTTGAAGGTTCAAAAACTATGTATGATAAAAAGAATACTTTTTTCCCCTCGATGCGTGTAATGAGTTATATCAATTGTGACATTATACCATTATCGTCTTCACCATTGATCAAATCACTTTTTAGTTGTGATATTATACCTAGTGGTTAGGGGTTTAGGTTTCGGTTATTAGGTATATATCAATTTTGATATTATACCTAGTGGTAAGACGTTTAGGGTTACTGGTATAGGGTTTAGTGATATAACAATACTCTGTAAGTTCGGCTCTCGTAAAATAAGCATAAGTATTAGGATAGAACTTCAAAAGATTCAATATTTTTTGTATTGAAAAATACGTTCTAAGCTTTCCAACCATATATCACATATAATATTTGAACATCTAAATCAATAAGGTTAACTCATCGAAGTTGGTGAGAATAGGCAAAAAAAAAAAAAAAATGTATTTAAACTCCTTTGATATATCACTTGTGATATAACCTTAATATGTAAGTTCGAACAATGAACATGTTGTCGTAAAATCGGCATAAGTATTTGTATATAACTCTTTCACCATTTTTTGCATCTATGTCAATATATTATGTCTTCGAATCTAAAAATTAGTGTTATATTAACATGAGATATATCAAGCGTGTTTGAATATATAAAAAAAATTATATATTTTTCCAACTCATATGAATAAACTGTGATGATTTAAAAGTTCAAATGTTTGATATATGGTTGGAAAGCTAATAATTTGAATGTTTAAATGTAAAAAACTTTTAATCTTTGGAGTTTTACATAAATACTTATGCTACTTTTAAAATAGTATGTTTAGTGTTCAAACTTAGATATTAGTGTTATATCACTTGTTATAATCAAGCAAAATGTTGCATCGAGAAAAAACTAAAAATACTAAAGAAAACCAAAAAATGTGTTTGTTGAAAGTGTATAAAAATGCAAACATTTACTGAAACATAATTAAAAGCTCGTCACGATGATCTTATTTTTGTATGTTAATGGTTTACGATTTTTGAGATAAGTAATTTTTAAAAATGAGAGGTGAAAGTGGGTTTTAGTTAAAAAGATGATGGTGGAAGTTAATGTTTTTTAATATTTGATCTTATCCCTTGGATCACATGTTTTGTTTGGTCTAGATTTGTCCCTTAGTTTGTAGTGGATTATTATTTCGCAAAATAACTCGACTATATATTTACTCCTTATAATGTATATGGGACTTTTTATATTTGTTAATTTTAAAAAAATTAAAAATACACTAATTACACATTAAATTATATGTTACAATAATAAAATATAACTAATATATATTATATTATTATGTATATAGCTAAAATAATAACTTTTTAATTTTACATATAATAATGTGTCATATTAGTTTTTAAAAATCTCACATCACAAACATATGATATCAGGAAACTATCATCCATTATAGAAAATCGTTAAACAATATTTGTTAAAAAAACATAAAATAAAATAAAAAAATTGTTAAACAACATTCGTTTTCGAATCCGCTACTTTACGAATCCGCTACTTTACGCCGTACATTTGTTAGGTACCCATATTGATATCACACAAGCAAGAATGAGATAGATATAAGGATGGGATGATTATGAGAATGAGAGAAAAGTAATTGCAAGAGTTTCCTTAAGATATTCAAATAACCAACCAAGTTTACATATGACCTAAGCTTACTATTTATAGGGGAAGAGTAGGGCAACACTCCTACCTCCCACTTTCATACAAACGAGTGGGCTTTGAGGCCCATGGACATGTTACTTAAGCCTAGTAAACTTAATACATAATATAAATGAAAGTAAATAATAACTAAGCAACCTAATATTATTACAAATGACCGAGACTTGATAAAATAGTAAAATTTCATTCCCAAAAATCTCCCCCTAAGGGTCGGGCATCACGGTTGCTTGACGTCTTTATCATTTCTTCATCTTTGACTTTCACAGCTTTAGACGTCTTTCAAAAAATCATGAGATAAGAATCATTCATCGTTCTTTGTTCTTTGTTCATTGTTGTTGTGATAGTGATCAAGTTATGAAGTTGTTTGCCTTTCGTCACTTCTGCGTCTGTGGTGGTAATCCGCCATTTCAACATGTTCATACATCTTTGAATTATGACTTATACATGCACGTAGTTCCCTTTCTTAGACTTTTAATCTTTAGTCTTTATACTCTGTAGATTCTTCTTTTTGGCGTAGAATCTTTCTTTAAACTTTGTGTTGCTTTGATCTTTGAGGGAGCTTTTGATGGCTTCAAGATGCATGTATGAGCATGTGGAATCTGTCGCCATGGAGATGAAGTGTCCCTGCAGGTAGACAGTTAGCAATAAAACATCCGGTACTTACAGATAAGGAATTAGAGATCGTCAACAGCATAGTGTGAAGACTCCTTCTAACCCTTATCAAGGCCGTTCCCATGTCAGATACTCCCATGGGAGCTTACAAGACCTACTTAGTAGCTCAATGACTGGGTGAGTCGCTGGGGATCACTCTACGACTGTAGACAGCTAAGAAACCACCCCAAACACTAAGCATAACCCACAAGGAGTTACCGAAGTGACCTACTGTCAGGGCTGTTTGATGTTGACCCTGGCAGGAATTTCCGTTCAATCATTGAGAAATACATTTGTAATTCTCTCATAAATGTTCTCGGCAGATTGCTATGATCTGCGAAGGACTCGATAATTTACAGCTGGTGTCCATTGATGTAGAACACCAGTTGTAGAAGTACTAAGTGTTCCTAAGAGATCTTTGATGTATCTCATGGCTCTAGACTCGAAAAGTGCACACTTAGGTTTCCTATGCGGAGACTAGGGAGGGGTCTCCTACTTCAATATCAACCATCTCTAAGAGATAAGTCGATAGATTACACTAGTTCCCCGTGAGAATGAAACAAGCTCTTTTAAGAGAACTTGAGTGGTTAAGAAGGTTTAGTGCATTGCGTCACTGGGTCCATGACGACTTTATCTTCAATACCGGTGTTGCCTTAGCAACAACCAGTAGCATACGAATTGAACCCGGTGTCTGCCCTAAGGTTGAACATATGGAGGGCTATTTCTTTTCACCCTTTTCTTTACTTTTCTTTTTAATTCTTCAACTCCTTCTTTCTCCTTTCATTCTTTACTCCTTTTTTCATACCATACCTAAGGACTTCTAATTCTAACTATTGGTGATGTCCTTGGGTAGATCCCTCCGGCTCAGGCGGATCATAGGACGGTTTTTCTTATCTTAATCACCTTATAACTCCATGATTATCCGACAGTAGCCATGAAACCTTTGATAGAAAATCTCTCAAAGTATTTGTGATTATCAAACATTTTGTTTAACACTTTGAGAGTTTTGTGTTTACTTTTGAAGGGCTCCCCCTTCACATGTGCTCATAAGTATTTAATAAATTTGCACATGCGGGAGGAGCAAACACTTTTTGAATTGATTCTCTTTTAGTGAACCCGACCGATTCGAGACACGCTTACATCACTAGTTAGACTAGCTTGAAGTTATTACCCAGCTTGGTCAAGTCCACATAAAGTTTCTCGAAACGATACATTTCTACTAAGACATATCTTTTTCGAGACACGCTTACGTGGCTAGTTAAAGAGTTCCATTGTCAGCTTTTAGGCGACAACTAGCTCTAGTAACTAACTTGATGTTATTACCCGTCGACGATAAGTCTTTTCGAGAATACTAACTTTTATGTTTCGTCAATTCTTGGGTGAATCTGAGTCTAGCTCGCAAGAGATTTGGCTTTTAAGCAACTTAGAACTTTCATATTTTAATCACTTTCACTTTTTTTCCCCTCAAAAATAGCATATAAGATAATATTTTTGACAATCTTTTTGATTAAAATATGCCTTTTGAGTCTTATGGGGAGAATTCAACAAGAACTTTTGATTTCAAGAACGATGATTTTGTTTCAAGTGCTCCCCCTCAACAAGTGAATTCTTATTTAGGTGAAATACTTATCTTTTGAGCAGAGTTATGAAAATCATAAAATGTTTGATTAACTCTACTCAAAATTAAGAAGCCTTCGCTCCTTATATTAGGATTGAGGCACTGAAGCGTACCTCAGGGTCCTTTCTTTACAAGAACGGGTTGTACACTGTTATGTGTGCACAAGCCATAATGGTTACAAATCAATCAAATAAATTATTATAATTGAAATGCTAATACCCTTGTATACCAGCTTATGATTCATCAATGATCGGAGCATCAAAGTCTGTGAACTTAGGATCCGGTCTTTGGAAGAGTCTGACGGGAAATGAAGGTCTGACACCGATATAACTTTCCAATTGTCTGATCTGCTCCCGACGAAATAACCTTTCTTCTATTTTCATGACAAAGTTTCGAACTTGTCTTCTGGAACTGGATTTCCACCTTGGAGTTTCACCTTTTGATATCTTTCTCCTATCATCATTCAACCTTTTGACTAACCCATCGCGAACGGTTTTGAGCGTCATATCACAGAACTTGTGTAACTCATCGAGCCTCATAAAACTTAGTTGCTTTTTGCTGTTGAGGTAGGTGAAACCAAATGACGGTTTTTGGATGAGCGTATACCGTGACATTTGATTTATTCCATCAAATGAGAATTGTGGCTTAGTCAAATTGATCTTCTGTTGGTAACTTTCGACTCCAAGCTGAAGGTCTTCCACTCTTTCTTGAACTATCAGTCGTCTGATGAAGAGAAGTAGAGATGAAATGAAATTGTATTGTGTGTCAGTTTCGAATCCACGCATTCTTCCTTGAACCTTTTCTAGATACATGTCTTCAATGTCATTTAGATAAAGGTCGGGAAAGTCTGCTTCAAAGAACTTGTACTGCTTTTCATCTTGCCTTTTAACCACAATCTCGTTCATGAACATGTAGTTGAACCTTTTCGATTCCTGAATTTCCAAGATAGCAATGATTCTTGATTTATGCTTCACGTTCTCTAATGACTTGATTTCTAACCTGTGAGTGTAACCGAGTCGACGACATTCAGGCCAGTGCTAAATCCTGTGTAAAGCATCTCTGCCGTAAGCAACAATGGAGTTGCTAAATACCGGAGTTGATTCTTCAATTGCAGGAACATCGTATCTTGCGACTGGCACTGAAATAGTCAATGATGAAGCATATTTTTGTTTGGAATTCTCTTGAGTGAGTTAGAGGTTACGAAGATCTTTGTTGAAGAAGAAGCGGTAAGGTATATTCGGTTTCTCAGGAAATCCTTGCAGAGGTAATGGTTTAGTCCAATTGGTGAAGTAAGGCTTGTCGGGTTTTCCGGAATGGATGTCGAAATTCGCTTCAGGGTTTAGCCATTCAAACTTTCCTGACATTGCACTAGCTATATTCTGCATGTGAAATTCAAATTCCATCTTATTTCCAGATCTAGACTTTAGGAATTCATGTGCATCCCGATTGATTCTTCTTAACTCAGCCTTTGTAAGTTTCTCAATCTGAAGATCTGCCATGATACTCTGAGTGTATTACAGTGTATTGCCCGGAAGTGGTTCTTCATTTTCGAGAGGAGGTTGAGCCTTGACCAAATCAGTCAACCAATCATATTGAGGTGTGTCGTCATTGTCTATCCATGAGTGACGTCTTTTTTTCTTAGACTTCTTAGACTTGGATGTAGTATCCTTGTCTTGAGCTTTGGAGGTTAATGATGGTCCAGGTTTAGAATCGAGAATTGGAGAGGCACGGTAGTCGGTATCGGGTTGTCGTTGATATCATCAGTAGGTTGCATGAGTGTTTCTTCCTGGTCTGTAGGACCTTGACCAGAAGCTGAAGTATGTTGCTGATTTCCAGGAGGAGTTGAATCCTTTTGTGGTTGGTGTGAAGATGATGGACCAGTTCCAGACTTGTGTTTCTTTCCTTTTGAGTTCAGGTCTGGGTCGTCATCTTTCCTTGACCTCTTCAAAGATCCAGCAGCTTCTTTGCACGACTCTTTTGACAAGTTAGCTGCAATGGTGTCGATAAGCGCGATTTCTTCAGGTGTTAAATTGGTTTTGTATGCAACTTTTTCGTAGAGATGAGCAAGCAGGTCTTCGACCGATGATTCAGAAATGGTTGGAGTTGATGTTGAAGCTTTTGCAGGGTGAAGAGTGAATGGTGTTGTTGATAGCATTTTCTTTACGACGCTTCTGATCCGGTGCTCCAAGTTATCCTTAATTGGTTCAACAAGACTAGTCACTTCAGGAGTGACGATATCAACAAGATTCTCTGTAAGGTAATCGAGTGTGAAAGTCCTGATGAGTCCTTCCAAGTCTGCTTTCATGAACTAATTGATTTGCTGCTTTGCCTTCTGAAATTCTTCAACTTGTTTAGCAAGATTAGTGACCAAGGTTGTGAGACTTTTAACTTGCTCCTGAAGATCAACTGGTTTTGTTGGTTCATTGATTGATTGTTGTTTAGATGCGGTTTTAGAAGGTGAAGGAGATGAATGTTCCGGTGATGATTCAGAAGACGACTCGTTGTGGGAGTTCGAAGAAGAAGCTGGAGGAGTCGGATCCTTTGGAGGAGAGTCTTTAGGAAGTGAAGGTTGCTCTGAAGATGTCTTCTTAGAGTGTGAAGATGACTGAAGGAATATGTTGGTGTCGAATGCTTCTTTTTCTTCACTTTCCTTTCTTCTACATTCCTCTTCTTCCTGTGCTAGATACTCTGGTGTAGTGAAAGGATCAAATCCCTGATCAGTGGCAATGTTCTCCTGTTCATCAACATTCTCCTCAATATTTATAGCTTCCGTCATAGTGATATTGCCTTTTGCATCTTTGTCTTCTACTTTGTCACCGGGTTGTAAAGCTGGTTCTAAAGTGGTAGACACAATGGGAGGAACTATGCTGCTAGTAGTGCCTTCATGTTCAGGTTGATCGACAGGTGGTGATGAAGGTTGAGGATGAAGTCGGCTGAGGAGTGATGCTTCCCTCTGATCTTTGAGAAATTTCTTCTCTTCGCCCCGTGTGTCGACAACAATACTTTTCAATTTTCTTTTGTCGACCAATTGTTCAACTATTGGATCGTCTTCTTCATCATCATTAGGTTCATTGATCGTAATCCCTTTCCATTTTCGTTTATCTGCTTCAAAAGTTTCCAAACTTTGTTGTTTAGCAATTTCCATTTCTGGAAATTCTTTTTCAGTTACTCTTACTCTTCGTTCAAAATCTTCTTCTTCTTCATCAGTTTTTGTGTCAAACTCAGAGTCGCTTTCTGAGGGTGGCGGTGTAGGTTCATCTAGAAGAATGCGCTTTGGTGTAACCTTCTTTCTTGGCTTAGTTGCAGGCTTCGGTTTGGGTGTAGGTTACGGTTTGGTGGCAGGTTTAGTTTTGGGAGTAGCCTTTGATTTTGATTGTAGTGAACCAGTAGTGCTACTAGTACTCCCTGATTTCCCACCTCCTTTACTTCGAGTCTGTATGGTAGTCTCTTCCTTAATCCCTTTATAAGCATTATCGTAGAATTCATAGCTTGAGCTTTTCCTGATATTTTCATCAAGAAAATACTCGGGAAGCCTCTTTCCTTGTTGCTTTGTTGAAGACGTGGTCATTTTGACAAAAGAAATGGTGAAGTCGTCCTCAAAGTGGTTCTTAGGCTCATTTGGATCTCCCATTCTTTTGATGAATTCAGGTGTATCTTTGTAGAAATGCTCAATGATTAGCTTTGTGAACCTTATGAACGGGATCATAGTTTTTTTACGTTTGGTTTGAATGTTGTAGACTATATCACTCATTATGGGAATTGCAAAGTCAATCGGTAGCATACTGACCATTCCCCAAAACACTTGTAAATTGTCAAGTCTGGGATGTTCGTGACCACTTTTTCTTCCTGATATTGAACGTACGACCAACATATAAAAGGTTCTCCAAGGCTGAGGCATGTTCTTTGCATTGAATCTAGAATGCTGAAGCAGAGGTAAGTCATCTTGAACATCGTATCCTAGGTCAATGAAAAAATCTAGGAGATCCAGTTCTGGCAATACTGGAACAAATTCGTTCTCAGGTTGAGGTAGAAGGAAAACTGTACGAAGGACTTCGTGATCTACGGTGTAGACTTGTTGATCCAGCGTGATAGTGAAAGACTCATCATCCAAGTTAACCTTTGCCATAAGCTAGAACTGATGAAGGTAAAATACTGGAACTGAAGTTGATTTGTCGAGCAGATGCTTGCATGGATGTACAAGGAGAATTTCTTTGACAATCTTACACGAGTTTTCAGGAATTCTTAATTTGTCGAAGTCAACTCGAGGATTGTTTTTGCCAATGGTGACGCTGTAGTCAGCAGGAATGATGTCATTCAGTGTGAGCAATGGAAGAGTTTGTTCGGGGACATTCTCGTTGTGTTCAGCCATGTTAATCTGAAAAGGTATCATCATAAACCAAACATCCAGATTTGTTACTTGTTAGCACAAACACAAGTTTGATAAAAGATAAACACCTAGAACAATTAAGCACGGATGGTTCAATTATTATATGTGAAGTGACGTATGATGTAGACTTAGACAAAATTGATCTAATTGAATCATAAAGTCAATCAAAGAGTACTAAGACATACACATGAGCACAAATATTATCCAAGTTACATAATCACAACACACTATTCATCAAATGATAATCATCATCACAAATACATGTTTTCGAAATTACAACAGGCCATGATCTCAAAATTTTACATTTAGAACAATTTTTCGCAAACATAAAAAATCCTTGATTTCGAAAATTTCTTAAGCGTGATCTCGAAAGTCAGTCACAAGAAGAAAAGTTTCGCAAACATGGATAATGAAGGTTTTCAAAAAAAATTTCCAAGTGTGTTCTCGATAAATAATTTATCGAGAACATACTTATTGGCAACATTTTCGCAAACATTCAGAATATGCGTTTGCGAAAGTTTTCATCACATGCGATCTCGAAAGGATAGTTCATGATTAGAGTGAAATTTCGAGAATACATCAATCAAGTGTTCTCGAAAAAGTTAACTTTAGAGAGTTTTCACAAACACTTAATTGGAGTATTTTCGAAAGATTCACCAAATCAGGTGATCTCGAAAAACTGTTTTCGAAAGAATTCTTATACAAGAATTTCGAAAATGTGGCAACGTACGTTTCTTTTTGCAACTTGATTTTCCAAAGATTGAGACCTGTTGTATGGGTTGAAAAACAACTATTAGATAGACAAAAATAACACTCATACATCATTTGCGAAACATGGACATGAATATGTTAATCAATAACCGCAAGTATATGCAAACTCTCATCATATCTATGTATTGTGAGTCAATTTTCAAACATTTGGAACATATACATCACACGAAGTTAACAATAAGAGCATAGCACAAGAAAAACCCATTATGAACAAAACCCTAACTATCGAGATTAATGCATACTTTGATTATGAAGTAATTAAGGTGTATAATAACGATACTTGTACATACAACATCATATCCTACCAATAACATTGACCAAAACATCACGGAATCAAAGATACCTAAATCGTACTTAAACCCTAGATTTCGAGAATCACACAAACATGTTTTTGGTAGTGATAAAATGTTATGGGCAAGTTAAGAACATGTTTTAAGACAAAACCCCTATGAAAGATTACACCCCCAAACACGTTTAAATCGATTCCGAAATTTTGAAACCCTAGAACTTAGAATCATGATTACTTGAAATCTAGCCATTAGAGTTTTGATTAAACGAAAACCATTTGTTGTATTAACCTTAAGATCACGGAGGAACTTACAGATTGAAAGATTGAAGCTTGGATTATCCGTTTGATTTTAAGCCATTGGTATCAAAATAGGGGTGTTTGTTTGATTTTGAAATTTCTGAAATACGGGGTGTTTGTTTGTTTAATATGTTTTGAACTTTTGAATGTTGTCACATTTAGTCCCCTAACTACTTACTTTGCCTCATGAGTACTTAATTTCGATACAAGTTAATGACCAAAGGCAATAATCTAAGATATACTCCCTATGACATCGTTTATGAAACCTTTAACGGGATGAGACGAAAGAAAAAGTCATGAGACTTCCATTATATCCTGAAACAACGCATCTTATGAAAATATGCAAGTATACCGATTTGAAAAATTAGTGAAATTTTTTTTAAGCGTGACTCCCCCTCAACACTTGTAAAAGATAAAGAAACAACAAAGTGTTGAAAGGAAGCGACATACTTACTTTTTTTTTTTTTTAAATAAGTGCAAGAGATAGGAAAATCTTTTTGTGTTTTTGATGTTTTTATAATTTTGTATTTTGTTTTTGAAAAAGTATTTACAAAGATAGTTTTGATGTTTGACTTTTACTTGTGTTTTAAAAACTTTTCCAGATCCTCTGGAGACAAACATCGCATACCAATTTGGTGAACTAAACTAGCAAACCTTGATGGAGGTAATGCTTTTGTAAGTAAGTCCGCCAATTGGTACTCAGTTCCCACAAAATATAATTCAACTGTACCCTTTTCGACATGTTCCTTGATGAAATGATATCGGAGATCAATATGTTTGGATTTGCAGTGATGGACTGTGTTGCAGGAAATTGCAATGGCACTTTTGGAATCACAGTAGATAGGAATCTTATTGAATAGGTAGCCATAGTCTTTAAGTTGTGATCGCATCCAAATGACTTGAGCACAATAGGCAGACATCGCTACGTATTCAGATTCTGTTGATGACAGTGAAGTGCAGTCCTGCTTCTTTGATTGCCAAGACACAAGCTTATCTCCAAGAAACTGTAATCCACCTGATGTACTTTTTCGCGTGTCTAAGCATCCTGCATGGTCAGCGTCTGAAAAAGCTATTAGTTCAAAACTAGAATCATTCGGATACCAGATTCCCAAATGGATGGTTCCCTTTATGTATCGAAGGATTCTTTTTGCCTCGTTGAGGTGTTTCTCAGTTGGTTTAGACTGATAACGCGAACACATATAGACAGCAAATACAATATTAGGTCTGCTAGATGTGAGATACATGAGGGACCCAAAAATACTTCGGTATTTGGTAGGGTCAACAGGAGTCCCATGTATATCAGCATCTAGTTTTGTGGAATTGGCCATAGGTGTATTCATTGTATCACAGCTTTGCATTCCATGTTTCTTTAAAATCTCAAGAGCATATTTAGACTAATTAAGAAAAATTCCACGGGGTGATTGATGAACTTGTAGTCCTAGAAAGAACGTAAGTTCACTCATCATGGACATTTCAAAATTATCTTTCATTAATTTTGCAAAATCAATTGAGTAACATTTGTTGGTTGAAGCAAAAATAATGTCATCGACATAAATTTGAACAACTAATAAGTCTGCCCCGTATGTTTTTGTAAAGAGTTTTGGGTCCACCGAGCCTAGAGAAAAGTTATTAGCCAACAAGAATGTAGATAACTTGTCATACCACGCCCTTGGAGCTTGCTTTAGACCGTAGAGAGACTTCTTTAGCTTGTAGACATGATTAGGACGTTCTGGATCAAAAAATCCTTCAGGTTGACTGACATAAACCACTTCACGGAGTTGACCATTCAGAAATGCCATTTTCACGTCCATTTGATAAACAACCATATTTCGGTGAGCAGTGTATGCAAGAAAAATCCGTACAGCTTCAAGTCTAGCTACAGGAGCAAATGATTCTTCAAAATCGATTCCTTCTTCTTGAGAGTATCCTTTTGCTACCAAGTGTGATTTGTTGCGTATGACAGTTCCTTCTGCATCCAGTTTGTTTTTCCAGATCCATTTTAAGCCAATGACAATGACTCCTTCAGGTTTTTCAACCATTTCCCAGACTTCTAATCTTTGAAATAATTCAAATTCCTCTTGCATAGACTCAATCCAGTTTTCGTAAGTCATAGCTTCTTTGACGTTCTTTGGCACGGTTTCACATACTGTGAGTGCGTATATGCAAGTTTCACCGTCTGTGTGAAGTCGTTGTCTTGTCATAATAGGTGCATCTGGGTGGCCAATAATTTGAACTAAGGGGTGATCTCTAGTCCATTTGTGTGTCGAGGGGTGAAGTTGATAAGTATCTCGCAAGTGAGCAGGATCAAAATTGCGTGTAGATGACTCAGCAATGTCAGGGATAAGTGAAGCCGGTGCAAACGGGTTAAAGAACGGTTTTGGGTCATGCTCTGCGATTTGAGGAACTGATATAGGTATGGAGTCTCCAGCTGAGTGTCGTGAGTTGGACCCGGTTTGTTCTGTAGTTGTTGGGGATACAATTGGAGGACCATATCTTCCAACAGTTGTTGTTGTTTGTTGAGGTGAATCAGGTACTTGATGTTGATCAAGATGTGCAGCGGAATTTGGTGAGGCCTCAGATGGACGGTTATCAATCGTATCATCAAACAATGGAGCAAACAAGGTTTCCACTTCTTTACGGGAGAGTGACGAAAGTTTAGACGGTTGGATGCGGGTCCTAAGCTGTTTTGCTCAGAAGCCATCTGAGTTAGTTCATTGAAATTAGCATGAATAGTCTCTTGAATTTCTCTTGTACGAAGATTCCATATCCGAAAGCCTTTTGAATTTTCACAGTATCCAACAAATATTCCAATGTCAGCCTTTGCTTTAAGTTTACCTAGATCATCACGATCATTAACTGGATAACATAAAGCTCCAAATACATGAAAGTAATTGATGTTCGGTTTCCTTTTGTGAACAATCTGATAAGGGGTTTTGTGATGGCGTTTTGTGATCATACAACGGTTTTAAGTGTAACATGCGGTTGAAACAGCTTCCGCCCATAAGTAATCCGGTAATTGAGCATTGATTAACATCGTTCGTGCAGCTTCTACTAACGTTTTGTTACGTCTTTTGACTACTCAATTCTGTTTGGGTGTTCGTGGAATGGATGTTTGATGTTCAATTCCCACTTTCTCATAATATGACCTTAGAGTTTGATTCGTAAATTCTGTGCCATTGTCAGTTCTAACAATTCTGACTGTGTTGCGCAGCTGAACTTGTATTTTGGAGAGAAAGGTGATGATCATTTGAGGAGCTTGATCTTTACTTCGAAGAAAATAAACCCAAGTCCAACGGGAGTAATCATCAACAATTACTAAAATGTAGCGTTTACCGTTGATACTTTGAACACGCATCGAACCACACAAATCCATATGAAGCAGGTGTAAAACATGATTAGTATTGTGTTCAGGTTTTGAAGGAAAATGAGCACGGGTAATTTTTCCTTGTTCACAGGCTGGACATAAGTGATCTTTGGCATAACGGAATCTTGGAAAGCCATCAACCAATTTGTGACGAGCGAGTTCGGTCATCGTTTTGAAATTCAAGTGAGAAAGGCGTTTGTGCCATAACCATGATTTAGTCGTTTCAGCTTTGGATAGAAGACAAATTGGAGATGAAGCGATCATGTCAGACATTGAAATTGTGTAGATGTTAGTGCCACGCTTGCCTGACATCAGATCATTTCCTTGTAGATCACGAACAAAACAAGTTTTCTCATGAAATGCTACTTCTAAATCCCCGTCACAAAATTGACCGACTGAAAAGAGGTTGTGACCCAAGCCTTCAACATAGTAGACTCTGCTAATTTCAATATTCCCAGTCACATAGTCACCGTAACCCATGATTAAAGCGTATTGATCATTCCCGAATCTGACAGTTCTGATAAACTTTGAAACAAAGTTGATTAACAGTTTGAGATTGCCTGTCATGTGTCGGGTGCAACCGCTATCAACAATCCAGAGAACAATCTGAACCACCTGTATCACAAGGAGACGACAAGGATGGAACATAAGTAAGGGTGGAACCCGAAGAAATGTTGGGTTCCTGTTGGTTAGAAACACAAATATTCAACAGTTTAGGAATCCATTTAAAATTTGGTTTGTATTGTAACCAACGTTGTCAGTTCCAACTAGTTTTTACTTTATTTTTGGTAAATTTACTAGCTTTTGGCTTGTTCCTAGATTTGTTGATTGCAGCTATGGGGGTAACTACAACATTATTCGAAACAGTAGTTGGCGGTTTTCCTAAGGTAGACTTAGAGGCAGTAGTGGGCCTAGAAGGAATGCCTGATCTACGTTTCTTGTGACGATTTAGGAGATTATTAGCTACACATTTAGTATGATCACCAGATAACACACTTTGACGACAAAACACACAACATTAATATTTAAAACATTCAAAGGTTTATCATTCGTTACATTTAGATTTTGATTACAATTTTCCAGATTAGAATATAAATCAGATGCAACATGAGTTTTATTCAAGTTACTAAGGTGAGCTTCTACTTCTTGCACTTCTAGTGTTCCTCTTCTACGTTGCCAGAGCCTAGTCTTTCTAGTCTTCTTAATGCTTTTTGTCTTTGGTCTGCTAACGCTTTTAGGGGAAACTAGTCCTGTAGAAGTGGAAGAGCTAACATTAGAACTGTGAGCATTATTACCCTTATCTGTTTTGTCTATTTGAAACATTTCTGGTGCTATCACTGTGGTGTCAACAAACTTTCCTTTTTGAAGTAGCTTAATTTTCTCTTTCAAATAAACGATGATGTGATTCTTATCTTGAATTAGAGACTTAAGTTTTCTATTGCAATGTGCAATATCATTCCGGTTTTGTTCCCATTCAGCATTGTCAATTTGCAATTTTTCAATTTCCTTTTCATATTCAAGACATTTATTTTTGAAAGATTCATTGTTTTTGCAAATCTGACAAGATTTTGAAACATTTTGACTTTGAAGTTGCAATTCCAGTTCAAGACTTTGAGCTTGACACCATTCAAGCCTTTGTTTGAGTTGACAAATTTCTTTTGAAAATTGTTTTCTCACATCATCATTGTTTTTCTTCATTTTATCATTTTCTTGTTTTAATGTCTCAATTTCCTTGTTCAGCAAATGATTATCAGCACAGTGATCTTTCACAAGCATAGAAGTACCAGAATTATAAAGATCATTCATGATAATAGACAAAATATCAGCTTGTAAAACTTTTTCCAAAAGTCGATCAGAATCTGTTTTCAAAAATCTATTTTTACGTTGTTGAACCAAGATTGAATTTTCATTTAAAGTGAAAACGTTTATCATTGATTTAACTTCTTTTTGGAGTTCCTGTTCTCAACGAGTAGCACAATGATGCAAATTTTGAACTAAAGGCAAAAGTTGTTTTTGAAAAATTTCTCTCTTTTCGCGCTCGTAAGCTGATTGAAAAGTAGCAATTTTAATTTCCGAATAATGTTCAATTACGTCTTCCAAATTTTTGATGCCTTTCATGAAGGTTTTAAAATATTCTAAGACTCGACAACGTGTTGGTAAAGGTGTCACAGTACCAGAAGATGGTAATAGTCCATTTACTTGTGCCGCGGGTTTGACAGGAGCCCCATTGGAAGATGAGACATAAGACTCAGTTACATACCATGATTTCTCAGGTATTTCTCTTGATGGAACAAAAGATTTTGAAATATGAGGAACTTTTGAGTAATCATATGGTTTGTAATATTCAATTTGACTCATTTTTAATCGGCTCTTTTCTTCAAGTTCTTCTTCTTCCTCAGTATTATATACAACAACACGCACAATATTATTATCAAGCAATTGGTCCATACTGTAAAGCTTAGGAATTGTTTTGAAAGCAGTGTGAAGAAAAGTTGATCTGTAATCGCCAATGGCAAAACCTTTATCGGGTCTTGGTTTTAAAGTAAACTTTTGAATAGTTGTTACAGATTCTCCATGTTTGTAAATGATATTTTGAAATTCTTTTATTTGACGTTCGAGAGTGAGATTTTCTTCAATTAAAGAATTTTCTTTTTCCCTTTTTCGCACTTTGTGTTCATAAAATTCCTGTTTGCAATTTGACAACTCTGTTTGTGTTTTTGAAAGTTCCAATTGAAGTTGTGCAACTTGTTTTTTGAGATCATTTTTGTCATTTTCCAGTTTGGAAACCAATTTGCCGTTTGACTCAATTAACTCATGCATTTTCTTTTAAAGATTTTGTTCTTTGACATACAATTCCTGAAATGACTTTTCAAAACACTTTTCACGTTTAACTTCATTTTGAAAATGTGAAAGTTGTATTTTATAACACTCAATTTTTCAAAACTGCATTTGTTTCTTTCAAAACTTTATTTTGCTCATTCTTTTTCTGAGTAATTAGAATTTGTGCTTGAAGTTGTTTGGCAATGACAATATAGTCAGGATCTGGATCAGATGAAGGTTCATGTTGTTCAACATGATCATGTTTGTCTTTCTCAATAAGATCATCAAATGACACGACAGTGTCATCATCAAATATAACAACTGTGTTTATTTGTTCATCCTCTTGAGAAGATAAAAATGATTCGGATGGAACAACTTGCGCCTTATCTGATTTAGAAGCAGAGGGTGATGCATTTTCTTGTATTAAGCACGTGTTTAGGTCATGTACCTGAGACAAGCCATCAGTGTCATACACTAGGCCTGAATCATTCAACTGGAGTTCCTGCATGTTTGCCATAAGCATCACAGCTGCATTGGCTTCAAGATCTTCCATATCATCATCATTGTAAGCATTGGCGATGAAACTATTCTCTTGTTCAGTGAAAGTTCCTTCCTTTTCATCTTTGAGAGCCATTAGTAATGCCTGCTTGTGAAACTTACTGCCCTGAGTTCTCGGTTTTGGACATGCTGTTGCAATATGACCTTTTTCGTTGCAGTTGTAGCACCACACTGCATTCCCAGATTCTGTATTACTATTTGCAGCATTGTCATTTCTTCTCTGAGGAGTACCTGAATTGTTTCTGAATCCCTCATTGTTGTTAAACCTTTGTCCATACCCAGAATTTCCTGAATACCCTCCTGAACCTGATCGTCCAAAGTTACAGTTCTGAATCTCAACCCGACCATCTTGAATGACAGCTTGATTCCTTGTATTTGATGAGGAACGAAGATGGTTGTTAGTCTTGTTTGAGAATTTGCTGAAAGCACGAGCAATGAGAGCAAGTCCCTGATTCAACGTATTGACATCATCATCATCATCTTTTATGTAATTTGAGTAGTACATGCTATCATGCTTGTCATATGGAGCAAGTTGAGTAGAATACTGTTGCGAGGATGATTCATATGGGACCATTTGGTGTGAGGTTGCAGGTTGTGGGTAACTGAAATAATTTTGTTCCTGAACATAAGCATGATTAGACATTGGAGGTTGTGTAGCATGAGATTGAGCAATGAGTGCTAATGGATTTAAAGTTGGTGGTGGTGTATATCCTCCTCGTATAGCTCTATCTTTTTCAACTTCAGATTCATGGTGCTTGAGATAGTCATACAACAAACCATATGGAGCATCATGAAGATTCTTTGCTTGTCTGACAAATGTCACTTACTTTTGCCAATCATAACCCAGACTACTGACAAACTTCGTATTGATTGCGATCATTGGAAGGTATACTTCATGTCTCTCTAAGTCATTGACAACATTGGTGAAACGATGATAGTAAGATTCAAGTGATTCCCCTGGTTCGATCATGAAGTTAGTGTATTCCATGTAAAGTTTGGATTCCATATCTTCTTTGTTCAGTTGTGTGCCTTTCATAAGTAGATGAACGTGTTCCCACATTGCTTTAGCAGTTTTCGGAGCATCAACACTTCTGAATATTGGATTTGGGATTCCCTGAAGTATGTAAGACATAGCATACTCATCTGCTTCACGATGAAGATGTTGTTCAGTAGTGAGTGCAAACTCAGAAACTGGTACAGCAGTTGGAGCTACTAGAGGATCAGCTGCTGGGTCATCTCCGACGAAATTAATAGGCCATGATGAGGCGAAAAATGATCCGTTTTTAGGGGGTCATTTAAGCCCGAATTCGAATTTATTTGATCAAATATTGCCCTAAATCGTTCCTTTTGTGATTTTAGGTACTTTTGGAGTGAATTCTGGAAAAGGAAGCATTTTGGACGTTTTTGGAGCATAAAAGTGAAGAAAATGGCAAAGTCTCAATTTTTCTTGCTGGGAACAGTACCTGACGGCGTCACCAAATTCTACATGACGGCGTCAAGAGTAAAACAAGAAGTGAAGTGGGTAGAGTCCATGATGATCCAGAGAGTTTTTACACTTGGGGCATGACGGCGTCACCATAGGCCGTCATGGTCCCATTACACGTGACGGCCAGAGGAAATTTGCTCTTGACGGCGTCAGATCTGGATCTAGGCAACCCGATATTATTATGGGCGGCAAGTTGACGGCGTCAGATTTCTCTTCTTGACGCCGTCACGTTGGAAAATCTATATATAGTTTTGTAATTTTCAATCATAAAGAGAGGACACTTAGAGGGATAACTTGGAGAAACCCTAGCACGATTTTATCAGTATTTTCAAGGGTTTTTACCCTTTGAAACCTTTCATGTTCAATTAAGATAAGTATCCTTTCAATTCATTCAATATGTCTATGTGTTGTTTGAATATATCTTACGTTTGTCTTGATTTTAACATGCTAGGCTAGATCTCTTGTGTGTTTGCTTAGATGTAGTGAAATCTAGATGTTGATTATGGGTTGATTGCTTGTTTATAGTTGTTACGGATGAATGATTTCGATGTTAGGCTTAAGAAAACTGGCAGACTTCCATAGTGTAACTTGCCTGAACGTCTTAAGAAACATGAACCAATGCGTACTAGGTTTTTATGGTTGTATTTAATGCATGAGTGAATTCTAATGATCCCATGTTAGGAACTTCTTGCAGGCTCGACATAGGAGTGAAGTAGGAGCTTATAGAGTTGGGGAAGTACGTACGCCACCCCACGATTGGTATTGAGGAATATAACCCGTCATCCACGCAACTGTAACAAACTATCAACCTTTTAAAGATATCTAGGGAGTAATGAAATCTAAGTAAACACAATTTTCCCATTTATTGTTCACACCACTAGTTTAGTTAGATTTATTTACATTTTTGTTATTTTTTTTGATTGCATCTTTAGTTATTGGGTTAGTTGATTAGCAACTAATTCTGCCCACTCTTCCAAAACCCGAGATTTTAATTGCTTTTATAAAAATATAAAAATACAAAAAGAACCATCCTTCACCTCTAGACTTAATTTTTAGGCTTTCTAATCCTAGCGACACTATTCCTGAGTTGAACGATCAATCCCCCGGTACTTGTCACTATACTATACTACAACGATCAGGTACACTGCCTGGTGGGGGTTGTAAGCTTCTCGAGATCCCTCGAGAGGTAAAGCCTGGTGCAATTCCCACGCATAAGGCCACTGAAACGGTCCTTCAAGGATAACTTGTTTCATGTACTTACCATTGGGTTTCTTGAGTTCAATAAACCTTAAGAATCGATTTGCCCACTGAACATAATTACCAGGTGTAAGCATTGGTAGTTTGTTAATAGATCCTGCCTCATGTCTGGATTGTTGAGTTGAGATTACTTCACACATCCTGTCAAACCAGTGAGTTTGTTTGGATGGAAGTTGGCTTTGTTGTTGTGGCATTGGATATGATTGTTGTAGCGGAATCATTTGATGTTGTTGCATGAGAAGATGTTGTTGTGAGTAAGCCGGCTGTTGATGATACTGTGGTGGTTGTTGATACTGTTGCTGTTGCTGATGAAATTGACGATTATACTGCTAATTTTGATGTTGCTGAGGATGGTTAAAGTTGTAGTACGGTGGTTGAGACATAATGAACACTTGTGTGAAGAATGGATCTTGTAGAAGGTATAGGTTAAGCCAATTCTCGAAAACTTGCACAAATATGTGTTCTCGAAACTTTGTCAGAAAACAGTTCTCGAAACTTTTGATATTTTGAGATTGCAAAACTTTGTAAACTCGAAACTGTGTTCTCGAAAGTTTAGTGATTTCGAAACATAGTTTGCGAAACTTTAAAGCTTATGGATTCTCGAAACTTTGTGAATGCAGAGTGTTTTCGAAACTATAGAAGTTTGTGAAAAAATGTGTTTTCGAAAATTATGATGTTTTCGAAAACTCAAACTCACTAACAAATTTAGAAATTATCCAATTTCGAAATTAAGCCAAAAGACGAAGTATTTTCTTTCTTATACAAGAGTGAAACACAATCCGTAAGTCGATAGGAAGCAACTTCTTGTGTTTTCGAAACTTGGTCAAATGAGTGTTTTCGAAACTTATGCAGATTTTGTTTTTGAAAGAAAGCAATCCAAAAACTAGTTTTTAACCCAAGATTTTTGTACTTCTAGTTGTAAAATGATGAAATCTTTAAAAAAGTAATAAACTTGACAAACTGTTTCAAAAATGTAAATAATTTCGAAAAATAGTACAAAAAACTAAATCGTTAGTTTTGGTAAAAAAGTTGAAATTTTTTGTTTGTTATGTTTTGTAACACAAGTTTGTAAGCAAAGATGTGATAAAAAACAAGAAACAAACAAGAAAGTACAAGTTTTTCACAAAATAACGAGTTGAAAAAAGAGTTTTTGGATCGGATTCAAAGAAAAACAAGAACTACACCTTCATATGGCGAATGATACCACTTGTTAGTTACCCATATTGATATCATACAAGTAAGAATGAGATAGATATAAGGATGGGATGATTATGAGAATGAGAGAAAAGTAATTGCAAGAGTTTCCTTAAGATATTCAAATAACCAACCAAGTTTACATATGACCTAAGCTTACTATTTATAGGGGAGGAGTAGGGCAACACTCCTATCTCCCACTTTCATACAAACGAGTGGGCTTTGAGGCCCATGAACATGTTACTTAAGCCTAGTAAACTTAATACATAATATAAATGAAAGTAAATAATAACTAAGCAACCTAATATTATTACAAATGACCGAGACTTGATAAAATAGTAAAACTTCGTTCCCAACAACATTGATGCATGCAATTTATATATTAGGGTGAATTTTAAAGCCCCATGTGAGTTAATGCCATATTCGATGTCACAACTCACAATTCACAAAGACGATGCATAACAATGCAATTAATCTAAAACTATAACATTATCAGCATGCTTAATGCGAATAATCACAAATGTTAGGCCCTAACCATGGTTCATGAGCATCCGAAAGAAGAAAAAAAAGGAAAGAAAAGAAGCTTAATCACATGTTTAAAGAAGGGATAATTGTTTCTAAATGTATCAAAGTTGTCACTTTTTATTAAGTTGTGCATCATTCTTTTAATTTTCTAACAAATGTGCAAAACTTGCTAATCCCTCCTATCTTTACATTTGACGGGGTTTTTGGTTAGAGTTAATTACATGAACCGTCCATGTGGTTAGGCCTAAATTGCAAGTTTCATCCTAACGGCCGTTTAGCCGGCGATTGTTTGCAACGTCAATCCTTTATACTAACGGCCGTTTCTAATTAACTCAAATTTGGTTTTCTTAAAAATAATTCTTTTCTATGCGGTTTTATATGTGGTTTTATACAGGTTTTTATACACCTTTTTATACGTGGTATTACACAAGTTTTTATATATGTTTTTATACACGTCTTTATAAACGTTTTTTACATGGTTTTTATACATGTTATTGTATACGTTTTTATGAATGTCTTTATTCACATTTTTTATACACGGGTTCGTATACATTTTTATGCATGTCTTTATAGATGTTCTTATACACATTTTTATATAATTTTGTATACACATCTTTATACACGTTTTTATATATAGTTTTATATGCTGTTTTACACGTTTTATACACATTCTAATACAAGTTTTTATAAAAACGCGTATAAAACTATGCATAAAGACGTGTATAAAACCATGTATAAAAACGTGTGTAAAACCGCGTATAAAATTATGTATAAAACCGCGTATGAAATCATATATAAAGACGTGTATAAAAACGTGTATAAAAACATGTATAAAAACATGTATAAAACGTGTGTCAAATCGCATATAAAACCATGTATAAAAACATTTTGATACACATGTTTAAAGACATGTATAAAAACCGTTGGGTTAACAATTGACCTAAATGTCCCTGACAAAGATTTGTATATAAACTAGCCCAGACACTCATTGACAGAATATCAGTGATCATCTAACTCACTGATGATCAGTGAGAATGTCTCTCCCTGATAAAGGGATGTAACTCAGACATCATTCTTCAAAGAGTTGGCAAAGACCAACCGAAGAAGCGATTTATTCAACTGATGTAGTCTCAATGAGTAAGGTACTTGAGCGAACACCAGGGACACTGAGATCTGACAAATGTCTCTATATCCCTGATGGCCTTTCTCTCATTGACAATGACCACCTCACCAACCTTCAATCTAATTGATCAAGAAGTTATGACTGATCAACATGACTCCCTGAACAGGGCTCAAGATTCAGAGACATCAAGAATCTAGGATGAACTGATTAAAAAAGATAAACTCACTGAACATCAATAGCATAAGTTCATGTCCTATATATTGTCAAAGAGTTGTCTTGTAAAATTACTAAGTGCTTATCAGCCAGTATGTACAAGGAACTCTAGCTCAGGAACATGGGATCATCAAGGGCAGGAATACATTGATGATCTCTTGGCTCTCTGATTAAAAACCAAGAAAGTTAGGTAAAGACTACATTGTATAAGCGGGAAAACTCTTGGGAAGATAAAATTTGTTCCTTCTTAAGTTACAAAAGAAGCTGATGGGAACCCGATGGTGTCAACTCGGATAAACCAAAAGGACATCAATGCTAGATGTCTAGGCGCGTGCCTATCTATGGACAGATGCCAAGATCACTATTCCCACTTGAAGCAACAGTAATCTCACTGCTATATAAACCCGTTCCTGCCAAAGCAAAATGTGCGCATTTAACGAGAGTAAGAAGTGAGAATTCAACAACAAAGTTAGAGTGTTAGAATCCTTAACACACTTAGAACCCAAGCCTAGCTTGCCTCTAAGTGTCACTTAATTTGTCTCTCACAGGAGATAGCCGTCTGCAACTATCCTCATTGGAAAGCCAACCAAGTCATTAGTGTGTCTAAGTGGGTTCTTGTGTAACCTTGTAATTTTGCTTATTATTAATCATAAACTCGTTATACTTTCCATGTCCAAACGACATGTGTTTATGTTTATTTCGTTACTTCATGAGTTGCTCAAGTTAAACCGGACCAACAAAAACGTATATAAAAACGTGTGTAAAACCGTGTATAAAAACATGTATAAAAATGTCTATAAAAACGTGTATAAAGACGTGTATAAAAACGTATAGAAAACATGTATAAGAACGTGTATAAAAACATGTGTAAAACCGCGTATAAAAACGTGTATAAAAATGTCTATAAAAACGTGTGTAAAATCGCGTATAAAATTGTGTATAAAAGCATGTATAAAGACATGCATAAAAACGTGTGTAAAACCGCGTATAAAAACGTGTATAAAAACAATGTTAAACCACGTAACAAAAATATGTATAAAACCTATATAGAACCGCGTAGAAAAGAATTATTTTTAAGAAAACCAAATTTTAAGTTAATTAGAAACGGCTGTTAGTATAAAAGACTAATATTGCAAACAATCGCTGGCTAAACGGCCGTTAGGATGAAACTTGCAATTTGGGTCTAACCACAAGGACGATTTATGTAATTAACTCTAGCCAAAAATCCCGTCACGTGTTATGATAGGAGGGATTAGCAAGTTTTGCACATTTGTTAGGAAAATTAAAATAATACACAACTTAATAAAAAGTGACAACTTCGATACATTTAGAAACAATTATCCTTGTAAAGAATGGGTAAGGATCCAGTGAGAAAAAAACTTAAAATGAGAAGAATGAGAAATAACTATAATCACATATTTGAGATACATCGACTTGAATAAAATGCATCTCTATTCATTTAGATGCATCTCACTTAGTATCGAAAGTGATTTTGAAGTGAAAACGATGTAAAGTATTAATAGCAACAAATTTGACTCGCAGAGGGCGAAAAATACATAGGATTCATATAACTTGATAAAATGCATCTAATATACGTATAAATATATAATTTTAGCTATAAAATATATTATGGTGCATCTAAAGATTAATGATGCATCTAATTCAAGTCGACGCATCTCTAATGTGTATTTATAGTTATTTCTTATCCTTCTTATTTTAAGGTTTCTTCTCATTTAATCCTAAGTCTGTAAAGAATACCTAAGATTAATTGTTTTGGAGAAAATGAGAAAATACGAATGAAAATAGGCCACCATAAAACATCATCTTGAGTCTTGGCTCTTGACAACTATCTTGTTAAGATGTGACTCTTTGTACTTATTTCTGTTAACCAAACATAATTGGTAGAACACAAACACTAAATGGATTTTATTACGTACGATAAGGATATTCAAATGACTCCACAAAATAATTAATATCGGGACGGTTGAGCAAACGTTGGTTTAACGGTTGCATGTCACATAGCAATCAACATACAAAAATAATTCACTCGGTAATTCTTGTATCAATTAAATTAAATAAGCAAAAGCACTACTCAAAACTCAATATATAATATAGTTAATTTATCTATAATAAAGAGAAAAGTTCATTTAAAGACTAGTTTTTTTGTACATACCAAGGGACAAATCCTCACCATCTATTTAGTTTGATTTAATGGTGGGGATTAACCTAAGATTAAACATGGAAACCTAAGTCCATGTCTTTTTCTTTCTTTTTTTTTTATCTTTTTTATTATTCACTTTCTTTATTCATTTTTTTTTTTTTTGGCTCTTTTTTCCAATTAACGTTAAACCTTTTTTTTTTTTTTTTTTTCAATTCACGTTTTTTTTTTTCTTTTTTTTTAAAAAAATAAGTCAAGCTTTTCTTTTTTAAATAAATTCACGATTTTTTTCTCATTTTATTACCTTTTCGTCCGTTTTTGTGTGTTTTCACATGATTATATACGTTTTCAGACGTTTTTTTACCGTTTTTATACGTTTTCGTCCGTTTTTTTACGTTTTCGTCTGTTTCAGACGTTTTTGTTCGTTATTATACGTTTTCGTCCGTTTTTTTACGTTTTCGTCTGTTTTCAGATGTTTTTATCCGTTTTCGTCAGTTTTTATATGTTTGCAGACATTTTTGTCCATTTTCATCCGTTTTCATCCGTTTTTATACGTTTTTGTCCGTTTTCAGACGTTTTCGTCCGTTTTATACGTTTTTGTCCGTTTTTGTCCGTTTTCATACGTTTATATACGTTTTCGTCCGTTTTCATATGTTTTCATCCGTTTTTACACGATTTCATCCGTTTTTATACGTTTTCGTCCGGTTTCATATGTTTACATATGTTTCCGTCTGATTTCATACGTTTTCCTCTATTATTTTATGTTTTCGTCCGTTTTTAGACGTTTTCGTCCTTTTTCCTATATATTCGTCTGTTTTCTTACATTTTCGTTCATTTTCATAGGTTTTTGTCCGTTTTTCAATTTTTTTTGGCCAATTTTAGACGTTTTCATACGTTTCTGAATATCACAAGTGATATTCGGTGATACTCATACGTTTTTGTCTGTTTTCATCCATTTTTGTACATTTTTGTCTGTTTTCAAACGTTTTCGTCTATTTTCATACGTTTCGGCAGCATTTATACGTTTTCAGACGTTTTTATCTGTTTTCAAACGTTTTCATCAATTTTTTACATTATCGTCTGTTTTCAGACGTTTTCGTCTGTTTTTATATGCTTTCATCCATTTTTATCTGTTTTCATACGTTTATAAACATTTTCGTCTGTTTTTATGTATTTTTGTCTGTTTTCAGACGCTTTCGTCTGTTTTCATACATTTCAGCAGTTTTTATACGTTTTCGTCCGTTTTCATCAATTTTTCATACGTTTTTGTCCCTTTTCAGGCATGTTTTTACGCTTTCATATGTATTCGTTCGTTTTCATATGTTTTCGTCCGTTTTCATACGTTTCTGAATATCACAATTGATATTCTTAATATCACAAGTGATTTTCTTTGATATTCAAAATATCACTTGTGATATTAATAATATCAATTGTGATATTCAGAAACATATGAAAACGAAAGAAAACGTATGAAAATGAACAAAAACAGAAGAAAACGTAAGAAAGTGAAAAAAACATGAATTAAAAAAATGTGAAAATCACTTATAATATTCTGAATAACACTTGTAATTATCTGAATATCACTTTTGATATTCAGAATATCACCTGTGATTTTCATGTTACAAAACATTAGTTGAACATCACTTGTGATATTCGGAATATCACTTGTGATTTTCTGAATATCACTTGTGATTTTCTGAATATCACAAGTGATTTTCAACTAATGTTTTGTAACATGAAAATCACAAGTGATAATCTGAATATCACAAGTGATATTCAGAAAATTACAAATGATATTCATGTTATAAAAACGTTAGTTGAAAATCACGTGTGATATTTAGAATATCACTTGTGATTTTCATGTTACAAAATATTAGTTGAAAATCACTTGTGATATTCGGAATATCACTTGTAATATTTAGAATATCACTTGTGATTTTCTGAATATCACTTGTGAATTTCATGTTACAGAACAATTGTTGAAAATCACTTGTGATATTCAGAGTGATATTCAAAATATCACTTTCGAAAAAACGTGAATTAAAAAAAGCGTGAAATCACTTGTAATATTCTGAATATCACTTGTGATTTATATTCAGAATATCACTTTTGATATTCAGAATATCACTTGCGATATTCTGAATATCACTTGCGATTTTCATGTTACAGAACATTTGTTGAAAATCACTTGTGATATTCAGAATATCACTTGCGATATTCAGATATCACTTGCAATATTTTGAATATCACTTGCGATATTCTGAATATCACTTGTGATTTTCATGTTACAAAATTTTAAAAATCACTTGTGATATTCAGAATATCGCGAGTGATATTCAATATCACTCACGATATTCTGAATATCACAAGTGATATTCTGATAATCACAGTATATCACTTGTGATATTCAGAAAGGTATGAAAACGTTTGAAAACATTTAAAAACGAACTAAAATGAATGAAAACGGACGAAAACGTATAAAAACGGACGAAAATGAATGAAAACAGATTGAAACCATATGAAAACGTATAAAAATGGACGGAAACGTATAAAAATAGACGAAAACGTATGAAAACGGACGAAAACATATGAAAACGGATGAAAACGTATGAAAATAGACAAAAACGTAAGAAAACGGACGAATATATATGAAAACGGACGAAAACATATGAAAACGGGCGAAAACGTATGAAAAAAATTCAAAAACAGATGAAAACGTAAGAAAATGGACGAATATATATATGAAAACGGACGAAAACATATGAAAACGGGCGAAAACGTAAGAAAACAGACGAAAACGTATGATAAAAATTCGAAAACAGATGAAAACGTAAGAAAACGGATGAAAACGTATAAAAACGGACGAAAACGTATTAAAATGGACAAAACGTATGAAAACGGGTGAAAACGTAAGAAAATAGACGAAAACGTATGAAAACGAGCGAAAACGTAAGAAAACAGACGAAAACGTATGAAAACGGACGAAAATGTATGAAAACGAACGAAAACGTAAGAAAACTGACGAAAACGTAAAAAACCGACGAATATGTATGAAAAACGAAAAAAACGTAAAAAAAACGCAAAAAAAAATGAATTATAGAAAAAACGTGAAGTTAGAAAAAAAAAAGAAAAAAAAGAATAAAAAAAGAAAGAAAAGAAAAAAGGAAAAAAAATGAATAAATAAGATACACAAAAAGGACAAGAAAAAAAACATGGACTTAGGTTGTCTTATTAAATCTTAGGTTAATCCCCACCATTAGATCAAACTAGATGGATGGTGGGGATTTGTCCCTTAGTTTGTAACAAAAACTTAGTATGTAAAATAACTCACCTCCTATAATAAATATATAACTTTGTTAGATTAAACGTATTAATACTAATGAGAATGAAATAGGCAATTACACAAAAGAACAAATACTTAACGTGTTTCTGCCGATCCCGAGTTGATCGAATGAATACGTACCTACCTCGTTGACGAGTATGAGGATTTGCTATTTTGATTATTAGACTCATGAATGTGGTACGACCATGAACTCCTAAGTAGATGATTTATAATTCTTAGGTATGTTTGACGAAATGGGTTAGAGCTATAACTTATTGCAAAATTACTAAAAAAAGACATAAATTAGCTTTTATATATGTTAGATATTTTTGTAAGTGAATAAGTAATTTATTTTTCAAAAGGCACGAGCTAAAGTTTTTAGCCCTTTTTATAGGGCAAAAATTTTTAGCCGACTTATTTTATAAGCAATTCCATAAACCTCATGACAAACGAGACTTATTTTATTAGCCAACTTATTTTAAAAGTCAAAACTCTTATAAGCCCTTGCCAAACACAGTCTATGTTTCAAACTCATAAATGTCAATCATGACTACGTTTATTTAGTGGCATAACCAAATCAAACTGAGCGCACACATTTAAAAGAATTCGGTGTATTTTACAAAAATCAGCGCCATGAACTAAGGGGGTGCTTGGTTGAAGTTAAGCAATCGGAAAGGGAAAGATAATGGGAATACTAAGGTATTGATTACCTTAGTCCCCAAATTGTTGGGTAATGATTGATTACTCAAAAGTGGGTATTGATTGCATTCCTTACCTCCCAACAAGCACCTTTAATCATTTCCTTTTTCATTCCCCACCCTCTTAACCCCCCAACCAAGCACCCCCTAAATTTCATTGGTGTCTCGTGACACCAAGAGACACCTTTTAGTTCCGCTGCTGCGTATACTTGTTAGAAAATCATGACTATACGTATATGCATGTTTGTAAATTCATGTACGCAATTTACCGGGTCGTTGACCTTTTACCAAAAAAAAAAAAAATAAATTCATGTACGCATGTATATAGAAAGACGGGTGTTAAAAACAGTTATACTCCGATAGATTTGATTCCATTCGCATTGAAATCATCAAAGTGAAAGGTTAGTTTTATATGTTGAGAGAATGACAAATAAGTAGTGTTTGTAGAAAGTGATTGTAGAGAAAACAATAGGTAGTTTGACTGATAACTAAATACGTTTGAATGAAATTACTATTTTGCCGGCTCCTACCGGCTTAAAACGTCTTTACGATCATCATCAGTATTTAAACTTCACATTAAATAACAATTCGATATAATCTGGTTTATTTATATGCTTGCCGTACCTATATATAGTTTAATATACTTCTACTCATTTCTATTTATAAAAAATCATTTGGTTAGTGATCAGAAAACTATTGACTAGTGGAGTAGTGTCCTTGTATTGCACACACATTGGGTTCACTTCCTAACCAACGACATAGATAGCATACTTTACTATAGGAACTAGTCAAAAACCATGTCTTAGAGAAAAAAAGAATGAAATGTTTTCAATGAATACTACTTTTCTACAAGTATCCACCGATAAGAAACTTCGTGGATATAAACTTATGTTTACTTTTTAATTTCATAAACTATTGTGTGCTATGCATACCCTCGCTGTATGAAAATGTTTAGTTAAATATCTTGTTTAGGGGCCAATCATAATGGCATATAAGTTTGGAACAAACTCAAATGAACTATAAAGTATGAACAACAAATATGGTAAGAGCAATAAAGAGCACACGTTTTGTTTCAATGCTTCCGTCGTTGATAGATATGTTTGATTTGGTTGCAGAATACACAATAAACGAGAATAACAAATTGATGTAAACCAAATAACACGTTCAATGCATTTTTTCGGACACAGTGTTTACATTCAAGAACTCACAAACCAAAAATGTTCAATATACGTAAAAGCTTATTTTAAAAACGTGTTCTTCATTTTTCTTTTCAGGTCTAGGATTCGTTGCAGTTGTTTGCTGGTTTTGGTTCTATGCCTTCTTTGCTGGATGCTATCATTAATTTCCTTATTACTACCGCGAAGTCTAGGTCTGCTCGAAGTGTTGTTTCTAAACTTATGTTTGCTGCCACTTCCTACGTTATTTGGCAAGAAAGAAACAACAGGATTTTCAAGAAGCAAAAAAGATAGGAAGCTCAAGTTGTTGATTTTATCAAGTTCACGATTCGGCTAAAGCTTCTCTCTTGCAGATTTAAGAAGACGGCGAACATGAAAGATCTTTTGCGTGTGAGGAAGTTGCCTCCCTCTCTTATGCATTCATGATGTCATGCATTTCTATTGAGTGCTAGTTTATGTTGGAGGATGTGGTCTCTTTGGAAGTTGTGTTTGGCTTATTCGATTGTTCGTTGGAGATCCAAATGAGAGTTGTACTCGTTTTTCCCTTCTCAAGGGTTTTTCCTTGGGAAGGTTTTTAAGGAGGCAGTCTTGTTTGGTTCATCAATCTCCTTCGAAGCAACTTATGGACAGTTGTGGAGATTCATGTTTCCTGCATTAGTTGTTTTCTATTGGTGATTTAGTTACTGTATGTTTTTAGTTTGTTTCGCTTTTTGGCATGTTACAAGCGTTAGAGTGGTTAGAGATTTTTCAAGCGTTGCTTGAGTTTAATATGGTATTTCAGCCACATTTTATTATACTTTATTTTATTATTATTATTATTATTATTATTATTATTATTATTATTATTTGTGATTAATATATTTTATCAGAGTGAAGCTCTTTTACCAAAAAAAAAAAAAAAAACAACAACGTGCTCTTCATCTTGATATGTCATAATGCACTCTTTCCCTAGTTTTTGTCCTTGGTCTGCATCATGCCCTTTTATTCCTTAATGTTGGTCTTTTGTGTACCCTTTATACACAATTACACATATGTCATTTGAGAAAGCATTTCAACTAGAATCCGAGTTTCCTAGTGTGAGTTCGGTGTCTAAGCTAGGTTTCCCATTCTAGATCGTGTAACAGGCCTGGGTAAAAATTAGTCATTATATTACACAAGTCTAAACACATGGATGTGTAGGATAATACTCTATTCGTATACACATATGTTTTGTCGGGCGCCTAGTTGATTGGTGTGATAGTCATTTGATAGATTTTAAACAAAGAAATAATTCCAAGTTAGTTTTAGCTGTATCAATTCATGATCAACGAGTGTTATTATAGTTATGTCAATATCCAGTAAAGGAAGGCAAACATCCACTTAGTTATACGTTACTGATCATGTGGTATAAACAAGTACTAATACTTAAACTTTGAAGAGAGAAGATTCGAGTTAGCGAGATCTGATAAAGTCTCGTTGACTCGGTATATTCTTTTCTAGTGTAGACAACAAAGTTGTGTATCAAGAAATTTAAGTAAATTACAACAGACGTTTACCATGATATTTCTATTTTGTATTTTGTTACATTTTTTATTGACGAGTTGCATTAATTTCATTTTCATATAAGTTGCATAATACAAGTCACATGCACTTATTCATCTTTACACAGTAATAAATGAACCACCCACGCACGTCTCCTCTATCGTAGGTACCATCAACAATCACTACCGTTAATGACTTTCCCCGTTATATCTCTTTTTAGTTTGCGTATATCCACTAACTACCCATGCTTTTTGTATGTTTACTACCGCAACATTACGCGAGCTCCATGCTAGTACTATAGAAAACAGACACACTGCCTTTTACGTCTCCCTGACAACTATTATCAAAAACAATTGCGAACGGCTATTTGCAGCCACTGCCTTTCCCCTTTGCTATTGTGGGTTACAACTAGTATAATTCACCAATAATACTGGAAAGTAAGGTTTTGATTGGAAATATCTAGTTGAACAAGTTTAATTTGGTTAAGTTAGACAAAAATATTAAAACAACGTTGTTTATTGATGTCTATTATCTTAGTAATTTTTTTCTAGAATCTTTTATATATTAAAAGAAAATCTCAAGCGGGAACTTTCGAAGAGAAGAATTTTCCCTTATTAGGTAATAATTGAATTATTATTTTTTAATTTTTTAATTTATAAATTAGTTTTGTTGATAGACTACACAAGTATAAGATAAATAAAAAAAATATAGATAAGAAGTAATTAATAATTGGATTAAACTTTTTAAATGATTAACTTTATTAATAAAACACTATAATTAAAAATCATAAATCCAACAAAATAAAACAAATATTAAATTATTTGTGTTTTAATAAATAAAAATATTTCGTTCAAAAAATTAAAAAAAAAAAAAAACCCGCACATGCACGGACATTATAACTAATCATTATAATAAAGACATATAATGTAATTTAAAAAATAAATTGAAAAAAATTAAAGGTAAAGACAAAGCCATTTGTTTTTTCTTTTTCTAATTGTCTTTTTTAATAGTTGCTGACATACTAAAAGTATTTGAGTATTGTTGAGTATTTAAATAATGAGTTATTTTGTCAACTTAGTGATTTCAATTTTTATAATGGATTAATGTAAGTGACTGCAACCTGGACGGAAACATTCTATTGGTCTAATTTTTTTATCTCTACAGAAATAACATATAATATATTTGTATATTCTAAGGTATATACTTGCCACATAGCGTTCTTTATACAGATTACACGTCAACCACCGTAAAGTCGTAAACAATGTAACTAAGGTAATTAGAAATTAAGAACTTTTAAAATATATCCGACAAAAATACACTGTTAGTCCCTAAATTTGCCAGAAAGCATTGTCAGAGCTCAAAACTTAGGAAAATCGTCACCGTGAGTCCAAACATTAGGTTTTTGAGGCTGGTTGCGTCCCTTGTCTTGTAATGCTCAAGTCAATGTCCCGTTATATATCCTAAAAACCCATTATCCGTTTTGTTTGGAGGGTATACTCATCTTTTAACTGCAACGATTTTTTTTCTCTCTCGATGTACTATCCAGCAGAAGTCTAATCCATAATATAAGTAGGCCGTGTACTCATTGGTCATCCCTAAACTTGTTTTGGAAGCCTACCTAAAAAACCCAAATGGAACGTCACTTATCAAATCTAATAATTTAAGTAAGAAATTAACAAGCACCAACCTTGGATTTACTCTATGGCAAATTAGAGAAGAGCCTTTCATTGATGACCATGAGACAGAGCAAATGTGTATAATCAGGAGATATGGTAAGTGTTTTTTTTGGTGATAATCGTTAACACTGATATGTTTTTATGATTGTTTAAGGTATTTCCTCTTTAGGTAAGATAATTGTAACGATGTTTAGTTATGTGTTTCAACAATTGGTCGATCGGGTTCATTTAGCATGAGGTTTTATCACAATGGTACATTCAAAAACTGGCCAAAGAGAATATACGAAGGAGGTAAGGAATGTCAAGTTGATTTGGTCGAAATGAATGAGGTATCTATTGCTAAATGGATGCTATCATGACCGAAATCGGTTATGCTGAAGGAAAAACCAATTAATACTACTTTGTTAAGCCTATTAGTACATTGGATGATGGCTTGTTTAGTTTTCGTGAAGCTGTGAATCTTGAGTTGTTGAAATATGTGACAAATGGTAATTTTCATAAATTGAATTAATAATAAATTTCTGTTTATTATTTTTATTTTAAATACTTTATGCATTTCTGCATGTTTCTGAACATTTCTTAACGTTTTCAGGAGCTGTCCTACACACTGTAGCTTACAGTCACTACTGAAAAAGTCTATTTTTATTAGTAAGCATGAATTATTCTATTTTTAATAGTTACTGACAAGTTTCGTTGATTACTGAGAGCTTTCTCACATTTTACTGAAAAGCAACGCCGCACGCGCACCGACACTACGGTATTTATGGTAACAGTCAAATAAATATATTTTTGAGTCATTAATAACATTTTATTACATTTCTGACAAAAACATCGATAAAAACTTTATTTTGCGTATACGTGTCCAAAAACGTCAAACCGGGACTTTACGGTAACATTTAAGCTTAAACCGACACACGATACACCAACGAGGAGTAAAAATATTTTTCCCCCTCTCTTTTTCTTGTCCATACCCAGCTCCATCACCACCTCCCCCAACCCATGACAAAATAATCCCACTAAGTAAATATTACATATTACCCTAAATGACACACAAACAAGTTTTCTTATCCCTTTTCATTCTCAAAAACCTCTTCCTAGATCATTTTCTACACTCATAACCCATGGCTCACAACCAAAATCCAAGATCCACCAATTTTTTTTGAAGTTCAAGTTAATTAGAGTGTATTTTCAAGTGTTTTGGGTTAATCAGAACGTGCTTTGGGTAAATTTGGTGCAATTTGGGTTGTTCCTTGGTCCTTTGGCTCTCGTACAAACACACCTTTTGTAAGGAAACATCAAAACTCTTTCAATCTTGTTGATTTCATGTTCATTTGATGTTTAATAGTGATGTTACCAAATGCTAAATGTGCATGTTTTGCTAAAATGAAAAAGCTATGGTTTGTTGTGTGCATGCATGTGGCTCGACATTTTTGAAGTCTTTATAGTCATTAGAGTATTTCTTGCTTGTGTGATAAATCTTGTTGCTTGTGGTACTAATTTGATGATACAAATGAGATTTGTGTTAATTACGCGAGTTTAAGTCGATCTATACACTTTTATGGTTTTATATATAAATCGACTAGCACTAAAATTATAAAATTATTGGGGTTTTGAAAAACATGAAATTTTGGCTCAAGTGGTGAAATGGCGGAAATTATGCTTGAAAAAGTATATTGGAATACTTATCGAATTAACCACAATTAATTGTGATTAACTAGCAAAAATATAATTATGTGTCGGATTGAACTATTACGGGCCGAACATAATTATTTTCAGTCGAATGAGATATATTTTGATCACATATGACATTTCAAGTTAATAACTTAATTAGTTAATTTTGAGTGTTAAGTTCGTTTAATTAAAATTTGATACGTAATTGTAAATACTAAAATGAATTCTTGGGCTATACTAATTTTTTGGGCCCAAATGGTGTTCGGTGACAGTTGGGCTGAGCCCAACAACATTTTCACCAACTTTGACTTTTTGACCAAAACTTGATATCGAACGTGTTAAATTGATTATAGAAATGTAACGTATATATATAACGCAACTTATATCGGACTAAATGGTTTCAGACTAAAATTGGACTATTGGGCTTATTTGGTGATTTTCTACCCAATGCTCATGACGGATGACAAAAACGAGTTTTGAAATATTTTCCGACTCACTATAAATATTTTCACTTAACAATACGATATATATACATAAAAACTACTTTGGATTTGTTTTGACAAGTTAACCTCGTTGTGGGTAATAAATTGAATTTTCCCCAAATCTTTATAAAAATGTTGACTTTGTTGACTTTTGAAGTTAGTTTGACTAAACGTTGATTTCGTATCGGGATTTATTGCTAATAGGTAAATGTGACGATAATTATATATATAACGATAAATATACTTATAACGACTAATATATACTACAGACTAATTTTACAAACAATATTTAACGAAATGGATTAATTGAGGAATTTACAACGCTTGGGAAAAATGGAAACGTTGAATAAACGAATGGGTCATGCCCAAATTTTTCTAAAAAAATTATAACACTTAGAGTATTTTGCTAAAATACTTGTATTTATTTAGTTTTCTAAATACTAAATGTTTATTCCAAATTTCTTATAATTAAAATTATATTTTAAATAGTAAATAATATTTATAATATAATATTCCTCCACTAACACTATTATTATATTAATTTCTCAAAACCTATTTAATTAATTATAAATCTTAATATATATATATATATATATATATATATATATATATATATATATATATATATATATATATATATATATATATTACTTATGAATTGTAACGACGAGTACAATGTACGGATGTTCCATCACACGTACTCTCACCATACACTTTCACAATGAGCCATCAGCATGAGCTTCTATAATAAACCACTTTTGAAATATATGTTACCACACAACAAGCAAGAAATACACGAGCATATGATCGCACATAAAACCTTTTCAGATAAGTCAAAACACTTAACCACAAATATTACGCTAAGACTTACCATACTTATCTAGGTCGCGTGTCTGAGCGGTTGCACTGTATTACTTATTGACTAGCTGATTGCTATAATTAAGGTGAGTTTATATCACCATTTTCTTATAAGTATTGCTTTATAAACTTTGGGGTGAGAAACATGCAAAACTATTTTCAAGGACCAAACTGAACTTTTGTTTTACACGCTTGCATGCGGAAAAGACCTAAGTTTGCTAGAATGCCATTGCGCCCACTATCATCAATCGTCAATTCCTGTCAGGAAACGCGTATGATATAAATAGATCTATCGGGGGTGACTCCCCCATTTGGTTGACCTGCCAAGTCAATGCGGATGTATACCATGACGAATTCTGCCGAGTGTCTGGGGAGTAACACTCGCGGGCACCCTTTGTTTTCTATGCCTTTGGCATACTGTTTATCTAGTTTTGGTTGGATGAGCTTCGTGTTGCATGCGATATTAGTGTGTGCTTGCTGATTTATTTGCTATGGTCCATGTGTGCTTACTTACTTACTTTAAACCTATGAACTCACCAGCTGATGCATGGAATTGCGCCCTCGCAAAAGGTTTTACTTCTCAAGGGATCTTGAGAAGCTTGCAATCCCCACTAGGCAGTGTACCTGACCGTTGTAGTATAGTATAGTGACAAGTATCGGGGGATTGATCGTTCAACTCAAAGAATAGTGTTCGCTAGAGTTAAAACTCACTAAAACTAGGTCTAGAGATGAGGGATGATTCTTTTTGTAGTTTTGTATTTTAAATGAAAGCAAGTAAAATCTCAGTTTTGGAAGGAGTGGGCGGAATTAGTTGCTAATCAACTAACCCAAATAACTAAAGATGCAATCAAAATAAAATAAACTAAACTTAAACTAAATTATGGCGAAAACAATAATGAGAGAAAATGTGTTCACTTAGATTTCACTACTCCCTAGCTATCTTTTACCGGTTGATTAGTTTGTTACAATTGCATGGATGACGGGTTATATTTCTTAATACCATTCGTAGGGCCGTGTATGATCTTCCCTAACTCTATAAGCTTCTACCTCTTCCTATGTCGAGCTGACTACTAGCTCCTAACATGGCCTCATTAGTAGTTACCTACGCATTAAATACAACCAATATATCGTACTACACCTCCGATCATGTTTCTTAAGACATTCAAGCAAGTTACCAATTGGAAGTTTGCCAGTTTTCTTAAGCCTAATGTGGAAAACTAGAAGGAGGGGGGGGGGGTTGAATAGTTTTACGTCCTTTTAAAATTTATAAAAACAAGTTTGTTTTAAAAACTTCGATTCTAGTTTATGTGATCTCAATACTTGCACTATATGAACAATTATATAGTAACTAACTAACTAAGCTAATATAGTAAAGGTAAATAAATAAGTAATGAAAAGAGTTGGAGAGATCAAACCACAACACAAGGATTTATAATGGTTCGGCTACAAGGTCACCTTCCTTGTTCCTACTTCACACATATCTTCTTCACACCTTTCTTCTTCACACCTATCTTCTTCACACCTATCTTCTTCACAACTACACTACTTCACTACTAATCAACTTCTACTTCCTACACAACTTCTATTTCTTCTAAACTACTTATTACAAACACAACACAACTTCACAAATGATATATATATATACACTTATGCACAACTACTCTTCAATACTTCTTGAACTTAGTTGTAGAAGGAGTGTTCTTCTTTTGCACTTTGGATGAGGATGGATGATAAGGGACTGAATCACTTGAAACAAGGATTAATATACAAATGATCAAAGGGTTTTAGAGGATGTTTAGAGAGTTTGAGATCTGAAAATTTCGTGCAAAAGGTGAAGCAAAATTCCAGAATTAAGGTGGTATTTATAGGCAACAAATTCTGACAGAGGAGCGTGGCCGGTCCCCTTAAATCAAGGCCGGCCCCCTTAAAAATAAGGGGACCGCCCCTTATAATTAAGGGGGCCGCCCAGCTGTAACGGCCAGAATTTTTGTTTTTTAATGGGGAAAGTTTATTTGGTGAAAAACTAACTGATTTTGGTTAAAAATTTGAAATCATATATTTAGTATGATTAAAACATTTTTCTTTATTACCAAAAGTGCTTTTCAAAAATATATAATATGTTTATATAATTAAATAAACTTTGTATTAGTTAATCAAATACCCTTTTGATCATGAGATGTATTAAACACTTGTTTATCCATACCTTAAGTGATTAACTTGGATATAGTGATATAAACTAGCTTAATACTTGTTTACGTTGTAATCTTACGTTTGATGAGTTTATATTTTGTGATCGTCAAAATATAGAGATATCGAAAAATATAAATAACGATTTCATACATTATTTATGTCAACAATCTCCCCCTTTTTGATGATTACAAAATCTAAACTCATTAATAGAAAATTTGTATATATACAAGTATTCTTGTGAGTTTATATCACTTCTCCCTCTTTTTGTTAGCATCAAAAAGGTTATCCCGATTTTATAGAAGCTCCCCCTTGAAGTATACTCCCCCTCGTTTTGAGGTAAAAAAGAAATCGAGATATGGATATCTTGCAAAAATATTTTGTGGACAAGCAACATATATATGTATATAGCATGCAAGAGTAGAGACTAAACATAACCATAACATTAATAAAGTTAAATAGATACATCAAGCATTACATTAACAAACATAACAAGTAATGCAACTAACAAAAGCCTTAAAGGCTTACAATCATCACTTAAATAATAAACCAAAGCTCAAACATAAGAGTCCTCTCTAGAGCTTGCCATCCAAAATGGTTTAAGATAATTTTATTTGTAAGACACCAAGCATGTTTAATTGGGAGGAATGGATGGTGAACATGGAGATGGTGATGGAGGAGGAGTGTTTGTTGATGGTGGTGGAGGAGTTGTGTTTGTTGTTGGTGGTTGATGCAACAAGTTTTCAATGTGAGAAAACATGTATTGCATTTCATCTCTTAGTCCGAACACAATTGTTCGGTTGTGGATGCAACAAAGGCAAGTGTCTCCATGAGCTTCAAGTAGGCTCCATGGGACGGGGTTATAGGTTGGTGGATTGATTGGGGATGATGAGAAGTGTGCATCAAGAGGTGTTAATGGTGATAATGAGAGAGTGAGTGCAAGAGTTGTGTTTTCATTGGTAGGTTATGATGGTTGATCAATTGTTGGAGGAGATAAATGTGTGTTTATGTAGTCATTTATGGATGAAGTGGATGGTATGGAGGAAGTAGAGTTTCCATTTGTTGATGGTGTTTTGGAGGGTGCATTTGGTGCACTAGGAGATGAGCATTGAGGTGGTGGTGATGGGGTGATGTTGTCTTCATTTGTAAGATCAATGAATATTTGTTTTGGTGGAATAATGACAAGTTTTTGTTTCTTGGCATTGTTTGAATAGGTGGTTCTTGGTGATGACATGATAATAAGATGATGTTTGATGAAGGTTGAGGATGATGGAATGAGAATTAAACATGCATGGGGATTATATAGGATGAAAACATGTTTAGAAGTGGAATTAATTTGAAATTGTAATGTTAGATTCCAAAATCAGTTTAGTTTTTAAGAGAAATGGTAGCTGGGACTAGCAAAAGAGATCACAAGGTGCAAAAGAAAACAATGTAAAAACTGTTCCAGATGGCCGGTCCCCTTAAATGGAGGCCGGTCCCCTTAATTTTAAGGGGGCCGCCCTTATGAATTAAGGGGGCCGCCCATCTGACGACCCAGAAATCAAAATTTTTCAAAAATTTTCTAGAAAAATGTTATATTCTGTTTTGTTTTTGCAGCAAGCTCTATTTGGACATTTCACATTTGTTTTGGTCTATTAGAAAGCATACATGTTATATATAAACTAATCATGCAAACATATAAATAGATTAAGTAATAAAGCATGCATTCATAAGCATATATTAAATATAAATAAGCAAGTTAACAATCTAATCAAGTACTCAAAACAATTATTCAAGAAAATAACAAGTACTTCCGAATAAACTTCGGACAAATAGCACACAAGACATAAAAATAAATATTGTTCAACAAGCATGATCCAAGCACATCATCTCTTTTTCTTCCCGAAGATACCCTTCAATGTCTTCCCGATAGATTTGAAGCCACCTCTAACATCTTCATGCAAACCCTTTTGTCTTCTAAGCATCTCGGTAGTTCGTTCATGAAGCACTTCTTTGGTTTGATCACTAGGAGATGGGGTAGAATACTCGGGATAGTCAAGATCCTCTAAATTGTCAACGAACTCAGAAAACGAAGGGGTACTAGCATCATGGATGTTTTCCTCCTCATCGTCATCGTCTTGTCTAGAAGATGATCCATGAAAGCTATGACGACGAGATTTTCCCTTATCACTTCGAGTTCGTCGAGCTTGTTTTAGCGTGAGAGGACGTAAGGTGGGATAGATGGACTCATAGATGCTATTGTCAAGATCGGGATAGTACTCGATAACATGACGATAGAGACGAGTGAGGAACATTCCATATGGAATATTGGCTTTGGGAGTTTTTCTAGCACACTCAATCCGTTTGATAAAGAAGTAGGCCAAATTGTACGGCTTTTCGACAGCTATACAATACAACATGTGAGCAAGGCACGCCGGGAGATGGTCCCGGTGACCTCCAGTACCAAACGCATTCTCACGAATGAGTTCTTCCCAACGCTTCATGTGGGGGCCTAATTCTTTAAGGAGAATTTGGCACGAAGAGATTTGAACGTTTTTGGATTTTATTTTTTGGGTTGTAGTGGCATGTTCCACACCAAGGATTTGATGAATTTCGTCGGGATGAGGGATATCGGATAGATAAGGACCAAAGTTTGGTCGACAACGATGAAGAGATTCGAGGTCCCACTCGTTTGTGAAAACGGCTTGACCTCTGAAAGGAATTTGGAGGATTTGACCAAATTGTTCGAGAGTTAAGGTGATGAATTCATTTTGAATCATGAAGGAGATGGTGATGAAACCAAGATCATTGGTTTGGACGGTGACTTGGCTATAGAAATCGACTATGAAACGAGGAACGATTGGTTCATTAATTTCATAAAGGCAATTGAGGTTGATGCTTGAAAACAAGCGATTAATGTAGTCGGATTGAGCAAAAGCTAGATCTACTACACGTTCCTCATGAACGTTTCTATCTTCAATTTCACGATATATACATCCAATTGAAGGAGATGTAGTAGGGAGTTGGGAAACTTTGGGAATGTAGTTTTTAGTGTGGGAAAGATCTTCGGTACTCGCTTTTGGCATTTTCACCTAAACACATCAACAATACAAAAGACCAAAATAAATATAAAGAAGAATAAAAAAAATGTATATATATTTTTAAGACTTATGTTGGAACGTAAACTTACTTCGACTCTAAGACGATAATCCTAAGAAGTAGTTTACCATATTCCTTATTTTTAATTTTAACTCGTTCTAGATATATTTTACGATGTTTAGTAAGTAGTTATGGACAATTCCAAACACCCTTTTTTAAACATCTTAATATATCATGAAATTTGCTAGATTTACATTAGGTTGTAAAACTAGTCATTTCTTACGAGTTTCTTATGCATGTGATTAGTTTTCGAAAAAGATGGTTTATATTTTGACTCAAAAATGTCGTTTTTCGTATTAAACCAAACGCTTCCTTAACTAGTTACTTATACTACTAGTATGTCAATATATATCTGAATTATATATCTTGACAAGTCCGATTTGCAATTTTTAGGTTTATAATCATAACAACGTTTTATAAAAATTATAATGACTAAGTTTCGATATTGTTTTGACATGATCCAAACACCCCCTTATTGTGAACCAAAATATTTTTACTAGGTCGAAAAATATAGTTTCATGTTTTACAAGTTATAAAAGTATAATGTGATTAGTTTTAACAAGTTTTCAAAGCATTATTCAACAATGTGTTTACCAAAATTTTTGAAAAGAAGCATATGAATTTTTTCAAAAATTTTCAACAAGGGGGTTGATAATTACTAGTTTCTAGTGTTGATTAATCATTCATATCCTAGGGGAAGCATTTAGTTATAGGGATTTAAGACTCAATTCGAAAGAAATTGTGAAATTGAAGAAATTAATAAAACATGCATAATCATGAGTTTGACCAAATTAGATGGAATTAGATGAAATGTGTTATGAAAAACTTACAATACGTAATGGTGATTGTGTTAGATGAATTTTCCCTTTGCGAATTAACCCGAATTATGTGATTTGGAAGTGATTTAAGGTGTTTTTGAGTTTTGGTTTTCGTCACAGCAGTAGCAGGGGAAGAATTTTATGAAAAAGTGGAGTGTTTGGCAAGAGGAACAAGAGGAAAAATGGGTTGGAGCAATCAGATGGCCGGCCCCCTTAAACATTAAGGGGGCCGCCCTTCATTAGGCTGCCGGTCCCCTTAAACATTAAGGGGGCCGCCCTCCAAAATTTTTATTTTTCGTGTTTTGGTTTCTGGAATGAACAAGAAAATATTTATATGTATATTAGATTTATATTTAATCAAAAATACGTTGGAGAGTATTCGCACGAAAGGGATTGCTTGACATTTTTACTTGACATTTCGTCAATTAAATTTTCTTGATTATTTCGGATGAAATTCATCAAGTTGTTAAGTGGACGAGAAAGTTGTGGAAGGTTCATAAGTATATATATATATATATATATATATATATATATATATATATATATATATATATATATATATATATATATATATATATATATATATATATATATATATATATATATATATATATATATATGTATATAGTAAGGGCTTATAAGACGAGAATATAGGAGGGAGACGTATGTAACAGAAGCCGGGAGTTTGTTTCATCCATAGATTTTTCGACTCATCTCTCTTCATCAGCCTGAGTGGTGTTGAACATTAAAGTTCAATAAGGCAAATGGGGGAAAGAAAGGGTTCGTAAATGAACAATTTCTGGTTCTAGAAAATCAACAAATGAATTTTCTAGGTTATATGATCCTAGATGTAACTAAGTATATATATATATGTATATATATATATATTTAGATATAATATATATATATATATATATATATATATATATATATATATATATATATATATATATATATATATATATATATATATATATATATATAGATATAAAAACTAGAAGAAACAATGAGCCAAACAAAATTATATAACAACTAGATACTAAACTAAGCATGCATTTCTTAGCAAGGAAATAAAAGGAAATGTGTACCTTTTGTCTTCAACGCGTTTATCTTCAAAGTCTTCAAGGAATAGTCCGAACATGAAGTGACATCAAAAGTTTCCATGTTTGAATGGCGAATATTTTTACATTGGTCCCCATTGTCTCATTTGACCAAAGTTATTTGATCCGAACATGTTTTGTATTTGACTTGGGTGCATATATGGTGGAAACATTCCCCACGGATTGAAGTTCCACATTTGTTGATTATTGTTAAAGTTTCGTCTATTTTGGTTTGCTCTTGGTTGAGGTGTTTTAGGTCTAGGGTAAGAATTATTTGGTTTCCTAGGTGGTGGAGTTTTAGATCTTGTTTTAGGTTTGGACGATCCTAATTCTGTTTTTAAAGATGGTTTATAAAACTGTTTTATTTCTTCATTACTAGAGATAGGTATTTTCTTATCATTTATGAGTATATACTTAGGATTAGATTTTGAAGGTTTTAATTCCTTGAGTTCACTTTCAAATTTAACATTTTTAATTTCACTTGTTGAAGCTTCAGTTGAGTTAAATCCTAAACCGGTTTTATCTCCGGATACTCTTTGAATACTTGTGATTTTACTAAGTGAGTTACTACTATTTTCAAATTTATCAAGTTTGCAAATTTCTTCCCTAAGTTTGTTGTTTTCACTTTTAAGCTCTTGGCATGATTTACATTTTTCAACAATTTTTTACCTTTTTCAAGTTGATGTATTTTAATTTTTAGTTCTAGTACTTCATTTTCTAGTTGGTTGTTTATGTATTTTAGTGATTTATTTTTAGCCATTACTTGTTGTGCTAGTTTGCATAATCTATTGTATTCACTATCTAAATCTTTTTCATCTAATGATAAATTTTCATCACTAAAGTATTCGGTTTCGGAACGTACCTCACTTGATGTCTTAGCCTTGAGACACTTTTCTTCCTTTGTTGTTTCTTTCTCATCTTCATTGCTATCACTCCAAGCTCCTCCAACAAACGCTCTTTGATTTTGATCTCTTGTCATCATTGGACATTTTCCAATGAGGTGATTCGGATCACCACACTTGAAACACTTTCTCTCATACTTGCTATACTTGTCATCATTATTCTTTTGAGGTGCTCTCCTTTTATCGTGTGGTTGTCTAACGAATCTTCCTCGCCTTTTGAAGGATTTCTTGAAATCTCTTACGGCCATGACATATTCTTCGTCATCGCTTTCGAAAGATGAGCTATCTTCGTTGTTGGATTCCTTTCTAGCTTTCAAGGCGATTGACTTGCTTTGCTCTCGTTTTCCTTTAACTATTTCGGAGTCCTTCTTTATAATTGCTTCGTAGACTTTCAAATTTCCAATTAATTCATCAAGTTGTAGTGTTGACAAATTCTTTGATTCTTCAATAGCCGTCACTTTAGCTCGCCATTTTGGGTGAAGAGCTCTAAGAAACTTCCTAACAAAATTCTTACTAGAAAAATTCTCATCAAGTGCTTTTAAACTTGTGATGATAGTGTTAAATCTAGCAAAAGCATTATTAATTGATTCCTCTTCCGGAATCGTGAATTGCTCATATTGTTGAACAAGTAGATCTATTTTATTATCTTTGACTTGATTGTTACCTTGGTGAGTTATTAATAAAGAGTTCCATTTCACACATAAAGATCCTTTCGTACTCTTTACGTGGTAGCGCATTGTAAATAACCATTTTTGCTTCATTATTTTTAGCAAGTTTTCTTTTTAAATCATCATTTTGTTTTTCAAAAGGTACGATTTCATCTTTCTTAGTTTCGGGGTTATTTTGAATAGGTAAAAATTCACCATTGGTAATAACATGCCAAATATCTAGATCTTTTGATTTCACATAAGTTTCGAATCGATTTTTCCAATATAAAAATCCATCACTTTCAAATAGTGGTGGTCTTTACATAGATTGCCCTTCTAAATATTTTTCAGATTCTATATATCGTTACAAGTTTTAAAATACAATATATTTTAAAAATCTTGCAAGACGTGGCTCCTGATACCAATTGTGGAAAACTAGAAGGGGGGGGGGTTGAATAGTTTTACGTCCTTTTAAAATTTATAAAAACAAGTTTGTTTTAAAAACTTCGATTCTAGTTTATGTGATCTCAATACTTGCACTATATGAACAATTATATAGTAACTAACTAACTAAGCTAATATTGTAAAGGTAAATAAGTAAGTAATGAAAAGAGTTGGAGAGACCAAACCACAACACAAGGATTTATAGTGGTTCGGCTACAAGGTCACCTTCCTTGTTCCTACTCCACTACCCGAGTCATCTACTCGAGAGTTTTCTTCACTATGTCAACAAACTCCCTTATGGCGGAGAAAACCTTACACACCAATTTACACACCACAACTACGTCACAACTTGATCACAACTTCTACACAACTTCTTCACACATATTTACTTCACACCTATCTTCTTCACACCTTTCTTCTTCACACATATCTTCTTCACTTCAATCTACTTCACACCTATCTTCTTCACAACTACACTACTTCGCTACTAATCAACTTCTACTTCCTACACAACTTCTATTTCTTCTAAACTACTTATTACAAACACAACACAACTTCACAAATGATATATATATATATATATATATATATATATATATATATATATATATATATATATATATACACTTATGCACAACTACTCTTCAATACTTCTTGAACTTAGTTGTAGAAGGAGTGTTCTTCTTTTGCACTTTGGATGAGGATGGATGATAAGGGATTGAATCAATTGAAACAAGGATTAATATACAAATGATCAAAGGGTTTTAGAGGATGTTTAGAGAGTTTGAGATCTGAAAATTTCATGCAAAAGGTGAAGCAAAATTCCAGAATTAAGGTGGTATTTATAGGCAACAAATTCTGATAGAGGAGCGTGACCGGTCCCCTTAAATCAAGGCCGCCCCCCTTAAAATTAAGGGGACCGCCCCTTATAATTAAGGGGTCCGCTGTCACACCCCCAAAATCGGGTCCAACGGAAGCATACATGTAGCTGGGGTGTAACTCAATTGGTATTACAACACAAGTTCAAAAATGGTTGTCACTTGAATCATTTAGAATAAAATAGTTTAATAAAAAATGTTGAATTTACATTGTTAAAAGTAGTGCGGAAGTAGGCCCTTAAAATAGTTTAAAACGGTCCCCAAATGAATAATCAGAGTCTTCTATGACCATGCCATGCCCTGCCAAAACCTCCTGTAGCGTGCCATTGCTTAATACCTGAAAATACATGCTAAAGTGTCGACACGAGGTTGGTGAGTTCATAGAGTCTTGTGAAAAAGAATGTAATGCATATGAATGAAGATTTTCCAGCAAAGGCATCGTAAATCCACTCAGTTACAAGTCCCGCTATAAGAGACTTGTAACCTGTGTGTTTACGACCCACTGCCAAATGTAATATGTTTACGTGAACAAAGGTAATACTTGTATCTAGATTCAAAGATAAATGTAGCAATACTGCTATATAAATAATTTTTGACAATGCTGACAATGTCGCCAGATAAACAATGATGACAATGAGGTCATATAAAGAATGCTGACAATGTCGCCAGATAAACAATGATGACAAGGAGGTCATATAAAGAATGCTGACAATCCTGACAATGTCGCCAGATAAACTATTATGATAATGAGGTCATATAAATAAATAATAATATTTAGGAGACAAATCACATGAAATACAGGTAATCAAACATACCAATGAAATGCAGGTAATCAACCATGTAAAGTGAGTAATGCGTTTAAGTAAAACGAGCATGTATTCTCCCCCAAAGAGTTTACAAAACAATTAAAAGAGTAAGGGCTATGACTCACCTGGTGCGATAGCTATGAGGACAAAAGTGGATACACAGAAATGAGGCACGATCTCTAACCGCAACCTAATATGAATGATATGATCTAATGTAAGAATTGAATTGATGCTACACATGCAAATACATATGTTATCGATACCACTCGTTAGTTTTGAAAATAACGCTTATCGTCGACAAATACGTTTTTGACGTCTCATTAAGTTAATAAACACTTCCCATGTAAATAAGTTGAAACGGTACTCCATGATCCTCGTTTGGTGTTCTATCGGTAAATATAGTATTTTCGTCGTAAAGTGACACTTTTAATAACTTGAAAATATGACCAAAATGGTCTCGCAAAACTAGTCGCGAAATAGTGAATATTAAGAGTTAGGAAAGACTCAGTAGTTTTGAGAAGATTTTCACTATATCTAAAAAAGTTACATAACTGAAGTTTGTCTATACGGGTCTCGATCATAAAGGAAAATAGCCGTCAAGTGAGGTGTTTGGGCTGTTTTGGCAGATTCTAGGCAGTTTTTGGGAAAGTTTGGAAGACCATAAGTTATTCGTTATAAATCCTTTTGACAAACGGTTGGATGTTTTGAAAACTAGGCTGGGTGAACTAACTTTTTGTCAATGATGTAAATTTTCCAGAAATGAGTTTATCAATGAATAAATTGGCTCTCAACCTGGTCACTTGGCGAAATGGTTAATACTTGGAAAATTTTCTTAAGTGTTTTGATGAAGCAAAAATTATTAAAATCGTCTAAGTTCAAACGCTCGTATCTTTTTCGTTATAAGCTCGTTTTCTACGTTCTTTATATCCCCGGAATTGTATTGACATATACTAATATATTTTTGATAGTTCAGTTCCTCTAGGTTATGTCTAACGCCTCGATTTTACCCATAAAAATCGTGTGACAGCTTACTATTTTCAGAATTTAATAATTTTCATCGTTAAACTTGCAAAAATCATATATCCTTCGTTATAAACCCGTTTTAATCCGTTCTTTCGCCCACGGCTTCGTTTTTGAAAGTATTTTCTAAATCTCTAGCCCAAAGTTACCCGGAAACCCCTGAGTTTTCTGGATTTGACAATTCGGGACAGTAGGTATATATATACGTTTAAAAATCAATTATAGGGTTCCAAACTAGTTTCTAATCCACCCAAATCACTTCCAATCACCACAAATCTAGTCTATTCCTACCATACACCTTCTTAAGGTGTCATGGGTTCTTAAACATCATCAATCAACTAGATCTAACAAGGGTTTCCATTTCTAGTGTTTCAAAGATATCTCTATATTATATATAATAGGAGGCGTTACACGCGTATTGCCACCTCATTGCCTAGTCAATACCATGTAATTCATTATCTGCCATGTCATCAGAATATGGCCATGTAAGCATGATTGTACAGCCATGTCGTTAGTAGTGTCACATGTAAGCAATTTTTGTCAGTAGTGTCACATGTAAGCAATTTTTTTAATTAAATTCGGATGTTGGACCTAAGCATTTATTTTTGTAATAAAATTTTAAAAATTGACACTTGATTCGAACCATGGTTGTTTTAGTGAAAAGCATATATATTAACCACTGAGACAACATATTTTTTTGGAATATATGTTGCAAGTCCTAATATATAAACGACTACAGTTAATTTTGATTCCTAATCTAAATACAATTCTTTGTAATTTGCATTCTAAAATATACCGGCCCATCCCATCTCATTATACGTAACCTTCTGAAACCCTAAAACAAATCCTTTCTGCAACCCTAGAACACAACAACAATCCAGGTATCACGTTTGTCTTGAATTTTAGTTATGCATGCAACTTATTTACGGATTTCTCTATTTTCTTCATCATAAGTTTGCAAGAAACTGTTTTACTTTAAGTTAATAAGAGCCCTTCTTTATGTTTTTGTTCTTTCTTTTAGATGCATTGGTAGTTTATCTGCAATATGCTATTTTACGTTGTTGAAGATTTTTTTTTTCTTCCTTTGAAGGCAAGGTGAACGATGCTACTAAGGTTCAAACAGTTTTGTCCAATGCAACTTTACCATTCCGGGTGAATCATGTATGTTTTTAGTGTCAAATGTCTGTTTAAAAGAGTTATGACGGATTATCCTTTTGTGAAATTAAATAACCTGTTTAACTAGGTTATTTCAAGCATGAGGATATTAATGCCAGAGGACTCAAACAATGCTGCCAGCAATTCCTTCTTCCTGGATGACAACTTCAGGTAAAATTAGCAACAAAACTAAATGATCCAAGAGAAAAAAGGTTTGGTCGTGCGGCCGATCATTTTAAAAGATATATAAAGCATCAGATAAAAATCTTACTATGTTTGTATCTCCAATACTAATTATGAATAAGCTACATATGATAATTAGCTGCTATAAGGCGATCTCTAAGAGATAGTGTCTTTGTTGTTTCGAAGTTCACATAATCAAATTAGCATTAGAACCTCTTATAACAGGAGGCATCTCTGGATGTGTCTGCAATAAGGCGGTCCGTAAAAGATGTGTCTGCCATTAAGCCTGTACAAGATTCTGTATATATCTCCACCTTTCTTTATAGAGTGAAAGTTCTTTAACTATTCTGTGTTATGCATTTGGGCAAAATCGGGATGATTTGCAATTCCTTAAAAAATTTGTTGCTTTGTTTAGGTGAAACAAAGATATCTAAATAGGCTAAAATAATGTAAAGAACAAAGAGCTTAATATACTGTGGGTCAAGTTGGGTTGACCCGTTAACGGTTTTTTCCGTGTTTGTATGAGCTTCTATGAGGTGTTTGTTTTGGCTTATATAACGGGCTACGCAATCATGGAAATAGAAAATGAGATACATGACACATCAGTATATCGAGAAGTCATTTATCTTACAGTAGAATGTGTACATTTTAGCAAAAACAACCAATAGTCCAATATTCCAGAAGTCATTTATATCAAAGTCATTTAAAAACACGGGTTTAATCAGGTTTCTATTTCAATTTATTTTCAATTCCATTCATTCATAGACACATAATTATTTCTTTTATTTATTTATTTTGAATACAGATGGAGATGGTTGGAACTGAAAATGGGACAATAGACTAAATAAGCAATAAGTTGAACCATCTGCTGCTTTGATAGTCAAATGTTTGAATGAAATGAAAACCATCTGCTGCTTGGATATGGTAAGGTTGCTGCTTGGATATGGTAAGGTTTTCATTCAAACTTTTAGATGGATTTATAAAGTTAGGAATTTACATCTAAACACCCCTTAAAAATCAAAATGGGACAATAAAAGTGTCACTGTTTGATAGTCAAAAGTGTCAATGAGTTTTTTTATGGTTGTTTTGTGTGAGCAAAATGTTACTGTGAGCGGTAACAGCCTAATAGGTAAGACGGCCCTCACTAACCTTCCACTCCTCATTGGCCCTTGCTACCCCATGTGGATATATCTTCTGAGCTTCTCAGATTGGTCTTAAAAAGGCTGTAAACAAACAAAGTGAATGGATCAATGACTCTCATAGATATGAATGAAGGTGAACATTTCACTTGATCACAAATGACAGCAACCATAAAATTGGTGCTGCAATCCAGTCTCCTTGCTTTCCTCATTAATTTTTTTACAGCTTGATCAGAAAAATTGCAATGCCAAGTGTGAGTTGGATTTCATTGCTAACGGTACAGCTTTTTCCTGTAATAACATATTAGTGCTTTGAATATGACTACAAAATCTACATGGTTGCATAATTAGTATAATTATTTGAATGCAGAAAAATTGGGAAGTGGTATGAACAAAAAAATACATTTGGATCACTTTTGACCCATTTTACAGGATTTTAGTTAACAAATTTTTTTAAAATTACTCTTTTGACCTGCTAGAGTTTTAAAACAAACCAAATTGATATGTTCATTAGTAAATGTGTCAAAATTATGACCTTCCATCGGTTTATTTTTTATACATTATCGCAGGCTATTAAAAAGGAATGTTCGGGAACTTTAATGATGTTCTTGACACTATTTTCCATTGCACTGAGAATCTCGGAAGTACTTTGCCAAGGTATTCTTTCTATATGTTTTACATTATCCAGCTTCGTTACACATTAAAGCTTTAGAAATTCCCAATCAGATCATCATTTGAGGCTAATATCCAAGACACTGGTTTAGCCAGGGTCTATACTGTTTGGGCTACAAGCAGACATGGGCAAAATGGCTGCTCAAAGAAAGATTGAATAATCATCTGGCTAAATTCCGTAGCATACTTCCTTGCACCACCAAAGTAAGTCTTTTTAGTATAATCACAAAACTAATAATTTTAAATGTTGTTCCACTATCACTATAATGTTAGTCTGCATGAACTAAAAGATTCAGATCTTTATTGACATAAAACTTGAATAGTGCAATCAATTTAGTTTGATGGTATTCTGATCGGTAAATCTACAGTTATGGTTCAAATATCACAAGTCTCTTGGTCACTTTTAGAAAAATATGTAAGCACTACAAATTCAATTGCTATAATCTCATACCGGATATTTTTTAGTACACTTTTATGAAGTTAACCATATATTTACACTGGTTTAGCCAGGGTCTATACTGTTTGGGCTACAAGCAGACATGGGCAAAATGGCTGCTCAAAGAAAGATTGAATAATCATCTGGCTAAACTCCGTAGCATACTTCCTTGCACCACCAAAGTAAGTCTTTTTAGTATAATCACAAAAATAATAATTTTAAATGCTGTTCCACTATCACTATAATGTTAGTCTGCATGAACTAAAAGATTCAGATCTTTATTGACATAAAAATTGAATAGTGCAATCAATTTAGTTTGATGGTATCTGATCGGTAAATATACAGTTATGGTTCAAATATCACATGTCTCTTGGTCACTTTTAGAAAAATATGTAAGCACTACAAATTCAATTGCTATAATCTCATACCGGATATTTTTTAGTTCACTTTTATGAAGTTAACCATACATTTATACGAAATGTACGATATAATATTTATATAAAGATATATAAGCACTACAAATTTAAGCGCTTAATTGTTATTGTTAAGTTGTTTATTGCTTCAATGTTTACTATGTGTTATCATGTAGAACTGCTTCAGAAACACAGATATATCTATGTTGAATTATCAGGTGCATAATACTCATCATATTTCACATTGCTAAGTGTTTATTTACTACTGTATAAAATAAATAAAGGGGTGTTTGGCTAGGCTTCTTTAGGCTATTATTGGCCTGTGTTTATGATAAGTTTGAGTTTATTCAAACATTAACTAACAAAGTACTTATTAGATTTTTGGAGGGTTAAAAAATGTGTTTTAATAACACACCTTAGAAGGATTGTATCTAAAACACGATAAGCTATTTTTAGTAAGAGTAGGCATACACCCCCATAAATTAAACATAAAAAGAGTACTATCTTTCCTATATTGTTAGTCACTTTTCATGTCATGTATAAAAAAGAAAGAGGAGAAGAATGCATCGATTGCATATACCTGGTTTATCGCCAATGAAAGTGAAAGACTTTCCAGTGGTTGACCAGGCACTCCACAATATCTTACCTGATCTTGTCGATGTTAGAAAAAAAGCACAATCTTTACTATTAGCCATAGTCTATGAGCCAGAACCCGAAGCCATTGACGCCATCAAATACAATTTTCAAATACCAGTATACACTGTTGGCCTAAACATATGCAACATCCATCCCAAACCAACTCTTCCGATAAGTGAACACAATTACTTCTCATGACTAAACTCCAATCCACCAAATTCTGTACTCTACATTTCATTGGGAAGTTATCTTTCTATTTCAAGTAAGCAGATTGATGAAATGTTCGGTGGTTTGAAGGAAAGTGGAGTGAACTTCTTGTGGGTCAAGAGAGGTATGTTTGAAAGCTGTTATGTGATATTAGATACTTAGAACTGGATAACCAGTTGCTATAAACATGACCACCAGAATAGTGTTTCAACGTGTATTAAAACAACAGTCGGGTGAGTGCTAAGTGATCGAATTTTAGGTAGACTAATAATGAATTCGGTTCAGATTGCAATTAATTATAGTAGGAAGCTTAGGTATTAACAATATGTCAGAACCATCTATTGATAATGTGATAATAAAACTTGTGTGGTACTTTTCTTCTTGAGTTATTTTCTATGTTGTATGATTGTATGAACAAAGTAACAAAGCTACTATGTATCTTTGACTTTAGGCAATCTATACCGTTGGTTAACTTTGATCACGTGTCGAAAAAGTTTGGTTGTTTAAAGGGTTAAAACTGTTTGACAGAGTTAAATATGATATTTGATGTTTTAGGTGTTGGAAAAGGTTATGCAGGTTTAGGGGAAAAAAAAAAAAAAAAAAAAAAACTGACAAGTAAGGTAGCTGCTACATAAAGTTTATGCGTGTTGACAAAGAACACGAAAATAGGGTAAATGCGAATTTATGTATTTCTTGATTGCACAAATGGTTAACTTATTTAACTTTAGATTTCAATAAACGGTATAACGTTATTCTAACTTTTATCAAACATGAATTTCATCATCATCATTGGCATCATGACATGTAAAGCACATATTCTATATAACTATGTATCCTGTGAAAGTTGATTATAATGAATATTCTAAGAAGTTTTAATAATCTTTTCTTAAACACAGGTAATGAGATTTGCTTATGGGCAAACAGTTATCCCTTTGTCCCTAATTACCTTAAAGGGTCCATGTTAGTGTATTTCCTTAACACACTATCTCATTTGAAAACTTGATCGTTGAGGGTTGTGTTCATAATATACACAGGTTTATGGTGCAAGAGTATAACCGACTCCTTCGGGTTTTCATGCAAGTCTTTAAGTTGAGATTTTTCAAATTCGGACAGTTGGAGAAAATCTTACTGTTTTCCTCATCCAGTTGGAAATTACTAAGATACAAAGTTGTTAAGGGTGTTAGCTCCCAATTTGATTTGAGTTTGATGAAAAGCATGTAGTCCAGTCAAAGTAAGATGTTTGAGAGAATGATAACTAAAAAGAGAAAGAGGGAATACAAAATTATGATGAGAACACATGCATCTAACACTCAGGTGTTGAACATTGATTATAATGCATACTTTTTTTTTGGCTGCAATTTGATACAACAAAACAGTGTACAGAATTAAGACTACGGTGCTACTATTGACACAAATGATCTATTGTTCGATGATCATATAAATTTTAGATTATGCGATAAGTACCCCAACAAAAGAAGCATGATACTTGCCAAACGTAAAAACTAAAATAAGAAATATTTATATGCAACAAGTCATTATATCCCCAAATACTTATCTTAAAATTCAACTTTTTATCAAACATAATGTGCATGATAAAATTACATACTTATTCAAACAATTAATCACTTTTAACCACTCAGAGTGACATGATTAAAAATAAGTTAAAAAATAAGTACCACATATCCTATTGTCACATTTAAACATGGCGGATGAATACATTAAAAATAAGTATACATGATTAAAATAAAACGTAAAATTACAAGTCATCACTTATGAATAATGACAAATACATAAAAATTAACTACAAAAAATCACTAATATCCATACAACATTAAATTCAAAATACAATTCATGTCGTAACAAATAACTATAAAAGATCACTAATGTACGTACATATTTAAATTAAAACGTAAAATTACAACTCATGCCCGCCCATCGGGCGGGCTTAGAAAACTAGTATATATATATATATATATATATATATATATATATTAAAAGAGTGGTATAAACTAGTATATGCATGAAATCTTGAATGGAAATCATATGATCATGAAAATAACTTGAAGAAATTATGAAAATGAGTTTTAACAACTTACTTAGCAAAGATTTGTGAGCTTGGATGATGAAAACTTAATAACCTTGAGTTTTTATTTCAAAACTCAAACAAGGATCACTAAAGGAACTAGAAAATGACTTGATCTTGGAAAATCCATGGGGGATTCCTCTTGTTCTTGTTGTTGCCGTGAGTATGGAGAGGAGAAAGAGAGAAAATGTGCAAGTTTGCTTTGAAAATAAAGAGGTAGCAAAAATGATTTAGGCTACTTAATGAAATATCTAATTTCAATGGCATTTTGGTAAATATATGGTCAAGTGGAAGACAAGGGGGGCGGCACATGAAAAAAAATAGGAAGAGTATGTGGGAAGCTTGGGTATTATCTAGTTCACAGAGTCAGTTTTGGTTTCGATAATCGCTAAACGTAAATTGTTAAGCCGCGAAACGTAAATCCGGGTATCGTAAAAATATGAAACTTGAAAGAATGACTAAACTTGTCAAAATACTCCATAATAAAATATAAAATGAATGGTAAGTTCCATCGGATTGCATAAACGCTGTTAAAACTGGAAGCGCTGGTTAAAAACGCGTAATTCGCGTAAAACGCTGAACTGGAAAATGTAAAATTCCAAAACTTTTAGAATTGTCGTAAAATGAGAGAAAATCATATTTCTATCGTTTATAGTGTTTTATGGACATATCGGGATGCTGGAATGACGTTTAAACCCAAATGTAAATCTCGGACACGGCTTCGTGATATTTGCAGAAAGGATCCGACGAGCGCTAAACTCTCGGATTATCATTCAAATAGTTTTACTTACGAGAATATGAAATAAAAATTTCGGAAATGAATAGTAATAGTGAATAGTAGAAATGAATAGTAACTTCTGAAATAAAAATGAAATTTCGACGTTTGAAAAAGGACATAAAATTAGGAGTTGTGACAGCCGCCCAGCTGTAACAGCCAAAATTTTTGTTTTTTAATGGGGAAAGTTTATTTGGTGAAAAACTAACTGATTTTGGTTAAAAATTTGAAATCATATATTTAGTATGATTAAAACATTTTTCTTTATTACCAAAAGTGTTTTTCAAAAATATATAATATGTTTATATAATTAAATAAACTTTGTATTAGTTAATTAAATATCCCTTTGATCATGAGATGTATTAAACACTTGTTTATCCATACCTTAAGTGATTAAATTGGATATAGTGATATAAACTAGCTTAATACTTGTTTACGTAGTAATCTTACGTTTGATGAGTTTATATTTTGTGATCGTCAAAATATAGAGATATCGAAAAATATAAATAACGTTTTCATACATTATTTATGTCAACTTCTAACATCGAATTCATTCATCCACAACAATTATAAACAAACAACCAACCCATAATCAATATCTAAGTTTCATTACATCTAAGCAAACACAAAGAAAACCTAGCCTAGCATGTTAAAGAGAAGACAAGCATAAGATATAATCAAACAACACATAGACATATTGAATGATTTAATGAAAGACTTATCTTCAATTAAGCATGGATGAAACAAGGGTTTGAAACCCTCAAAATATCAGTGAAATTCGTCTAGGGTTTACTCCCTTCAAAGTTGCACACAATGAATGAAAACTAGAAAACTATATATAGATTTTACATCCTGACGGCGTCAAGAGTTAAGTCTGATGCCGTCAACTCGCCGCCAAAATAATACTCGTATTGCCTCAATCCACCTCTAACGCCGTCACCCTTTGTGGACTCTGGGCCGTCTCTCTTTGTGTTATACGTGACGGCCTTAGCGACCCTAAAGGGTGATGCCGTCACGAACTCTTTAGAAAACTCTCTGGCGCGTCATGCGTATTTGATTTATCCACCTCTTTGTCCAGTCTTGAATCAGTCACTAGCAACCTGTGACACCATCATGTACAATTTCCAGCATGATTTTGAGACTTTGTCGTTTTCTTCACTTTTTCGCTCCAAAAACGTCCAAAATGCATTCTTTTGTAAATTTCCTCTCAAAAGTACCTAAAATGACAAAAGGAACAATTTAGGGCAATATTTGATCAAATAATCTCGACTTTGGCCTTAAATGACCCCCAAAAGTGGTACACTTTTCGCTTCATCAAATACCTTTACACTTGAGATTTGCTTGTTCTCAAGCAAATGCGCTTTTATTCTAATCAAAATACAAGTTAGGGGTCATTTAACACTAATATAAAAGTAATTTTAACAAATAATCGTTCCACTTCAATAAAAAACAAGCACGGAAATTATACACTAGCACATCACAAATAGTGTTTAGATACTCACATCTCTCGGGTGTAATAAAGTATATATCACAATATGGAAATGGAAAACATCTCTCACTACCTGTCATAGCAAATAGATTACCATAGGCATGGGAAAGGATCAAACCTCCACCACTTGGCGTAAGCACCTAGGATAAACTATCAAAGAGGTCTTTTAAAGGGTTATAACGTGAGGTGTAGGGATATGATAAACACGGTTTTGTTGGATAAAGGCAATATTTACTAGCGGCGAGTCATCTTGGTCAATTACATGTACAATGTGGCGTTGCTAAGCCAAGACTCGACTCGACTTAAGCTAATCATAAACTAATAAAAACATAAAATATACATAAAAGGAAACGGGATGGTAGTCCGTATGTTTTTTCTCTTTTTCTTTTTCTATTTTTTTCTTTTCTTGATTTTTTTATTTTTTTGATTTTTTTGATTTTTTTTTTTTGATTTTTTTTTGCATACACTCTTACCCTACCATCCAAAATAATACATCATAGGGAATTTTGCATTCCCCTTACACTTGAACTTTTACATACTTCACAATTAACTATTCTAATGACTCAAATCAAGATAATCAAAACACTTGGAGTACTTTTTAAGATTAATGCACATATGGGGGGTAATATATGATGTTCTTCCCCAATACTCCATAACAACAATACTTTACCCATAAGTCCCAATTGTCCCAAAACAATATGTACAAGATATGACTCGATTTAGCAACCATGTAATCAATTAGACAATTAACTAAGGGTTTAAACATGTAACAATAATGCACTAATGATGAGTGCATACAAGGAAGGCTAAGGCGATTTGGTTACACATTTGGGGTGGATTGTAAACAAATTATTCCTTTAAGTAAAATGCTTAAAGTTAGAAACAAAAAGATAGGCTCAGAGGATTGTACTAGGGGTATCGTGTACTAAAAATGAGTACAATACAAAAGTGTGGGAAAATTAATTGACTTTATTAGTCAAGTAGTTTGACTTTATTGGTCAAGTAATTGTGATACGGGTTTAACACAAGGGTGATCCTAATGCCTCTTATCATGTAGTAAATCCTAACTACACGAATGTAGTCTCACTAGCGGTCTCGGGATGCATCACTAACGCAAGTTCTAGAATCTAAGTACTATCGGTACATTCATAAGCACTAATAATGAATGCTTTTCCTAACAAATCTAAAGGCGAACCTCACATATTTGGGTGGAAATTTTTTTGAGTGGTACGGTTTTTGTGCTAGTCATACAACTCCTATCCATGAGACGCTCATTAAGGCTAAAGCTTCACTCCTAAATGTTGTAAAAAATTTTAAATTTGGCGCTAAAATTGCCCTAACAAGTATTTCTCTTAGTTTTATTACACACCTACTATTAAACAAACAAACTTAAGTGCAATTGCATTCTCTAAGGTATCATCATTTTCCCTCCCCTTACACTTAGGCTGAACATTGTCCCCAATGTTCAATAAAAAGGATGTAAAAGTAATGAAGGTAAAAGAATGAAAACAAATACTCCCCTGATTTGTTCGGTGTGGATAAATGGATAACAAGGTTAAATCCTCCTCCAAGAAAATGAACGTTGAAAGCTTCCCTTCAGAAATATAAATCATCTTCTTGTCCAATTTAACCTGTTAAACCTGAGAAAACAATCATGGCAAACCTCGCGTAAAATCGGCAGCAATCTATATATATATCGATATAATGCTTGTGGAATGAATGTTTGCAGATTTCCCGGAGTTTATAAAACTAAAGAATTAACAAAAACTTTAAGACTCTTTTAGAAAAACAAAACTTGCAAAATATTTCAGAATTTTTACACCTGACGCTGTTAGGTTATGATCCTGACGTCGTCAGAGTGTTCTAACAGAAATCTTATGTTAAGTTTCCAGAAAATTTATGGAAAAACTTACGCCTTAATTCCTGGAATTCCTGCAAAATATCATTATGACTCGATACAAGCATTTGACTCAAACAAATACTAATATACATGTTCATTTAATATTGTTGTGGTTCGTGTCCAATTCCGTTCTTAAAAACAAATTTAGGTTTCCCTTACACTTATATTTTGCGAAATACATTTTATAAAGTTAAGACAAACAACAAAGTAAAGCATTAATTTATTATGAAACATGATCCACAAACAATAAAAATCAAGCATGCGTACGTAAACAAGTAAAATCAAACAAAAAAACAATCAAACAAACAAAATAAATAAAACAAATAAAACATGGGTTGCCTCCCAAGAAGAGCTTTTCTTTATTTACGAATCTTGTAGCTAGACTCAAGGTCATGAGCTACGTTCCATTACCACTTTTCAATCGATTCTCTTAACCTTTGAACTACTTCTATGTCAACTTTATACTTAGGTCCAAGGGCTAGACAATTCTTATAGTAAAAGCTCCTCTTCTCCCAAACAAAATTCATTCCTTTATTCTTGTCTTCTTCGTTAATGTCCTTGATGAGGTGAAAAGTGTACCGCTTTTAAGGGGTCATTTAAGCCCGAATTCGTGTTTATTTGACCAAATATTGCCCTAAATCGTTCTTTTTGTCATTTTAGGTACTTTTGGAGAGAAATCTGGAAAAGGAAGCATTTTGGACGTTTTTGGAGCATAAAAGTAAAGAAAACGGCAAAGTCACAATTTTCTTTGCTGGGAACAGTACACGACGGCGTCAAGATCTTCTACATGACGGCGTCAAGAGCTACAAAAGAGGTGGAAGTGGAAAATACACGTGACGGTCCAGAGAGTTTTCAACTATAGGACCTGACGGCGTCACCAAGGCCGTCAGGGTCAAAATACTAGTGACGGCCCAGAAGATTTTTACACATGACGGCGTCAAAATCAGATCTAGGCAATACGATTTTTATTAAGGCGGCGAGTTGACCGCGTCACGATCCAATACATGGCCGTTACGAGTTGTAATCTATATATAGTTTTCCAAATTTCATTCATTAGTGTGCAACTTTTGAGGGAAAAACCCTAGGCCGAATTTTGTCATCTTTTCAAGGGTTTCAACCCCTTGAATCTTTCATGTTCAATTAAAGATAAGTATTCTTCCAAATCATTCAATATTTCTATGTGTTGTTTGATTATATCTTACGCTTGTCTTCTATTTAACATGCTAGGCTAGATTTTCTTGTGTTTGCTTAGATGTAATGAAACATAGATGTTGATTATGGGTTGATTGCTTGTTTATAATTGTTACGGATGATTGTATTCGATGTTAGGCTTAAGAAAACTGGCAGACTTCCATTGGTAACTTGCTTGAACGTATTAAGAAACATGATCGGAGGTGTACTACGATATTTGGTTGTATTTAATGCATAGGAGAATTCTAATGATCCCATGTTAGGAGCTTCTAACGGCTCGACATAGGAGTGAAGTAGGATCCTATAGAGTTAGGGAATATTGTACACGGCCCTACCACTAGTATTAAGGAATATGACCCATCATCCATGCAATTGTTACAAGTAATTAACCTGTAAAAGATATCTAGGGAGTAATGAAATCTAAGTAAATACAGCTTTCCTCATTATTGTCACCACTACATTAGTATAAGTAGTTTTGTTTTTTTTCATTTCTTTTATTTTGTTTTGATTGCAACTTTAGATAAATTGGGTTAGTTGGCTAGCAACTAATTCCGCCCACTCCTCTAAAACCTGAAAGGTGGTAACCTCTATGAACCCATCAACCCACCACAACAAAACCACCCACAAAACCCACCACTAGCAAACCAACCTCCTAGATCCCGAACTTTAGGAGAGTATTCCCGTCCTAGCCACCAAGGCTATCGAAACACTATTGAGCTCACTTAAGGAGCCAATGTGTCCCCCTTGCGATCCGATGCCATCTGGTACGCAAAGCGGATGTTCATTCCATGGACTTTGTTTCAAAGATCCTAATCAACATCTCAAGGATTTCCTTAAAATCGTAGATTCCATAGACCTTGATGTTGTAACTAGAGAGTCGACCCGATTACGCCTATTCCAATTCTCTCTATGTGATCAAGCTAGTCAATGGCTTGAACGTTTACCTGCGGGATCCATCACCTCATGGGATGATCTCACCACTCGTTTCCTTGCTCAATTTTTCCCACTGGGGAGAACTACCAAGCTTAGAAATGATATCTTGATGTTCCAACAACGTCAAGGTGAAAATCTGTATGAAGCATGGACTCGTTTCAAGGACTTACTCCAAAAAAGTCCCTCATCATGGCATAGATCTTTGGCTCCAAGTCTAAATCTTCTATGACCATATCGACCTCTCCACAAGGCGAACCATTGACCAATCGGCCGATGGCAAGCTACGTGATCTAAGTGCGGAAGAATCATGGGAAATCATAGAAGATCTTGCTCTCTATGAAAACGAAAGTTGGAATGATTCCCGTGATATGAACAAAACGGTCAAGGAAATATCCTTGCCTTTGAACAATCCTAGCACTCACGACCGTAGGATCATGGAACTTGAGGACCAAGTCAAGTTTCTCATGAAATCTTACGAAGCTCCTAAGCCTTCAAGCCAAGTGAACAAAATCACTTCTTCATGCGAATTATGTAGTGGTCCCCATGACACTCGTGATTGCGTGGAACTCCCCGAACAAGCTTTTGCGGATTACGCATCTTTGCGTATCGACGAAGCGGGAGATAAGTGGTACACTTTTAAACCTGAGCCAAACCCTTACGGTGATTCCTACAATCCTTCTTGGAAAAATCACCTGAACCTTAGGTGGAAACAAAACCAAAACATGCCCCGAAACAATTCTTCCAATCCACCTAATTGTTACCAACCAAACGGCCCACCCTCTAGCCGTACTTTCAACAACAATCCTTCCAATAACTATGGTAGTACCAATACTCTTGAAGGATTGATGTCCAAGTTTATGGCATCTCAAGAAGCTCGAATAGCCGAGTTTGAAACCGAATTCAACCAACAACAAACGGAGATGACCAATAAGATTGACAACTTGTTGAAAGCTCTCAACAACCAAGTACTAACTACACCTAGGAAGGACACTAGGGACACTAATAGCGAAATCCAAATTAAGGTCCCTTCGTCATCCAAACAAGTCCACTTTGTCAACGTTGTCACCATTAAGCCAAGATAAGAATATTGAAGAAAGTGACAAGGATGAAGTTGGAATAGAAACCGGGACTAGGGACGAGATTAAAGAAGTTGAGGATATTAAGGAAGAAAAGTTAGAGGAAGTAGAAAATGTAGAGGAATACTTTGATAAGTTACCCACCAAGGAAGAACGGGAATATCATAAGGATCTATTTGATGACCCCGAGACACCTTATATCCTTGGTTCACCACTCATCAAAACAGGAGATCCCTCTAACATCAACATACCATGCAACATTGGGCATATGCATGTGTGGAAAGCTTACATCGATCTTAGGTCTCCTATAAACATCATGACTAGGACCTATTATAATTGGGTAATGAAGAAGCAACTGGGATATAGGATGACACCTAACACGAATTGGATGAGCAACTTTGTAGGAAGAGTGAAAGGATTGCATGTCTTTGTTGGAAACTTCACTTAAGTTACCGACTTTGTGATTGTAGAGGATATTCGTCCGGTAATAGATGGTTGCCTAAGTCAAGTAGTGTTCGGAAAACCATTTGTTGAGGCCTCTAAGGTGAGTTATGACCCGTCCCTAGGGATAGTTAGATTCAAGAGTGAGAATGATGAGATTTCTTACCAAATGCCTTATAAGATTGAACAATACCGCCTTCTATCTAACCTTGAAAAGGAACACAAACAAGCGGTTGATTATAGGAATGATGAGGATAGACGTAGAGGAGTGGATTATGTCATGAGTAGAATACTTGGTTTCTACAAGGAATGTTTGCAACTAGGTCCGGAATACAAAACTAAGATTGGAGATGACCTAGAGAATGAGACCACTGATGAGGTCACGTAATTGCCCATGACATTGAGTCTAGCTACAAGACTCGTAAATAAAGAAAAGCGCTTCTTGGGAGGTAACCCATGTCTTGTGTGTTTTTATTTGTTTGATTTTTAATTGTTTGATGTTATTTGCTTTCGTATGCATGCTTTATTTTTATTGTTGGTAGATCATGTTTCAAACTAAATTGTGAAAATGCTTTATTTTGTCGTTTAACTTCATCTTAACTTTATATAAAGGTATTTTGCAAAAGATAAGTGTAAGGGGAAACCCCAAATTTGTTTCTAAGAACGAAATTAATCATGATTCGCCACAATATTAAATGAACATGTGTATTAGTATTTGTTAGAGTCAAATGCTTGTATCGAGTCATAATGATGTTTTGCAGGATTTTCCAGGAAGTAGGACATAAGTTTTTCCAGAAATTTTTCAGAAACTTAACGTAAAGATTTATGCAGGTCACTTCTGACGGCGTCAGGAGTTAACTCCTGACGGCGTCACGTGTAAAATTCTGGAAATTTTGCGAGTTTTGTTTTTCTAACGGAATCTTAAAGTTTTTGTTAATTCTTTAGTTTTATAAACTCCATGAAATCTGCAAACATTTATTCCATAAGCATTATATCTTAAATTGTTTTCTAGGACCTGTTAGTATATATAGATTACCGGCGATTTTACGCGAGGTTGCTTTGTTTGTTTTCTCAGGTTTAACAGGTTATATATGACAAGAAGATGATTTATTTTTCTGGAAGGGAAGCTTTGAACGTTCATTTTCTTGGAGGAAGATCTAACCTTATTACCACACTATCCACACCGAACGAATCAGGGGAGTATTTGTTTTCATTCTTTTATCTATTTCACTTTTTACATCCTTTAATTGAACATTGGGGACAATGTTCAGCCTAAGTGTAAGGGGAGGGTAAATGATGATACCTTATAGGGTACACTTGCACTTGAGTTTGTTTGTTTGATTGTAGGTGTGTAATAAAACTGAGAAAAATACTTGTTAGTGTAATTTTAGCGCCAAATTAAAATTTTTTTTACAACATTTAGGAGTAAAACTTTAGCCTTAGCAAGCGTCTCATGGATAGGAGTTATATGACTAGCACAAAACCGTACCATTCAGAAAAATTTTCCACCCAAATACGTAAGGTTCACCTTTAGATTTGATAGGAAAAGCATTCATTATTAGTGTTTATGAGTGTACCGTAGCATTTAGATTCTAGAACTTGCTTTAGTGATGCATCCCGAGACCGCTAGTGAGACTACATTCGTGTAGTAGGATTTACTACATGATAAGAGGCATTAGGATCACCCTTGTGTTACACCCGTATCATAATTGCTTGACCATTTAAGTCATATTACTTGACTAATAAATTCAATTAATTTTTCCCACACCTTAGCGTTGTACTCATTTTTAGTACACGAAACCCCTAGTACACCCCTCCGAGCCTATCTTTTTCATTTCTAACTTTAAGCATCTTACTTAAAGGAAGAATTTGTTACAACCCACCCCAAATGTGCAACCAAATCGCCTTAGCCTTCCGTGTATGCACTCATCTTTAGTGCATTATTGTTATATGTCTAAACCCTTAGTTAATTATCTAATTGATTACATGGTTGATAAGTCGAGTCATATCTTGTACATATTGTTTTGGGACGATTGGGACTCATGGGTAAAGTACTTGTTTTATGGAGTAATGGGGAAGAACATCATATATTACCCCCATATGTGCATTAATCTTAAAAAGTACTCCAAGTGTTTTGATTATCTTGATTCGAGTCATTAGATTAGTTCATTGTAAAGTATATAAAGATTCAAGTGTATGGGGAATGTACATTCCCTATGATGTTTTATTTTGGATGGTAGGGTAAGAGTGTATGCACAAAAAAAAAAAAAAAAAAAAAAATCGAAAAAATCAAGAAAAAGAAAAAAAAATAGAAAAAAGAAAAGAGAAAAACATACGGACTACCATCCCGTTTCATTCTATGTTTGTTTTATGTTTTTGTTATTTTTTTGCTTAAGTCGAGTCTAGTCTTGGCTTAGCAACGCCATATTGTACATGTAATTAACCAAGATGATTAACTAGCCAACAATAAATATTGATTTTATCCAACGAAACCGTGTTTTTCCATATCCCTACACCTAACGTTATAACCCTTTGAAATGACCTCTTTGATAGTTTATCCTAGGTGCTTACGCCAAGTGGTGGAGGTTTGATCCTTTCCCAAGCCTATGGTAATCTATTTGCTATGACAGGCAGTGAGAGATGTTTTCCATTTCCATATTGTGATATATACTTTAATACACCCGAGAGATGTGAGTATCTAAACACTATTTGTGAGGTGCTAGTATATGACCTTCGTGCTTGTCTTTGGTCTTTAGTGGAACGATTATTTGTTGTAATTACTTTTATATTAGTGTTAAATGACCCCTAACTTGTATTTTGATTAGAATAAAAGCGCATTTGCTTGAGGACAAGAAATCTCAAGTGTAAGGGTATTTGATGAGGCGAAAAGTGTACCGCTTTTAAGGGGTCATTTAAGCCCGAATTTGTGTTTATTTGACCAAATATTGCCCTAAATCATTCCTTTTGTCATTTTAGGTACTTTTGGAGAGAAATTTGGAAAAGGAAGCATTTTGGACGTTTTTGGAGCATAAAAGTGAAGAAAACGGCAAAGTCTCAATTTTCTTTGCTGGGAACAGTACCTGACGGCGTCAAGAGCTACAAAAGAGGTGGAAGTGGAAAATACACGTGACGGTCCAGACAGTTTTCTACTATAGGACCTGACGGCGTCACCAAGGCCGTCAGGGTCAAAATACTAGTGACGGCCCAGAAGATTTTTACACATGACGGCGTCAAAATCAGATCTAGGCAATACAATTTTTATTAAGGCGGTGAGTTGACGGCGTCACGATCAAATACATGACGCCGTCACGAGTTGTAATCTATATATAGTTTTCCAAATTTCATTCATTAGTGTGCAACTTTTGAGGGAAAAACCCTAGGCCGAATTTTGTCATCTTTTCAAGGGTTTCAACCCCTTGAATCTTTCATGTTCAATTAAAGATAAGTATTCTTCCAAATCATTCAATATGTCTATGTGTTGTTTGATTATATCTTACACTTGTCTTCTATTTAACATGCTAGGCTAGATTTTCTTGTGTTTGCTTAGATGTAATGAAACATAGATGTTGATTATGGGTTGATTGCTTGTTTATAATTGTTACGGATGATTGTATTCGATGTTAGGCTTAAGAAAACTGGCAGACTTCCATTGGTAACTTGCTTGAACGTCTTAAGAAACATGATCGGAGGTGTACTACGATATTTGGTTGTATTTAATGCGTAGGAGAATTCTAATGATCCCATGTTAGGAGCTTCTAACGGCTCGACATAGGAGTGAAGTAGGATCCTATAGAGTTAGGGAATATTGTACATGGCCCTACGACTAGTATTAAGGAATATGACCCGTCATCCATGCAATTGTAACAAGTAATTAACCTGTAAAAGATATCTAGGGAGTAATGAAATCTAAGTAAACACAGCTTTCATCATTATTGTCACCACCACATTAGTATAAGTAGTTTTGTTTTTTTTTGTTTCTTTTATTTTATTTTGATTGCATCTTTAGATAAATTGGGTTAGTTGGCTAGCAACTAATTCTGCCCACTCCTCCAAAACCCGAGATTTTACTTGCTTTCATAAAAATATAAAAATACAAAAAGAATCATCCCTCACCTCTAGACCTAGTTTTATAGGTTTTCTAATCCTAGCGGCACTATTCCTGAGTTGAACGATCAATCCCCCGGTACTTGTCACTATACTATACTACAACGATCAGGTACACTGCCTGGTGGGGGTTGTAAGCTTCTCGAGATCCCTTGAGAGGTAAAACCTGTTGCGAGGGTGCGATCCCCACGTATTAGTCCTCGATTACACTAATGTTATCCATATCAAGTTGAGGCCCATAACGAAATTCTTTCATTTTATTAGGCATTCTATTGGTGATCCAATCGATTCCATTAGAAAATTGGACCGTTCCTTCTATTTGATCGTGTTTTAACTTGGGCTCCTCAATAAATGACTTACCTAATACCACATGGGATAAGCGACAATCTATAATATTGGCCAAGTCTTCAACAACCGTAAAGTCCACGATATAAGTAAAGTTCCCAACAAAGACATGTAGACCTTTGACTCTCCCGACAAAATTACAAACTCCACCGGGGTAATTGGGATCTTTCCTAGGTCCGAGTCTTGTTTTTACTAGCTCATTATAGACACTTGAAGACATAATGTTGAGTGGGGATTCAAAATCGATGTAGGCTTGATCAATGCATTTATACCCAATCATACATGGTATCTTCACATTCTTTGGGTCACCTCTTTTAATCTTAGGGTCAATCTTAACAAAGGGAGGCCTAGGTTATCAATGAGATTATTATAATAAGCCATTTCCTCCTCAGTGGGATATAAATTGAAATAATCATCATCTAAACCCTCCTCTTCTTCTTCCTTAACATCGTCTACAATTGCCAAGTTATTGGGTTCAAGTTCCTTATCTAAGTCCATGGCTAGTGCTAAGTCATTAAGTGCATAGTCAAGCTCAATATCAACCAATCTATTGAGTTCTCTAAGTTCCCTAATCTCATTCTCAATCTGTTCATGCAACAAAGCAACCTCGCTAGGTGAAAGGAGTGGATTCGCGTTTTCGATAGTGGCCAACGGAATAATTAATGAGGATTATACGAACAAACACACAAAGAAAAGATAGACTAAAGAAAACCTATAAAAATAAAATAAAAATTTTACTAGAAAGGAATCTAGCAAGTAGACCTAATAAAAAGAAATTTTAACCTAGACAATAACTATTCCCCAGGCTGCGGTGCCAAAAACTTGATGCGTGGAATTGCGCCTTTCACAAAAGGTTTTACTTCTCAAGGGATCTTGAGAAGCTTGCAATCCCCACCAGGCAGTGTACCTGACCGTTGTAGTATAGTATAGTGACAAGTACCGGGGGATTGATCGTTCAACTCAAAGAATAGTGTTCGCTAGGGTTAAAACTCACTAAAACTAGGTCTAGAGATGAGGGATGATTCTTTTTGTATTTTTATATTTTAAATGAAAGCAAGTAAAATCTCAGTTTTGGAAGAAGTGGGCGGAATTAGTTGCTAATCAACTAACCCAAATAACTAAAGATGCAATCAAAATAAAATAAACTAAACTTAAACTAAATTATGGTGAAAACAATAATGAGAGAAAATGTGTTTACTTAGATTTCACTACTCCCTAGCTATCTTTTACCAGTTGATTAGTTTGTTACAATTGCATGGATGACGGGTTATATTCCTTAATACCATTCGTAGGGCCGTGTACGATCTTCCCTAACTCTATAAGCTTCTACCTCTTTCTATGCCGAGCCGACTACTAGCTCCTAACATGGCCTCATTAGTAGTTACCTACGCATTAAATACAACCAATATATCATAGTACACCTCCGATCATGTTTCTTAAGATGTTCAAGCAAGTTATCAATTGGAAGTCTGCCAGTTTTCTTAAGCCTAACATCGAATTCATTCATCCACAACAACTATAAACAAACAACCAACCCATAATCAATATCTAAGTTTCATTACATCTAAGCAAACACAAAGAAAACCTAGCCTAGCATGTTAAAGAGAAGACAAGCCTAAGATATAATCAAACAACAAATAGACATATTGAATGATTTGATGAAAGGCTTATCTTCAATTAAGCATGGATGAAACAAGGGTTTGAAACCCTCAAAATATCAGTAAAATTCGTCTAGGGTTTACTCCCTTCAAAGTTGCACACAATGAATGAAAACTAGAAAACTATATATAGATTTTACATCCTGACGGCGTCAAGAGTTAAGTCTCACGCCGTCAACTCGCCGCCAAAATACTACTCTTATTGCCTAGATCCACTTCTGACGCCGTCACTCTTTGTGGACTCTGGGCCGTCTCTCTTTGTGTTATACGTGACGGCCTTGGTGACCCTAGAGGGTGACGCCGTCATAAACTCTTAAAAAACTCTCTGGCGCGTCACACGTATTTGATTTATCCACATCTTTGTCCAGTCTTGACGCCGTCACTAGCAACATGTGACGCCGTCATGTACAATTTCCAGCATGATTTTGAGACTTTGTCGTTTTCTTCACTTTTCCGCTCTAAAAACGTCTAAAATGCTTCCTTTTGTAAATTTCTTCTCAAAAGTACCTAAAATGACAAAAGGAATGATTTAGGGCAATATTTGATCAAATAATCTTGAATTTGGCCCCCCAAAAGCGGTACACTTTTCGCTTCATCACCAGCGTTAGCTGGCTTTTAGCATGTTTTTCAGGTGCTTAAGTATGTATATGTTGAAGGCAGGGCATGGCATTGGTCATAAGTATCTAAAGTGTTTTTACACATGTGCTTAACTCTGAATTGAGACTTCCATGTAAACGGGCATTGTTTTATTAAAACTTGAACTTATGTATGACATTTGACTATGGTATTGTATAATATATTAAAATGGATTTTCATATCCGTTCTCTATATCGTTGTGTTGCGTTCACCAATTTAGTAGCACCCAAATGTATGCTTCCTCTAAATCAGATTTTGGGGGTGTTACAAAATACATTGTCAAAGTCTATAAGTTGATAGATATTTATGTTGAAATATTTAAGACAAGATTAGAGTTGTCTGAAATGTCACCGCAATCTATTAAGACTGTATTTTGGGAGATGGATGAACAAAGTAGAAAAGTAGCTAGTGCTGCTATCCAATCGTGTTGTAGACGATTGGTTTTAGATGACCTTGATAATGAGCCTGTACTATAGCCTTTTATGCAACTAATGCAACTATCTATGGACGTCAATTGTATTGGGGAATCTAGCCAGTTGTTAAACATTGAGCATGTATTTTCAACCCTTGACATGTCATTTGCCAGCCAACCTATTGATAACAGTGAGGCTGCATTAGTACTTATTGATAAGGACAATAGTTTTCAGGACCTTGATAATTTTGAGGTTAATCTGTTTCGAGTGACTGGTGTGTGATTATTCACACACCATTTGGTGGCAAAATTAAGACCAAAACAAACATAAACTAACCATAATTGCCAAAGATATTGTGTTTTTGTGTTTGTGATCGTGCAGGAACGGATATTTCTGAAATTGGCATACATTAGGCCAAAAAGGACAAAAACGAGCAAGAGTTTGGAAAACGTGTCAAAAGCCAAAGCCGGGGAAGAAAATTACCATTTTTGAGCTCAGATTGTCAAAACACACCTTGAGGAATCACAAAATGCCAGAAATAGTCCTTGAAGCAAAAGTTTGAAGAATTGGCAGAAATGGTCCCTCAAGTTTCAGAAATTGACAGAATTGGCCCCTGAGCATTTATTTTGGAAGAAAAGTCAAACAAGGTCCTTGGGAAATCAAAATTTCCGTAATTGGTCCTTTGGTAAAAAGTTTGAAGATTTGACAAGTTTAGTCCGTAGACTTTCAAAGTTGGCAGTTTTAGTCCCTGGGAAATTCATTTTGGAAAAATAAACTTCAAAGGTCCTTGTATAATTGGAACTTGGAAAATTTGACCCTTGAAGATATTTTGGAAGGTTGGCAAGTTCAGTCCCTTGATTTTCAGCCTATTACACTTTTAGTCCTTGTGGTTATTTAAGTTACAAACCAACCGGACCCTTATTTATAATAAACCCAAAACACCACCCAACCCACTAACCTAAACCCGATACCCCTACCCTTTTCCCTGGCCCAAATCCACAAGCCCAACTCCCTTTTAATACTAAAACCGGGTCAAACCGGTCAACCCTTCCTTCCCTCCTTCACCCTCACCACTTGCAACCTGTAAAAACATCACCTCACCACCCCCACCTTCCCCATCACATCCGCCGCCCAACCCACCAATTTGCACCTCCATTCACCTCCACAATAAATGTACCCCGCCTTGCAAGAAACAGACAATTGCACTTAACCCATTTTGGCGCCAAATTGCAATTCAAAGGCTAGGATTAATCTGAGCCATCCAACGGCTTAAGCCTTTTAAAAGTGTGTTTGGAATTACTGATATATGTGACCCTCAGTGAGATCTTGTTATTGTTTGTGGTTGAACTATGTTGCATTAGGCTCATTTAGTACACTTGAACTTTAAAACTCAGTGTTCTTTTGATAAAAGTCAAAATTCCATTTAATCTCGACTTGTTGGTTCACTGTTAGGTTTGTAAGTTACAAAATCACTCATCTTAGTTCATTAGTTGTTAGAATAACTTAATTTCATCATTTAGCAGCTTAATACAACATATTTAGTAAGCATGGATCAATCAAAGTTCATGATAGTCAAACTTAAGTGTTCTTCTAAAAAAGTCAAATTGCATAGTTTGTTAGAAATCCCATTTTGGTGAGATTTTTCATAAGCTCATTTTTCAGTATTAGCCTTTGGGCTTTTGGGATATTAAACTTTGGTAGCTTAGCTTATTAGACCACATTTTACTTGAATTTTAGGATTTTTCTATAGTGCTTATTTGAAACCCTCTTTTGGCCTGTTTGCACAAAACCTCCCCTGCACCAGGGTATATAGGCTCATTAGCCTGATTTCATAAGCTCATTAAGAGCTCATCTGTGGACCCCACCTTTTCATAATTTAAATTAGTTATTAAATACTTTTTAATTAATATTAAATAATTAAAAAATCAAAAAAATAATTTTCTTTTTTATAAAGTTTTCTTTTAATATTAAGTTTGTAAAAAAGTCATTTTCACCCCCTTAGGATTATTTCTGCTTTAATTTCAGTTTTTCCAGTACGCAGTTATGTTTATTTTAATTTTAATTTATGTTTTTAATTTTTATACATATCTGATTTCCTGTAATTGTTAATATTTGTAATTTAGCTTATTTCCAGTTATATCTGATTAGTGTAATCAATTCTCAATCATATTTATGTTACTATTGCTAAACCACTCAATCCAATAAACGTTTTTCAAAAATACAATTTTATAACTTTCCGGTACATAACGACCCAGGAAAACACTTTGCTTACACTGGATCATAAATTGATCACTTCTCTCCCACAGGTTTGACCTGTTGACCATCCTTGGTTAATTTGTTAGTCTGTTAGGAAGAAGTCAAATTTTGGCGCCGCTGCTGGGGAGGTTGTTGCGTATTTTAAACCGTTTAGAAGTTTAGTGATTTTTCAAAACTCTCCTTGTAAAAATTTCACCACTTTGTAAATTTTTGTAAAAATCAAAATCATATAAAAAAAAAGTCATTAACACTTTTCCTAAAGTGTTAACAACACCAAAAAAAAAAAAAAAAAAAAAAAAAAAAAAACAACAAAACAAATCGTGAAGTTAAATTACTTCGTATTATTTAAGATTACAACCTATACAGGTGGTAAAGACAAGTTCTGACATTAAATTGCGAACTGAAAAGAGATCCATTCTTCTCTTCTGCCACCCTGCGAGTAGTCTTAAATGAAACGATTTCGGTTAACGAATCGATTCCAAAAACATTTCCAAAAAGTTTTTTCACACACACCCACAAAAAGCCAAAAACATTTTTGTTTTATTATCAATAAATACATAAAAGACATTGTCGACAAACATTCGACAGAATACCTAGCAGCTGGGGGTATGACCATTAATAAGTTCCCAAACGAAAGATAAAAACTTGCCTTTGTACCCTTGTGAATTGGTGTACCTTTTTCAAAGAAGCCATTCATATTGTGATTATTGCTTTAAGTTCTCTGTTGTTTTGCCTCGGTCTTGTTTTAATTGGTTTTGTTTTTAGTGCATGCGCACTCGTTCACAAACAAGGCGCAATCGTCAAAGAAACGTAACTGAGTTACGTACAGTTATTGAAGAACCCATCATTAAAATGGACGACGAGCGCCCACCACCCCCACCAAACCATCCCAAGGATGAAACAGCTCCTGATCTCCGAACGTGGAGGAGTTGTGTCAGCCCACCATGCACGGGAGGGGTGGACCTATTGCACCACTCACAATTGGAGCCACGGACTTTGAACTTAAGCACCACATGCTCCAGCAAGTCCAGAATTCGTGCCAGTTCCATGGTTTACTCGGTGACGATGCAAACAAGAATCTCGGTAAATTTCTAACCGTCACCCAGAGTATGAAGCAGAATGGAGTCACCGAAGATGGCCTTTGCTTATATCTCTTCCCTTATTCTCTAACTCATCATGCAATCCTAAGAATTTGATCCATAGTTTTGATGAAATGGTTTCAAAGTTTCTAGCTAAATATTTTCCACCATCCATGGTGACGAAATTGAGAAACGATATCAGCAACTTCCGACAGCGTCCTGACGAGTCCTTATTTGAGGCATGGGAACGCTATTGCAATTTATCATTGTCCTAATCAAAATATGCTTCTTGTTACCATCATAGATACTTTCTATAATGGTTTGACTCTTCGAAATCATGTCACGATCAATGCTGCTGCCGGTGGGACCTTCATGAAAAGGACCCCCGAAGAGTGCTATGATCTAATTGAAAACATGATTGCCCACCACAATTTTTGGGATTCCTCAGCTGAGAGGAATGATTCATGTAAATCTGTCACTCCATCATCCAATGAAATAGCTGCTCTCACCAAAAAGCTTGATGATTTGTCCACTTCAATTTTACGAATTCATCAGATAAATCAAAATCATCATGTCAGAGCTGTCAGTCAAAGTTGTGAAACATGTGGTGGTCCACACCCATATACTGAGTGCCCAGCCTTCGGTGGCTTTACTCCTAAGAACGTATACGCTGCTCAAGGTTCCTACAACACGGGGGGTAACACTTACCAACTACAAGGGGATCGTAATCTCTTAAGCTATCGTTCCAACAATTATCTTGGACCACCCGGTTTTAATCAATCTCAAAACCAAAATGCTCAAAACCGGAACCGAAATTTCAATCAGAATCAGAATCAAAATCGAATGAACCAGGGTTTCCATAACCATGGGAATTTCAATTCCAGTCAAAACCAGGGTTTTCAAAACCAAGGAAAATTTAACCGTAATCAAGGTCATGGTAATTAAGGTAATTATCATCAGGGTAATAATTTCAATCAGGGAAACAATTTTCAGGGTAATAACAACCAACATCAAGGAAATTTTCAAAACAACCGTGTTCAAAACTTTCCTAATCAAAATCAAAATGTTGTTCAAACCCAATCCTCTTCTGATGAATTGTTGAAACAATTCATGAAATCACAAGAGGAAACAAATCGTTTATTGGTTGGCCTGATCTCTGAATTAAAGAAGTCTTTAAATGATCTACCCTCGGGCTCAGGTACACTTCCGAGAAACACGATCGCTAACCCGAGGGGCGATGTTAAGGCGATCACAACCCGAAGTGGAGTCTCATATAATGGACCCTAACGTGAAATTGAGGCTACTGCGGACACGATACTTCCTACTAATAACGGAGATACTAATGACGTCCATCCTCAAGTTGTCCTAGTCCCGAAACCCAAAGTCGTATTTGAAACCCCAAAAGATCCCGTTGAAATTCCAAAACCCAACCCCAAACCTTCAATTCCATATCCTTCATGTTTAACTGATCAAAAGCTCCGTGAAAAAGCTAATCATCAGATGGAAAAGTTCTTCCAAAATTTTCAAGACTTACATTTTGATATCAGCTTCGTGGATGCTATTCTTTTGATGCCCAAATTTGCATCAACAATCAAAAACTTGTTAAGCAACAAGGAAAAACTTTTTGAGATGGCAAAAACTCCGCTAAATGAAAACTACTTGCATTCCCGGGATCTCCCAGCTAAAAGCTGTTTTAATGGAGGAGTTTAATAGAGGATGACTTTAAACCAGCAGTTCAACAACAAAGAAGGGTTAATCCTAAAATTCACGAGGTTATCAAACAAGAGGTTCTCAAACTTCTTGATGCCGGATTGATTTACCCTATCTCTGAGAGTCCTTGGGTTAGTCCCATTCATTGTGTTCCAAAAAAGGGTGGCATTACTGTTGTCACAAATAGTGAAAATGAGTTGATTCCAACTCGATTGGTTATGGGATGGCGTGTGTGCATTGACTATAGAAAGTATGATGCCACCCGTAAAGACCACTTTTCGGTACCCTTCATGGACCAAATGCTCGAGAGATTAGCTAGGAACGTATACTGTTGTTTCCTAGATGGTTTCTCGGGTTACTTTCAGATTCCGATTGATCCGCAAGATCAAGAAAAGACCACATTCACATGCCCCTACAAAACTTTTGCCTATCGACTTATGCCTTTTGGTTTATGTAATGCTCCACGCACGTTCCAAAGGTGTATGATGGCCATATTCTACGACATGATCGGGAAAACTATAGAGGTCTTTATGGATGATTTCTCGGTCATTGGGGATTCTTTCCAATCATGTATCTCCCATTTAGAAAACATGCTTAAATGTTGTGAAGATACTAATTTGAGTCTAAATTGGGAGAAGAGTCATTTAATGGTCAAAGAGGGCATTGTCCTCGTCCATTAGATTTCCAAAAGCGGGATTGAGGTTGATAGAGCAAAAGTTGATGTAATTGCCAAACTACCTCATCCCACTACTGTCAAAGGTGTCAGGAGTTTTCTCGGGCATGCCGATTTCTATTGAAGATTCATTCAGGATTTCTCAAAAATAGCCCGACCTATGACCCATCTTCTTGAGAAAGATGCTACTTTCATCTTCTCTCCTAATTGCATCGAAGCTTTTCAAACTATGAAGAAAAAGCTTACTGAAGCACCCATCTTGGTTTCCCCCGATTGGGACCTGCCTTTTGCGCTCATGTGCGATGCAAGTGATTTTGCTATAGGTGCGGTCTTGGGGCAACGGAAAACAAAACACTTTCAGCCTATAAATTATGCAAGTAAAACTATGACCGTGGCTCAAACTCATTACACCACTACAGAAAAAGAATTACTAGCCGTGGTGTATGCTTTTGAGAAGTTCCGGCCATATTTGATCTCGATTAAATGCATAGTGTATACGGATCACTCAGCTCTGAAATATCTCTTTGCCAAACAGGATGCAAAGCCGAGATTGCTCCGATGGGTTCTCCTCCTGCAAGAATTTGATATCGTCATCCGTGATAAAAAAGGAGCTGAGAACGTAGCGGCTGATCATATGTCCCGATTAGAGAACCCTCACCAAGATGTCTTCGAGAAAAAGGAAATAAATGAAACCTTTCCTATCGAAACACTCAATGTGATATCTTCTCGTGATGAATCTACTACCCCATAGTTTGCCGACTTCGCAAACTACCATGCGGGTAACTTCATTGTAAAAGGGATGTCGTCCCAACAGAAGAAAAAATTCTTCAAAGATGTGAACCACTACTTCTGGGACGACCCCTATTTGTTCAAAATCTGTGCGGATCAAGTCATCCAGCGGTGTGTCCATGGCCAAGAAGCCATGGATATTCTTAAAGCTTGTCATGATGCACCCACTCATAGCCCAAACTACACCGCCAAAAAGGTGTTTGATTCCGGTTTCTATTGGCCCACAATCTACAAAGATGCTCATGACCTAGTCAAAACTTGTGATGCTTGTCAGCGTCACGGGAATATTTCAAAGAAAGATGAGATGCCACAAAATGACATCTAAGTCTGTGAAATTTTTGACATATGGGGCCATTCCCGTCTTCACGAGGGAAGAAGTATATACTCGTGGCTGTTGATTACCTGTCCAAATGGGTTGAAGCAAAAGCTCTACCCACCAACGACGCCCGAGTAGTTGTAAAGTTCTTGAAATCTCTTTTTGCTAGGTTTAGAACTCCACGAGCCATCATTAGTGATCGCGGTACACACTTTTGCAATGATCGATTCGCAAAAGTCATGCTTAAGTACGGTGTCACTCATCATCTTTCCACCGCGTATCACCCCCAAGCAAATAGGCAAGTGGAGGTTTCTAACCGGGGTATTAAAAGAATTCTAGAGAGGACCATAGGTGAAAACCGTGCCTCTTGGTCAGATAAACTAGATGATGCACTCTGGGCCTTCCGTATAGCTTACAAAACACCCATCGGGTGTTCTCCTTACAAGCTTGTATATGGAAAAGCGTGTCATTAGGCCTTGAAACATGCCAACTTCGACCTTCAGGCAACGGGTGATCACCGTAAGGTTCAACTCAATGAATTAAATGAAATTTGTGATCAGGCATATGAAAACTTTTTGATATACAAAGAAAAGACAAAGAAGATTCGCGACTCCAAGATTAAGAACCGCGTTTTCAACATTGGTGATCGAGTTCTTCTTTTCAAATCTAGATTAAAGATTTTCTCGGGAAAACTCAAAACCCATTGGTCTGGACCATTCACTGTCACAAAGTGTTTCCTTATTGAACCATTGAGTTATCTCAACCCGATGGTCCCAACTTTAAAGTGAATGGTCATAGGTTGAAGCATTACTTTGGAGGGGACATACCACCCATGGTTTTCCCGGATCTCCAAACTTTCCCCATGAACCAATGAATGCGGGGATCGAGTCAAGCTAGTGACTCATTCAACAAAAACATTAACAATTATATGGGTGACAACCCATGTCTTTGTCTTCTCTCTTCTTTGTAAAAAAGCGACGAGAAGGGGGCAACCTCTTGCATCTTTTGTTTGGTTGTTGTTGTGTTTGTACAGGTAATTTTTCCCGAAGCATGAAGGCTCTCGTGCTCGTGTTTTGTCCTTACTCCACTCGAGTCTCATTCTTCATTGTTCAAGAATTTTAATATCCTTAACTAACGTTATCTTTTGGCATAATTGATAAACGGCCTTAGATACAACGTAGGATGACCCTCACCTCTGAAACATTGAGGACAATGTTTAACTTTAGTCTGGGGGGGGGGGGTATCTTCAATTTGACTTGCACCTTTCATGTGCCGGTTACTCATGCAACCCATTTTTTCTCGAAAAATCCAAAAAAAATTGTAAAAAATCACCAAAAAAGTACAAAAAATTGAAAAAATTTGAAATTTTTTGCAAAAATATAATAAGTTTTGACACTTTGTTTGAATTTCCGCTGGGTAGAGTAGGAATAGAAATTTTGACTTGACCGGGTGTGCTGAGCCCTAGCTTGTTCCCTTAACTTATTAGGCTAAGCATCCGCGGATCTCATTACTTAAGATTTAAATTTTCGGAGAACGAGGAATGATAGTAAAGTTAATTATGCGATTAGATGCTAAACGTGGAATAGTTGGATTTCTTTAGAGCTCATAACAGTTACTTGTAGTTCCTTGCTCCTGCAAGATTGAAAACCCAAAAATAAAATAATTAGAATTACGCATTTGTAAAATTTGTCTAAATTTCCGCTAACTTTACGTGTGGCATAAGCATTAAATGGGCCTTGGATCCTTTATTCTGAAAGGCGTTTAGGTCTTGGAACTCCCTGTTTTGTTCTATGCCACATGAGGTTCATAAATAACACCATCAATATGTAATAAATGCCAAAAATAGCTGCGGTTCGACAAGTAGATCCTTTATTCTGAAAGGCGCTTAGGTCTGGGAGATTCACCGTGAAGCTTTGTATGCTTGAGGCAAAATTAAATCATAAGTACCAAAAATAACTGCGGTTTGACAAGCGGATCCTTGCATCCTTTGTTCTGAAAGGCGCTTAGGTCTGGGAGATTCACCGTGAAGCTCCGTATGTTTGAGGTACAAGTTATATATGTAAAACCAAGTGAAAACAAATGAAAAATGAAAATATAATGAATGTGGTGTGAATGTGTGAGCCTTTTGAGTTAAAATTTAAACTATTTTTAAATCCGCCTAAATCTATCAGACTTTAAAACCATCGGAACAAAAATGAGAAATCATTTCTTTAACAAAGTCTAGATACAATAAGACTTGGGAGCAATAATTTATAGGTAGCATTTATGAGTAGTGTTAGCATCTAATGACATTTTTGGCTATGATTTCGTTTTTACGGTTAGCTTGGGAACTTGTGAAAAATCAGGGACGATGAATTCTATCCGTATGGACACTTTTCTCTGAACTGTGTTTCTTACTCTGTGATCCTAAACATTATTGAAAAATGTTGAAAGTCAACATCCCGTCACATAATAAGCACAAAAACAGTAGAATAGAAAATAAAGTTGAAAAACGGGGCGTTTTCAGGAATAAACGATTTTGTACTCTCTTTTGAACATCTTGCTACTTCTTCAACATTAGTAAAAAGAGTTATGAAATTATTTATCCCGAGAGCGTGAATTGATCACATTGCGTGAGGACACGACAATACCTTAGTCTAGGGGGAATTGGTGTGTGCTTATTCACACACCTTTTTCTGGCCAAATTAAGACCAAAACAAACATAAGCTAACCATAATTGCCAAAGATATTGTGTTTTTATTTTTGTGAGCAGGAACGGATATTTCAGAAATTGGCATAAATCAAGCCAAAAAGGACAAAAACGAGCACGAGTTTGGAAAACATGTCAAAAGCCAAATCCGGGGAAGCAAATTACCATTTTTGAGCTGAGATTGTAAAAACACACCTTGGGGAATCACAGAATGCCAGAAATAGTGCTTGAAGCAAAAGTTTGAAGAATTGGCAGAAATGGTCCATCAAGTTTTATAAATTGACAGAATTGGCCCTTGAGCATTTATTTTGCAAGAAAAGTCAACAAAGGTCCTTGGGAAATCAAAAATTGATATAATTGGTCCTTTGGTAAAAAGTTTGAAGATTTGACAAGTTTAGTCCCTAGACTTTCAAAGTTGGCAGTTTTAGTCCCTGGGAAATTCATTTTGGAAAAATAAACTTCAAAAGGTCCTTGTATAATTGGAACTTGGCAAATTTGACCCTTGAAGATATTTTGGAAGGTTGGCAAGTTCAGTCCCTTGATTTTCATCCTATTACACTTTTAGTCATTGTGGTTATTTAAGTTACAAACCAACCGGACCCTTATTTATAATAAACCCAAAACACCACCCAACCCACTAACCAGAACCCAATACCCCTACCCTTTTCCCTGGCCCAACTCTACAAGCCCAACTCCCTTTCAATATTTAAACCGGGTCAAACCGGTCAACCCTTCCTTCCCTCTTTCACCCTCACCACTTGCAACCTTTAAAAATATCACCTCACCACCCCCACCTTCCCCATCACATCCACCGCCTAACCCACCAATTTGCACCTCCAATCACCGCTACAATAAATGCACCACCCCCTTGCAAGAAACAAACAATTTCACTTAACCCATTTTGGCGCCAAATTGCAATTCAAAGGCTAAGATTAATCTAAGCCATCCAACGGCTCAGATTATTGATGGGATTTGCTCAGAGGGACTCAAGGAACCTATCCTTACTTATAAAAGGAGAAGAAGCAAGGAGTTAGCAGTAGTAGTTTTTAGCTAATTTTAATGTCGAAATCCATGTAATTTCCTTTTAAGTTGTTAAAACTAGTGTTTACCTTGTACTTTCAATCTTCTTAGTGTATTTTAAAGTTAATAAAAGCCAGGATTCAAGTTTTCTCACTTAAATTTAGAAATTGCATTTTCTTAGTGAAATTCTCATGTGTTCTTAAATGATATTAGAAGTTGTTGATCATGTTCCATTTAGTCCAAATTAAGTTAATTACAAGCTTTTATAAGCTCAGTAAACCTTTAAGCTTGTTCTAATTCAGTTTTACTAAAAATACCAAAAATACAAAATAAATAATTAGAAAATAAAAAATCAGAAGATAAGGAGAAAGAAGCAAGGAGCATGGTGGATACTGGATTGCCATGGTACTAGAACCTCAGGGGAGGTTTTAGGATAAGTTATGGTTCTTGGTTCTCAGTTCTAAGCTTGGAGAGCTTTTGTAAGCATCTTTCTATATTTTAGCTTTATACTGTATTAGTGCTTATTCTCTGCTTATTTCTGGTTCTCTTTGTTTATTTGGTGTATGCTAGTTATATTATTGCTTAATATTAAGTACTTGTTTATCAAATTTCATTATGCTCACTTTTCCTAGTTTAACTGCCAAATTAGTACCTTAGTAAATCTTAGGAATTTGTTGTTATTATTGGTGTTTCTCTATTTCATTTGGCTTATTATATCATTATAAGCAATCATGAATCAATTGCATGGTCTCAATTAGTCATAGCTTTGAAAATCACAAAATCAAGCCTTTTAAAAGTGTGTTTGGAATTGCTGATATATGTGACCCTTAGTGAGATCTTGTTATTGTTTGTGGTTAAACTATGTTGCATTAGGCTCATTTAGTACACTTGAAATTTAAAAACTCAGTGTTCTTTTGATAAAAGTCAAAATTCCATTTAATCTCAACTTGTTGGTTCACTGTTAGGTTTGTAAGTTACAAAATCACTCATCTTAGTTCATTAGTTGTTAGAATAACTTAATTTCATCATTTAGCAGCTTAATACAACATATTCAGTAAGCAAGGATCAATCAAACTTCATGATAGTCAAACATAAGTGTTCTTCTAAAAAAGTCTAATTGCATAGTTTGTTAGAAATCCCATTTTGGTGAGATTTTTCATAAGCTCATTTTTCAGTATTAGCCTTTGGGCTTTTGGGATATTTAAATTTGGTAGCTTAGCTTATTAGACCATATTTTACTTGAATTTTAGGATTTTTCTATAGTGCTTATTTGAAACCCTCTTTTGGCCAGTTTGCACAAGACCTCCCCTGTACCAGGGTATATAGGCTCACTAGCCTGATTTCATAAGCTCATTAAGAGCTCATCTGTGGACCCTACCTTTTGTTTCTGGGATTTTTGGAAAGCCTAGTCACCTGGCTTATTAGTTCTGTGCTTATTTTGGACTTTAGAGCCCTTGCCCATAGCTTATTTTGGTCCTAGATTCACCCATCAACTGAGCACCTTGAGTCATTAGTGGTGACCAAGCCAATTTCATAAGCTCATTGTGAGCTTATTTGTGGGACCAAGGTTGTGATTCTTGGCTTATTTAGAATCCCCAGGTTGGCTTATTGGCTAAACCCCCACTTTGGACCCCAAGCTTAATTGTGGGCCCCACATAGGCCTACAGGTTGCCCCTTTTTGCCTGCAAAAGTGTCAGGATTTGGATTTCGCTTATTTGCTTATTCTAGCTTATCCTATGTGCTTTTCTCTTTCCTTTGGCTTATTTTATATTCATATTACTTGTTTGTAGCTTATTATAACTTAAGGAACAGTAGTGTAGCTTATTGATAGTTTATTTATACCAAAAATCCATTTTTGGTCTTAATAAGCCAACTGTTAAGCTCATAAGCTCATCTTGAGCTTATTTGGTGTTTTTGTAAAAGTTGTGTTCATAAAAGTTTCATAATTTTAGTGTGTAATAAGTTTGCAAAAAGAAAAATCAAAAAAATAAAATAAAACAGAAAAAGGGCTTAGTGGGACTTGAACCCTGGACCTCTTGGTTCCAAAAACAAAATCACACCAGGGACATGCACCATCTACCTAAACAAATATAATAAATATTCATATCCGTTACTTTAGGTAATAGATGAAAGAGACGACAGCAACCAGAAAGAAAAGAAAAAAGTGTTGTATATACCCTAGCACCGTGATTCTCCTCAACTGAAATGGAGTCAACGTATCCAAGATCATCAAGGTTTACAGTGCTCCCAAGCTTCAACTGCAAATTAGAATAATTATTTATTAGCAAAGGTTGGTTAAATTAGCTATATTTCATTTAAAAAAATGCAGAAACATATTATGTATGTGGTGCTTACAAGAGCAACATCATTAGTTGTGCGGCAAAAACATTCAAGTTCAAACTGGGAAGCAAATTTTAAGACCATGATCTTGTAAATGAATGAACAAATCACAATGCAACTTTCCAACCAGCATATATAATGTGGTTTTGAAATACTAAAAGCTATTTAGAAACAGGTATGAATTGAGCATGATTACTCGTTACGGTCGCAGAAGTGGAGAGCCATCTCTCCTACAGCAGCTCCACTAACTATGACCTTTGCACCTGACTCTTTGATCAGCTCTTCAACCTTGCTTCTTCAGTTTTTGCATAGTTTCCAAGCTGTAAGTAGAATATATTTATGATCAAGAAGGCTTGAAATGAATACAAGTAGCTGAAATGCCTTTCCTATTTCATTCAAAATTTTAGTTTTAAAATGTTTAATATACCGGTGTTCTGAATACAAATAACTAGAATGTCATTGCTAGAAATAGGTTAATTCAAACACATGGATACTACGCAAGATGACCTGCAAAATAAAACTATAATCATTTATATAATTTAGTTTTGATCTTTTAATTGGATTAATAAGTAAGAACATCTGAAAACTGGAAAATTATAAAGACTCTGGAATTTGAACAAATATATAAGGGTATAACAAAAAGTGTGACATGGTATTATTGTATTTATCCTAATATTTACATTAGTTTTTGTCATTTTTAGAATTTAAGGTGGGCCAAATTATTGTTTAGTTCACTTATTTTAAAACAATAGCAACATATATGTAGTAACTCCTTGAATCTTGGGGGCCAACCAACCCTTATTTTATTTCAGTTAGCAAAATGTGGCCTGACCAAGACACATAAAGCACCCTAATTCCTAAACAATGAAGCCTGATTGCAACAAAACATGTTTGGAAATGAAGGAATGCACCTGCTCATCATGGGGGATTGATCGTTCTCTAGGAGAATAGTGTCGTTAGGATTAAAAACTATTTAAACTAGGACTAGAGGTGAGGGATCATTCTTTTTGTATTTTTGTGTTTTTATGAAAACAAGTAAAAATCTCGGGTTTTTGGAATAGTGAGCGGAATTAGTTGCTAGTCAACTAACCCAAAATTACTACGAATACAAAATAAAATAAAATAACAGAAAAGTAAATTGGTGAACTTCTTATAATGGGAAAAACTGTGTTTACTTAGATTTCTCTACTCCCTAGTTATCTCTTACTGATTAATTGATTTGTTATAGTTGTTTGGATGAAGGGTTGTATTCAATAATCTAGTCATGGGGCTGTGTACGTCCTTCCCCAATCTATAAGCATCTATCTCTTCCTATCCAGGTCTCGTAAACAGTTACTTATGCATTAAATACAAACAATAACATCATAGTACATATCTGATTACGTTTCTTAAGGCGTTCAAGCCTATTACCATGTAGGAGTATGGCCAGTTTTCTTAAGCCTAACACGAAAATCAATTAACTAAATCAACTAATAACAAATTAACAACCAATAATCAACAACTAGGTTTCGTTAGATCTAAGTAAACACAAAGAGAATTAAGCTAACATGTTAAAAGAAAGACAAGATAAATAATTAATCAAACAACACATAGACATATTGAATGATTAGAAAGAAAACTTATCTTCAATTGAACATGAAGGAAAAGAGGGCTTGGAAACCCTAAAGATACAGTAAATTTCATCTAGGGTTTTTCTCCTAGAAGTTACACACTTAATGAATGTAAAATCCAAAACTATATATAGATTTACAGGGGTGACGATGTCAGGTTTTAGATCCTGACGCCTTCAAGTCACCGTCATTAGGGTTTTGTGACGCGCAATAAACCTTCCTTGACGTCGCCACTTGATACACTCTTATGGGCCGTCTCTCTTTGTGAACATACGTGACGGCCTATTCTTGGTATAGAGTGACGACGTCACGTGTTAATCTCTAAATTCCTTTCTGGCGCGTCAAGTGTAAATGATCATCCTCCTCTTAATTCATCATTTGATGGCGTCACTTAGTGACTCCTGACGCCTTCAGGTACTATTTTCAGCATGGGTTCTTGATTTTGTCGTTTTCTTTACTTTTGACTTCAAAAATGTTCAAAATGCACCATTTTCCAGAATTTTCGTCCAAAGTACCTAAAATGAAAAAAGTAACGATTTGAGGTAGTATTTGATCATAAAAACACGATTTAGGGCTTAAATGACCCCCTAAAAGCTTAACAAATATTTCCATATCACATACCCTTACACTTGGGATTTGCTTGTCCTCAAGCAAATGAGCTTTTACACTAATTAAATTACAGGTTAGGGGTCATTTAACATTAACATAAAAGTAATTACAACAAATGATTAATCTACCCTAATTAAAATAAGCACGGAGATTATATACTAGCACCTCATAAATAGTGTTTGGATACTCTCATCTCTCTGGTGTTATAAGTGTATATATCACAAATGGAAATGGAAGAAATATCTCTCACTACCTGTCATAGCAAATAGATTACCATAGGCTTGGGAAAGGATCAAGCCTCCACCACTTTGGCGTAAGCACCTAGGATAAACTATCTAAGAGATCTTTTAAAGGGTTATAATGTTAGGTATAGGGATATGGAAAACACGGTTTTGTTGGATAAGGGGATATTTAACTGGTGGCAAGTCAATTGTCTTAGTTAATTACATGTATAATGTGGCGTTGTTAAGCAAGACAACTCAACTTAAGCTAATAACGAAAAACCATAAACATAAATAAAAGGAACGGGATGGTAGTCCGTATGTTTTTTCTACTTTCTTTTTTTTTTTCATTTTTTATACACTCTTGCCCTACCATCCAAAATAATACATCAAAAGAGCTTGTTTCGTCCCCTTATACTTAAACTTTTACATAAATCAAAATAAAGACTCGAATCAAGATAATCGAAACATTTGGAGTACTTTAAAACATTAACGTATATATGGGGATAATAAATGATGTTCTTCCCCATTACCTCATTACACTAGTACTTTACACATAAGTCCCAATCGTCCCAAAATAATATGCACAAGATATGACTCGAATTAGCAACCATGTAACCAATTAGACAATTAACAAAGGGTTTAAACAATTAACAATAATGCACTAAATATGAGTGCATACAGGGAAGGCTAAGGCGATTTGGGTGTACATTTGGGGGTGGATTGTAAACAAATTTTTCCTTTAAGTAAAATGCTTAAAGTTAGAAATGAAAAAGATAGGCTCTGGGGGTTGCACTAGGGGTATCGTGTACTAAAAATGAGTACATTGCAAAGGTGTTGGAAAATTACTCGACCAATGAAGTCAGTGTAATTATATTACAGGCTTAAAACAAGGGTTATCCTAATGCCTCTTATCATATAGTAAATCCTACCTACACGAATGTAGTCTCACTAGCGGTCTCGGGATGCATCACTAACGCAAGTTCTAGAATCTAAATACTACCGATACACTTACAAGCACTAATAATTAATGCTTTTCCTAACAAATCTAGGGGCGAACCTCACATATTTGGGGTGAAAATTTTTGAGTGGTACTGTTTTTTTTGTGTTAGTCATATAACTCCTATCAATGAGACACTTATTAAGTCTAAAGGTTCTCCCCTAAATGTTGCAAAAATTTTTAAATTTGGTGTTAAAATTACCCTAACAAGTATTCCTCTTAGTTTTATTACTCATCTACTATTAAACAAAACAAAAACCAAGTGTAATTGTAGTTTCTAAGGTATCCTCATTTACCCCCTTACACTTAAGTTCTTAAAAAGTAGTAAAGTAAAGATAGACGAAAATCAATGAAACAAATACTCTCCTGATTAGCTTCATTTGGATGATATGGTAACAAGGTTAAATCTCCCTCCAAGAAAATGAGCATGCAAAGCTTCACTCCTGAAATGTAATCATCTTCTTGTCCAATGTAACCTGTTAAATACTAAGAAAAGCAATACGAAACCTCGCGTAAAATCGACGATAAAATCTATATAATAGTAAATCCTAGAAAGCAAGTAAAGATATAATGCTTGTGGAATGAATATTTGCAGATTCCTGGAGTTTATAAATTATAGATTTTACAAAACTTTACAATTCCAGCAGAAAAAAAAAAACAAAACCTGGAAAATTTTGCAGAAAATAACATCTGATGTCGTCAGGCTATAACACCTGACGCCGTCAGAATTGACATGACATAATTTTTTATATTTTGTTTCCGGAAAATTTCTAGAGAAACCTATGTTTTAATTCCTGGAATCCTGCAAAAATATCCATTGTGACTCGATACAAGCATTTGAATCAAACAAATACTAATATGTATATTCATATCTCATTATTATCGTTCATGCTCACTTTGTTCTTTAAAACAAATATGAGCTTCCCTTACACTTATCTTTTATAAAATACCTTTATATGTGATCAAGTCGAAGTTTAAAACAAAATAAAGCATTTTTATAAGTCACTATGAGACATGCATAATAAATAATGAGAATGAAAAATACATACGGAAATAAATAAAAGCAAATAAACAAGTACGCGAACTAAAAAAGAGTTTGAGTTGCCTCCCAAGAAGCGCTTTTCTTTATTTACGAGTCTTGTAGCTAGACTCAAAGTAACTTTCTATTACGTGACTCCATCTCCTAAGATGACGTATCCGTTGGTAGAATGCTCATCATCCTTAAGGTAAAATCTCAGCCGTTGAGAACGCACGGTCGTCTTCCTTCCTTTTCTATTAACCAAAATTGCAGCTCCATTTTTGCACAACCTTTCTATTGTGAAGGGTCCATCACACCAAGATTTGGGTTTATCAGGAGGCAGTTTTATCCCTGAACGGCTTAAAAGCACCAAATCCCCTTTTATAAACTTGTCAGGGCTCCTAATCTGCTGATTGCAATATGTGAAAAACTAGAAGGGGGGGGGGGGGGTCGAATAGTTTTACGACTTTTTAATTTGTTATAAAAGATTGTTTGAGTGTTTTCTTTATTTTCAAAAATTTAGATTCGATAATATGTGATCTCAAGTCTTGCACAATATAAACAACAATAAATACTTACGATATAGCAATAATAATGTAAGTAAAGAAATAAATGAGAGATGGAAAGATTGAACCACGAGACAAGAGATTTATAGTGGTTCGGCTACAAGGGCACCTTCCTTGCCCTACTCCACTCCCCGAGCACCTAACTCGAGAGTTTTCTTCACTATGTCAACAAGCTCCCTTATGGCGGAGAAAACCTTACACACCAATGTACACACCACAACTTCGTCACAACTTAATCACAACTTCTACACAACCTCTTCACACCAATCAATCTTCACACCAATCTACTTCACAACTTTCAACTTCACACCTATCTACTTCACACCAATCTTCTTCACTACTTTCTACTTCACACCTATCTACTTCACACCAATCTTCTTCACTACAATCTACTTCCTAACTCTTCTACTTTACAACAAACTACTAACCAATCACACTATCTATATACCTAGCTAAACTATCTACTATCAAATATTCACAACTAATTACACAAAGAGATAGATACAATTGATGATGCTCTAACAACTTGGATGTGGAGGTCACAACAAGTTGTAATACTTCTTGTCTTGGAGGATAGAAGTATTCTTCTCTTGCACTTGAGAGGATGATGTTTGGATCACTTTGAAACAAAGATTTATGTATGTATGATCAAAGGATTAAGAGAATAGAAATGGAGATCTAGAACAGAAAGTTTAGGAGTGCAAAAGGTGAGAAAAATCTGTGGAATGAACTAGTATTTATAAAGAGCAAAAATATTGTTCTGGAGCGTGGCCGGTCCCCTTAATTAGGGGGCGGTCCCCTTAATGATTAAGGGGGCCGCCTAGTATAATTAAGGGGGCCGCCCTCATGAACGTTGGAGTTTTTTTGACCTTTTGTGGGGAAGGTTTTTCTGGATAAAATTTTTCATTTTTGGTTGGAAATTTGAAATCATATATTTATAGTGATTTAAACATATTATTTTAATTCCAAAAATGTTTTATAAAAGATATTAAGTGTTAATGACATTTTATAAAAGTTCTAGTGATTTAGAAAATTTTTCCTTTGATCATAGATTGCAATAAACACTTTGTTTATTCATACCTTAAGTGATTTAGATGTAAAGAGAATATTAATCACTAAATACTTGTTTATGTCATAAATTTTAGTTCAATGGGTTTATGTTTTGTAATAATCAAAACATAGAGATATTGATAATATGTTAATAATGTTTTTAGGCATTATTTATGTCAACAATCTCCCCCTTTTTGATTATTACAAAACCGTAAACTCATTAGGTCTAAAATTTATTATTAGACAAGTATTTAAGAGTTTAATACTCTCTATTCCCCCTTTTTGTAAAATCAAAAAGTTTAAACCGAGTAAGCTTCATAGAAGAAGTTAAACGGGTAGAAAGCTCCCCCTTGATGTATGTTCCCCTTCATTTGAGAGCACCATGGAAACGAGCTATGGAAAGCTTGGCTACAAAAAATATGTGAGGAGAACAAGACATATATATGCAAAGCAACAATTATGCAAATAAAAATAGATTCATTCAAGCATATACGAGACAATCATAGAAATGATCATCATTACAACATTCAATATGCTAGAAGCATGATTACAATAAAACAAAAGAAAAAACATAGTCCTATATTGCCTAAGAGAGCACTTGGACTTGCTTGCAACCCATGGTTGAGTGTTTTATTTGCTTGAAGGGAACATAAGCATTTAGCTTAGTTGTTAGATAGAGAGGGATATGGAGTGGGGTATGGAGCGGAAGAGATGGATCTCACTATGTTGTATCGAGTTAAGGGTGGTATAGGGTGAGGACGAGTGAGAAGATAATCAATCCAAGAAATATCTTCACTCAAGTAGAGGATTTGTTTTTTAAGGAAGATGCAACAAGGGCAAAAGTGAGTATGGTTTGTAACTTGATCCAAGTTGAGAGAGTGGGGTTGGCAATTTGCGTAGGGTGATGATGGAGGTTGCCTTTTGTTGCGTTGTGCAAAATGCATAGCAAGGAGATCACTAAGATCATGGATTTGGTTTATTTCATCATGGAACTTTTGTTTTTCTGTGGCAATGTGGAGAGAATCATTGTGTTGATATGGATGAATTGGGTTTGTGTAGTTGGAATTATAGTTTTATTGTTGATCAAACTTGTATGGATCATTATAAGTGGTTAGAGGTTGAGATGTGTAGTTTGACATGAAAGAAGATGTTTGGCCAATGTTGTATGGTTTGTAAAGAGGATCAAATGAATGTCCTTGTGGGTTTGGTGTAAAGTTTGGGAAGTAAGTGGTTGGAGGTGTTGAGTGATTTCCAACTTCATTGGTAATGGTGGATTTGTTTCGAGGGCTTTTTGTTCGCCAAACGGGTTTTTCAGTCATCCTTGCTAGCCTTGAGGCTTTTGGTTTTGGTTTGTTTGGAGAGGTCATGATGGGATGAATGAAGAGTTTTGAAGATTGGGGATATTTATAGTGTAAGATTTGTGTGTTTATGGATGGATAAAGTTTGTTTGGGAGATTAGGACAAAATGTGTTGGTGAAAATTGGGAAATGTAGGTTGAAATGGGCTAAAAAGCAGAAAAGATTCTGTAAACCCGACCATCAGATGGCCGGTCCCCTTAATGATTAAGGGGGCCGCCTTACATAATTAAGGGGGCCGCCCATTTGGTGATTTCCAGATTGCCAGAATTGGGTTTTTGGCAAAAAATTTGCAGAAAGGTTGTGTTTTTGAATTTGGATTTAAGCAAGTTCAATTCCTTGAGGCAATATAGCATCTTATCTAATCATAATATAGCATGCTTGCAAAAACACTTAAGTAAGAGAGCAAACAAGCAATTAATAATAAGCTAGAGGAGACAAGCAAAGGCAAGGGCACTCAATCTTCCTAGGGCAACTATTTTAGATCAAAGGCAAAGGTAACTAGTGAGTCAAAAACTAGTGATGAAACAAGATGACAACATTATGAGTGATTTTGTCCTAGTGTGTGCCTATATGCAACAAATGTGGAGTTGTGATTGTTTCGACTCCTAAATGCAAAGAAAAATAAGTTTCCTAAGAAACAATCCAAAATCTCCTTGATTCGATTTTTGCTCGATTCATGAATGTCAATGATATATATATATATATATATATATATATATATATATATATATATATATATATATATATATATATATTAGATTATATACTTTGACAATTTATGTGAGAGTTTATGCATGATTTAGGAAAGAGGTTTTTAGCATTTGTCAACAATGCAAGGAAAATGATGTTCATGTAATTTCTAGATGTGAGAATAGTATTCAAGAAACTTTTATTGGGTTTTACAAGAGAGTATATGCAATGAAAATGATGTTTCCCAATCTTTAATTTTGTGCGAAATAGATTCCTAGACTCAGAAATGGAGAAGTGGAAGAAAATTAAATTTTATGCAAGAGAAAAACAATTTGTCTAAATGCAATAGAATTTAGTCAACTTGTTCCATCATTCCTAATCCTAAACGCAAGTGATTGAATAATTCACGCTTAAGGGGTTTAGTGAATATATCCGCAATGTTATCTTTCGATGCACTTTTTGTGCATTATCCCTAAGGAAGTGGTGGCATATTTCTATATGTTTAGTCCTAGAGTGTTGCACCGGATTTTTACTTAAATCTATCGCACCTTTGTTATCGCACATAATGGGAACATTTTCTAACCTAATGCCATAGTCTATGAGAGATTTTTTCTTCCATAGTGCTTGTTGACATGCCTTTCCAGCACTTACATATTCGGCTTCAGTGGTAGAAATAGCAAGAGCGGTTTGCTTCTTCGAAAACCAAGATGTTAGACAACATCCCATAAACGTGCAAATACCGCTAGTGCTTTTTCTATCTACATAGTCTCCCGCATGATCCGAATCCGCATAGACGATGGTTTCTATGCCGGATCCCTTAGGATACCATAATCCTAAGTGTATAGTGCCTTTAATGAATCGGAAGATACGCTTAACCGCTTCTAGGTGAGAGGTTTTGGGATCCTCTTGAAAACGGGAACAAAGGCAGACACTAAACATGATATCGGGTCTACTTGCCGTCAAGTATAGTAAACTACCTATCATTCCTCTATACTTGGTGTTATCTACGGACTCACCTTCATCATCCTTTGTGAGTTTCACTTCTGTAGACATGGGAGTTTTCATGGGTTTTGAGTCTTCTAGGCCAAATTTCTTAAGCATTTCTTTAATGTACTTAGATTGGTTAAAGAATATTCATCTTCTAATTGTTTTATTTGTAATCCTAGGAAGAAGTTTAGTTCACCCATCATACTCATCTCAAACTCATCATGCATGATTTTGGCAAATTCATCACACATGTCATGACAAGTTGATCCAAATATAATGTCATCAACATATATTTGAACAATGATGAGATTTGGGTATTTCTTTTTAGTGAAAAGAGTGTTATCTACCATTCCCATGGAATAATCATGTTTAATAAGGAAAGCTTTTAATCGATCATACCAAGCTTTGGGAGCTTGTTTGAGTCCATACAAAGCTTTCTTTAACTTATAAACATAATCAGGTTTTGCGAAGTCAATAAATCCTGGAGGTTGTGCCACATAAACCTCCTCATTGATAAAACCATTAAGGAATGCACTTTTCACATCCATTTGGAATAACTTAAAATCTAGGGCGCATGCATAGGCAAGTAATATCCTAATAGATTCTAGTCTAGCTACGGGGGCATAAGTTTCGTCATAATCAATTCCTTCTTGTTGATTATAACCTTGGGCAACTAACCTAGCTTTATTCCTAGTTACTATTCCATTTTCATCTAACTTATTTCTATATACCCATTTAGTTCCTATGATGGTCATATTCATTAGATTTGAGACTAATTCCCAAACATCATTTGCCTTAAATTGATTTAATTCTTCTTGCATAGCTATAACCCAACTTTCATCTTTTAATGCCTCATTAATATTCTTAGGTTCTATTGCTGAGAGGAAACAAAAGAAGTTATTTTTATCTTGGGCTTGTGACCTAAGGGTTCTTTGGTTAAGATGTCCTATTATATTATCAAATGGATGTGATCTAGATTCTTTAATATTTACAATTTCGTTATTTCCTAAGTGAATGTCTTCATTATCATTTCCCATGGGTTTTGTTTTACTAACTTCAATAGCTTCATCTTCGACTATGTCATCATCTTCTAAAGGTAATATTTTAGGAGGTGGTGGTGTTTCATCAAATGTTACATTTAGTGATTCTTCTACTTTCATAGAGTGTTTGTTAAGTATTATATATCCTTTACTATTTTGTGAGTACCCTAAAAATATTCCATCATATGATTTTGGATCAAACTTAGTGAGGTAATCCTTAGTATTTAAAATATAACATTTACTTCCGAATACCCTAAAGTAGCTCAAGTTTGGTTTTCTACCTCTTAGTAACTCATAAGGCGTTTTTCCTAGAATTCTCCTAATTGATACCCTATTAATAATATATGTTGATGTATCTACAACATGACACCAAAATTTTGTGGGATGGATTGTTCATTTAACATTGTTCTACTCATTTCTTGTAGTGACCTATTTTTTCTTTCTACTACGCCATTTGATTGAGGAGTACGAGGAGTGGAGAAATTGTGAGATATTCCATTTAAGTCACAATATTTTCCGAATTGTACTTCGTTGTCAAATTCCCTACCATGATTCGTCCTAATGGCTACTATTGTGCATCCTAATTTATTTTGAATCATTTTACTAAATATTTCGAATTTTTCAAAGGCTTGGGTTTTATCACTTAAAAACCTAGTCCACGTGTATCGTGAATAGTCGTCTACTATTACTAGGGTATACTTGTTTCCTCCATAGCTCCGCACAGCGGATGGACCAAAAAGATCCATATGTAATAATTCTAGGCACCTAGTAGTGGATACTACATTCTTAGCTTTATGACTAGCATGAACTTGTTTTCCAGTTTTACATGCATCACAAAAATGCTTGTCATATTTTAGGTTAGGAAAGTTTCTAACTAGTTATTTAGAGGCCAAAGATTGTATTTGTTGCATGTTTGCATGTCCTAATCTCCTATGCCACAATGTGGAGTTTTCTTCTAGGGTTGTTAGGCATATCCTATCTTCAGGTTTGTTTCCTAGTTTCATAACATATATGCTTTCTTTCCTAATTCATCTACCTATAATCTTTCCATTCTTAACTATTTCGCTATCCTCTTCGGTAAAGGTAACACTACATTTATTATCGCATATTTGGCCTATACTAAGCAAGTTATATGTTAAATTATCTACATGCTCAACATTTTCAATACTAAGTGAGTTTTGAGAAATTGTACCTTTGCCAATGATTTTTCTACGCAAGTCACTACCAAAAATAACGTTACCTCCATTGTATGCCTTATACGTAGAAAATAGCTTGCGGTTCCCCGTCATGTTCCTCGAACATCCGCTATCCTTGACCAATTCGTCAGGCTCCAAGTCAATTCCTAAACATATTTTGTCGGTTGCTTTTGCCACAAAACACTTTTTGTCCCTTGGTTTTTCCACTTCTTCTTTGTCACTATCACTCTATGTTCCACTAACAAAGGCGCCTTGATTTTCATAACCTGGTGGCTTTAGACATTCACCAATGAGATGATTTGGACTTCCACATCTAAAGCACTTTCTTTTCCCATAGTTATCACTTCTTTTTCTTTGGAACGGTTTTCTTTCGTCTCGTGGTGATCTAGTAAATCTTCCTCGTCTCTTGAAGAATTTCTTAAATTCTCTTACGGCCATTGCATATTCTTCGTCTTCACTCTCGTCACTTGAGTCATCATCGTCACTAGGTTCCTTTTTGGCTTTTAGAGCAATGGATTTGATTTGTTCTTTCTTGACTTTGACCGTTTCCGAATCTCTTCTTATAATTTCTTCACGGACCTTCAAGTTGCCAATAAGTTCATCAAGTGATAACGTCATTAAATTCTTTGATTCTTCAATTGCCGTGACCTTAGCTCGCCATTTTGGATGCAATGCCCTAAGAATTTTCCTAACACAATTTTTACTAGAAAATATCTCATCAAGTGCTTTTAAACTTGTGATAATAGTGTTAAATTTAGCAAAAGCATTATCAATTAATTCCTCTTCCGGAATCGTAAATTGTTCATATTGTTGTACAAGAAGATCTATTTTATTATCTTTGACTTGACTATTGCCTTGGTGAGTAATAAATAGTGATTCCCAAATTTCTTAGGCGGTTTTACACATGAAAATTCTTTCATATTCTTTACGTGGTAACGCATTATAAATTACCATTTTAGCTTCATTATTTCTAGCTAGTTTCTTTTTAAAATCATCATTTTGTTTTTCAAAAGGTACAATTACATCCTTTTTGGTTTCCGGATTTTGTTGTGTGGGAGGAAAATCACCAAAGGTAATAACATGCCAAAGATCAAGATCTTTTGATTTCACATAAGTTTCGAATCTATTTTTCCAATATAAAAATCCATCACTTTCAAATAGTGGTGGTCTTTGCATAGATTGCCCTTTTAAATATTTTTCAGATTCCATAGATCGTTACATGTTTTAAAATACAATATATTTTAAAAATCTTGCTAAACCTGGCTCTGATACCAATTGTGAAAAACTAGAAGGGGGGGTTGAATAGTTTTACGTCTTTTTAATTTTGTTATAAAAGATTGTTTGAGTGTTTTCTTTATTTTCAAAAATTTAGATTCGATAATATGTGATCTCCAATCTTGCACAATATAAACAACAATAAATATGTACGATATAGCAATAATAATGTAAGTAAAGAAATAAATGAGAGATGGAAAGATCGAACCGCGAGACAAGAGATTTATAGTGGTTCGGCTACAAGGACACCTTCCTTGCCCTACTCCACTCCCCGAGCACCTAACTCGAGAGTTCTTCACTATGTCAACAAGCTCCCTTATGGCGGAGAAAACCTTACACACCAATGTACATACCACAACTTCGTCACAACTTAATCACAACTTCTACACAACCTTTTCACACCAAGCAATCTTCACACCAATCTACTTCACAACTTTCTACTTCACACCTATCTACTTCACACCAATCTTCATCACTACTTTCTACTTCACACCTATCTACTTCACACCAATCTTCTTCACTACAATCTACTTCCTAACTCTTCTCCTTCACAACAAACTACTAACCAATCACACTATCTATATACCTAGCTAAACTATCTACTATCAAATATTCACAACTAATTACACAAAGAGATAGATACAATTGATGATGCTCTAACAACTTGGATGTGGAGGTCACAACAAGTTGTAATACTTCTTGTCTTGGAGGATAGAAGTATTCTTCTTTTTCACTTGAGAGGATGATGTTTGGATCACTTTGAAATAAAGATTTATGTATGTATGATCAAAGATTAAGAGAATAGAAATGGAGATCTAGAACAGAAAGTTTAGGATTGCAAAAGGTGAGAAAAATCTGTGGAATGAACTAGTATTTATAGGGAGCAAAAATACTGTTCTGGAGTGTGGCCGGTCCCCTTAATTAGGGGGCGGTCCCCTTAATGATTAAGGGGGCCGCCCTCCTGAACGTTGGAGTTTTTTTGACCTTTTGTTTGGAACATTTGTCTGGATAAAATTTTCCATTTTTGGTTGGAAATTTGAAATAATATATTTATAGTGATTTAAACATATTCTTTTAATTCCAAAAATGTTTTATAAAAGATATTAAGTGTTAATGACATTTTATAAAAGTTCTAGTGATTTAGAAAAATTTTCCTTTGATCATAGATTCAATAAACACTTTGTTTATTCATACCTTAAGTGATTTGGATGTAAAGAGAATATTAATCACTAAATACTTGTTTATGTCATAAATTTTAGTTCAATGGGTTTATGTTTTGTAATAATCAAAACATAGAGATATTGATAAAATGTTAATAATGTTTTTAGGCATTATTTATGTCAACACATTCTATTTCACCCTTAATGCAGTCCATATCTCCCCCCTTACCATTTCTAATCTCAATTTCATCGTAGCTCTTAATCCTTGCCTCCCATGCAAGGATCTTTTCATGAACATGATTATGAGGTATATCACAATTGTACCCATCTTTACTTTGCACTACATTCTTCCTTGTATCTTGTGGGGTCTTGTGGAAACGTATCCTCCTTTGCCCTGATTTAAGTTCTATTGTCCCCTTTACATAATTGATGACTGCCCTTGCAGTAGTAAGAAACGGTGCTCCAAGAATCATGGGCATATACTCATCCTCTCTATCATCAATGATCATGAAGTCAACGGGAAACATCAAACCTGCTACATTAACTAATACATCTTCTGCTATTACTAAGGGATATACGTAAGAGTGACCAGCAAAGGAGAGTCTAATACGGGTAGTGGTTGGTATTTCGTTGGTTAACTTAGCATAAGTGGATATAGGCATCAGGTTCACCTCTGAGCCTTGGTTGGCTAAAGCAACCACGTATTTTAATTCACCTATGCTACATGGTATTTCAAAGTTCCCAACAGCTACTTGTTTCATAGTCACACTTATCTTAAATAACCTTTTGTACACAGGTCCTCTGGGTAACGTATCAGATTCATCTTCTTCCTTTTTTTCGCTAGAGATCTTTTTAGCTGAATAGTTATGTCAATCATTCCTCATCCAATTAATTATACTTTTTTCATTAATATTGTGTTTCAGATAGGACCTTAGTGGTTGAGACTTAGGTGGTTCCTCAATTGTTGGTGTACTAATGGTAGTTTTCTCCTCCTTGTTATTGTCCTTATGGACAACGGATATGGAATTGAAAAACTTGGTGAAGGGAGTGTCATTTCCCATTCTAACCAACACTTTTTCAGGAGTCTTCACCTTCGTATACTCCTTTAATAGATTCATCATCTCAGCCATTTTCTCTTGCATTTCTCCCTTTGCCTATAGACGGCTTCTTCAAATTTTGCCAACTTTCGGAATGGGCCGACATATACTCTCTCATTCGGGATTCAAATTCTGAGCTAAGGTTGGGAGGTGTTGGAAAGGGTAGAGCATTTCTTCGAAAAGATTCCGCATTTTCTCTGAGAGGTGATTCAGACAGAGGTGTGGGTTTATTGTTCGAAATGGAATTGACAGTTGCTTGGATGGGACTTAAAGACCTCATTCGCTTTTCAATTAGGTAATCAACCCTTTTCTGAAGCTCACACAGGTTTTCTTCAGAGAGATGAGAGACTTTTTCAGGTGATGTGATTGCCATAACGACCATGGTTTCGTCATGGGAGTCTTCCCAAGAGTCACTGCCAAATAAGGCAAGCTCGTCAATGATTACCCATGACTCACCAAGGCCCCTTTTTCTCGTAATCTACCACCTGCTGCTCGATCAATGCCATGCTTGGTGAAGTTGTCGACATGGTCATAGAAGATTTGGACCAAGAGCCAAAGATCTATGCCATGATGAGGGACTTTTTGAAGCAAGTCCTTGAATAAAGTCCATGCTTTATAGAGAGTTTCGCATTGATGTTGTTGGAACATGATGCGTGGTTTTGCAACCTTGCAAAAGGTTTTACCTCTCGCGGGATCTCGAGAAGCTTGCAATCCCCACCAGGCAGTGTACCTGACCGATGTAGTATAGTGTAGTGGCAAATACCGGGGGATCGATCGTTCTACTTGGGGAATAGTGTTCGTTAGGATTAAAACTTAATTAAACTAGGTCTAGAGGTGAGGGATGATTCTTTTTGTATTTTTATATTTTATGGAAAACAAGTAAAAATCTCAGGTCTATGGAATCTACGATTTTGAGGAAACCATTAAGATATTGGTTAGGATCTTCAGAACGAAGTCCATGGAATGCACATCCGCTTTGCACCAACCAGATGGTGTCGGATCGCAAGGGAGACACATTGGCTCCTTGGGTGAGCTCAATGGTGTTTCGATAGCCTTGGTGGCTAGGACAGGAGTACTCTCCTAAAGTGCGGGGTCTATGAGGTTGGTTTGGTTGGGGTTGGTCTTGTTGTGGTGGGTTGATGGGGTCAAAAATATTACCACCTTCCATGATGGCGGATGGTAATGGTTACGAACAAAGGAACGAAGAAAAAGATTGACTAAAGAAAACCTATAAAATTAAAATAAAAATCTTACTAGAAAGGAATCTAGCAAGTAGACCTAATAAAAAGAAATTTCAACCTAAGCAATAAATAGTCCGCGGCAGCGGCGCCAAAAACTTGATGCGGGGTTTTGCAACCTTGCAAAAGGTTTTACCTCTCGAGGGATCTTGAGAAGCTTGCAATCCCTACCAGGCAGTGTACCTGACCGATGTAGTATAGTGTAGTGGCAAGTACCGGGGGATTGATCGTTCTACTTGGGGAATAGTGTTTGTTGGGATTAAAACTTAATTAAATGATGAGGCGAAAAATGAACCACTTTTAGGGGGTCATTTAAGCCCGAAATTGAATTTATTTGATCAAATATTGCCCTAAATCGTTCCTTTTGTGATTTTAGGTACTTTGGGAGAGAAATCTGGAAAAGGTAGCAATTCGGACGTTTTTGGAGCATAAAAGTGAAGAAAACGCCAAAGTCTTAATTTTCCTTGCTGGGAACAGTAGGTGACGGCGTCAAGAGTAAAATCCTGACGGCGTCAAGAGTAATTTTCATGACGGCCCAGTACAGAAATGAAGGTGTCACAAGGAAGAGCGTCAAGAGTAAAATACGTGACGGCCTGGAAAAAGTTATAACGTGATGGCGTCAGAAGTAGATCAAGGCAGTCCGAGAATTCTTTTGGCGGCGAGATGACGGCGTCACCAATTTGGTCTTGACGCCGTCGGCCTCAATTTCCTATATATAGTTTTCTAATTTTCATTCATAAAAAAAGAGAAGTTTTGGAGAAACCCTAAGGCCGAACATAGTACGAATTTTACAGGTTTTCAAGGGTTTTCAGCCCTTGAACCCTTTCATGTGTAATTGAGATAAGTGTTCTTCTAATTCAATCAATATGTCTATGTGTTGGTTGTCTATATCTTGTTCTTGTCTTAATTCCATCATGCTAGGCTAGATCTATCTTGTGTTTGCTTAGATCTAATGAAACCTAGATGTTAATTATGTGTTGATTACTTGTTTATGGTTGTATTGGATGAATGATTTCGATGTTAGGCTTAAGAAAACTGGCAGATCTCCAAATGGTAACATGCTTGAACGTCTTAGGAAACATGAACTGACGTGCACTAGTTTTATTGGTTGTATTTAATGCATGAGTAAATTCTAATGATCCCATGTTAGGAGCTTCTTAGCCGGCTCGACATAGGAGTGAAGTAGGCACTCATAGGATTGGGGAATTAAGTGCGCCACCCCATGAATGGTATTAAGGAATACAATCCGTCATCCACGCAACTATAACAAGTAATTAACGTGTAAAAGATATCTACGGAGTAGTGAAATCTAAGTAAACACAATTTCTCCACTTTTTGCTCACAACCTTAGTTTAATTTAGTTTATTTTCATTTCTTGTATTTTATTTTGATTGCATCTTTAGTATTGGGTTAGTTGACTAGCAACTAATTCCGCCCAAATCCTTCAAACCCGAGATTTTTACTTGCTTTCTAAAAAAATATAAAAATACAAAAATAATCATCCCTCACCTTTAGAACTAGTATTTAGGTTTTCTAATCCTAGCGACACTATTCCTAGCTGAACGATCAATCCCCCGGTACTTGTCACTATACTATACTACAACGATTAGGTACACTGCCTGGTGGGGGTTGTAAGCTTCTCGAGATCCCTTGAGAGGTAAAGCCTGGTGCAATCCCTACGTATCAAGTTTTTGGCGCCGCAGCCTGGGGAATAGTTATTGTCTAGGTTAGAATCTCTTTTTATTAGGTCTACTTGCTAGACTCCCTTCTAGTTGATTTTATTTTTATTTTTAGGTTTTCTTTAGTCTATCTTATTTCTTTGTTTCCTTTGTTCGTAAACTATTTCGATGGATAACAATAACATTGATCGTTTGATTCCTGTTATTCGTGTTTTTCGTCGTAGGATTTTCCAAATGCCCACCCCACTCCCTTTAGTTGAGAATGAGAACCCGCCTAACCTCTCGCCCAACCACCACTTTGATAATAATTCTGAGTTAGAAGAGTCTGATCATGATGATGACCGTAGGGCTAGTCCTTTTTACTATTCAGACTCCGACGAGGATCTTGATGACGGTGATGTGATTAATGAGAATAGGTTGGAAGAGGAAATAAACCCTCTTAGGTATGTCGACCCTAGAACTAGGATTGAGTGTGATAGTTCATTCAACATGCAATTTCCTTGTAAGATTGGATTTAAGAGCTTTATCGCCTATCTTAACTCATCTCTCCCGATGAACATAATCTCGCGTAATGAATATAATAAAATCATGGTAGATGAGTTAGAATACAAAGGAGAAAACATTATTGCTAGGGCAATACCGTTGCATGTGTTTGTAGGAAGCTTGGTTTATCTTGTTGAGTTCATGGTTATGGAGAATCTAGGAGAATTTATTGATGATAAGTTGACCCAAGTTGTGTTTGGAAAACCTTTCAAACGGTTGACCGACCTCGATGAAAAACTCATAGAAGGGTTAATTACATTCTCGGATGGGGATGAAGATTTTGTGTATCAAATGCCCCACACACACCATAGGTTCAAGGATTTTTCCATGGAGAAGTGTAGTAGGTATCCGCCCATAGAAATGCTAAGTGAGAAGGATAAGAGAAAAGGGCTTAAGTATACTCATGAGAAGAATAAAAGATACTATCGCGGATGTCTAGAGTTAGGAGATGAGTATAAGAAAGATGAGGCGACCATTAGATGGCTCACGCTTGGTTATGTGAGCATAAGCGATACACGGTAACCCATGACCTTGAGTCTAGCTACAAGACTCGTAAATAAAGAAAAGCGCTTCTTGGGAGGCAACCCATGTTTTGTGTGAATTTATTTTGTTTGTTTGTTTGTTATTTGCTTCCGTATGCATGCTTTATTTTTATTGTTGGTAGATCATGTTTCTCAATTAAATAGTGGAAATACTTTACTTTGTTGTTTTGGCCTAGTCTTAACTCCACCTAAAAGTATTTTTGCAAAAGATAAGTGTAAGGGGAAACCCCAAATATGTTTTTAAGAAACAAACTGATCATGATTCTCCACAATATTAAGTGAACATGTATATTCGTATTTGTTAGAGTCAAATGCTTGTATTGAGTCATAATGAAGTTTTGCAGGATTTTCCAGGAAGTAGGACCAAGTTTTTCCTTTTCTGGAAACTTAACATAAGAATTTCTGCAGATCACTTCTGACGGCGTCACGAGATTACTCTTGACGGCGTCACGTGTAAAAATCTGGAAATTTTACCGGTTTTGTTTTTCTAACGGAGTCTTAATGTTTTTGTGAATTATTAAGTTTTATAATCTCTAGGAAATCTGCAAACTTCATTCCACAAGCATTATATCTTATTTTGTTTTCTAGGATTTAGTAACTTATATAGATTGCCGCCGATTTTATGCGAGGTTGCCTTGTTTGTTTTCTCAGGATTTACAGGTTATGTATGACAAGAAGATGATTTATATTCTGGAAGGGAATCTTTGATTGTTCATTTTCTTGGAGGAAGATTTAACCTGGCCACCTTATTATCCATACCGAGCGAATCAGGGGAGTATTTGATTTCATTCTTTTTACTTTTTCACTTTTACATTCTTTACTTGAACATTGGGGACAATGTTCATCTTAAGTGTAAGGGGAGGGTAAAATGATGATACCTTACATGTACACTTTCGCTTGAGTTTGTTTTGTTTAATGGTAGATGTGTAATAAAACTATGAGAAATACTTGTTAGTGTAATTTTAGCGCCAAATTTAAAATTTTTTACAACATTTAGGAGTGAAACTTTAGCCATAGCAAGCGTCTCATGGATAGGAGATTGTATGACTAGCACATAACCGTACTATTCAGAAAAATTTTCTACCCAAATATGTGAGGTTCGCCTTTAGATTTGATAGGAAAGGCATTTACTATTAGTGCTTATGAGTATACCGGTAGCATTTAGATTCTAGAACTTGCGTTAGTGATGCATCCCGAGACCGCTAGTGAGACTACATTCGTGTAGTAGGATTTACTACATGATAAGAGGCATTAGGATCACCCTTGTGTTAAACCCGTATCATAATTACTTGACCATTTAAGTCATATTACTTGGCTAATAAAGTCAACTAATTTTTCCCACACCTTAGCGTTGTACTCATTTTTAGTACACGAAACCCCTAGTACACCCCTCCGAGCCTATCTTTTCGTTTCTAACTTTAAGCATTTTACTTAAAGGAAGAATTTGTTACACCCCACTGAAATGTACACCCAAATCGCCTTAGCCTTTCGTGTATGCGCTCATTTTTAGTGCATTATTGTTATTTGTTAAACCCTAAGTTAACTATCTAATTGATTACATGGTTGCTAAGTCGAGTCATATCCTTGTACATATTGTTTTGGGACGATTGGGACTCATGGGTAAAAGTATTTATTTTATGGAATAATGGGGAAGAACATCATATATTACCCCCATATGTGCGTTAATCTTAAAAGTACTCCAATTGTTTTGATTTTCTTAATTCGAGTCATTAGATTAGTTTATTGTAAAATATGTAAAAATTCAAGTATAAGGGGAATTTCCATTCCCTATGATGTATTATTTTGGATGGTAGGGTAAGAGTGTATGCAAAAAAAAAAAAAAAAAAAAAATCGAAAAAACAAAGAAAAAGAAAAAAAATAATAAATAGAAAAAGAAAAAGAGAAAAAATATACGGACTACCATCCCGTTTCATTCTATGTTTATTTTATGTTTTTGTTATTTTTCATTTATTAGCTTAAGTCGAGTCTAGTCTTGGCTTAGTAACGCCATATTGTACATGTAATTAACCAAGATTGTTAACTCGCCACCAGTAAAAACTTCCTTTATCCAACAAAACTGTGTATTTCATATCCCTACACCTAACGTTACAACCCTTTAAAAGACCTCTTTGATAGTTTAGCCTAGGTGCTTACGCCATGTGGTGGAGGTTTGATCCTTTCCCAAGCCTATGGTAATCTATTTTGCTATGACAGGTAGTGAGAGATATCTTCCGTTTCCATATTGTAATTTTTACTTTATTACACCCGAGAGATGTGAGTATCTAAACACTATTTGTGAGGTGCTAGTGTATGACCTCCGTGCTTGTCTATTGGTCTTTAGTGGAACGATTATTTGTTGTAATTACTTTTATATTAGTGTTAAATGACCCCTAACTTGTATTTTGACTAGAATAAAAGCGCATTTGCTTGAGGACAAGCAAATCTCAAGTGTAAGGGTATATGACGAGGCGAAAAATGAACCACTTTTAGGGGGTCATTTAAGCCCGGAATTGAATTTATTTGATCAAATATTGCCCTAAATCGTTCCTTTTGTGATTTTAGGTACTTTGGGAGAGAAATCTGGAAAAGGAAGCAATTCAGACGTTTTTGGAGCATAAAAGTGAAGAAAACGCCAAAGTCTTAATTTTCCTTGCTGGGAACAGTAGGTGATGGCGTCAAGAGTAAAATCCTGACGGCGTCAAGAGTAATTTTCATGACGGCCCAGTACAGAAATGAAGGCGTCACAAGAAAGAGCGTCAAGAGTAAAATACGTGACGGCCTGGAAAAAGTTATAACGTGACGGCGTCAGAAGTAGATCAAGGCAGTCCGAGAATTCTTTTGGTGGCGAGATGACGGCGTAACCAATTTGGTCTTGACACCGTCAGCCTCAATTTCCTATATATAGTTTTCTAATTTTCATTCATAAAAAAAGAGAAGTTTTGGAGAAACCCTAAGGCCGAACTTAGTACGAATTTTACAGATTTTCAAGGGTTTTCAGCCCTTGAACCCTTTCATGTGTAATTGAGATAAGTGTTCTTCTAATTCAATCAATATGTCTATGTGTTGGTTGTCTATATCTTGTTCTTGTCTTAATTCCATCATGCTAGGCTAGATCTATCTTGTGTTTGCTTAGATCTAATGAAACCTAGATGTTAATTATGTGTTGATTACTTGTTTATGGTTGTATTGGATGAATGATTTCGATGTTAGGCTTAAGAAAACTGGCAGATCTCCAAATGGTAACATGCTTGAACGTCTTAGGAAACATGAACTGACGTGCACTAGGTTTTATTGGTTGTATTTAATGCATGAGTAAATTCTAATGATCCCATGTTAGGAGCTTCTTAGCCGGCTCGACATAGGAGTGAAGTAGGCACTCATAGGATTGGGGAATTAAGTGCGCCACCCCATGAATGGTATTAAGGAATACAATCCGTCATCCACGCAACTATAACAAGTAATTAACGTGTAAAAGATATCTACGGAGTAGTGAAATCTAAGTAAACACAATTTCTCCACTTATTGCTCACAACCTTAGTTTAATTTAGTTTATTTTCATTTCTTGTATTTTATTTTGATTGCATCTTTAGTATTGGGTTAGTTGACTAGCAACTAATTCCGCCTAAATCCTTCAAACCCGAGATTTTTACTTGCTTTCTAAAAAAATATAAAAATACAAAAATAATCATCCCTCACCTTTAGAACTAGTATTTAGGTTTTCTAATCCTAGCGACACTATTCCTAGCTGAACGATCAATCCCTCGGTACTTGTCACTATACTATACTACAACGATCAGGTACACTGCCTGGTGGGGGTTGTAAGCTTCTCGAGATCCCTTGAGAGGTAAAGCCTGGTGCAATCCCTACGCATCATTAAACTAGGTCTAGAGGTGAGGGATGATTCTTTTTGTATTTTTATATTTTATGGAAAGCAAGTAAAAATCTCGGGTATTGGAAGAGTGGGCGAAATTAGTTGCTGGTCAACTAACCCAAATAACTACAAATGCAATAGAAATAAAATTACAAGAAAATAAAATGTGAGAAAAACCTTATATGGAGAGAAACGTGTTTACATAGATTTCACTACTCCCTAGCTATCTTTCATTAATTGACTAGTTTGTTACAATTGCGTTGATGACGGGTTATATTCCTTAATACCATTCATGGGGCCGTGTATGATCTTCCCCAACTCTATAAGCTTCTACCTCTTCCTATGTCGAGCCGACAACTAGCTTTTAACATGGCCTCCTTAGTAGTCACTTATACATTAAATACAACCATTAAAATCATAGTACACATCCGATTCATGTTTCTTAAGACGTTCAAGCAAGTTACCAATTGGAGATTACCCAGTTTTCTTAAGCCTAACATTGAAATTATTCATCCAACAATAATTAATAACAAACAATCAATCAATAATCAATAAGTAGGTTTCATTACATCTAAGAAAACACAAAGAAACCTAGCCTAGCATGTTAATGTAAAGACAAGCATAAGATAAAATCAAACAACACATAGACATATTGAATGATTATTGGAAGACTTATCTTTAATTAAACATGGATGATAGAAGGGTTTGAAACCTTTATAAGATGGTGAAAATTCATCCTAGGGTTGATGGTGAAGTTCCTCCAAAAGTTCTCTCTTTAATGAATGAAAATTAGAAAACTATATATAGAGAATACAATCTGACGGTGCACATAATACATGTGACACCGTCAACTCGCCGCCAATGCTTTCCTCAGATTGCCTAGATCCTGATCTGACACCGTCACTTTATAATCTTTTCTTGCTCGTCACCTTGTAAATTGTACGTGACGGCCTAGGCATCACAAAGGGTGACGCCGTCACTCTTTAAGTCCAAAAATATTTCTGGCGCGTCTCGTGTAAACTTTATATCCACCTCTTTGCCAACACATGACGCCGTCACCTTTAGAGCGTGACGCCGTTAGGTACTCTTTCCTGCTTGATATTGGATACTTTTTCGTTTTCTTCACTTTTCGCTCCAAAAACGTCCAAAATGCTTCCTTTTCCTGATTTCTTCTCCAAAGTACCTAAAATGACAAAAGGAATGATTTGAGGCAATATTTGATCAAATAATCACGACTTAGGGCTTAAATGACCCCCTAAAAGCGTAACACTTTTCGCCTCATCAGAACATCAAGATGTCATTCCTCAACTTGGTGGTTCTTCCAGGTGGGAAAAATTGAGCAAGGAAACGAGAGGTGAGATTGATGTGATTTGGATTGTCACACAAAAGTTTTACTTCTCAAAGGATCTTGAGAAGCTTACGATCCCCGCCAGGAAAGTGTACCTGACCGATGTAGTATAGTGTAGTGGTAAGAACCAGGGAATTGATCGTTCTCCACAAGGAATAGTGTTCGTTAGGATTGAAAATGATCTAAACTAGGTCTAGAGGTAAGGGATGATTCTTTTTGTGTTTTTATATTTTATGGAAAGCAAGTAAAAAATCTTGGTTTTGGAAGAGTGGGCGGAATTAGTTGCTAGTCAACTAACCCAATTAGCTACAAATGCAATAAAAATAAAATATCAAGAAAATAAATGTGTGTAAAAATAATATGGAGAAAAACGTGTTTACTTAGGTTTCACTACTCCCTAGCTATCTTTTATTGATTGATAGATTTTTTTACAATTGCGTGGATGATGGGTTGTATTCCTTAATACCATTCGTGGGGGCGTGTACGTCCTTCCCCAACTCTATAAGATCCTATATCTTCCTATGACGACACGTTTAGTATCCTATCATGGCTTTATTAATATTCTCTTATGCATTAAACACAACCAATTAATCATAGTACACATCCGATTCATGTTTCTTAAGACATCAAGCAAGTTACCAGTAGGCTATTAGCCAGTTTTCTTAAGCCTAACATTGATATCATTCATCCAACAACAATTAATAACAAACCATCAATCAATAATCAGTAGCTAGGTTTCATTACATCTAAGCAAACACAAACAAACCTAGCCTAGCATGTTAAAAGAAAGATAAGCGTAAGATAGAATCAAACAACTCATAGACATATTGAATGATTGATAGAATACTTATCTTCAATTAATCATGGAAGAAAAAAAGGTTTAGAAACCTCAAAATAGCTGCAAAAGTTGACTAGGGTTCGTACCCTAAGTTTCCCCAAAGTTCCACACATAATGAATGAAAATTAAAAGAGTATATATAGATTTTACAACCTTGACAGCGTCACCTTATGGGACGTGACGCTGTCACCTCGCCGTGTTTAGGGTTCCTTGATGGCCTAGATCCACTCTTGACGCCGTCACCTTGTAAAGATTTATGGGCCGTCTCTCTTTGTAATAACATGTGATGTCCTTGTTGCTTTATAACGTGACGCCGTCACTCTTTAACTTCCAAATTCCTTTCTGGCGCGTCTAGTGTAAAATAATTATCCACCTCTTTGTCAACAAGTGACGCTGTCACCTAGTGGTGCGTGACGCCGTCAGGTACTTTTTTCAGCATAATTTGAGACTTTGTCGTATTCTTCACTTTTATGCTCCAAAAACGTCCAAAATGCTTCCTTTTTCTTAATTCCTCTCAAAAGTAACTAAAATGACAAAAGAAACGCTTTAAGGCAATATTTGACCATATAATCATGATTTAAGGCTTAAATGACCCCTTAAAAGCGTAACACTTTCCGTCTCATCAAATACCCTTACACTTGGGATTTGCTTGTCCTCAAGCAAAGGAACTTTTATTCTAATTAAAATACAAGTTAGGGGTCATTTAACATAAATATAAAAGTAATTACAACAAATAATCGTTCCACCTTAATCAAAATAAGTGCGGAAATCATACACTAGCACCTCACAAATAGTGTTTGGATACTCTCATCTCTCGGGTGTTATAAACCTATATAACTTATGGAAATGGAAAAATATCACTCACTACCTGTCGTAGCAAATAGATTACCATAGGCTTGGGAAATGATCAAAAACCTCCTCCACTAGACGTAAGCGCCTAAGATAAACCATCAAAGAGGGCTTTTCAAGGGTTATAATGTTTGGTGTAGGGATATGGAAAACATGGTTTGTTGGATAAAGGATATTCTATTGGTGGCAACTTAATCATCTAGGTCAATTACGTGTACAATGCGGCGTTGCTAAGGCAAGACTCGACTCAACTTAAGCTAATCAAAACCATAAACATAAACATAAACGAAAGAAAGGGGATGGCAGTCCGTATGTTTTTCTCTTTTCTTCTTCTTCTTAGTCTTTTTTTTTTCTTCCGCATACACTCTTGCCCTACCATCCAAAATAATACATCATAGGGGCCTTGGTTCTCCCTTTACACTTGAACTTTTACATAATTTACATGTAACTAATCTAATGACTCGAACTAAGATAATCAATACACTTGGAGTACTTTAAAATATTTTGCACATATGGGGGTAATAATTGATGTTCTTCCCCATTACTCCATATCGTTAGTACTTTACCCACTCGTCCCAAAGCAATATGTACAAGACGTGACTCGACTTAGCAACCATGTAATCAATTAGACAACTAACAAAAGGTTTACACAAATACCAATAATGCACTAAAGATGAGTGCATACAAGGAAGGCTAAGGCGATTTGGGTGTACATTTAGGGGTGGATTGTAAACAAATTCTATCTTTAAGTAAAATGCTTAAAGTTAGAAACGAAAAAGATAGGCTATGGGGGGTGTACTAGGGGTATCGTGTACTAAAAATGAGTACTTCGCAAAGGTGTGGGAGAGTTACTTGACTCTATTAGTCAAGTAGCTTGGCTTCATTGGTCAAGTAATTTTATAACAGGTTTAAAACAAGGGTTATCCTAATGCCTCTTATCATATAGTAAATCTAACTACACGAATGTAGTCTCACTTGTGGTCTCAGAATGAATCACTAACGCAAGTTCTAGAATCTAAGTGCTACCAGTAGACTCATAAGCACTAAGGCTTTTCCTAACAACTCTACGGGCGAACCTCACCTGTATAAATTTAGTAGATCGTTGGCACGAGTCTTTGACGCTTCAACTAATGGATTGTCACTAGTGCACTTCTTGGATCGTTGGTGCGTTATTTGCATAACGGATGGTCACCAAGTCGTACACTAGATCACCGACACATTAGTCAATTAATCTAATACCCGGATGGTCAGTACCTTAAAATTTTTTCGAGTGGTACGGTTTTTGTGCTAGTCATATAACTCCTATCCATGAGACGCTTATTAAGACTAAAGTTTCACTCCTATATGTCGCAAAAAATTTTGAATTTGGTGCTAAAATTGCCCTAACAAATATTTCTCTCAGTTTTATTACGCATCTACTATTAAACAAACAAAAATCAAGTATCATGGTATTCTCTAAGGTATCTTCATTTACCCCCCCCCCCTTCCACTTAAGCTGAACATTGTCCCCAATGTTCAATTAAAAGATGTAAAAGTAAAGAAAATGAAAGAATGAAACAAATACTCCCCTGATTCGTTCGGTGTGGATAATGCGGTAACATGGTTAAATCCCCCTCCAAGAGAATGTAACAACTTCAAGATTAAAGCAACGCCAAAAACTTGAGACTTTGACGCTCAAAGACTTGACCATCCATGTACATCTTCTTGTCCAATATAACCTGTTAAACCTAACAAAACAAACAAGAAAACCTAGCGTAACATCGGTGGTAAAATTTATATAAAACAAAATCCTAAAAAGCAAATAAAGATATAATGCTTGTGGAATGAATGTTTGCAGATTCCTGGAGTTTAGAAGTTAAAGATTTAACAAAACTTTACTATTCCATTAGAAAAACAAAACTTGCAAAATTTTCCAAAAAAATTTGTACCTGACGTCGTCAGGCTTAATTGCTGACGCTGTCAGAATTAATCTGACAGAAATTTTATGTTGAGTTACCAAAAAATTTCTAGAGAACCTATACCTTAATTCCTGGAATTCCTGCAAAATATCATTATGACTCGCTACAAGCATTTGACTCAAACAAGTACTAATATGTATGTCTATATCTCATTGTTATCGTTCATGTTCAATTCGTTCTTTGAAAACAAATTTGGATTTCCCTTACACTTATCTTTTGCAAAATACCTTTATATGTAATCAAGACGAAGTTAAAAACAAAATAAAGCATTTTCACAAAATGTTTGATACATGAACAATAAGCAATGAAAATAAAACAAACATACGGAAGCAAATAAAATCAAACAAACAAACAAACAAATAAATAAAAGAAGCTTGGGTTGCCTCCCAAGAAGCGCTTGTTTTTGTTCGAGTCACGAGCCGGACTCTACCCTTATTTAGCGAAAATAAGGGAGGTTTTGCCTACACTTATGATTAAGTGCGGGTGAAAGTAGCGATACACACCCTTAGGGTGGAAATATGCCACGTGAGGTGAAGGTGGTATTTGAGTGGGGAAAGTGTCTGCCACCTTCATTCTTAGGTTACCCAAATCCTTTGTTTTGATGGATGGATTTGAAGTTAGAAGAGTTTTATGATAAAGATTTAAGATTTTGTCATTTTCATAAATAGTATGCTCCAACGGTTCTTCATCCATTCCGGTTCCCATCTTTTTTTTCAACGTCATCTTCGTCTTCGTATTCAAACTTGCTTTCATCGAAGAAGTTGAGCGTTGGCGTTTTGAAGTTGGGATGTTTGAAAGAGGTTTTATGGATAATGGGTTTGGTTTGAGAAATCATCGAGACCCTATGCTTCAGGGTCGGTTTGAGTGATTCAGAGGTTATGGTACAGGTGTGAGAGTTCCCTTTCTCAAAAGGAAACTTATGGGAATAGAAGTTATCATGGGTTGAATCCACAGAGAGAGGTGTTTCATTCTGCCAACTGCTGCTTGTTTCACTAGGGACTGAGATTTCAAAAATCTTTTTGATGTTTTTGGGTACAGCTTTTTCCCTAATCTTTTCCTTAATCCATGACATGAAACCTTCAACCAAGTCCATAAAGTTGTTTCGGGTGTTCTTCATTTGGACCTCTAACTGTCGGATTTGTCTTTCTTGGTTGTTCACAAAAGTCAGCATTATCCCGTCGAACTCCTCTTGTCATGAAAATTCAAGAAATGAATGCTTGCTGACTGCATTCACATATCCACTGGGATTCATTTCAGCATTAGCCATAGGCATATCGGCCCTCATCAATTCCTTAACCTGCCTTTCGATGTTCTCAAATAGTTGTTCTTGGGTTGCATTCATGTAATCTAAACTCGCTTCTTCCAAGAACATTGGTTCCTCCCATTCTTCTTCTTCTTCATATTGTGCTAAGTACTCAATGACATCCCAGCACTTATCAACACCGAGCTTGCTCAGTCTACCATTGGCAGCGTAATCTATGGCCCTTCTAGTTTGATGATTGACACCATCATAAAAGATTTCGATTTGGAGCCAAAGATCAATGCCATGATGGGGGACTTTGCGGAGTAAGTCCTTAAAACGAGTCTACGCTTCGTAAAGAGTTTCATCTTGACATTGTTGGAACATCAAGATGTCATTCCTTAGCTTGTTAGTTCTTGTTGGTGGGGAAAATTGAGCGAGGAAACGAGTGGTGAGATTATCTCAAGTCGAGATGGGTCCCGCGGGTAGACGATCAAGCCAATGGATAGCTTGGTCATGAAGAGAGAAATGAAGGAGACGCATCGGGTAGTATCTCTAATAGCACCGTTAAGGTCAATGGAATTTACGATTTTAAGAAAATCCTTGAGATGTTGATTTGGATCTTCTAAACGAAGTCCATGGAATGCACATCCGCTTTGCACCAACCGGATGGTGTCGGATCACAAGGGAAACGCATTCAAATGGTGTTTCGATAGCCTTGGTGGCTAGGATGGGAGTACACTCCTAAAGTGCGGGCTCTAGGAGGTTGGTTTGGTTGTGGTGAGTTTTGTGGTGGTGGGTTGATGGGATCAAAGATATTAACACCTTCCATGATGTCGGATGGTAACGGTTATGAACAAAGGAACAAAGAAGAAAGATAGACTAAAGAAAACCAATAAAAATAAAAATAAAAATAAAAATTTAACTATAAAGGAATCTAACGAGTAGACCTAATAAAAATAAAATTCAACCTAAACAATAACTATTCCCCGGCAATGGCGCCAAAAACTTTGATGCGATTTGGATAGTCACACAAAAGTTTTACTTCTTAAGGAATCTTGAGAAGCTTACAATCCCTGCCAGGCAAGTGTACCTGACTGATGTAGTATAGTGTAGTGGTAAGAACCAGGGAATTGATCGTTCTCCATAGGGAATAGTGTTCCTTAGGATTGAAAATGATCTAAACTAGGTCTAGAGGTGAGGGATGATTCATTTTGTATTTTTATATTTTATGGAAAGCAAGTAAAAATCTTGGTTTTGGAGGAGTGGGCGGAATTAGTTGCTAGTCAACTAACCCAATTAACTACAAATGCAATAAAAATAAAAAACAAGAAAATAAATGTGTGTAATGGAGAAAAACGTGTTTACTTAGGTTTCACTACTCCTTAGCTATATTTTATTGATTGATAGATTTGTTACAATTGCGTGGATGATGGGTTGTATTCCTTAATACCATTAATGGGGGTGTGTACGTCCTTCCCCAACTCTATAAGATCCTATCTCTTCCTATGACGACACGTTTAGTATCTTATCATGGCCTCATTAATATTCTCTTATACATTAAACACAACCAGTTAATTGTAGTATACATCCGATTAAAGTTTCTTAAGAAATCAAGCAAGTTACCAATAGGAGATTAACAAGTTTTCTTAAGCCTAACATTTATATCATTCATCCAACAACAATTAATAACAAACCATTAATCAATAATCAATAGCTAGGTTTCATTACATCTAACAAACACAAACAAACCTAGCCTATCATTTTAAAAGAAAGATAAGCGTAAGATAGAATCAAACAACACATAGACATATTGAATGATTGATAGAATACTTATCTTCAATTAATAATGGAAGAAAAAAGGTTTAGAAACCTCAATATAGCTGCAAAAGTTGACTAGGGTTCGTACCTTAAGTTTCCCCAAAGTTCCACACATAATGAATGAAAATTAAAAGAGTATATATAGATTTTACAACTTTGACAGCGTCACCTTATGAGACGTGACACCGTCACCACGCCGTGTTTAGGGTTCCTTGATGGCTTAGATCTACTCTTGACGCCGTCACCTTGTAAAGTTTTCTGGGCCATCTCTCTTTGTAATAACACGTGACGTCCTTGTTGCTTTATAACGTGACGCCGTCACTCTTTAACTTCCAAATTCCTTTCTGGCGTGTCTACTGTAAAATAATTATGTTGGGAATTATAGATTTGATGATTTCAAAACTACATGTGCTTATATGAAGAAAAATGAAAGTACTTTGAATGAAAGTACCCAAAGTACTGCTGACAAAAGTACTTTGAATCAAAGTACTTCTCAAGCAGTTTATGAAGAAGAATGAAACATGAAGGACTAGCTTGCAAAAGAAGATTTATTTGTTAGTCCTTCGTAGTATCTTGTAAACCCTAATCCTCTTGTATATAAAAAGGACATGGGTCATTAGGTTTAGTATGCACAAGTTCAATGTAGACGTCTAAATTAAAGTGTGTGTGTCTAGGCGTCAAGTTCCTACAATGGACACCTAGGGTTTGTTAGTTAGTAGTTGCTAGAGATGATGATGAAGAAACCTTGTTCAATAATAATGATGTTTTGTTAATTCCGTTGTGCATGATTATTGTCATTATTATTGTTAACCCTAGATGCTCAAAATGGTCCAAGGAGTTATTCTCAAATATTACATGGTTTTATTTAATTCAATCTATTACATCAGTTTGTGGATGTAACGTGGGGTCAATGGCAATTTTTCTTGGTCAATTGAAGATTTAATTATCTCGTACAAAGGTTATTAACAGATCGGATGTGGGGCTCGTTATTAATTATGATAATGATATTCATGATTTGTTTGTATGGGGCTTATCGATTTGTTGTAATACATATCTATTTTGCTCGACATAAATTCTTATGATGCTAGCCAAGTAGTACTACACGTGGTATCAACAATTCAGTGTTGAAGATTTTAATGGGCTACTAATAGTTTCGTGATTAATACTATTCATTTGGTATGCGAATGTTAACACTGCTACTTGTTTTATTCTGCTGTTGCGCATCTGATCATAGAAATCAAGTTTCTACTATCGTTGAAGAGTAGTTTTGTATCAACATTAAAGGTTACTTGAATGCTTTGATTTATCAAAGATTGATTTGTTAAGGGGAAGAAGCTTCAAGTTTGGTTCAACTTCATTGATTAATTGGTTTATAGAGATTAGTTCACACACATAGGTTGTTGGTTCATACACACAAGGAAGACTGGTTTGGTTATCTTGCTCGTAAAAGATTTATGGCTCGTTCTTATTGCTTAATTGATTACGAAGAAAGGTAAATATCATTTATTTGATGTTGTAGTTGAGTTTCACAGCTTCGTGTTCTTATCATATCTCAAGGTGGGTGTTACACTTTAGAGATAACTTGTTCGTGCTTTATTGGTGTGACAAAAACTTGATGAATCTAGCAAAGGTGTGTGATCTACAAACTGAAGGTGTTTAATGTCACATTTGCTATCACTTTAAGGAGTTACGTTGTAGTGGTCAGTGTCTCATATATAGTTGAGGATTTATCATGAGATTGGATAGGTTTCATCTAATTATACTTTCTAGTTTGGTATGAGTTTGGAGTCACGTGGATAGTACAAGATATAAGACGCAAGTATGGGAAATTCAACTTCTTCATCAAATTCGTTATACTCAGTTTTCTTTATCAGTGATCATTACATAGAACCTACAGAATTGAAGATTCAAGAGATGGTAAACATATTAGTTTCAGGGGAAGCTTATTGTTTAATTGTTTAACCATCTACATGCACCATTTAAGGGGAAGTGTTTCATTACTACTTCTAGTCATCATTAATACTGCTAGTTTAAAATTTCTATTGTCTTGAGTTCATTTTTCGCAAGCTTTTTGGTGTTCTTCATGGAGGGTAATTCAAGACATTGGAAAGATTGGATTGGAAGTTTTGATATATGATGTGGGGTAGTGATGATCAAAGTTGTATATCTACAGAAGACCCCTATTAGATGATTACAAAAAGGGGAAGAAGACTACAGAAATATGATTTGCAGCCTATTTTTATGTGGTGACATGTTCAAGAAGATCTTAAGTCAAGGGGAAGCATTGAAGATTGTTTCATTCATGGAGATAGTTTTGTAATATCAAATAGGAGAAGATTGTTAGGAATTATAGATTTGATGATTACAAAACTACATGTGCTTATATGAAGACAAATGAAAGTACTTTCTGCTGAACCAAAGTACTGCTAACAAAAGTACTTTGAATCAAAGTACTTCTCAAGCAGTTTATGAAGAAGAATGAAACATGAAGGACTAGCTTGCAAATGAAGATTTATTTATTAGTCCTTCGTAGTATCTTGTAAACCCTAATCCTCTAGTATATAAAGAGGACATGGGTCATTAGGTTTAGTGTGCACAAGTTCAATGTAGACGTCTAAATTAAAGTGTGTGTGTCTAGGCATCAAGTTCCTACAATGGACGCCTAAGGTTTGTTAGTTAGTAGTTGTTAGAGATGATGATAAAGAAACCTTGTTCAATAATAATGATGTTTTGTTAATTCCGTTGTGCATGATTATTGTCATTATTATTGTTAACCCTAGATGCTCAAAACGGTCCAAGGAGTTATTCTAAACTCAACAAATTATCCACCTCTTTATCAACAAGTGACGCCGTCACCTAGTGGTGCGTGACGCCGTCAGGTACTGTTTCCAGCATAATTTGAGACTTTGTCGTATTCTTCACTTTTATGCTCTAAAAACGTCCAAAATGCTTCCTTTTTTATAATTCCTCTCAAAAGTACCTAAAATGACAAAAGAAATGATTTAAGGCAATATTTGATCATATAATCACAATTTAAGGCTTAAATGACCACTTAAAAGCGTAACACTTTTCGTCTCATCAGAGATCATCCCAAGAGGTGATGGATCTTGTGGGTAAACGCTCAAGCCATTGACTAGCTTGGTCACATAGAGAGAATTAGAAGAGACGCAATCGTGTCGTCTCTCGAGTGTCAACATCAAGGTCTATGGAATCTACGATTTTAAGGAAATCCTTGAGATGATGGTTTGGATCTTCAGAACGAAGTCGATGGAATGCACATCCGCTTTACATCAACCGGATGGTGTCGGATCACAAGGGAGACACATTGGCTCCTTGGGTGTGCTCAATGGTGTTTCTATAGCCTTGGTGTCTAGGTCGGGAGTATTCTTCTAAGGTGTGGGCTCTAGGTGGTTCGGGTGGGTTTTGGTGGTTTAGTGTATTTGTTGGATCAAAGATATTACCACCTTCCATGATGGCGGATGGTAATGGTCACAAACAAAGAAACGAAGAAGAAGATAGACTTAAAGAAAACCTAATAAAAAGAAAAATAAAAATCTCACTAGAAAGGAATCTAATGAGTAGACCAAATAAAAATAAAATTCAACCTAAACAATAACTATTCCCCGGCAGCGGCGCCAAAAACTTGATGCGTGGTTTTTCAACCTTGCAAAAGGTTTTACTTCTCAAGGGATCTTGAGAAGCTTCCTATCTCCACAAGGCAGTGTACCTAACCGATGTAGTATAGCGAGTGGCAAGTACCAAGGGGTTGATCGTTTTCTAGGAGAATAGTGTCATTTTGATTAAAAACTACTTAAACTAGGTCTAGAGGTGAGGGATGATTCTTTTTAGATTTTTGTGTTTTTATGAAAGCAAGTAAAAATCTTGGGTTTTTGGAAGAGTGGGCGATATTAGTTGCTAGTCAACTAACCCAAAATTACTACGAATGCAAAATAAAATAAAATAACAGAAAAGTAAATTGGTAAACTTCTTGTAATGGGAAAAACTGTATTTACTTAGATTTCACTACTCCCTAGTTATCTCTTACTGATTAATTAATTTGTTATAGTTGTTTGGATGAAGGGTAGTATTCCTTATTACCAGTCATGGGGTTGTGTACGTCCTTCCCCAATCTATAAGCTTCTATCTCTTCTTATCTAGGCCTCGTAAACAGTTACTTATGCATTAAATACAACCAATAACATCATAGTACACATCTGATTACGTTTCTTAAGATGTTCAAGCCTATTACCATGTAGGAGTATGGCTAGTTTTCTTAAGCCTAACGCGAAAATCAATCAATCAAATCAACTAACAACAAATCAACAACCAATAATAAACAACTAGGTTTCATTAGATCTAAGTAAACACAAAGAGAATTAAGCTAACATGTTAAAAGAAAGACAAGATAAATAATTAATCAAACAACACATAGACATATTGAATGATTAAAAAGAAAACTTATCTTCAATTGAACATGAAGGAAAAGAGGGCTTGGAAACCCTAAAGATACAGTAAATTTCGTCTAGGGTTTTTCTCCCAAAATTTACACACTTAATGAATGAAAAATACAAAACTATATATATACTTGCAGGGGTGACGGCGTCAGGTTTTAGATCCTGACGTCGTCAAGTCGCCTTCATTAGGGTTTAGTGACACGCAATAAACCTTCCTTGATACAATCTTCTGGGCCGTCTCTCTTTGTGAACATACGTTACGGCCTATTCTTGGTACGTGTTAATCTCCAAATTCCTTTCTGGCGCGTCAAGTGTAAATGATCATCCTCCTCTTAATTCATCATTTGTCAGCATCACTTAGTGACTCCTGACACCGTAAGGTACTATTTTTAGCATGGGTTCTTGATTTTGTCATTTTCTTCACTTTTGTCTTCAAAACGTCCAAAATGCACAATTTTCCAGAATTCTCGTCTAAAGTACCTACAATGACAAAAGTAATGATTTGAGGTAGTATTTGATCATAAAAACATGATTTAGGGCTTAAATGACCCCCTAAAAGCGTAACAAATATTTCCTTATCAAATAACATGGAAGAGGAGCCTGATGTTGATATCACTATGTTCCAAGTGAGTCATACTAGTCACTTAGGCAATGTAGGTGCTGACACAATTCTAGCAAATGAAGAGAATATTTGTGAGGAGAATGATATACAACTTGCTTTGGTCCAAGGGAGTCAGAGTCCTAAGTTAGGCATCGCATGAACATCTAATAATATAAGTGACGACATGAATTTGGAAAATGAGTTACCTATGATGGATGATGATGCCTTTTACACTGCTTATGCTTCTGACTCAAACATAGGTAACTGATGAGTGATTAATCACACATCCTTTTTAGGCTTTAATTTAGACCAAAAATACCAAATACTAACCAAATATGCCAAGAGAATGTATGTTTTTGTATTTGTGTATGTGCAGGTACGGATATGAGAAAAATGAACAAAAACGATGCCAAAACCGACAAAAACGAGCACGAGAATGGAAAGTGTCAAAAGCCGAAGCCGGGGAAGTCAAATGGTCAAAGTTAAAGCTCAAAAAGACAAAATCAACCTTGGAGTTTCATAAAGTTTCAAGAATAGTCCTTGGTGAAAGTTTGAAGAAATTTACAACATTGGTCCCTGTACTTTCAGACATTGGCAAATATGGTCCTTAAAGTAATTTTTGAAGATTGACCCTCCAAGAATCAAAGATGAACAAAAATAGCCCTTGGATAATACTTTGGAAAAATGGCAGCAAAGGCCCTTGTAATTTTCAGATTTACACTATAAGTCCTTATGTGAAAATTACAAATCCTAATCCTTAAATCCAAAACAAACCAAACGGATCCACTTTACTCTACAATACCAAAAGCCCAAAACTATATCAAAAGCCCACCACCCAAAAATAGCCTTTTACCCAGTCGACCCCTTTTACCCATGGTCAACCCTTGACCAAACCCGGTCAACACAACCATTAATAAAACCCCCCAAAACAAAATTACCCGCCCCCCAAATTTACCCCAAACCTAGAAAATCACTGTTTCATGAACCCTAGAACCCCACACGCCCAAAATTACCTCACCTCACAATTAATTACCTCATGATTAGGCTTCTAGAAGCAGTGACATACGTCAGGGAATGTAAGAGGGGTACGTGGACCAATCATATCACTCACAGAGGATAGGTCTCAATCAATCAATCAATCCAAGGGATGAGAATCAAGCGTGGAATTGAAGCCTAATTTAAGGGACGAGATTAAAGCAAAGAAGCACAATTCCAGAAGCATCCTCAATCCCTAGCAGGCTCCCCACCTCAGCTATATATACCCCCCCTCCTTCATTAGTTTGTAGTAGGTTTTAATATAGTGTTACTCTGTCAATTTCATTTCCTAGTTTGTAACTCAGTTTTTATATTAATGAAAGTTTAGTTTTATTTCATATCAAAATCTGTTTTAGCTTATTGCTTATTGCTTTTTATTTCTGTCTTGTTATTCAATCTAGTCTCCTTTACTTTTGTTGTTTAAAAGTTTTTAATCTTCAGTTTTATTTAGTTACATTTCTTATTATTGTTTATTAATCACAAAAAAATAAAAAAATTAAAAATAAAAAAAATCCTAAAAAAAACTAAAAAAATATGTTTTCATTTGTCACTTAATTTCATTTTCAGTAAGTTTTTAGTGTTTGCATAAGCTTATTCAGGCTCTTATAGCTTGTAGTGAACTTATTTGATAAAATTTTCTAAAAAAAACTAAAAGGTCAACCAAATTCAACTGATACAGCTTATTGTAATAAGCTCAGCATATTGGGATTTAAAGGCAGCCAAAAGAAGTCCATTGGCCTGTCAAAAGATAGGCTAGCTAAGTGGATCCCCCTCTATTTGAGCTGAGGGGGAATTGGAGTTGTAAGTTCCATCCATTTTCATTTCTGTTTCATCTAAATAGCTTAATAGTAGTTTAGATTTGATATTAATTGGTTTGCTTACTGCTTGTAAGTCTTAATATTGGTTGATATTTGTGGCTTAGTCATATTTGATAGATCTGTTTTGGTATTCATTTGTATAACTGTTTCATTCATCATCAACTGTCATACATCTGTGGATTTGTTTTTCTGAGTAATATTGTATCTGAGATCTGTGTTTCTAGAGTTATTGAATCATTTTGAGTTTTGAGGTTGATTGTGAATTGTGGTGGACTTGATTTGAGAAGGTTTTTAGTATTGACTGTCACTATAAGGGTGTTTGGATTAGGTTAGTACACTGTGTAATTGGAGTTCTCTAGTTGTTGTTTCTACTTAAGTAAGTCACAGTAAGCATATATAAGTTTGTTATAGCATAAAACACATAAGTAACATAGCTAAAAGTCAAATCATCATTGTTCATCATTTTCTGCATAACAGTTGGTATAGTTTAGTTGCATAATCATCATTGTAGTTGCATAAGTAGTAGATTTAGCTTATTTTATTCATAAAATAGCTTTACATCATATGTTCTGTCAAATTTGAGCAAACAAATTCCATTTTGGTCAAAGTTATTGTCAAACTCAAAAGTCAAAACAAGTCTCACATTAGTTTTTGGAAACAACATTGAGAGCATTTTTAGAATTCATTTCTAATTGATTTACTTTTATTCTGCTATTTTGAAAAATTTGTCAGTAGGAGAAGCTATTTCAAAAAGAAATTTGAGTTTTGAAAGTGATTTGCTTATTGAAAAAGCATTTGGAAGGTGACAGTTTGAGCATTTACAAGCCCTGTACATCAGCTTTGAATCAATCTTCTAGGGTACTCTTAGGCTTTCAAATTGAATTGGATATTAGATTTATTGGTGTATTTGGAATCTCTGTAGGTTGGACTAAGTTTTGCCCCCTTAAGCTTTACCTTTTGAGCTTATTTGCTCAGGCTTATCTGCTTGTCTTATTGAGTGGTTCAATCAAGTTTCTGATTTCACTTTTAGGCCTGCATTTGTGATCTATTGGTTCATATCTGAGTGTTATTGTTCATTTTAGTTCATTGGTACCTCTAGTTGCTGTTTTCACTGAATTAGATCCATAGCTTATTCTGTATTGCTTATTGGCCTTTTCATAATTGCTTATTGAATCTAATTGTGCCCCATTTTGAGTGTTTGAGTTCAACTTGGTCTAAATTTTCTTCCATCAAGCTTATTAGAGTCTAAAAACCATTTGGATAAGTTTTGGTCAACTCTGGGTCAACAGTGCTTATAAATAAGCACTTATATAAGCTGATTTTAAGCCATTAAGCACTTCCAGTGCTTATTTTTCAATTTTTATATTTTTCCTAGTTTCAAAATATTATTTTAGATTTTTCCTGAAATTTTCATATTTTTCTGAGTTGATTTGCTATTTTTCTTATTTAATTTTCATTTTTAATCACTTTTTATTACTTTATAATTACTAAAAAATCCAAAAAAATATCAGAAAAAGCCAAGAAAAATCCAATAATATTTTAGAAATTCATTTTCAGTTATTTTAGAATTTTAGAATTTTATTTTTCATTTTTCTCACTTTATTTACATTTTCTTTTAATTTTTAATTAGTTAAATAGTTTTTAATTCATAAAAAATAAATAAAAAGTCAAAAAAATATTTTTCTTTTTCTTAAAATTTTCTTTTATCATTTTTAACTTTTAAAAATTATTTCCAAGTTCGTAGGAGTAGTGTAGCTTAAAAGTCGCGTTTTATTTCGTACGTTTACGTTTTAGCTTACGTTTTCAATTTTGCGTTACGTTTTTAGTTGCCTTACTTGAATTACGTGTTTAAGTGATTAATTGTGCTTCATTTACTATTTCATTAGTATTATCTCATTCAAATCACCTTTTACCACTTTCACGACACATTTCACGAATCGGGAATTCGAAATTCCATTCATCCTTCACACGGACTACGACCTCGGGTTATCCGTATTTCTTTGCGGATCTCTTGAGTAATACTTATACTATATTATATAACTTGATTTTCACGAATCAATTTTGGCGCCGCTGCCGGGGAATGTTGAAGTGACTTTTTCGTTTTCGTTTTTCGAAATTGTGTTTTGAAAACCTTCCTTGTATATATTTTCTATAAAAATTATAAAAATTGAAAAATCAAAAACACTTTTCCTAAAGTGTTTTCAAAAATACCAAAAAAATAATAAAGTTACAGCCTCGACTCGACCGAAAGGAAGGGCGTTGTAAACCAATTAAGCTTCTCAATATAACAACGCGTGAAATTAGTTGCTAATCGAATTACTTTAATTCTACAACCGAATAAGCGGAAAATACGGATAGCTTTGACATTAAATTGCAAGCGAGAGATCCATTCTTCTCACCCGTTCCGTTGCGAGTAGATTAAGGGAAACGGTTTACAATTAACGTAACGTTAGAAAAAAGAAAAAAACAAAAGTATAAGTTTTTAAATTTTGCTTTATAAAAACAAAATACAAAAAGATTTTTCTTTTCAAATTTGATTTTTCTTTTATTTTTCAAAATTTGATTTTTGTGGTGTATGAACACCCGTTCATCTTCTAAACGTCTTATTTCTCCATTATCGAACCCTGAAAGTTTGATACGTCACACACACAAAGTTCGTTTCCCAAACGTTACAGAAATGGAACAAATTAACCACAACAATCAACACCCTCCGGTGGGTGTTGTTCAAAATGCACCAGCTCCCGATCTCCGAACGATGGAGGAGCTGTGTCAACCGACAATGCACGGTGGAGGCGGTCCGATTGCCCCTCTCAATATTGAGGCTACGGATTTTGGACTTAAGCACCATATGATTCAACAAGTCCAGAATTCATGCCAATTTCACGGATTACCGGGTGACGATGCCAACAAGCATCTCGACAAATTTTTAACCGTCACCCAAAGTATAAAACAACATGGGGTCTCCGATGACGCCCTTCGTCTTTCTCTCTTCCCCTATTCTCTAACACATCATGCCACTGCTTGGTTTGATCGTCTTCCCAAGAACTCGATTCATACCTTCGAAGAAATGGTATCGAAGTTCTTGGCGAAATATTTTCCACCATCGATGGTGACGAAACTTCGAAACGATATTAGCAATTTCCATCAGCTTCCCGACGAATCTTTATTCGAAGCTTGGGAACGCTATAAGCTTGCTATTGATCGGTGTCCAAACCATAACATGCTTCTTGTTACGATAATCGATACGTTTTACAATGGTTTGACTTTGCGACATCGGGACACGATCAATGTAGCTGCGGGTGGAACTTTTATGAAACGACGTCCTGAAGATTGCTACGAACTTATTGAGAATATGACTGCTCATTACAATTACTGGGATTCCTCTGCCGAGAGGAATGAGTCAAGAACAACCGTTGTTCACAATTCTTCTACGTCTAATTCTGAAATTGCCGCCATTACTAAGAAACTCGATGATTTGTCGACTGCTGTTTTACGAATGCACCAAACGTCTCAGAATCAAAATCAAGTCAAAAACCATCAAGTCAATATGGTCAACAATGTTTGTGAGACTTGTGGTGGTCCTCATTCGTACTTTGAGTGCCCAGCCACCGGTGGCTTCACTCACGAGAATGTGTATGCTACTTCGGAAACCTACAATATGGGCGGTAACGGATACCAACCACAGGGTGACCAAAATCTTCTTAGCTACCGTTCGAATCATTATGTGGGACCACCCGGTTTTACTCAACCGAATCAAGTCAATCCGGTTAATCAAGTCAATCAAGTTAATCAAAATGTGCAAAACCGAAATCATCAATTTAATCACAATGCTAATCAAAATCGGATGAACAATGGTTTTCAAAATCAAAATCATGGTTTTCAAAATCAAAATCGGGGAAATTATAATCAAGGCCCGAATCAAGGGAATTTTCATGGAAATTTTCAAAATGCTAATCATGGGAATTATAATCATGGAAATCAAAATTTTCAGAATCAAGGTTTCAATAACAACAATCGTGGTCAAAATTTTCAAAATCCAGTTGTGAATCAGTCGTCTTCGGATGAATTACTCAAGAAGTTTATGAAAAGTCAAGAGGAAATGAATAAAATGTTAATTAATCAAATGCCCGAATTGAAGAAGTCTTTAAATGATCGACCCTCGGGCTCGGGTACTCTTCCAAGCAACACGATCGCTAACCCGAGGGGCGATGCTAAGGCGATCACGACTAGGAGTGGTGTTATAATCGATGGACCAACGGCTCCGACTACCCCTTCTTCTTCGTCTCCCAAGGCAGTCGTCCGTGAAACCGAGGCGACATCGGATACGGAAATTCCTAATAATAATGAAAGGACCGAGAACATCCAACCTCCGGTGGTCCCGACGTCCAAAGGAAAAGATAAAGTTGTTAACGAAACTGAAATTCCCGTCAAAATAAATTTGCCTTATCCGTCACGCTTAAACGAATAAAAGCACCGTGAGAAAGATAAAATTCAGATGGAAAAGTTTTACCAAGTTTTTCAAGAACTACATTTTGACATAACTCTCGCGGATGCTATACTTTTAATGCCTAAATTTGCTTCAATGCTAAAAGGTCTTTTGAATAACAAAGAAAAATTGTTTGAAAAATCACGAACCCAGATGAATGAGAATTGCTCGGCGGTTATCCTCAAAAAGCTTCCCGAAAAGCTTGAAGACCCCGGTCGATTTCTCATTCCGTGTAATTTTCCTGGGATGGTTCAATGCTTCGCCTTGGCCGATCTTGGTGCTAGCATTAACCTAATGCCGTTATCCATTTGGAAGAAGTTGTCTTTACCCAATTTGACTCCGACTTGTATGACCCTCGAGCTTGCCGACCGATCTATGTCTCGACCTATTGGTATAGCTGAGGATGCTTTCGTCAATGTGGGAAAATTCCATTTCCCTGCCGATTTTGTCATTGTTGATTTCGATGCTGATCCATGGGTACCTCTCATTCTCGGGAGAGGTTTCCTAAGGACCGGCCGTGCTTTAATTGATGTTTTCGATGAAGAAATTACCCTACGCGTTGGTACCGAAGCCATAACTTTTAATTTGGATCAAACCGCGAGGTACTCCTCCGAGTATGACAAATATTCCGTTAACCAAATCGACGTTATCGACGAAGTTACGGAGGAGTACGCTCAAGAGTTACTTGGTTTTACCGAACATGCTTCGAGTGGCAATCCCACTCATTCTTCTGAACCGATAATTTCTGATCCTTCCCCTTCTCTTACTCCGTTTGAGGGAAGTGATTTCATTTTGGAAGAGATCGAGGCCTTTCTTGCTAATGATTCGATTTCACCGGAAATTGATCATTCCGATGTTGACCCGGAGGGAGATGTTCTTTTGATTGAGAAATTATTGAATAAAGATCCCAACCCGTCCCTCCCTCCGATGGACCTTAAAATGGCCGACGTTAAAGAAGTTAAGCCGTCTACTGAGAATCCTCTGGAGCCCGAGCTCAAGGATTTACCTCCTCATCTCGAATACGCATTTTTGGAAGGAACCGACAAACTTCCCGTCATTATTTCAAAAGAACTTAAAGATGAGGAGAAGAACCGTCTCTTAGATGTGCTGAAGAAGCATAAGAGTGCCATCGCTTGGCAAATTTCTGATATTAAGGGTATCGACCCTCGTTTTTGCACGCATAAGATCTTGCTTGAAGACAACTACAAACCGTTCGTTCAGCAACAAAGACGGGTTAACCCGAAAATTCATGAGGTTATCAAAAAGGAAGTTATCAAACTCCTCGATTCTGGAATGATTTATCCAATTTCGGATAGCTCCTGGGTTAGCCCGGTCCACTGCGTACCGAAGAAAGGTGGAATGACCGTCGTAACGAATGAAGATAATGAATTGATTCCGACACGTCTTGTTACCGGATGGAGAGTTTGTATTGATTATCGTAAATTGAATGATGCGACTCGTAAGGACCATTTCCCACTTCCATTTATGGATCAAATGCTAGAACACCTAGCGGGAAATGAGTTCTATTGTTTTCTTGATGGATTTTCCGGTTATTTTCAAATACCCATTGACCCTCCGGACCAGGAAAAGACGACCTTTACTTGCCCTTATGGAACGTTTTCCTATCGTCGTATGCCTTTCGGCTTATGCAATGCTCCAGGCACGTTCCAAAGGTGTATGATGTCTATATTCTTGGACATGATCGAGAAAACCATGGAGGTTTTCATGGATGATTTCTCGGTTTATGGAGATTCTTTCACTTCGTGCCTCTCCCATTTAGAAAGTATGCTGAAACGGTGTGAAGACACCAACTTGGTTCTAAATTGGGAGAAGTGCCATTTCATGGTCAAAGAGGGCATTGTCCTCGGCCATAAGATATCGAAATCCGGGATTGAGGTCGATAGAGCTAAAGTCGATGTGATTGCAAAATTACCTCATCCCACCACCGTTAAAGGAATTAGAAGTTTTCTCGGTCATGCCGGCTTTTACCGACGTTTCATTCAAGACTTTTCTAAGATAGCCCGGCCCCTGACCCACTTGCTTGAAAAAGATGCTCTGTTTATCTTCTCAAATGAATGCATCGAAGCATTTAATTTTCTTAAAAAGAAGTTAACGGAGGCTCCCATCTTAATTGCCCCCGATTGGGACTTGCCCTTCGAGCTAATGTGCGATGCTAGCGATTATGCCATTGGTGCAGTCCTGGGGCAACGCTAGTCAAAACATTTTCAGCCGATACACTATGCTAGTAAAACAATGACCGACGCTCAATACCATTATACGACTACTAAGAAAGAGATGTTAGCCGTCATTTACGCCTTTGAAAAATTTCGATCTTATTTGCTTTTGAAGAAATGCATAGTGTATACGGATCATTCGGCTTTTAAGTACCTTATGGCAAAGCAAGATGCTAAGCCACACTTGATGCGGTGGTTTCTCCTCCTTCAAGAATTCAAAGTTGAAATTCGAGACAAAAAGGGATCTGAGAACCTTGCCGCTGATCACCAATCATGTTTAGAGAATCCCCACCAAAGTGTTTTCGAGAAAAAGGAGATTAACGAAGCATTTCCTCTCGAGACACTGGGGAGTTTATCACATTGTGATTCTAGTACCCCATGGTTTGCCGACTTTGCGAATTACCATGCGGGGAATTTTATCCGAAAAGGGATGTCGTTCCAGCAAAAGAAGAAATTCTTCAAAGATGTTAAGCATTATTTCTGGGACGCCCCTATTTGTTTAAGATTTGTGCGGATTGACTCCTCCCAAACCAACCAGTCGACCGTGTGCAGTTGATAGGCCCACCTGGGAGAAAAAGTCAAGTATTAAAATCCGTGGAAGTACAGGGAAATCCCCGGGTCGTTAAGTCCCAACGAGATTGAAATTGAATTTGTAAACGGTTTTGGAAATAAATGGTACTGAGGACAGTAACCAGAGATTAAGTGGGTTTGATTTACACTACTGATATTATTTGGATAATATAAAACAAGCACAATAAACAGCTATATATACACGTAAACTGAAAATGTAAACAAATACGTATGCGTACAGAGAAAAATGTGAGTTTTAAAGAAAATATAAACTACAGGGGTTAAAAATGAAAATTCTATAAACTTAAACTTAAAAGAAAATTAAATTAAAAAGAAAATTATTTTTTAGATTATTTTATTATTTATTATTAATTATTTAATTAAAAACTATTTAACTATTTAATTAAAACTAATTTAAATTTACCTAAAAATGATAAATACTACAAATTAAACTAAAAACTTGCAAAAATATTTTCTAAAACTTAAATGAACTTGAAGAAAGTATAAAAAATTACAAATAAATATTTTTGTCTTTTTATGAGTTTTTTATTAATTAATTACTAATTATTTTAATTAAACTATTTAAACTATTTTGAATTACTAAAAATACTAAAATAACTTAGAAAATTATGAAAAAATTTATAAAACTAATTAACCATCACAGGAATCCTAAAAAATTATAAAATTATTCTAAAAATTATATTTAGGCTAATTTACTAATTAATTACTTATTTATTGATTAAAATCTAATTAACTAAATTAATTAAGGAAAATAGTAAATGAACAGTAACAATTAGGAAATTAATTTCTAAAAACTCCTAATGGTTTATAAAACTTTAAAAATATATAAAAAGATACTACTATTAAATAAAAATTATTAAAACTATTTAATTACCTAATATTACCTAATTATTAATTAAACTAGGATTAATTAAAATAAATATTAGTTGAACAGTAAAAATTATGAAAAATTTACAGAAAGTAGTTTGACTAATGAAAATCCTAGGAAAAATAAACTTGGGTAAACAGCTTATTCAAATAAGCAGTAATAAGCCAAACGGCTTATTTAAGCTTATTACACAAAAAACACCTTAAGTCTATTGTTTAGGGAGAGTTGAACGGAACTGGTGCCCCAGAGCTTGTGGAAGGGGTGTGGGGGTTATGCATGTTACTAGCCTGAGGTCCTGAGTTCGAATCCCACACCCAACATTTTTGCCAAAAATTTTTTTTTAATTTTTCTTTTTACCAACCTATTTAACAACTAATTATAAGCTTTTTTAACAAAGACAACTTTTTTGTATAAATCAAATAAGCTCAGAATGAGCTTATTTACTCAACAGTAGGGTGAAAAAGCTGAGATTGGGTTTTTAAGTTACAATTAGCTTTAAATAAGCTAAAACTAAAAGCTAATATTAAATAAGGGTATATTAAGTTAAATAAACTACAACTAAGCAGGAACAAACAAGATTATACACTAAATAAGCTGAAAAGCTACAATAAGCTAATCCAAGTATGCTCAGACCAAAAACAGGCCAACTAGGCACCTTTGGACCTCTGTGGGGTCCACAGAGGTGAAAGGGGGTTCAAATTGAAACTTGTCCCTGAAAGGTGACCAGGTCAACTTCAAAATAAGCCAATAAGCTGTGCTTATGGCCTATTATTGAAGCTTGGGTGAGGCTTGGTACTTGGGTACAAACACTGAGTGCTCAGGTTTTAGCTTTTGAGACAGGTCACAAGGGAGGTCAAATAAGCTAGGTTCTAATAAGCTGAAACCCTAACTAAACCTAGGTCTGAGTAGAAGGGGTGATAAGCTACAAAATAAGCTAAGAGATAGGGTGTGGGGTCCACTGAGTCAGACTCAGTGAGCTTGTGAAGTTTGGTGTATCAGCTGGGTACTCAGTATAAAGAAGCAAATGGGACAAGCTAAGAGCTTGATGCAGCCCTAGTAAAGAAGCTAGAAATGGGCAAATAAGCCCTGATCCTACAAGCTGGACTAGAAGGCTTCTTAAAAAGCTAAAAATCTTGTAATGGGGCCCACTGGAGCACTCACAACAAGCCAAAGAAAATGGCTCAACACCTGTGGTGCAGGGGAGCTTTTTGCTCAAAGGGCCAATTTCAAGTCTACTTATTTATAAGCAAATGACCACCAAATTCAAATTTTCTTTTTGATTCTAACACACAGGCTACCAATGATCATAAAACAACTCTTTTTATCTATTTCCAATCTCTAATGAATCCTACAGGTTATAAATGAATAAGGGATTAGAGTGAGATATGACTTTCTTGTTGACAAGCACTGGATTTTATTGTTTCTCTGTTATACTAGATCATAATAAAACATGCAACAACCAATAATAACAACAAGAGCTCAATATATCACCCAGTAATCAGCAATTCCAAACAGTCCCTTAAACTAATGATAACATGATTTTCAAAGGTAGTTACTGATTGAGCTTATGATTTTAGTTCCAAAGGTTCTAGTTTGATGTAATGAGCTTATAAAAGCTTAAAATCACAGACAATAACAACAAAGACTCAATGATCATAAATAAGCTTAAAATGCAGTCAAAGTGAAAGAAAATAAGAACAAAGAAATCTAATAAACAAGTGACCTATTTTAAACAATTATATCACTAAGCAACACCAAATAAGCATAAAAGAAGCAAAAAGCGGAGCTATAAGCACTAGTGCAGTAGAATTATAGAAATTAAGAATGTGGCTTACAAATTGCTTCCAAGCTTAAAACTGAGAATAAGGACCAAAGAATCAACCTAAAGGTTCCCCATGAAACCACTAAACCATAGCCATCCAGAACTTGCTATGCTCCAACTTGAATCATTCAAACATGCAAATTTTTATTTTAACACTATTTTTCTTGATTTTTTCTTATTTTTTTCTTTTTCAAGTTATACTGATTCTTAATGCTTCTAATAGCTTTAATAAGCTATATCAATAGCTTATATGAGCTTAATGATCAAAAACAACCACAGATTATAACTAGAAAGCTTAATGAGATTTTGGAATTTAGAACAAGGTTGCATAAAATGAATTGAACATAAGATTATAATTGAAGCTTAAAATAAGTTTATATTAATGCTAAAAACACTGGTACAATACTAAGAAACTGAAAGTTGAGCTGAGATTTCAAACTACTAATTAAACGACATACATTAATTGAAAACTAAAAACTATATCTCTTCTTCCTCAGCCTCTTGCTCCTTTTATAGGCTCCCATATTGTTCCATGTGGCCTTCTGAGTGAATCCCACCTCTTTTCAACCCTTGGATCCCATCAATTGGTCTCAGCCGTTTAAATGGCTTTTTGGTGCAAAAATTCCAAGGGGTAACTTGCAGCCATTTTCCAAGCATTAAATGCTTCTGAGGTGACTAGTGAAGGTGGGGGGGGGGACAATTTGGAGTGTAAGGATGGTAGATGGGTGGTGGTGTAAGGGTTTTGCAGGTCGTAGGGTGGTGGATGTTGTTGGTGTTACACGTGGAGTCCCCTGGTGAAAAACCAGGGGAAGGGGTTTTGTTTAGAGGGTGACAGAGGGGGGGGGGGGTTGAGGTGGAAAGGTAAAGGTTGCAAGTGGTGAGGGGGATGGTGGATGGTGGTAAGCAGGTGACGAGGTGAGGTTGGGGATGATGGGGGTCAACGGTCAACGAGGGTCAAATATTTGACCCCGTTTTATAAGTTAAGGTTGTGTGGGCTTTGTGTGTTTGGGCTGGGAAAAGTATGGGCTTGGGGTTTTTATTTATTTTGGATTTTAAGGATTCGGACTTAATGGAGTATATATGGTCCGGTTTGGTTTTGGTGTTAAATAAAGCCCAAGGACTAAATGTGTAATTTGATGAAACTTTAGGGTTGATCATTCCATAATTCCAAAGTATCCCAAAGGGCTATTCCTGCCATATAACATTAGTACAAGGATATTATTTGTATTTTTTTTTCATTTTAAAACCTCCAGGGACCATTTATGTAATTTCACCAAAGTTGAGGGGGTGAAATTGTAATTTCCCACAAGTTATCAAAAAGTTCCAAATTGTAATTTATGAATAGTACAAGGGTGATATTTGATAAAATTCCATTTTAAAACACCCAGGGACTAATTTTGCCAATTTTGAAACTTGAGGGGTAAATATTGCCATTTTGTGAAAACTTTTATCCAGGGATTTATAGTGAACATATTTGATTTCCCAAGGACCTAAGTTGACTTCTCTTTCATTTTTAAACCTTCAGGTACTAGATTTGACAAGTTTTGAAAGTTGAGGGACTGAAACTACCAATTATGCAAACTTTGTACGTTTTGTATCTGTTTTTGATTATTTCGCATCTGAAACATATAAAACACACTTCTGGAATAATCTCAGTATTTTGATGCATATTTGAGTGTTTTTGGATGTTTTGGCAGTTCAGATTGGTATAAAATGATGAGTATTTAGACACTCATCAATCCCCCACACTAAAGTATTGCTAGTCCGTAGCAATATTTTGAGAAAATTTAATGGATTTTATGTCTCTTTACCAAAAGCCATTACTTCTGGAGTAGCCAGGTGTGAGAACTGTGGTACACCTGATAACCGTGTGATTTTGAGCAAACCACCAGCTGTCAACGGATTTGATTAGTCTTTACCAAAAGCCGTTTACTTCTGGACTAGCCAACTCTTGATGGAATAGTCAACATCTTGGTGAGCTGATTACCAATTATGGTTTTTCCACGGCCTTTACCACAAGCCATAATCTTGCGGGCTAGCCAACTATAATCTTGCGGCCTTTACCACAAGCCATATCCCATAATCTTTATGGGATATGGGGAGTTGAGGAACCATACAATTTTGGGCAAATTGCAAGCCATCAACGGTTTTGAGATATCTTTACCAAGAGTCGTTTGCTCCTGGATTAGCTAATCCTTAGGTGGGTTAGACATGGCGGACTTATAACCATTTATTGCATTTCTAAGTGTGAAAAAATTTTAAATTTTGATCAAATGAGGGTGCTTGATGGAACATGTGTTTGAATTCGTGAGAATCCCCCCCCCCCCCCCCCCCCACACTAAGAAATGAATATTGCCCTTAATATTCAAAGAACCGGGTGTTAAACCGACACTTAGAACATAAGAAGGAAATATTAGTAACCTTTATTTTAGTCTATGTACATCTTTTTTTTTTTTTTTTTTTTTTTTTTTTTTTTTTTTTTATTGAGGATATATACAACATGTGGGGCATCTCCCCCACACTAGGGTGGTACACACGGGTGAAAACCCATGTTCAGCTACTGTTTTTGATTACCGAGTCGCTAGCTTGACTCGACCTCGAATTGATTTGTTCATGAGGAAGCTACTGTTTTTGTTAACCGAGTCGCTAGCTTGACTCGACCCCAAATTTATTGGTCCATGGGGAAAGTTTGGAGATCCGGGACAACCATTGGTTGTATGTCCCCTCCAAAGTAGTGTTTTAACCGATGGCCATTCACTTTAAAGTTGGAACCGTCAGGTTGAGCTAACTCAACAGTTCCATATGGAAATACTCTTGTTATAGTGAATGGCCCAGACCAACGAGTTTTAAGCTTTCCTGAGAATATCTTCAATCGTGAATTGAAGAGAAGGACTCTGTCACCGATGTTGAAAACACGGTTTTTAATTTTTGAGTCGTGGATCTTCTTGGTTTTTTCCTTATAAATCAAAGAATTCTCATAAGCTTGATCACGAAGTTCGTTTAATTCGTTTAGTTGAACCTTGCGGTGATCACCCGCTGTGTGAAGGTCGAAATTTGCATGTTTTAAGGCCCAGTACACTAGCTTATATGGAGTACACCCTATGGGTGTTTTGTAAGCAGTGCGGAAAGCCCATACACTAGCTTATATGTAGTACACTCGATGGGTGTTTTGTAAGCAGTGCGGAAAGCCCATAATGCATCATCCAGCTTATCCGACCAAGAGGCACGGTTTTCACCCACCGTCCTCTCCAGAATCCTCTTAATACCCCGATTCGAGACCTCTACCTACCCACTTGTTTGTGGGTGGTATGCTGTAGAAAGACGGTGAGTTACACCATATTTCAGCATCACTCTTGCAAATTGTTCATTGCAGAAGTGTGTGCCACGATCACTGATAATGGCACGAGGAGTCCCGAATCTGGCAAAGAGAGTTTTCAGAAAGTTAACGACTACTCGGGCATCATTGGTGGGTAAGGCTTTTGCCTCAACCCATTTTGACAGATAGTCGACAGCCACGAGTATGTATTTATTCCCTCGTGAAGACGGGAATAGCCCCATAAAATCAATGCCCCACATATCAAATATTTCACAGACTTGGATGGCGTTTTGTGGCATCTCATTCTTTTTGGAAATATTCCCGTGGCGCTGGCAAGCCTCACAGGTTTTGATAAGTTCATGGGCATCTTTATAGATCGTGGGCCAAAAGAATCCTAAATCAAACACCTTTTTGGCGGTGTAGTTTGGGTTATGATGTCCCCCCGTGGGTCCATCATGATAAGCTTTAAGAATTTCCATGGCTTCTTGGCCATGGACACACCGTCGGATGACTTGATCCGCATATATTTTGAACAAGTAGGGGTCGTCTTAGAAGTAATGTTTCACATCTTTAAAGAATTTTCTTTTCTGTTGGGACGACATCCCTTTCACAATGAAATTTCCCGCATGGTAATTTGCAAAGTCGGCAAACCATGGGGTAGTAGTATCATCCCGGGTAGAGATTAGATTTAGAGTCTCCAGAGGAAAAGTTTCATTAATTTCTTTTCTCTCGAGAATATCCTGATGAGGATTCTCTAACCGGGACAAGTGATCAGCAGCAAGGTTCTCTGCTCCTTTTTTATCTCTTATGAGTATATCGAATTCCTGAAGGAGCAGGACCCAACAGAGCAGTCTTGGCTTTGCGTCCTGTTTAGTGAACAGGTATTTCAAAGCCGAGTGGTCCGTATACACCACGCATTTGGTTAGGATTAAGTAAGACCTAAATTTCTCAAAGGCATATACCACAGCTAATAATTCTTTTTCTGTGGTGGTATAGTGCGCTTGAGCTTCACTCATGGTCTTACTTGCGTAGTGTATTGGCTGAAAATGTTTTAATTTGCGTTGCCCCAGAACTGCACCAATAGCGATGTCGCTAGCATCGCACATAAGTTCGAAGGGTAAGTCCCAGTCGAGGGCAACAAGGATCGGTGCCTCGGTAAGCCTTTTCTTTAAAGTAGAAAAAGCTTCGATGCACTCGGGGGAAAAGATGAAAGGAGCATCCTTTTCAAGAAGATGAGTCATGGGCCGGGCTATTTTGGAGAAATCCTGAATGAATCTCCGATAGAACCTGGCATGGCTGAGGAAACTCCTTATTCCTTTTACAGTGGTGGGATGAGGCAGTTTAGCAATAACATCAATTTTGGCCTTATCGACCTCAATCCCACTTTTTGAAATTTTATGGCCGAGGACAATGCCCTCCCTAACCATAAAATAGCTCTTCTCCCAGTTTAGACAAAGATTAGTGTTTTCACAACGTTGAAGCATCTTTTCTAAATTGGAGAGGCATGAGTCGAAAGAATTCTCGATGACTGAGAAGTCATCCATGAATACCTCCATGGTTTTCCCGATCATGTCGTGGAAAATAGCCATAATGCACCTCTGGAAAGTGCCCGGAGCATTGCATAACCCAAAAGGCATGCGACGATAGGCAAATGTCCCATAAGGGCATGTGAAGGTAGTCTTCTCTTGATCCTGTGGATCAATGGGAATCTGGAAGTAACCCGAGAAGCCGTCGAGGAAGCAATAATGCTCATTCCCCGCTAGTCTCTCGAGCATCTGATCCATAAAGGGCAGAGGGAAATGGTCTTTGCGGGTGGCTTCATTAAGCTTTCTGTAATCGATAAATACTCGCCACCCTGTAACTAAACGAGTTGGTATCAACTCGTTATCCTCATTTGTGACAACCGTGATGCCACCTTTTTTTGGAACGCAATGTATTGGGCTAACCCAAGGACTGTCTGATATAGGGTAAATCAATCCCGCATCGAGAAGTTTGATAACTTCTTCCTTGATAACTTCGTGGATTTTTGGATTTACCCTTCTTTGATGCTGCACGGCAGGTTTAAAGTCCTCTTCCATTAGGATTTTGTGTGTACAAAAATCCGGGTTAATACCCTTAATGTCTGAGAGCTTCCAAGCAATTGCTTGCTTGTGGGACTTTAAAACCTTAAGCAGCGCGGTTTTCTCCTCATCCTTTAAGTCTTTTGCAATAATGACCGGTAACTTATCGTTACCTTCCAAGAATGCATATTCTAGATGAGGAGGCAGGTCCTTAAGTTCGACCTCGGGGAAATCATCATTTTTCTCAACATATTTGACTTCCACCTTATGAAGTTGTGGAGGTAGAACAGGAATGGGAGAGGGATCTTTATTCAGTAACTTCTCAAGGAGAAGTATATCCCTCTCCGGGTCAATCTCTTGGTTATCAATTCCTTCGGGAACTGAATCACTTTTGAGAAAGGCCTCTAATTCCTTAAGGACGAAATCACTTCCCTCAAACAGAGTGAGGGAAGGAGAAGAATTAGCGATTATGGGCTGAGAAGAGGGAGTGGGATTTCCACTCGGAGAACTATCAGCGAATCCAAGGATTTCCTGAGCATACTCCTCGGATGCAATGTCAATGACATCAATTCGGTTGACCGATTCAGCATCATAATTCGAGGAGTATCTCGAGGTTTGATCAAGGTTGAACGTTATCGCTTCAGTGCCAACTCGTAACGTGATTTCCTCATCGAAAACATCGATTAATGCACGACCCGTCCTTAAGAATCCCCTCCCAAGAATGAGAGGAACTCTTGGATCTGCATCGAAATCAACAACGACAAAGTCTGCCAGAAAATGGAACTTTCCCACTCTTACAAATACGTCCTCGGCAATACCAAGGGGACGTGAAATTGAACGGTCTGCAAGCTCGAGAGTCATGCATGTGGGACTAAGTGCCTGAAGAGAGAGCTTTTTCCAAACTGAGTAGGGCATTAAGTTGATGCTTGCACCAAGATCGGCCAAGGCAAAGCACTCAACCATCCCTGGGAAAATACATGGTATTAGAAATTTCCCGGGGTCTCCTAGCTTCTCGGGAATCTGTTTCAACAGAACCGCAGAGCAGTTCTCATTGAGTGGAGTTCGTGCCATCTCAAACAGTTTTTCTTTATTGCTCAACAGGTTTTTGATTGTCGATGCGAATTTGGGCATTAAAAGAAGAGCATCCGCGAAACTAATATCGAAGTGTAGTTCTTGGAAAATCTGAAAGAATTTTTCCATCTGATGATTAGCTTTTTCACGGAACTTCTGGTCTTGCAATCGTGAGGGATATGGAATTGGTGGTTTTGGGTTGGCTTTTGGATTTTCAACAGGACCTTCGGGAGTTTCAAACATGACTCTTTTACGGGGAGTCGGGACCGGGATAACTGGAGGAGGGATGTCATTGGCACCTCCGTTATTAGTAGGAAGTACCGTATCCGTAGTATCCTCAGTTTTACATTCCTCTACCGGGATAGGAGAAGAGGTAGATGGAGCTGTGGGTGATCGCCTTTACATCGCCCCAAGGATTAGCGATTGTGTTGCTAGGTAAAGTAGTACCTGAGCCTGAGGGTCGATCATTTAAAGACTTCTTCAAGTCAGAGATTTGACTAACCAACACTTTGTTCAGTTCATCTTGGGATTTCATAAACTGTTTTAATAACTCATGAGATGATGGTCCAGTTGGAACAATGGCTTGATTTTGGTTTGGAAAATTTTGAGCCCGATTGTTCTGGAAATTCCCATGTTGCTGGTTGTTATTACCCTGGAAGTGATTTTGTTGTTGAAAATTACCCTGAGGGTAATTGTTCTGACCTTGATTACGGTTATAGTTTCCTTGGTTCTGATTTTGTTGAACCTGGTTTTGACCAGAGTTGAAATTCCCTTGGTTGTTAAAACCTTGGTTCATTCGGTTCTGATTCTGATTCTGGTTAAAGTTCTGGTTTCTATTTTGACCATTTTGGTTCTGGGATTGATTAAATCCCGGTGGTCCAATGTAATTATTGGAACGATAACTCAACAGATTTCGGTCCCCTTGCGGTTGGTAAGAATTACCTCCCGTATTGTAGGAACCTTGGGCTGCGAATATGTTCTCTTGAGTGAAGCCACCGGAGGCTGAGCACTCATGGTACGGGTGTGGACCACCACAGGTTTCACAACTGATAGTTTTATTCTGCTGATTATGATTTGTCTGGTGAATTCGGAGAACCGCAGCAGACAAATCATCAAACTTTCTGGTAAGGGCAGCTATTTCAGTATTTACCGGAGTGACAGACTTACATGAGTCATTCCTCTCTGCAGAGGAGTCCCAAAAATTGTGATGGGCAGTCATGTTTTCGATTAAGTCATAACACTCTTCAGGGGTCCTTTTCATAAAGGTGCCCCCAGCAGCAGCATTGATGGTGTCACGATGACGAAGTGTCAAACCATTATAAAAGGTATCAATAATGGTGACAAGAAGCATGTTATGATTGGGACACCGATCAATAGCAAGTTTGTAGCGTTCCCATGCCTCAAATAAGGACTCTTCGGGAAGCTGTCTGAAGTTACTAATATCGTTTCTCAGCTTTGTAACCATAGATGGTGGAAAGTATTTAGCCAAGAATTTAGTAACCATCTCATTAAAAGTATGGGTCGAATTCTTAGGAAGTCGATCAAACCATGAAGTCGCATGATGAGTGAGAGAATATGGGAACAGGTATAAACGCAGGCCGTCTTCGGTGACGCCATTTTGTTTCATGCTCTGGGTGACGGTTAAAAATTTATCGAGATGCTTGTTAGCATCGTCACCCGGCAAACCGTGGAACTGACACGAATTCTGGACCTGTTGTATCATGTTGTGTTTTAGTCCAAAATCCGAGGCTCCAATTGTAAGTGGTGCAATGGGTCCACCCCTCCCGTGCATGGTAGGTTGACACAGTTCCTCCATTGTTCGGGTGTCAGGAACTGGTTCCTCCTTGGGAGGGATTGGGGGCTCGTCGTTCATTTGTAGTGTGTGTTCTTCTTCAACAATACATAACTCGGTTACATTTCTATGACGATTACGTCGTGATTGTGAACGAGTGCGCATGCACTAAAAACAATTTTCAAAATAATATCGAGGCAAAACCACAGTGAACTTAAATCCAATAATCGCGAGTGAAATGGCTTCTTTGAAAAAGATACACCAATCACAGGGATACAATGGCAAGTTTTTATCTTAAGTTTGGGAACTTATTATGTTCACACCCCCAGTTGGTAGGTGTTCTGCCTTGGTTTGCGGTGGTAAACTTTTATGTAATTATATTCACAGTAAAATGTTTTTGGCTTTTCGTGTAAGGGTGAAAAAACTTGAACAATATTTTTGGAACTGATTCGTTAACCGAAATCGTTCCTTTAAGATTACTCGCAGGCTAGCGGGAGGAAATAAATGGATCCCTCTTCAGTTCGCAATTTAATGTCAGAACTTACCTTATACCAGTTGTTTCAGGTTGTAATCTTAAAGACAACGAAGTAATTTAACTTCACAGTTTGTTTTGTTGTTTATGATTTTTTTGGTGTTTTTAACACTTCAGGAAAAGTGTTAGTGAACTTTTTCAGATATGATTTTGATTTTTACAAAGTGATGGTATTTGTACAGGAGGGGTTTTGAAAACCACTATACCTAAATCGTTTTGAAATACGCAACAACCTCCCCGGCAGCGGCACCAAATTTTGACTCCTCCCAAACCAACCAGTCGACCGTGTGCAGTTGATAGGCCCACCTGGGAGAAAAAGTCAAGTATTAAAATCCGTGGAAGTACAGGGAAATCCCCGGGTCGTTAAGTCCCAACGAGATTGAAATTGTATTTGTAAACGGTTTTGGGAATAAATGGTACTGAGGACAGTAACTAGAGATTAAGTGGGTTTGATTTACACAACTGATATTATTTGGATAATATAAAACAAGCACAATAAACAGCTATGTATACACGTAAACTGAAAATGTAAACAAATACGTATGCGTACAGAGAAAAATGTGAGTTTTAAAGAAAATATAAACTACAGGGGTTAAAAATGAAAATTCTATAAACATAAACTTAAAAGAAAATTATTTTTTAGATTATTTTATTATTTATTATTAATTATTTAATTAAAAACTATTTAACTATTTAATTAAAACTAATTTAAATTTACCTAAAAATGATAAATACTGCAAATTAAACTAAAAACTTGCAAAAATATTTTCTAAAACTTAAATGAACTTGAAGAAAGTATAAAAAATTACAAATAAATATTTTTGTCTTTTTATGAGTTTTTTATTAATTAATTACTAATTATTTTAATTAAACTATTTAAACTATTTTGAATTACTAAAAATACTAAAATAACTTAGAAAATTTTGAAAAAATTTATAAAACTAATTAACCATCACAGGAATCCTAAAAAATTATAAAATTATTCTAAAAATTAAATTTAGGCTAATTTACTAATTAATTACTTATTTATTGATTAAAATCCAATTAACTAAATTAATTAAGGAAAATAGTAAATGAACAGTAACAATTAGGAAATTAATTTCTAAAAACTCCTAATGGTTTATAAAACTTTAAAAAAATATAAAAAGATACTACTATTAAATAAAAATTATTAAAACTATTTAATTACCTAATATTACCTAATTATTAATTAAACTAGGATTAATTAAAATAAATATTAGTTGAACAGTAAAAATTATGAAAAATTTACAGAAAGTAGTTTGACTAATGAAAATCCTAGGAAAAATAAACTTGGGTAAACAGCTTATTCAAATAAGCAGTAATAAGCCAAACGGCTTATTTAAGCTTATTACACAAAAAACACCTTAAGTCTATTGTTTAGGGAGAGTTGAACGGAACTGGTGCCCCAGAGCTTGTGGAAGGGGTGTGGGGGTTATGCATGTTACTAGCCTGAGGTCCTGAGTTCGAATCCCACACCCAACATTTTTGCCAAATTATTTTTTTTTTAATTTTTCTTTTTACCAACCTATTTAACAACTAATTATAAGCTTTTTTAACAAAGACAACTTTTTTGTTTAAATCAAATAAGCTCAGAATGAGCTTATTTACTCAACAGTTGGGTGAAAAAGCTGAGATTGGGTTTTTAAGTTACAATTAGCTTTAAATAAGATACAAACTAAAAGCTAATATTAAATAAGGGTATATTAAGTTAAATAAACTACAACTAAGCAGGAACAAACAAGATTATACACTAAATAAGCTGAAAAGCTACAATAAGCTAATCCAAGTATGCTCAGACCAAAAACAGGCCAACTAGGCACCTTTGGACCTCTGTGGGGTCCACAGAGGTGAAAGGGGGTCCAAATTGAAACTTGACCCTGAAAGGTGACCAGGTCAACTTCAAAATAAGCCAATAAGCTGTGCTTATGGCTTATTATTGAAGCTTGGGTGAGGCTTGGTACTTGGGTACAAACACTGAGTGCTCAGGTTTTAGCTTTTGAGACAGGTCACAAGGGAGGTCAAATAAGCTTGGTTCTAATAAGCTGAAACCCTAACTAAACCTAGGTCTGAGTATAAGGGGTGATAAGCTACAAAATAAGCTAAGAGATAGGGTGTGGGGTCCACTGAGTCAGACTCAGTGAGCTTGTGAAGTTTGGTGTATCAGCTGGGTACTCAGTATAAAGAAGCAAATGGGACAAGCTAAGAGCTTGCTGCAGCCCTAGTAAAGAAGCTAGAAATGGGCAAATAAGCCTGATCCTACAAGCTGGACTAGAAGGCTTCTTAAAAAGCTAAAAATCATGTAATGGGGCCCACTGGAGCACTCACAACAAGCCAAAGAAATTGGCTCAACACCTGTGGTGCAGGGGAGCTTTTTGCTCAAAGGGCCAATTTCAAGTCTACTTATTTATAAGCAAATGACCACCAAATTCAAATTTTCTTTTTGATTCTAACACACAGGCTACCAATGATCATAAAACAACTCTTTTTATCTATTTCCAATCTCTAATGAATCCTACAGGTTATAAAGAAAAGTTTGCTTTTTAACTGCATATGCAATTTTGACTTTTTATAAAACTAAACTAAGTTGACTTTTATGAGATTTAAAGCTAATTATTTGACTGATTATGTAATATTAAGCTAGTAAGAAACTAAATTAAGCTACAATAATAACTTATGAACTGAATTAAATGATTATGAGTACTAAATCCCTAACAGTTAACAATGAATAAGGGATTATAGTGAGATATGACTTTCTTGTTGGCAAGCACTGGATTTTATTGTTTCTCTGTTATACTAGATCATAATAAAACATGCAACAACCAATAATAACAACAAGAGCTCAATATATCACCCAGTAATCAGCAATTCCAAACAGTCCCTTAAACTAATGATAACATGATTTTCAAAGGTAGTTACTGATTGAGCTTATGATTTTAGTTCCAAAGGTTCTAGTTTGATGTAATGAGCTCATAAAAGCTTAAAATCACAGACAATAACAACAAAGACTCAATGATCATAAATAAGCTTAAAATGCAGTCAAAGTGAAAGAAAATAAGAACAAAGAAATCTAATAAACAAGTGACCTATTTTAAACAATTATATCACTAAGCAACACCAAATAAGCATAAAAGAAGCAAAAAGCAGAGCTATAAGCACTAGTGCAGTAGAATTATAGAAATTAAGAATGTGGCTTACAAATTGCTTCCAAGCTTAAAACTGAGAATAAGGACCAAAGAATCAACCTAAAGGTTCCCCATGAAACCACTAAACCATAGCCATCCAGAACTTGCTATGCTCCAACTTGAATCATTCAAACCTGCAAATTTTTATTTTAACACTATTTTTCTTGATTTTTTCTTATTTTTTTTCTTTTTCAAGTTATACTGATTCTTAATGCTTCTAATAGCTTTAATAAGCTATATCAATAGCTTATATGAGCTTAATGATCAAAAACAACCACAGATTATAACTAGAAAGCTTAATGAGATTTTGGAATTTAGAACAAGGTTGCATAAACTGAATTGAACATAAGATTATAATTGAAGCTTAAAATAAGTTTATATTAATGCTAAAAACACTGGTACAATACTAAGAAACTGAAAGTTGAGCTGAGATTTCAAACTACTAGTTAAACGACATACATTAATTGAAAACTAAAAACTATATCTCTTCTTCCTCAGCCTCTTGCTCCTTTTATAGGCTCCCATATTGTTCCATGTGGCCTTCTGAGTGAGTCCCACCTCTTTTCAACCCTTGGATCCCATCAATTGATCTCAGCCGTTTAAATGGCTTTTTGGTGCCAAAATTCCAAGGGGTAACTTGCAGCCGTTTTCCAAGCATTAAATGCTTCTGAGGTGACTAGTGAAGGTGGGGGGGGGGACAATTTGGAGTGTAAGGATGGTAGATGGGTGGTGGTGTAAGGGTTTTGCAGGTCGTAGGGTGGTGGATGTTGTAGGTGTTACACGTGGAGTCCCCTGGTGAAAAACCAGGGGAAGGGGTTTTGTTTAGAGGGTGACAGAGGGGGGGGGGGGGGTTAAGGTGGAAAGGTCAAGGTTGCAAGTGGTGAGGGGGATGGTGGATGGTGGTAAGCAGGTGACGAGGTGAGGTTGGGGATGATGGGGGTCAACGATCAACGAGGGTCAAATATTTGACCCCGTTTTATTAGTTAAGGTTGTGTGGGCTTTGTGTGTTTGGGCTGGGAAAAGTATGGGCTTGGGGTTTTTATTTATTTTGGATTTTAAGGATTTGGACTTAAAGGAGTATATATGGTCCGGTTTGGTTTTGGTGTTAAATAAAGCCCAAGGACTAAATGTGTAATTTGATGAAACTTTAGGGTTGATCATTCCATAATTCCAAAGTATCCCAAAGGGCTATTCCTGCCATATAACATTAGTACAAGGATATTATTTGTATTTTTTTTTCATTTTAAAACCTCCAGGGACCATTTATGTAATTTCACCAAAGTTGAGGGGGTGAAATTGTAATTTCCCACAAGTTATCGAAAAGTTCCAAATTGTAATTTATGAATAGTACAAGGGTGATATTTGATAAAATTCCATTTTAAAACACCCAGGGACTAATTTTGCCAATTTTGAAACTTGAGGGGTAAATATTGCCATTTTGTGAAAACTTTTATCCAAGGATTTATAGTGAACATATTTGATTTCCCAAGGACCTAAGTTGACTTCTCTTTCATTTTTAAACCTTCAGGGACTAGATTTGACAAGTTTTGAAAGTTGAGGGACTGAAACTGCCAATTATGCAAACTTTGTACATTTTGTATCTGTTTTTGATTATTTTGCATCTGAAACATATAAAACACACTTCTGGAATAATCTCAGTATTTTGATGCATATTTGAGTGTTTTTGGATGTTTTGGTAGTTCAGATTGGTATAAAATGATGAGTAATTAGACACTCATCACGGATCAAGTGATCCGGCGGTGCGTTCACGGCAAAGAAGCCGCTGACATTCTTATGGCATGCCACAATGGACCCACGGGGGGAAATCATGGTGCCAACTTCATCGCTAAGAAAGTTTTTGATTCCGGCTTTTATTGGCCGACGATTTACCGGGATGCTCATGAGTTGGTTAAATCACGTGATTCTTGCCAGCGTCAAGGAAAAATTTCTCAGAAGGACGAGATGCCTCAAAATGCCATCCAAGTCTGTGAAATTTTTGACGTCTGGGGTATCGATTTCATGGGTCCATTCCCGTCTTCTCGTGGTAACAAATATATACTCGTGGCCGTCGATTACTTGTCTAAATGGGTTGAAGCGAAGGCGCTACCCACCAATGACGCCCGAGTTGTAGTGAAATTTCTTAAAAGTCTCTTTGCCCGATTTGGTGCACCTCGTGCTATTATAAGTGATCGTGGGACCCATTTCTGTAACGACCAATTCGCAAAAGTTATGCTCAAATATGGTGTCACACATCGTCTTTCAACGGCATATCATCCACAGACAAGTGGTCAATTTGAGGTCTCCAATCGTGGCTTGAAACGAATTTTAGAAAGGACCGTAGGTGAACATCGTACTTCATGGGCCGATAAATTAGATGATGCACTTTGGGCCTTCCGTACAGCTTACAAAACACCCATTGGGTGCACTCCTTACAAGCTGGTTTACGGGAAGGCCTGCCATTTGCCCTTTGAACTAGAGCACAAGGCCTACTGGGCCTTGAAACATGCTAATTTTGACCTACAAACCGCGGGTGATCACCGTAAAGTTCAATTGAATGAATTAGTCGAGCTTCGTGATCAAGCCTATGAGAATTCTTTGATCTACAAAGAGAAGACAAAGAGGATTCATGATGCTAAAATTAAAGATCGCGTCTTCAATGTTGGTGACCGAGTCCTTCTTTTCAATTCTTGATTGAAGATTTTCTCGGGCAAGTTAAAAACCCGTTGGTCTGGACCATTCACCATTACCCAAGTATTTCCTTATGGAACCGTTGAGCTTGCTCAATCTAATGGTCCCAATTTTAAGGTGAATGGTCATCGTCTCAAACATTATTTCGGAGGGGACATACCACCCATGGTTGTCCCGGATCTCCAGACTTTCCCTAAGGATAACTAAATTCGGGAATCGAGTCAAGCTCATGTGACTCGGTGAACAAAAACAAGCGCTTCGTGGGAGGCACCCCATGCTTATCCATTTTCACTTTCTTTATTTTCTATTTTCTTAAGTAACGTGACGTGAGGGGGGCGACCCTTTCCAAACTCGTGTTTTCGTGGTTGTTTGTGAATGTTCAGGAATTTCCCCAAAGTTTGAGGACTCTCGTGCTCGTGGTTTGTCGTTCTCTCCACTCGAGTCTCATCCTTCGCTGCTCTTTCGGAAATTCACCATATCCAAAATTTTATCGACTAACGTTTATCTCTTGGCATACTTAATAAACGGCCTTAGATTTTACGTAGGATTACCTTTACCCTTAAAACATTGAGGACAGTGTTTCACTTTAGTCTGGGGGGTGAATCTTCGATTCGATTTGACCTGTTACCATCGTCTGAGCTGTTAACTTACGCAACTCCGTTTTCCACCAAAATTTTAAATTTTTGTCACCGCTTTATAATTAAAAAAAAAAAAAAAAAAAAAAAAAAAAAAAAAAGAAAAAAAAGTGAAAAAATGATGAAAATATATATGATATGAATAATAAGATTTGACACCTTGTTTTGACTTTCCTACCGGCGAGAGTAGAAATAAATGTTTCGACTTGATCGGGCGTGTTGAGCCCTAGCTCGTCTCCCTTAACCAATATAATCAAAAGATTATGGCTAAGCATCCGCGTATCTCATTACTTGGGATTTTAAATTTGCGGAGATCGAGGAATGATAGAGTTTATTTAGAAGTTTCGTGCTAAACGTGGAGTAGTTGGATCTCTTTAGAGCCCACGAAAGGTACTTGTGGCCTCCTTGTTCCCACAAGATTGCACACCAATAAAAATAGATCTCTAGGATTAATTAAGTGTATGGGGTTTGGGCAATACTTAGTTTTTTCTCGTTCCCAACAAAATCTCTGCATATGGGGGTTTGGTACACATAGGGGTACTGCCAGTGTTACGGTGAAATAGACTATTGCATCTTGCCGGTTCGCAGCCGATGTTGTGATCTTAGTAAAGGCCGTAGGACTCGAGGTTTGGCATATGATTATGAATATCAATAATAATAGTCCAAAGCCAAATAAAAAGGCAGAGGAATCCAAAGCTATAAAAAAGCAGCAGATAGAAATCCAAAGTCATAATAAAGCTCTTACATCTTGGCGGCTCATAAACCGTTGATTGTAAAAGAAATAAAGGACTAAGGACTAAGCAGCAGATAGAAATAAACGGATCCACTTTACTCTACAATACCAAAAGCCCAAAACTATATCAAAAGCCCACCACCCAAAAATAGCCTTTTACCCGGTCGACCCCTTTTACTCATGGTCAACCCTTGACCAAACCCGATCAACACAACCATTAATAAAACCCCCAAAAACAAAATTACCCGCCCCCCAAATTTACCCCAAACCCAGAAAATCACTGTTTCATGAACCCTAGAACCCCACACGCCCAAAATTACCTCACCTCACAATTAATTACCTCATGATTAGGCTTCTAGAAGCACTGACATACGTCAGGGAATGTAAGAGGGGTACGTGGACCAATCATATCACACACGGAGGATAGATCTCAATCAATCAATCAATCCAAGGGATGAGAATCAAGCGTGGAATTGAACCCTAATTTAAGGGACGAGATTAAAGCAAAGAAGCACAATTCCAGAAGCATCCTCAATCCCTAGCAGGCTCCCCACCTCAGCTATATATACCTCCCCTCCTTCATTAGTTTGTAGTAGGTTTTAATATAGTGTTACTCTGTCAATTTCATTTCCTAGTTTGTAACTCAGTTTTTATATTAATGAAAGTTTAATTTTATTTTATATCAAAATCTGTTTTAGCTTATTGCTTATTGCTTTTCCTTTCTGTCTTGTTATTCAATCTAGTCTCCTTTACTTTCGTTGTTTAAAAGTTTTTAATCTTCAGTTTTATTTAGTTACATTTCTTATTATTGTTTATTAATCACAAAAAAAAAAAAAAAAAAAAAAAAAAAAAAAAAAAAAAAAAAAAAATCCTACAAAAAACTAAAAAAATATGGTTTCATTTGTCACTTAATTTCATTTTCAGTAATTTTTTAATGTTTGCATAAGCTTATTCAGGCTCTTATAGCTTGTAGTGAACTTATTTGATAAAATTTTCTAAAAAAAACTAAAAGGTCAACCAAAGTCAACTGATACAGCTTATTGTAATAAGCTCAGCTTATTGGGATTTAAAGGCAGCCAAAAGAAGTCCATTGGCCTGTCAAAAGACAGGCTAGCTAAGTGAATCCCCCTCTATTTGAGCTGAGGGGGAATTGGAGTTGTAAGTTCCATCCATTTTCATTTCTGTTTCATCTAAATATCTTAACAGTAGTTTAGATTTGATATTAATTGGTTTGCTTACTGCTTGTTAGTCTTAATATTGGTTGATATTTATGGCTTAGTCATATTTGATAGATCTGTTTTGGTATTCATTTGTATAACTATTTCATTCATCATCAACTGTCATACATCTGTGGATTTGTTTTTCTGAGTAATATTGTATCTGAGATCTGTGTTTCTAGAGTTATTGAATCATTTTGAGTTTTGAGGTTGATTGTGAATTGTGGTGGACTTGATTTGAGAAGGTTTTTAGTATTGACTGTCACTATAAGGGTGTTTGGATTAGGTTAGTACACTGTGTAATTGGAGTTCTCTAGTTGTTCTTTCTACTTAAGTAAGTCACAGTAAGCATATATAAGTTTGTTATAGCATAAAACACATAAGTAACATAGCTAAAAGTCAAATCATCATTGTTCATCATTTTCTGCATAACAGTTGGTATAGTTTAGTTGCATAATCATCATTGTAGTTGCATAAGTAGTAGATTTAGCTTATTTTATTCATAAAATAGCTTTACATCATATGTTCTATCAAATTTGAGCAAACAAATTCCATTTTGGTCAAAGTTATTGTCAAACTCAAAAGTCAAAACAAGTCTCACATCAGTTTTTGGAAACAACATTGAGAGCATTTTTAGAATTCATTTCTAATTGATTTACTTTTATTCTGCTATTTTGAAAAATTTGTCAGTAGGAGAAGCTATTTCAAAAAGAAATTTGAGTTTTGAAAGTGATTTGCTTATTGAAAAAGCATTTGGAAGGTGACTGTTTGAGCATTTACAAGCCCTGTACATCAGCTTTGAATCAATATTCTAGGGTACTCTTAGGCTTTCAAATTGAATTGGATATTAGATTTATTGGTGTATTTGGAATCTCTGTTTTGGTTGGACTAAGTTTTGCCCCATTAAGCTTTACCTTGTGAGCTTATTTGCTCAGGCTTATATGCTTGTCTTATTGAGTGGTTCAATCAAGTTTCTGATTTCACTTTTAGGCCTGCATTTGTGATCTATTGGTTCATATCTGAGTGTTATTGTTCATTTTAGTTCATTGGTACCTCTAGTTGCTGTTTTCACTAAATTAGATCCATAGCTTATTCTGTATTGCTTATTGGCCTTTTCATAATTGCTTATTGAATCTAATTGTGCCCCATTTTGAGTGTTTGAGTTCAACCTGGTCTAAATTTTCTTCCATCAAGCTTATTAGAGTCTAAAAACCATTTGGATAAGTTTTGGTCAACTCTGGGTCAACAGTGCTTATAAATAAGCACTTATATAAGCTGATTTTAAGCCATTAAGCACTTCCAGTGCTTATTTTTCAATTTTTATATTTTTCTTAGTTTCAAAATATTATTTTAGATTTTCCCTGAAATTTTCATATTTTTCTTAGTTGATTTGCTATTTTTCTTATTTAATTTTCATTTTTACTTTTTATTACTTTTTAATTACTAAAAAATCCAAAAAAAAATCAGAAAAAGCCAAGAAAAATCCAAAAATATTTTATAAATTCATTTTCAGTTATTTTAGAATTTTATTTTTCATTTTTCTCACTTTATTTGCATTTTCTTTTAATTTTTAATTAGTTAAATAGTTTTTAATTCATAAAAAATAAATAAAAAGTCAAAAAAATATTTTTCTTTTTCTTAAAATTTTCTTTTATCATTTTTAACTTTTAAAAATTATTTCCAAGTCTGTAGGAGTAGTGTAGCTTAAAAGTCGCGTTTCATTTCGTACGTTTACGTTTTATTTACGTTTTCAATTTTGCGTTACATTTCTAGTTGCCTTACTTGAATTACGTGTTTAAGTGATTAATTGTGCTTCATTTACTATTTCATTAGTATTATCTCATTCAAATCACTTTTTACCACTTTCACGACACATTTCACGAATCGGGAATTCGAAATTCCATTCATCCTTCACACGGACTACGACCTCGGGTTATCCGTATTTTTTTGCGGATCTCTTGAGTAATACTTATACTATATTATATAACTTGATTTTCACGAATCAGTAACTCTGGGGGTGCCAAGGGTTAGGTCAGAGTCTGTTCATAATGGTTTTTATACCACATTCTTTTACCGTGGTCAAGGCTTTGATAGTGCGAAACATATCAAAGAGAAGGTAAGAGAGCATTTAATAGAAACTAGAAGGGAGTTGCTTTTTCTAAATTATAACAAAATAAAAATAAATAAATAAATAAATAAATAATAAATAAAGTGGGTTTTGTTCCTCTTTCAGGCCCAAGTGAAAGTGTTGGACTTGGTATAGGCCCAGTTAAAGGTTCATTAACCAGAAAGGGTTTAAATGTATTAATTGTAGGAAAAAATGACCCTTTCCAAATACTCTTCCCATGGTTGTTGTTTGTTATTAAGGATGGTGAAAAAGGTCCTTGGATAGTAAGAAAATATAATGATCAACACACATGTTTGCAATCAAGGGCGCTCAAACATTTTGACCTTAACTTTATCTCAAAGCAAATAACAGAACAAATTCAAACCAATCCACGGATTCCAGTAAAGTTTGTTCATAATCAACTTACCAACCAATTTGAGCTTGAAGTGTCAATACAAAAGGTTTTAAGGGCCAAAAGAATAGCAATAAGAGGCATTAGCGGTGAATTCAAGCTACAATTTACCATGTTGAGAGATTATGTTCAAGAGTTGTAGAAGAGAAACCCTAATACAATAGTTCTAATGAATGAGGAATGGCTTGCAGAGGATACTCTTCCAACAAGAGAATTCAAGAGAATGTATGTTTGTTTAGGTCCATTGAAGGAAGGACTAAAAGCCTGTCAAAGACAGTTGTTGGTGATAGATGCTTTTCCTATTGATGGTCCTTTGAAGGGTCAACTTCTAACAGCTGTAAGAATTGATAGCAACAATGGTATATACCCATTAGCTTATGCTTTTGCAGAATCAGAAAACATAAGATTATGGACTTGGTTTATTCATTGTTTATCTAATGATCTTGAACTTGAGCCAAACTCAATCCTCACTTTTATTAGTGACATGCAAAAGGTTCTCTCTTAAACTGGTACGCATTTCAAGTTATTCTTCTTTTAAACAGAAACTAAATATATGTGTTTTTGTGCAGGATATCATTGCAGCTTTAAGAGAAGTTTTTCCAAATGTAGAGCACATATTTTGTCTTAGAAGCATTCATGAGCATATGAAACTTCATTGGAAAGGTAGGACCTTCAAAGACCGTCTGTGAAGATGTGCAACAGCCTCAACTGTTGTACAATTTGAGAAAGCTATGGCTGCTTTCAAATTATTTAGTCAACCTGCCCATGCTTGGGTAAGTCAGATACCACCAATCCATTGGTCAAGGTCACATTTCTCATGTAAGTCATCTATCCATGAAACTTAATTGGATTATGCTAATGTACTATGAAATGTATAAGTAATAAAACTTTATTTATCTTGTTTAGGGAGACCTCATTCTGATTTATTACTTAATAACATGTGTCAAGTGTTTCATGGAAAATAATTGAGGGTACAAACAAACCAATTATTATAGCCTTAGAATACATCAGAGAATACTGTATGAAGAGAATAATGCATGTTGTGATGGTCATTGAGAAGAGTAATAGGCCACTAACACCAACTCCACACCACATGTTAGATGGTATTAAGAAAGAGGCTGTTATGGAATAGGGGAGATAAGTTTCAGGTTAGTGGACCATGGGAAGACCAATGTGTAGTTAATGTTGTAGATAAGTCTTGTACTTGTAAAAGATGGGAGATAATAGGTTTACCATGTAAACATGTTTTTGCTACCAATTGAAATATGGCTTTAAATGGATATTAAGTAGAAGCTGTGGAAACATGGGCTCATCCTTGTTGCTATCTTTATACATGGGAAGCAACCTACAAACACCATGTACAACCCATAACTAGCAATGGGCATTGGGAAAAATCATCTATGCCCACAACAATTTTTCCATCAAAAACCTCAAACAGCTCCAGTTAACTCAACAAGTAAAAAAAGAGTGAGGTTAGCTCTTGAAACTGAAGAGATTGTGAAGAATGTTAAGTTGTCTAAGCTTGGAAGAGTGTAAAGTCTAGTGTTTGTGGCATTGTTGGACACAACCGAAAAAACATGTCTTGGCCATGGTGGAACTCAAAGTAGTCAAACTGGACCTAAACAAAAATGTTCAAGTGCTAAGGGAAAAGGTAAAAAAGTGCCTCAAAAGATTGCATCAAAGAAGACACATCCTACAGGTAACAAAGTTGCAGTAGATAAACAAGTTGAAGGTACAGGTGTTGTTGAAAGTCAAGATGATACAATTGAAGGAACTCGTGTTCAATCTGAAATTAAAGATCAAGCTAGCCAATATGTTGCAACAGATAAATAAGGTGAAGTTCCAGGTGTTCAATCTGAGGGTCAAGTTTGTAATATACTCATAGTTATAACATGTATGGTTTATGTGATTATGGTTCGAATTAAGAGAGAATTAGAGAATTAGAGAGAGGAAGAGAAGTTGGGAGGATTTCCTAGAGAGAGAAAGTGAGAAAAAGAGAAATATTAGATTAGATGAAAGGAAGCTCCAACCCCTTCCAAGCTAGGGAAGGGGTATTTATAGTTACAATAAAACGCCCCTTGAAACGGGCTGTGGAGCGGGCTGACAGTGGGTAAAGACCCGACCCGACTCCACAAATACTAACTAACACTAAACTACGTTCTAACTAATATGATAACTACTACGAGCTACAACATGCTAAACTATACTCGGGGTGACCGAGTCTTCATACGAATAAACGTATTCCTAACAATCTCCCCCTAATGGAGGTCACCCCGGAAAATAAATATTGAATCATAGCATTCAAGTCTTTGACGACATCTTTGTAGCTCGTAGCCTTTTGATTCTTCATTGTTGTAATCTTTGTGCTTTAAGCGCTAGACTCGAGATGACTTATTTAATGTGATGGATGATCTTTGGAAATTACTTCAAGTTCATCATCCAAATGAGTGTCTGAAAGTCATCTTTGAGTAGTAACGTCTCCATGTGATATGAACATCTTTTTGTTGGCATGCTCACACTTTTCAGGATCATGATCTTCTGCATCAGAGTTGTGGAAGCATAAATGAGGCCCAATTAGTGATCATGATTTCTTAGATTGTGATGTCGAAGTGTGAGCATGTGGTGATGGATCAGCATCCTTTCAGCAATCAACTGCAACCGTCCGAAATTCCTGCAAGCAAACAGTTAGCAACAAATCATCCAGTACTTATAGGTTTGGAATTAGAGATCGTCAACAGCATAGTGTGAAGACTCCTTCTAACCCTTACCAAGACCGTTCCCAATCGGCAAACCTTGAGAGGATTTACACGAACTACCTAAGTAGATCAACGATTGGGTGAGTCGCTGGAGATCACTCCACGACTGTTGACCGATTGCAACCAACGTGACCACTAAGCGTAAAGCACAAGGGATTACCTAAGTGACCTGCTTTCAGGGCTGCTTGATGTTGACCACTGGGAGTTACAAAAATAACTTCCCTCATAAATGTTCTGGCAGATTATTAAGATCTGCGTAGGACTCATAAGTTTACCACTGGTGTCCTTAATGTTGAACAACCAGGGTAGAAGTAGCACGTGTTCCTATGAGATCTTTGTATGCATCTCGAGGCTCTAGACTCAAATAAGTGCATTTGGTTTTCCTATGTGGAGATTAGGGAGAGGTCTCCTGCTCCAATATCAACCATCTCTATGAGATAAGTTGATAGGTTACACCGGTTCCCCATGAGAATGAAACAAGTTCTTTTAAGAGAACTTGAGTGGCTAGAAGGTTTAGTGCAGTGCGTCACTGGGTCCATGATGTCTTGTCTTCAATACCGATGTCGCCTTTGCAACCATCAGTAGATTATGAATTGAACCCGGTTTCTGCCCTAAGGTTGAATAATTGGAGGGCTATTTCTTTTCACCCTTTATCATTTCATTCCTTTTTGATTCTTCAACCCCTTCTTTCTCTATTCTCTCATTTCTCCTTTTTACACAATCATACCTACGGACTTTCTAGTACTATCTATTTGGTATTTTCCATGGGTAGATCCCTCCGGCTCTGGCGGATCATAGGACGGTTTTCCTAACCTTAGCCACCTTATAACATCATGACTATCCTATGTTGCCATACACCATATCATTGAAAATTCTCTCAACGTGTTTATGATTGAGAAACACATTTAGTTAACACGTTGAGAGTTTCTTCATTTTCAAATGCTCCCCCTTAACATGTGCACAAAGGTTTTGATAAGAATTTGCACATGTCGGGGTGAGTTGCACTTTTGAATTGATCTACTCTTAGTGACCATGACCGATTCGAGACACGTTTACATGACTAGTTAGACTAGCTTGAAATTATTACCCAACCTGGTCAAGATCACTGAGAGTTTCTCGAAACGGTACACTCTACTCAGACAAGTCCTCTTCGAGACACATTTACATCACTGGTTAGACCTGCTTGAATTTATTACCCAGCCAGGACATGTCCTTTCGATTGATGACGGTTTTTGTTTCGTCAATTCATTGGTTAAGTTTGAGTCTCGATCTCTTAAGATGCAAGGATCCTTTTTCAAAAATCATTTGCTCCCCCTCAATATGTGCATTGATATACAAAAGAGTTTAGCACATAAGGGAGAGCATACATTTGGGTTCAAAACATCACATTTTAATCAGTTTTTCATATTTAAATCACATCTTCTCCCCCTATCAAAAATTTCAAACCAATTGAGATTTGTGATCCCAAGTGATTTAAATAAGTTTAAAGATTTTGGGAGAAAGATGTGTCAGATTTAAGAATGACTGATTTTGAGACGATATATTAGCTCCCCCTCAATCCTTGAGAGAGCGTGTTATGTGTTAGAAATGATGAGTTTATAAGTGATTTAGAGTTTAACGAGAAACTCATGAAAGATTCATATACTAACACATAACAATCACACTTAGTACACTCTATTTATGCACAAAGATCTTGTTGTGATGATATATAGTTTTTTGAAATCATACTCCCCCTCAATCGATGACACATGTTCAATTTATCATTTTGCACAAAAGAATAATCCGTTATCATCGATTGAGTGGCAAATTAGTAAACAAAGTTTCAAGTTTCGTTTGATCTTCAAAAACCATAGTACCACCAAGTTTGGAACAAATACTTTCCAAAAGAATCATTGAAGGAAAAGTATTTGAGATGTAAAGAAGACTTCTCTTCTTTTACCAGAAATGATGCACTTAAGCGTACATCAGATCGGAAAGGCACGAATATAAAGTAATTCATGCCTTTGTTAGGAACAGTCGTCTTTTTGGCGACGAACTTTCTCCAATACTAAGACCAGGTTGCTATCTGAAGTAATAGCAAACCATAAATTAAAGTCCGGGTTACAGCCTGAAATGACTGCAAACCATTTAGGCATGTTTTGAAAAAAAAACTTTTTGAATTTCTGTTCGAACTTCATTTAAAGACCCGTGTCATTATTGAATGACATTTCTAGGTCCGTAAATGTTATCGATGCCAAAAGACATGCCTTAAGAAAACTATTTTTGGTATTTTCTAATTTTTTGATTTTTATAGGTTTTTGTAGGTTTTCTAATTTTAATTACATTTTGGTATAATATATGTACAAAGTGTATTCAATTTAAGAAGATGTTGACAAGAATACATCGTTTTGTATGTTGAAGAAGTCTGTAGTCAACATCTCTTAAACTTTCACCACCAAAGCATTCGAGGCTCACGAATAATCGTCTGAACTTGTGCCTTATCAATGTGATGCTTTGGTAGCTTCCCCCAAGCCGACAATCATCTTTATGAGACCACTTCCCCAAGTAGTTGAAGTGATGCAAAAAGTCTCAATGTGTGATGCTCAAAGACCCAAAGAACATGATAGCACCGAAGTAACAAGGTGAACCACGGATCATCTCTGCGGTTATCAATCCCGGAATGTATGATGAAGCCCGATCACATGACCCTGTTGTACGTCCCCAATGTACACATTACTTTGCGGTTTGGAGCAGTTGTCTATTCGGGGGAATAGGATATCAACATCTTCATTTCACCAAATGATTTCCAGTTATCTTACACATACCAACACAATCCATATTTTACGCATGTATCCGACACAAGAAGAAGTGATGATACCAAAGTAACAGGTTGAAGCACTGGCCCTCTCTGCGGATATCAACTCTGGAGTAAATGATTAAGCCCGGTCACGTGAACCTGTTGTGCACCCCTGATGTACACAAATCTCTCCCCTGATGGTTACGATCTCCCCGGAATCATCATAACAATGTGTACATGAACCATTAACCAGAAGCACTTTACCATAAATCATATCAGCACGTATGAAGATGTCGATAAGCAATATCATCTCACGCACCAACTGTTCTTCTCATATTTCTTCCCATTGAAAGCTGAAGTAATACATACCACAAGTATCAGGAGACCACTTCCCCCACTTAGTTGGAATGATACACCAAATGCCATGAGTTAAGACACTGATTATCTCTGTGGTTATGACATTTGTCTTTTCGGCATAACTTCAATTCAAACGAAGTATTAAGTTCATCACGTGTACTCGTTATGCATTCAGATGTATCTCTCCTTCCCCATTGTTGGTTTTGATACCTCATAATCAGCAACACATTTTACGTACACGTACTTGAAATCTTGAGAGAAGAACAACATTTGGCTTAAATGGATCTGGTGAGAATCAACTGCTACAAAAAAAAAAAAAAAAAAAAAAAAAAAAAAAAAAAAAGAAAAAAAGAAAAAAAAAAGCTCTCTCTGACTATCTTTACCACCCCATATACAAAACTTGAAACTGAAGTAGAATTCCCCATTCTTGTGACTTAAGCTTGCACTAATAATGTTGACAAAGATCGGTGTAGAGAGTTCGTACAACATCGAATCCCTAAGTACTCTATTCTCTTCAACCAACCAACCATCCAGTATAAGACGTACATAACCTTTTGACTACCGACAACTTCGTGTGAGTTGTGACACTCCTTAAAGTGATAGTTATTTTGTGGTAATAAAATTGGAGAATTACCAAAATAACTAGATATCCAAGTCTTCGTCATTGTAAAGGTAAAAGCTCAAGCAAGGATCTCGAAGAATCTTCATCCAACCACCCCGACTTCAAGATAAAATAAGATCACGCCTTCGTGAAAGTCAACTTCAGTCTCAAATAAGGGATACCAAATAAACTCCATGATTACTTGACATTTCCTGTCCAAATTCTTAGCCATTTGACGTTATAATCGACATTTTCCATTATGTTCTTGTGGTTGATTTACAAAGTGCACATTTGGAGGAACAACAATCAGTGATGAAATAGGACAAGAGGACGGATCATTATTCATGTGTGCAACTTCACAATCATGATAGTCATCATCAACACCTTAAGGAATAACTGGAGATTGGGTTACTTGAGTAATCTGAGTAATACTTCTAAATGGTGCATCTTGATCAATGGAGATTGAGGAAGGTGAACCAGTTGAGTCAGCAGGAACCGGAGCAAGAGCTTCAGGAACTAGATGATCAACATTCATTGAAGCTTGGAAGTCTTCATCAACCATAAATCCCAATCATCCTTAGTAAGTAGAACATTAGGTGTTAGAGGAGAGTCGTATGACCATTCTTCAAGCATCAATCAACATGTGGTATATTCACACTTCTCCCCCTCAAAAATTGCAAGCGAGGTTTGCCATTTTTGATTGAGCAAGTGAATAAGAATACAATCAATCATGTATTTTATTCACACTTCTCCCCCTAAAAAATTGCATACGAGGTTGCCATTTTTGATTGAGCATGTGAGTAAGAATACACTCAATTATGTAGTTTGTTCACCCTTCTCCCCCTCAAAAATTGCATACGAAGTTTGCCATTTTTGATTGAGCAAGTGAATAAGAATACACTCAATCATGTATTTTATTCACACTTCTCCCCCTAAAAAATTGCATACAAGGTTGCCATTTTTGATTGAGCATGTGAATAAGAATACACTCAATCATGTAGTTTATTCACCATTCTCCCCCTAAAAAATTACATACGAAGTTTGCCATTTTTGATAGAATAAGTGAAGCACAAAAATATAATCCAATGTATGTCGATCCACTTGATGACTTTACGAACATGGGAAAAGCATGAAGCTTGTTGATGAAAATGGTCATAAACAAGAAGATTTCTCTTCTTCCCAAGATAAGGCGCACTGAAACGTACACCTTTATTTACTTTGGGGAACGGGGCCTGAAATGTTATCTGCAGACGCCATTATGTTGAAGAGCGAGGCCTGAACTGATGTGAACAGACGCCATTATGTTGAAGAGCGAGGCCTGAACTGATGTGAACAGACGTCATAGTCGTTGAAGAGCGAGGCTTGAACTGATTTGTTCAAACGTCATCGTCATGTGCATCAAAGTTGAGCTTCTTTAACCCCTTATTGATGAGATATCACTCTTTTTGGCAGCCAAACTCTGAGTCTTTCCTTAATCGTGTTGAGCGATGTACCTGCACTTAAGTAAAGACTACCTGCACTGACATTGAGAGTTTGTTTGCATTTATATGGGTTAGTGATATCAACATATATACCATTTGGGGTTCCAATGTCAACCTTGGCTTCGCAATTAGTGAACATCTTTCTCATAGGTATCCATCTAAGACCAACAATCTTAAAAATTCTACCCGTCGGTATCCACCTAAGGCAAGATCTAGGAGTGTTTGGTTTCTCATGGAAATTGGAAGTTTTTTAAGAGAAGACCTTTGACTAATAGCAATCTTCCTACCAGGTTTTTGAGTATAACTCTTTGGTTCTACGGGCTTGTTGTAGTTTCTAGTCTTGGATGGTTGAACCTTAACACGAGTATTCACATCCTTCAAGAATTTTATCATACAATCATCATGATTATCATTAAAAGCACATTTTTGACAGGTTGAGCAAACTGATCGTTTGGTATCAGAAAGAGATCTAGAATCCTTAGAGTGAATTGCAACGGGAATCGCTTTAATCGATGTGCAACTACTCTTTGAAACTAGACAATTTCTATGTATTTTTTGAGTGCTCACAGGTTTTGGTTTGCTGCTACTGGTCGTGTTCTGCAATAAGCTAGAAGGCATCCTATGAGGTTGTGAACCTAAGATTCCATCCTTTTGAAGTAGTGCCCTTTTCCTAGCCTTTTCAAGATCATAGTTCTTGTACAATTTATTTATATCATAAGAGTTTTGAGTTTTAACACTCGGTATTGACACTGTTTTCTAACATATCCTAGAAGAGTTAGGTGTAGGTGTAGCTACTTGTTGAGCTTTAACATACCTAGAGGCAATTTTCTTAGGCAAATTATGTGAAGTGACTGGTTTTGTTAAAACTTGTTTCGCATCAACTTGGGAGGCAAACCGTCTTCTTGAAAATTTTGTTCGTTCAGATCTAACCGCATTCGGTTGTCTAACAACAGAATGGTTTCTACTTGATTGTAAAACTGGTTTCCCCAAGATTGATGGTTTTGCAAACTTAGTGTTCACACTGTTTCCTGTTAATTTTCTTACCTCATTTTTTAATGCAGCAGTTGTAAAACCCTTTTCCTGACTATGAGCTTTGAATTTATCATTTTTAAAAATCAAAGATGTTGTTTGTTCTAAAGTCTTCGTACTAGTTTCTTTGATAGAGTCTCTTGGGTCTATGTGATGCCTTTTCAAAGACTCATTTTCCTTAAGTAATCTAGCTACATAAAGTTCCAATTCGATGTTTCTTGATTTAACAACATCGATGTCATGTTTAGCTTTGACTATATTACTTTTCTCATTCAGGACAGAAATATGCTTTTTCAAATTGTTGATTGTCGAGTTTTTGTCTTCAAGCTGAGCTTTCAAAGTGTTAATTTCAAAAAATTCACGGAACTCAGGGAATTCCGGATTTTTACATGGTTGGTTAGTTTGAAAACTTTCTTCCTTTTGTTGCATTGCTATTTCAAGTGAAATACAATGTTTTTCAAGCTGTAAAAATCTGTTAGAAAGTTCATTAAAAACTTCTTTATCAACCATATCATTTGATTTAAACATCTCAGCCGTAAACAAAGAACTTGACTCATCATCATGTTCAACATCCTGATCACTTTCTCCCCCTTTATGACTCATATTTGTTGAATTAGAGATGGTATTGCTATCAGTTTTTTCCAATAAATTTGTGTCATAAGTGGGCTTAATATGATCAGTATGCTGCCGTTCATTACAAAGCACATTATGTTGATCAGTCAAGGGTACCTCAGCACATGACACCTGTTCATTTTCTGGTATGATGTCTACATCTACATCTTGTGTAACACGGGTTGCTGAACTGCTGCTTGGGTTAAGCTTCTCTGTCTCTGTTCCTCTGCACTCAGTGACAACTGATCCAACATTTGATGCTTTACCCGAATCAACATTGATATTTCTTGATTGCACCCGACTTTCATTCATCTTGATGTCACACTTAGGTTTGTCTTGTACTCTCTTTTCAATGTACTTCTTGACATTACCCATGAGTTGGAGTAGTGTATCTCTGAACATGTCAACCTCAACTCCCGTGTAATTAGTAAAATACTTAATAGTCATTTGGTTCTCAATGATTTGTGCATCAATGAACACTTGGAGTTGGTTGTTTATCACACAAAAGGCAGCCATGGATCTTCCTTCAGAAAATTCTCCTTCGTCAAGTTCTTGTTCAAGTTGGTCTAAAATCTAAATACAGAGTCATTTTGACTGTGAAAGTCTGAACATCTTGACCAAAGAGTGATGTGAATGCACGTTCGTAAGCGAATGCGCATTCGTATCCTGTTAGGTATCTAGGTCGTTCAAAGAGAACCTTGAGATGTGAGTGAAGAAGTCGAAAACATTCAATGCACCTTTCCTTTGCATTATCGGGCAATTTTTGCAGCTGATGAAGTTCCCTCTCAGAAATGACAGAGTCTGAAGTGGTAGACATGATGTAAACGTGCATGGGATTTTATAATTCTATGATTTAAACCGAGAAATAGATTCTTTCGCGAGATTTTACAAAATCAAGAAGAAACCGTGAAATGATTCAAGAGGACTTTAGTGATTGAGTGTGAGATGATAAACCTTGCAAGGTACAATTAGTTATCTAAGTCAAGTCACAACGAGTCAAATCACACCAAGTCAAATCACAATTAGTCAAATTGCAAGAATCAACTCGCAACGTCAGATTGTAATTGGACAAGTTGCAACAACTCAAATTGCAACAATTCTCAAATCACAGAACCATTCAACTCGCAGCGTATAGTCACCTCACAACAACTTGATCAACTAGCAGTGAGTTATCAATTCGCACTAAGAGTCAACCAGCAGTGAGTTATCAACAAGCAGTATCATTTGGTTTGGTTGATGCAAATAGTAATGTTGAAAAGTTAGATCTAAAAACTTAAAACCTTAATAACTTCACTCCGGAGGTGATTTGGGCCTCAAAAAAATTCATTTCAGAACTTCGTGGTGAAGTGTCACAATATTCAGGCTGTTCCGGACGTTTTGACAGCTAATTCGCTGAAAACGGAGTTACGGTTCAAAAGTTATGGCCGTTTGAAGTTTTGACATAAAAAGTCAACTTTGGTCAGCTCGCTGAATGACCAACTCGCTGAATGCCAACTCTTTAGAATGGCAACTCTCTAGAATGGCAACTCACTGAAAACCAACTCTCTAGAATGGCTACTCGCTGAAAATCAACTCTCTAGAATGGCAACTCGCTAGAATGGCAACTCTCTAGAATGGCAACTCTCTAGAATGTCAACTCGCTAGACCAACTCGATAGACCAACTCGCTGAATTGGTTAACTCGCTAGATCAACTCGCTAGACCAACTCGCTGGAACCAACTCGCTAGAACCAACTCTCTGGAACCAACTCGCTAGAACCAACTCTCTGGAACCAACTCTCTGGAACCAACTCGCTAGAACCAACTCTCTACCAAGAACAGGACAAAACTGTCACTTTCTAGCGATTTGTCTTCTTTTCCTTTTATAGTAAAAAGACAAATCACCACCCAATACACCACAAATCTCTAGAAATACTAACCAAATTATACACAACTCTCTACCAAGAACATTTATCAAGTGACAACTCTCTACCAAGAACATTTACCAAGAGACAACTCTCTACCAAGAACATTTACCAAGAGACAACTCTCTACCAAGAAACTTTCATACTAACCCTCGAAATTGCCCAAGACTACCAATAAACATATGAAACAAGCAATCTAAACACTAAACCAAGTTCATATCACACATCTAATCAAGAAAGTACAACCATAAATCAATTCAAATCACCAACAAAATCAAACTATGGATTTTTTCTTAAATACCATTCGAACTAATCACCATAAACATAAAAACCAAACTAAAATCCGAGTTCAAACAATCCCAAAGATCAAACCATGGCTCTTGATACCAATTGTAATATACTCATAGTTATAACATGTATGGTTTATGTGATTATGGTTCGAATTAAGAGAGAATTAGAGAATTAGAGAGAGGAAGAGAAGTTGGGAGGATTTCCTAGAGAGAGAAACTGAGAAAAAGAGAAATATTATATTAGATGAAAGGAAGCTCCAACCCCTTCCAAGCTAGGGAAGGGGTATTTATAGTTACAATAAAACGCCCCCTGAAACGGGCTGTGGAGCGGGCTGACAGTGGGTAAAGACCCGACCCGACTCCACAAACACTAACTAACACTAAACTACGTTCTAACTAATATGATAACTACTACGAGCTACAACATGCTAAACTATACTTGGGGTGACCGAGTCTTCATATGAATAAACGTATTCCTAGCAAAGTTCAAGCTACTGATGATCCCAGCATACATGATTAATCACAGTCTCAATCTCGACAACATGATCAATCAAAGTCTCAATCTCAGGTCCATTCAAGTAGTGTGTAAGCAGTTTCTGTTTCATCCTAGCCTACTGCACGAAGAATAACTAGGCAGCAGGCTACACTAGAAAGAATAATGGCCTCACCATAGGTTAATTCTGTTATGCTATTAAACTAGACAATATTTCTTTATGTTTTCTATGGACAAGTTATGTACTCTAAAAACAAATATGTGTGTCGAACTTTAATTATAATGCTTTGAAAAGTATGAAATATTATGCATTTGAAACTATATCCATTTGCATTATCTATGGAACCATTTTATGTTTGTGTATTTTCATTGTGTGCATAATTTGCATCTTGTATGGACTGTATGTTATAGTAAAGTCTATGACTACATCATCTTCTGCTACAAACTTTGTCTGAGGTGATATACAAGAAGCTGCATCTTTTTAGTAAGCATGTGCATAAAGGCAAAACTAACCAAAGTCAATACTTCATAAGAATGTTGACAATTAAAAGTCAAACCTAACCAAATTGATAACTATTTGTGTAAATATGAGGCAATAAATCCAAAACTAACCAAAGTCAACACTTCATAACAATGTTGACAATTAAAAGTCAAATCTAACCAAATTCATAAGCATCTTCATAGACATAAGGTAAACTCAGCAAAAGAACAAAATTCATATCCATGTGGGAGACAAAGTTACCACCATTAAAGAGAGTCTAAAGTTAGAAAAAACTACATACTAGTTTGGTCAAGGTTCTTACACTACCATGATAGCCTAAAAAGTAATTACATTTCCACATCACACAAAACACGACCATCATACATTAAAGCTAAGAAGTTAACCCAATGCAAAAACAATCAAGAACAATATCCAACTGAGCACTAAGTAAATCTTCCACTTCCACATATCACCTTGAGCAGCTTCTAAACTTGCCTCGAGCTCATTTCTCTCCCTCAAAAGGCCTGGTAAGATCATTCTTGAACGAGCACACATTTCAGGATCAAACCATCCTATCCATCGACAAGAAGACCCCTAATCATGAATATGGCAAGTCATTAAAGAACCACCATTGTTACAATGTACTTTGCTACTTGCGAAAATAAAATAATACAATAAATCTTAAAACGAACTTACTTGATCAGGTCAACCATACAATCGACGCCTTGGGTTGGCTGAGTTCAACGAAGTGAAAATTATGATTTGTAGAAGAAAGGTTTTGGGGGAAAGTTTAGGGATGATAAGTGACGATACAATTGTCGTTCAAAGTAATATAGGGAACTAGAACACTATACAATGGCTTGAAATAGGACGCTACAGTGAAAGACGATTTTTCCCTCACCAATAATTCAATAACCTGAACATTACGGGGCAAGGGACGCAACCGGCCTTAAAAACCCAAGGTTTGGACTCACGGCGACGATTTTCCCATGTTTTCGGCACTGGCGATGCTTTCTGGCAAGTTTAGGGACCAGCGGTGTATTTTTGTCAATATATTAATGTGTTTTGGGATATTATTGTGGTGTTTTAGCCAAAGCTTAAATAGTAAGCATTAATACATTTTGTATTGTTTCGCGGGTGTAATTCTTATATATATATATATATATATATATATATATATATATATATATATATATATATATATATATATATATATATATCATACTATATTATAAAGCATGAATGCCTTCTATTATTATAATACTTGAAATTAAGCCTTACAACTTCTAAAGCTATAAGTACAGCAACCAATGTGTCACACCCCCAAAATATCTGAATGGCAGCGGAATAGAATACCTGGGGATGACTGTCATAGCACCACAGTTACAGTTATATTGAACGACCTAAAGTGTCGTTTGGAAAAATACATCGTTTGTTCATTAAAACATTCAGAGTTTACAAAACATAGGTCCCAAAAAGGTGTTGCAAGTTTATGAAAAACAAGTTCAATCCAGATCAAACGTTTCATAAGTGCAGGATATATATATATGTGAGACGCGTCGACTCCGCGACTCCATGAAGGTCCAAATGCATGCTAGCGGGAGCTACCTTAATAACCTGAAAATACATTGCTAAAACGTCAACACGAATGTTGGTGAATTCCATAGGTTTGTAAGTTAAATCGTATGTACATTAACCACAAGTATAAAGTAAACCGACAAAATGTCAAAAATGCTACATTGTCTCTTAAGCTCATGACCCCGAAGCTAGATATAATATTGTATTGGCCCCAAAGGAGTGTTTACCAGACACTCAAATAGATTAGACATGTAATGCATCCGTAATTCCGTTGGAGCAACCCAAACACGGATGGAGGAGTCACCCTCAATAGATCTATTCACTCACTCTCGCTTGGCAATATAATTAACGGTCCATGATAATAAAGGGGACTTAACTTGGTAGTAAGGCAACTTAAGCAATGTATGGAATTTAATACTTGGGCATGTACAAAAATAATTGATGCAATGTATTCTCCCCCGTGGGATTTGAAATCAAAATATTGAATTAAAACGGGGCTATGAAAACTCACCTGAAGTGATAGTACAATGTGATGAAATGATCGGGACAACAAGGCGTGAACACTAGCCGCAACCTAAATGAATGAATATGATCTACTTTAGATCATAAAATGATGTAATGAATATTCATGCACATGATACCTATACCACTCGTAACTTGAAAATACTTGTTATTGTCAAAGTAAGGTATTTTCCATACTTAGGAAAATTAAGTCCAACTAGACTTATAGAAACTTGTCGTAATATATCGTATATAAAATGTTAGTGTTATATTCATCGCCTTAAAAACCTTGAAATAACGTCTACTGGTCGCATAAATAAACCTTGGGTCGTACATACTTCGTTAGTTAAGAATATAACTCTTGAACAAGAAATCTAGAAAATATTGTATTTAGTACGCAGTCTTATTATTTCTATTAGTGACTAAATATATATATATATATATATATATATATATATATATATATATATATATATATATATATATATATATATATATATATATATATATATAATTTTGATGATTTTAAAACGTGTATAACTTTGTCATTTTAAGTTCATTTTCCTCGTTCTTTATATCCACGGATTCGTCTTAACATGTATTAATATATTTTTGATAGTTCGGCTCTGTTAGATTACGTCTAACGCCTCTCTTTGTCCGTCGAAAATCGTCTAACAGCACGTTATATTTTCAGAAAATAGTTTTCGTCGTTAAACTTGCAAAAATCATATCTCCTTCGTTATAAGCTCGTTTTAATACGTTCTTTCGCCCACGGCTTCGTTCTTGAAACTATTTTCTAAATCTTTGGTCAAAAATTACTCATCATCTACTGATTTTCCCACGTTTTCAAAATATGGACAGTAGGTATATATATTGTTTCAAAAATTACATACACCTTCTTAGGGTGTCATGGGTTCCTAAACATCATAAATCAAGTGGATCTAACAAGGATCTAACTATAATCTATTTCTAGGGCTCAAAAATTAGATATGTATAAAATGGAGTGGTATAACTAACATATGCATGTAGATCTTGTATGTATATCATATGAGTATTATAAAAACATGGTAAAATTATAAAAATGAGTTTCATACACTTACTTGAAAGATTAACGAGCTTTTGATGGTGAAAACCTAAGTAAACCTTGAGTTTATATTACAAAACCCTTATAGGAGTACTAAATACACTAAGGAAATACTTGTTCTTGAAAAATTAATATGTCTTGCTTGTTCTTCTTGTGTTAGCCGTGCACCCCCAAGGAAGAAGAGAGAAAAGTGGTTGATTAGATCTTGTGAAAATAAGATACAATGTATATGTATTGTTATATATAATATATTAGACAACTTATGACAAGAATTAATGAGATTGTAAAATTTCGAAGGCTTGTAAGAAATGGGTATGGAGGGGGGGGGGCGGCATTTTATGAAAAAGGGAAGAAAACATGAAGCTAGTGTAAGATAGTTGGTATAATTTAGGTATTATAATGTATATATTAATAGTTTTAGGGAATACCGGGTACCGAGTTAACTAAAAATAAATTTTAACGGAGTTAACCGGGACATAATAAAGTCGTAAAAATTATTGTTTAGTTTTTACGAAAACCGTCGTAATTATATTAAATTTACGATATTAATTAAATAAATTTCCAAAACACCGGGTAAATTAATATTATAATTTTTATATTATTATTATGAGTATGAAATTATACTAGGATCATAGTCGGGAGTGTCGGACGTGTTAGTCACATTATTGGTCGTGTGTTAACGTTTATTTAGAAATAAATATACGTAAAAAGTCAATTATACCAAAAGTATTAATTTAAATATCCGACGAGTGGAATAGTATGTGTAACAATTCGCATTTTTAGGATAATTACTATTCCCGGAAAATTTCACTATTCACTTTTACTATTCATTTTTCCCAAAAATTTTCCCGAAATTTGATTTTTATTTCTTGGGCTCAAGTGATAAATCATTTCCATGGCAAATTAAAAGTTTGACATTCATAAGCTCATTTTCGTGAAAGTTATTAAGGTATTACACGGGATTACACGTTTTAGGGTAAAACGTCATTCAGAAATTCTACGCACAACGAAATTCGGTCGCGTTAATTTTCCCCGTATCAGAAAAATGTTTGACACACTCATGATTTATTTGAGAATAAATCATGACTGAGAAAAACATGACCAAAATAAGCCTCGGCCGTGAAAAACTGGAAATTTCAGTTTTTAAGCGTTTTTACTCAGCCGTAACCTTAGCCTATACCTGCACCACATTTCTAAGACTATTTGAGTTTTCAACTTATTAGAAAAAGTCAACATATTTTTCCCTCCTCCATTGACCAAAAATCATTCCTTGATTTTATAAGTCATTCCTTGATTTTTAGGCTTACGGTTTGATGTCTAAAAGACATTTAATACCAACCGACACTAGACTGAGCCCAGTCTAGACATTATAAGTCATTTTAAATCATTTTTATCACATTAGAAAAGTAACATTTTACTTTTCTCAATTTTACGCAATATTCGTACATTTTACGTATTACGCGTTTTAGACCCGTGTTTCCAGCTTTTAGCAGGGTTTTACCACCCAAATGGAACCTACCACTCATTTTATATTTTATTATGGAGTATTTTGACATGTTTAACCATTCTTCCAAGTTTCGTATTTTTACGATACCCGGTTTTACGTTTTGAGGCTTAATCATTTACGATTGGCATTTCCCGGAGTCAAAACTAACCAAGTATCTTGGATAATATCATCAAAAGTCCACATCTTGTTCCCCAAGCATATGAACCGCCACTAAGGGGGGGGGGGATTCACCACCCATGTGGCTTCATCTCATGAATTTACCCATAGTTCATCAGTTAATTACAACTTGGTCTCCAAGTGTTGACAAGTCAACATTGTAACCTCCTCATTTTTGGTATATAAGAGAGCTCATTCTCTTCCTTTCTCTTGCAATACCAACAACCCAAAACCATATAAATGCACCATTTTGATCATTGATCTTGCTCATTCAGTCCATCACAAGTTCAAGTCATAGTTCCTAGTTGATCCTTAACACCTTTCAACCATAAAACTCTATAAAAACACCACAAAAACTCATCAAATTTCCAAGTGTTCTTAGTGAAGATTTTTACTAAGGCTTGTTTTTGTGATAGATTAGTGTTTATCAAGGGATTATAAGATAGGGTTTTTGATATGGAAGCATGGCTATGGTTGGAAAGGTTTTTGGAAGATTAAGTAGTGGTTCTTGGTCTTGATCTTGGTTCTAGTTAGTTTCTTCACAAGTTGTAAGCAAACCCTAACTTGTTTCTTGTTAATTAATCATGTTCATATCATTTACATGTTATTCATGCTATATTATGTCTTGTATGAATGTCCATGGTGTATAAAAATGACTAAAACAAGTTATTGTTATTGATTGTTACAACAAGTTACTATAACAAGCAAACTAGTGACTTTCTTGGTAAGACCTGATCAAAATGGTAAAAATATGATATTTGATCATTACATATTACAGTAGAGGACTTAACAAGGAAACCGTAGCAACTTGAACCACCCAAAATGAGTATACGAGTCAAAAGTTACGCCCATTTGAAGTTACCAAAACTTTGCGGCAAACTGCCAAATACCATTCTGATCAAATTTGGGTTTTGAAAGTCACACTTCTGGTCCGATTCATCAAAAAGTTAAAACACGAAAGTTGTCCGGAACGACGTTTTCGTTCAGGTTTAAAGAAGCTCGAGCCCTGAAAACGCTTTCCGAGTGATAAAATTCTTCAAATTCAAAACAGCCCATTTTTAGAAGAAAGTCACTAGATTATGGTTATACTTTAAAAGGAACAAGAGGTCTTATTACCTATAATCAAGACCACAACCATGGCTAGAGCCAAGGTTGTGTCTCATGACCTTGGAACAAGGACCGAAGGTCATGGCTAGGCCATGACGAAATGACCAAGTAAACTTACATAGGCGTAAACATGAAACAAGGAATTGGCGAGAACTTGAACAAGCAATTTGGATCTACTTCACTTAAAAAGGAACCATGAGATATACAAAGAGAAAATGGTCATACAAGACTTATGAAACTACCCCTAATAACAATCTTCATGTACAAATAAACTTTCCTAAGTTTATTCAAATATCGGACATGTAACCTTTCGGATCAAAACTTATATCTATATATTTCATCAACTACTACAATAGTAGGGAGCCTCATGTGAGGAGTTCATTATGTAAGCCGTCGAGATGAGTTGCGGATTTACGAGTTAAAGTGTCCTGGCTCCTCGAACGCTTACTAACATGACTTCTGAATTATGTCGGCCCGAACGGTAGTAAACGATATACAAGACATACATGTTTCATGAATCATTTCTTTCAACGACTTACATTATACATCATACCACATCATGGACTAAGTGCAAGACATACATATATTGGCATGTTTATGTTTTCTTAGACATTATTCCAAACCTAAGTTGCAACAATTATTCTAGGTTGCTCGTAGAAGTTCTTATGGCATATCCATCATTCTCATTATACATCATCCAACTCAAGGTGAGTTCATAGCCCCTCTTTCTATTACTTAATTGTTTTACAAACCCTTGGGGGGAATACATGCTATTTTTAACCGAGCACAATGTTTTTAAATTGTATGCTTGCCTGATTGTTTTATTATCACTAAGTACCATCCTTGCCAAACCGAGATCCCTTATTATGAACCATTTAATCACTAGAAATAGTGAACGCGAATATTGTGAATAGGCCTATTGGGATTGACGAATCCCATTTGTATTGACTAAGTTCAAACAAATGCATTAATATTTGAGACATTAGGTATGACGGCAAAGTACCTACCGGGATAACTCCGCCGATTGATATTGGTACCCGTTAACGTTTTGGTGTCATAAGCTTACTATTTGATAATAACTGTTCCGGGCGTGTAACAACGTGGCCCATATTTGTTTTCCAAACATTGGTGTGAGTCTATAGCTCACACTACCAACATATTGTGTTCAAACATTAAACAAACTCTATGAATATCACTCAACCTTTGTGTTGACCTCTCAAGCATGTATTTCAGGTTCATGACGATCAAGGATGGCACGGAAGGGCACGGATACTCAAGAGGGCTATAAATTTTATTATCATTCAAAACTCATTTATTATACATTGTAAACATGGAACCAATTGGGACCTCAATTTTGTAACCTCTGATATTTATACAATTTGAATGATAAATCTCTTAAAACGACTCAATTGGAGTTCGTTTTCTATTATTGTGACTATTGTGCCGTCGAGTAACACCCAGTTTGAATTTCGCTGCATCCATGAATTAGGGGTGTTACAGATTGGTACCAGAGCCATGGTTATAGAGAAACGGGTCTAATGGAGACCTAAACTATAACTACAATCACAAGCAAAAACATTTTTATAGCCTTCCGCTCTCCGTGTCTTCCATCCTCCAGACGATTATGGATTTATTAAGCATTTTTATGCTACACAAACATAATTGCATATTGATATATGTACCCTTAGCACATTTGAGCATTTTCCTGTAAGCATGTTATGCTACACAAACATATTAGTATATTGATATATACCCATTTTGAGCATTTCCCCGTAGACATTTTTATGCTACACAAACATAATTGCATATTGATATATGTACCCTTAACATAATTGAGCATTTCCCCGTAAGCATTTTATGCTACATAAACATATAAGTATATTGATATATACACACTAGGCATTCTATACTACATGAACATATTAGTATATTGATATATAAACTCGGTTTATTTTCAATCATTTATCTAAACAATGGACTAAACATATCTGTGTATGCCTATTCTAAGGCATTTTGGCACAGCCACACTCTCCCAATCATGTTCCTACTCCAACATTCATTTTTCAAGACATTGTGAGATACAATGGTCTCATTCATTTTCAAGACATTGTGAGATACAATGGTCTCATTCATTTTCCAAGACATTGTGAGATACAATGGTCTCATTCATTTTTCAAGACATTGTGAGATACAATGGTCTCATTCATTTTCAAGACATTGTGAGATACAATGGTCTCATTCATTTTCCAAGACATTGTGAGATACAATGGTCTCATTCATTTTCCAAGACATTGTGAGATACAATGGTCTCATTCATTTTCCAAGACATTGTATTATACAATGGTCTTAACCATTTCTCAAATGTTTTGAGTTACACAATGGTCTAACCTACTTCCCAGACATTGTGAATTGCACAATGGTCTAACCTACTTCCGAGACATTGTGTTTTGTGCAAATGGTCTCTAGAATTATTCCATCACATCATCAATATCATTTCTTATGATATCAAAAACCCGTCACAATCTATCGATTTCAAAACAAGAAATATGAGATTTCTAAAGGACAAACAAATCCATCACCTACAAAAGCTGAAGTTCAGCTCTACATTCATCAAAGTTTTCTTCTGAAACCTTCATTATTAAAAGTTCGTGAACCTGGCCAAGTATGTTCTATTTTAGAACTACTTAAAACTTCCTTTCCATACGTACCTACCCTTACTATCTTCTATGCAATAGAATATGAAAACATAGGTTACAAGTCTTGTATGGGCGGGACTTGCAACTGAATTGTTTGACATCGCCTTTGTTTAGCGGACAGTTTCCTGAAAGCAACAGACATATCAAAAGTATACCTAATTTAGGTATTTGAAAGTTTTATCGAACCTTGGCTAAATATAGACTAGTCACCTATATTTAACCTAGGGACAGTGGAATATAGTCTGACTAACTATATTCGACTTAAAATTTTCAAATACTGAGAATAGTTGTACTAGGGTTATGTTTAGATTGATTTCCTACATGAACACGATAAACCACCAGAATACATTAAAACAATCTGGAGACACGATAGTGTCTTACCACTCAGCAAGATCTTAACACCTTAATTTCATTCTTGAAAGTTTTCATTTATGAGATAATCCGAAATACTATCTTGGGATAGTTATCAATTCTTCTCTTCATCCTGTAGAAGTACTATCCTGTTTAGGTCCTAAGGATACCATTCCATCATAAACTTTTAAAATCTCTTAAGATTTTTAAAGCAAACTCAACATCTATACCTAAGAGTATTAATGTTAAGCATACATTACACACTTTTGTTCATCAACATATAACATCATTATCTTCACAACCATTACAAACACAAGCTCATTAACAGATCTTGATGCACTTTTAAAGCTCAAATCATCCTTAGTTACACCACAAGCACCCTCATCAGCTTTACAAGATTGAATATTCATCTTGTACTTTTGGAACACCAGTATCATCTCGTAATACACTACCTTGTAACTCACCGGCTAAGTATGAATGTTGTGTCAGGAATTCTTGAGTAGGATGATTTATAATGTCCTTATTTGAATGGATTGGGATGCCTTTTCATTTAAATAAAGAAATTATAAATCATCGAACCATACGTTTATATTCCTTTAGTTACATTGTTTGGGATGCCTCTCTATGTAAATAAAGAATTATAAACAAGTGGGCTTATTTATATCCGAAATAACATAAGTATGAAGTCAATAAACACTAGATACAACAACAGATTACCTACTAGGCTATGATTGCAACAACTATCCCAATTTCCATAAGTACGAGATTTACATTTTGGTTTTCATAATGATAGTGCAATAACAAACAAACTCATTGCGAAGCCATGTAGCCATATGCATGGGCAGTCATACCGAACTCATTGTGAAGCCATGTAACCATATGCATGGGCAGCCGTACAATTCAAACAGGACTTGGTCCAACCACATGTTCAACGCTTATTCCATGATTCGATTCTTATATCAATTGCTATTGATACTTGACAACTATATCAAGTTCTATTTTGATATTCAACTACTATATCAATTCCTATTAATATTCGACTGCTATATCAATTTCCTTTGATATTCGACTATTACCATACCTTTCCTATATAAAAGTAAGCCTCATCCTACACCATACACTGAAATGACAAATCAAACTACATCACCGGTAATCCCAGACTTCAGTCCTCATAAGTAACCACACCTTTTCATCGACACCACTCCAACATATAACACACATAGAACTTCGGGACGAAGTTCCCCGTAAGGGGTAGAGACTGTAACAATTCGCATTTTCAGGATAATTACTATTCCCGGAAAATTTCACTATTCACTTTTACTATTCATTTTTCCCGAAAATTTTCCCGAAATTTGATTTTTATTTCTTGGGCTCAAGTGATAAATCATTTCCATGGCAAATTAAAAGTTTGACATTCATAAGCTCATTTTCGTAAAAGTTATTAAGGAATTACACGGGATTACACGTTTTAGGGTAAAACGTCATTCAGAAATTCTACGCACAACGAAATTCGGTCGCGTTAATTTTCCCCGTATCAGAAAAATGTTTGACACACTCATGATTTATTTGAGAATAAATCATGACTGAGAAAAACATGACCAAAATAAGCCTCGGCCGTGAAAAACTGGAAATTTCAGTTTTTAAGCGTTTTTACTCAGCCGTAACCTTAGCCTATACATGCACCGCATTTCTAAGACTATTTGAGTTTTCAACTTATTAGAAAAAGTCAACATATTTTTCCCTCCTCCATTGACCAAAAATCATTCCTTGATTTTATAAGTCATTCCTTGATTTTTAGGCTTACGGTTTGATGTCTAAAAGACATTTAATACCAACCGACACTATACTGAGCCCAGTCTAGACATTATAAGTCATTTTAAATCATTTTTATCACATTAGAAAAGTAACATTTTACTTTTCTCAATTTTACGCAATATTCGTACATTTTACGTATTACGCGTTTTAGACCCGTGTTTCCAGCTTTTAGCAGGGTTTTACCACCCAAATGGAACCTACCACTCACTTTATATTTTATTATGGAGTATTTTGACATGTTTAACCATTCTTCCAAGTTTCGTATTTTTACGATACCCGGTTTTACGTTTTGAGGCTTAATCATTTACGATTGGCATTTCCCGGAGTCAAAACTAACCAAGTATCTTAGATAATATCATCAAAAGTCCACATCTTGTTCCCCAAGCATATGAACCGCCACTAGGGGGGGGGATTCACCACCCATGTGGCTTCATCTCATGAATTTACCCATAGTTCATCAGTTAATTACAACTTGGTCTCCAAGTGTTGACAAGTCAACATTGTAACCTCCTCATTTTTGGTATATAAGAGAGCTCATTCTCTTCCTTTCTCTTGCAATACCAACGACCCAAAACCATATAAATGCACCATTTTGATCATTGATCTTGCTCATTCAATCCATCACAAGTTCAAGTCATAGTTCCTAGTTGATCCTTAACACCTTTCAACCATAAAACTCTATAAAAACACCACAAAAACTCATCAAATTTCCAAGTGTTCTTAGTGAAGATTTTTACTAAGGCTTGTTTTTGTGATAGATTAGTGTTTATCAAGGGATTATAAGATAGGGTTTTTGATATGGAAGCATGGCTATGGTTGGAAAGGTTTTTGGAAGATTAAGTAGTGGTTCTTGGTCTTGATCTTGGTTCTAGTTAGTTTCTTCACAAGTTGTAAGCAAACCCTAACTTGCTTCTTGTTAATTAATCATGTTCATATCATTTACATGTTATTCTTGCTATATTATGTCTTGTATGAATGTCCATGGTGTATAAAAATGACTAAAACAAGTTATTGTTATTGATTGTTACAACAAGTTACTATAACAAGCAAACTAGTGACTTTCTTGGTAAGACCTGATCAAAATGGTAAAAATATGATATTTGATCATTACATATTACAGTAGAGGACTTAACAAGGAAACCGTAGCAACTTGAACCACCCAAAACGAGTATACGAGTCAAAAGTTACGCCCATTTGAAGTTACCAAAACTTTGCGGCAAACTGCCAAATACCATTCTGATCAAATTTGGGTTTTGAAAGTCACACTTCTGGTCCGATTCATCAAAAAGTTAAAACACGAAAGTTGTCCAGAACGACGTTTTCGTTCAGGATGAAAGAAGCTCGAGCCCTGAAAACGCTTTCCGAGTGATAAAATTCTTCAAATTCAAAACAGCCCATTTTTAGAAGAAAGTCACTAGATTATGGTTATACTTTAAAAGGAACAAGAGGTCTTATTACCTATAATCAAGACCACAACCATGGCTAGAGCCAAGGTTGTGTCTCATGACCTTGGAACAAGGACCGAAGGTCATGGCTAGGCCATGACGAAATGACCAAGTAAACTTACATAGGCGTAAACATGAAACAAGGAATTGGCGAGAACTTGAACAAGCAATTTGGATCTACTTCACTTAAAAAGGAACCATGAGATATACAAAGAGAAAATGGTCATACAAGACTTATGAAACTACCCCTAATAACAATCTTCATGTACAAATAAACTTTCCTAAGTTTATTCAAATATCGGACATGTAACCTTTCGGATCAAAACTTATATCTATATATTTCATCAACTACTACAATAGTAGGGAGCCTCATGTGAGGAGTTCATTATGTAAGCCGTCGAGATGAGTTGTGGATTTACGAGTTAAAGTGTCCTGGCTCCTCGAACGCTTACTAACATGACTTCTGAATTATGTCGGCCCGAACGGTAGTAAACGATATACAAGACATACATGTTTCATGAATCATTTCTTTCAACGACTTACATTATACATCATACCACATCATGGACAAAGTGCAAGACATACATATATTGGCATGTTTATGTTTCCTTAGACATTATTCCAAACCTAAGTTGCAACAATTATTCTAGGTTGCTCGTAGAAGTTCTTACGGCATATCCATCATTCTCATTATACATCATCCAACTCAAGGTGAGTTCATAGCCCCACTTTCTATTACTTAATTGTTTTACAAACCCTTGGGGGGAATACATGCTATTTTTAACCGAGCACAATGTTTTTAAATTGTATGCTTGCCTGATTGTTTTATTATCACTAAGTACCATCCTTGCCAAACCGAGATCCCTTATTATGAACCATTTAATCACTAGAAATAGTGAGCGCGAATATTGTGAATAGGCCTATTGGGATTGACGAATCCCATTTGTATTGACTAAGTTCAAACAAATGCATTAATATTTGAGACATTAGGTATGACGGCAAAGTACCTACCGGGATAACTCCGCCGATTGATATTGGTACCCGTTAACGTTTTGGTGTCATAAGCTTACTATTTGATAATAACTGTTCCGGGCGTGTAACAACGTGGCCCATATTTGTTTTCCAAACATTGGTGTGAGTCTATAGCTCACACTACCAACATATTGTGTTCAAACATTAAACAAACTCTATGAATATCACTCAACCTTTGTGTTGACCTCTCAAGCATGTATTTCAGGTTCATGACGATCAAGGATGGCACGGAAGGGCACGGATACTCAAGAGGGCTATAAATTTTATTATCATTCAAAACTCATTTATTATACATTGTAAACATGGAACCAATTGGGACCTCAATTTTGTAACCTCTGATATTTATACAATTTGAATGATAAATCTCTTAAAACGACTCAATTGGAGTTCGTTTTCTATTATTGTGACTATTGTGCCGTCGAGTAACACCCAGTTTGAATTTCGCTGCATCCATGAATTGGGGGTGTTACAGTATGCAAGTGCCATAATGATGATATGCAGACTATTTCTAGTCCGTTTGAAATGTCCCTAATGATAATGCATGAATTCGCTCCTGAACCAATTCGGTTACGCGAATTTGAATACCCGTAAACTAAATTTACGATGAAATGAGTAATGCACATGAATAGTGGTTTTCACTCGGAAATGAATAGTGTCATGTGAATAGTAAATTTTCTGAACGCTTCTCGGAATCTCAAACTGACACCAAAAATGATGAATAGTAAAATGATAAATAGTGATCGGTGAATAGTAACTTTTCCGAGATGAATAATGAAATTTCGACATCTGAACAAAGACCTGAAATTTCAAATTGTGATAGTCTTCCCCTCTAAAAGGAACTTCATCCCGAAGTTCAGTTTTGGTTTGTCTCTAAAGTATATTCGGTAAAAAGACGTGGATACTTGAGTTGCATTTGGTCTTCCCATTCCTAAGTAAATTCGGGACCTCTTCGAGAATTCCAGCAATCTTTCACGATAGGAATTCGTCTTTGCTTCAACCGTTCGACCTCACAGTCCATGATTTCTACTGGTTCTCCTACCAGGTTTAGGTTTGTCATTGGGTTGGATTTCTTCCAATTGGAATTATGAGTGAAAAATATGAAAGTTGTTTCTCGAGATTTGAAATTGTGTAACATGTTTGTGTAATCCTGCTACTTTCTAACAAGGCCCAAGTCTGAGGGTTACTGGCCTACTTTGTCTGAAATATTAAATGGTCCAGTGTACATCGAGTTTAACTTCCCGAATTTTTCTGAATGGTATCATACCTTTCCTAGGCAGAACTTTTATCGTGACCCTACCACCAACTTGAAATTCTAAGGGTTTACAACTCATCGACTTGTAACTGATTCTTGGTTTGCAGGAAATTCCTGGTTATTTCATGAGTGCTTACAGGAATAGTGAGTTTGGCCTTTTTCCGTTTCGGTCCATCGATAGATGATTAACGCTTCTTGAAGTTTACAATGTAATATGGGTAATATATGTTGCTGAACTCTGCCAGAACTCAAATTTGTATGTCAGCTGGTCGATTCAAAAATGAATCTTAAATGGTCCAATATACTAGAGGTTCAATCTCTTGTGTTACCAAAATTGTACCATGCCTCTCCAAGGCAAAGCTTTCAACTTAGTTCGTTCTCCCACTTGAATCTAGATGGTTTGCTGTTCAGAGATACCCAATCCGCATGATGTGTGTCATGCACCAACCCTACTTCTACCAGTTTCTCGTTGCTTGTAACTGGTTCTTGACTTGTGAAAATTCCTTTGTTGTTCCATAGTTTAGTTCTAGACTAGTGAATTTAACTTTTCAATTTCATTCTGTAAATGGGTCATTGGTACTTCGACCATAGAGTGCCTCAAATGGTGTAGTCTCTATGCTTGTGCGATAACTATCGTTGCAAATGAATCTGATTTATGATAAATGGTTAGTCCAACCATTTCTAGAGTCAATTGCTCACTCTCTGAGCATATCTTTCCTATGTTTGAATTGTCCTCACGATCTGACCATTGGTTTGAGGATGATAGGCGGTGTTTACATCTAAATGGGGTTCTGAAGGAAATCTTAAAATGATTGCTAAAAGTCTGAGGTGATTCAATCACCTTTATTAGGAATAAGTGAAACGGTTACTATGAATCTGGTGACTAATTCTACAATGTTATACTTTTCTAAAAGGGCGTTATACGAAGAAGATAGAATATGGGTAACAATTCGATTCCTTGCGTTTTGGTCTAATGGTTGCTAAGACATGTGTCTTTCTTTGCCTATTGTGTTTGGTCTCCATTACTGACGTTTGTAATCGATCTATGGTGTTCCTCCTGATTTCCTTCATCACACCTTCTAATATTCCTCATTGTCGAATCACCAAGCCCTAAATGCAAAAGCGATGTAGTATGGTGATTTGTCTTCAAAATTTATCTCACGATTTTGAGTTTTTGGTCGAAATCTTTTTCTGAATAAACGACTTTAGAAAATGGAACAAATGGTCTACTAAATAATATCTTTCTTGATGATTCAAAATTCAATAGTTATGAAATGTGACGCGGTTTTTAAACATGTTGTGAGTAGGACTGTTTACCAAGGTTTGATGTTTAAATATTTCCCATTATACAATGGTTCTGCTAAATATTGACTAAAAAGGATCGTATTTGTTCAAAATAGGCAATTCAAAATTATTTTCTACGAGATATGTGATTTATATAAACAAAATTTTGAAATCAACTTTATTTAAAAGTAAAAATACTAACAAGGATAAAATAGTAGGATAGGAAATGTTCGCATAAATGCATAGATGTCTAACGTTCGGTTCCTGATATTGGAAGATGCCTATTGGCGATTATCTGGCAAAACTACAAGCCTAAGTATTCAACCAACTTAAGTCCTGAAATGGTTTATCGTTGAAATTGTCATCCTGTTGGCAGAATGAAGGTGTCCATTGATACTATGTCGAGGAATGTCTATTTTATTTCCACATGAAGCTGGGGAGATATGCTTGGTCCTGATGCCTCTCTTGATGTATAGGTGAGGTTATCTAGAATTTCTTGAGGACACAACGTTTTAGGGGAATCTATATCGATATCCATAATTCGAATCAATTATTCTTTGCGAAAACTCACTGCAGGGAAGTTTACGTATGGATGAGGCCATGTTTAATTGGAATGCTTTACAATATCGGTTAAGAGGCTTGGTTTATTTCTATAGTGTTGCTTAGCGTACCTTCATAGTGTGTTCGATCCTGCAACTCAATCTAGCTAGTGCTTTTGAATGATAGAATTGGACAACTAGGTCAGAGATGGTGGTTCGGCTGGTCTCGTGGTATCTTAGAATTGTTGTTGAGTAATGAATTGTCTTACTGTTAGGTCACCATTTTGTAAACACAAGTATGATTATGTAAGAAATGAGATGAGAATGAGAGTGGGATGATTAAGAGAAGTATGTGAAAGTGAAATGCAAGAGTTTCCTTAATGTTTTCAATTAACCAACCAAGTATTACATAGACCTAAGCATACTATATATAGGGAAGGAGCAAGGGCAACACTCCCTCTCCTTCCTTTCTCCAAAACGTGTGGGCTTTTAAGGCCCATGGATCATAAAACTTAAGCCTAGTAAACTTGAGACATTACATAAGTGTAAGTAATAAATAACTAAAGCAACCTATTATTACAAATGACCGAGACTTGATAAAATAGTAAAACTATGGTTCCAACAATCTCCCCCTAAGGGTCGGTCATCGTGGTTGCTTGACGTCTTCATCTTTATCTTTGACTTTCATAGCTTTAGACGTCTTCAGAAATGATAAGAATAATGATGGATGTACTTTGCTCTTTGACTTTGTTCTTTGATGATGTTGTAGTGATAATTTTATGAAGTAATCTGCCATTCGTCACTCCTGCGTCTGTGGTGGTTGAGCTCCATTCCAACATACTCATACATCTTTGGACTTAGACTTTCACGTACAAGAAGTTCCTTTTCATGTATTGAGATCTTTGTCTTTATACTTTGTAGATTCTTCTTTTTGGCGTAGAATCTTTCTTTGAACTTTGTGTTGCTTTGATCTTTGGGGGAGCTTTCTTTGACTTCAAGATGTATGTATGAGCATGTTGGAATCTACCATCATGGAAGTGATGTACCTGCGAGTAAACAGTTAGCAATAAAACAACCGGTACTTACAGATAAGGAGTTAGAGCTCGTCAACAGCATAGTGTGAAGACTCCTTCTAATCCTTATCCAGGCCGTTCCCATATCAGATACTCCCGAAGGAGCTTACGAGACCTACTAGGTAGCTCAATGACTGGGTGAGTCGCTGGGGATCACTCCACGACTGTAGACCGTAATGGAACCACCGCAAACACTAAGCGTAACTCACGAGGAGTTACCGAAGTGACCTGTCAAGGCTGTTTGATGTTGACCCTGACAGGAGTTTCCGTTCAATCATTGAGAAATACTTACGTAATCCTCTCATAAACGTTCTCGGCAGATTGCTAAGATCTGCGAAGGACTCGATAGTTTACAACTGATGCCCATTGATGTAGAACACCAGTCGTAGAAATACTAAGTGTTCCTAAGAGATCTTTGATGTATCTCAAGGCTCTAGACTCAATAAGTGCACACCTAGGTTTCCTATGCGGAGACTGGGGATGTCCTTCTTCAATATCAACCGTCTCTAAGAGATGGGTCGATAGGTTACGCGGGTTCCCCTGTGAGAATGAAACAAGTCCTTTTAAGAGAACTTGAGTGGTTAAGAAGGTTTAGTGCATTGCGTCACTGGGTCCATGACGACTTAATCTTCAATACCGGCGTCGCCTTAGCAACAACCAGTAGCATACGTATTGAACCCGGTGTCTGCCCTAAGGTTGAATCATCTGGAGGGCTATTTCTTTTCACCCTTTACTTTACTTTTCTTTTTAATTCTTCAACTCCTTCTTTCCCTTTCATTCATTTCTCCTTTTTTCGTATCATACCTAAGGACTTCTAATTCTAACTATTGGAGATGTCCTTGGGTAGATCCCTCCGGCTCTGGCGGATCATAGGACGGATATTCCTATCTTAATCACCTTATAACTCCGACAGTAGCCAAGAAACCTTTGATTGAAAATCTCTCAAAGTGTTTGTAATAATCAAATATTTTGGTTAACACTTTGAGAGTTTTGCGTACACTTTTGAAGGGCTCCCCCTGCACATGTGCTCATAAGTATTTAATAAATTTGCACATGCGGGAGGAGCAAACACTTTTGAATTGATCCACTTTCTGTGAACACGACCGATTCGAGACACGCTTACATCACTAGTTAAACTAGCTTGAAATTATTACCCGGCCTGATCAAGTCCACAGAAAGTTTCTCGAGACGGTACATTTCTACTAAGACATATCCTTTTCGAGACACGCTTACGTGGTTAGTTAAAGAGATGCATTGTCAGCTTTTAGGTGACAACTAGCTCTAGTAACTAACTTGAAGTTATTACCCGTCGAGGATAAGTCCTTTCGATGTTACTAACTTGTATTATCTCGTCAATTCCTGGGTTAATACTGAGTCTAGCTCGCACATGATACAACTTAAAGTTTTGACTTCGTGTATTTTAATCACTTTTTCATTTTCTCCCCCTCAAAAATAGCATATAAAATGGTGTTTTTGACAAACTTTTAGATTAAAATATGCCTTTTGAGTCTTACGGGGAGACTCACAAAGAACTTTTGATGTTGAACAAAGTATTTTGTTTTGACAAGTGCTCCCCCTCAACAAGTGATTAGGTCTTATTGAGGTGAAATACTTGTCCTTTTGAGCAGAATTATGAAAAATCATAAATGTTTGATTAATTCTACTCAAAAGTAAGAAGCCTTCGCTCCTTATGTTTAGGATTGAGGCACTGAAGCGTACCTCAGGGTCCTTTAAGTACAAGCACGGGTTGTACACTGTTATGTGTGCACAAACCATAATAAAAAAAAATGATTCAATCACTGAAACAATTGATATTGAAGAAATATGATCAAATGTACCAAGTTATTCTTCGTCTGGAAGTGGAGCATTGAAGTTAGTGAACTGAGGTTCTGGTCTTTCGAAGTTTCTGACAGGAAACGATGGTCTGGCACCGATGTAGCTTTCCAGTCGTCTGATCTGTTCCCGTCGAAATAACCGTTCTTCAATCTTTAAGACAAAGTTACGAACTTGTCTTCTGGAGCTGGATTTCCATCTAGGTTGTTCCCCCTTAGCTATCTTACGTCGATCATCATTCAACCTTTTGACAAGCCCATCACGAACAAACTTGAGTGTAACATCACAGAATTTATGTACCTCATCGAACCTCATGAAGCTTTGTAGTTTTTTGCTGTTGATGTATGTGAAACCAAACGGTTCTTGGATGAGAGTAAACTGTGGTGTGTCATAGAGACCATCAAAGTAGAACTGTGGTTTTGTCAAATTGATCTTTTGTTGGTAACTTTCCACTCCAAGCTGAAGATCTTCCACTCTTTCTTGAACAATCAGTCGTCGGATGTAAAGAAGTAGCGATGCCATGAAGTTGTACTGAACGTCTCTATCGAATCCGCGCATTCTATTCTGAACCTTTTCAAGATACATATCTTCTATGTCATTGAGATAAAGGTTGGGAAAGTCTGCTTCGGAGAACTTGTACTTCTTTTCATCTTGTCGTTTAACAACAATTTCACGCATGAATAAGTAGTTAAACCGTTTCGACTGCTGAATCTCCAAGATAGCGATGATCTTTGATTTCTGCTTCACATTTTCCAATGATGTTTCTCCTAATCTGCTTGTATAACCGAGACGACGACGATCAGGCCAATGTTGAATTCCGTGTAGAGCATCTCTGTCGTAAGCAACGATGGAGTTGCTGAAAATACGGGTGGTTTCTTCAATGGCTGGAATTTCGTATCTAGCGGCTGGTACTGAGATTGTGAGTGAGGAAGCATATTTCTTCTTGGATATCTCTTGAGTGAGCTGGATGTTACGAAGATCTTTGTTGAAGAAGAAGCTGTAAGGTATCTTCGGTTTGTCAGGAAATCCTTTCAACGGTAATGGTTTGGTCCAGTCGGTGAAGTAAGGTTTTTCATGATTCTTGGAACTTAGATCGATATTCACTTCAGGATTTAACCAGTCAAAGTCGGCAGACATTGCACTAGCTATATTCTGCATGTGATATTCGTATTCGACTTTGTTTCCAGATCTTTTCTTGAGGAATTCTTGTGCATCCCTATTGATTCTCCTAAGCTCCGCCTTTGTGAGTTTGTTGATGTGAAGATCCTTCATAATGACCTGGGTGAACTGAAGAGTGTTACCAGGAAGAGGTTCTTCTTCTTCCAGAGGAGGTTGAGCTTGGACCATTTCTGTCAGCCAATCATTCTGAGGATTGTCATCATTGTCGAGCCATGAATGACGTGTTTTCTTCTTGGATTTCTTAGACTTGGATGTAGCATCTTTGTCTTTGGCTTTGGACGGTGATGATGGACCAGCATGAGAATCATGAGTTGGTGGAGCACGGTCATCGGTGTCAAGTTGATCTTGGAAGTCATCAGTTTGTTCCATGAACATTTCTTCATCTTCGGTTTGACCTTCACCAGTAGCAGAGGGTTGTTGTTGAGTTCCAGGAGGAGTGGAGTCCTTCTGTGGTTGTAGAGAGGATGAGGGACCTGTTCCAGACTTCGGTTTCTTGCCTTTGGAGTTTGGGTCAGGATCTTCATCTTTTCTTGTCCGTTTTCGGGATCCAGCAGCATCTTTGCATGACTCAGTTGACATATAAGCTACCATAGCATCATATAGGCCTTTTTCTTCAGCTGTCTGTGTGGTTTTGGTGGCAAGGTTGTCGAAGATTTTGACAAGCATGTCATTGATAGACAATTCTTGGACGGTTGGAGCCACAGTAGAGGATTTTGCGGCGTGAAGCGTGAAGGGTGTAGTAGACAACATTTTCTTCGTAACACTTCTAATTCTGTGATCCAAGTTGTCATTGATTGGTTTGAGAAGGTTTGCAACTTCAGGAGTAATCATCTCAACCAGATTATCAGTGAGAAAATCATGTGTTGCAGTTCTGATAAAACCTTCGTAATCAGATTTCAAGAACTTGTCAATCAGCTGCGTAGAATCCTGGAATTCCTCAACTTGTTTAGTCAGTTTGGTAACCATGTCGGTGAGTTTGTTCACTTGCTCCTGAAGATCAACTTGTTGTTTTGGTTCATTGATCGAATGCTGTTTAGATGCGGTTTCAGATGGTGTGGGTGATGAGTGCTCTGGTGATGATTCAGATGAAGACTCGTTGTGAGAGTCTGAAGAAGACGCAGGAGGAGTTGGATCCTTTGGCGGAGAGTCTTGAGGAGGTGGAGGTTGTGCTGAGGAAGTCTGCTGAGAAGATGACTTAAGAAACATGTTGGTGTCGAACGCGTTCTTCTCTTCGTTTTCCTTTCGACGACGTTCCTCTGCTTCCTCTGCTTCTCGTGCAAGAAACTCTGGAGTAATAAGATATTCATGTTCCTGATCCGTAGCTAAGTTCTCTTGACCGCCAACATTCTCCTCTAAAGTAGCAGTCTCTGTCATGAGGACATCTTCAGTCTTGTCTGTATCCTTAACGTTGTCATCAGGTTGTGGAGCTGATTCTGACGTTGTTGGAGGAATCATACTGCTTGTAGCCCCTACATGTTCTGACTGATCAATAGGTGGTGGTGTTGGAGGGTGTGATAGAAGTCGGCTTTCAAGGCTTGCTTTCCTCTGTTCTTTCCTAAGCTGCTTTTCTTCATCTCTAGTGTCGACAACTATACTCTTAAGTTTGCGTTTATCAACTAATGGTTCAACGATTGGTGCATCTTCATCATCATTTGGCTCATTGATAGTGACTCCTTTTCTTCTCCTTGTCTCTTCTTCATAAGTTTCCAGACTTTGTTGTACTGCAATCTCTATTGCTGGAAATCCTTCCTCAGGTGCTCTGTATCTTAGTTCATAGTCTGGTTCTTCTTCATCAGATTCTGTATCGAACTCAGACTCGGTGTCAGAGGGTGGAGGAGTAGGTTCATCCCGAATAAAGTACTCAGGAGTTGCCTTCTTCTTAGGTTTGGAAGCAGGTTTAGGTTTGGATGTAGGTTTAGGTGTGGTAGTAGTCTTGGGTTTTGCCATTGAAGCAGACTTAGATCTTGTAAGCGGTGATCCAGTGGTGCTCGTGGTACTCCCAGACTTTACACTTCCTTTGCTACGAGTCTTTGTAGTTGCTTCTTCCAGTTCCCCTTTGTAAGCCAGATCATACAACTTGAAGTTTGCCCTATTCTTAATGTTGTCATTCAGAAGGTATTCGGGAATCCTCATACCTTTGTTCTTGGTAGCGGAAGTGGTTGATTTGATGAATAATGTGGGGAAGTCGTCCTCGACGAGGTGCTTCGGCTCATTAGGATCAGCCATCCTCTTGATGAATTCTGGAGAACTTTTGCAGAGATGTTCAATGATAAGCTTGGTGAATCTGGTGAATGGTATCATAGTCTTCACACGGTCGGTCTGAATACTGTAGATGATATCATTCATGATAGGAACTGCAAAATCAATTGGTGTCAGAGTCACCATTCCCCAGAATGTTTGCAGGTGTTCGAGCCTTGGATGTTCATGACCACTTTTCCTTCCAGAAATAGATCTAACAACCAATAAACAGAATGTTCTCCAAGGCTGAGGTATATACTTGACATTGAATTTGGAAAGCTTGATTAGAGGTTCATCATCATCAACCTCATATCCTAATTCAATGAAGAAGTCGAGAAGTTCCAGGTCAGGTAGTATCGGAGCAAATTCGTTGTCAGTTTGTGGCATGAGAAGAGCTGTTCGAAGAACGTCATGATCTACAGAGTATTCTTGGCTATCTAAGGTAACAGTGAAAGACTCATTATCCAAGTTGGTCTGAGCAGTAAGCCAGAACTGATGAAGATAGAACAGTGGAACTGAAGTAGAGCAGGTGAGAAGTGGTTTGCATGGATGTGCCAGTAGGATATCTTTCACAATCTTGCATGATTTCTCTGTGATATTCAACTTATTGAAATCGACTCTGGGATTGTTGTTGCCAATTGTGACATTGTAGTTCTCGGGAGTGATGTCATCCAAGGTGAGTAATGGAAGAAGTTGTTCTGCGACGTTCTCAGTGTGTTCAGCCATGTTTATCTGAGAAGTATCACCATAAATCAAACATCCAAAATGTGTTATGAGTTAGCACAGTTTAGATATTGGATACAGATATCTACTTAAACAATTAAGCACAAATGCGTCATTTAAGACTGAGTCAAATAATGCATATGGCAAATAAACACAGCAAGACAAGCACAATTCACCATACTATCACATTACATCACACAAATGAATCACATCATTGATCTAAGATTTCGAAACATGCATCAAGGTCCAATTATAGTGATAACTTGTTTCCAAAAAAAATGATGTTATCGAGAACAACATATCGAGAAAACAAAAATTATCGAGAAAGTTAAGTTTTGAAAGATTTCGACAACTGACATTATATCGAGAAAGTGACATCTTCGAGAAACATTAACTTTTGTCGAAAAAACTTATCGAGATATTTAAGATTTAGAAAAACTTGAGTCACCAGAATGATTTCGATAAAAAATTTATCGAGAAAGTGAGATCTCGAAACATTTTAACCAAAGTATCGAGAAACTTGATTTTATCGAGAACTTAAGTTTCTCGATAATGTATCAAGGATTTCGATAAGACACATTTTTCTCGAAAATATTCTTATACAAGAATATTTTCGAATTCTTATGAGATTAGGCCTTAGTATTGTCCATAAAACACATTTCCACAGATATTTGTCTGTCACCAATCATCCAATACAAGAAACTTGAAATTCTCGATAACTTTCAAACGAGGCATTCACAAATTATCGAGAAACATGTAAGATTAGAGAAAAAAACATCAAGGCAAGATTGATTATGTACGTGAGGGACCAAACATATCCCACCAATAATATCAACTCAATAACCACAGAATCTAAACAACCCACTTCGACCCAAATTTTTGAAATCGAGAACCACGCAACCTTGGCATTATGAGGTAATACATGATGGGAAATTGCAAGAAACAAGTAACATGAGCAAACTCCATCAGGAATTAACCCATTCAGTGGGTTACTCGTGATTTCGAAAAAAACTAACCCTATTTTTCGAATTCATGATAACAGGAAATCAAACCATTGAAACACCAATTAATCAAGATCCTATGTGTAAAATGCTCTATTGAATCCATAGTAACTTACAATTTAAAGATCAAAGTCGTGGTGTTCTTGATTAATTTTGAGCCGTGGGTTTTGAGAAAGGGTTTAAGATGTTTAAAAACTTTGGAAAAAATGGTGGAATGGTTTGTACGGTATGTTTGTTTATTAACTTATGAAACTTTGAGTAATTTGTCACTTTTAGTCCTTGTACTTATAGAGCAAACAAACTAGTGTACTTAAGGTTTTAATAACCTTAAAGACTTTGACAATTATGGTCCCTTGACTATTAAGTACTTTTAACCAATGAAGATTAAAACCATATGAGACAAGGTGAATAGAAATAAATCATCCGCACACACATCGAACCGAAAGCTTATGAGAAATATGCAAGTATACCTATTTTTTAAAATTGGTGAAGGAAATTTACGCGAGACTCCCCCTCAACACTTGTAAAGTAAGAACAAGGTGTTGAATGGAAGCGATATACTTGCATTTTTTTTTTTTTTTTTTTTTTTTTTTTTTTTTTTTTTTTTTTTTAAGGAAAAAATAAAATTGTGAAAAATCTTTTTGGGTTTTGTAAAGTTTATAGGAAAGAAAGAAAGATAAATATTATACAATGATAGTTGTGATGTTTGACGATCAGTGGTATTTTAAAAACTTTTCCAGATCCTCTGGTGTCAAACATCGCATACCAATCTGGTGAACTAGACTAGCAAACCTAGATGGTGCCAAGGATTTGGTAAGTAAGTCCGCCAATTGGTATTCAGTTCCAACGAAATAAAGTTCAACTGTACCCCTTTCCACATGCTCTTTGATGAAATGATAACGGAGATCAATGTGTTTGGATTTGCAATGATGCACAGTGTTGCAGGAGATAGCAATTGCACTCTTTGAATCACAGTAGATAGGAATCTTGTTGAATAGGTAGCCATAGTCTTTAAGTTGTGATCTCATCCAGATGACTTGAGCACAACAAGCCGACATGGCTACGTATTCAGATTCTGTAGATGATAAAGACGTGCAGTCCTGCTTCTTAGATTGCCATGACACAAGTTTGTCTCCAAGAAACTGTAATCCACCAGATGTGCTTTTGCGTGTATCTAAACATCCTGCATGATCAGCATCTGAAAAAAGCAATTAGTTCAAAACCAGAATCCTTCGGATACCAGATCCCCAAGTTAATGGTTCCCTTTATGTAGCGAAGGATTCTTTTGACCTCATTGAGGTGTTTTTCAGTTGGTCTTGACTGATAACGTGAGCACATGAAGACAGCAAAAACTATATCAGGTCTACTAGCTGTGAGATACATGAGGGACCCAATCATACTTCGGTATTTGGTAGGGTCAACGGGAGTCCCATGTAAATCAGCATCTAGTTTTGTGGTGTAACCCATTGGTGTATTATAAGTATCACAAGTCATCATTCCATGTTTCTTTAATATTTCAAGAGCATATTTGGACTGATGTACAAAAATTCCACGGGGTGATTGATGAACTTGTAATCCTAAAAAGAACGTAAGTTCACCCATCATGGACATTTCAAAATTATCTTTCATTAATTTAGCAAAATCATTAGAATAACTTCGTTTTGTTGAGGCAAAAATGATATCATCGACATATATTTGAACAACAAGTAAGTCCTCCCCGTAGGTTTTTGTAAATAGTGTGGGATCCACTGATCCTTTAAAAAATTTATTGGCCAATAAGAAAGTAGACAGTTTGTCATACCACGCCCGTGGGGCTTGCTTGAGTCCGTAGAGAGCCTTTTTGAGTCGGTAGACATGATTAGGACGCTCAGGATCAACGAAGCCTTCAGGTTGACTGACATAAACTTCTTCACGGAGTTCTCCATTCAGAAATGCTGTTTTCACATCCATCTGGTAAACCACCATATTCCTATGAGCAGCATAAGCCAGAAAGATCCGAACAGCTTCATGTCGTGCCACTGGAGCAAAGGATTCAGCAAAGTCTAGACCTTCAAGTTGAGAGTATCCTTTCGCTACCAGACGTGATTTGTTGCGGATGACTGTTCCTTCTGCATCAAGTTTATTCTTCCAGATCCATTTTAACCCGATGACAAAGACTCCGTCAGGTCTTTCAACTAATTCCCAGACTTCTAGTCTTATGAATTGCTGAAATTCCTCTTGCATAGATTCAATCCAGTTGTCATAAGTCATTGCATCTTTAATGTTCTTGGGTTCTTCATGACAAACTGTGAGTGCGTAAATGCAAGTTTCACCATCGGTGTGAAGTCGTTGTCTTGTCATGACTGGTGCATCTGGATGGCCAATAATATGGACTAGTGGATGGTCACGAGTCCATTTGTGTGTTGACGGGTGTAATTGATATGAATCTCGCATGTTGGCAGGATCCAAGTTGCGTGTTGACGACTCTGCTATATCAGGAACTGTAGTAGCTGGTGCAAACGGATTAATGAACGCATCAGGATCATGCTCTGCGAGTTGTGGAACTGATTGTGGTGTTGGATCTTCAGCTGGATGGCAGGGAGTAGAACCAGTTTGTTCTGCTGTAGATGATACAATTGAAGGACCGTCTCTCTCAACACTTGTTGAAGTTTGTTGAGGTGAGTCTGGTACTGGAATGTGATCAGGTTGAGCAGCGGAATTTGGTGAGACCTCAGTAGGACGATATTCAATCGTGTCATCAAATAGTGGAGCAAACAAGGTTTCTAATTCTTTGCGGTTAAGTGGTAAAGGTTCAGCTGAAGATGCCGGAGAGTTGAGACGGTTAAATTCGGGTCCTAAGCTGTGTTGCTCAGAAGCCATCTGGGTGAGTTCATCGAAATTAGCGTGAATGGTTTCTTGAATTTCTTTTGTACGACGATTCCATATCCGAAAACCTTTGGAATTTTCACAATATCCAACGAACACTCCGATGTCAGCCTTAGCTTTGAGTTTTCCTAAATCATCACGATCATTTTTCGGATAGCAAAGTGCTCCAAATACATGAAAGTAATCGATGTTCGGTTTTCTTTTGTGAACAATTTGATATGGTGTTTTGCGATGACGTTTTGTGATCATGCAACGGTTTTGAGTATAACATGCGGTTGAAACAGCTTCTGCCCATAAGTAATCTGGTAATTGAGCATTAATCAACATTGTTCTAGCAGCTTCCACTAACGTCCTGTTGCGTCTTTCAACCACACCATTCTGTTCTGGGCTTCTCGGTATAGACGTTTGATGTTCAATTCCCACTTTCTCATAGTAAGACCGAAGTGTCTGATTCTTGAATTCAGTACCATTGTCAGTTCTGACGATTCGTACTGTGTTTCGAAGCTGAACTTGAATTTTGGTGAGAAAGGTGATGATCATCGAAGGAGCTTGATCTTTACTTCGTAGAAAATAAACCCAAGTCCATCTGGAGAAGTCATCCACAATTACGAGTATGTACCGTTTACCGTTGATACTTTGAACACGCATTGGTCCACACAAATCCATATGAAGTAGTTGTAAAACATGATTCGTACTTTGCTCAGGTTTAGACGGAAAATGAGCACGAGTACTTTTTCCTTGTTCACAGGCTGGACATAAGTGATCTTTGGTGAAACGGAATCTTGGAAATCCATCGACAAGTTTATAACGAGCAAGGTCAGTCATGGTTCTGAAATTCAAATGAGAAAGACGTTTGTGCCATAACCAAGATTTAGTTGACTCTGCTTTGGAGAGAAGACATATCGGAGATGTTGCAATCATATCTGACATTGATATTGTATAAAGATTGGAGCCGCGTGAGCCAGACATTAGATCGTTTCCTTGTAGGTCGCGAACAAAGCAAGTTTTCTCACGAAATGCAACTTCTAGATCCCCATCACAGAATTGACCAACAGAGAAAAGGTTGTGACCAAGGCCTTCCACATAGTAAACACGACTAATTTCAATGTTACCGCTGATGTAGTCACCATATCCCATTATAAGAGCGTAATGATCATTCCCGAATCTGACAGTTCCTATAAACTTTGAGACAAAGTTGTGTAGCAGTTTGAGATTGCCTGTCATATGTCGGGTGCATCCGCTATCAACAATCCAGAGAACAATCTGTACCACCTGCATCACCAGAAGAAGACACGGGTGGAACAGAAGTAAGGGTGGAACCCAAAGACAATGCGGGTTCCTGTTGGTTAGTAACACATGTAATTAACAATTTAGGAATCCATTTAAAATCTGGTTTGTATTGTAACCAACGTTGCCAGTTCCAACTAGTTTTTGCTTTCTTAATATTAAATGCACTAGTAGTTGGCTCAGTCCTAGATTTGTTCTCGGCACCTGTGGGGGTAACTGGGATATCATTAGAAACCGTAGAAGACGTCTTTCCTAAGTTAGACTTAGAGGCATTAGGGGGCCTAAAAGGAATGCGTGTCCTACGTTTCTTATGACGATTGAGAAGAGAATTAGCTAAACATTTTGTATGATCACCAGATGATACGCTTTTACGACAAAATACACAAGATGCATTAATATTCAAAACATTCAAAGGTTCATCATTCGTTACATTTAGATTTTGATTACAATTTGCCAGATTAGAATCTAAATCGGATGCAACATGAGTTTTATTCAAAGTCCTAAGTTGGTCTTCTACTTCCTGAGCTTCTAGGTGTCCTCTCTTACGTTGCAAGATCCTATTCTTCTTTTTACTTTTTCGCTTGGGTCTGCTAACGCTAGAAGTGGAGACTAGTCCTGTAGAAGTGGAGGTATCAACATTAGTGTTTTGAACAACGTTTCCTTTATCAGTTTTGTTTATTTGATACATTCCTGGTGCTATCACCGTGGTGTCAACCATTTTTCCTTTTTGAAGTAGCTTAACTTTCTCTTTCAAATCAATGATGATGTGATTTTTGTCCTGAATTTCAGACTCAAGTAAACCATTGCAATATTTGATGTCGTCGCGGTTTTGTTGCCATTCGGCGTTTTCAATTTTTAAATCCGCAATTTCTTTCTCGTATTTGAGACATCGACCTTTTAAGGACTCGTAGTTTTTGCAAATCTGACAAGAGTTTGAAACATTTTGACTTTGAAACTTCAATTCCCTTTCAAGACTTTTAGCTTGACACCATTCAAGCCTTTGGTTGAGTTGACAAATTTCTTTTGAAAATTGTTTTGTCACATCATCATTTTTAATTCTCAACTTTTCATTTTCCAGTTTAAGTGTCTCAATTTCCTCATTCAACAAGATATTATCAACACAATGATCATGCTTAAGCAAAGAAGTACCAGAATTATAAAGATCATTCATGATAACAGACAAAATATCAGCACAGAGAACTTGTTCCAAGAGTCGATCGGCATCATTTTTGAAAACTTTAGTTTGTAGCTTTTGGACCAAAATCTCATTTTCAGCAGTATCAAAAACGTTTATCATATTTTTGACCTCCTTTTGAAGTTCCTGATCCCATCGTGTAGCACATAGACGGAGGTGTTGAACAATTGGTTTCATTTGTTTTTGAAAAATATCTCTCTTTTCTCGCTCGTAAGCGGATTGAAAAGTTTCAATTTTTATTTCAGAATTGCGTTCAATTGTTTCCTCCAAAATATCAATGTCTTCCATAAAGGTTTTGAAATAATTTAAGACACGACATTTTGGTAAACGTGTAAGTTCACCGGATGATGGTAAAGGACCATTTGTTTGTGCTACAGGTGGGACAGGAGCCGCATTGTGAGATGAAACATATGACTCTTCGATAAACCATGATTTCTCAGGTAATTCCTTTTGAGTGACAAAAGATTTTGAAAGTGGAGGAGCTTTTGAATAGTCATATGGTGTCCAATATTGAACTTGACTCATTTTAGATCGACTCTCGTCTTCAAGTTCTTCTTCCTCCTCAGTATCAAAAACAACAGCACGCACAACCGTATTATCAAGAAAATAATCCATACTGTAAATCTTTGGAATTTCTTTGAATGCCGTGTGTAGAAACATTGAATTGTAATCACCAAGTGCATAACCGCAATTGGGTTTCGGTTTTAAAGTAAATTTCTGAATTGTTGTGACAGAGTTCCCGTGTTTGTAAACAATGTGACGAAATTCTTTGAGTTGTTTTTCAAGTTCAACAATATCACCGAGTAAGTTGTCTATGTACTTCCTTTTCCGTATTTTATGTTCATGAAAATCTTTTTGACAACTTGACAATTTTGTTTCTGTTTTTGAAAGTTCAGTTTGAAGACATTCAACCTGTTTTTTTAATTCACCCTTCTCACTTTCAAGTTTCGAAATCAACTTTCCGTGTGACTCAATTAAATCTTGTATTTTGCGTTGAAGATCTTGTTCTTTGTTGTAAGAATCTTGAAAAGCTTTTTCAAAACTTTTAGTGTGTTTAATCTTTTCATCTTGATTTGAAAGCTGAATTTTATAACACTCAATGTCTCTTGCAAATGATGCATTTTGTTCTTTTAAAACTTTGTTTTTCTCATTGCATTTGAGTATTTGCAATTGTTGAGCATCCAGTTGTTTAGATAACAATATGAGGTCAGGGTCTGGATCAAATGATGGTTCATGTTGTTCTAAATTATCATGTTCATCATTCTCAATTGGATCATCAAATGAAACAACTGTGTCATCATCAAATATGACAACTGTGCTTATTTGTTCATCTTTTTGAGAGGATGAAGATGATAAAGATGGAACAACTTGCGCCGTATCTGATTCAGAAGCAGAAGGTGAGACTATTTCATTAATAAAGCATGCATTAAGGTCATGTACCTGAGACAAGCCGTCAGTGTCATACACTGGACCTGAATCATTGAGCTTAAATTCCTGCATGTTGGCCATAAGCATCACAGCTGCATTAGCTTCCAGATCTTCCATGTCATCATCATTGTGTACATTTGCCATGAAGTTGTTGTCTTGTTCAGGGAAATGTCCATCCTTTTCATCTTGAAGAGCCATGAGTAATGCCTGCTTGTGAAACTTACTACCTCGAGTTCTCGGTTTGGGACATGCTGTAGCTATATGACCTTGTTCATTGCAATTGTAGCACCAAACTGCATTCCCTGAGCTGGAGTTTCTTGTAGCAACTGAATCAGACCTTTGTTGAGGAGATGCTGAGTTGTTTCTGAACCCGGTATTGTTATTAAACCTCTGACCATTCCCATAGTTTCCAGAAGAGCTTCCTGAACCAGATCGACCATAGCTACGATTCTGAATTTCCACTCTTCCATCATTAACAACAGCTTGATTTCTTGTGTTTGAAGATGAGCGTTGACGGTTGTTTGTTTTGTTGGAGAATTTGCTGAATGCACGAGCAATAAGAGCAAGTCCCTGATTCAACGTATTAAAGTCATCATCGTCATCATCATTGGAGTTGGAGTAGTACACAGCATCATTGTTGTTTGACGGAATAAGTTGAGTAGAGGAATCTTGTGGAGATGAATCATAAGGGACCATTTGGTTCGAGGTGGAAGATTGTGGATAACTGAAGTAGTTCTGCTCTTGAACATATGCATGATTAGACATTGGTGGTGGAGCATAGGGAGATTGAGCTACGAGAGCCAAGGAATTTGGTGTTGATGTTGGTGTGTATCCTCCTCGTAGAGCTCGATCTTTTTCCACTTCAGGTTCATGGTGTTTCAGAAAATCATACAACAACCCATATGGAGCATCATGAAGATTCTTCGTTTGACGAACAAATGTCACATATTTATGCCAATCAGGGCCAAGACTACCCACTAATTTGGAGTTCACAGCGATCCTTGGTACAGTGATTTTGTGACGTTCCAGATCATTAACCACATTTGTGAAACGATGATAGTATGATTCAAGTGACTCTCCAGGTTCAATAGTGATGTCAGTGTATTCCATGTAAAGCTTGGATTCCATGTCATCTTTATTCAATTGAGTGCCTTCCATGAGGAGATGAACGTGTTCCCACATTGCTTTGGCCGTTTTCTGAGCATCGACACTGCGATAGATCGGATTGGGTATACCTTGAAGTATATAAGCCATTGCATACTGATCAGCTTCACGATGTAGTTTCTGTTCTTCAGTGAGTGCAGTTTCTAGAAGGGGTCTATCACCAGGAGGACGTGGAGGTTCTGCATTTGGATCACCAGCTTCAAATCGTGTAGGCCACTCAAATGGTCCTTCAAGTATTACTTGTTTCAAGAATGGCCCATGAGGTTTCTTGAGTTCAAGAAATCGTAGGAATCGACTTGACCATTGCACATAATTACCAGGTGTAAGCATTGGAGGTGTTTCAAGTGATCCTGCCTCATGTCGGGATTGTTGAGTTGTAATAACTTCACACATTCTATCAAACCAGTGAGGTTGTTTGGAGGAAAACTGAGTGGTTTGTTGTGGCACTTGATATGGTAGTTGTTGAGGAATGAGCTGTTGTTGCATCATAAGGTATTGTTGTTGTGGATTGTATTTAGGAGGTTGTTGATTCATCTGGTGCGGAAGGTAATGTTGTTGTTGATACTGCTGAGGTTGTTGTTGCTGAGGTGTTTGTTGTTGAATATGAGGAAAGTAGTAATTAGGTGGCTGAGACATCTTCGAACACTTGTGTAGAAATGGATCTTGTAGAAAGTGTAGAATAAATCAGTTATCGAGAAACACAATTTCACTAAAGAGTTTTCGAAAACTTGGCAAATTATCGAAACTGTTAATGTTATCGAGAACCTTGGTGAAATTTTATCGAGAACCTTGGCAAACTTATCGAGAACCTTGGCAAACTTATCGAGAACCTTGGCAAACTTATCGAGAACCTTGTCAAACTTATCGAGAACCTTGTGAAATAATTTATCGAGAAAGAAGATCTCGATAAAAAATAAGTTTCTCGAAAAAATAGATTTCGATACTGAACCACTTTTCTCGATAAACTTCGAGAAATAGCGAAACTTGGTTTTCGAAATTATACAATTTCGAAAACTTTCCCAAAAGTCGAAGTACTTAACTTTCTTATACAAGAAAGAAAATACCGAGTACACACAAACGAAGACGAGGGAGTGCACTTTTTAGAAGATCTCGATACTCAGTACTTATGAAGATCTCGATACTTAGTAGCTTTTGTATTTCAAAGAAAGCAATCCTTAAATTCGTTTTTCTTTCAAAATACTTGTACTTTTGTGAATAAAATGAGTAAATCTTAAGGAAAGTAGAAAACTTTATGAAAAATTTTAAACTTGAAAAAGATCTCGAAAAATAGTACAAGTAATGAGAAATCGAATTTTGTTGCAAAAGTTTGAAACTTTATGGTTTGTTTTGATTGTAAACACAAGTTTGTAAGCAAATATGTGAGAAAAACCAAGAAACAAAGCAAAAGTTTCAAATTTAACAAAAAATTCGGTATGAAAAAAAACGAATTTGAGAAGAAAAACTCAATGAAAACAAAACTACACCTTCTTCCGGCGAATGATACCACTTGTTAGGTCACCATTTTGTAAACACAAGTATGATTATGTAAGAAATGAGATGAGAATGAGAGTGGGATGATTAAGAGAAGTATGTGAAAGTGAAATGCAAGAGTTTCCTTAATGTTTTCAATTAACCAACCAAGTATTACATAGACCTAAGCATACTATATATAGGGAAGGAGCAAGGGCAACACTCCCTCTCCTTCCTTTCTCCAAAACGTGTGGGCTTTTAAGGCCCATGGATCATAAAACTTAAGCCTAGTAAACTTGAGACATTACATAAGTGTAAGTAATAAATAACTAAAGCAACCTATTATTACAAATGACCGAGACTTGATAAAATAGTAAAACTATGGTTCCAACACTTACTATATACTTCTAGTCCAGGTTAGTAGTTCTGTAATCCTTTTATTGCTTTTCTTGCATCGAGGAATCCTCATTGTAATTGATATGGAAAGTCTCTCCTAGATAAGTTAATGGAAAAAAATCCGACTTAATGTCTAAGTGAATGACAGGTGGGGTAAGTATCCAGGGAGGGTTTGTCAAAAAAAAAAGATATCTATGAAAGAGTTTATTTGTTTAAAATGCTTTTGGATGAAGATTGTTATTAACAATCCCTAAAAAGTAATTATTTTCTTCATAGCATAATCCTTCCTGAATTATACATAGGTGATCAGGCTATGTATAATTGAGGACTAATGATGCAATGCTTGAGTTAGTCAAAATAGCATTATTTTTCTCAAAAGTTTTAGATGGTGTTCAACGTTTTGTTATGAAAAATGGTATTCTAGATATTTCCTTTCAAGTAACATGAAAATTGTTTTGCGTAATAATAGTAAATACTTGGTGCAAAACCGGAAAATCAATTTATAAGGTGGCAATAAAAATAACTTATTATTTTTATTTATTTATTTATTTATTATTTTATTTATTTATTTATTTATTTACTTTTTAAATTCTGTAAAACAATTTTCCCATATGGAAATAAAATAGCTTGAAGTAAAATTCATTGTATGGTTTATTGGATACATGGGTAAATCTTTGGAATGATAATGGTCTATTAATCCGTCAAAAACGAAATCGGCCTAATCTTTAATAAGACAGTGACATAATGTTGCGAAACGATTGAAAATTGCACAATTGCAATAGAAAATGGAATAAACGAAGGTTACGATTATCACAGAGATAACAAAAGATAGTCATTACATTAGATAGGAAAGTGCTTAATATAACTAGGTTACACCAACGTACTTATGGAAAGTACCTAAAGAAAAGTACAACCCTAGAGGGCTCAGACTATGGTTTATATAATTAAAACATAAACTTCTTCTTCCAATTCTGGTTTCCCAGCTCTGGGCATTCACTCCTGAAGTGTCCCACTACTCCACACTCGCGGCAGATTACCGTGAGTTTCTGATGCTTTGCGAGGGTGGGAGCCTTGCAGTCCTTAGCCTCATGTCCGACCTTTTGGCAGTTTTTACATTGAGAGGGGCAAGATCCTTTGTGATGAAACTGACACTTGTTGCACTCGGGTAATTTACCAACATACCTTTTCTTTTGGCTTGACCCAGTAGCACAGGTCTCCACCACTTGTTGTATCTTAAATGGTTGTTGAGAAGTATTAGCATCCAGATTACTGACCCACTTTCTCTTGTTGCTACCATTGCCTCCTAAGATCTTGGTGTGAGCTATGCGTTCCTTTGCTTCGATCGCCATTCTGATAGCTTTAGGCATGGTATCGGGTTCCAATGAGATGACCAACATACGAATTTCAGGAGAAAGTCCTCCGATGTACCTTTCAAGTTTCTTGCTTTCCGGTTCATCCATTGTAGAGCCTAGTCGAGCTAAATCATAAAAATAAGCAGTATACTTGACAACATCATCTCCTACCATGGTAAGGTTTAGTGTTTCATGTTCAATTGCTTGTAATTTGCTTTTCACACAAAATTTTAAACTCATCATCCTTTTTAGTTTTTCCCAAGAGTGTGAGTAAGCAGCATCCACTCCCACTACCTGAACATATTTAGTCCACCATTTAGGGCATGATCCTGAAAAGTGCAAGTGGCGAACATAACCTTGTCTTCCTTACGGCAGTCGCCACATTGAAATATTGTTTCTATTTCTTCGAACCATTTGAGAAATTCCTTTGTGTCTATAGTTCCGCTAAAGGAGGGGGGATTACAACCCATAAATTCCACGTGGGTAAGTTCCTTGGTGAGGGCGGTGGCTATGTTCCTGGAGATGAATTGTCCAACAGCGGCTTGCGTCATGCTTGAAGTAGTCTGCTTAAATCTATTTTCATCAAATTATAAGAAACCATGAGAATCTATAAGTAATAAAAACCATTATATTCACAACTCATGAATATAACACATGAAATTTTTGGTCTACATGGACCGATATCATAGATAGCACAACCATATCCATAGGGTAGAGTCAACACTTGGTGATTCCGTTGTACAACAATCAAAATACCACAAGTTTCTTTGAACTATGCCACACCTCTCGTGGCTAGGATAACAGTAAAAGCTAGTAAAGATATAAGTCTAGTCTAGAGACTTCCTGGTGTCCCTCTGAGCAAAACCAGGTTTGTGGCATTATAGGGTCGAGATAGTCCTGAAGTGGGGTCTGGAGTTGTGCATCAATCAAGTCCTAGTTAGTGTAGATTTTAAACCATTCCTGAGGAATCTGCGGATGTTCCTGTTGAGTCCGTGGTCTTGGTATTATCCATAAGGTGTTATCTAATTCATAGCAAGTGGAAATGTAAAAGGGAAATGACAATGGTGGTATTCTAAAGGATGAGAATAACATTGGTGACGATGAGATCCTAGTGATGAGTTAGGAGACGATGGTGATAATAGTGAATGGAATACTACCCTCTTTCGCGCTATCCTGCGACATCTAAGAGGTAAAACTGAAGTACACACTATGGGACGACCAATAGTGTAATAAGTAGTTGATGGTGGTGGTCGTACCTGAGTAGTAAGCGCCCTACTAGTGAAGGAAAGAAAACATACTATCTTCCTTGCAATAAGCATCCTAATAGGTCCATTAAGATTAAGTCTGAATACTCTACCAAACGGTATTCTATGTATGGGCTGAATAATAGGAAAACCCTTGTTCCTATAACAAATCAATGGTGCTAATGGTGGTGTAAGTGCAACAGGTGGTACAATGGTAGTGGAAGATGACAAGGCATCTTCAATGTCGAAATCCGATAAAAGGATGACAGGGTGTGTATCTGAAGACATGTCACTTGTGAACCAGGTCAATATAATTATATATACGAATATGGGTATAAATAACTCGCAAAGTTTGTGCGTGAAACAACATGTATATGGAATATGCACCTATGATGAAATGATGAGATGCTATGATGATGTGGTTATAGTCTAGGGTCCAAGATACATCCTAGTTCGCTATAACCTTAGTTCTGATGCCAATCTGTCATACCCCCAAAATACCTGAATGGCAGTGGAATGGAATACCTGGGGGTGACTGTCATAGCACCACAGTCACAGTTATATTGAACGACCTAAAGTGTCTTTTGGAAAAATACATCGTTTGATCATTAAAACATTCAGAGTTTACAAAACATAGGTCCCAAAAAGGTGTTGCAAGTTTATGAAAAACAAGTTCAATCCAGATCAAATGTTTCATAAGTGCAGGAAATATATATGTGAGACGCGTCGACTCTGCGACTCCATGAAGGTCCAAATGCATGCTAGCGGGAGCTACCTTAATAACCTGAAAATACATTGCTAAAACGTCAACACGAATGTTGGTGAATTCCATAGGTTTGTAAGTTAAATCGTATGTACATTAACCACAAGTATAAAGTAAACCGACAAAATGTTAAAAATGCTACATTGTCTCTTAAGCTCATGACCCCGAAGCTAGACATAATATTGTATTGGCCCCAAAGGAGTGTTTACCAGACACTCAAATAGATTAGACATGAAATGCATCCGTAATTCCGTTAGAGCAACCCAAACACGGATGGAGGAGTCACCCTCAATAGATCTATTCACTCACTCTCGCTTGGCAATATAATTAACGGTCCATGATAGTAAAGGGGACTTAACTTGGTAATAAGGCAACTTAAGCAATGTATGGAATTTAATACTTGGGCATGTACAAAAATAATTGATGCAATGTATTCTCCCCTGTGGGATTTGAAATCAAAATATTGAATTAAAATGGGGCTATGAAAACTCACCTGAAGTGATAGTACAATGATTGAAATGATCGGGACAACAAGGTGCGAACACTAGCCGCAACCTAAATGAATGAATATGATCTACTTTAGATCATGAAATGATGTAATGAATATTCATGCACATGATACCTATACCACTCGTAACTTGAAAATACTTGTTGTTGTCAAAGTAAGGTATTTTCCATACTTAGGAAAATTAAGTCCAACTAGACTTATAGAAACTTGTCGTAATATATCGTATATAAAATGTTAGTGTTATATTCATCGCCTTAAAAACCTTGAAATAACGTCTAGTGGTCGCATAAATAAACCTTGGTTCGTACATACTTCGTTAGTTAAGAATATAACTCTTGAACAAGAAATCTAGAAAATATTGTATTTAGTACGCAGTCTTATTATTTCTATTAGTGACTATATATATATATATATATATATATATATATATATATATATATATATATATATATATATATATATATATATATATATATATATATATATATATATATATAGTTTTGATGATTTTAAAACGTATATAACTTTGTCATTTTAAGTTCATTTTCCTCGTTCTTTATATCCACGGATTCGTCTTAACATGTATTAATATATTTTTGATAGTTCGGCTCTGTTAGATTACGTCTAACGCCTCTCTTTGTCCGTCGAAAATCGTCTAACAGCACGTTATATTTTCAGAAAATAGTTTTCGTCGTTAAACTTGCAAAAATCATATCTCCTTCGTTATAAGCTCGTTTTAATACGTTCTTTCGCCCACGGCTTCGTTTTTGAAACTATTTTCTAAATCTTTGGTCAAAAATTACCCATCATCTACTGATTTTCCCACGTTTTCAAAATATGGACAGTAGGTATATATATTGTTTCAAAAACCATTTCTAGGGTTCCAATCTAGTTTCAACTTCAACCAAACCACTTCCAATCACCACAAATCTAGTCTAATCTTACCATACACCTTCTTAGGGTGTCATGGGTTCCTAAACATCATAAATCAAGTGGATCTAACAAGGATCTAACTATAATCTATTTCTAGGGCTCAAAAATTAGATATGTATAAAATGGAGTGGTATAACTAACATATGCATGTAGATCTTGTATGTATATCATATGAGTATTATAAAAACATGGTAAAATTATAAAAATGAGTTTCATACACTTACTTGAAAGATTAATTAGCTTTTGATGGTGAAAACCTAAGTAAACCTTGAGTTTGTATTACAAAACCCTTATAGGAGTACTAAATACACTAGGAAAATACTTGTTCTTGAAAAATTGATATGTCTTGCTTGTTCTTCTTGTGTTATCCGTGCACCCCCAAGGAAGAAGAGAGAAAAGTGGTTGATTAGATCTTGTGAAAATAAGATACAATGTATATGTATTGTTATATATAATATATTAGACAACTTATGACAAGAATTAATGAGATTGTAAAATTTCAAAGGCTTGTAAGAAATGGGTATGGAGGGGGGCGGCATTTTATGAAAAAGGTAAGAAAACATGAAGCTAGTGTAAGATAGTTGGTATAATTTAGGTATTATAATGTATATATTAATAGTTTTAGGGAATATCGGGTACCGAGTTAACTAAAAATAAATTTTAACGGAGTTAACAGGGACATAATAAAGTCGTAAAAATTGTGAAAATATGTCGGGTATCAATATTGAGTGTTTGGATGATTATTGTTTAGTTTTTACGAAAACCGTCGTAATTATATTAAATTTATGATATTAATTAAATAAATTTCCAAAACACCGGGTAAATTAATATTATAATTTTTATATTATTATTATGAGTATGAAATTATACTAGGATCATAGTCGGGAGTGTCGGACGTGTTAGTCACATTATTGGTCGCGTGTTAACGTTTATTTAGAAATAAATATACGTAAAAAGTCAATTATACCAAAAGTATTAATTTAAATATCCTACAAGTGGAATAGTATGCAAGTGTCATAATGATAATATGCAGACTATTTCTAGTCCATATGAAATGTTCATAATGATAATGCATGAATTCGCTCCTGAACCAATTCGGTTATGCGAATTTGAATACCCGTAAACTAAATTTACGATGAAATGAGTAATGCACATGAATAGTGGTTTTCTCTCGGAAATGAATAGTGTCATGTGAATAGTAAATTTTCTGAACGCTTCTCGGAATCTCAAACTGACACAAAAAATGATGAATAGTAAAATGATGAATAGTGATCGGTGAATAGTAACTGATGAATAGTAACTTTTCCGAGATGAATAATGAAATTTCGACATCTGAACAAGGACCTGAAATTACGAATTGTGACACAATGCTACTTATAGAAATTCCCTTCATATTTAATTCTAACATACAATTAATACTAACATTAAATACAATAAATAAATCATTACGTACATTAAATACAATTAATTAACTGGTCAATAAATATAATTAATGCACTTATTAAAACACCCCTTACATAAGAAATACAAATTATAAAGCATATTGTACAACCAACTTAAACATAATTCTTGTATTAAATGTCACTAATACAAATAATAAAGCATATTATACAAATATTCAAGCCCGAACGGGCAATGGGCTCGAGCCCGAACTGGCACGGTTCAAACGGGCTCGAGCCCGAACAGACACGAGCTAAACGAAATTTTTGATTTCCGTAAATTTATTGTCAAAAAAGAACATAATAAACTAAAATATGTTCACATATTGTACAAACCAAGCAAACTACTAAACAAAAAACAAAAAAAATAAATAATAAATAAAATAATACAAACTAAGCAAAATTTCATCAAATTTTTGGCATAAAAAACTAATCAGTAAAGCTATTGACAAAAAACGTACAAATAGAATAAATTATTAGCCGAAAAAATTAAATTACAAGGTGCCCGCAGCTGCATCGCACGGGGACCCTGCTAGTGTATATATATATATATATATATATATATATATATATATATAATTGTTACTCCCTCCGTATTAAAATAATTGTCCACAGACAAGAAATGTTAGGTCACCATATTATGATCACACAAGTGTTGTAGATGTAAGAATGAGATAGATATAAAGATTGGTTGATAATATGATATAGGAGAAATAAAAGTGCAAGAGTTTCATTCAAGTAATCAAAATAACAAACAAGAATAATGTAACCATACATGTAGTATTTATAGGAAGGGAACTAGGGCAACACTCCTAGATCCTTCCATGGCTTTAATGTGGGCTTACTAAGCCTTTTGTGATTTTACATGTTGCCTATTAACTTAAACATAATGAATAATAATACTAAAGCAACCTATTACAAAATGTAATGACCGAGACTTGAATAAATATAAAAGTATGTTCCCAACAATCTCCCCCTAAGGGTCGGTCATCACAGTTGCTGGACGTCTTCATCTTTGTCTTTGACTTTTGACTTGTGTAACTTTAGACGTCTTCAAAAGAAATCATTAGATAAGATCGTTCATTGTTCTTTGGTCTTTGTTCTTTGTTCGTTGTTGATGTGGTAGTGATCATATTATGAAGTTGTTTGCCTTTTGTCACTTCTGCGTCTGTGGTGGTTGTCCGCCATTCCAACATGCTCATACATCTTTGGACTTTGACTTTCATATGCACGTCGTTCCCTTTCATACACTTTGATATCTATTCTCTTTACTTTGTAGATTCTTCTTTTTGGTGTAGAATCTTTCTTTGAACTTTGTGTTGCATAGATCTTTGAGGGAGCTTTCTTTGACTTCAAGATGTATGTATGAGCATGTGGAATCAGTCGTCATAGAGATGATGTGTAGCTTCAGGTAAACAGTTAGCAACCGGTACTTACAGGTAAGAAAATAGAGATCGTCAACAGCATAGTGTGAAGACTCCTTCTAACCCTTACCAAGGCCATTCCCATTTTGGATACTCCTGAGGGAGCTTACGAGACCTACTAAGTAGCTCAACGAATGGGTGAGTCGCTGGGGATCACTCCACGACTGTAGACTGTTTTGGAACCACCGCGAACACTAAGCGTAACCCACAAGGAGTTATCGAAGTGACCTGCTATCAGGGCTGTTTGATGTTGACTCTGGCAGGAGTTTCCGTTCAATCATTGAGAAATACATAAGTATATCCTCTCATAAACGTTCTCGGCAGATTGCCAGGATCTGCGAAGGATTCGATAACTTACAGCTGGTGCCCATTGATGCAGAACACCAGTTGTAGAAATATTAAGTGTTCCTAAGAGATATTTGATGTATCTCATGGCTCTAGACTCGATAAGTGCACAATTTGGTTTCCTATACAGAGACTAGGGAGAGGTCTCCTACTTCAATATCAACCATCTCTAAGAGACAAGTTGATAGATTACACCGGTTCCCCGTGAGAATGAAACAAGCTCTTTTAAGAGAACTTGAGTGACTTAGAAGGTTAAGTGCAGTGCGTCACTGATTCCATGACGTCTTTATCTTCAATACCGGTGTCGCCTTAGCAACTACCAGTAGCATATGAATTGAACCCGGTGTCTGTCCTAAGGTTGAACATATGGAGGGCTATTTCTTTTCACCATTTACTTTACTTTTATTTTTAATTCTTCAACCCCTTCTTTCTCATTTCATTATTTTCTCATTTTTTTTTCATATCATACCTAAGGACTTCTAATTCTAACTATTGGTGATGTCCTTAGGTAGATCCCTCCGGCTCTGGCGGATCATAGGACGGTTTTTCCTAACCTTAGTCACCTTATAACACCATGACTATCCTATAATTTCCATGAAACCATTTATTGAAAATATCCCAAAGTGTTTGATATTATAAGTCAAGTTTTTGTTAACACTTTGAGAGTTTTGATTTATTTTAGAAGGACTCCCCCTTCATATGTGCTCATGATTGTTCGACAAATTTGCACATGCGGGAGGAGTAAGCACTTTTTGAATTGATCCACTTTCAGTGAACAAGACCAATTCGAGACATGCTTAGATCACTAGTTAGACTAGCTTGAAGTTATTAACCGGCCTGGTCGAGTCCACAGAAAGTTTCTCGAAACGATACATTTCTACTTAGACAAATCCTTTTCGAGACACTCTTACGTGGCTAGTTAGAGAGTTACTAACTTGATGTCATTACTCGTCGAGGATAAGTCTTTTAGAGATTACTAACTTTTGTTTCGTAAATTCCTGGGTCAATTCTGAGTCTAGCTCGCATGAGATTCGACTTAAATCAACTTTAAACAACTTTGAACGTTCATGTTTTAATCACTTTCACTTTTCTTCCCCTAAAAAATAGCATATAAAATGGTGTTTCTGATAAACTTTTGATTAAAATATGCTTTTTGAGTCTTATGAGGAGATATCAACAAGAACTTTGATTTCAAGAACGATGAGTTTTCAAGTGCTCCCCCTCAACAAGTTAATACTTATTTAGGTGAAATACTTGTCTTTTGAGCAGAATTATGAAAATCGGAAAAGTTTTGATTAATTCTACTCAAAAGTAAGAAGCCTTCGCTCCTTATGTCAAGATTGGGGCACTGATGTGTACCTCACGGTCCTTTAATTTACAAGAACGGGTTGTACACTGTAATGTGTACACAAGCCATTGTTTTAATACAAAATTTGTTTTCTTTTTAACAAAACACTCCCCCTCAAATAATGAATGTTATTCGAGAAATAGTCTTCTTGAGCAGAATTTTGAATCTTATTTAAGAAATACTTTTTGAAAAATTTGAGAGATGATTCTGCTCAAGGTTTTAGAAAACACAATCAAGTATCATACAACAAAGAATGCTTGAAATTTAAAACTTTTTTACTGTTAAAAGTTGTTTGAGACCCGGAGTCTCACTTTTGAGTTTTAAAATCTGAAGAAGAAGATTTCCATTTAGAGTTGAACCTCATGGGTTCATTTTGAAGATTTGATTTTGTGATGAATGGAAACCTTCTGGTATTTGGGATGTTCAGATCAGAGACATTCTTTTATTGAAGCCAGAGCATTTCAGATTTTGAAAATTTGAAAGGTTTTGAACGACTTTGCTTTTGTCTCCACACTTGCTTTACCGATGTAAAACGAGAGTGTAGAGTTTGAAAAACTTGTTTCTCACCATTTTGAATCCTTTTACCAGTTTAGCCTTTAAACACATTTTGCCTTTTAACCTCAAAAATATTTTTCATAAGAAACATTTTGACAATTGTTGAAATATTTGACTTTCAATGGGATGACATGTACTTGCACATAGAGAAAATGCATCAGGCACAAACAAGTATGCAGATGAATCAAAAACTCATTCTAAATCTTCCTAAGTGCTCAGAATTCTCAAATTAGCACACAAGATCACATATTAATTCATTCTTTCACTCGAAATTTTCCAATTATGATTATGGTTTGGGGTTATTATTTGAGACTTTGCACGCATGTTTTCATCATAATGCAAGAATATTGTACAAACAAACATCCTAGTAGTAGCAGCAAAGACATCGACTTCTTAAACCCTAAATCACATGATTTCAAACCTATGTTGATTCTAATCGTGCAAACACACCAATCGAGCATTCTTTAGTGTTCTCTAAAGCTATATAAAATAATTAAATAGACTAAACACATAAAAAATGAAAGAAATGCCCCGATCGATAATTACATAAACCTTAGTTTCTGATTTTGCCTTTTTGACCGTTGAAAATATTTGAAACATTTAGAGAACGATTGGACAACAACCATAAAGAAATTTGAAATTCACAATTGTGGAAAAAGATCGAAGATAAAAAATCGTTAGTCTGATTCATTGACGTTTTTAATTACGTGTGAAACTTTTGAGAATATTTGTGGAAACATTTATTAGAGCCCGTTTTATTTTCCATGCAAGGTCCTTTTACCTAAGTTTAAGACTTTTATGAACTTTACTCATTAAAGGTTAAATACTTTTCATTTGAAGTCTAAACATGGTTAACTTGGAATCATTGCAGAAAAAATTTCTTTTCTCCCCCTCGAATTAGCATATAGTTTGTGAAACCTTTGTGCACATTTTAATTCGAGAGATCATAGAAGTTTTTGAAAACGAATTTTTAATCCGAATGATGAAGAAACAATTTTTCTTGAAGAATTATGATGAGGTGTGCAAACTTCATCATTTTGTGAAAGTTTTCTCCCCCTCAAAACATGTTCCATTTTGACAGTGTAAAGCAAAATTTGTTTTAATGGAGGAACATAGTTTTGAAGATACGAAGTTTGTGCACAGAGAAAGAAGATTATTATTTTTTTATTTTATTTTTTTAATGATAAAAAATAAAGAGAAAATCTTTTTGTGTTTTTGTTGGTTTTATATTTTGTATTTTGTTTTTGGAAAAAATATTTACAAAGATAGTATTTTGATGTTTGACAATCATTTAAATTTTAAAAACTTTTCCAGATCTTTTGGAGTCAAACATCTCATACCAATCTAGTGAACAAGATCAGCAAACCTTGTTGGAGGTACTGCTTTGGTGAGCAAGTATGCCAATTGGTATTTAGTTCCCACAATATCTAATTCAATTGTACCCTTCTCGACATGCTCTTTGATGATATGGTAGCGGAGAGCAATTTGTTTAGCCTTGGAATGATGAATGGTGTTGCATGAGATAGCAATAGCACTCTTTGAGTCACAGTACATCAGGATCTTGTCAAATACATTGCTGTAGTCCGTGAGCTAAGTTCTCATCCAAATGACTTGAGCACAACAAGCAGACATGGCTAAATACTAAGCTTTTGTTGGTGACAGTGATGTACAATCCTGCTTCATTGACTGAATCCCTTTGCTACTAAACTAGATTTGTTGTGAATCATTGTGCCTTCTGCGTCCGGCTTGTTTTCCAAAACCATTTAAGTCCAATGATGTGTCGAAGGGTGATGTTGGTAGAATGTATGCATATTAGACGGATCCAAATTGCAAGAAGACGATTCTACTATACTAGGAATGGTTGGAGTCAGTGCAAATGGATTGAAGAAAGCATTTTCATCATAATCTGCATGTTATGGTACTGATTGTTGTTATGGATCTTCAGTTGATTGTCTGGAGTTGGAAGCGGTTTGTCCTGCTATTGTTGGAGATTCACTTGGAGGACCGTCTTTCTCAACAGTGGCTGTTATTTGTTAAGGTATGTCATGTACTTGAATATTCTCAGGGTGTGCAGCAGAAATTGGTGAGACCTCTTGAGGACGGTTTTCAATTGAATCATCAAACAGTGGAGCAAACAGTGTTTCCAATTCTTTGCGGGTGAGAGACAATGGTTCAGCCGAAGAGTCCAGAAAGTTGAGACGGTTGGGTACGGGTCCTAAGCTATTATGCTCAGAAGCCATAACATGAAGCTCGGGTCCAAAACTGATTTGTTCCGAAGCCATTGTTGTTGAATCTGTAAAGAAAGAAAGAAGAGACAAAAAAGAGAACATGGATCCCCAAGTGTAACTGGGTTCCAAATGTTAGAAGCATAAAGATGTAGTGTCAATTATATTCTTGACACTCGAACACACAATTCCGATGGTTTTCATTCTTGTCTCAAGGGTAGATGTTGTGGAGTTCATATTAGTTTTGGTGCAAATGTCTAAAATATTCCTGTAGGAATCCACCTAAGACCAACCGATTTGAAGATTCTACCCATGGGTACCCACCTAATGTTAGATCTAGGAGATATTTTCCTTTTAGATGCAGAGGAATGAAATGTCGGAGCATCACTTCTTTGAGAAAACCTATGTCCTATATTAATCCACTTCTTAGGTTTCTGAATCTTGTCTTTTGGTTCAACGGGTTTGTTTGTCTTAGTCGATTGTGCCTTTGCAAGTGAATTTCCTTTTTGAAGATATTTTAAAGCACAGACAACATGATTAGTTACGCAACTACTCTTAGATGCTAGCCAATTCCTATTAGTTTGTTGAGTACTCTTAGGTTTTGGTTTACTACTACTAGCAGTGTACTGTACTACAGTAGAAGGCATAACACGAGGTTTTGAACCTAGAATTTCATCCTTTTGAAGTAGCGCCTTTTTCCTAGCCTTTTCTAGATCATAGTTCTTGTACATGTCATATTTTCCATAAGAATCTTTACTTTTAATGCTTGTTTTATACACTGTTTTCGAACTAATCCTAGATGATCCAGGTATAATCACGTGTTGAGATTTAGCAGACACAGATGCATTTTCCTTAGGCCAAGAATGTGGAGTGACTGGTTTTGTCAAATTGTTTTTCTCAACAACTTGGGAGGCAAACCGAGATTTTGAAAATTTAGGTCGTTCAGATTTAAATGCAGTTGGTTGTCTAATCATTGATTGTTTTCTGTTTGTTTGAAGAGGTGGTTTTCCCAAGATTGATGGTTTTGCAAACTTAGTATCTACACTCAATGTAGCATGTGCAAACACCTTTGCTTGAATTTGACCTTTTAAAAGCTCATTTTCTTTAACTAATGTATCCACACATTTACTTTTTTCATTCAAAAATTGACCATTGTTGCCCGAATTTAGAGATTCGTTTTGCATTTTAAGTTCAAGTGAGATGCAATGTGCCTCTAGTTTCAAAAAATCTTTATGAAACTGGGCAATGGTCTTTTTGAGAAGAATGTTTTCTAACTCAAGAGTTTGGTTTGATGTATCAGCTATTAGATTATCAGGTAAGGACTCAGACTCAGAACGTTTGTCAAGACATTGTACAACATTCTGGTCAACGTCTCCTTCATTACTAAAGTTAGGTTGCTCAAATTGTTGTTTCTCATTTGTAGGCAGAATATGATCAAGAGTAGATTGTACCTCAACCATTTGCTCTTTGTCAAAGTTAGGTTTTGTGTCATAGATTGGTATGACATCTTCCTCATCCATCTGTTCTTTGTCAAAGTTGGGCTCTAAGTCATAGGAGGGTCCGATCTCTGCACAGTCTGCATCTATATCATTCCCCAATCTGCTGTTGTCGTCTTGCTCTTCTGATTCTGTCCCATTGCTTTCCATGACAACCAAATTAGATTCCAATACACTAACTTTATGAACTTGCTCTTCTTGAATCTGCAACTTCTTTTCATTTACCCTTTTGTCATACTCTCGTCTGTGAAGTACTCTTTCAGAAATTGACTTCTCAATAGCATCCATGTGTTGGAGCAATACATCTTTGGCGGTTTGAGCCTCAATTCGAGTGTATTCAAAAAAATATTTACCTCTTCACAATCATAACTGATGAAATGTTGAAACTGTTCCTTGAGCACTCTGATAGCAGCCTTGGATTCATTCTCGTGAAATTCTTTAGTTTCAAGTTGCTTTTCTAGTTGATTCACATTGTTGAACATCGTATTAGTGAAAATATCAACTTTTTCTCCAAAGAGGTCTAGAAATACATGTCTGAATAGACACTCGGAACGAGTTTCTGCTAAGTCTTTGTTAGAAAGGAGTTAAAGGTGTGACTGAAGTAGTCTAAAATATGTCATGCATTTCTCAAATGGATCTTCAGTAGCATTTGTGTCTCACACTGGGTGTGTATCATCCATGTGAAGTTCCTGCATGCTAGCCATTAACATCACATCTGCTGTAGCCTCTAAATCTTCATATTCATCATCAAATGGAATATCTGCCATAAAACCTTGCAAAACAGCATTGAGATTACCCCCTTCATCTTCCATTTGACTAAGTGTGGCATCGTTTTCAATATTTGCGTCAAAGAGTGGAGTTAAATCATAATCTTGAGCTTCCACATCTGCAATATTTTCGGTATATGCCATAAATGCCATGCTTGGTTCGATAAGATCTTCTTCATCATTAGTATCTTCCATTGTGTTTAAGCATTCAGAAGTTGAAGTCATTGCGCCTTTGCCTTTCTCAGTAGATACTTGTCCAAGCTTCACTAGATTTTGTAGAAGAGATTGTATGTGATCATTTAGTGTCGCAGGATGGTACTGTGGAATGAAGATAGGCTCAGGTGCATTTGGAGGATTGAAGAAGAGACCATTTGGAGTGTAAATTAAGGATCCATGGTCAACAGCTGGGAATGGTGGAGCAGGGAGAATGGTCTTTAGTGGATTCATGCTTAAACATGATTCAAGAATCTGTTTCATTCTGATGTGATGAAGTTCTTCTGTACGATGCATAGCTTCAAGATAATCCCACATGTCATGAGCACTGGCTTGATAGTCCATATTCGTGCAAATTGAGTTGGGAAGAGCTAATGTGATGAAGAATGTGTCCTCATAGTCAGCAGTGTGCTGAGCAAGTTCAGAAGCATTCAAATCCTCAGCAGTTTGTAATCTTATGATCCCTGGTATGACTGCGTCAGCAAGAAATATCATATTGTATGGACCATCTCGGATGGATTTAAGCATGAGATCTGCATCAAAACGATTTGAGAGCCATAGTTGAAATCTCTGTTTCCAATCAGTGTAGGTTCCTGGGAGTAACATGGGAGGTCTTGACTCATTGCCATTGAGCAGAACACCACGAATGTTGGACCTATGGATGATGGAGCTGAGACTTTGTTCATTCATTTGAGACCTTGATTGATACATTTTCTCTCCCCCATGATTGTTGTGATGTAATCGGAATAATCAACCTAAAAATGTATAGTTGGTATATGACACACCAATCACTATAAAATGCAATTCTAAGGTCTCTGGAAAATTTTGAGTTTTAAAAAATTTTGACGCCAAATTTCACCGAAAAAAATTTGAATTTTGACATAAAAATTTGAATTTTGGACAAAAAATTTCACTGTTAGGCCAAATTTGAATTTCGCGTAAAAATTGAACATTTAATCTCTCCTAAAAAATAAATATTACTCAAATTTTCCCACCAAAAATTAACTTGTGTAGATGATGGATCTTTTTAGATGATTGAAATGAAAGTTCCTTTGAGGTAAAACCAAAATCTTATGGATAACTTGTAATCTTATGTGTAAATATAATCTTAGGCATAAACTTTAGGTTATGCGTCAAGGATAGTTTATGCGTAAACAAAGAGTTTATGCGTAAGTTTCACCTTTACGCATAAGCTTTGGCTTATGCGTAAGTTTAGGTTTATGCGTAAGGTTCAAGAACCAAACTAATCTCTCAAACTTGTCCAAGCTTGAAAGATATCCGAAGTCGAAGTATTCCACTAACTTGTCCAAGCTAGGGAAGTACTGAGTCACCGTTGCACGAAGAGTAGTATGAAGAACAATCTTATGCGCAAACCTTTTGCTTAACCTTATGAGTAAACCTTTTGCTTAACCTTTTGAGTAAACCTTTTGCATAACCTTATGAGTAAACCTTTTGCATAACCTTATGCGTAAACCTTTTGCTTAACCTTATGAGTAAACCTTTTGCATAAAACTTATGAGTAGACTCAAACTTATGCGTAAAACTTATGAGTAGACTCAAACTTAAGTGTAAGATTTCCAACTTAGGCGTAGGATAGGAACTTAGGCGTAGAAATTCAACTTAGGCGTAGGAATGGAACTTAGTCGTAGGAATCTTCAACTTAGTCGTAGGAATGGAACTTAGTCGTAGGAATCTTCAACTTAGTCGTAGAAACTTCAACTTAGTCGTAGGAATCTTCAACTTAGTCGTAGGAACTTCAACTTAGTCGTAGGAATGGAACTTAGTCGCAGGAATCTTCAACTTAGTCGTAGGAATCTTCAACTTAGTCTTAGGAATGGAACTTAGTCATAGGAATCTTCAACTTAGTTGTAGAAACTTCAACTTAGTCGTAGGAATCTTCAACTTAGTTGTAGAAACTTCAACTTAGTCGTAGGAACTTCAACTTAGTCGTAAGATTCTTAAACTTAGGCGTAGGATTCTGAAACTTAGTCGTAGGAAAAGGGTTTTATGCCTAAAACTCAATCTTAGTCATAGAAAAAGGGTTTTATGCTTAACTTTAGGCGTAAATAGTACAAAAAGTACACTTTTCAGAGTAGTGGTGTCCTTTTTACGCATAAAGTGACCAGAAACTTTAAAAAATCGCAACTTTTTGATGAAAAATGCTTAGAAAAAGTTTCTTTTGATCAAGTAACTTCAAAACCACTTAGAAAACACTTAATAGGAAAGATTTAGCTATCAAAAACAAGTTTTCTAATACCAAAGAAGCTACAAAATACAAGAAACTAGAAGAAAAAGTAGAAAAAACCTTAAAAGATCACAACTTTATGCAAAATCTAAGCTTCTAATCACTATAGCAACCTTAAAACTTATCCAAACTTTAAGATTTAAGTGAAAGAAACAAAGAAAAAAGCAAAAAATGAAGAAAACTCTACCCTAAATCCCACGTTAAACCAAAAACTTCACTTCAATCACTATTAGGCAAATGATACCACTTGTTGTAACACCCCCAAAATACCGCAGCGGAAGACTGTGTCATAGGGGTGCTACTTCATAATACAAAGTACAAGTTATAGAAAACGAACTCTAAATGAGACGTTTTGAAAAGTTACCATTCGATTAAAGAATTCAAAGTTACAAACATGAGATTCCAAAGTATGATACATAAATGTATACAAGTGTTTTGAATGGTAAATGATAAAAGCGTAAGTCTTCAGAATATGCAGCTTGACTCTAAGTTCCACGCACTAGCTATCGCCTTATAGACCTGAGATAACATGCTAAAGTGTCAACACAATGGTTGGTGAGTTCATAGAGTTTGTCTTAAAACAGTTGAAAAAGCCTTAAAAGAATGTTCACACAGCAAAGGCATCGTGAATCCACTCAGTTACAAGTCCCGCCATAAGAGACTTGTAACCTGTGTGTTCACAACCCACTGCTACAAATATAGTATAATAAAGACATGTATAAGTTCATCAAAACAGTTTAGCAATTAGTCGTGAGTCTACACTTCATCTCCGAAGACCTCACGTTTATGATGTATCCAACATTCGCAAATGTTAGGATGTATCAATAGCCTCAATGGTCATCCAAGGTCTTAATTTGGAGCCACCGGAAGTCTCAATGGTCATCCAGCAACTTAATCTGGAGCCACCGGTAGTAACACAATCAAGTATAACGCAGTTAAGTATAACACAATCATGTATGTATGAAATCAAGTATAATGCGATCAAGTATAAGACAATCAAGTATAGAACAATCAAGTATAATGCGATCAAGTATTTGTACAGGTAAGCAAGTAGTTGAGCATGTATCCCCCCCAAGAGTTAAAACAAGTATGAAAAAGTAGGGGCTATGACTCACCTTAAGCTTATGTAATGAGAAATGACAGTGGTAGTCGAATCGCGAAAGTCTCTAAGAGCAGCCTATAATAGAACGTTGCGACTTAGGTTTTGAGTAACGTCTAAGAATACGAAGAATTGCCCATATATGTCTTGCATAATGTTCATGATGTAGTACTTAGTATATAGTGTAAGTCGTTGAATATAAGTGGTCTATGAAACATGTATAGGTTGTAAATCTCTTACTACCGTTCGGGCCGACATAATTCAGAAGTCATGGAGTAAACGTTCGAGGAGCCAGGACACTTTAACTCGTAAATCCACAACTCGTCTCGACGGCTTACTCAATGAACTCCTCACATGAGGCTCCCTACTATTGTAGTATTCGATAACATATATATATAAGCTTTTTGATCTTTAAAAGTTATATGGTCTTTAGCCGTGGCTTTGCCGTGACTTTGGTCATGTTACCATGGTCTTGAGACTCAACCTTGGCTTTAGCCATGGTTGTGGTCTTGGCGTTAGGTCATTAGACCTCTTGGTCTCATCTAATTATAACAATTATATAGTTACTTTGGTCTAAAAATGGGCTGTTAAGAATTTGAAGAAAATATCACTCGGAAAGCGTTTTCAGGGCTCGAGCTTCTTTGTTCCTGAACGAAAACGTCGTTCTGGACAACTTTCGTGTTTTAACTTTTTGATGAATCGGACCAGAAGTGGGACTTTCAAATTGGCAGAATGCAAACAGGAGGTTATGGGCAGTTTCGGCGTTTTGGTGTCGCTAACTTCTTATGGTCATAACTTTTGACTCGAGTACTCGTTTTGGGTGATTCAAATTGCTATGTTTTCCTTGTTAAGTCCTCTTTAACAGTAAGTAAGTGTCAAATATCAAAGTTATACTATTGTGGTCGTGGTTTTCCATAAAAATCACTAGTTTGCTTGTTTGCTTGTCATAAGTTAACATATGTATACCAATACTCGTTTTATCCATTTTTAAACATCATGAACACAATACAAAGACCATATATAGCATGAAAGAAACATAATAAGCATGAAATGATATTGAGCAAGAAAGTGTATAAGGGTTTGCTTACAACTTTTGGCTTTCTAAAGAAAGGAAGTCAAGTATAGAACTAGGACACTAAACCTAAGCTTGTAAACCCTTCACCATAACTCTTGTAACCATTGATAGACTTGATATAGACCTTGTGAAAACCCATTAACTTCAGCCCCTAATCACCTTGTGTAGCTCTCTATTTATAGTAAGAATGAGGAGGTTAGGAAGGTGGCTAGGAAACTACATAAACTTGGAGACAAAGTTGTAAATAAAAATGATCCAATGGCTAAAGTCATGAGATGATGCCACAAGTGTGAATGCCCCCCCCTAGTGGCGGTTCAAGAACTTGGAGAACAAGGTGTGGACTTTTGATGGTATTATCCTAAGTATGTAGCTAGTTTTGACTCCGTAAGTTGCTAACCGTAAGTTTTTAGGCCACGAAACGTAAAACCGGGTATCCTAAAAATATGAAACTTGAAAGTATGGTCAAACATGTCAATATAGTCCATAATAAAATATAAAATGAGTGGTAGGTTCTATCGGGTGCTAAAACCCTGCTAAAAACTGGAAACACGGGTCTAAAACGCGTAATACGTAAAACGTACGAAAGTTGCGTAAAATTGAGAAAAGTAAAATGTAACTTTTCTAATAGGATAATAATGACTTAAAATGACTTATAATGTCTAGGCTGGGCTCAGTCTAGTGTCGGTTGGTGTTAAATGTCTTTTAGACCTAAAACCGCAAGCCTAAAAATCAAGGAATGATTTTTGGTCAAAGGAGGAGGGAAAAATATGTTGACTTTTTCTAATAAGTTGAAAACTCAAATTGTCTTAGAAACGCGTTTTGTGGTCTAACGGTTAATCGCCCATACGGTTAAGCGTGCTCATGCGAGAGTAGTACAGGCTTGGGTGACCTGCCGGGAATAGTAATTAATCTGAAAATGCGAATTGTTACAGTCTCTACCCCTTCAGGAAACTTCGTCCCGAAGTTTAGTTGATGTTAACTACTTATGGTGTGTCTAAGAGAATTCGGGATCTCTAATATAGTGGTGTTTACTCTGATTCGTCTAAGATTCTGGTTAAGGAGTTGTATCGGCTACAATTAAGCCCACTTATTTATAACACATTACTTACATAAAGAAGCGTCCAAATTTATGTAAGTAAGGTCTCATAAACTTATGGTTCGGTGATTTACAATTTCTTTATTTAACTGAAGAGGCGTCCCAATCCATTTAAATAAGGAGATTCTAAATCATCCTACTTAAGAATTTCCGACACTAAATCCGCCTTCTGAGGCCGATAGTAAGATAATCCAGTCATCAAATCCCTAAAGCTAAGCAATAATATTATTTAACTCAAATCTTGTGTCTAATCAAACAAGAACTGTCACAAGATCAAGTTAACTAATTAGTTATTACTGAGCTCCATGTTTTTAATGACTCGACGAATCTCTGGGGCTCCTTATAATACTAAAGTCACATCATCTAACAGCGTGGAACTAAGCAAACGTCTAACCAAAAAGCACATGTGTATGTATTGTGTGTAAGGCAAATAAAGAGGAAGGTCCCAACGTATATAGCAGTTATAGTCTAGGCACTAAATGCAACCTAGTTCTCTATAACCAAGGCTCTGGTACCAATCTGTAACACCCCCAAAATACCGCAGCGGAAGACTGTGTCATAGGGGTGCTACTTCATAATACAAAGTACAAGTTATAGAAAACGAACTCTAAATGAGACGTTTTGAAAAGTTACCATTCGATTAAAGAATTCAAAGTTACAAACATGAGATTCCAAAGTATGATACATAAATGTATACAAGTGTTTTGAATGGTAAATGATAAAAGCGTAAGTCTTCAGAATATGCAGCTTGACTCTAAGTTCCACGCACTAGCTATCGCCTTATAGACCTGAGATAACATGCTAAAGTGTCAACACAATGGTTGGTGAGTTCATAGAGTTTGTCTTAAAACAGTTGAAAAAGCCTTAAAAGAATGTTCACACAGCAAAGGCATCGTGAATCCACTCAGTTACAAGTCCCGCCATAAGAGACTTGTAACCTGTGTGTTCACAACCCACTGCTACAAATATAGTATAATAAAGACATGTATAAGTTCATCAAAACAGTTTAGCAATTAGTCGTGAGTCTACACTTCATCTCCGAAGACCTCACGTTTATGATGTATCCAACATTCGCAAATGTTAGGATGTATCAATAGCCTCAATGGTCATCCAAGGTCTTAATTTGGAGCCACCGGAAGTCTCAATGGTCATCCAGCAACTTAATCTGGAGCCACCGGTAGTAACACAATCAAGTATAACGCAGTTAAGTATAACACAATCATGTATGTATGAAATCAAGTATAATGCGATCAAGTATAAGACAATCAAGTATAGAACAATCAAGTATAATGCGATCAAGTATTTGTACAGGTAAGCAAGTAGTTGAGCATGTATCCCCCCCAAGAGTTAAAACAAGTATGAAAAAGTAGGGGCTATGACTCACCTTAAGCTTATGTAATGAGAAATGACAGTGGTAGTCGAATCGCGAAAGTCTCTAAGAGCAGCCTATAATAGAACGTTGCGACTTAGGTTTTGAGTAACGTCTAAGAATACGAAGAATTGCCCATATATGTCTTGCATAATGTTCATGATGTAGTACTTAGTATATAGTGTAAGTCGTTGAATATAAGTGGTCTATGAAACATGTATAGGTTGTAAATCTCTTACTACCGTTCGGGCCGACATAATTCAGAAGTCATGGAGTAAACGTTCGAGGAGCCAGGACACTTTAACTCGTAAATCCACAACTCGTCTCGACGGCTTACTCAATGAACTCCTCACATGAGGCTCCCTACTATTGTAGTATTCGATAACATATATATATAAGCTTTTTGATCTTTAAAAGTTATATGGTCTTTAGCCGTGGCTTTGCCGTGACTTTGGTCATGTTACCATGGTCTTGAGACTCAACCTTGGCTTTAGCCATGGTTGTGGTCTTGGCGTTAGGTCATTAGACCTCTTGGTCTCATCTAATTATAACAATTATATAGTTACTTTGGTCTAAAAATGGGCTGTTAAGAATTTGAAGAAAATATCACTCGGAAAGCGTTTTCAGGGCTCGAGCTTCTTTGTTCCTGAACGAAAACGTCGTTCTGGACAACTTTCGTGTTTTAACTTTTTGATGAATCGGACCAGAAGTGGGACTTTCAAATTGGCAGAATGCAAACAGGAGGTTATGGGCAGTTTCGGCGTTTTGGTGTCGCTAACTTCTTATGGTCATAACTTTTGACTCGAGTACTCGTTTTGGGTGATTCAAATTGCTATGTTTTCCTTGTTAAGTCCTCTTTAACAGTAAGTAAGTGTCAAATATCAAAGTTATACTATTGTGGTCGTGGTTTTCCATAAAAATCACTAGTTTGCTTGTTTGCTTGTCATAAGTTAACATATGTATACCAATACTCGTTTTATCCATTTTTAAACATCATGAACACAATACAAAGACCATATATAGCATGAAAGAAACATAATAAGCATGAAATGATATTGAGCAAGAAAGTGTATAAGGGTTTGCTTACAACTTTTGGCTTTCTAAAGAAAGGAAGTCAAGTATAGAACTAGGACACTAAACCTAAGCTTGTAAACCCTTCACCATAACTCTTGTAACCATTGATAGACTTGATATAGACCTTGTGAAAACCCATTAACTTCAGCCCCTAATCACCTTGTGTAGCTCTCTATTTATAGTAAGAATGAGGAGGTTAGGAAGGTGGCTAGGAAACTACATAAACTTGGAGACAAAGTTGTAAATAAAAATGATCCAATGGCTAAAGTCATGAGATGATGCCACAAGTGTGAATGCCCCCCCCTAGTGGCGGTTCAAGAACTTGGAGAACAAGGTGTGGACTTTTGATGGTATTATCCTAAGTATGTAGCTAGTTTTGACTCCGTAAGTTGCTAACCGTAAGTTTTTAGGCCACGAAACGTAAAACCGGGTATCCTAAAAATATGAAACTTGAAAGTATGGTCAAACATGTCAATATAGTCCATAATAAAATATAAAATGAGTGGTAGGTTCTATCGGGTGCTAAAACCCTGCTAAAAACTGGAAACACGGGTCTAAAACGCGTAATACGTAAAACGTACGAAAGTTGCGTAAAATTGAGAAAAGTAAAATGTAACTTTTCTAATAGGATAATAATGACTTAAAATGACTTATAATGTCTAGGCTGGGCTCAGTCTAGTGTCGGTTGGTGTTAAATGTCTTTTAGACCTAAAACCGCAAGCCTAAAAATCAAGGAATGATTTTTGGTCAAAGGAGGAGGGAAAAATATGTTGACTTTTTCTAATAAGTTGAAAACTCAAATTGTCTTAGAAACGCGTTTTGTGGTCTAACGGTTAATCGCCCATACGGTTAAGCGTGCTCATGCGAGAGTAGTACAGGCTTGGGTGACCTGCCGGGAATAGTAATTAATCTGAAAATGCGAATTGTTACACTTGTTAGGTCACCATATTATGATCACACAAGTGTTGTAGATGTAAGAATGAGATAGACATAGGGATTGGTTGATTATATGATATAAGAGAAATAAAAGTGCAAGAGTTTCATTCAAGTAATCAAAATAACCAACAAGAATAATGTAACCATACATGTAGTATTTATAGGAAGAGAACTAGGGCAACACTCCTAGATCCTTCCATGGCTTTAACGTGGGCTTACTAAGCCTTTTGGGCTTTTACATGTTGCCCATTAACTTAAACATAATGAATAATAATACTAAAGCAACCTATTACAAAACTCAATGACCGAGACTTGAATAAATATAAAAGTATGTTCCCAACAAGAAACACACAGTTTAAGAAAACATCATCATTACAACTCTCCCTTTCTTACTTTTTTGATCAAAAGACAGTTTTACCCTTAACCAATTAATTTAAAACTTCTTTTACCTTTCAGTAATAACCTCAAGTTTGGTTAATATAGTAACCTTAATCTATATTCTCTATCTAGTTTAAAAAAGTGGACAATCAATTTGGAACAACCCAAAAAGAAAATATCAACAATAAATAAGGTACGACGGGGGTAATTTTTTACTTTTTATATTAAAGGTTACCATGGGAAAGAAGGTGGGTTAAACTGTTTCAAGAATAGTCATTTCAGAAAAGGAGAATGGGATGGTATTATCAAAAGTGGGTCACGAGATTGTAAACAGAGTTGACCATTATAAGCTTAATATATCCTATAGATCAAATGCATCAACGAATCAATTATATCAATTTATTTTCTTATCAAAATTAAAAAAAAGGGGAAAAAAAAAAAAGAAATATCATTTTTCATTTTTTTTGAAAATAAATATCATGTAAACGGAAAATCGTTACGCGACAAAAATACACCATCGCAAAAAGAATTTGTTTATCTTTCAGTAGATGGACACTTTTGACTATTTTTTTTTTCAAATTTTGTTTTAGTGTTAAAATTTGCGTCTAAGAAAATCACATGTGATTTCACAAATCACATGTGTTTTGTATGTTAGGAATCATGCGTGATTTCATAAATCACATGTGATTTAAAAAAATCACATGTGATTATAAAATTACAAATCACATGTGATTTCTTCAGACGTAAATTTTATAAAAAAGTTATTTTTTATCGAAAGTATATAAAAATGGCCCTCAATAGAAAGATAATTTAATTGTTGTCGTGATGGTATGATTCTTTTCGCGTAACGATTAACGGTTTGTGAGATATTTAATCTAAAAACAAAAAGAAAGTTGATTTTTTTCTTAGTTTTGTTAAAAAAAAAGTAGGGGGGGGGGGGGGCTGTGATTGGTTCATTGAGTCTTGAAAGAATTTGGAGTATACATTGAACTTTTCTCATAGTAAACATTGTCTTACAATTTCTTCATGCTTTAGATTTAAGGCGAGAAATGCTTTAAAGCACGTTTTGGTTAGATTGATGGTCAAGCTCTACAAACATGAAAGATCAACTTCGTAATATGATTCTATATTTGGTTCGTCTTAAGCTTGCTTCGATCAAGTTTCGGAAGAACATGCAGGTAGACAAGTTGAAGAACACTTGGAAGTTAAATGCCGTTTAGCTGTTTCAGTCTTTCTACCTGTGATTTCATGGACATGGGTTTATATGATTTGGTATGCATGCATTTATTGCTATTCTTCGAGTGGGAGCCTCATTTGAAAGTTGTACTCTTTTCTCCTTCCTCAACGTTTTTTCCACTAGATTTTATTGGGTAAGTTTTTTAAAGAGACAGTCTCATTTGGTTCATTCTATACTCTTGTTATGTTGCTATGGGATTTGGCTTGTGATGTGAGATATTGCAACCTCATAAGGAGTTTTACTTCTAGAATCTCTAGAAGTTTTGCAATCCTCTAGGCAGTGTACCTGACCGTTGTAGTGTAGTATAGGTAAATTCAGGGGATTGATCGTTCTCTAGGGGAATAGTGTCACTAGGTTGAAGTGTATGTCGATATAAGTCTAGAGGTGAGGGATGATTATTTTTGTGTTCTTATGTTTTTTAGAAAGCAAATTAAAATCTCGATTTTGAAGGAGTGCGTAGAATTAGTTGTTAATGAACTAACCCAAAAACTACTTTTTATAAAAAACTAAATTAAAATAATGACAAAAAAAAGTAAATAAGTCAACTCTTATGGGAAGACAAACGTGTTTACTTAGACTTTTGCTACTCCGTAGTTATCTCCTACTGATTTGTTGAATTGTCACGTCCTTGTTTTATTTGAAGTGTTGTATTCCTTAATATCGGTCGTGGGGTGGTGCTAAATTCCCCAACTCTATGAATATTAATCTCACCCAAAAACCTTAAAGTCTATTAAGAATTCCTAGGATCATTGACATCAATTCATGCAATAAATACAACGTGAAAAACCGATAGTGCACTCTATGGCTGCGTTTTCTAAGACGTTTATGCTTGTTACATATAAGAAGTCAGCCAGTTTTCTTAGCGTAATGCGAGGCAATCAACAAAACAATAGACAACAAATCAATAATCAACAAGTAGGTTTCATTAGATTTAAGCAAACACTAATGAATTTAAGCTAGCATGTTAGAAAGAAGAAAAGATAAACAAGTAATCAAACAACACATAGATATACTGAATGATTAAAAAAATAACTTATCTTCAATTGAACATGGATGAAAAAGGCTAAAAAAGCCCTAAAGTATCTCTGAAATTCGTCTAGGGTTTCTACCCAAAAGTGTCACACATTAAAATGAAAACAACCGAAAGTATATATAGATTTACATGGCTAACGGCATCAGGTTATGGATTCTGACACCGTTAACTAGCCATGAATTAGGGTTTCGTCTGTGAAAATCGCCACTCTGACGGTATCACCATTGGATCTGAGGCCGTCACTTGCAAATTCCTTCTAGGCCGTCTCTTTTTAAATTATAGCCTGACGCCCATAGCTCCTTAACACCTAACGGCGTTAGGTTGTAAATGCACAAAATCTTTCTGAGGCGTCTCTTGTTAATTTTACACGAGAAATCCATCTTGAACAACAATGGATGGCGTTACATTGTAGCTTGTGACCATTGTTTTTAATTCACAAAGCTGACAAACATTATTGCAAGAAATTTGCAAAACATTACCTATAAACGTACACCAAGAGTAGGCCATGAAGATGCAGAATATGTGGTCTTAAGTTTTGAATTATTAAACTATCATTTTACAAAAATATTATGATATTTAATCTATAAAGTATCTTATGTTTTGGTGATGACAAACATATAACTTATATTACATAAAGTAAAATGTGCAAGTTACTTGTAACCACAAAACATCCAAGTATACATTCATCAACATAGGTTAAAATATGTTTGTTATATTGCATTATAATTAAACCTTTTAACAAACCTTTTAGAATGTTTAAAATACATTTTTGAGTCGGGTAATACATTTTGCATTGTGTACACTAGCTAATACACTTTAGCCTTAAAGTTTCCTTACACATTTAAGTATACACATTTTTAGCAAGTTACTTACACAAGTAACTACACATTTTATTTTTACAAGTGACTAAACATTTTAATTTAAGCAAGTAATTTGTAGATTTTATTTTAGCAAATAACTTTACTTGCATATTTTATTTTAGCAAGTAACCAATTTACTTACACATTTTATTTTAGTAAGTAACCAAATTTACTTACGCATTTCATTTTCAGCAAGTAAACTAAGTTAACTTGGACACTTTACTTTTGTTAGTAACCTAACAAGGTTACTTACACATTTTAGAAAGTAACCAAGTAAAGTTTACTTACACATTTCATTTTTGCAAGAAAAGAAGTTGACTTACACACTTTAATAACTAAACAAGGTCTAATTACACATTTGGTAAAAATAATTTTTATTTTAAAAAATACATATAATTTTATCATTTAACAAAATTACTTTTTACATCACTAGTTGCATGAGGCGAGATATTGAAACCTCACAAGGAGTTTTACTTCTCGAGGGATCTCAAGAAGTTTTGCAATCCTCGAGGCAGTGTACTTGACCATTGTAATGTAGTTTAGGTAAATCCGGGGATTGATCGTTCTCTAGAGAAATAGTGTCGTTAGGTTGAAGTATATGTCGAGTTAAGTGTAAAAGGTGAGGGATCATTATTTTTGTGTTTTTATGTTTTTTTAGAAAGAAAATTAAAGATCTCGGTTTTGAAGGTAGGGGCGGAATTAGTTGTTAAACAACTAACCTAAAAACTATTTTTATAAAACAAAAATTAAAATAACAAGAAAAGTAAATGTGGTGAACTTCTGATGGTGAGAAAAACAAGTTTACTTAGATTTCACTAATCCCTAGTTATCTTTTATTGACTTGCTGAATTCTCACGTCGTTTGTTTTAGTTGAATCGTTGTATTCCTTAATACCAGTCGTGAGGGTGTGCTACATTCCCCAACTATATGAATATTAATTTCATCTATGACCTTAAGTTAATTAAGCAATCATAAGATCATAAACATCAATCCATGCAGTAAATACAACAAGAAAAACCTATATTTCACAATATGGTAACGTTTCCTAAGACATCAAGCTAGTTACATAAAGAAGTCAACCAGTTTTCTTAGCCTAACGTGAAGCAATCAACTAAACAATAAACAATGCATCAATAATCAATAACTAGGTTTCATTAGATCTAAGCAAGCACAAAGGAAGTTAAGTTAGCATGTTAAAGAGAAGAGATGATAAATGCATAATCAAAAAACACATAGACATATTGAATGATTAAAGGGAATACTTAACTTCAACGAAACATGGATGAAAGAGGCTGTAAAAGCCTTACAAATACTGTAAAATTCGTCTAGGGTTTTGGTCTCCAAAAGTGTCACACCAATCAATGATCAAAAGATGAAAACTAATGATATAAGTCTTCTAATTTGCTAGAAAAACCTCTACCCTAACCCTAAAATTGAACCTAGGGTTAAGGGCTTACAAAAAGTGAAGTTATGACGTTATAGTTATAGCTGATTTTCTGTCCATGGCGTTGTGATACCGTCAGGTGTAACATGTGAAGCTGTCAAAAGTATTTTTTTTTCACCAAATTGTAGCTCTCTTAGTCCTGATTCCATGGCCTTTTGAATCACCTAAATCCGAGTTTGTATGCAAAAGATATGGCCAAAACAGTATCAGCTACTTCGTGCGCATGTTGTGATAGTCTTGATCAACTTGTGATGGCGTCAGCTTATGAATCCTGACGCCGTCACCAAGGAACATGAGGCCGTCACTTGTAAAACTTCTCTGGGCCATCTCTTGTTGGCTTAAAGCATGACGTCCATCTTCTTCTAACACCAGACACCGTCAGGTGTAAATACTCGAATTGTTTCTGAAGCGACGTGTGTTAATTCTTCTAGCTCCAAAATAACAAGTGACGGGATCACCAAGTAAAACGTGACGCCGTTATGCCTCCTTTTTTGACGGGTTTTTCTTAACTTTTTCGTTTTCTTCACTTTATCTTCCAAATACGTCCAAAAAGCGCCGAATTCCATATTTCTCGTCCCAAATACCTAAAATACAAGAAAAAAATGATTTGAGGCAATAATTGATCATATAAACACGATTTTAGGCTTAAATGACTCTTCAAAAGTTATCAAATAAATCCTTATCATTACATCTCAAAGTTGAGTTTTGTGTCTTGTCACATCAAAATCTTTCATTATCTTGAAGTTGACTTTTGAAGATATTCAAATCTTTTGAGTAGATTTGGAGAGATTTCTTGAGTGAAGATCTTTCCAAATCTAGTTTGTCAGACAAACTCACAGATATCTTTTTTCTTAAGAGACGAATCCCTTTTAAACGGATCCCAAGGGTTGTCTGAGATTTTTAGCTACAAATATGAGCAATTCACACACTCGTTTCAAAACACTTAACCATTGCATTTTCCATAGTTTTTAGCATACATTTGCACCCATTAGATTCACCGTTAACACCAAGCATTCACAAGGTAAAAAGCATGCATGTCATTAAAACCCTCAGTAACCATTAATCATAATGCTTCTAACTTTCATTTGTTACAAGCATATTTCCACATGATAATCCATCCAAGCAAGCGGAAAGATCTTGCCATTCTCATCCACAATAAGCAGACATACATGAAGATCTACCACAATAAGCTTGGTGATCTTGTCATCTTTGTCAATTGAAGACTTCTTATCATAAGAAGTTCATTTAGATTAGGCATACATATCCATTTGAGATGTGTGCCATGGATCATCATTGAACACACTTATGCATCATCACTATGTATCACCAAAATAGATTAGATTTTTTTTATGTATTTATGCCTTAAAACACAAGGTTGTTATGTTGGACAATAAAGCATAACATGTTTGGTTGTACCTGAAGAAGGACTCGATATTTAGCTTAGTATCAAAAAAAGTGTAAGCAATGTTTGGTTGGTTCTTCTTTGAACTGGAACTTGATATCTAGGTTTGTGTAGGAAAAACTGTACGCTACTTTTGTAAGGTTTTCTCCGCCGAGAAGAGAGCTTGTTGACTTAGTGAAGTAACTCTTAAGTTGGATACTCAAAGAGTGGAGTAGGGCGAAGAGGAGCTTCATGACTGAAACACTATAAATCACCGTGTCCGATTTACGCTTTCTTTTACAAATCATTTTATCTTTACATTATGTTTATGCCTGTGTTGTGGCTTGATGTTTATGCTTGTGTTGTTCCAACATGTTCTATTTCATGCTCTATATTATCTTTATTGTCAAAGAACTATTAATGTTACTTTTCATATTACGTCATACTTGATCAACTATTTGTTACAAAAGTTTTAAGCTTTTAAACGAAAACATGTTCATCCTTCGTCTACGTTTTCCACAATGGGTATGAGAGTCTCGTAAGTCTTATTTTTAAAACAAATTGTTTTCAAAATGGAGTACGATCTATGTATCAAATTACCAATGAAGCGGGATAAAATATGAAAAATGTTTTGATGTTTGATGCTTAGAAGTTTTGTTGTTAGAAATACTTGGTTATACTAGCTTGAAGGTTTCGTTGAAAAATAAAAGAAATCTTCTTAAAAGAGTTTGTAATTGTCAATTTATGTCCTTTGAACTAATTACGAAGAAATACATTTTTGAAAGGAGAGTTTAGGAATACTCCTAGTTTTGTTGAAAACTTATTTTCGGAAATTTTTAGATATGTCATATAAGTAGAGATGATGTATAATATGTGTATTACTAGTGTATGTTTATTATCAAGTCTAGTAAGTACTACGCATTTCTATTACGTCAAAATACAAGTTTTTAAGCATAAAAAATGTTCTGGAATAGTAGGTACGACTCCCTTCAACATAAACGGATCCCTTCAATAAGGATCCGTCAAATCTGTCTCTATAGTGTACAATTTTTGGTAAACTTCAAAAATTTGTAGTAAATCAATAGTTTGTCGAATTTCGGTTAGGTCAAAACCGTTTGTGTAGTTCTTCGAGTGTAGTTTCCAATGGAACTAGTCTCAGGTCATAATTCGAAGTTTGTTATGATATAAAGATGTTATGGTATAGAGTTGGTTCAGATTATAGATTGCAGAAAATCTACATGTCTGTTCTGAACCTGTAGTCGATATGCAGTATCCCCGTTTTGGGATACGGCGTATTGGTTGATATGGCATATTCTTAAAAAAAATACGGCGTATCAACGCAAATATTCAAAAAAAATAGTATGGGCGTTTTAAGTAGTGCAATTATATGCAATGCTTATCAAGCTTCCCAATACTAACTTCTCAACAATCCAATAACTAAAAGTAAGAATATAACAATACCTAAGGTTGGATCCATAGCCAAACATAACAAGTGTGACTACTTAAAAACAACAAACCCTAATTGCAACACAAACATTTCATAACAATTATAGAATTCAAGTTTTTGATATAAAAATTGAAAGTAAATAAAAGTAAAAATGCTACACGAATGAGGAATATAACATGAGATGTAGTAAAACGGAATGGTGTCGATCTTGATTCCCCTTTTAGTGGCCTCCAAGTACGTATCTTCTTTCTCTAAATTTCATAGGTAAAGTTACCTTTTTAGTGTTAGAGGTTGCCTAGTATTTATAGCAAAATTATTAGGTTTTCTATACGGACACCCGTGTCACAACACGATAAATTGCTTGCGAGTTTTCTTCACCAATATCCGCGTGGTGATATTCTGCTCGCGAGGTAGTCCAATATTTCTGTTCAAATGCCGCGATGCAATTGTGTTTGTCTTTCCACAACAAACTATTTCACCACGAAATTATAGTTTTTCACTTATTTAGTGTTTGAGTCCTTGTTTCTTATGATTCGTTCTCGAGTTTAATTTTGAAGATAAATGAAAGAAAAGAAAATGAAACTATGAAGAACCTGTGTTTTCTAGTTTTTCTAAGGCAATAAGTGAAGAAAATATAAAAGGAAACTAAGCCTAAAACTTTCCTTAAAAGAATAGCAAAAATGAAAAATAACTAAAGTCTAACAAAGCAAATGACAAAAATATCCTTACTTTTCAAATATTAAAGCTTAAATATGGAATATGGGTATATTTGTAAATAGACCTGATCTTTTCTTTTCTTATTTTTATTTTTCAACTCAAGAGTACAAAATATTATTAACCTTTTTTAGGGTTATTTTTAAAAGTTAAAAATATCTAAATAGATGGTATATTAAAGTGGTTGGAAGTAGTCGTTATTATACAACATATCGAAAAACCGATGTACTTACTTACATATTCCTACATTATGTAGTTTATAGTAGGGTACCCGCACGATGCGGCGGCGGGTACCCTGTGACTATATTTTCTGATAATGTGATGTTATGCGGCTATATTTTTTTTAACGATTAATTTACAAATAACAATAATTTTAGGGTTTGATCAGTTGAAAAACCCCTTGCATCTTAACTTAGAGGTCAATGGTTTGATCCTCACTCCCTAGAAAAGGCCGGAGGTTCTTTCCTATCTTAGATAGAACTGGAAGCAGCCTCTCTACCTTAGGTAGGGGGTAATGCTGTCTACATCTCAATCTCCCCATACATGGGACCCATAAAAAAAATTAAAAAAAAAAAAAAAAAAAAAAAATGTATAATCTCTTTTACTGTTAACCGAAGCTACCACAAACAGAAATCTTGATTCTTTGCTTCAGCACAATCACCATTTAATTTTCTGATCTAAATGCGACCTTTTAGGCATAGTAAGGCGACCGATTATATTCCCAACATTTTCATTTTTAATATACACTAGTCACATGAACCAAATATCAAAATTAGCCCAAGATCAACTATACCATACAAATAATATACAACTCAATTACCAAGGTAATTAGTCTAAAACCATTTTCAGCCTAAACAAACTTTAATCATTAATATCTATTAAGGCCCATGATAAAACTATCAAACAATTTGTGATATCATTTTTTTTTTTTTTTTTTTTTTTTTGAACAAAGGATACATTTCATTACAAACCTCACAAATGGAGGAAGATACAATATAACAAGTTACATCGAAACATAACAAGTTAAGCCAAACAAGACATACACCAAATAGTTGAGACAGCCTACAGCAAACTTGAATATCAAACGAAAACTCTCACTAAGGTTTTATGTTGTGTTGACCGTGATGGTGGTTTTGAGATGGGGTTAGAACTGAGGTAGATGTAGATGTTAGATTTTATTGTTGTTGTATACTTTATGTTCGTGGACCATAGATGGAATAAGTTTGATGTTTGTTTTGCCTTCATTGATAATTGTTATTTTCTTCTTTCGTTTCATCTTCGTTTTTGTTTTGATATATAACGGTACATTTTTTTCTTCTTTTGTGGAATGCATTAATCGGTCGAGGGGGTGACTGGTTTGTGAATTTTTGAGCCGTCCGACCTTCATCGATCTTGTAGTTGCAGTGGCAGCGACTCGGTCAGCGCAGGGGCGACCGGTCTGGTCGACCGACCACTGTGCCCAGCCTAATGGCTTTATTTTTAAGTACTTAGCTTAGTAGCTTGTACATTATGGTTAAATTATTATATATTTTGGTGAATGGTGAATTAATTAGTGTATTAATTATATGTGTTGAATAGATTGTTGACCTTAAAATTATTGTGTTTTACATACTTGTGCTTTGTGTTTTATGACTTGTATTTATTTAAAAGTTATTGTACATTGTGCTTAAATGGTTGGAATTTTTGGTGAAATGGTGTTTTTAATAATGTTGTTTTGGTAGAATTTTGGTCTTAAAATGACACCATGTTGTTTTTTGTTGTACAATATGCTTACTTTGTTGTAATTCTGAAAATTGGGTATATTAAAGTGTTGTAAACCATGCATTATTTCTTGTAAATCTGAAAATTTTAAAGAGGGAGTGATTTATGCATTATATGTAGTATAGATTTTTTACAAGTCCATTTATAATACATTACTGATCGCTTTCACTGTTTTTAATTTAGTCCCGTGATTTTCAAAGGTCATAGAACTAGTTTAAGGACTAAAATTGAGTATCTCTTATAACTCTTATTATATAGAAATTGTAAAGTTTAGAATGAAAACAAATGGTAACATGACAATCTTTATGACATATTTGGTAATAATGATACCGAACTAAAAATTAGATTGGAATTCTTTAACACTTAGAAAACATTCAAACTTTCTAAAAAAAAAAATCAAGGATCATTAGTTATCTTATTAGAGTTTTGTTATATACTCAGTGTGAAAAGTTTAAAAATCATTTGTTAAATTATTCTTTCCATATGAAAGATAGTTACTTATTATATTCTTTCATTGATTGATTCAATTACCTTATACACAAAACATTCATCATGAATCATAAACGCAATCATAAATTTTATGTTCAAATTTAACTTGTAAATGGAAATAAAAAGTTAATAAATGATTCTTAAACACTGCCTATAGCAAAATCCATCTTATTATAGTAATAGAATTGTTTTTTTTTTTTTTGTTTTTTTTTTTTTTTAATTATTATTTTTTAAAATTCCATAATTAACAAAAGTTTGGGATTCTCGTTAGCCACAAGGCGGGGATGGTGGGTGGTGGACATATCTCCCTCCATTTGACGTCATGCAAAAGGAATCCGCATCTAATTGGTAGATACCTCGAATGTACTTTTCTAAATCAATATTCAAATCAACAATCCTCTAATAATCCAACACACTCTCAATTTGTTTCAGAATATTGAAATCATCCTTTGTTAAATACAAGAATATAATGGAATCCTCCTAGTTTAATTACTTGAATATCATAAAATTATTGGTTTATTAAGCATTTCTATAATCATTTCGTTGTATAACATATTTTATTATCTGAAACATAGTTATACACTTTTTAAAGTTGAATGGAAGTAAAGATGTGTTATGGGAAGAAATAATAACTCGACCATATTTGAAATGGATTATAGCCACAATAATACACCCTATCTTAAAACGACAAGCTGATTAACCTGAGAAAACAAGAATAAAAGGATCCTAGTCCGGCACGATTAATCCGTTTTTACATGTTCCGACGGTCCTTTCAGCTTCGTTTTCGGACGGCATTTATTAGCTAGCCGAACCATTGGTGACTCCGACTCCTGGTTAAACCATTTGAACTTGTTAGTCTGGTCCAGTTTTTAAAACCATATGTCATTAAAGTTTTTTCATATAAATAGAAATTTTCTAAAAAGGTGTTTGTTTAAGCCTATTTAGTGGGCTTATGGCTTATGTGGGTTGTAGCTTATATTTCATAAGCTCATAATTTTGATTTATTTTATATTTTTTTTGTCTTATATAAGCTTATTACGACATGATATATAAGCCAGAAGTTTACAAAATAAATAAATAAATAAAACATAAACCGAAAATCAAATAAGCAATAAGCCCATTGCATAAGCCTAAACAAACACCCCCTAAACTCATATTAGCAACACCAAAATGGACTATGTGACAACCACCCTCGAATTTAAAAGCTTTAGTTAAACGTAGAAAATGACAAACCTGATAATCTTTGGCTACTTCGGAGATACGTGATCTCGATCAACATAATGTAGAATCTCTTCAAAGCGTCTTCCCTACTCCAAGTCTTCAGTTTTGCCACATATGTGATGTCATTAGCATGCTTTCATCTGATAAATCCTCTTAAGGTTAAAAATAATTTAGAGGCGGGAATAAGGTTGTTTCTCATGAAGATATTATTAAGATTGGTCATAATCAAAAGTCACTACATAAGTTTTATGTAAGATAATGATCATGCTAAGGTATAAAACCTTATCAGTAATTCACATTTTATAACATAATGTAAGCTGGAACTAAAGTTATACATTCTTAGTTTCATATATTCCCTTGATGAGCTTTGATAAGTTGAACGATATTATAAGCATGACCAGAAATAGACTATAGTAACCAATTAAACTTCACATATCAAAGAAAAAGATATTTATAGTCTGATATAGTATATTAATAGGTTTACCTTCTTTACCATTTAGTACAAACGAAATATCCAAAGATGCAAAAACTTTCTTATTGATCAGACAAGACCACCACATCATAACAAAAAACTTTATTTTTTGCTCTTCTGAAAATGACTTGACTAATATTTTTCTTAGTTACAGTATATAAAAAGGTAACGTAGAATCGTAGATACACTTGCTTACAATTTTGGGTAACACAATTTGAAATCACTAAAAATGTTTCTGGTAATCTTGTAAGTTAGCCTTAAAACAAAGTTTCTGTTTGAAACTATGAGCTTTTCTAAGATGAGTACGAAGTCTGTTTACTAAACAAAAAATCAAATACCAAGTAAGATGACGCAGGATGCGCGGAAGCGAATTTAGATAAACCCTAATCCAAAGGTGATAAACAAGGCGCACCTTGCGGGAATAAAACCCAAAACAAGAGATAGACTCTAAAACACAATTTATTAATGATTTTCAGGAATGAATTACAATGATAATAAAGCCTATATTTATAAGAAAATTAATCTTGTAAAACAAGATAACTTAATTATTCTAGAATAAATAAAAATAAGGAAACTAAAAAATAAAACCACGACCAAAACAAAAAAACGAGTAACTTCAGTTCTTCAAGAAGTAAGGTTACTTATGTTGAGAAGTAAACATGCTTGTAAACTCACGACCCAAAAGAAAAACCACCAGTAACCTCAGTTTGATATTGTGATTCTTCCAGTAACCTTCTTTGGTTTAGGAGTAACCTTACTCCTATTAATAAGGTCCTTATCATTCCCCCTCACTTTAGAAGAACTTGTCCCCAAGTACCTACACTCTTCAGCTTTCGATGGCTTCAAATCCGGTGGTCTTGTACCATAGGGAAGAATAACTATATTCCTTCCGAACCACGTAAGCACATAAAAGTTATTCTTACCCTTATGTATGGCATCCACATCATGTTTCCACGGTCTTCCTAGCAAAACATGAATATCACTCAAGTCCACAACATCACAAAATACCTCATCACGATAAGAATTTTCAATAGCAATTGGAACATTGCAAACCTCATTCACCTTCACTTCGGAACCTTTCTTTATCCATCCTAACTTATATGGATTAGGATGTTGCTTGGTTGGTAACTTCAACGCCTTCACAAGATCTTTGGAAACTAGGTTTTCACAACTTCCACCATCAATGATTAATGAACAAATGTTGTCTTCAATCACACACTTAGTTTCAAAAATCTTGTTCCTTTGCAAAAAAATCTTCAATCTTTGTTGCAAACAAGGTTCGTTGCACCATCAAGTTCACAACTTCGCCTTCAACATGAGCAAATTCATCAATATGCGTAAATTCGTCTTCATCAACTTCTTCAACATAAGCACACATCTTCCTATTAGGACAAGTGTTTGACCTATGACCCGGTAAACCACACCTAAAACACTTAGGTGGTGTAGCTTTGTCATACGGATTGGAGTCCATCGTTTTAGCAACTTGTTTCTTCACACCACTTCCACAAGCAAGAACCGGAGAAATCAAACTAGAAGATTCATTAGTTCCAACGGTCAATTGAGTTTGATTAAATTGAATTACCTTAGTAAAATATGAATTATCTTCCAATGTATCTTTAAATTTCGTAACTCGTTTAGACAATGACCTCCAAATTTACAATAGGCTTAGCTCTTCATGAATTGATTGATTCATCCCACTCAAATACCTAGCAGCCACTTGTTCCTAGGATTCCTTCAAAGTACACCTAGCTTTTAACCTCAAGAATTCACCTTTCCCTTGAACATAAGAATTGATATTGTTGATATAAAAGTTGTTCAACATCAGGGGTTAAAAACCCACCTTTTGTCATTCTCTTCATCCTTTCCCACGTGGTTATTGGATATTTGTCTTGTCTCCTACGGTTGTCTTGCTCGTTTTGCCACCAAGCTCCAGCTCCTCCATGTAACTTGTTAGCCACAATCTTGACTTGCTCTTCTTCATGAACATCCATGATGTCAAAGAATTTATCAACTTCATACAACCAATCCAACACAGCATCAAGATCAAGATTCCCAAGAAAGTTAGGAATCTCAGTTTTAACACGATACCTTTGATGCTCACCATTCCCACGATGATTTTCATTCCTCATAGCAAAAACCCTAGGTCCATGATTTCACCTCTTGGACCTCCAGTCAAAACCCCATAAACTCCATCTCCTTCCTCATCTGAAGATCTAAATCCTTCTTGTCTCCAAAATTGTTTAGAAGATTGGTTACGCTCATGATTCTCATAGAATTCCTCATAGTTATTAAGGAATTTATGATTACCACGTACGTTACCCTTACAATTTGGATGTTTACCACCACCCCTGATCGCGGATCGGATCTTATCAAGCATTGTGGATATACTCGCGAATTTGGATGTGAGATCGTTGATCGCACGATCCATGTCTTCGGTCGACTGCACCCCACCACAGGTACGGGATTTGGTTCTTCTACACCGTTCACCATCTAGGATACTAACAAGCTCTAGATGTTTAATTAACGTAGAATCTTCTACACCAATTACCACCCATGATACAACGTGTCTCTGATGCCAACCGACACGAATCGAATTTAGATAAACCCTAATCCAAGGGTGATAAATAAGGCGCACCTTCCGGAAATAAAACCCAAAACAAGAGATAGACTCTACAACACAATTTATTAATGATTTTCAGGAATGAATTACAATGATAATAAGCCCTATATTTTAAAGAAAACTAATTTTGTAAAACAAGATAATTTAATTAATCTATAATAAATAAAAATAAGGAAACTAAAAAGTAAAAGCACGACCAAAACAAACAAACCAGTAACTTCAGTTCTTCAAGAAGTAAGGTTACTTATGTTGAGAAGTAAGCCTACTTGTAAAGTCACGACCCAAAATAAAAACCACCAGTAACCTCAGTTTGATTTTGTGATTCTTCTAGTAACTTTACTTTGGTTTAGGAGTAACCTTACTCCTACTAATAAAGTCCTTATCATAAGATCATTACCTCTTTGGCAATATATGTTTATTTATGTTGGCACTCTAAATTCAGCGACGTACCAACCAAATTGCAATTGCATGCAAATTTTGATTATATAGAGAGCTTAAATAACCTTAGGGGTTACATAAAGAAGCGTATTGGTTTATTTTTGTAACTCCTTTGGTAATTAATAAATTCACCTTTAAAAAGCATAAGAAAAAGAGGAGTATCTTATTTTGAAAGACTATATCAAGATGAGTGCTTTTGCAAGACATTTGATTATTGAAAACTCTAGTAAGAAACGATCATGCAAATAAACCATACTATCTAACAAAGAAGTTAATCGAGGGCGCATGTTATTTATTTCTACACCCAAATTCTTTTCAATGTAACCAAATTCCTAATGAATGAGCAAAAGCTAGAGATATAATTACCTTCCTATGTTGCTTATCCTAGCAGGGTACCCACGCAATGCGGCGGTGGGTACCTGACGACTAATTTTGTGGCGAGTAAATATTTTTCATTTATACCGCATGTTGCAGCGGGGTTGATTTTTAGCCAACGTATTTTTTTTATTTTTTTTATTGTAGCTTTTTTGTTTCGTAATTTTTATGATATTTGTATAAATTTAAATCATAAGCCACTCGTAAAGTAAAAGTAACATATTTATGTTTTAGGCTGCTGCTGGATCTCGAATAATGTGTTAATTATATTGTACTTTGTGGTTAAAAATTGTATTTTTTTGATGAAGTGGTGTTTTTAATAATGTATTAATTGTATTAGGTGAGTATTATTTTTTTTAGTTTTATGTGTGCTTTCAATCCTTGTAAATAATGCTTATAAGGTAGTATTTTTCACTTAAGGGGTATTTTAATAACTACTATTTAATAGCATTAATGTTGTTTGATAGAAAAGTGGTCTGAAAATGACTTCAAACTTATTTTTGTTATACCACATGCTTGTTTTGTTGTGCTTCTCAACATTTGGTGCATTAAAGTATTGTAAACCATGCTTTATTTATTGTAAGTCTAAAAATTTTGAAGAGAGATTCATTTGTGCATTATATGTAGTATAGATATGTGGTACAATACGTAGTTCAGACACCAACACTTTGTACTTGTAGAACCGTAGAGGGTGAATATATAGAGTCTTTTCGACTAATTTGAAATTCAACAACTTCTAGTTTCAAAGAGCAAAACGTTGATATGCACAACAACAATCACAACCGCAATGTAGAGAGAGTAAAAGAGAGACACCATGATATATACTGGTTCGGGATAGGAGTTTATATCATCCGTATGTCAAGTTGCGAATCAACGATGCCAATACTATTCACTAAATATAATCTTTATTGTGGATAACATCTATCTTTATCAGCTGTAATAGCAAAATGTTATTGCTTCTTAAGCTTTCATGCTATTACGTGGTTTAGCAAAATAAATATATCATTATACTGATCAAAGATAACCAAATTTCGAAGGATGTTGCAAACCACGCATATCACATAATTTTCAATCTAATATAACGATCTTAGCACAAGGGGAATTTCTCACGTAAGTGAAAAGTTAGGTTGGAATATCTTCCGAGATAAATCTGTAATAAACGTGGTTGTTAGAGGATATATATAACTATATATTGTGTGGATTTTAGCTTTCAAAAATTTGATTAAGTTACGAAACATGAATGCACACGTAGGCCGTTGATTATATAGATAGCAATTAAAAAATAGAGATGCCTCCTGTAACATACGTCAGAACTCTTCAGAGCAAATAAAATAACTAATTAAATATCTATATAATTTTGATGACCAAATAATATAATAGGTTAATACAAGCTTATGTTCGGTGTCATCAGGTGTGATCATGTGGACTGAATATTCTAATTGTGGGTTTTAATGGGTGTTATTATCTAATTTGGTAAGTTATATATACGGACATGTGGTATTAAGACATATATTGTTGGGTTTAATCCAGGCATAAAATTGACGAAAAATGTCACCTCCACATAAGCTAGCTAATACGGAGTATAGCGCACGATAACTTGATCTTTAACCTGCTAATGATGTCAATGTGTGTATTAGTTTTGATGACTTAGTTATGAAACTAAGTACGGCTATGATTGCTACTTAATTGCCTTGTTTATGGGAATAATGAAGTCATCTTTTCTAATACAATATTGCAAAGATGCCTTTTGTTAGTTGTTGCTAATAATATTTTGCCTAAATGATGGTGACTTGCTCATAAAAGAAATGAATATTTTCCACTTGCACAGGCCAGGGCAATAATATGGTAAACCTACATTAACAGATCGAGCTAGACCATTAGTACATATTCATAGTGTGTTTATAAGTAACGTTATTGACCAACTTGTAATAGAGTAACAAATTAATATACGAGTAACATGTTGTGATCTCGATCCTGGTCTTAGTTAAAAGCATCTGATCATCACACGTAGGATTTTACAAGTGTAGGATTAGAATCCCGATCTTGAGCATAGAATAGTGGTATCCCAATTTGATATATTTTGCTCTAAGCTTAAAAAAAAAAAAAAAAAAAAAAAAAAAAAAAAAAAAAAAAAAAAACCTACAAACTTATGGATTAAGTTTAATGAAATTTAAAAAACAAGTTAATCCGTTTAAAAATTACATAATAATATTTTATTCGATATTTCCATAAAGAAATCATATAAATGTTTGATATGTATATCACTACATTACTTATTACGAAAATGACGTTATAGTAAGATTTTAGCTAAATTCCAATCCGGTCTTACTATATCAATCTTACAAAAACGAAAACGATTTTAAATAATTTATCTATCCAAAACTTTGAAACAATGCACTTAGATATTATGTATATTTTTTGGTCATACATAATAAAACAAAATTAATGTTTATATACAGCTTGCTACAATTATTATGTATTTCAAAATGAAATGGTGAAAATATTTGATAAATAAATGATGTTAAATAACATAACACCAGAAAGCCCATTGGGTAAAACTGTTTTTGTATTTTTGTTACCACCTCCGTCCCATAATTATTGTTCATGTTTGACTTTTTAAGTCTTTCCTTTACAACTTTAACTTTAATTATTTTTTCTTGTGTTACATAATATTTGATGTAAAATATATGAATGGATTGAGTTTTAAATGTACTTTTCATTGGTATAATTTTTATTAAATATTATATAATACAAACAAAAATATGTAAGGTCAAAGTTGAAAAATAAAGACTTGAAAAAGTCAAACTGGACAGTCAATGTGGGACGGAGGGAGTATTTGATTCGTATCAAAATAAATCACAAATTCTCTAAATATGAAATAGACATATTTTGGTCATTCATTTTTTCATCGATACAGAATAAACCTATTTTTCATCTTTTTTTTTTTTTTTTTTTTTTTTTTTTTTAATAAAATATCTTGCAAACGGTAAATCTTCAAGCTACGAAAAATACACTATTGAGACGAGAATCTTTTTTATCTTTCAGTAGACAGTCGTTATGCTTTTGACCATAGACGAGAATCTTTTTTATCTTTCAGTAGACAGTCGTTATGCTTTTGACCATTTTTTCTTTCAAAATTTATTTTTAAGTGTTGAAATTTTCATAAAAGTTAATTGTAGTTGTTATTTTAAAACTCAAGTGTGATTCACAAATCACATATGATTTGGAAGATCACATATTTTATATTTTAATAATCACATGTGCTTTTTATTTTAATAATCACGTTAGATTTCATAAATCACATGTGATTTTTAAAATACAAATTAACTATGATTTTACAAATCACATGTGATTTTAAGGATAGAAATTTCAACACTCAAAAAAAATTCGAAAAAAAGTTTATCGAAAGTATATAGAAATGTCCCTGTATAAAAAGATGATTTAATTCTAACCGCAATAGTATGATTTGTTTCGCGTAACGATTAACAGTCTGTGAGATTTATTATTATTATTATTATTATTATTATTATTATTATTATTATTATTATTATTATTATTATTATTATCATCTAATAAAGAAATGAGTGGTCAGAATTTCTTCATTTGATATTTATGATCTTTGTTGAACTTTTCTCGATTTGTCAATATATACTGTGCACATGGGCCCAGGTTCAAACTGTAGAAACTAAAAGGAGTTTGGATAGTTTCACCATTTAGAATTATGTTTTAAAAGATTTTAGTTGTTTTAAGATCTTTTTGAAAAACCGGTAGATTCAATAGTTATGTGAGATCTTTAAACACAATAGTAATATGTAAAGTAAGTAAAGTAAAGACAAGAGATAAGGAATGAACACAACCACACGGAGATGCCGAGATTTATAGTGGTTCGGCACGAAGCTCTGTTGGACCCTTTTACTTGGTTAAAGTTAACTACAAAGTTAATCTAACCAAGTTCCATGATGTAGCGAAGTATTGATTAATTATCAAAAGTAAATAAATGTAAAAGATAAGACACAAAGTTTTTCAACGTTTAATTATTTATTAGAAATTAATCAAAAGAATTATACCCAAGTGTTTGCGAAACACACTTAGGATTGAAATGACAAGTATGGTATACTCCTCACTAAACTCAAACTAAGTTTGAGAGACAACTAAGATTCAGCTGAGCTATCTCAGGGATTGTGTTGTTCTTTGGAGAGAGTAAAGATTTGGTTTGTGAATGTCTAAGCATTAAGTGCACAAACGTAATCTTTACCTCTCCCACTTATTCTCTATTTATACACAGGGTGATTCTAACATTTCCCTAATAGACAAAGACTACAAAACAAGTTACATCAGCCTACATTGGACAAAATACATAGGTATTTTGTCCATGTTACAAATGACTATAAGTAGTAAAGTGCAGGGATGCTTTCTGGTCTTCAGTGTTGACACATGTCTTGGTTTTATACTCATTCAGGGAAAGTTGACCTTTGCATGATAAGGACCTTCCCTTATCCATTCAAACTTATCCCGCCTAATCCCGCCTTTACTTCAGTCTTTGTTCACTCAGTGTTCTTAGTTGGTGAGGAGTCATGGGACTCAGTGAGTTATTGTCATCCCTCACTGAGTCCATCATCTTCTTCTTTGGCTCAGGTATCATTAACTGAGAACCGCCTCACTGAATGGTGAACCTTTCTTCATAGATTCGCCTTGAGCAACTTGAGGATGACTCACTGAACGACTATGCATTCAGTGACTTGTTTGGTGTTCTTGGTTATCAAACACTTAGGATATTTTATGTTCAAATCCTAGATTAAGGAGTTTGGGTTTTAACAGACCCAACAATCTCCCTTTATTTGGATATACAAATAGCCAAAGTGTTTCTAGGTTCAGTGAGAGATAGCAAAGGTATTATCTCTACAAATTGAATTACTAAGTAATGTTTAGGACACTGAATGTTAATCAAAACATCAATATTATTCATAGTTATTACAATCCTAAACAAAACAAAGTAAATAAAAGATAGTTGTTCTTGCAGATTTGCTCAGGCTTCAGAACTTTAGACCCAAGGATTTTGATCTTCAGGTCATGACAGAACCTTACATTAGCATCATTCTTAATGGGATTGGCCATAAGAAAGTATCCCATCATTGCTTTGATCCCTGCCAGATCAATATAAGCCCATCTTTTAAATGCTGGCTCCCCATACTCATTAGTGAAGAAGAGACCTCTTTCAGGTTGTTCGATGACCCAATTGTTCACAAATGTAACTCCTTCAGGGAGGGCTCTGTTGCAGTCTAGGCCTGAAACACTGATTTCAGGTTCAGTCTCTATCTTCTTTCTCTTCCTTTTAGAGGACTGAGTAGGAGGAGCCTGGATGGTTGGCACTGATGCTGGAAGTAGTGAAGGAATGCCAAGTTCTTTATGATTTTTGGCTAGCTGATCATACTTGATTCTGAGGGACTTCATCAGGTGTTTGACAACGACATTACTCTTTTTGGCAATGATGGGACCCAACTCATCTAATTCAGTGATCCCAAACTCAGAGAACTTGAAGGAATCATGAATCTCAAAATGTCGTTTGTCTTGACCTCTAAAGACACTGAGAACTGCTGGCTTGGTATTCTGGTGGATCTTGACATCAGTTATGGATTAAGGGTTTAGCCTTTGTGTCATGACCCCGCTATACCTATCAATGTTTTGTTGCCTTGCTTCAGCAAATTTCTTCAGTCTGGCATCCCTCTTTGCCTTGAGAGCCATCAAGGCAGCATCCTAAGCTTTCTTAAACTTCTCATCACCTTCCCTGGTAGCAAGATCCTGAGGCTTCAACCCAATAGCCGTTGCTTCTTCATTAACCACCTCTATGAGAGTAACCTTGCTTGCTTGTTCCTCCAAAGCTACTTTCTTCAGCCTTTCAACCTTATCCATATGAGCTTGGATTTTATCCTCAGTCATTAAATATGTTACACCATTCATCTAAAAGGCGGCCCTGACAGGTGCATCAGGGTCCGTTCTTACGACTGAGGAAGCAGGTACCAGTGGTGCAGTAGGTTCAGACTCTATAGTGAGAATGCCCTTGCCCTTGTCCGGCTGGTTTGCTGAGTGAGTGGTTTCTCAGGAGGCTGATAGGAGGAAATTGGATTGGCTTCAACGATGTGCTCCCCCTCAGCCTGAGAGAAAGGTTGTCCTCTTGAAGCAAGATCAGTAGTTGATGGCTGACTGGTGGAAGGTTCAGGAACTCCGGTAGGTGAAGCGTCAGTGGATCTCTCCCCCTCAACTATTGCCGCAGCATCAGTGAGAGCAAGAGTTGGTGGAACCACTGAAGGAGAAGACCCCTTAAACGCCTAGTAGAGTTCTGTAAGCATGGTTTTGATGTCAGAGGTATCCTTCTGTATGGTAGATACCTTGACATCAAGTGAAGCCTGGGAAGATTCAATGGCAGACATCTTTATTCCAAGATTCCAGGCCAAGGAGTTGGAAGACTTAGACCATGCAGCCAAGTTTTTCTCCATGAGACTCAAAGATGAACAGATGGAAGTCATTGAAGATTGCAGACCCTGAAGATTAGCAGACTTCTACATATCTACCAGCTCAGTGAATTGAGCAGAGTTCTGCTGGTAGGTCTGAGCAGCCTGAAGTATTTTCCTGTTGAGCTCGGGGTCATCTTTTACAGACTCTTGAATGGTGGACACGCTCTTGGTGATTTGGCTGAGCGAGTCATTGAATTTGTTGAGATGACCATTTAGATCTGTCAGTGAGAATGAGACGTCAGCCTGTTGTTCCAAGGTATTATCATGAAAAGCTTCAACAGATTCCTTGAGATTGAAGTAGTGAATGGCTTGCTAAGTGTGCACGTCGAACACATCATCAGTGATTCCCTGTAAATGATGTTACAGGCCTTGCTCAGAAATTTCATTAGCTTTCTTTCAATGAGGGGCTTGGAATCATCATACTTGGCCAGTCTTTCAGGAGAGGAAGTCTTAGGTTCATCACCCTAAGATTTGGGTTCTTCCTCTTTTGGATTAAAGGGAGACTGATGGGATTTTTCAGTGGAATCAGTCTCCATATCATCACTAGCTTCATAAAATTCTTCCTCACTGGCTTTGCTCTCATCATCATCAGAGTCAAGAACAACCTGAAAAGTGGCCATTGAGTCTATCTGCAAAAAGGGGTTAGCCGGCTCCTCTTCATACAAAACTTGCCTTGGTTTTGGTCACTCCCTGACCCCTCTAATCCAGCAGACTGGGATTTGTCTGCCTGATCCTTAGAGTCAGTTTTTGAGGTATGCGCATCTCCATGGGGGGGGGGGGTGATGGTTCCGTATCAGTGGGTTGTTTCTGTCCCCCTAAGTCTTTGTCACCAGCCGTTCCAACAGGCTGGTGCTGGCATGTCGAATATTTAGGGGCCGCTACTCCCTGAGACCCTAGTTGTGATGTACCAGAGACATGAACGGGAAAGGTGGAAGGCGATCCCCTTCTAGCGGGTTGTATGTTTCCCTCTAGATCTTTGGGAGCAGTCGTGTGGACCAAGGACCCAGAATGTAATTTATCGGTTCCCTTCGTTGTCCCTGGGGGTGGTGGAACCTGGCCATGGGTGGCAGTATCAGTCTTAGGTCTCCTTTTTGGTTTAGAAGCCTGTGTCCCTGAAGCCCCAGGGCCCTATGCCTTTGGTTTGGTCTTTGGCACAGACTGAGACTTCCCTGTCCTCTTAGGAGGGGAAAGTGGGTACCCTGAGTCCCTCCGGTTGTTTATGGCAACCATATGAGCCGTCAATTCAATGTTAGAGACTGAGGATGGGTCCTTTGAAAATTTTGAAGAACTCAGGACGGCTGGTAAAGAGCTTAAATTAATGTCCTTAGTGTAGTCACAACCAAGTAACCTTTGAAGAGCACATGAAATAAACCTAGGATACGACACATAGTGTAACCTAGTCTTATTCTGTAGCTTGGCTACAAGATCACCATAAATGATCTCTCAAATGTCGACAGTGACCCATGTCATCAGGCAATAAGCCATCATCACCTGAACAAAGTTAATCTGCTCATTGGATGAGTGGTTCCCACCGAGAACTTGAATCACAAAAGTGAACAGGATCTTCTAAGCCATGGGAAAGGAGTTCTTGGTGACAGGGGTCTTGTCCAAATATTTTGGATCCAAAGCAATTTTTTCTAACCCTGATTTAACATTGTTTGGGTCAGGGTATGCAACATAAATTCCATTGTTATAATCAAGTCCTGTGGCAGAGCAAAAAGTTTTGAAATCCAGGACAAATTTCCTTTTCCCATTTAAAACATAGAAACTGATGAGAAATTCCTTGAGGGGCCTGAGTTCGTTCTCATCAGTGAAGGGTGTCGGGTCATAGGCCTGAGTAGTACTCCAAAACTCCCTGAGGAAGTTGTGGTACTGGAAGTCGGATGTGGAGGTGAAGGCGGTTTTCAAAGGGCAGTTATACAAAAACTTTATGATTTCCTTGAAGGCAGGGACATTAGTTGGGTAGTTAAAGTTGCCTACAACATTGTTGGTTTTGAATTGTACATCAGCCAGAGTCGATTTTGCCCATTGAGGTGCAAGCTCGATTCCTTGGTCATCTGCCATTTTAGGTAAAAAAAAATTTTAAAATTTTAATGGCAGAATATAACTCGCCAGATGATCCACAAGTTGAGTCCAACTAGTTTTCTGTTCGTGAAATGAGTGATATTGTTATCAAGGAGATTGCAAATAGGAAGGATTTCTTGTTGCAAATCTTCTTAACCAAGAAAGGATGATTTGAAAAAGCCTTTTTTTTTAAAAGATTACACACAGCTTTGCAATGGATAAATTTTCGCAGAGTTTCTTTAAGAAAATTTTTGTGTGTATGTTTTGTGTGTTTTGAAAAGGGTATTTATAGAGGGTGAGTAATACCATTGGTTAGGGATTTTGAAAATCAAAATTAATAACCACTTTGGGTTCCGCATTAAATGCCACCACTCCACTTTCTCATGTTTTGCACAACTGTCAAGGTGAACAGTGCAAGGGGCCTTCACAACGTGCACTTTTGCAGGCATGATGTCACAGAAATATCAAGAGATATTATTTGTGAGGGAAGACAATTAATGCCTAGTGGGATATTGGTAAGTAAGTGGGGGCTCAAGGTATGGATGCCAGTGAGGCAGAGACATATTCCTATATTAAATAGAAAATTCAATTACCAACCTAGGACATTTACTAACTAGATACTTAGAGCATTTAGTTATGCATTGAATTGCATCTGTAAATGTCATGAGCCCCCTGAATGAGAATTCATTCAGTGTGAATATTTTGGTTTGGGTATTCAGTGAGTCTTTCACTATGTGAGAAACTCCCTGTGAATGAGTTTTTGGTGTTGTTAAAGGGTTTTACTGAGGAGGGTTAATTATCAGGGATAGGATAAAGAATATACATCATGTTAGGATATTTTAATCAGTGACCTGATTATGAATATCTAACATGCCTAGTTCTGCTTTCAGTCTGGTGAAAATAGGTTCATCCAAGGGTTTTGTGAAGATATCAGCTAACTGATACTCAGTGGGAATGAAGTGTAATTCAATATCACCTTTCATGATATGATCCCTGATGAAATGATATCTGATATCAATGTGTTTTGTTCTTTGATGAAGCACAGGGGGGTTGTTTGAAATAGCTATTGCACTTGTGTTGTCACAAAAGATGGGTACCATTTTGTAATGAATACCATAGTCACTTAGCTGACTTTTCATCCATAACACATTTGCACAACAGCCTGCAGCGGCAACATATTCAGCTTCTACTGAGGACATTGCAACAGATTGTTGCTTTTTAGCACTCTAACAGACTAATTTTCCTCCAAGAAATTGACAGGAGCCTGAAGTACTTTTTCTGTCCATGTTGCATCCTACATAGTCAGAGTCTGATTATCCTTTAAGATCAAACCCTGACCATTTGGGATAATAAAGTCCAAGACTGGAAGTACCTTTCAGATATCTCAGAATCCTTTTGACAGCAGTGAGATGAGATTCTTTTGGGTCAGACTGATATCTTGCACACAAACAGACTGAGAATTGAATATCAGGCCTTGAGGCAAGAAGATACATCAGTGACTAAATCATACCTCTAAAAAGAGTAGGATTAACTGGTTTTCCAGCAAGGTCAGGACCTAGGTTGTTAGGAGGTACCATTAGTGTTTTCACTGAGGCACAGTCACTGAGGTCATACTTTTTTAGTAAGTTCCTAATGTACTTTTCTTGACAGCTGGAAGTGTCTTTTTCAGTTTGTTTAATTTGTAGTCCAAGAAACTAAGTGAGTTCACCGGTCATACTCATTTCAAACTTCTTTGTCATCAGTTTTTCAAACTGTTTACAAAGTTTGTAGTTTGTTGAGCCAAATATGATGTCATCCACATACACTTGGACTAAAATCACATCCTCTTTTGTCCTATAAGTGAACAATGTATTGTCAATTTTTCCTCTGACAAACTTGTTTTGGATCAGGAAGGCTGAAAGAGTTTCATACCATGCCCTGGGTGCTTATTTTAGTCCATAGAGGGCTTTGTTTAGCTTGTAGACATGGTTAGGAAATTCACTACTTTCAAAGCCAGGAGGTTGTTGCACATATACCTCTTCTTTAATGTTACCATTTAGGAATGCACTTTTTACATCCATTTATTAGACTTTAAAGTTCATGTATGTTGCATATGCAAGAAAGATCCTGATGGTTTCCTTTCTAGCAATTGGTGCAAAGGTTTCCTCATAATCAATACCTTCTTGTTGATTATATCCTTTTGCAACAAGTCTTGCCTTGTTTTTGATGACCGTTCTAGACTCATCAGTCTTATTCTTGAAGACCCATTTCATTCCAATGACAAACACACCTTGAGGGCATTCAACTAGGGTCATGACATCATTTCTATCAAACTGTTCTAGTTCATCTCTCATGGCCTGAACCCAACTCTCATATTTAAAAGCTTCTTTAACATTTTTAGGCTCTATCTGTGAGAGAAAATCAACATAGAGACATACATTGGTTGAGGCCGCTTTTAGTTTAGCAGCCATGCTTCTTGTAGGCATGCCTTCAGTGGGCTCACCAATGATGTTAACTAGTTCTAATGATTTGGACTTAGTCCAGCTATCCTGAGGTCTTAGATAGGAGTAGGAACTTGTAGAAGCCTGATGTATAGGTGGGGTGGGTTCACATACAGGATCCTGAGATTCCTCAAGATTGAGATTTTCAGTTACCTCAGTGTGATCAGCTTGAATTGTTGTATTCTGAACAATTGGTTCAGTGGTGGTAGTCTCATTGGAGAATTGTTGAGTTTATATGAACTCACTGATGGTAGGTTGAGGTAAGTTGTAAGGATTGATGTAATATGAGACATCTGCATCAGCTTGGTATTGTGTGGAGAGGTTACTCTAAGGGTGATACTCATCAGAAGGATATCTTGATGAGTAATCAATACCAATTTCTTCCACTGAGGAATTAGAAAAACTGACAGCTTCAATACTCTCATAAAATGTGACATAGAAGGTTTCCTCAGTCTGTTGTCTCCTTGTGTTGAACACCCTGAAGGCTTTTGAGACAAGGGAATACCCTAGAAAGTACCCATCATCAGCTTTTGCATCAAACTTTCCAAGATTATCCTTATGATTATAGATAAACACATGACACCAAAACACATGGAAATAGCTGATGTCAGGAATTCTTCCTTTAAATGACTCATAGGGAGTTTTGCTATGTCTCTTAACCATAATGGACCTGTTTTGTGTATAACAGGCTGTTTTACTGCCTCAGTCCAAAAGTGTTTGGAGTAGGGATGAGCATGGTTCTGAAACCGGTTGGAACCGAAACAGGTGGATCCAAGAACCTATTTTTCTAAAAAGTGAGAACTGAGAACCGAAACGAATATAGTTTTTGTCCCGGTTCTGGTTCCCGTTTCGGTTCCAGTTCTTTTGGATCTACCCGTATATGAACCGCTTTTCTATTAAGCTAATAAAAAACAATAAAAAATTAATTTTTTTAAGAACTTGCAACCATTTACATTTAAGCAAATAACAATTAACAAGTAAACCATAAACTCCAATAGTCAATCATTCTATAGTTACTTTCACTTGTTCATATTTTTAACAAAACAACAATCCATAACAATCCGGAAAACAAAATAAAATAACTTAAAACTTTGTTCATATTTGTTAGGCAAAGTATTAATAAAACTAAAAGTGCTACGTGATGATGAAAGATAATAAATAATGTATTAATTAAAGTGTTAGCAAATTTTAGCATGATGAAAATGTAAAAACTAATTGAATGCAAATAAAAATAAAATATAAACTTACTTCCATTATTTTGGTAATGATGAATGATCTTTGAATGCTATTAGGTTTAGATTAATTATTGATTTATGGATGTTTAAGTGAATTAAATATTAGGGTTTAAAGTGTTTGGCTTGATGGCTAGTAGGTTTTTATTTATTTTATTTTATTTTATTCATTTATTTATTTATTTATTATTATTATTATTATTATTATTATTATTATTATTATTATTATTATTATTATTATTTTATGATACGTAAGATTTGATTAATATTTTTGACAAGAAGTAAAAAAATTACATATTTTTATAATTATTGGATCTTTGGTTCTGGAACCAAGAACCGGTGGAACCGATCCGAACCCACCCAAGAACCGAAAAATCTCAAAATCAAGGACTGGAACTAGAACCATTGGTTCTAGTTCTGGTTCGGTTCTTCATGGTTCCGGTCCAGTTCTCGGTCCGGTTCTGGTTCTTTAGTTCTTTTGCTCATCCCTAGTTTGGAGAGAGCAGATCCATTAAGCATTGTTCTAGCAGCCTCAATGAAGGTTCTGTTCTTTCTTTTAGCAACCCCATTTTGTTCAGGGGTGTAAGGAGAGGAAAAGTTTTGAGATATACCTTCTCATCACAGAAACTTTCAAGGTCATTGTTTTTGAATTCAGTCCCATTATCAGTCCTGATTTGTTTGACCCTGATCTCATTTTGGTTTTCAATCTTCCTGATAAAGGACATGATTGTTTCAGTAGCCTGACTCTTTTTGGTCAGAAAATAGACCCAAGTGTATCTTGAGTATTCATCCACAATGACCAGAGTGTACTTCTGATGGTGGATTGACATTAGACTGATGGGTCCAAAAAGATCCATGTGAAGTAGGTGCAGGCAGTTGGTGATAGAGGAATTTTGTTTGGTTTTAAAGGATGCCCTGTGGTGTTTACCTTTTTCACAGGCAGGGCAGGGTTTATCCTTAGAGAACACAAGTGATGATAAGCCAAGGACTTTGTTTTGTTTGGCCAGGTTTGTTTATGTTTTTGAAATTCAGATAGGAAAGTCTTTTATGCCAAAGCCAATTGAAGGTTTCAGTGGCTTTAGCAAAAAGGCATGTTCCATTGAGTGAGGACATATGCAAAACATAGACATCCTGCCTTCTTGGTGCAATAAGAACAACTTCTTTGTTTGCATTGAAGATGATACCTTGCTTATCATCAAACTGAACTATGTATTTAGCATCACATAGTTGACTGACACTAATCAAGTTATATTTAAGGCCATTAACATAAGCTATTCTAGTAAAAACTATTCTACTACAGTTTACTTAACCATAACCTTCAGTGAGACAAGATGAGTTATCAGCAAATACCACCTTAGGTCCTGGTTCTTTTACATATTTGTGCAGATATTCCTTCACGCCAGTCATGCTTCTGGAACATCCACTATCAAGACGCCAAACAGGATCTCTGGCATGTCTCTGCACAAATGTAAACTGAGTTAGTTTTTCTTGTGAACCCACTTTCTGGTGGGTTTGGCTTTAATGGCCTTTTTGAACTGAGAGATTGATCCATGATCAGTGGTTGTGTGAATATTGCTTCCACAGATTTTGCATTTGGGAGAAAAGGTAGTTTGTTGGGTTGGCTTGGTGATGCCTCTTCTGGACTGAATGACCTGTTCATGTTCTGAACTGTCATGAGTAGGGTCTCCACAGATATCACAACATGGATACATCAAACAATCATCAGGGAGATGATCATTGAATCCACAGTGGATGCAAGGTGAAAAGGTTTAGCTTTTTGCCTTATTTGTTTAGAGCCTGAGGCATAGGCAAGAGATTGAGCATTGTGGTAGGATACAGCACCTGATGAGACTGTGTAAGATAGATGATCAGAGGTTCTGTGATCTTCCTTTTTACATATCATGCGAAAAAGGATTCTATAACAGTCATCAGTGGTATGTGTGGTATAATTACACAATTCACATCTCAGTTTTGGTTTAGATATGGCCTTAGATTTGGTGGAACTTGAGGAAGCTGGTTTAATTTTCTTTTCCAAAGGTTGAGGGTTTTTCTCAGATGATTCAATCTTTTCACTCAGCTTCCTAACAAGTTCAGCCAACTGATCATATTTGGAATCAGGGCTATCAGTGATAGCCTCATTTGAGACTGAGGTTGTAGAGTCATCATTGGGAACTGAGACTTCAGTGAGTGGTCTTTTCAAGATAGTTCTTCCTAAACCGGACTTCTCTCTTGGAGAGTGTTGAGTATACACCAAGGGTGTTAGCTCAGAGCTAGGTTCAGCTCCCTGAAGAACTTTCAGTGGTGGGAGTAGATCCTGTGAGACAGGTTCAGACTCATTAATGGAATCAGGAGAACTAGATTCATCAGTGACTCCAAGCATATTTTTGATGGCCTGACTTTCAGGTTCCAATATTTTTCCAGTGTTAAAGTTTGGTAATTTGCTATCTGGGTTGACTCTTTCAATCCAGTCACTGGGTTTTGGTGCCATTTCCTTGTTAAAGGATATGCCTGAAGGAAGAAATGCCTTTTCACCATGATTCTCACTTGAGGACTCAGTGTTTTGATCTTTACCAATAATAACTTTCTTATTGCTTGGTGTGAGACTCACTGAATCAAACACCCTAGGGTTTTTCTGAGTCCACTTATATATCACAGCCTTTTCTTTCTTAAGTTCATCCTGAAGAGCTTGATTTTGTTTTACTAGTTCAGTGTTTTGAATTTGAAGTGTAATAGCCTCAAGCTTTGCTTATTTTAAAACAAGTAATTCATCTCTACACTTGTTTAACTCAAAAATTAACTTATTGAATTTTGAAAACAAATTTTGTCTTTGTTCTTCAACGAACTTAAGATCCACATTTAAGTAGTTTAAATAGGATTGCCAATCAGCATCATCATCCATAGACAACAAAATGTTTACCTTTTTCATGGTGATGTTGACCCATTCTCCATTTCTCGCATGGCTTTTTCCAACAGCCAGCTTGTTATCATCTGAAAGTGCCATCAGTGCACTGACCCTTACTTCTTCATCAGAGGAGACATCTTCCTCGTCCTAGTCATAGGCTTCAGTAACAAGTACCTTGTTTTCGCCCTGAACAGGTTTGGAAGGTGCAGCCTGGGGTACTGAGGAATTTGTCTCAAGGAGAGCAAGTTTAGCTTTAGCTATTCTATACTTAGCTTCAAAGTCCTTTTGAATATTTGCATTTTGAAAATGTTGAGTGGACTGAAGCATTTTTGGTTGAAATTTGCTAGTTCCTAAAGAACTACTACATGAAAGTTTGTATGAAGGGTCTGAGGTTGTTTTTGAAAAATAGTCTTTAGCAAAGTGACCTCTTTTGCCACAGTTGAAACATTTAGTGGATTCATTAGCCTTAGCTTTTTGAAAATTTGACTTGTTTATTTTAATAAAACGTTTTGAGTTTGCTAAAAGAGCTTTTTCTTGAAATTCAAGTTGAAGATCATTGAGATACTCTTCACTAGTTCTCACATCAACCCCATCATCAGAATCATCTTGAAAATCCTGCACAACACCATTAGAATAGAAGGCAGTGGATATGGGTGAAACAGTCAAGGCCTTTTTGGTTTCTTGAGCCTTTTCAGGGTATTGCCTTGCGATTAGATTGTCTTCATTGACAAACTTCCCAAAAATTTGAGGGAGCTCAAGATTCTGAATGTGATTAGCATTCCTAAGAACCTGAGAGAAGTTTAACCACTTCTCAGGTAGACTGTTGACAAAGCCAACGTTAATTTCATGCTTAGATAGTACTACACCATCATTTGAGAGCTCATTGAGCAAGGTTTTGTATCGGGTATAGGTCTGAGAAAGACTTTCAGATTCTTTGGTCCTGAAAGTGTTATACTAAAGTTTCAGGTCCATGATCCTGTTTTCCTTGGTATCTGAGGGACCTTCAAAGCTATGAACCAAGTCAAGCCAGGTTTGTTTGGCTGTAGGACAGTTAATGACTGATTCCATTATATCATCAGGAAGACACGATACAATGATGCTTTTCAGGCGTTGGTCCTGATTGACCACCCTCCTCTCATCAGGAGTCCATTGTGCTTCAGGTTTAGGCAAACCTTGAGCAGTCTTAGGGACAAAGAGACATTCAGTGATGCATGTGATGTAGTATGGTTCCATACCAGTCAAGTAGCAAAGCATACGCTTTTCCACTTGCTAAATTTACCAGCTTCTAGTTTAGGAGCTACAACTGAATAGCCATCACCCTTTTTATCAACTAGCTGGGTACATCGCTATCAGCTATGGTGGGATCTTGATTTTAAAAACTTTGAGCACTCTTTTGTTTGAAAAGTTTTGAGAAGTTTTACAAATCAGAGGCTCTGATACCACTTATTGGACCCTTTTACTTGGTTAAAGTTAACTACAAAGTTAATCTAACCAAGTTCCATGATGTAGCGAAGTATTGATTAATTATCAAAAGTAAATAAACGTAAAAGATAAGACACAAAGTTTTTCAATGTTTAATTCTTTATTAGAAAGTAATCAAAAGAATTATACCCAAGTGTTTGCGGAACAACACTTGGGATTGAAATGACAAGTATGGTATACTCCTCACTAAACTCAAACTAAGTTTGAGTGACAACTAAGATCCAGCTGAGCTATCTCAGGGATTGTGTTGTTCTTTGGAGAGAGTAAAGATTTGGTTTGTGAATGTCTAAGCATTAAGTGCACAAACGTAATCTTTACCTCTCCCACTTATTCTTTATTTATACATAGGGTGATTCTAACAGATCCCTAATAGACAAAGACTACAAGACAAGTTACATCAGCCTACATTGGACAAAATACATAGGTATTTTGTCCCTGTTACAAATGACTATAAGTAGTAAAGCGCAGGGATGCTTTCTGGTCTTCAGTGTTGACACATGTCTTGGTTTTATGCTCATTCAGGGAAAGTTGACCTTGCATGATAAGGGCCTTCCCTTATCCATTCAAACTTATCCCGCCTAATCCCGCCTTTACTTTAGTCTTCTTATCTTCAATCTTTGTTCACTCAGTGTTCTTAGTTGGTGAGGAGTCATGGGACTCAGTGAGTTATTGTCATCCCTCACTGGTCCATCATCTTCTTCTTTGGCTTAGATATCATTCACTGAGAACCGCCTCACTGAATGGTGAACCTTTCTTCATAGATTCGCCATGAGCAACTTGAGGATGACTCATTGAATGACTATGCATTCAGTGACTTGTTTGGTGTTCTCGGTTATCAAACACTTAGGATATTTTATGTTCAAATCCTAGATTAAGGAGTTTGGGTTTTAACAGACCCAGCAAGCTCACTCTTCGCCTACTCCACTCCCCGAGTACTACACTCGAGAGTTCACAATCACTATGTCAGCACACACCCTTCTAGCGGAGCAAACTGTACACAAAGCTTACACTAAGTTTAATGACACTAAGTGGAATATCAGGTCCTAATTTTATCTAGAACCAATCTACACAAAGTCTACGTGGCTACACGAACAAGCACTCTTGTCTACTTGGATTTACACACAATCCAAGTCTTCACACGGACGATCAAAATGGAAATCTTCTATGTCCACTATTAGCAAACTCATGGAGATGAAGTAAAATGAGTTAGGTAGATTAATTATCAACATACAAGTAGGTTTAGATATTTCACATAAAGGGATCTATGGATGAAACAAGCTCTCATAGACTACGGCTTTAAGATAGATAATGTGTGATAACAAAGAAGTTATAGATGTAAGTATAAATCCTATTCAACACTCTGGCATAAAAATTTTGTCACCACTTCCTACGCGATTTTCAAAAGGAAATATATTTGTAGAAAAGGGTTGCATCGGTAATTAACACTACATATAAATTAACTATACCTCTTAAGAGTAAGGCAATTAACCACCTACATTTATGTCAATGAATTATGGAACAAATTGATTAAAATATTGAGTTTTTCACATCTGCCTTATCCCCATAATCTGTGATAAATACCTCATCAGATGGGCGGACCCCTTAAAGATATAAGGGCGGTCACCTTAAATTTCTAGGGGACCGGCCACACTTTAAGGGGGTCGGCCATCTGACTATGATATTTTCGCTTTTCTTCTTAATCTGTGTCTAGGACTCTATTTTGCACAAAGTCAAAGACTGAGAAATTTCTCTTTTATTTATTCTTCTTTTGCATAAACACACTTATAAGCAAAACCCAATCTATTTTATCTAAATTATTCTCACATCTAGGAAATACATGAAAACCTATTTTCATATATTTTTGAATAATGCAAAAAAAAATGAAATTTAAAATCATGCATTAAATCTCACATGTTTTGTCAAAATATATAATCTAATATATACTTATGACACTCATGAATGAAACAAAATCAAATCAGGGAGTCCTTGGATTGTTTCTTAGGATTTTTTGTTTTTGCTTTCAGGAATCGAAACAATCGCAACTCCACATTTGTTGCATATAGGCACACACTAGGATCCAACTTACTACTTATCATTAATCCTCACAATTATACAATTATAAAAATGTTTACTTTGTATTATTTCTTGATTATATTGATTTTTTAATTAATACTCTACTTGCATATCTTACTTATTGTTAAAATATTACATGCTAGATTGCCACAAAGAGTTGGACTTGCTTAAAATTGAACCCCAAATAGAACCTTTCTTTTAATTTTCTGTCAAAAACTCTTTTCTGGTAATCTGGGAACCAGCAGATAGGCGGACCCCTTAAATATTAAGGACGGTCCCCTTAAAATTTAAGGGGACCGGCCATCTGATGGATGATGATTACTGTTTCCCTTCTACTTTTTGCCCTATTTCACCCTACTATAATCCTAAACTTCCTTAAATTCTCAAACACATTTTGTCCTAGTCCACTCAACAAAGTTTATCCATCCTTACTCACATCATTCTTCCACTATAAAACCTTCATTCATCACAATCTCCATTCATCTCATCATGTCCTCTCATAACAAATCAAGATAAAAAATCTCAAGGGTAGCAAAGATCTACGTAAAACCTGTTTGGAGAAGAAAACTTGACACTTGTCACAAATCCACCTGAACAAATGATGTTGTTACCAAATAACCAATACCTAAACCTCAAGCTCATTCCAATGAACCCTTTCATAAACCTCATCATGATGACCAAACATCCGCCCTTGCTCCCAAAAATACACCTCCACCTCACTCATCTTCACTAAATGATCCTTGTGTAGAACAAGCTCAATCTCAAAACAACAATCAACATCACATCGCTAATATCTCACATCCTTTCTCTCATACAAACTCACATGTTGCTCCTATGTTACATGTCTAAATATCCATCCATAATGACAACCAAACTCCACTATCATCACCCTCTTCCGACCACTTGAGGTTAGTTGAAGAACTTAAACACTCCCATGAGCTTAATGCTCTCCTTGCCATACACCTTGCACAATGCAACTTGGAGCAAACCCCTTCATCTCCTCATAAAAATTGCTTACCTCACATTCTCAACATGAACCAAGTTGAAATTCATGTCCACTATTGTCCTTGTTGCATCTATCTCCAAAAACAAACCTTCTATTTGAATGAAGAATTTTCTTGGATCGAGTACCTTCTTACTCAACCTCGTCATGGGGTTTTTTGAGTTCAATAAACCTTAGGAATCGACTTGCCCACTATACATAATTACCGGGTGTGAGCATTGGGGGTGTATCAAGTGATCCTACTTCATGTCTGGATTGTTGAGTAGTGAGTACTTCACCATCTGATCAAACCAATGAGGTTGTTTTAGAGGAAGAGTGATTTGCTGCATTGGTTGTTGTGTCATGAGGAATGTTTGTTGTAGAGGATGAGTTGATGTTGTTGCATGAGGAGCTGTTGTTGAGGCTACTACTGTTGTTGATGATACTGCTGTACTTGATGATACTACTATTGTTGAGGATACTGTTGTTGTTGAGTGTGAAAGTTGTAGTATGGTGGTTGAGACATTTTTACACTTGTGTGGATGATGGATCTTTGTAGTTGATTAAAATGTAAGTTCCTTAGATGAAAGCCTGATCATTTGCGAAACCTTAATCTTATGCGTAAACTATGTCTTTTACGTAAACTTAGGTTATGCGTAAACTTGAGTTTATGTGTAAAAAATGTGTTTATGCGTAAACTTTTGGCTTAGGCGTAAGCTTTGGTTTATTCAAAAACTTAGGTTATTATGCGTAAGGTTTAGAAAACCAAACAATTCTCTCAAACTTATCCAAGCTTGAAAGATATCACAAGTCGAAGTATTCCACTAGCTTGTCCAAGCTAGGGAAGTACTGAGTTGCCTTTGCGCGTTAACGAATCTGAAGATGAATCTTCTACGCAAATATTGAACTTTCTGCGTAAGCTGCAACTTTTGCAAAAACTTTCAATTCTTTTACATAAATGATGAGGCGAAAAATGAACCGTTTTTAGGGGTCATTTAAGCCCGAATTCGAATTTATTTGATCAAATATTTCCCTAAATCGTTCCTTTTGTCATTTTAGGTACTTTTGGAGTGAAATCTGGTAAATGAAGCATTTTGGACGTTTTTGGAGCATAAAAGTGAAGAAAACGGCAAAGTGTTAATTTTCCTTGCTGGGAACAGTACCTGACGGCGTCAGAAGTTTCTTAATGACGGCGTCAAGAGCAATACAAGAGGTGGAAGTGGATGATACACGTGACGATCCAGAAAGTTTTGTACTAGGGACATGATGGCATCACCCAAGGCCATCATGGTCCAAATGTTAGTGACGGCCCAGAACAGAATTACACATGACGGCGTCAAAACTGGATCTAGGCAATCCGATTTCATTATGGGCGGCGAATTGACGGCGTCAGAATTTTCTTCTTGACGCCGTCACCCTGTAAAATCTATATATAGTCTTCTAAATTTCATTCATTGTGGTGCAACTTTGAGGGAGAAACCCTAGGTCCGAATTTTTACAGCTTTTTCAAGGGTTTCAACCCTTTGAACTTTTCATGTCAATTTGAGATAAGTACTCTTTCAATTCAATCAATATGTCTATGTGTTGCTTGAATATATCTTACACTTGTCTTCAATTTAACATGCTTGGCTAGTTCTTTTGTGTGTTTGCTTAGATGTAGTGAAACCTAGATGTTAATTATGGGTTGATTGTTTGCTTATAATTGTTACGGATGATTGTATTCGATGTTAGGCTTAAGAAAACTGGCAGACTTCCATTGGTAACATGCTTGAATGTCTTAAGAAACATGATCAGAGGTGTACTATGATTTTTGGTTGTATTTAATGCGTAGGAGAATTCTAATGATCCCATGTTAGGAGCTTCTAACGGCTCGACATAGGAGTGAAGTAGGATCCTATAGAGTTAGGGAATATTGTACACGGCCTTACGACTAGTATTAAGGAATACGACCCATCATCCATGCAATTGTAACAAACTATCAACCTGTAAAAGATATCTAGGGAGTAATGAAACCTAAGTAAACACAATTTCCCCGTCATTGTTTACACCACACTTGTATAATTAGATTTCATTTAATTTTTTTTTTTAATTTTTTTTTTTGATTGCATCTTTAGTTATTGGGTTAGTTGACTAGCGACTAATTCCGCCCACTCTTCCAAAAACCGAGATTTTTAATTGCTTTTATAAAAATACAAAAAGAATCATCCCTCACCTCTAGACCAATTTTTAGGCTTTCTAATCCTAGCGACACTATTCCTGAGTTGAACGATCAATCCTCCGGTACTTGTCAATATACTATACTACAACGATCAGGTACACTGCCTGGTGGGGGTTGTAAGCTTCTCGAGATCCCTTGAGAGGTAAAACCTGGTACGATTCCCACGTATCAAGTTTTTGGCGCCGCAGCCCGGGGAATAGTTATTGTCTAGGTTAGGATTTCTCTTTATTAGGTCTACTTGCTAGATTCCTTTCTAGCAAGATTTTATTTTTATTTTTTAGGTTTTCTTTAGTCTATCTTATTTCTTTGTACCCTTGTTCGTATTAGGTTTGTCTTTATGGATTTAGAGAATCACCATTTAGAAGTTAGCAAGAGGCTTATAGCACGTAAAAGAAGAAAGAGAGAAGTTAACACATTTAAGGAATTTAATAAACTCCAAATGAAAATTGAGTTTACAGACTTCTCTCCAACCCCCGATGAATTGAGTTACCACAGATTTCTTTTACAAACCACTGCCCCTCAAAATATAAAAAGATACCATGGATTAGGAGGTATAACTATAGGAACATAAAAATTCCTTGCATGATTGGGTACATGTCTAGAGAGCATACATACGTTGATTTAAAAGCACCCATGACTATTATGTCTAGGCTCTACTACAACTGGATAATGAGTGAAAGGCTAAGCCCTAGAAAAGACCCCTACAACCCTAATAGACTATGTAATTTTGTCAAGAGAGTTAAAGGAGTACACATCTTTGTAGGAAATTTTACTTATCAATGCGACTTTGTAATCCTAGAAGATGTTAGAGGCATTATAGATCCACACTTAGGAGAAATGGTCCTAGGGCAACCTTTTGTTGAGATAACTAAGATGAATTGTGATCATGGGAAGGGAATAGTTCAGTTTACTGATGGGATAGAAAATATCACTTTTATGATGCCTCACATGAGGGAAGAATTAAAGGGCATCAAGATTTACAAATTGATGAGATTCGACCTTATGAGGTTAAGGACGACGGAATTGATGATGATGTTTATTTTGAGAGGAGGCGAACATACTATTCAAGTTGCATGAATCTAGGCCCTGAGTACAAGCGTGATGAGAATTGGGTTAGAAGTTTTGAGTTGGCACAAAAGTGGGAAAGGAAAACGTAATTGCCCGTGACCTTGAGTCTAGCTACAAGACTCGTAAATAAAGAAAAGCGCTTCCTGGGAGGCAACCCATGCTTTGTGTGATTTTTAATTGTTTGATTGTTATTTACTTCCATATGCATGCTTTATTTTTATTGTTGGTAGATCATGTTTCAAACTAAATTGTGAAAATGCTTTATTTTGTTGATTAACTTCGTCTTAACTTCATATAAAGGTATTTTGCAAAAGATAAGTGTAAGGGGAACCCCAAATTTGTTTTTAAGAACGAAATTGATCATGATTCTCCACGATATTAAATGAACATGTGTATTAGTATTTGTTAGTGTCAAATGCTTGTATCGAGTCATAATGATGTTTTGCAGGATTTTCCAGGAAGTAGGGCATAAGTTTTTCCAGAAATTTTCCAGAAACTTAACATAAAGATTTCTGTAGGTCACTTCTGATAGCGTCAGGAATTAATTCCTGACGGCGTCATGTGTAAAATTCTGGAAATTTTGCGAGTTTTGTTTTTCTAACGGAGTCTTAAAGTTTTTGCTAATTCTTTAGTTTTATAAACTCCAGGAAATCTACAAACATTCATTCCACGAGCATTATATCTTAATTTGCTTTCTAGGATTTGTTAGTATATATAGATTGCCGTCGATTTTACGCAAGGTTGCCTTGTTTGTTTTCTCAGGTTTAACAGGTTATGTATAACAAGAAGATGATTTATTTTTCTGGAAGGGAAGCTTTGAATGTTCACTTTTCTTGGAGGAAGATCTAACCTTGTTACCACACTATCCACACCGAACGAATCAGGGGAGTATTTGCTTTCATTCTTTTACCTATTTCACTTTTACATTCTTTAATTGAACATTGGGGACAATGTTCATCCTAAGTGTATGGGGAGGGTAAATGATGATACCTTATAAGATACTATTGCACTTGAGTTTGTTTGTTTGATGGTATGTGTGTCATAAAACTAAGGGAAATACTTGTTAGTGTAATTTTAGCGCCAAATTTAAATTTTTTTACAACATTTAGGAGTGACACTTTTAGCCTTAGCAAGCGTCTCATGGATAGGAGTCGTATGACTAGCACAAAACTGTACCATTCAAAAAAAAATTTCCACCCAAATATGTGAGGTTCTCCTTTAGATTTGATAGAAAAAGCATTTACTATTAGTGCTTATGAGGGTACTGGTAGCATTTGGATTCTAGAACTTGCGTTAGTGATGCATCCTGAGACCGCTAGTGAGACTACATTCATGTAGTAGGATTTACTACATGATAAGAGGCATTAGGATCACCCTTGTGTTAAACCCGTATCATAATTACTTGACCATTTAAGTCATATTACTTGGCTAGTAAAGTCAACTAATTTTTCCACACCCTTAGCGTTGTACTCATTTTTAGTACACGAAACCCCTAGTACACCCCTCTGAGCCTATCTTTTTGTTTCTAACTTTAATCATCTTACTTTAAGGAAGAATTTGTTACAACCCACTTAAATGTACACCCAAATCGCCTTAGCCTTCCGTGTATGCACTCATCTTTAGTGCATTATTGTTACATGTTTAAACCCTTAGTTAATTATCTAATTGATTACATGGTTGCTAAGTCAAGTCATATCTTGTACATATTGTGGAAGTGGAGCAATACAAGAGAAATACAAGAGGTGGAAGTGGATGATACACGTGACGATCCAGAAAGTTTTGTACTAGGGACATGACGGTGTCACCCTAGGCCGTCATGGTCCAAATGTTAGTAACGGCCCAGAACAGAATTACACATGACGGCGTCAAAACTGGATCTAGGCAATCCGATTTCATTATGGGCGGCGAGTTGGCGGCGTCAGAATTTTCTTCTTGACGCCGTCACCCTGTAAAATCTATATATAGTTTTCTAAATTTCATTCATTGTGGTGCAACTTTGAGGGAGAAACCCTAGGTCCGAATTTTTACAGCTTTTTCAAGGGTTTCAACCCTTTGAACTTTTCATGTCAATTTGAGATAAGTACTCTTTCAGTTCAATCAATATGTCTATGTGTTGCTTGAATATATCTTACACTTGTCTTCAATTTAACATGCTTAGCTAGATCTTTTGTGTGTTTGCTTAGATGTAGTGAAACCTAGATGTTAATTATGGGTTGATTGTTTGTTTATAGTTGTTACGGATGATTGTATTCGATGTTAGGCTTAAGAAAACTGGCAGACTTCCATTGGTAACATGCTTGAACGTCTTAAGAAACATGATCAGAGGTGTACTATGATTTTTGGTTGTATTTTATGCGTAGGAGAATTCTAATGATCCCATGTTAGGAGCTTCTAACGGCTCGACATATGAGTGAAGTAGGATCCTATAGAGTTAGGGAATATTGTACACGGCCCTACGACTAGTATTAAGGAATACGACCCGTCATCCATGCAATTGTAACAAACTATCAACCTGTAAAAGATATCTAGGGAGTAATGAAACCTAAGTAAATACAATTTCCCCATCATTGTTTACACCACACTTGTATAATTAGATTTCATTTAATTTTTGTTATTTTATTTTGATTGCATCTTTAGTTATTGGGTTAGTTGACTAGCAACAAATTCCGCCCACTCTTCCAAAAACCGAGATTTTTAATTGCTTTTATAAAAATATAAAAATACAAAAAGAATTATCCCTCACCTCTAGACCTAGTTTTTAGGCTTTCTAATCCTAGCGACACTATTCCTGAGTTGAACGATCAATCCCCCGGTACTTGTCACTATACTATACTACAATGATCAGGTACACTGCCTGGTGGGAGTTGTAAGCTTCTCGAGATCCCTCGAGAGGTAAAACCTAGTACGATTCCCACGTATCAGTAAAAAGAGGGTTTTTACCAGGATTCTGCGAAAATTAAGGGTAGTGCTTGTTTCTTACGCGTAAAGTGATCTGATTGTTAAAAAGAAAACACTAATTTTGCATAAAAAACATGATTACAAATAGTTCCTTATGATCAAATCTCTTCTAAAACACTTAAAGAACAATAAAGTTTAAAGCTTTAACCTTCAAAACGAAATTGGCACTAAAACATAACTAGGTACGAATGAAAAACATGATGATAAACATGATAAAACTTTGAAAGTACGAATCTTTATGCAAAATCTAAGCTCTTTAACACTATATCAATCTTAAAACTTTCCAGGCTTCAAGATTTAAGTGAAAGAAACAAAGAAAAATGCGTGAAAAAGAAGAAAAAACTATTAAAATCTACGACTAAACACTAAAGAACTAAACTTCAATCACTAGTAGGTGAATGATACCACTTGTTAGGTTCCCATAATGAATATAACACAAAAATAAAGAGATGAGAGAAAGAGATGGATGATTTATATGATAAGAGAAATAATATGACAATAGTTTCCTTAAGGTATCAAACAAACCAACAACATTAAGAGTAGCATACATGCTCTATTTATAGGGGAAGGACTAGGTCAACACCCCCTTTCCTCCCTTTCATTCCTACGTGGGCTTTATATCCTTGGTGGGCTTGATATAACATTAGCCCATTACAAAAACATAATAATAGATTAAGTTAAGCAACCTATTACAAAATATAAATGACCGAGACTTGACTAATACAAAACATGTTCCCAACACCTTAGATACACCCTTCCGAGCCATTCTTTCGTTTCATACCCTTATCATTATTATTTTGATACACCTATTTGCCTTAGCCTACCGTGTAGTCTTGTTCTATGATTAGGAAGTCGCCGCTTACCTAAGTTTGAGGCTCGAGTAAAGAGATTCGGGAATCACGCCCATGTTGAAGACTTATCTTTCAAGATCATTAAAGACCCCCCCAAATTTTTTCATTTATGATTCATCTCAAGTGGGGGGATGTTATTATTCTTGTAATTTATTGTTATGATTGAAAAATAATGTGTGAATTTCTGTATGTAGATAGTTTTATTTATGGTGCAACGATGTATAACACCAAGTTATGAGCTTATCAAGATTTAGTATCGAGGAGGCCACTTCGATCACATTTGAAGAATGGTGTTGGTTAGGTATATTCACCAACATGAAGACCAAGTGGTGTGCCCATCATGACATCCGCTAATGGCATACTCACATGAAGTATGATTCAATTTTTGCGTCTTGGAGCTTTATCTTTGGATGAATGGCAGGCGGTAATGACTTGGTTGTAGGCTAAGACTATTTGATTTTATTTTTTATTTTTCACCATTTATGTGCATCCCATGTCTTATCCTACCCTTTAGTTGTTAATCATGCTTAGGTGAGGGTTTTGAGTAGTCATTGGTGTCTTGCCCAACATTCTGGTCATGTACCGATGGTCTTTGTCGCCTTCGCCTTAGTATGTTAGTAACAACACTACATCTCAACCTTAAAATTTGTTCACCCAATATTTCCTTTAAAGATTGTTTCAACCTTAGCTCTAGTGGTGGAGATTTGTGTAACCGCCAAGCCTATGATAGAATACATACTGTGACTATGCATTGAGTGATCACCTCGAAATTAACACTTAGATTAGAGAGAGCAAGAGTGTTTGTTCCCATTTCGTGAGGTGTTCGGCTTTGATAAGTTCTAGCATAGGAAGTTTTTAAATTCATATTTTCCAATCTCTTGGGAGATATCTTTTTGAAAATGATTCTAATAAGGTCTACTTGAGGGCAAGTAGAGTTCAAGTGGGGGGATATTTGATAACATCAAATAGTTCTGATATTTTAGTGTTAATTTCCCCCTATTATACTCATCTCTTATATCATTTTATTAGAATATATACTCTTATCGATTTATATTTCACTTTCGGGATAAAAATGAGCATTGGTACGTAGAGATGCGGATTTGGAAGATTATTAATGAAATAAGTTGAAGTATGCTGATTGGACACTAGCTACGGCGTAGATCATCTCTCAACCTACACCGTAACATCAATTTACACTGAAAACTGAAGTCAACTATGACTAAGAAACTACGACGTAACCAACTTATGGGTTATGGTGTAGCTGTGGGTACGAGAGTTTTACGGCCGTATCTCACCTTGAGGTTACACCGTATATCTTCCTTCAACACTTAGAAGAATTTCGTAATCCAAGATGGAATTACGGCGTAACCACTCACAAGGTTACGCCGTAGAATGGTGTACGAGAGACTTACAACCGTAACATATCTTTAAGTTACAACGTAGTATCAAGATTCAAAAGCTACGGCGTAGTTAACCCTAGGGGTTACGCCGTAACAATGTCGAGACTATAAATACCAGCCCTAGTTCCGCATTTTACAATATCTTTCTCACACACAAAAAACCAGAGGAGGAATTAGGGATCATGGAGGATGAATTTCTGCAAGCATACAAGTCATTTCCAAGGGAGAATTCACGCGTTTAACTCATAAGTTTTACCATTTTCATATTACATTCTTGTATTCAATTCACGTTTCCATTACAATGTTGAACATCAATTTTACTGCATAATTTAATTTGAGTGGCTAAACACCTTTGGTGTTAGCCTTGTTATGAAATTGTTATCATTATGATTTAGTTTTCCCGTATCTTTATCATTTTATTTTTATACTTTCTTAGCGTATTTTGGGACAGCCTTGTTTTGGTAGTATGGAAGTTTGGTAGTACCTAAGAAGCTAGGAGAATTAACCATAGGACCCAAAGTGAATAAGGTTATGTTTAATGGTAAGAATTGACCATAGGACTATCACTACTTGTGTAGAAATTTCAACGAACGACCACTTACTAAACGTAATTGCTTAAGGAATTAGTGGGGATCTAAGTTCCGAAAGGCCGGATCCTACTAAATAAGTCTAAGTTAGTAGAGGCCTTTAATATAAAATTTAGTCATAACATAACTAAGTCTAGTCAACTTTATTCCCCAGATGAAACGATAGGATGCATTTAATAGAAAACTTAGTCATAACATAACAAGAGTAGTAATTAGGTTAACACTTCTCTCCCTACTGATTTCTCTTTACTATTTAATTGCTTTTTGTTATTTCATTTCTTTAGTATAATCAATCAATCTACAAAACTCCTTTTAAAACCACTGATATAGAACTTAGTTTTAATCCGCACGCATAGCTCTTAGGACGACCTCGGCTTTACTAACAACTACACTATACACGACCGGGTACACTGCCTGATAGTGCATTAGGTAGACCTTAGGTAGATGAGACAATTATAAATTTAAAACCTGGTCAGAAATCCTGCATCACATACCATCCTTTATACCTAGACATATGCCCTTATGGGTTCCCTATTTCGAAACACTGCTAGTCATCTCAGGCATCAATAAGTGAATATGCACAGTATAATATCTCCTCAGGTCTTAGGGATAGTACGCCATGATCCAAGAACTCTACTAACTGATTAATCCACAGAGTCTCTTTTCGATGAGGGAAAAAATTATTATTTAATTGCATCAAATGATAAACCGAGTATGACACTGATAACATAGAGAGTAACCTTGCTAGTAGTGTTAATGCTCAAGAGTTAAAAGATGATGATAATGAGAAAAGGATGCTTGCCAACCAGGTTGTCGATATGATTGAATTGCAAAATTTAGTTCCAACATAAATGAAGAAAAAGAAAAACCATGACGGTTAAATAGAAGATTGCTCAATATATTAATGCATTGAAATGTGTGAATGAAATTAACATGTTACTTGAAGAAGAAGTTCGCACACATGTTATTGAGTTGAAAAGAGAGAACGAATATGTTGGGAACATACTTTTGTATTTAGTCAAGTCTCGGTCATTACCTTTTGTAATAGGTTGCTTAGTTATTTATTTCATTATGTTTAAGTTACAAGGCTTATGTATTAAAGTCCAATGGGCCTTGAAGCCCACGTTTTTAGATGAATGAGGGAGGAAGGGAGTGTTGCTCTACTCCTCCCCTATATATACTAAGCTTATGTAACCTTGAATATTGTTGGTTATTTGAATATCTTAATGAAACTTTAGTTCTTTCACTCTTCATAATCTTATAATCAACCATCTCTTATTCTCATCTTATTTCTTATACTTGTGTTTACAAAATGGTGACCTAACAAGTGGTATCATTCGCCTAATAGAGATTGAAGTATTGTTCTTAGTGTTAACGTGGGGTTCTCATCATATTTCTTCATCTTTTTTGCTTTTTTCTTTGTTTCTTTCACTCAAATCTTGAAGCTTGGACAAGTTTTAAGGTTGATATAGTGATTAAAAGCTTAGATTTTGCATAAAGTATTGATCTTTTAAGGTTTTATTACTTATTCTTCTAGTTTATTGAGTTTTGTAGCTTCTTTAATATTAGAAAACTTGTTTTTGGTAGCAAAATCTTTCATATTTAGTGTTTTCTAAGTGTTGGTGAAGTTACTTGATCAAAAGAACCTTATTTCTATGCATTTTTCTTCAAAAAAGTTGAGATTTTTCAAGATTCTGGTCATCTTACGCGTAACTTTTACGTACTGCCCAAGTTTTGAGCTTAAAATTGTATTTTTTGGTACTTTTACGCGTAAGTTTTAGCAAAAAAACCCTTTCCTACGCATAACCTTGAATCCTACGCATAAGTTTTGGCAGAAAACCCATTTTCTACGCTTAACTTCATTTCCTACGCATAAGTTGGGAATCCTACGCCTAAGTCTAATTCCTACGCAGAAGTTGATTTCCTACGCCTAAGTTTCTACGCAGAAGTTAGATCTTACGCATAAGATTAAATCTTACGCGTAAGTTTCAGAATTCTACTCATAAGTTTCTTCAACGGTCTTCTCTTCGTGCAACGGTGACTCAATACTTCCCTAGCTTGGATAAGTTAGTGGAATACTTCGACTAAGGATATCTTTCAAGCTTGGACAAGTTTGAAAGATTTGTTTGGTTCGTTAACCTTACGCAAGACTTGTATCTTACGCATAAGCTTAATCTTACGCGTAAAGGAGTATCTTACGCATAAACTTATTGTTTATGCATAACATCCTCTCTTACGCATAACATTTAAGTCTACACATAAGTCAATTGTTACGCGTAAGATCTCATGTTATCCCAAGGATTTTGACTTTAACCAAAGGAACATGCATTTCAATCTTCTACAAGATCCATCATTCACACAAGTCTCTTTCTACTATCTTCTAACTTATTTTCAAAAATAAAAATAAAAATAAAAAAATAAAATTTAGGCCAAATTTCAAAAATTTGAGTAAAATTTAATTTTTACAGGAGACTAAACTTTCAATTTTTACGCGAAATTTAAATTTTGGTATAACGGTGAAAATTTTGGCCCAAAATTCAAATTTTTAGGCCAAATTTCAAAAAAATTCGGTAAAATTTGGCGGCAAAATTTTTTAAAACTCAAATTTTTTCTATAACCTTAGAATGGCATTTTAAAGTGATTTTCAAAACTTTGGAAGAGAAAATTTTTTCAAATTATTTTGGAGGAAAAACCAGAAATCACTATTTCAACCTTGAGTGTGACATTTTGTTTGATTATTTCGATTAAGTCGCAACAATCAAGGGGGAGAGAAATGTCATCTACAATGTCTCAATCACCTTCTTCCAACTACCTTCCTCACCAATATTCTCATCAGCAACAGTATCATCAACAACAAAGTCACAGCTCCCTCATTCGTCATGTTCTGCTTTTTGGCGATGAATCAAGGCCTCCAATGTTACAACCAGGAACGTATACTTATTGGAAACAAAGATTTCTACAATGGCTCACAAATCGTCCTACTGCAGATCTCATGCTTAATTCCATTCAAGATGGTCCATACAAAATGATATTTCTTGCTGACTCAACAGGGATTATCAGACTACAAACAGATGAAGATTTGAATGCTACTGAACTTGCTCAGTACGATGCTGACCAACAAGTTGCATGGTTCATGACACTAGCACTTCCCAACTCAATTTACATGTATATGGGCTTTCAAGCCAGTGCTTATGAAATGTGGAAATATCTTGAAGCTATGCATCGTACAGAAGAACTTCATCACATCAGAATGAAGCAAACTCTTGAATCTTGTTTAAGCATGAATCCACTAAAGACCATTCTCCCTTCTCCACCATCTCCAGCTGTTGACCATGGATCCTTAATTGACACTCCAAATGGTCTCTTCTTCATTCCTCCGAATGCACCTGAGCCTTTCTTCATTCCTCAGTACCATCCTGCTACACTACATAATAATGTGCAATCTCTTCTGCAAAATCTAGTGAAGCTTAGTCAAGTATCTACTAAGAAAGGCAATGGCGCTATGACTTCAACTTCTGAATGCTTAAACACAATGAAAGATATTGATGATGAAGAAGATCTTATCAAACCGAGCATGGCATTCTTGGCATATACGGAATATATTGCAAATGAGGAAGCTCAAGATTATGATTCAACCTCACTCTCTGACGATAATGTTAAATACAATGCCACACTTAGTCAAATGGAAGTTGAAGGGGGTAATCTCAATGCAGTTTTGCATAGTGTCATGGGAGTTATTCCTTCTAATGATGAATATGCAGATTTGGAATCCAATACAGCAGATTTGGAAACCGATACAACAGATGTGATGTTAATGGCAAACATGCAGGAATTTCACATGATAAATACTGGCTCAGAGTATGCTTCTGATGATTCTGAAGATCCTTTTGTGAAATTAAACCAAGAGAAACGCCTGACATCTTTAAGATTACTTTATTCACACCTTAAGCTTCTCTCAAACAAAAACTTAGCAGAAACTCGTTCCGAGTATGGATTCAAATGGGTATTTCCAGACCTGTTTGGAGAAATAGTTGATATTTTCACTACTACAATGTTCGACAACGTGAATCAACTTGAAAAGCAACTTGATACTGAAGAATTTCACGAGAGTGAATCCAATGCCGCCTTCAGAGTGCTCAAGAAACAGTTTCAACATTTCATCAATTATGACTGTGAAGTGGTAAGCGAGTATTTTTTAGAATACACTCGAATTGAGGCTCAAACCTTCAAAGATATATTGCTCCAACACCTGGATGCTATTGAAAAGTCAATTGTTGAAAGAGTACTTCACAGACTAGAGTATGACAAAAGGAGGAAGTTGCAGATTCAAGAAGAGTTAATTCATAAAGTTGATGCATTGGATGCTAATTTGGTTGACATGGAAAGCAATGGGACAGAATTAAAAGAGCAGGATGACAACAGTAGATTAGGGAATGATACAGATGCAGACTGTGCAGAGATCGGACCCTCCTATGACTCAAAACCCAACTTTGACAAAGAACATATGGATGAGGAAGATGTCATACCCATCTATGACACAGAACCTAACTTTGACAAAGAGCAAATGGTTGAGGTACAATCTACTGTTGATCATATTATGCTTGCAAATGTGATACAACAATCTGAGCAACCTAACTTTAGTAATGAAGGAGAGGTTGACCAGAATGTTGTTCAATGTCTAGAGAAACATTCTGAGTCTAAGTCCTTACCTGATAATATTATAACTGATACACCATACCAAACTCTTGAGTCTGAAAACATTCTTCTCAAAAAGACCATTGCCCAGTTTCATAAAGATTTTTCAAAACTGGAGGCACATTGCATCTCACTGGAACTCAAATTGCAAAACGAATCTCTAAATTCGGGTAACAATGGTCAATCTTTGAATGAACAAAGTAAACGTATGGATACATTAGTTAAAGAAAATGAGCTTTTAAAAGGTCAAATTCAAGCAAAGGCGTTTGCACATGCTGCATTGCAAAACAAATTAAGAAGACTGACTGGTCAGAGTGTGGATACTAAGTTTGCAAAACCATCAATCTTGGGGAAACCGCCTTCTCATACAAACAGAAAACAATCAGTGGTTAGACAACCAACTGCATTTAAATCTGAAAGACCTAAATCTTCAAAATCTCGGTTTGCCTCCCAAGTTGTTGAGAATAACAATTTGACAAATCCAGTCACTCTACATTCTTGGCCTAAGGAAAATGCATCTGTGTCTGCTAAATCTCAACACGTGATTATACCTGGTTCATCTAGGATTAGTTCGAAAACTGTGTCTAAAACAAGCATTAAAAGTAAAGATTCTTATAGAAAATATGACATGTACAAGAACTATGATCTAGAAAAGGCTAGGAAAAAGGCACTACTTCAAAAGGATGGAATTCTAGGTTCAAAACCTCGTGTAATGCCTTCCACTGTAGTACAGAACATTGATTGTAATAGCACACCAAAACCTAAGAGTAAACTACAAACTAATAGGAATTGGCTAGCTTCTAAGAGTAGTTGCGTAAATAATCATGTTGTATGTGCTTTAAAATATCTTCAAAAAGGAAATTCATTTGAAAAGGCTCAATCGACTAAAAATAAACTCGTTGAACCAAAAGTCATAAGTCAGAAACCTAAGAAGTGGATCAATATAGGACGTAGGTTTTCTCATACAAGTGATGCTCCCACATTTCATTCTGCTGCATCTAAAAGGAAAACATCTCCTAGATCTAACAATAGGTGGATACCCACGGGTAGAATTTTCAATACGATTGGTCTTAGGTGGATTCCTACAGGAAAGATCTTAAACTTTTGCACCAAAACTAATGTGATTTCCACAACATCTACCTCTGAGACAAGAATGAAAACCATCGGAATTGTGTGTTCAAGTGTCAATAAGATAGTTGACACTACATCTTTATGCTTCTAACACCTGGAACCCAGTTACACTTGGGGCTCCATGTTCTCTGTTTTGTCTTTTCTTTCTTTCTCTACAGACTCAACAGGAATGGCTTTGGAATAATTCAGTTTCGGACCCGCACTTCAACAATGGCTTCTGAGCAACACAGCTTAGGACCCGAATTCAACCGTCTTAACTCTCCAGACTCTTCAGCTGAACCATTGCCCCTCAACCGCAAAGAATTGGAAACCTTGTTTGCTCCACTGTTTGATGATACAATTGAATACTGTTCTACTGAGGTCTCACCCAATTCCGCTGCTCAACCTGAAAATATTCAAGTACCTGACTCACCTCAACAAACTACAACAACTGTTGAGAAAGACGGTCCTCCAATTGCATCTCCATTAACAGCAGAACAAACTGCTTCCAACTCACGACAATCAGCTGAAGATCCTACACCACAATCAGTTCCACAACCCGCAGAGTATGATCCTAATGCGTTCTTTAACCCATTTGCACCGGCTCCAACATTTCCTGATGTAGCTGAGTCATCCACACGCAATTTGGATCCTGCTAACATGCGAGATACTTATCAACTACACCCTTCGACACACAAATGGACTCGAGACCATCCCCTAGTTCATATTATTGGCCATCCAGATGCACATGTAATGACAAGACAACGACTTCACACTGATGGTGAAACTTGTATCTGTGCACTCACAGTATGTTAAGAAGAACCTAAGAACATTAAAGAAGCAATGACTTACGACAACTGGATTGAATCTATGCAAGAGGAATTTTAGCAATTCATAAGATTAGAAGTCTGGGAATTAGTTGAAAGACCTGACGGAGTCTTTGTCATCGGGTTAAAATGGATTTGGTAAAATAAGCTAGATGCAGAAGGCACAGTCATACGTAACAAATCACGCCTGGTAGCGAAAGGATACTCCCAACTAGAAGGACTTGATTTTGCAGAATCCTTTGCTCCAGTGGCTAGACATGAAGCTGTTCGGGTCTTTTTGGCTTATGCAGCACATAGGAACATGGTTGTTTACCAAATGGATGTGAAAACAGCATTTCTTAATGGAGAACTCTGTGAAGAAGTTTATGTAAGCTAACCAGACGGCTTCGTTGATCCTGAGCGTCCCAATCACGTTTACCGACTCAAAAAGGCACTCTACGGACTTAAGCAAGCCCCAAGGGCGTGGTATGACAAACTATCTGCTTTCTTGCTGGCCAATAAATTTTCTAAAGGTTCAGTGGTTCCAACACTATTTACAAAAACATACGGGGAGGACTTACTTGTTGTTCAAATCTATGTCGATGACATTATTTTTGCTTCAACAAAAAGAAGTTACTCTAATGATTTTGCAAATTTAATGAAAGATAATTTTGAAATGTTCATGATGGGTGAACTTTCATTCTTTCTAGGACTACAAGTTCATCAATCACCCCGTGGAATTTTTATAAATCAGTCCAAATATGCTCTAGAAATTTTAAAGAAACATGGAATGATGAGTTGTGATACTTACAATACACCAATGGGCTATACCACAAAACTAGATGCTGACTTACATGGGACACCAGTTGACCCTACCAAATACCGTAGTATGATTGGGTCATTCATCTATCTCACAGCTAGTAGACCTGATATAGTATTTGTTGTCTACATGTGCTCTCGCTACCAGTCCAAACCAACTGAAAAACACCTCAGTGAGGTTAAAAGAATCCTTCGATACATAAAGGGAACCATTAACTTGGGAATCTGGTATCCGAAGGATTCTGGTTTTGAACTAATTGCTTTTTCAGACGCTGATCATGCAGGATGTTTAGACACACGCAAAAGTACATCTGGTGGATTACAGTTTCTCAGAGATAAACTTGTGTCATGGCAATCAAAGAAGCAGGACTGCACATCACTGTCGTCAACAGAATCTGAATATGTAGCTATGTCTGCTTGTTGTGCTCAAGTCATCTGGATGAGATCACAACTTAAGGATTATGGCTACCTGTTCAGTAAGATTCCGATCTACTGTGATTCCAAAAGTGCCATTGCTATTTCCTGCAACACCGTTCATCACTGCAAATCCAAGCACATTGATCTCCGATATCATTTTATTAAAGAGCATGTCGAAAAGGGTACCGTCGAATTATATTTTGTTGGAACTGAGTACCAATTGGCGGACTTACTTACCAAAGCCTTAGCACCATCAAGGTTTGCTAGTCTAGTTCACCAAATTGGTATGCGATGTTTGACTCCAAATGATCTGGAAAAGTTTTTAAAACACAATTGATTGTCAAACATCAAAACTATCTTTATAAATATTTTACCAAAAACAAAATACAAAAATATAAAACCAACAAAAACACAAAAAGATTTTATTTTGTTCTTTCAAAAAAAAATGCAAGTACAACCACTCTTTTCAACACTATTTTTTATAAACGTCTTCAAATATGATCAAAAACAAGTGTTGAGGGGGAGGTAAAGTATTTTTCAATTTTCTTAATATTTACTACGTACTTGCATTTTACCAAAAATATTTTTGTTTTATCAAATGTGAGGCTTCTAAGATTTTTCGAGTTACTCACCTTGACTATTGAAACAATTTCTAAAATTCCAAATGACATCGGTCTATGGTCAAGGGGGAGTATATTTATCCAAAGTTGTTCCTTGAAAATACTTTATGGAGTTATTATTACATGTGAGTTAATTGGGCACTAGGTATGAAAGTTATATAAGGCTAAGGGGCCAAAGTTGTCAAATTGTGAAACTTTTAATTACACTAGTCAAAACTAGTTGACCCACAATCATTTACTGCACCTAATCACATTCAATATTTTCACCAAACCTAATCAACGATCCATAATCAACCAACTGATCCATCCATTGTTCTTCAAATCTGTAAGTACTAATATGTTTTGATCATGTTTTTAAACAAGGGTTCTTATTTTCATCTTAATCCAACGGCTCAATTTTCCTTAATAGTTAAAATTTGCTTTAGGGTTTTGCGTAAAATTGGACCCAGAGATTTGTTGTGATAATGGTTAAATTAGTTAGTGGGAAATGGTCTTAGAATGTTTCTAAACATGTTTGTGAACTCCAATCATACCCAGAAACTCCAATTGATTGATTTTGAATTTAGGGTTCATACATTGATTTAGGGTTTTTTGATTTAGGATGTTTATATACTAATTGATGATGGGGATAGTGTTTGTATGTGATTAGGAACAAGATTTAGTGGTTGAATTGCTTCAGAAACTACATATGGATCTTGAATCTTTGATTTAGGGTTCATGAACACTAGCAGTTATGAAATTGTGATTTTATGGTTAATTTGTGTTATAAATTGGTCCACATGTTCCTAAGCATATGTATAACCCTCGCCTTTGTCCAATTTCTACCCAGAAACATGTTTGGTTATCTTAGTGATTAGTAGTTCATGCGTTCCTACGCATAAGTTTGTCTTTGGCATGTTTACGCATATGTTTGTGAGATTTAGGTGTGTTGGAATGAGTATGAATGAAATCTTGATCAGTGGTTGTGTTTAACACTTTCAGGAATCAAAAGATACAATTTTTCAAAGGTGATTTTTTCGTTAAAGACGATTCTACGCAAAAGTTACTCATCCTACGCGTAAGATTCGACAGATTTGAAAAACTTGTCTTGGATAAGACAATGTTTACGCAAAAGATAATATCTTACGCATAAGTTATTTCTTACGCATAAGTTATAAACTTACGCATAAGTCAAAACTTACGCATAAGTTATATCTTACGCATAAGGTTTAATCCTTGGCATAAGCTCCAATCTTACGCTTAAGATTTAATCCTACGCATAAGATTGAGCCTACGCAAAAGATTAAACTTACGCGTAATATATAAAGTTATGCGTAGATTTTGCACTTACGCCTAATTTCATTTCTTACGCATAAGAAATGTTATGCGTAGGATTTCCAATCTTACGCGTAACATTGCCTAAATTCATGAAATTTGTCTAAGTGTTGTAAAATTTCAAAAGTGTAAACTCTTGTAATGGTTAACTCATGTTGTGACTAGATTGTTATAAGTTTCTACTAAGTGTTAACTTCTAATACACAAGTTCATCATATAACAACTGTTTATACACAAAATACCCACTGATCAATCCAAAATCTGCATTGTCATGTAATTGAATGTCTGAGCTAACAAAGTATATCATTGCTATGTTTGTGTTTGTATATGATCTATTCAGATGGCACAACATAATGACATTCCATATGGACCAGAACCTGAACCAAAACTCTCCTGGGAAGAAACCTTTCCTGAGAATTACTCCAGAAAGATAGGCAAGAACAACTTAAGGATCAACTTCAACAAAATCACGTGCAATGAATCTTCATGCATTGTAGCTGTGGATGCTCTCCTCTATCACCCGAACAAAATCCTGTTCACCAAATTAGCATATGTAGCTTGCTTCTACATACACCAATTTTGGCACACACTTCAGCTAGACCTTGGAGAAGAGTCCTTCACTTGCATGCTTCATAAGAGATAAGTTACTGTGGACATAGACACTCTTCGAAATGTTCTTGGTTTACCCGAACTTGGCCCAGAAGAAGAATACGATCCAGTACCTAATGAGGAAGAGCTAATAGAATGGTTACGGGATATTGGCTACGATGAATCAGAAGAAGTGGTGACTAGACACTCAAAGGTCAACATCAGATTTCTTCCACAACCATGGAGAACGTTGTATATCCTTATTGCTAAGTCATTATCTGGCAGAGACACTGGTCATGAACACCCTAAGCTCCAACATCTCAAACTTTTCTTGGCTTTGGCAAACATCAAGAAGGTGGATTATGCTAGCATTATTTGGGAAGATTTTGTGTGGCACATACAACACAAAACTACTAATATCCCATTCATTCGTTTCACCAAACTTCTCATCGAAAGCTTCCTTCGTGAGTATGACGATATTCCTCAAAGACTAGATGATGATGCTAAGAACACATTCAGAAATGAGGACACTCTCAGACAGATTAAGAGACTTGACACCAGCACACGCAAACAAGGAAAACTATTTCCCGATTGTCTCTTGAATGATAAAGTGAAACTCTGTAAGAATTACAAGTACTACGTTCAAGCTCTCAAGGAAGACAAAGTTGGGTTCTTAAACGAAGTCATTCTACCTTCGTTCATGCAGAAGAAGGGGAAGAAAGGTAGCAAGTCTGGGAGCTCTAGAAGTTCTACCAAGTCTACACGAAAGAGGGGAACACTTAAGTTCACCATTCCAGTCAAGAAACCTGAATCTATTCCTGAACCCACTCAACCACCTTCTCCAAAACCGTCTGACTAAGAAACCGAATCCGATGAAGGTCCAGTTTATAAGGAAGCCTATACAAACATCAACAAGAAGGTTAATCTTGAAGATCTTGATGATATGGACATGTCTTTCGAAGATTGGGACAAAAACATTGATGAATTTGCTGAAAATGCTGAATACCCAACAACGCTCAATCAAAGACCGTTAACTGAAGCAGACACTAAATTGGAAGAAGAAAGGTTAAGGAAAGAGAAGCTGAAGGAACCAATGACTGCTGAACAAGAAGCTGCTCACTCAAACATAGGCCTCTCAGTGGAAGAAGAAAATGAAAGAGCTCTTAATTTGGGTCTCCTCCACAGCAAAATAGACGCCCTCCAAGCTGATCAACCTCCAGCTCCTTTGTTTTCTCAAACAAACGAAGCAGGCGGATCTAGCAGAATTCCTGAGTCCACTACAGGAACCAATGCTGCTATGATTGTCTACGAAACCCCCCACAGTATCACCTACAGATGTAGAAATGCTTAATGCTTCAGCAACAGGAGAAGAGGAAGAAGAGGACCATATGGATACTGATGTTCCATATCTTTTGACCATGGAAGAGATGGAGATCATAGAAAGGGCTCAAGAAGAAGAGTTAAAAAGAAAACAAGAAGCTGAAGAGGCTAGGCTTGAGGAGTTAGAACAAGCCAAATTGGAAGAAGCAATTCGTATGGAAGAAAGCAGAAAAGCTGAAGAGGCAGCCAAACTTGCAGAAGATAAGAAAAGACAAGAAGAAGAAGCCAAGCTTGCAGAAGATCTTAGGCTTAAGGCAGAAGTAGCCAAATTAGCAAAAGAACTGAGGCTTAAGGCAGAAGCTGACAAATTGGCTGAAGAGCAAAGGTTACAGGAGGAGACAGCCAAAGAAAAGAAAGTTGATGCCAAGGATAAACCCGAACCACAAAGAGGAGATGATAAGGACATAACCACCCACATTGAATCTTCACAATCATCACCTCCAGCATCTGAATCTACACATGACGAATCAATCAAGAAACCCACAAGTACAAAAGCCTCTGCTGCATCCAAGTTGATTAAGAAGGCTTTTAGGAGAGTTCATGAAAAGAAGAAAAGCAAATTAGAAGATCAAGTTGAATCACTAGCAAGTCAAGTTGCTGAATTGACAAAGCTTAATACGAATGTCCAAGAACTGCAAGAAAAAGTAGATACCTTCTTAGCCAAGGATGTACAAGAAAACTTGGAAGCTACATTAGCTGCTCAAGCACATCAGTATATGGAACAACACTTAGTTGCTGAATTAAAAGATTTGCTGGCACCAATAAGAGGTGAACTCACCAAATTTGCAAAACAAGCTGTCAAGAAAGTGATCAGATCTACCTCATTTACTCTTCGAGCAGACAAATCAACTCTACCACAACCAGATTTGTCAATGGACGAATTAGAAACCCAGCTCTTAGACAAATTGGCAAGTAAATTCACCTTGTCACCTGATGAAGCTAAAGTCCTGGAAGCTTCGAAAGCCAAGATGTCTAAAGAATCCTGCAGCACTGAGGCCGACAAACTGAAACGTCCAAGAGATGATGAAGACAAGGATCCTAACTCACAGGCAAAGAAACAAAAGCAAGCCGAAGGACCATCAGCTCAACCCAAAGAACCTGTCATTCCTCCGACCACCACAACGTCTACTCAACAACCCAAGGGATCGGGTTCCGGTCCTAAAGCCCATGACCACTTTGAATACACAGGGGGAGACGAGATTCCATAGACCGATGAAATACCAGAACCGTCATCTACAAAGAAGAAAGAAAGAAAACGAAAACATCATTAGCATAAACCTGACACCTCTTCAAAAGGCACAAAACCTAAGAAACCGAAAAACATTCTCAATTGGCTTGACGAAGACAAAACTGCCGATTACTCCTGGTTTGACAAGATGATTAATTCGCAACCACCACTTGCAGATGATTAAGAACCTCTCGATGGTCGAATAGTGGAATACGCTCAGTTGATTCAACATAAATTTCACATGAAAAAGATGAACAAGAAAGAGTTACGAAGAATCAAGAATGATGCGTTCAATCTTCTGAAAGATCGGTCTGCTAACTCTATTGAACTGGAATATCATCTAGAAAATATTGCTCGAGCAATGTCAAGCAATATTGACTGGATCAATCCTGAATCTCACGTCAATCCAGTCACAAGGAAGACAGCACCATACATAACTGACTGGTCTAAACCACTGCCTATGATTGGAAAGCCAAAGGAGCCAAAGATACCTTATGTTTACTTCTTCAACACTGACCTGGACTTTCTTCAGCATGGCAACACCGTCGAAAAAAGATATGCTACTTCACTCACACTTTCCATTCCTGCTGCTCGTTACATAAACAACGCAATCGAAGAAGAAGCTACAACGTTGTTTAGTGACAAACTCGTGCCTTATGACAGAAATGCACTTTACGGGATTCACCACTGGCCCGATAACCGTGCACAATACTACCGGAGCAGCATACTTAGTCAAACAATGGGAGAAGTAATGAGTGACTTGAAGATTGTTTCCATTCAGTTCATCTCCACCGTCACTCACTTCGGGTACTCCTTCCTCAATAAGATCGTGCTCAAAAGACTTGATGAACAAGAGTACGTGATTTCTGAGTCAGACTTTCCTCGACTACTTCTGAATGACATTGAAGACATGTATCTACTCAAAGTCCAAGGAAAGCTGTGCAACCTACCCAAGGACATGCAGCTTGCCTTCATCACTGCTCTACTTATCTTCATGAGACACATCGTCATCAAAGAACGAGTAGAAGATCTTCAACTTAGAGTAGAAAGTTATCAGAAGAAGGTAAATCTCACCAAACCTAACCTTTTCAACATCCCCAACCTTCAACACCAATCTCAATACACCTTGATCAGGCATCCGGCATTTGGGTTCACATACCGCAGTGTAAACGGTCGAAACTGCTTCATGGCCTATGACGAAATCCATAAGTTCTGTGATGAAACCCTGAAGTTTGTCAGAGATGGAATCAAAAGCAGATTAGATGACATAGCACTGTGCAAATCCAAAAGGTGGAATACCGATGAGGCCAGACAAGCTCGCAGATTCATTACAAGGATTAAGAACCGGTTGAAGCGTAGGGATCAGATAAGGAGATTGGAAAGCTACGTAGGAGGCAGACCTGGATTTCCGGTGTTGACTTTTCAGAGACCAGAATGGTAGAAATTTGTAAGAACTTGATTTGATTTATCAATACTATTCTTCATAATGGCTTGTGCATGCACTACAGTGCACAACCCGAACTTGTAAAGAAAGGACCCTGAGGTACGCATCAGTGCCTCAATCCTAATATAAGGAGCGAAGGCTTCTTACTTTTGAGTAGAATTAATCAAATATTTTATGATTTTCATAATTCTGCTCAAAAGGACAAGTATTTCACCTCAATAAGACCTAATCACTTGTTGAGGGGGAGCACTTGTCAAAACCAAAATACTTTGTTCTAAAATCAAAAGTTCTTGGTGAATCTCCCCATAAGACTCAAAAAGGCATATTTTAATCTAAAAGGATTGTCAAAAACATCATTTTATATGCTATTTTTGAGGGGGAGAAAATGGAAAAGTGATTAAAATATAAGTATTCAAAAGGGCTAAAAGTTGTATCGTGTGCGAGCTAGACTCAGAATTGACCCAGGAATTGACGAGACAATAAAAGTTAGTAATCTCGAAAAGACTTATCCTCGACGGGTAATAACATCAAGTTAGTTACTAGAGCTAGTTGTCACCTAAAAGCTGACAATGGAACTCTTTAACTAGCCACGTAAGCGTGTCTCGAAAAGGATTTGTCTTAATAGAAATGTACCGTCTCGAGAAACTTTCTGTGGACTTGACCAGGCCGGGTAATAACTTCAAGCTAGTCTAACTAGTGATGTAAGCGTGTCTCGAATCGGTCTTGTTCACTGAAAGTGGATCAATTCAAAATGCTTGCTCCTCCCGCATGTGCAAATTTATTAAATACTCATGAGCACATGTGAAGGGGGAGCCCTTCAAAAGTGTACACAAAACTCTCAAAGTGTTAACCAAAACTTTTGATTATCACAAGCACTTTGAGATATTTTCAATCAAAGGTTTCTTGGCCATTGTCGGTTAATCAAGGAGTTATAAGGTGATTAAGATAGGAATAACCGTCCTATGATCCGCCAGAGCCGGAGGGATCTACCCAAGGACATCTCCCATAGTTAGAATTAGAAGTCCTTAGGTATGATTCGAAAAAAGGAGAAAAGAATAAAAGGGAAAGAAGGAGTTGAAGAATTAAAAAGAAATGCAAAAGAAAAGGGTGAAAAGAAATAGCCCTCCATATGTTCAACCTAAGGGCAGACACCGGGTTCAACTCGTATGCTACTGGTTGTTGCTAAGGCAACACCGGTATTGAAGACAAAGTCGTCATGGACCTAGTGACGCAATGCACTAAACCTTCTTAACCACTCAAGTTCTCTTAAAAGAGCTTGTTTCATTCTCACGGGGAACCAGTGTAATCTATCAACTTATCTCTTAGAGATGGTTGATATTGAAGCAGGAGACCCCTCCCTAGTCTCCGCATAAACCTAAGTGTGCACTTATAGAGTCTAGAGCCTTGAGATACATCAAAGATCTCTTAGGAACACTTAGTATTTCTGCAACTGGTGTTCTACATCAATGGACACCAGCTGTAAATTATCAAGTCCTTCGCAGATCTTAGCAATCTGCCGAGAACGTTTATGAGAGGATTACAAATGTATTTCTCAATGATTGAACAGAAATCCCTGCCAGGGTCAACATCAAACAGCCCTGACAGCAGGTCACTTCGGTAACCCCACAAGGGTTACGCTTAGTATTCGCGATGGTTCCATAGCGGTCTACAGTCGTGGAGTGATCCCCAGCGACTCACCCAGTCATTGAGCTACTTAGTAGGTCTCGTAAGCTCCTTCAGGAGTATCTGACATAGGAACGGCCTTGATAAGGATTAGAATGAGTCTTCACACTATGTTGTTGACGAACTCTAATTCCTTATCTGTAAGTACCGGTTGTTTATTGCTAACTGTTTACTTGCAGGTACCTCACCTCCATGATGGTAGATTCCAACATGCTCATACATACATCTTGAAGCAAATGATAGCTCCCCCAAAGATCTTAGCACCACAAAGTTCAAAGAAAGATTCTACGCCAATAAGAAGAATCTACAAAGTATAAAGACTAAAGATCTTAGAGTATGAAAAGGAACTTCGTGTACGTGAAAGTCTAAGTCCAAAGATGTATGAGTACGTTGGAATGGCGGACAATCACCACAGACGCAGGAGTGACGAACGGCAGACTACTTCATAACACAATCACTACATCATCACCAATGAACAAAGACATAGAGCAAAGTACATTCATTACACAACATTTTTTTAAGACGTCTAAAGATTTACATGTCACAAGTCAACAACGAAGATGAAGACGTCAAGCAACCGTGATGACCGAACCTTAGGGGGAGAATGTTGGGAACATACTTTTGTATTTAGTCAAGTCTCGGTCATTACCTTTTGTAATAGGTTGCTTAGTTATTTATTTCATTATGTTTAAGTTACAAGGCTTATGTATTAAAGTCCAATGGGCCTTGAAGCCCACGTTTTTAGATGAATGAGGGAGGAAGGGAGTGTTGCCCTACTCCTCCCCTATATATACTAAGCTTATGTAACCTTGAATATTGTTGGTTATTTGAATATCTTAATGAAACTTTAGTTCTTTCACTCTTCATAATCTTATAATCAACCATCTCTTATTCTCATCTTATTTCTTATACTTGTGTTTACAAAATGGTGACCTAACAGAATATAACACATTGCATAAAGAAGAAGTTAACATGTTAAGAGGAAATGAAATGAGTTAATTACTAAATTGGGCGTAATTAGCAATTGAGCTGAATTAAGTTAGTTAGAAAGTAAATATTATACCAACAGATGTGAGCCAAAACCCAGAAATCCCATAGGACGTAGAAGGACCAAAAATCCAGATTTTCTGGTTAGGAAATATCTTTGGGAGAAGAAAGAATATTCTTATTTGATTAGGATAAATCATTTATTTATATATAATAGTTACTTTCCAAAAGGATAAGTTCTCTTGTTTGATAAGAATTAGATCTAATTAAATAAAAGATTATATTTCCTAAGATAAGGAAATACTCTAGAATATTCTATTAGGGTTTAAAACCTATAAATATGCTTAGATTTCTAACCTAATTCACACTTGATAAGTTTATGATACCCTGATCCCTCTTCCTCCCCTCTTCTTGGATGCCAACCAAAACACACTTTATGTTTTCGTGCAATCTGATTTAATCGTTTGGTGGTCCTAATTAACCCTAGCAGCTAAAGGGGGCTAAGTATTAGTGGATTAACTATCGATCATATCACACTATTGGTCTGTAGTTTGTTGTTGTCATTGGTTAGTGATTCATGTTCGTGTTAAAGCTCACTTGGTTGATGCATAAGGTATGTGATTCTTATAATGTGTATATAATTGATTAAAGTAGTGTGTATAGGGGTTCATGGGGTAGGGGAAACCTTTTGGTGTAAATGTGATTTGAATTAAGTCTTTCGTTGTGTGAATTAATCTAGTTAATTTACCTATATAATTGTTAAATTAGTTATAAATATTACTACATGTTACACTTTATTTTCTATCTTGCAAACCAAAACTTAATATAAAGGTCTCCTAATCAGAGATTTAACATAATCCTAAACACGTCTAAAGGGTATTTATAGAGTTGCTTACTTGTTCATGCAATACATCATCTCATGAAATCGACTTCTTCTTGTTCATACTTCCTTGTTTAGTCGTTCCAAAGGCTTTATGGGGGAGAATCGCCACATTGTTGCGTCAGATACCTACTAGTACTACACAAGTAGAACTGGAGCTAAGAACCTACTCATGTTAGAGAGTACAAAATGTGGAAAACTAGGAGGGGGTTTGAATAGTTTTACGTCGTTTTAGATTATAAAAACTTTATTTTCAAAAACTTCGATTCTAGTTTATGTGAATAACAACACTTGCACTAAATGAACAATTCTATCTAACTAAGCAAATATAATGTAAATATGAAAATAACAAAAAGATAGAGTTGGAGAGATCAAACCACAACACAAGGATTTATAGTGGTTCGGCTACGAAGCTCCTCTTCGCCCTACTCCACTCCCCGAGTCTCTTACTCGAGAATTTTATTCACTATGTCAACAAACTCCCTTGTGGCGGAGAAACCTTACACAACTTTTGCTTACACCAATTAATGACACTAAGCTAAATGTCGAGTTATAATGATAGCTAGAACCAATCTCACAACTCTTCACGACTTATCACAACTTCTAAACGACTTGTACACCACTACTGCTTCACGCCTTCACACTATTTCTTCTTCACAACACTACTTCTACTTTACTTAATAACAAACCCACCTAAATCTACTTATTACAAACACTACACAACTTTACAAGTGATTTACACAAACTACACAACAAATCTTCAATACTTCTTGATTTGATATAGAAGGAGTATTCTTCTCTTGTACTTTTGATTGGTGAGGGATTGAATCACTTGAAACAAAAACTAATAAACTTATGATCAAAGGATTTAGAAAGATGTTTGAAAAGGATTGGGACTGAAAATTTTTGTGCAAAAGGTGAGGAAAAATTGCAGAAATGAACCAGTATTTATAGGCAAAAGATACTGGCCACAGGAGCGTGCCGACCCCCTTAATTGGTGACTGGCCCCTTTAAAATTAAAGGGACCGCCCTCCTGAAACGGACATATCTTTTGTCCTTTTCTGGTGAAAGTTTATTTGGTGAAAAACTAACTGATTTTGGTTAAAATTTTTAATGCATATGTTTATTGTGAATTAAAAATTTTCCTTTAATTACCAAAAGTGTTTTTCTAATATATAAAATGTTTATAACATTTTATAAAATTTGTGGTGTCTAAATAAAAATATAATGTAAATATGAAAGGTGTATGGGGATTTTATAGGATAAAACATGTTTAGAAATGGAATTAATTTGAAAATACATGGTTAGATTCCAAATTCAGTTTAGTTTTTAAGGGAAATGGTAGCTGGAACAAGCAAAAAGGGTCACAAGATGCAAAAGAAAATAGTGTAAAAATTGTTCCAGATGGCCGTGTAGAACCGTAGAGGGGGGGGGTGAATACGGTTTCTTAGGCTTTTTGAATGTTTAAAAACTTTAAGCCGTAAGTGTCACCAAGTGGTTGTACAATAATCCAACAACCACAAACACAACAAAAGTATATAAAGCAAGTAAAGAGACACCACGATATATACTGGTTCAGGATGGGGGGTTTATACCATCTGTACGTCCAGTTGCGAATCCACGACACGGTACTATTCCACTAGTATAATCCTTTTGGTGGACTACAAACCGTTACAATTCACTCCACCGATATTCACCAATATCGATGCTGACAAAGAAGGAGTTACTCCCCAACGGTATTCCGCCTTCGGAAACAACCTAAAAGAATCTCGTGACTCAACTTATACTTTGGTCACAAAGACCTCAACCAAGACTACCACCCGGAAGTATCAAACCCCAATTAGATCCCCAATGATCTAGGCTTGGTCACCAAGACACAAGACTTCCCTTACAAACAATTGAATGAATGAATATAGTTCCTTTGAACCAAGCCCTAACCTAACCTAGAGACTCAATTCTAGTAGAAAGGGTATAGATAAGAAGACCCTCGACACAATCACAAGAGTGAATTAGGTTCTTATGATTCTTCCCTTTCAAGGAGATGTGTTCTTTCAAAGATGTTAGTATTTAACTAAGAACACAAGAGATAGAATTAGAGGATTAGAGAGAAAGAGTAATGGTAATGGGTGAGGAATATAAGAGGCAAGGCATGGTATTTATAGGCAAAACCCAAACTTGGAAAAATTTTACCGAGGCCGGCGCGTCACCCACTCGTCAACGCGTGGGCAGCGCGCCAGGCGTTTGTAAACCTTTTCCCAAAACTTTGGGTTTTGACCTTTTAAATTCCTTACCTTGCTAAACCCCCAATTGTACTTCACACAAAACCTTAACATTAATCAATCTAAGGTTTACCAACTCAAATAGCTAATTTGGAAAATGTTTTGTGAAGTGTTTATAAGAAAAACAAATTACCAAGGGTAGAAAGGTAGAAAGGGTAATTTGGTAGGGGTAGAAATGGTATTCCTCTCATGGCATAAGTGAGAAGAGAATATGCTATGGAATATTCCTCTATAGGGAAGAGTGAGGAGGGTTAGGTTGAGAAGTAACCATGGTTAGGTAAAAGGGTTAGAAGTTAACCATGGTTGGGTGAGAAGGGTGTGTGTTGAGAAGTAACCATAGTTGGGTTAGGATAAACCATGGTTTGGTTAAGATGAGAATACCTAAGGGAATATTCCTTCCTTGGAGAGAAAGTGTGGATGTTGGTGAGGGGATGTGAAAGGGTATAAGGAGTGTAAGAGTTGGGTTGTGTGTATGTACAAAAGTGTGTAAGTGTGGATGTGATGGGGAGCCTTGTGTGTGTAGAGAGTGTGATGGTTGTGAGTAGTGTGTGTGTATTTTGAATGGGGAGTATTGGAGAGTGTGAGATAATGGGTTGTATAGATGGGATGTGTATAGGTATGAGTTGTAAGGGTAATGTATAGGTGAAGTATGTGTAAGTGTGTGTGAAGAGAGGTATGTGAGTGAAGTGTGTGTATTTTTAATGTAAAGGTATGTGTAGAAAAGAGTGTATGTATGAGAGAGTGTGTATGTGTAGAAAAGAGTGTATGTGAAAGGATGTGTGTGTGTGTAGAAAAGAGTGTATGTGTGTGTATAAGGAAGGTGTATGGGAAGTTGGTAAAGATAAGGGAATATTGTGTGGGAGTTTGTGAGGAGACAAGAAGTACTCTTGGTAAGAGGTGGTGTAAGGGAATATGTAAGAAGATTTTGGGGAAGGATTTTGGGAGAGATTGTGGGAGGAATGGTAATTTGTCTTTTACGAAAAGGAGGATTAAGAAGATAATTAACAAAAGATTAAGAAGTAATCTTATTGTCATTAAGAAGAAAAGGTTTAGACAATTAAGATTGTAAGTTGAGAAAATCATAAGTTACTTATAAGTCCAAGTAACATAACATCAAGAATCCATAGTTTCATATCTCGTGACTTTCCACGACTTGACGTACTTAACTAACACCTTGGTGCAAACAAGTCAAGTTCTTTGCCTTGATGTAAAGCATAACCTATGCGGGTAAGCATGCGTTTACGCAAAGAGACCTTGGACTTAGTTTGACCAATAAGGGAGTAAACCCGTTACATGATTAGAGAAGACGTAAGCACTGGATATGAACATATGGATGCTTTCACATTTGTCGGGTAAGGGGAAAGCCGGCTTATAAAATTTGCCCGGAACCATACAGTGTCCTGGCGCGTCACCCACGCGTCAGCGCGTGGGCAGCGCGCCAGGAGCAGGTATTAGCTCCGGGGAATTTTGCTACCGTTTATTAATTTATGTGTTCCGAAGGTTTATTTGTCATCATTAAAATATTAGGAGATCTTGATCATGCTCCCTCAACAATCTCCCCCTTTTTGATGATGACAAATAAAATCCGAAAGTAGATAAAATTACAAAATGTAGCGAAGACAAAGCGCGCCTTTGATGTAGCTTACATCTTGACCTTGCCTTGTAATTTGGTGAATCCTTTGATTATTCTTAAACTTGGTCTTCACGCTCTTGCTTTCTTTCTCCCCTTTTTGTCGAATCAAAAAGGCGGGACTTCCAATTAAATGGGTAAGTAGCTTGTAAGTGCACCCGAATGTGCTCCCCCTTGAACATAGCTCCCCCTAGATCATTGCTCCCCCTAGATCATTGCTCCCCCTTGTTTCAAGGCGGGGATCCATGGGTCAAGAGCCTCATCTTTGCGGTGGCCTAGCTACATAAGACAACACAACATGCAACAAGCAAGAAATCCTCACATGTGAAAGTCCAAAATGGGTTAGGTTACCATTTGGATACTTACAACATGGGTTAGTTTATATAACAATAATACATATATGCATGTCAAGATTCATGAATTCCAAAAGTTTGCATTACATTTCGAGCATACATGAGAAAAATATGCTAAACATTTTATGAAAAACAAGAACTATGCTAGTACTTTATCTAAAAGCACTGTACTAGTACTTGATGATATCCTAAAAGCATGATATCTAGTTTCCTAGATCTAGATCTAGGTTGACTTCTTCTTTAACCATCTTTCCTTTTTCCTTTCATCTTATCATCTTCCAACTTCCTATTCATTTTGGAGATTGTAGTTAACAATTCCATGATTCCTTCATGATGGACAAGAGCATCACCCTAGATTCAATCTTGCAAAGAAAATACTTATATGATGTAATGGTGACCTCAAAGACTACAACATTTCCTACTTCTTCGGAGTTATATTAGACTTAACCCATACAATACTTTTCACATAATTCCTTAGCACATTGTTTAACCAAACTTTAAGTGTTTTGAAAAGATCAAGCAAGCATAGTCTTTCTAAAGACTCTAAGTAACGCAACATCCTATGTTCCATATCAAACATGAACAATCATTTCTATGACTCAAATTGTGGAATTGGGATTTTGGGAAATGTCATGAAAAATCCTAAATATTCCTAAATTGGGACCTAAGGGTTCGTTCATTCATCTCTCCTACTACTTGTTTTATCATATTTCCCTTAGCTTTCTTAATTGTCTTAGAAGTTCCTTCTTCTATGAAATGGACCTCTATTGAAGGAAACCCATCATGGTATTGAGCTACTTGTTCATCCATGGACATCATCAACCTCCACGGATGATGATTTTGTCTCCGGTAAACTCTCATCAAAATTCGCGTTGATAGATTCCTCAACTCTCATTATTTTCTTATTAAGCATCATGTATGCCTTACTAGTTTTGAAAGTATCATAAACACACACTTTTGTAAGACTTTGGGTCGAACTTAGTGATATAATCTTTTGTCTTAAGTATGAAACATTTACCCCTAAATTTCCTAAGGTACTCTAGTGATTGTTTCCTACTTTTAAGGATTTCATAGGTCATTTTGGTTAAATATTTTCCTAGGGTAAAATGTAACACGTGGTATCTGAGGCATGACACCAAAACTTTTGCGAAAATGGATTGCTCGGCTAAATGCACGATACATCTCTTGTAACTTCTTGTTCTTCCTTTGAACAACCTCATTGGTTTGAGGAGGACTAATGTCCGAGAAATTATGTGAGATTCCATGTTGTTCACAAAATTCCCAAATTGCACCCTATGTTTAAATCTGCTACCAAGATTAGCTTGTTCTCATTTTATGGAATCATTTCCATTCACATCTAGGTGCATATTGTTCTCATTTTCAATTTCTTTTTTTTTATCTTCTATCGAGTCTACTTTATGGCATGACTTGTCATAATAGTAATCATTTAGAGTATGTCTTATCAACAAATCATCCTTAACACCAATCATCTTAGATAGATGATTATGTCGTTCAAAAGGTTTGTTAGAACTTGCCTTCCCAATGACAACTTGGAAGAAGTCATTTTGTGTGTTAGTCAACGAGCGAATCTCGTTCTTGTTAGTGTGATTGATTGAACAATTACACCTTAGGTTGTTGGTCGGGTTGTGACACTTAAGTGTCTTTGAATTGCAATATGCATTCATCTTTTTGTGTTGCTCTACTTTTTTGGGCTTTCTTTTAGGTTGTGTCACTCACATAGTTTAACCATTGCATGTTTTTCTATATGTATTCTATCCCTATAATGTTGTTCCTATACTCTTATATATTATGTTGCACGAAGCTAATCCTTGATGTAGGAAAAGACTTTGTAAGAATTTGATCCATGGATCTGTTAGATACTAAGGTAAATAAATAAGGGGATTCAATCACCATAGGGGAGCATTGAGCTAGGGGGAGCTCGGGAGTGTTTGAATACATAGCACGGAGTCTTTCTAATAGTGGTGGTAGAAGACTTCATTGGGATGATGCAAGCTCGCCTTTTTGGGAAGAAAGGAAAGTAGTGTAATAATGGGGAGTAGATAGTGAATTCAAGGGAGAGCTCGAGGAGACTACCTTTTTGCTTCGACAAAAGGGGGAGAGGGGAGTGTAAACAGGTAATTTTTATATTTTACTGTGTGTTATGGTTACATATTTGTCATCATCAAAAAGGGGGAGATTGTTAGTGCAAATATTATGATATTTAAACTTAACGGTTTCTTCGGTTTTAATGATGACAAACATGTAACTTGTGATGCATAACGTAAAATGCGCAAGTTACTTGTAAACACAAATCATCTCGACATCTCAAGTATGCTTCAACAAAGTCGTAGATTTCCATCCCAATGTAAATCACTCAAGGTATGAACAAACAAATCTACTACTTGACAAATGATCAAAGGATTACATTTTCCTAAACTTCACATTTTAATGTGACAAAACATTTTTCAAAAATATATTTTACAAATTATTTTTGAATTAAAAAGAAACGTTTTATTTTGAAAAATCATTTCAAAAATCCCAACAACTATTTTTCCCCACCCCAAATCAGCTCCAAACTTCCCCAAATAAACTTTCACCACTAAAACCAAATTAGGAGCGTTTTTGTCCCGGACGGTACCACGATACCACTAAATTTAGTGGTACCGTGTGACAATTAGTGGTGTCGTCCCCCTGTAACGGTCAAATTTATCTTTGCCTATAAATAGTGGACCATTTTACACTTCCCACTTGATTTTTTTTAGTCATTTTCTCTGGTCTAATCCCTTTTTATTTAGATCACTTTCTTTGATCATTTAGAGAGTCTTAGTTTGTTTTATAGTCATCCAATCATCCCTTCAAGTGATCACTTTCATTCCTCTTCTAGTCCAAGAGAAGAACACAAAGTATCAAGAAGATACAAAGTGTTAGAGTCATTGAGTAGTGCACTTGCATTACTTGTTGTATCTTGATATACATCAGGTAGTCATAATCTTTGTTTAGTCTTGTGAGTGTGGATCATTGTTATCTTGTTGAGATCTTGGAGATCTCTTGTAACTAGTAAGCTTGTGTGTTGATCAAGTGGATCAAGGGTAGATCGGGTAGATCGTGTATGGTGTGTTGATTGTGTGATTAGTAAGGATCGGGCAGATCGTGAGTGGATCGGGTAGATTGTGTGTTGATCATGTGGATCTTGTAGGTTGTGTGATTTGTGAGGATCGGGTAGATCTTGGTAGATTAGTACTAGCTAAGATTAATACTCGACATTTAGTTTGGAAAATAATGTAAGCGACGTTGTATGGTTTTCTCCGCCGAGAATGGAGCTTGTTGATTAGTGAAGTAACTCTCGAGTTGGGTACTCGGGGAGTGGAGTAGGGCGAAGAGGAGCTTCGTGACCGATCCACTATAAATCGCCGTGTCTGAGTTTGCGTTTTCTTTACTTATCTCTTTACGTTCATTTTCGCATTTACCGCTTTACATCTATATCTTGCGTAGCATTTATACTTGTGTGGTTTGTTGCTTATATTGTGTTTGTTATGCTTTGTGTCATGGCATGCTATTTACAATATGTCTAAGTTTGTGTTGTTGATACATGTTTTACTTGATGTTTTATATTATCTCTAGTTTTTGTAGGCTAGTGTTGACACTTTTCATATTATATCACATTTGATCGGGTGTTTGATATAAAAGTTTTTAAATTTTTAAACGGAAACGTATTAACACTCCTCTACGGTTTTCACAAACAGCAAATGGCATTTATGGCCCAATCAAAACGGGAGCAAGACTTGATTCTTTACAATACATAAATCAACTCAAATTTGCCCCCACGACAACCACAAGAACTTTTGGATATTAAGGCAACAATCAAAGCACACTACAACTTAGATTATTAGTTTAAGTTTTTATTTAGTATTGTAATGTTTAAGATTTTCATTAGTATTGTAATGTTTTATTTTTAATGAAGTTTAAATTTGTTGTTTAAAATATTTGAATTAAAAAAAAGTAAAATAAAAATAACTTGGTTTGTGGTAATTTGATCGTGTCTTGTTGTCGGAGAGAGAAAGCTGATGTGACAACGTCGTATCTGGTCACAACTGTGCCCAGCCTAAACATCAAAATAAGCCGCAAAATTAAGCTTATGAAATATAAGCCGAAACCAAATTAACTCATAATCCATGTATAAGCTTTAAAGGAGCCGGTTCCAGTGTATGTAGGTGGACAAGGTTTCAAATATTTATATAAAATTGTGTTCCAAACTAACCTCATACTCGTACTATTTTTTATTACAACGAAGTACATTATTGCAATCTTACTTTCTATAAATATGATACTAAATCAAATTACATGTTAACATAATTCTAATTCTAATCCTTCACACTCTTGGCACAAGTACACCTCATATTAATATAAAATCATTGCCAGAAAAATGGCCATGATGCCTGAACTTGATTTATCAGATTTCACAACCACAACGACTGCTACCACTAGCACTACCAACAGCACCACCACCCCAGAAGAAGATCAGTGTCGTAACTGGGGTGATTGGTCGCCTGTTGTCGACTGGGATGCCTTTTCTATGCATACTCATGGAAGTTTTCATGACCTATTTGAGCCGGAAATGGAGGAAGACACAGATAAGACAACTTTTTCCTATTCGGATGATGATCAAAATCTTGTAGCATCTCCTGATGCTATGATGATTGAAGCAGC